>JAUDJH010000016.1:0-2500000 GCA_036320925.1 Automeris io | reverse complement strand
TCGATACACCTCAGTTATTCAACTCCCGCGTACGGACGGGAGAATCTAAAATCTTACGTGCGAATCTACTTACTTTTAATTATAGCTTGACGTTTCGACCTTGTTGCACAGGTCATGGTCAGGAACAGACTGATGCGCCGCGGAGTTTTAACGTGGAGCCACAATTAATAGTAAGTTAATTCGCACATAAGACCTGTTCAAGTATTTATAATGAACACAAAAAGCAAAATATTGAAATGCGTTATTCCATTATGTTATTTACTACTTTTACAACGCGTACATTACTGATTTCTGTAATGTCAGATGTCAGAAAATCTAGTTCAAAGCCTCGAAACTTCACATTCCATCAGATAATAGATGGCAAAGCGATTACCCTAACTTGGTCATGACCACAGTACACGAGTATACAGACCAACATAGTAACTCGCTTTGGCCTACCACGCTTAGGGATCAGCTTATATATATCCACTAACTCATATACCTAGGAACCTTCAGTCGTGGTATATGTGGGCCGACATGACGATGGAAACTCAATAGATTTTCGTCCTTTACTATTCTCTTTCATTTTTAGACTACACATTACTTAGCACAATAGTTACTTTGTCAAGCCAGTGTAACAATAAAAATAAGACAGAAATTTAAAGCGAAAATGTTCTAAATTATAAAATACATAAGTCAACTCACCTCTGCAATGCGAAGACAATGACGCCTTATTATTCACAAATACAAAGTCCAAATGAGCCAACGTCGTGCTCAAATTTGACACTTTACATCTTTGCTGATACATCGGAATGAAAATGCAGAGCGAGGTGTTTGTACCAAAGAGTAAATCGTAGACGAGACAACTTGGCGACGATTGTTATTATGCCTACACTGATCGGTGAGAGGTAAAATATATTCTAGGACTATAACACATTTTAAATTTTCGCTTTTTGTACTCATTATAAATACTTTAGCGGGACTTACGCGTTTTTTTTTATCCCGGGGGAGAATCCTGCGTAGGACCATCAGGGACACTGTGAGGATAGCGACCCCGGTGTCTCTCTGATTTTTACACCCGGCCCTGGGAAACCAAATTCGTCCAGATGTCCTCTCTGCGAGGGGTAGAAATAAGCTCACCCCTCCAAACCCTCTATTTCAGGCGGCGCGCCGGACACCGTGCACCGCCTTCCTCTCATCCGGGTAGCAGACTCCTTCAAGTCTACTGCTCGGAACGCGTGAATTAACTTACTTTAATTTATAGCTCGACGTTTCGCGCAGTTTTTAACGAGGGCGGGAAGTTACTTCCTGTGCACTTTTTTGTTCTAGATAAATTTAATAGTGAACACACACAACACTCACAAGACACACACTCTGGGACTAAATTAATTAATTGTTAATGTTAAAATATTGTTTTTGAAGATGTAGGACGATTATCAGAACTAGGTCGTGGCCACATTAGACAAGTGTAAATACCGTTTTACGCTGAGATTAACAGACGCTTTTTTTTTTGTATCCCGAGGGAAAATTCTTCATAGGACCATCAGGGCCGCTGTGAGGGTAGTGACCCCGGTGTGTCAGACTCCTACTGACTAAAATCCCCCAGAGTGTCCCTCTGATTGCTCCACCTGGGCCTGGGAAGCCAAGTTCATCCAGACGCCCAGGAAATAAGAAGTCTTGTTGAAGCTACCTCTCTGGGAGGGGAAGGAAAGCCCACCCCTCCAAAACCTCTCTCCCAGGCGATGCGCCGGACATCGTGCACCGCCTCCCTCTCATCCGGGAGATTAATAGACGCTATTTCAACTTTACTTAACAAAGTTCTCAAAAAATTTATTCATTTTGACAAAAAACTGAATATGTAATAGGAACTTGACTATAGCCATAGAATTCGCATAGCCAATTCAATGTTGAGAAAATCGGTGACTTACCAAATCCTTTGACATTAATCGAGTAATATAAATTGTAACATTTTAGTAAAGTCTAAACAAACTTAAAGTTGTATCTATAAGTCTCAGCCTTAGTGTTTCGTCTCGGCCTATCGCTTTACAGGATTAGTTTGTGTATATCCAGTTGTTAATATACCTATAGACCAGGGATATTACGGAGCTTCGACTCCGACTCCGATAAGTCGGAACTTCCGATTGATATTACACCTTCGGTTCCGACTTCGGTTCCGAAACTTTTTAATCGGAGGTATTCATCGGAGGTCATCACCACTATTGTAGTCAATTTATTTGATTTCATTTTATATGTAATCAAACAATCAGTGCTACTTAATTTAAAAACTTCATTTTTTTTAAATTTAGATTAAAAAGTATGATTAAAATTATTAAATTTAGAACTAAATGTTCATTTTTATTTATTACTAAAAGATTTTTTTTTATTTTACATTTACATTAAATTAAATAGAAATTAAGACAAAAACAACCCTGGAGCAAATTTGATTTAATTTGTACATTCTTAATGGAAAAGTGTTAATAAGAAACACAGCAATTTTTATTTTCATTGTCTGTGTATGTGTAAATTTATCACTTTCTAATTAAAAAGGTTCACTGAATAATGTTTTTATTTGTCCCTTAATAAAACTATTTTATTCTGCCGTCACTTGTGACTGACATTGCCTCCGACTCCGATTCCGACTTCGGTTCCGACTCCGATAGATCAAAACTTAAAACTGCCTCCGTTACATCCCTACTAGAGACCTTCAGTCATAGTATGTGTCGCCAGCATAGCAATGGGGACTGTCTAGAGATTTTCTACCCTTTACTGCACGCCATGTCTCGGAATTTTGATACCGGAGATCTAAATAAAATGGAGACTGGACGCTTAAATATCTACCATGCAAAAATATAACAAATTACAGTTTTATGATAATAGACATCATAATTCACCGTCCAAATATCTCGTTCAAGCGATTAGCCCTTCTATGTAATTTATTCTCTCTATTTGCTCCTATTTGTAAACAATAATTCATGGAATCGATAGCGCAGGTAGTGAAATAATAGATTTAAATAACACTTCTCTTTATTTATTTATTTAATTGCAATGATAAAACATTAATTATGACGAATAGACAAATACAAAATTATGTAATTTATTAATAATAAACTCGCAGTGTGCTGAGGAATTTAGCGTGGTCATATCCTTGCCTCCGTCAGACGGGAAGGAGGAATACCCCGGTGCTTTTTCTCTGTAGGAATCCAACACGCCGGGCACGGCAGGCATGATGGTTCATAATTGATATAAGCTATCAAAATATCACTTTTACATATCTCCATATATTGGTACTTTTCTTTCTCGATATCGTTTATCGAATTCTACTTTGATTAGGCCCCCAAGTGTGAACGTGACGTTTTGATATAAGATACGATGACCGCTTAATACATTGAGATTGGGCTTAAAGGTTATAGGTTCAAACAAGCTCATTCTCCTCAGCTCGAAGTCTTGGGTTTGGGCTTAAATCGAAACAATCTAAAAATAACTTAAATGATCAATCTGAGTGATTCGATTCTCTCGATTGTTGAAATCTTTTTCTTCCCATTTCGACGTTTCTGCATGCCATTTAATGGTTGTTAATTAAAATCTTCAAATTCTGGGTAATTATCCCCGTAATCCACGGGGAACATGGCGTAACACTCATCCTCACCAGCCATCGTATCGCGGCTGACGTGTATCGGGTTCAAATCCATCAGCTCTAACAATGGCACGTCAGTTATAACCGACAGCATGAACACGATCTTAATTTTTTCTCTTAAAAGACAATATAAAAAACATATTAAAATTTTAAAACATTCTCCAACATAATTATATGTATCTATTTGTAACCTATTAATTTAAATGAATATCTGATAATAAGAAAAAATAGAAAACTGTAAGGCGGAGTACCTTTGCGTTATAATTAAGAGCTCATACTTGGAGATACTTTCTTAGAGATCTCTAGGAACCTATTTTTCAGAGTACCAAGTAGTTTTTTTCCCCACCCTAATATATATAAAGACAACACATCTTTGAACAATCCGGACGGAAGTGCGAGTTTCACCAGAGACAAGTTTTACTTAATTGGTGAGATTTATCACCCTGTTGGATATAATTAAGTTTTGTGTTGAAATAACGATTATAATTATTATTAATATTTAAGTATACTGGCATAGTTTAGCGTAAACGGAATGAATGCCTAAGTGTATACTTACGAATTCACAGAAATCTGGTCAGCTATCATATCATATTGCCTTACGCTGTGCGCAATGTGAACTCCATTATACGGCGACGTCGCTTTGAATATTCCCAACTGGAATTTGTACATGGAATTATAGCGCAAGACACACATCGAGCGAGCGCGCGTCGGGCGCGGGTCTGGACGGGAATTCGGCGGGTCTAATTCTTTGTATTTATATGGAAAACTAGCAAACCCGGCGAACTTTTGGTTTATTTTGTTTTGAAAGAACGTGCGCATAATAAATATCACATGAAATTAACTGAGCAGAGTACAATGAGTAGCTGTCAAACAATGTATAACGCATCGGCGCCATCTACTTAAAATACTGGTGCGATCTGCTCCACCGCCATGCAAAACCGTATTGGTTTATGAAAAATGATTTTCCACGTTTTCCTACTTTTCTGTTGAAATTGTTCCTGAATTTGCTATAAACCTCACGTAGCCCGAGACCTTTGCAACGAATGCAAAACCGTGGAAATCGGTTGGTGCGTTCTGGAGTTATAGCGTCAGGAAGGAAAACCGGACTTATTTTTATATAATAGATTACATATTGAAAGCGTGCGTGGATCTGCTGTCGAGCAAGTACTGCAATATGTAATGTTACATATAAGTACAAAGGATTAGGATCGTCGAACTCCCGTCCCGATAAACATCCGCTCATTGAATGCGTTGCGCTTAAGAAATCACTCATCGTCGGCCTCATCATCACTTTCCAGCAGGTGAGATTGAGGTCAAGCGCAAGCCTGTATGTAATAAAAAAAAAATACACGAAAGCATTTCTTTCTAGAGGATGTTCCTAAGACTGTCACGGCAGCACACTGGGGAATGGGGTGTGCCAGAGTTATACCGGTGACTACTTCTGCATACAGGCGGAAATTAAGGGGCCTGTAATGAATTCTACACAACCCACCGCATGGACGCATTATCTAGTGCAAAAAACGCAAATAAAAGTGAAGCAACATATTGTTTTCTCTTTCGTTACCTCATCTTAGTCTATCGTGTTTTTCTTTAACTCTATACATATCATTTCTTGATACAAATACCGATGAAGAAACGGCATTATCAACATCCATGACCTATTTCAGCCCATTGTTGAGCATAGGTCAGTGTGGTAATTTTGTATAACTGTGAGAGCTATCACCCTGTTATATTAGATGTAAAATTTGTTATTATTACAATTTTTATATATATTTTACTGAGATATATACACAAAGTATAATGCTGGGTCGTCGTCACTTTTTGCCAAATAGTCGGAACATCACAAATGACAATATTATATAATGATATTAAATATTATATTACTTTCATAGGGAAGATAGATGGCGTGCAAATAGAATAGATATGAATATAAAAGGATTCTTTTTTTGTTTAAATTAAATCAATATATTTCAGACTTACTTATTGTAAGAGCATGCAATACTTTCATGCATCAGTGGAATGAATGCTACTGATATCCTCATAGGACCAGAAAACGTTATTAGCTGAGGCGTAAAATTTAATATATGTAAGTTATGTCCTTTTCGTCTTTTTTCGTCGAATTATACAAGGAAGACTTACATGAATGATAGAGGATTTGTGCTTAGCCAACACGGTCAGTGCCTTATAGCGTTTATTGACATCCAGCATGACGAGTACGTGAGGGGGCAGGAACTCTGACTGAGGAGTCACGTATTCTAAAACCAACTAGCAATAAAGAATTAGTGAAATAGAAAAACAACTAGCAAAGTGCGAGTCAGACTTATGCAATAGAGATGCCTAATGAGCTTATAAAATCTCATTTTTTGTGGTATAATTATGTTTTTCTGTTTTCTTTTTCTATAGCCATGCTCAGTAGTGTAAATCTCGTAAAATCATAAAATGCAATATCTCGTTGTACTTTGCCATTTAACCCTTTAATGTCCACGGGACAGATTTTCAAGCTTCGAGTTTGAGCTGATACTATGCCGTAAATTAGAACAGGAAAATATGAGAACCATTGTATCCTATGTTTTCGAGGGTGTTCTTTCGAATGGTCATTGTTAAACGTTGCTAAAAAGTGTAAAACTATGGAAAAATTAGAAAAAAAAAGAAAAAACGATTTTTTTTAAAAATCATTTTTTTGGTCATTATGTTTCGTACTCTATATATTTTTTATATTTCTAAAAGTGTCTTGGAATGCGTCCATGGTACCTAAACTATTAATAAAAATTGCTACACTAGCACCCTCGAAAACATAGGATAGAATGGTTCTCATATTTTTCCCATTCCAATTCACGGCATGATATCAGCTCAAACTCGAAGCTTGAAAATCCGTCCCGTGAAATATGTTGACTTAAAATCTGGTTAATTATCGTAATTGGAGTCTTTTGACTTCGACGCATCTTTGAGTTTCTTTCGGCGTTACTTCTCAAGGTAGTACTTCACTGGTAGATCACCGTTAGGTTCGTTTCCTGGCTGGCTGCTAAAGTCAAGGTTCCTACGGGGTTGGCCTTGCGTTGCCACCCAACTCATAACACTATGGCTGAGCACCTTCAGTGATATGAATGAATGTGAATAAATAAAAAATAGAGATGCCAGCCTAAGATGTCTTCGACTGTCCTAAAAGCAACGATATTGCATCAGTTATAAAGTAGACTTCTGTACAAAATTTCGAAAAAATGGCTTTGTATAATTGCTAATGTCCTGCTGAATGCTCAAATTTTAATAAAATATCATGTTGGCGTTTTAATGGATAGCCCTTTCGATCAGGCGCTGGAAAATTTCGTAGACTAGCCTATAAGTCAATGTCTCCACTCCGAAACCTCAAAACGTGGTTTCACAAAACCGCCTATGATTGTAAAGTTTGAGGTTATATTGACATTATTTGCCATTGGGATTGAATTTTCGCTATTCCGTGAATGTGAAATATATCAATAAATGTCACAACACCTCCAGCACAGTTGATCCCGTGTAATATTTTCAAAGATCATGCTTGAAAAATGATTTTTTAAGGAAGAGCATGTTCAATATCGTTTTGAAAGTCAATAATTTGATATCCACAAACAGTTCGGGTAATTATTAATGTGAGAAATACACTGGTTCTCTGATAAAATTCTATGTATTTATGAACTTTAGAGCTTCTTCCTTAGAAATATGTTGCTTGTTGGTTTTTGATAGTACAAATTATATTTTCTAAGAATTCGATACATCCTATAGTTATTGGATTTTTACTAACGCCGGACTCTTGACACTCCGGTCATTTAGGAGTTATACTCTGAGATCTGTATATTATAATATGTTTTAGAAGTTCAAGATAAAATAGACTAACCTTAGGAAATAATATAGCAAGTCCATTAACTTTAGCTATATCACTAGGCGGAGCATAAAAACCCGGAATAAGAAGTCCCGGTGGAGGGAAATATTCCTCCTCATTTTCCACGTCACTTTCTTCGTCTGATGTCTCCGACAGTTCCTACGAATTCCATTCCTCATTGCCATATCAAGTCTATCATCATCAACCTCCTCATCATTTCTTTGGTCCACTGCTGAAGTTAGACCTCTCGAAACAAGTTCCAAGGAGAACAGTTTAAAACAAAAATCCTTTTCTGAATTTTTTCCGAAAAATTTGAAATTAGAAATCTAGCGTTTTTGTTATTCTATAATAACACAAATTGACTATATCGTTACCTGGAAAAAAAACTACAGGACAGTCAGAAAAATAAATAGGAATGGTAGAAGACAGGAATTGTTAGTCAATATCATCAATATACTTTATTTAAAGAACTCAACTCAAGAGGGGTCAGAGACCACAAAGTGGAAAAAGTTAGATAAAGAAATGAAATTAAATCCATCTCTATCACTAAATATTATATATAAGAGTCCCCCGCCGTATCTGTCAGTTTGTCTCTTTGAAATAAATTCAAAAACTAATGAATTAATTTTCAGCAATAAGCAAAGTGATTTATGAAGAATGCTTAGATTTATAATATATTATAGTTTTGTGTTAATTGGTTGAAATAAAACAATAATGGTTGAGAATAACGGAAAAAGTCGAAAGTACTGAGAGCGTTCATTGAAATTGCTACCGGAACACTTTTAGATATAACAGAACAGTTTACGATACTTATATGGTATCTCTTTTTATGGTCTCAGGCGGTACGAAGGTCGTCACTCAGCACATCATAAATAACAACATATTTAAAATATGTTAATTTTTAATACCTCAGGTATTTTAAAATCTTCTTCATTGTCATATATTTCCTCTTCCATCTTTTTCAACGCATCTAAATTCTGAAATCGGTAATCAAATAATTTAAACACGGTTAAAGTAACCAAAAGGGTTAGAAATCTATCAATAACTAACATTGGCCCATCAATATCACTTCAACAAAATAAATATACGTTTCTAGAACACAAGAATAAATTGAAAGTCGTCGATGAAATTATAATTCATACTGACCTACGTCTTGGGCATCACATTATTTACTAGTACAATTTTACCATTTCAGCCAAATAAAATAATATTAACTCCAACAATCACATATTCTTCGTATAAGAATTCGACAATATCACAAAGAAATATGACAGGCTGACATTGGACCCTTACAAGAAAGGAAGATAATTGACCCCAGATCATCTACTTCCTTTGTGATTCGAATGTAATCCCTTCTGATTCAAAATGAAATGACACAATTATAAATATGTTGACTCATGTTTTATACGCAGTATTTTATTTAGAAAACCTAGATTTTATTTAAGAATAGACTGTTAAGCTACTGCAATATTCATAGCTTCTGGTAAATATACTAACCCCAGCTTTCAACAATTCCAGCTTTCGTTGTTCTATTTCAGCTCTCATAGCTTCTATTGCATCTAATTTTGCCTGACATGCTAATCGATACATTTCTGAATGACGTCTAGCTTTTTTTTCTTTGGCTTCTTCCTAAAAATAAATTTTGACGTACTTTAGAACAGAGTTTTTATCAAATCATCTAATATTTTATCTATTATAACAATATCAATCAGAAATTGCTTGATTTCCACAGATTTCATCTTTGATCATTAATAATTTGCTTCGTTGTTTTGAGTAATTAAGTGAGAGGACATATATTTTTTTAATCCGGGGGAAATCCCTAACGGACCTCAGGAGGCGATGAGGAATGCCCCCCCGTGTGTCGGACTAGCACCAACTAAAACCCCCGGGGTGTTGCTTCTCCCGCCAGCCGAGTGCCAAAGGCAAGGCTGAGCCATGTTCCTCGGCACCCGGTGACGTCCAGCCCTCTGCAGGCCCCATCTTGGCTTGGGGTGGTTAAATAGTCGCCACCCCCCGAGTACACCTGCACATTTGGTGGGGAGAGTGGTGTAAAGTGCCACATCCCCTCATCTCCATGATTTGTCATTGGAGCGGTGTGCGGGAACACATCGCACACCACTCACGCACCGGACCTGGGCGGCGAGCCCCCGCAAGCACGCCGCCAGGCGTATATCCGGTTATAGAGGAAGGCCTCTGGCGAAGGTGAGCGGTGGATTAGGTTATCGGGGTGGTGATAGCCTCCCGATCCCGCTCCGCCGCCTCTTTCACCTTCATGACGTCCTCCATAAAGGAGAGGGCCGCCTGCCATGCCCTACCATGCCCTAGGACCTCATACCTAAGAGATAACATCTATATTTTCCTGGAACAACACCTTTAAGAAGCTCATAGAATATTTAGATTATCAGGAAATTTATAATTTGAAAGCTTTATAAAAGAAACTGTTACTTTCAATCTAGTCCTCTCTTCTCGCCGTTGCTGCCATATCTCTTCTTTTGTCAGGCTATAACTCTTGTATAAGTCGAAAGCACTCATCTGCGGCGGCTGATCCGTCAATCTCAACTCATCATACTTTGGTATCTCTTCGTATAGAATTTTGCGCACCAACGCTATAGGGTAAGTATAATGGCCATCTATAATCTCAATATCACAGTTATAAAAAACAATATTTAGAAGCCTTATTTCTTAATTCATTAATTCAATTCATTCTACATTCATCCCCGCGTTATTACTCCACTTTCTAATGACGTGAGTCTTCAAAAAGTCAAACGTGGTCCATCATTAGATTAATCTTCACCTTCCATCAGATGTCTTAAAACCTAAACGTTTGCGTATCAAGTAGAAAATAATATCAGCATTTCTCAAAAAAATATATATGCCTTCTATTGGAGCCAATATTTGAGCTTTGATGATTGTATTTAGAGTTGGAATTATATTTGTCTAACAAATATACCCTTTCCCAATAAAGTACCATTCTATAATTCTCAATACATATCTATTAAAACAAAAGTTATTTACATCCTTACTGGGTCAGTAAAATGACACTTTCAAGGTAAAAACAATGAGGTCCAAGAAAGGCAACCACCGCTAAAATATTAAAATCTATTAATAGTGGTCGATGTTAAGTAGGCTTAAATATAACACCGTGAAATGTCTCTAGGTAAGAAAACAGTTATGGCTTATTCCTGAAACGCGATAAGTAGAAACTTAAAAGTTAATCCTAATATGTATTTTGAATCCATGTATTGTTCTGTTTATCTAGCAGCAACCAGATATCACATGTGGGTTTATGATTATAGCCCACAAGACCGCCTCGCTACCTGTTCAACATCTGACCAATTACCGGTGTGGTTAAGTGTCGAAATGGTCTATTGAACAGACTGCATAAACCCACAGATAATTACCTATAAGCAGTACTATAACAATAATTTAAATTATAGACTACTTACAAACAAAATGCTTATCGGTGTCAAGTAGTCGAAAGCAGATAGCTAAAGCTGGACCCGATAGAAGGACGTGAAGTGATGCCTCGTTAAGTGGCGCATCACCAGCGTACAGAATATCTATCGCCTTTTCTTTAGTAAGTGTAACTTCTTCACGACCAACCATAATGATATCTAGAAGTTGTTACAAAAAATTACTATTTTATTTTATAACCGCCTCAGCCTACGATTTCGTCTACAAAAGGTATGGTGACACGTTCAGGCGTGTAAATAGTCAGCTATTTAAGCCAAATTATTTCATAGAATCATGACTAGAATAAATTGATATCTCGGCGCATTTTCATCACCATTTCTGCCCACATTTGTCCACTGCTGAAAATAGGCCTCTCCCAAAGCTCGCCACTTGTCTCAGTTCTGGGCTTTCGGGATGAAGAATTATTCGGCTTGCTGAGAAACGCTCGCCATTCCAGAGCTCGTTTACTTAAACATTTGTCAATTCTGCGACAAATATGAGCGACCCACTGCCACTGCAATGTGCTTACTAGCGTCTTTCTGAGAAACAAGGCTTATGTTAACAGACAGACGGACCGCTAAGTAATCCGATAAGATTTCCTTTTCCTTTTGAGAGATGGGTCCCTAAAAATAGAAGGTTAATTTTACGGATCTTAACTGTTTAAGGCCCATCTTTCGTATAATTCTGGATGTGCTCTTTTCATGTGCGGCCAGTATAGAACAAAATTGAAGAACTTCAGATGAGGAACCATTAATTCTGCTCTATGGCGTTTCCTAGCAGCCTGACGGTACTCCCTGCGAGCTATAGTTGCTTTTTCCTCTTCTTCTTTCTCCATAACACGTTTTTTTATCCAATCCTGAAATGTTGTTAGACTTCAAGCTTTGCTTAGCTTGACTAAAGGTAGCCGTTAGATTTTTTTAGCGGTGACGGATGCCGTTCATTAATTATTTTTACCATTCTAAGGCTCAGATTATTAGACGCTTCTTTTACTTTGCTTTGATTTTACTCAAACATTACATATCATTACATTATATATTATTAAATTCATATCAAAGTATATGGTAAGTAACCGATTTTCTCAACTTGCACTTGACTCTGTAAATACTTAAGCTGTGATTTATAGACGCAACTCGCGTAACTTTAAGTTAGCTTCGACTTTACTAAAATATATGAATTTAAATTTCTCAATGAATGTCAAAGGATTTGGTAGGCAGAGATGAGCAAAATGTAATCTGATTATTGATGAACGATTACAAAATGTAGTCGTAATTTTAATTTTCTTGCTTTGTAATCATGATTAAATCCATTTAAAACCTTAAGAAATGATAAATGTGTATACAATGTGGGATTTTGTAGTGTTTAAAACAAAAATTAGCAAAATGCAGTCATATCAATGGTAAATAACGTAAAATGTAATCGTTAATTATTTTTATTAATCTGATTACATTTTGCTCGTCTATGTTGGTAGGTCATCTATTTTGTCCTCATGGACTAGACTTTGCGAATACTATGGCTATACTCAAGTTCCTATTATATATTCAGTTTTTTGTTAAAACAAATTTATTTTTTAAGAACTTTGCTAAGGAAGTTGAAATAGCGTCTAGCGGCACGACATATAAATACAAAGTAGACAAAGCCATTAAAGTATCTCTGCTCACCTCGAAACCTGCTTGGGTGTCGAAGCTGCTCGCGTCTGTAGGCTTTACCCTAGTTTCCCTACACGTGACTCCTGGGTGGTGCTAAACGAGCAGCAGCGAGGTGGTAGGACGCCGGTGCCTGTCTGGATCGCGACCACAGTACACGGGTGTAAAGCCCGTCATAGTGACCAGTTTCGGCTTGTCGCGTTTCGGGATCAGCTTGTCCATATCCAGTAGCTCATATACCTAGAGACCTTCAGTCGTGGTATATGTGGGCCGACATGGCGATGTAGACTATCAATGGATTTTCATCCTTTGATAGTCGCTTTCGTTTTTGGACTACACTGTACTTACCATCAGGTACTCTGTAGTCACTATGTCGAGCCAGTGTAAAAAAAATCAGTTTTTTGTTACAACAAATTTATTTTTTAAGAACTTTGCTAAGGAAGTTGAAATAGCGTCTAGCGGCACGACATATAAACGTAAAGTAGACACATCCAATAAAGTATCTCTGCTCACCTCGAAACGGTTATAATGCTATGATATATTATTATTATTAAAATTATCTCGTAACTTGTCAAAAAGGTGCCTAAGTTCAAAGCTTCGGTCAGGCAGAACTATTTACTTGTGTAGATAGGTATACTTATAAAGATAGGTATGCAGTAAGCGACTGTATTCAAAAGAATGTCAACTCTACAAATTATTATCTAGACAGGATACAATGAGATCGTTTTACAATAATTAATGCATCTTTGAGAATCAAACCAAGTACTTAGCGTAATCTCCTTATGTAAGTATATTTAATGAAATCAATACGAATGTAGGAAAGGTTAAGAAATATCCACAACAAAATATATTAATAAATATACATAGCTATAATCATAGATGGGCAAAATGTAATCAGATTAATAAAAATGATTACGATTACATTTTAGGTTTTTATTATTATTATGACTGCATTTTGCTCATCTATGTTTTAAACACTACAGAATCCCAGATTGCATACACATTTATGATTTATTAATATTTTAAATGGATTTAATTATGATTACAGAGCAATAAAATTAAAATGACGACTACATTTTGTAATCGTTAATTATTAATCTGATTACATATTGCCCATCTCTGGCTATAATGTACCTATCTTAATACTGATTTATACACTCAAAGCAGTGACGTGCATAGAGTATTTGGACAGGCTAGGCAGAATTCGCATAATTAATTTGTATATTACATTATGATAGTAAATATTACACTGCTTTCATATGAAAGATAGACGGTGTGAATATAGAATAGATATGAATATTAGGTCCTTACATATGAAATTGGCGTTTTGTATGGCAGGAACAAAAAGTCGAATATTTTTTAATATAATATATTTAATTAATCAAAGTATGAACCATTATTTTCTATGCACTTTTGCCATCTCATAGGTAGTTCATTGATCCCTTTACTAAAAAAACCAGTCGGACGGGAATCAATAAAATCTTTGAAGGCGATTTGGACTGCCCCATCGGAGTTGAATTTTTTCCCTTGCAAAAAGTTATCCAAATTTCGAAAAAAATGATAATCTGTTGGAGCAAGGTCCGGGGAGTACGGAGGATGTCTTAGACTTTCCAATTGAAGCTCTTCTAATTTAGTAGCCGTCTGTTGCGCAGTGTGTGGTCTAGCGTTGTCGTGAAGCAGCAGTGGCGTGGAGCGATTGACCAGCCTAGGTTGTTTAGCCGCTAGCTTTTCCATCATGGTTTGCAATTGCTGACAATAGACATCAGCCGTAATAGTCTGGCCAGATTTGAGAAAACTGTAATGAACAATACCGGCACTAATCCACCAAACGCTTACAAGTAACTTTTTTGGGGTTAATTTTCGCTTGGGGCAGGATTTGGCTGGCTGGCCAGGATCCAACCATTGCGCTGAGCGCTTCCGATTATCGTAAAGAACCCATTTTTCATCACAGGTAATGATTCGGTTTAAAATACCTTCATTATTGTGCCGGTTTAGTAATGTAACGCAGCAGTCGACGCGGGTTTGCCGGTTTGCTTCAGTCAATTCGTGAGGTACCCACCTTTCAAGCTTTTTAATCTTCCCAATTTGCTTCAAGTGAATTAAAACAGTTTTATCACTAACATCGCAGCCTGGAGCTAACTCGGACGTGGTTTACGATGGATCCGCTTCCACAATAGCCTTCAACTCTTCATTATCAACTTGAGTCTCAGGCCGTCCACGGGGCTTGTTCTGCAGGTCGAAATTTCCAGAACGAAAACGTTGGAACCAAAAACGAACTGTGTTTTCTTTTGCAACACGACCCCCATACACATCATTCACCCTTCGAGTTGTTTCCGCAGCACTAGTGCCACGGCGGAACTCGTACTCGTAAATAATGCGATATTTTAAGTTTTCCATTTTGTAAAATGAGTGACGCAGACAGAAAAAAACAGAAGAAAAAAACAAATGAATGACGATCATCGAAGCACAAATACATGAGTCTATAGCTGTACAAATTTGAATTTGGGATTCCTTACCAAAGAGGAGAAATTTGTGATTAAAGTGGCCAGTACGAAAAACGCCAATTTCATATGTAAGGACCTAATATAAATGGCCCCTTTTTTGTTTAACTTTAAGCAATTTATTCCAGACTTATTTATCATAAGGGCATGCAATGCTTGCATCCATCTATGGAATGAACGCCACTGACTCAAAGACACCTTTTTTTTACTTGAGGAAACTCCTCATTAGACCGCCCAAACCAAATTTATTATGTTTTACAGGAGACACTTAACCTCATTCGCACCTGGTGGAAGGTGAAGATAAGCACGATGAGTAACCATGTTTGCCCAACAAATGCCTATTCACTCTTCTCTTAAAAGCTCCTAAGATCGTGGAAATATGCTCCCTGGAAACATGTTCCACTCCTTAGCCATTCGCGTGGCAAATATAATATAGAAGCGAATCTCCTTGTGCGGATATAAGGAACGTCCACCACATACGGTATCCGTCTCGGTGTTTAATAGTTTTATGATGAAATGAGGCTGGGGGAATTAAAGAATTTAAATGAAAAATGAATGAAATGAAAAAGTATTTATTTCGCCACAAATATACAAAAAAAACAGAAATTTAAATGTAGCATTACAAACAACACACAAAAACAAAAAAAAAATACAGAACATATTAACATGGCGAAAATGGAATAGAATGGAATGGAATATATTTAGTTCCTGAACACTCCACTGTGCAGCCTTTAAAAGATCCCGAGGCAAGCGACTTTACATGGCAACTGGGGTGTGCCGGACTATAATCGGCCAAAGATTACTTCATCCGCACTAAAACGAGACTGTGGGCACTGTAATCAATTGCTCCATAGCACCGCCGTGAACTGCGTTCATCGAGCATTGTCTCAAAGGTATATTTACAATGGGTGATGGGGAGGTAGGGGGTAAGGCGATTGCCTGAAATTGATTACAACTACAGCATTTAAGAGTAAAAACCGTCACAGAGATTCGCTTTGTTCTGTCATATTTTGGGATTGTGTACGTTCACTAACACACATATATATATATATATATATATATATATACAACAACCCGGAGACCTTCAATCGTGGTATATGTAGGCCTACGACATGAAGATGAAGACTATCAATGGATCTTCCTCCTCTGATCATCGTTCTTAGACTACACTGGATAAATCATCAGTTGCGCTGTAGTAACTGTATCAAGACAGTATAAAAAAAATTACAATGAAAAGAATTATTTCAAAAGAAAATAAAAAATAAACCGTTTAATATATATACTGCCATCTATTGGTAATTCTTGCAACTAGTAAAAATATTAAGGTACAGTTGGCTTATACAACCAATGAATCTTTGTATTTACGCTAGATGGCACTAAATATGAATAAAAACAAAAAATCTTGTAGTTTAAAAAAGTATATCTTCTCCTGTCGGCAGCTATAAGGAGTCCGCGTGATCATATAATTTAAGCATGAAAAGCTATTATTACCTATACATCTTGTTTTCATTAAATAAGCAATTAAATGCAAAAACTTATTTTCAATTAAGCGAATATTATATTACAAATTCCGTTATTTGGAGTTTTACGATTATTTTTAAGTACCTAGTTACATTTTATTTCCAAATAAGACATCTATTTTATCTTCCATTAAAACATTTTTTAAATAAATATCAACAGTGTTAATTAAAGTTTAGTTAAATTAGAAATTAGGGTTACCACTTCTTCAGGGGTAGGCTCGTCCAAAGCGTACATTGGTCTGTTAAAAGTAATTTCTTCTTGTTCCTGTTTAAAAAGGGTTATTTCTTGCTTTGCCACTTCACTAAATCTTATGCTATCTACGCCTCGAAATACCTTCATCACCATATTATTCTAAACATTAATAAAATTCAGTGAATTTAAATGGAGATTGAGTTTAGCGAAATTATTATAATTCCAAAATAGATTTTTTTAAATATTTCTAACTAAAGTTTGTTTGTGGTTTAAGCAGTTTTTTAATATTTTTAGTTAATTTTATTATTTTAATACATGTTATCGAGTAATTGATGTACTTACAATTATAAACATATAAACTGGTTCACTTTGATCCCAGAATCTTTTTAATGAATTTATTTTCTCAGCTGGCACCTAAAATATAATTTAAAAATATCGAACAGTGTCTTCGCATTAATATATTATTATCAGAAGCCCGTAGACACTTAAATATTAGGTATGATACTAACTTTAATAAGAATCATTTTTCCGTCACTCCAGTCCAGCTTAATTTTCGAGAAAAGTCTATCTAAAGCTGTACAAGAACCAGCAAAATTGTTGTAAATTTCTGCACCTAGGGACATAAAAATATAAAATATTTTTTTCCAAGCGAACTAGTACGAGAATACATTGCTATGCACACATATAAATAATTTTTGAAAAAAAAATTAACATAACGACAAAATTGTTTTAATTATTCAGAAGATTTACTTAGTGCAAACCTACTACATATATATTTTCGTTATCATATAGCTTACATATGAGAGTATCTAAATTATTATGTAGTATTTGCTGAAAATCTTTCTCATGTTCAATCTCAATGAATAGTTCTATTTTCTTTTTCGCCATTTCGTCGGAATATATTATGATACAACCTTTTACCTTTGAAATTAATATTAACTGTATTCACTTTGGCCATGATATTTACTTATAGTATTTAAATGAAATAACTCCTTTGATTATCTGAATTTAACTACTATATTTAAATTACCTTTAAATAACAGACAAACTTATTCCTATATACTAAAACGTATCAAACTATTTGATGGCCCACCAAATAAAAGATATTTTCTGTCCCTTATAAACAAGTGTAACGCCTGAAGTGTAGCCAACGCGCTGCTGGCATTGAAAAAGAAAAATAAAAACCAGAGCTGGGAACACAGGGGCTGATCCTGAAACGTGACTGAACGAAACGACTCGCCATGACGGTTTTTGCATCGTTACACTCTTAACATGATTCAGTCAATTATTGACTACTACCACCTCACGGTCTCTCATGCAGCACTAAGACCACATGAAGCTAATAAGGTATCAAAGACAATACCCACGGATGCAATCCTAAAAATAATAATTTAACTATATAAAGAATAATTGTTAACTGCTATAAATTCATGAGGGTAACTATGACCCGAGTAAAGAAATTTTCCAAAAAAAATATAAATATTGTGGATTCGAAGAAAATAGTATTAACTTTAGGTAACGCCTTTGTTCATTTATTTGGTATAATAACTATTATTAATAGACATAACAAGTACTTTAAAATGAACCAGAACTTTTGTTATTAGTTATCGATATTAATTTTCTCGATTCTGATACAATTATGTTTTCTATAAACTGGTAATATTGGTCGGTAGCCATTTTGAAAAAACGTAGTGTTTTCTGATATTTTCAACTGCAATGGAGTCATATTTTTGCTTATCAAATTTTGATCATTTTCGCGTTGGGGAATCGCCAAAATTATGTCATTTGTTCATCGTTTCTCAATCTGGTCGTGGTCATTGCAGAAAAGTTTCGATCGTTTGACAAAATACGCTTGAGTCATATTGTTGTCGTGCAATAAGACGATTCTGGAGACATCTTGCGATCAAAAACACCATAACAGCAAGTGACATAGTCTGATTTTGCCTTCACGTGAAAAGTTAAACATAATTAGATTGGTGCTTCTATAGTAACCGCAATCATGGATGTGTCTTGGGGTATGTATACGATAATGTATGAATCAAATCTAAAATTCCCTTGTAATTTATTAACGGATTTTTTCAGATGCTGATAATTTCGAGCCTAAACTTCCGACCACGTTGACAAGTTCAAATAAATGGGAAGGCGAGGATGAAGAAGACAACGTCAAGGTAATATTAACGCTGCCAAAATATTCATACGCTTCTATTAAAATTATTTCAACTGTGACATCATATCTCACGCAGCACTGTGTTTTTATAACCTAAATTTTTGCATACGTGTTGACGTCACGTCAAACTTATTTCCAGGAAAGTTGGGAAGATGAAGAGGAAGAAAAGAAAGATGAGGAGAAAACAGAAGTACCCCCTCCAGCACCGAAACCTAAAAAGAAAATTCACGATAAAATAGCAGAAAAAGAGGTAAGTTTTCATTTTCTTGACATATGTCTTGATGATTCAGTGTTTTTTTACTTCAGTTACTTGTATAACTATGCTATTTAGTCTAAATACTAGTTAACATGTTTTACATATATCATTCTAAATATCAGTGGCAAACACAAACAAAATGTTTATGCTAAAACTAATCTCTAAAGTCATTCTTAACCCTTGTATACAAGGTTTATTTTGATTAAGTAAATACCTCAGAAGATATTCTAATTAAATAAATGTGAACCAATTTAAACATTGCCTGGGTAATACTATCTCAATTACAAAAATAAATAATTTTAAAATAAGTAGAATAACAGGATACATGCATTTATCAGTTGTTTTACCTGATTGAATCATAATAAATTCATGTTTTTTACTAGTTACATAGTTTATCAAATATAACTTTTTATTTATCCAGACTTAGATTTTTGTGGGTTCATTTATTTCATAGAAAATTCGCTCCTAATATTTCGAATGTATGTTTCAATTCCATTTGACACAAGTGAAGTAACAAAAAATATGTATACATGAATAAAGTTACGTATTTAAAAAAATACTGATATTAAATTCAGTTAAGTATACTAATTTAAGGAACTAAGTTAATTATTTTATATAGTGATCACAATAAATAGAAACGTAAATAGAAAATAGACTGAATAAATAGAAGAATTAGTAAATGAATGAATAAATATATTAAAATGGGCTTATACATGTTTTGAAGTGGAAAGTATTTTAAGCAAGGTTAAATTCATTGCATTACTGTTTGAGAGCATTTGCATAGGTTATTCGTAGCTTAAACCTTGGAGTACTTTGCATATAAATATAAAATTTGTAATAAACCTGTTTTACTTGGCTCTAACAAGTCTGTTTAGTAATTTTGTACTTTTTAAACTTCATATAAATTGTTTAAACATTTTGTTTTTATTCTCAGAGTTACGATATTAGTAACATTAAAAAAAAAATTATACTTTTAAATAACATCTTTTATACATGTACAAACATTTAAAGTTTATGGCCTATGATATAAACAGTCCGTGACATCACAAAGAAGTATAGAAGGAACTATCTTATTATTTTTGGTTATTTAATTCATATATTGATTTAACAAATGGATTCCTTGGCTCCTAATAATTAATAGATTTTAAATCAATGTATTGTTTTTTTTGTTTCTATTTATGCATCGCACACACCACTGGTAACAGTGGTAATATTTCTACAATGTCAAGTATAAACCATCAATTGTTGTTTATGAAAATATTATTATTATCAAATAATTGATGAGCAGTTATTAGATAACGTGCTTATGACTGAGTTGGTGTTTTCGACTATCTCATATTGTTTAGCACTGTGTTGGAAACCATACCTTAAACTGTAATTAAGATTAGCCATCTATTCAGTCTAATGTTCATACAACTAGCATGGGTATAACTGAACAATATTACATAGCTTGGAATAGTTATATTTCCCTGCCCGTATTTTAAATAAGACTTACATATTGACAAACACTTTCTCAACATGGTTTTATAGTTATATTTAAAGCTATATTTCATTTCAGTGGAAATCAGAATTTTACTTTTTTTTAAACAATTGTCAGCAAACAGACTAAAGGCCCACCTAATGACAAATTGTAAGTAATTACCACTACAGTAATGCAGTAATGTCTACTGCAATACAAAGAGTATTGTTATTGGCTACAAAGCTATTTTTTACCTTCATCGGTAAATACCCAGGTTCCTAAAAACAATTTAGAGGTTATGTGTAATCAATTGTTACAATTATTACAGCGCCTAGAGCGTGAGAAAGCTGAACGTCTCTCGGCAGAGAAGACCAATGAAGAGCTCACTCCAGAACAGAGAATGGCAGAGAAACTGCGCCAACAAAAGTTACAAGAAGAATCTGACTTGAGACTTGCCATGGAAACGTTTGGTGAGTTACAGATATGTTGAAAAATTGAGATATCTTTATTTAAGTGGTAGAGTGAATGCTTGAAGAGAAAGTTCTACTTGATTTCATACAGTAGAGCATGTTTCATGGTTATCTCACTTAATGTATTTCAAATTGTTTTATTACCTAAAAATATATAGGCTCAAGGACCATAGAGTGACCTATAAGATATTAACGATTATTTTGCTATATCCCTTATGGGTAAGCAGAAATATGTTAGTGGTTGTATTCCACTTAGGATTTATATAGCGTGACTAAGTGCAACTGATCATCATTCTCAGGGTAAGCACTCTGAAAATTGAAATTTTCCTTCACTGGTGAACACCGGTGCCTAATTCCATACTTAATCTGGGATCACTAGTTCATTGGAATAAAGTTCAACAAAGTAGTTGTTTTGTTTGCTGTAACAGTTCCTTTCATAGACATACTGGGTTAATAATGACTTTCTAAAATGTAATATTGTTTGATTTTGAATGTTTTTATATTAAAGGTGTAACAGATGTTGCTGCAGTGGGGAAAATAGACAGTTTCAATCCCAACACGAAGGAGGAGTTCACTGAATTTGCTGACATGCTCAGTAAAAAGATCAATTTATATAAAGGAAAAGAGGAATTTCCAGTTTTCGTGGATGAGCTGGTTAGGAGCATCATTGTTCAGAGTATGTATCCTTTATTATTTTTTTTAATACTACCTCATTTATATCAGGTGGCATGTTATTTGAGTTTTTTTGTGAAAAAAATGGGGATCACATAATAAATAGTACTTGAGATTTGGTAAATTCTATAAACAACTTTATGTGGGCCGGGATAAATAATGTACAAATGCACCCTCGTAGCTGGGATGATTTTATAAAGAGTAGCGATAATTTGAGAGAGTTAGAAAAGTACTTACCAGTTGGCAGCGATAGTCAGGCACTTCACAGTCACTTTGTATGTGTTTGAGTTCGTATGATGTGGAGTATGATGTTTGAGGATTTGTGATGTGTATAGCGAGTTTCAAAGTATTAGATGCAATTGTGAGGGGAAAAGGATGCGATGTTTGTGTTTTTTTTTTTATGAATGCGATGCGATGTTTGCGATTTTAAAAGCAAGAACGGTTAGGAAAAAAGATGAATGAATTACGCCAGATGGCGTTGGGGATTAAGTGCGTTTACATTTTATTGTTTTTTAATGTTCTGGGGTTGCGCCTTTTGGCGTGACTAAACTTTATTTATTGAATTGAATCTTATTTTTTTGTATATGTTGTGATATCTTAGAACAGTTGCTTAGTGGAGAGTATTCTCAAGCTACATTCTCTAATTCCATCAGTTTCGTTTCATCATAAATCCTGTACTAGACACCGTGTCGGATGCCATCCATATGTGATGGACGTTCCTTATATCCCCACAAAGAGATTCGCTTCTTCATTCATCATGAGAACCACTATACAGTAGAATATCCAGCGAGCAACTTGGGAGCCTTTAAGAGAAGAGTGAATAGGCAATTTGTTGGGTGGACGCTGTTGCTGTTTATCATCGGACTCAACTTTATCTTACACCAGGTGTGATTGAGGTCAAATATCCACCTGTAAATTATAAAAGAATAATAATAAAAATACAGTGCAAACTCTGTATAACGACCCTCAAGGGACTGTGCATATTTTGACGTTATAGAGTTGTCGTTAAATGGAGAGAAGAAAAATATGTATTAGAAAAATAAAAAGTTTTAAGCTCTTACTTGCCAAGTTTACAGTTTGAAAGTTTGTGAGTAACTAAGAATATGATAACGTACAGATAATCCATGACTCCTACTAACAACAGTCAACACGTGCAAGCAATACCAATTTGTAAACAAAAGAACGAATTTCTTAGAAAGTTCGGTATGTGTAATGCCGACAGTCGAGTTTTTTACGGGCTAGGATAATAAACCGATAAAAGAACGTACACAGCTGCGCAGTTTTTACAAATTTGTCAACTTAAAAAGTCATCTTAGCTTAAAAAGTACTTTATATTATTAAATTGCTGTCGTTATTAAGAGTGGGTGTAATGCTATATAGAGTGTATAATTGTATGGGAAACAAGCTAAACCAACCAAAGCTGAGTAATATCGACGCTTTAGAAAGTTTGTCGTTAAATCGAGTGACGTTACATGGAGTTTACACTGTATATAGAAAGTCATGAAAATATATTTTTATACGGGTGATTTTATTGACGAAAGAGATATTCAGCATTGGAATGTAATTCCAAATATGTAAAGAATCGATATGTTAGTATTTCCATTAAAACAAAGTAAATTTCAACATAGGGCGAATTACACATCATTAATGAACAAATAAAAAATAATTATTAGGTAGGTATTTTGCCTGTACTAAGACAGGATAAAATCACGTAAACGGAACTTTGCCTAATCGGCAATAAATCACACGCCACACACGCTACGCCGTCAGCACTTTTTACATTCAATTCTCACTGCTTCATCAATTATCTTTATGAATTGTTAGGATATACAGTTATATACATTTCGATTAGTTGCAAGAAGGTTCAAATTATTGTGTCCTGAAATATATCCCTCGTCTATATAATTAACATATACCTTTGTCTAGTCCCCATAGTACAAGTTTAGTTTTGGACTAGCTCAATGCCAGTGGCGCGCATCCCGTATATAGCATAAAAAGCATTATCTCGTTATATTTGGATATTTAACAAATACATGTATATTTAAAATTTGATCCAATTTGGACTCTCAGACTGCTGTTTTGGTATACACCAGATTTTATGTCAATGTGTTTATTAAATGTCCAAGTTTAACAAGATGGGATCCACGCCACTGGTCAATGTGTATAATTATCTGTGAATATTATTGTTTCTGACACGGAATTGCTTTTTTTAGTGTCATCAGCAGACATTAGAAGGATAAAAATGAGTGTAGATAACTTGTATATTGAGAAACAGAAAGCTGAGAAGAATGACAAAGTCAAGAAACCAACTAAAGGCAAAGGGAAAGCTAAATTAAAAGTAGAGGGTGACAATGTGAGTAGATATCATTACATTAAGTATTTATCTGTCCATATGTTTTATTTAACAGAATTTGTTTGCATAAATATACTCCGCACCGTGCGGGCTTGCATCCTTATGTGGTTAACGTTCCAGCCGCTCGCACGAAGCGATTCGTCTCCTCCTTTTTGCTGCGAACCGCCAAGGAGTGGAATTCGCTTCCTGCGTCCATTTTCCAGCATTTTACGACATGGGTATCTGCAAACGACGAGTGAATCGGTATTAAGTGAGCGCGCTCCATTATCGGTATAATCATGACTTTCCATCAGATGTGTTTGAAGTCAAGCGCAAGCCTGTCTGATAAAAAAAAACTCATTTTGCATATAAAATATTGAGGAATGGATTAATCGAGGTATGAAGGTTCATTGAAGGTTAAGGTTATTTGAAGTTTGACACACTAATGAGTGCAATGCACTGGAATATCTGGGTCACGCGAATTATATAAAACGCGCGCGAAATTATTGATAAATACGATTTAAGCTAAGACTGTCTTTTAATTCACAAGCTTCCCACAAGCCGTAGAGGTCTCGTCACAATTAGCGGCTCATTCTCCACAGTAGGAAACAGCAAAAGCATGTTTGTCGCTTTAACCAAATAGCCTTCTACCCCTCGATATGGATATCATCAGCATGAAACCCAGTGATTAAAAACTAGGAGCTCGTTTTATGTCGCCTTCTAAACATGCTGATAGTGTCGTGTATTGACTATTCAAATTATAAAGATCAAAAGAGGGTAGAGGCACTAACTTTACGTCCCCGATGGAAACTCCGTGGCCCGTCAGGCTCCTCGTGACCGTGACCTGTGTAAGCAGGTTGAAATTTTGAACCGTAATTAACTAAGAGTGTGCTAATTCGCGCATAAGACCCGTTAAAATACCTATTGCGTTTATTTTAAAAACGTTATCACTATGGAACTTTACTCTTCGTGATTTTAAGCCTATATCATCTGTCCACTAGTCAATAGTCAATGCGGTAAATTGACTATGGTTGTAAAGAATTTTATTTGTAAACTCAGAGGTTCCAACTTTTTTTTTTATATTTTCTAACTGCTTTTCATTTTTAATGAATGTATGTAAATTACATCACAGATTAGGTTGATGGAAGGTGCCAATAAATATCAAAATCTTTTATGTCCGTGTAAAGTAAAATGTAGGAAAGGGAACAAAAGACTTAAATAAATTATGCACTATTACTAGGGATGTTCCGATTAGTCGGCCACTGGTCGTGAAATAGTGACAATTATAGCCTCTATTAGGGTTCTTTGTATGGCGCAACGGCTTGTTATGCAAGATATTTATACACAGTGTGCCAGGTGGGCTCACGTTTATCTTGCGAGGCTGTTTATCAAATCGTCACTTTCAAACCCGCGTGCAATTGGAGAGGGAATTCTGCAAGGCGCTATGCTCGCTCCGCTTCCGTGCAAGTTCTCTATACTAACGATATTCTAAAATACCCAGCGTAAAGCTAGCTCTTACTGTGGACGACACTACACTTTACGCCCCGGACTGAATTATAGAACTTCTGTCTCAGGTAATTCCAGCTTCAGCCACTGATCTGGTTTTCGGATAACACATTACCGCATTTCATGTGCGGTAATATTATTATAGCACTGGGGTGTAATGTAGATAATTATGAACCTTAAAGCGATTTACGCGTTACGAGAATAGATGGGCAAACTGTAATCAGATTAATGAACATGATTAACGATTACATTTTAGGTTTTCATTAATATGACTGCATCATACTCATTTATGTTTTAAGCACTACAAATCCCAGATTGTATACACATTTATAATTTCTTAATGTTTTAAATGGATTTAATCATGATTACAGAGCATGAAAATTAAAATTACGACTACATTTTATAATCGTTTATTATTAATCAGATTACATTTTGCCCATCTCTGGTTACGAGCAAGTGTTATGAAAAATATATTGTAAATCTTTTTGTCCTCAGGCCCATCTCAACCAATACGACACATATGGTAATTTCGATGATGACTACGATGACTTCATGTAAACATCATCGACTAAAATGGCTGTGGATATCTGGGGGATGTTATTAATACGGGCTACAATTAACCGTGACGCCATTGTGTTCTATACACAAATCGGACTCTGTTATTACAACAAATCATAAATACATAGTAGTTTAATGAATTTCATTGAGAAAAAAAAAATGATTTTAGACCAACGGTTAGTTTTTCTAGTTTCATAGAAAACTAACTTATTCATTGTTTGTAATATCACAACTATATATTCTTTAAAATGTTTTATTCAAAGGGATTTTTTTTATACATAAATTAGTTTAATTTCTTTACCTTGCGAAATTAATATTTAGTACAGGTTCAGATTAAGGTATTCAATAAAGGGCCCTGGATAAGTACTGTTAAGAAAAAAGGTAACTATAACATACTACTAAGGATTCATGTGGGTTCTTAGGGCGAGCGATTATATAGCCTTAATTATTCGAGTAAATAAAAAAACTTTGTATATTCTCCCGTTTTTTAATTGTCATTCTGTTTGTGGTTTCTTTTATTAACAGTTTCTATGTACTTGGTGCTTTTAATATGTTTGTCTCATCCTATCTCTGATGAATCTATAATTATAGCTGGTTAATTGTTTATTACAATTAAAATCAATTGTTTATAATCAATTTTATTTTTGATTTTGATAACTGTTATCAAAAGTCATCAATTTTGTAAAGGCAACTCTCTCTAAAATGTTTTTATTGTAAAATTCTGGAATTATATTTAAGTGTGATTTCAAACGCTTATTTGCCAATGGTTGAATGTTTGTATCCGAAAATGAGATACAATTGCGTGGTTTGTGAACTTGTACTCAGTTTCAGAAACGTTCCTTAAATTTTTAAATCTTTTCAATCACTAATGAATCGTGGATGCCTGATAGCGGAAAGGTAGTGATCCTACCTGCAACGCTGTTCTAGGCTCAGGTCCCGCTAGCGGCGAACTTTTCTATGATGAATAGGTTAGTTGGTCGCGATTCATAGATGTGTATATGTATTAACGTGTATATATCTTTATCTAGTACTCATAACACAAGCGCAAGCTTACTTTGGGACTACGTCAAGATATGTAATTGCGCACATATATAATATTAATCATAAATTTATATGCAACTGATGATTCCTTAGTATTTAAAAGTGTATTTAAATTTAAGGAGTGTTTCTAAAGCTGGGCATTAATAAAGAAACAATTGAGGAATTTCTGTTATATTTTTTTTAAATATCAGAATAAACAATTCGATATGGTAGGAAATGTTTTTATCGAACCATGTTAATTTGTTTTACTTAGGCAATTTTATTGAAATAATTAAGGAGCATCGACGAGTTGTGTTTATAATTTATTTTTTTATGGATTAAACACGTGTTTCTCATTATTTAGTTTGTAAGATTTATTTAATTGCTTTATTTTATGGTTCAGTGTTCGAACGCCAGATATCTTACGTCGTAACATTAAAACGCTCTGTCCCATTTGCTCACGGTGTATCTGAAAAGGATGGAATGTGATAGCTAATAAACGTGGACGCTGATATATTCGTAAATGCCACTAATCGTTTAAAAATAAACGGCTGTCGATATATATATACACAATATATTGTAAAAATATTGTTACATATTTTATATTGACACCAATATCGTTTGATAAATAGTATATTATGCAGAATACTTTAATTTTTGTAAACAATGCGTTAAAAACCATAAATTATATATTAAACGTAAAATGAGTATTCTTATTTTTGACCCCCCCCCCCCCCCATGGCTTCGTATTTGAGTTTTTCGGTAATTTTGACCCCCACAATGAAGCCTGGAGTACAATCCCAAGGTAAAAATACAATAATATTAAATGATACTGTAGCGGTTTTTGATTGTATTATCAAATATTATTTCATACATTGTCGATTACAGACCATTTTTGATATAATCATAATCGAGTTATACCCTCAAACGTCTTGATTGTATAATCGGCATTAAGAGGAGAGTAATATAAAGCCGGGTCTACATGTGTATCTACATTTGCTTGGTCCGATTATCGACTTGAAGGCATTTTATTACCTTTAACACGCTCGTCGCCTTGTCACCCAAATAGGAGTGATGAATGCTTTTTTTGTTGAAGTTAATAGTATCTTTAAAAGGAATTTAATGGAATAAACATTTATATTTAAATATAGGATTCACAACATTAAAATACTAAAAATATGCGCATTATACAATACCTTTTATTAACTTACAAAGGATAACACAGTACATTATACTATGACGCATGGTTTTCGTTAAACCTCTCTAAACACATTTGAGGTGAAAAACAAAATTCATAGCGATAATTCGAAGATAATAATATCCAGTAGCGTTCATTCCATAGATGCATGAAATCATTGCATGCCCTTACTATAAGTAAGTCTGAAATAGATTACTTAAACTTAAATAAAAATAGAAGTCATTTTTATTCATATCTATTATATATTCGCGCTATCTATCTTTCCTATGAAAGCAATATAATATTTACTACGATAATATATTATTCAAATTATCAGCGTGAGTTCTGCCTGCCCTGTCTAAGTACCCTGTGCACGTCACTGATAATATCGTAATACTCGAGTTACATAGATTATATATCGCTCGTTTAAGTTACGGTGTACAGAGTTGGATTTTAACTACGTGCAAAAAAACGGATCGTGCTGGGCGACAAATGTATTAAATGATTGCATTAAATATTTTTATTATACCAACTTCAGGTTAAAGAAAAATTGTGGTAATTCTTAATATAAGAGCGAGAGAACGTAAAGCATTGAATGTGCACAAGTACTACAAATTCATCGGTATTATATCCGAGTTTGTAACTTGGAACAAATTCGGATGTACATAATTGCGTCGATATTTGGACAACTGCAATATACACTGAATATAAGGCTGTATTTACACGAGACTATTTCATGACATTACATTAAGCTAGGCAATTATACCATTGTGCCAATTGGCTTAGTAAAATATCAGATTAAATGATCCCGCGTAAATGTGACCTCAGGTGCATTATACATAGGTAAATAATACATAAAATTAACCAAATCTAAAGCAAGAATATTACTTTTAAAAAATTAATAGTAAATTACAACTAAAAGGCTTACATACAACGCCCTGCGAATTCAGTATAACGATACGTTTAGGATGCTTTAGGGACTGTCCCGGTTCTGTAAGAGCATAGGGTATGTTCGCGAAGGCATGATTGCATGATTATCCGGGATAGCATAGGACTATCCGGGCCGCTGAGAAGGCATCGACCGCGGTGTGTCAGACTCCTACTGACTGAAAACCCCCGGGGTGTCCCTCTTAATCGCTCCCGGGCCTGGGAAACCAAATTCATCCAGACGCCAGGGGGTCAAATGGCCTTGTTGAGGCTATCTCTCTGGGACGGGAGGTGTAAAGAGCAAGCCTCTCCTAAACTTTTCCCCCAGGCTGCGTACCGCTTCTCTCTCATCCGGGCAGTAGACTCCCTCAAATCTACTGCCCAGCCGCATGTAGCCCCGGCTTAAAGTATTTTAAGGTTTGTTCTAGATAATTTTAAAAATTGCTTTCCTATAGGATTTATGTATGCAACGAGGTCCAAAAGGAAATGTTCCATGAGACAAGGCCGTGTTTGTCTGTATGTTTGAATATTTACATAAAATGTATCATATAAAGTTTGATTTTACGGTTTTGGCTTAATGTTATGTTATATAGAGAGTAAATTTTTTATTGAATAATAGACTTTTATTTCTTAAATACCTTTTTATGATTCATTTCTTTTTAGTTGTTACATCTTTTTAACAGCTAAACACTAGATGAAACTAGAATGATTTAAAATAACTTTATTGATCTCAGTATTTTTATAAATTAAGTTTGAAATTAGTATTATTATAATTAATTTTTATATTGAGGTGGTAAGACGATTGGCCACGCGCCGTCCAAATCCAGGCGTGATTGTTAACTCGAGGAGATGAGGGGAGAGTGGCACTTTACACCACCCTCCTCGCCAATGTTTTAGGTGGATGCGAGGAACAGCGACTAACCAACCACTCCCCTCTAAGAAGGTGGGGCCAAACAAGGCCAGATGTCGCCGGGTGCCGAGGAAGATGGCCCGGCCTTGCCCTTGGCACTTGGCAGGCGAGAGATGGAATACCCCGGGGGTTTTAGTCGGTGCAAGTCCGACACACCAGGGGGCAAACCTCATCGCTCCCTGAGGCCCGTATCTCCCGGATTAACAAAAAAAAAGGCAAACCGTGTTGTGACAACAGTAATGAAATGTAATATCATAGTGATTCAATTGGACCTGTCGTGTTTCAGAATCAGTTTCTGTATATCCAGTTTTTTTTTTATATTGGCTCTACATAGTCACTGAATTGCACCTGATGAAAAGTGCTGCGTAGTACTTGAACGGCAATGTCCGCCAAGGGACGAAGTTACCATCGCTATGTCGGCTCACACATAACACGACGGAAGGTCTCTAAGTATATAAATAACTTGATATACAAAGTGATCCCAAAACACGAAAGGCCGAAGCAAGTCACTATGACTGTCTTTGCATTTGTGTACTGTGGTCACAGCCCAGTTCGGGCAATCGCCCTACCAACTCAATTAATCACGAATAATATATTTTCAGATATATTTTGGTAATATTTTCGTGTCAGACATAGTTTTAAACACATACCGTTTATAAATAACTCTTAGAGATTGTTATGTTACAACCAGAGATGGTCAAAATGTAACCTGATTAATGATTAACAATTACAAAATGTAGTCATAATTTTAATTTTCTTGTTCTGTAATCATAATTAAATCCATTTAAAACATTAAGAAATCATAAATATGTATGTAATCTGGGATTCTGTAGTGTTTAAAACATAAATGAGCAAATGCAGTCATATTAATGGTAAAAAACGTAAAATGTAATTATTTTTATTAATCTGATTACATTTTGCCCGTCTATGGTTACAACTAACTTATCAAAAGGTGGCTAAAGTTCGGCCGCCTCTACAAAGATCCTATTATTTGATTTCCCATGTTCCATATGTTGGAATAAATGCTTCCCACAGCTTTGCAACACGTAGCTCAGTGTCGAAATTTCGTACGCTAAGTGCCATTAAACTACCCACTTGAACAGATAAACCAATACAGGTAAGTTAGAACAATACAAAATAAACTGCTAAAATGTGGGGTTTTCATTGCAGTCATATTTATTTATGATTTACAATCTAACGTATAGTTTAAAAGAAAAATAATCGTTAACACACTAAAAGAAAAATACTAGATATTGTGTGAACACACTATAACAGCCTCTACACACGATGCCTTAATGAGAAGCTGCGGCGTTGCAATGGACAGATCTATCGTATTGGGGATCACACGTTACGATGCCGTTTTAAAGGACATCGGAAAAGACTACCACTCCGTCTTCTGAACGCAGAAATCCGGTACGCATGCGGTGCGGAGCCGCAACACACCCTATGCACACACTCTGACGCAGCCTTGAACTTCTTTCGGCGTTTCTTCAAGGTAGTCACTTCCGAAACGCTGTTAGATTTCGGCTTTTAGCTAACGGCCAAAGTCGAGGTTCGTACGCACAGGGGCGCCCTTGCGATGCCACCCAACCCATAAATTTGCCGGCTGAGCACCTCAGTTTTCTCCTCGTCCGGTTTAGTTGTGAAGGTCTATACCGGCCATCAACATATTCTCTTTTTTTTGTTTTTTTTTCTATTTATTTAAGGGACTTTTGTCTCTCGGCACATGCCAGCCCCATCGTATCCTAAACATGCACTACTAGCATTTATTTCTGGTGGGGAGCCATCAGCCTGAACAACTCCTTTGCTTCGGCTGAGTAAGGTCTTGCTAAAATTCCGCAGAACATGCCTACATCAAATTTGTTCAGGCTAAAGGCTCCCATCAGAGAATCTCTTGCAGACTGAGATTGGACACACTCCATCAGCAAATGTTGTACGTCATCTACTTTCTTACACGTGCTTCAGTTCGGTGACTCCACAGGCTTCATCAGATGTTTAAATTTGCCTGATGGAACATATTGTCCTGTAAAAAAAAAACCCTATGCGCACACTTTTGTGATAGCGTTCCGTCGCTTCACCGCCATCGCAACGCATCATGTCCCGGCTTTGAAAGTCATACGTGTACTTTCGAGGTTAATTTTTAAATCGCCAACCCTGAGTTACCGCGACAGTTCGTAGTTAATCAATCCAGGTCACTATAACTGGTTTATTAGCGCTTAATTAACAGCCGGAAGGCCGGATACGGTATAACAATGACAACCGGTCATTCTGCAACTTATGTAACTCGCTTGTTTTCAACCACACGCTTCCTACTTTATATAGAAAAGCTCGGTTGCTTTGTGAAAGATTAAAATGTATGATTAATTGCTTGAAGAGATATTTATGTAGGACGACATGATATCGGGACTATCGGCAGGTAGCCTGTAGATAATTATACTTGGTTTATAATTTATAATAATAATTAATACACGTTACTGCTTATCGAATATTTTGATAACCGTTGTTTCCTTGTAAGCCATGGGCACTCTATTTTATATTAGTCTATGCTTGTAGGTTAAGTTGTTAAGTACTCAAACAATACATTACAAAACAATAGTTGCATTAAATTTTGCTATCAAATTCATAACATAGCATATATGTGAATGGGACCAGAAAACTAAGCAATCCCGCATTTTTTTTTTACACTGGCTCGACATAGTGACTACAGAGTACCTGATGGTAAGTACAGTGTAGTCCAAAAACGAAAGCGACTATCAAAGGGTGAAAATCCGTTGATAGTCTACATCGTCATGTCGGCCCTCGTATACCACGACTGAAGGTCTCTAGGGATATGAGCTACTGGATATACACAAGCTGATCCTGAAACGCGACAAGCCGAAACTGGTCACTATGACGGGCTTTACACACATGTACTGTGGTCGCGATCCAGACGGGCACCTACGCCCTAGCACCTCGCTGCTGCTCGTTTAGCACCACCCAGGAGTCACCAAACTAGGGTAAAGCCAACGGACGCGAGCAGCTTCGACTCCCATAAAACGTAAAACTCCCATAAAGCCACTATGTCACTATGTCGTGCCAGTGTAAAAAAAAAGCATAAAACGTTATTATCACAAAAAAAAAGCAAAAAAGGAATTATGACAAGCAAATCTGCATGGCGTCTAAAAGAAATGATATGCGTGGCCTGAGAATGGCCATCAGCTATGCTATTGGTCACGTTGTGCACGACATGTAAACGCAAAGTGGATACAGTCACTAATGTACCTTTACCTACCCTAAAAGAGACATAATGTGACGATATATTATTATTATAAACAAATAAGCCGTGGTCGCTGTCGGCAGAATAGAATAGCACCTCCCTCTTCTTTCGTAAAAGGTGTCGTAAAAGGCGACTAAGGTATCCCTTTACCACCGCAATTCAACCAGGTGTTCAGAGAAGGAAAACTCGACCAAACCTGCATCCTGCTCCCTCCCGATCGTACTGGTTCTCCTTTCCATCGGGCCTGAGGGAGCTCGGAGGAGAGAGTGCTTTTCTGGCAGCGCGTCTAGTTATGCACTTAAATATCTCCTGCGTAATTGACTGTTTCCGTAAACTGGACCTCGAATTTCTTAATCGGTGTTGAAACAGTCACCGTGGCCGAAACCGGCTAGGACATCATCATTATAAACAAATTATATACCTAACGTCCAGTTTCAGACAGGCTCGTATCATAACACGTTGAGCCCAGTGTCTAAAATTTCCGTTTGCCCTTGAGCATCTTTTTCTAAAGTGTACTTTGCCTGCCAGGATTCGTTTCTAAGGGTGAGATTTATAGACTCAGCTTTGAGTATCCTAAGACTTAAAACATTTCAATTTATATTACTCATTGTATGTCAGACGACTTAGTAAGTTACCGATTTTGTCAACATGGACTTTGCTCTGCGTGTACTTAAGATATACTAATAAGATATATTAATTCCTATGGTATTTTCAGTTTTTTGTCAAAACTAATTAATGTTTTGAGAGATTTGCTAAGCAAAGTCGAAATAGCGTCTATAAAATATAGCCTTAATAATCACGACAGTCATGAACGGAAATCCTAACAAAATATGTAGATCTTGTTTATAATATGTTAGCAGGTTAGAATATTCCTGATCGCTCGCACGTTGCGAATGGAAATGGAAAGCGAAAGATTGAAGCAAGTGTTACAATAATAGAGAAGCACAACAGCAAATATCACTAAGAAGCTATGATGGATATAATATAAATAATAATGATTAAATACTAAATATTAATGTGAGCACCATTAACAATTAATTTATAATTCGCAATAATTATATTTTATGTTGGCAAGCATATAAAGTGACAGGAAGGATATGGAAGCGTGACAGATCTTAATGGCGGCGGCTTAACTAAAAATGTTGTGGAGAGGTGTTTGATATTAAGTATTAATATTCTGTAAATGAATAACAAATAATTACGAGGCCAAGGGTTGATACAATGATCCGAACAGATGTCCATAGACTCAGTACGAGGCCAAAGGAGAACCTAAATAAAAGAGATAATGTATGGCGTGTGGTACCAGATGAATTTTTAGAGTTATTCTTTAATACAAGTCGCAATGATGGTCTTTACACTTGTTTACTGTGGTCACGACTAGTGATGAAAATGCCCGGGAATTTTCCCAAAGTGCCCAAAACTTGCTTGGGAATATTCCCGGGAATTTACGAAATGTTCGCGGAAGTGCTGGGCACTTTGGGAAAATTCCCGGCCATTTTCATCTCTAGCTCACGACCCAGTTCGGGGAATCGTCCTGCCCCAGCAACCCACTCACCTGCTTATAATTAAACTTATTTTTAAATTAGCATGTGCTACTGACATCGTAAGCTAGAAACAACAAATAATAATTAAAATTTAAAGTCTACACTCAAAATATTCAGCAAATTAATCATTATCAAGATTTAAACATTATTTAAACGCTTATGTTTCTATTAACAAAATGGTTATAGTTAAATGATTAATGTTATACAATAAAATAATCAAATATCAGAAATTTTGCTTAAATTTACACAAGTGTTAAATACATTATCCTATTTTCTTTATACATATCATGTATAATGTAGTAACAGGTCCGCATCTAGGAAAGAGCGGGGATTGAGGTGGGGCCCACCTTCGTGTAGACTTGAGGCAGTCTGCTGCCCGAATGAGTGAGAGACGGCAGTGTCAGACGCGCCACTCGTGAGAAAGGTTTGGAGGAGTCGGCTCTTGACACTCACCCCACCCAAAGAGTCTCAGAAGAATCTTGATCCCCGGGGCCCAATTAGATCCAATTATGTCCACGCTACAACGTTTACGAAAGGGTTACAAATAATATGTATATACAATATGAATGTGAGCGAAAGTAAGGGCCAAAATAGGCCAAGACTTACTTACACTGACCACATAAAGAGAGTTCTGACGGAGAGTAATGTCAAAAAGTCGCGGAATCGGCCAGAGTGCATGAAGGGACTAAGAAATGTTAAAGAAGGGAAATAAACTTATTAGAATAGAGAGAATTGGCGTTCTATTCTCTCTGCCTACCCCGATACGGATTCGGCGTGAAGATACATAGAACCTTTACTATTTTGAGACAATAAATAAAGTTTAAAGTCGTTAGTCCAAACTGTATCCGCTGTGGCGCAACAGAGGATATCCAATATTTGTTGATGGAATGTGTCCAGAATAAAAAAGAAAGAGAAAGCTTAAGAAGCACCCTAGACTTTTTGGACTTAGGCATTTATCAAAGTTATTTAAGTAATCCCAGTAGTCGAGAAGCTCGCAAAATTTATAAATTTATTTACAATAGTTTAGTGGAACATTAGGTTTCTCAATCTTCTATAGTGTGTCTATGACACTTAGTGTAATGTTTATATTTTTATTTTTTATATCTATATTTATGGTGTAGCACGATAGGGCTGGCATGACTGCATGCGGCAGTCAAAAGCCCTTTAAACACTTTGATTAATAAAAAAAAAGTTATAAAACATTTTTTCCCGTTTGAGGAACGGATCCCAAAATCCACGAAAGTTCCTTATTTATATTGTAAAGGTTTGATAGTGAGCCAGGAAGCGTGGCGAATCTATTACAAGGACATAAGAAGCGCTTTCACTGCGCTACCTTTCTATTCGGCGCGCGTCCGCACAGCGCGGACTTTGAGACATACTGCTGCAGTAGCTGAATAACTTACATACAGTGACGAACATAAGTATTGACACAGTGAGGTAAACAAAATTATTATAGTGCTAGCAATTATAAGAATACAAATAAGATCTGTTTTATTTATTATAACAATACTTCCATCCTTGATACTTCATTATATTAAAAAAATCCATTGAAAACAATTTCCTAGTTCAGGAAAAAAATAATATAAATGGCATCATCTATTTTGGCCGGAACAAAAGTATTGGCATAGCACATAAAAATAACGATTTTTTTTTTATCAATATTTAGTTGGCAGCCCTTTTCCTTTCAGTAGCTCCCTCGACCTATCAGGCATCGAATGCACTAATCTAGCCACGAATTAGGGCTCGATGGCATACCATTCTTCCACGATGATTCTCTTGAGATCGGCTTTACTGGAAATATAATGTTTCCTTATCCTTATTTCCAGTTCGTGCCAAAGATGTTCAATCAAATTGGGGTCTAGGGATTGTGGTGGATGCGGTAGCATGTGTGGGGTGATAAAAACTATCCATTGACGAATGTTGTAAGTGTCTGCTTTGGGTCGTTGTCATGTTGAAAGTAAAAATTACGTCCAAGATTCAGGTCATTAAAGCTTTTATTTAAGTTCTCTTTAAAAAAATTATATATACATACTGGTCCATTGTTCCTTCAATGAATACAAGATTTCCAGCTTCAGATGAACTCATACAATCCCACACCATTATCCTACTACCGCCGTGTTTAGCCGTAGATAGAAGATTTTTCGCCTCAAGCTTATTGTTGAATTTTCTCCACACTAAAATTCACCCATCGGATCGAAAGATATTAAATTTTTTTTCATCCGAGATAAGTACTGTGTCCCAAAAATCTAATTACTCATACAAATAATATTTTGGGAATTCGATCCTCTTTTTTATTTATTTTTTGGTTATGTAGGGCTCCCTTCTTGCGACTTTCGCATTGTACCCGACACTCCTGAGGACTCTGCGAACTGTTATGGGATGAAAAACTGTGCCAAGGTCTTCTCTTAATGTTGCTGCTATCGCCATTAATGAAATTTCCAGATTTTGTTTGACTTTATTGACCACTTTCCTCTTCTCTCTCTCGTTGAGCTTGGATGGGCGGCCGCTTTGCGAACGATGTTCGACGTTTTCTTTACCTTTATATTTTTAATAACGCTTCGCACATTATAGCGGCTTTTATTGATTATTTTTGCAATTCCTGCATAAGGTTTATTTCGATTGTGCAAATTCAATATAATTGTTCTCTCGGACAATGTCGTTTCTTTACCTTTACGTTCCATTATCATATTTTTTTACTTATTTTTACTATACTACATAGATAATTCCTATAGCTATAACACTGGGATTCCTCTCTAGTTTGTTACACTCACCTACCGACAGAATATAGCAACATAGAACGCCTTGCCAACCTATCTTTTATACTGTGCCAATACTTATGTTCAGGTCAAAATAGATGATGACATTTATATTATTTTTTTCCTGGACTATGAAATTGTTTTCAATTGTTTTTTTTTTAATATAATGAAGTATCAAGCATGTAAGTGTTGTTATAATAAAAAATCCAGATATTATTTGTATTGCCATAATTGCTAGCACTATAATAATTTTATTTACCTCGCTGTGCCAAAACTTTAGTTCGTCACTGTATATCGTCACGCTATATACTAGACATGTCACGAATATTCGGCAACTATTCGGTATTCGGCCTATTCGGCCACTTTTTTTGCTATTCGGTATTCGGCCGAATAATACGTCCAATTCGGCCGAATACCGAATACCAAAGCATGTAAAAAAGACACGTTATATTACTCAAAACTATGTATTTATTTCCAAATTACAACACTTTAGTAATTAAAATTGATCAGTGGTAAGCTGTGATGGATAAAAACAAGCTTTTCAGCATTTTTTGGTAACAAACGATTACGCTTTTCATCGTAAATGTTACCAGTCTCAGAAAATAACCTCTTACTAAACACGCTACTTCCAGGAATATTCGGCGCTTCGGCCGACAGCGTTGCCGAATATTCAGTATTCGGCCAATTCATTATTCACGGCATCACTACTATATACCTTTCGGTGTGAGCGGAGATACATTAGTTGCTGTGTTCACTTCGAGCTTATATATCGTACACAACGTGACCAGTAGCGCAGCTGATCGCCGTTCTCACTTACACATGAAGTTTCTATTAGATGTCATGCGTGTCTCCTAACGATGTTTCCCTTCACATGTGAGAATGAGGCGCCTAAATACCAGTGGCGTTCATCTTATTCAAGCAAAAAAACAATGCTTGTTTTAGGCTCTACGAGCATCTAATTTAAATATTATGAATATTAATGAGTCACTAATAAATTAATTCGCAATTTCTAAATAATATACTATTACGCCATCCATCGATCTATGGAGTAAGTATTAAAATAAATATCTCTTATGACCGGTGGTCGTGGGTGTGGTGGTAGAATGATACGGATATTGGCGTTTTACTGTTTATTTGCACTTTAAAGCACATCGAATTGCGACGCACACGCACGTACTCTAGCCTCGGGTCTCGGTAGTCGACTGCTTTTGCTAGAGCATCCCTTGCGCGCGCGCACCCCTTTTCCCACACGTCTCGTAACACCCTAACAACCCTTAGGTCGTTTAATACAATTAGGTGTCGGGTGGCGTCTACATGCTAAACTCTTTATTTAGTTACTATAATCACAAAAAAAGAATTGTTATTAAAAATATGTTTCATCAAATAAGTTTTTTACTGAAAATAAGCTAACCAAGTGTTAATTTATTTTTACACGCTTGATATTTTCTTCTTAAACACGTTTATGATCCATTTTCTTATTATCATGAACATACCAACTTGATCGATGAAATATTTGTCATTCCACGCAGCCATGTGTCACGTCCGAACGGCTTCAGAGCGCTGCAAAGTCCTGCACTGGTAACACAAAACAATAACTGTTATATCATTTGTTACAAATTCTTAAAACATTTTTGTTACGTAGATATTATATGAACTTCACGTACAATGAAAAAGATGCACTGGTCATGTTGAATTTTGTATTGTAAACTGGGTCAACTGCTTATTACTTCTCTCACTAGGGGAAAATCCTCACCGGACCGTTCCGATTAACTTTGACGCAGCCTTGACTTTCTTTCGGCGTTTCTTCTCAAGGTAGTCGCTTCCGAAACGCTGGTAGATCACCATTAGGTTCATTTCCTGGCTGGCCGCGTAAGTCGACAATTGTACCCTCGGGTATGCCCTTGCTTTGCTACCTAATATGTAACTCGCTGGCTGAGCACGTTAAACGCTCGCCCCCTTCACCCGTTGAAGTTGTAAAAGCCTTTCAATGCTACACAGACTTGCGTTGCCGCGTTCTCACAGGCACAATCTCTAAGGAAGGCGTTACCTCTTGAATCATTGATTTTCAGCAAAACATACCACCCTACTCTGCTGACTTCGCAAGAATCTTTAACTGGTAGCTAATGGCTTTCATCCTGAGTGTCCATTAGCCCAAAGGCATCAGCCAACTGATAGTAAATCGATTGGTTTAAGGGACTCATGCGCTGGGTCAGTTGCCGATGCCAGGACGTTTTGCTCTTCTAGTGGAGTTGAGTCTCTGCTGATCATGCAGTTCTAAGGGCGTAAACAATTGGCATAAGCTTTCGAAATATCACATCATCATGTTACGTCAATTCCATACCTTTTGCACTTTTCTATTAGCGTATTCGTTCGGCGAATATTACTATTATTACCAGTATTGTAATTGTTACTGGTGTTTTTTACCATCTGTATCATAACAGGTGTTCTGAAGAGTTATTAAGCCTAGTTAAACGCTCTCTTTCATAAAAAAAACCAGGCGCGCAGGTTTGCTGTGTCACGGCTATAGGTAACTCATATCCAAGCTAGGACTAAGAAGTGCTCTAACTCGGCAAAAGTAAGCTTTTGCCAAGTCGTTGAGCTGTGAAAAGGTCTTCCGGAGAACGTGTTTCCCCGTCCTATGATGTTAGGGTCTTTAGGCGAAGCGTGAAGAGATATTTGTGCAGGCATGTTCACAGCGGCTAACAATTGTCTATCTTTACTGTTAATAGTTGTAATCGTTTAGGGCTGTACCATACTTACCATCAGTTGTGTATGGTCACCATGATAAGTCAGGATAAAAAAAAGTTTGTCCAATACTTGGACCTTCAGCGTAGCAAAACTTCAGAACCTTTCTTACAAAATTGAAAATGCTTGTAAAAAAGTAATTTAGTATTGGTATTTAATTACTCAAAGTCATTTGTAGTCAACACGGCGCGTTTTGACCTTTATTAACTAAACCTCTCGAATAATGAAAGGGCTGCGTTCACTGGCCACTAGAGATGTACAAATACGTTAATTCTTCGCTGAACGCCTGTCGCGTTTTGGGATCAGTTTGTGTGTATCCATTTGTTCATATATCTAGAGACCTTCCGTCGTGGTACACGTAGCCATAGCAAAAACAACTATCAACGGAATTTCATCACGAGGCAGTCGTTACCACTCATGAACTATACTGTACTTTCTATCAGCTGTAATGTAATCACATTATCGAGCCAGTATAACAAATGATGCTACAACAATTCTATTGAGTTTAAAGACAATGATATTATGAATGGATCAGATATAAATGGATAAATTATAATAATATCGCTAAAACTATTAAAACATAAATGTATATTAGTTTAATGGAAAAATGTGGCTGCATTATGTTAGAAAACATTATTTGGAGCGGGCAGTAGACTTGAGGGCGTCTGCTGCTCGGATGAGAAGGAAGCGCTGCGCACTGTCTAGCACGCCGCCTAAAAGAGAGGTATTAGAGGCGTGGGCTCTTTATACCCACCCCTTCCAGAGAGGAAACCTGAATAAGGGCGTTCGCTCTCCAGGCGACTGAACGAATTTGGTTTCCCAGGCCTGGGTGGAGTGATTGGAGGGATAAGGTTTTTATTCAGTAGGAGTCTGACACACTGTGATCGCTGCCCTCACATCAACCCTGATGGTCCTATGTAGGATTTTCCCCCGGGTACCAAATAAAAAAAATTTAGAGATACAATTATTCAAACAGGCAGCACTTAAATATATAAGCAAGAAATAATAATATAACGTGACGCTATATCCCTTTCGGAGTCTGCGGGGACACATTAGTCGCTGTATCAACTTTATGCATATACATATGTCGTGCCCAAAGTTACCAGTAGTGTAGCTAAGTAAGCATTGCCAACACTGCTTAGCATGTGATACCTAAATATATACTTAATCAGAGATGGGCAAAATGTAATTGATTAACGATTACAAAATGTAGTCGTAATTTTAATTTTCTTGCTCTGTAATCATGATCAAATCCATTTAAAACATTAAGAAATCGTAAATTTTGATTGTAAATTTAATCGTGCATTTGAGGATTATGTAGTATTTAAAACAAAAGAACAAAATGCAGTCAAATTAATGATGAAAAACGTAATATGCAATCGTAATCTTTTTTATTAATCTGATTACATTTTGCCCATCTATGTACTTAATCAGGCAAACCTAGAATTACGTGCTGGGATTTGAGCCCACGACCATTCAAATTACCGATTTCTAAGCATAATCAAACAACATAAGACACACAAGAATTCATTACAAATAATTACTTCTGCTAATATCTTTAATTACAGTTAGAAATTACAATAACTTTTATCTTATAAATGTCGATATGTAGATAGATAATATCGATAATTATCGGACAGCTCTACCCGTGGCTTGCGAATCGAGGACGTCTCTGAATTTGAGAGGCTGTGGTGAAAGGATGCTTTGCTGCTCCGACGGTCTTAGCAAATAACGTAACGTTACATTACCGACATACTATATAATATAATTTACTTCGGTAATTACAGATCATCGTATAGTATGACAGACTTACTAAATTTAATTGAATTGAACAAAACCTTCATATTAACTCCGTGTTAAATTTGGTGACTTATTTTTAGCTTCTATTTCTTGTAAAGCTTATTTCGATATTTTTCTATTAGTGTTTTTAACCGATAAGGAAGGATAGAAAGGTGGATAAGGACCGGTATTAATGCGCTGCGACTCGAGTGGTCGTAGGTTTGAAACCCGGCTAGAGCATCGGGATTTTTCCAGACTAAGTACCACATGCATCGCCGCTGAAGGAAAACATTATAAAGAAACCAGCATGGCATCTAACAGAAATGTCATGTGTTAATGCCCTGAGTACGGCAATCAGACATATAACTGCAAAGTGGATACAGCCGTTATTCACCCGGACAGGGATATAGCGTGGCAATATATTAACATTATTAACCTCCGGCGTAAAAATAAACGTTTAAACGTAAAAAATGTTTAACGTGACCTTTGGATCAGTGTTTTTGTTCGGAAACCTCGATGCATGAATTCAATTGACTCTTGGCCGGTTTTTTATATTGACTTGACATAGTGATTACACCACAAAATACAGTCCGAACAAACCACGGCTATCTCCAGGCAAGTATCTGCTTTCAAGAATGTATGTTAGAGGTGGATGCGAGGTCGTGAGATAAATCTTTTACATATTTCTGCAAGTTAGTTGCGTTCTAAATATTTAGATGCCATCATATCGCCATATATGTAAACTAGGCTTAGCGTGGTCATGTCTGGTCTAATAAATAAGTAGATTTGATTTAGATATTCATCATCCGAACAGCAAAGGAGTGGAATATATTTCCAGTGACCATATTTCCTCGATCTTATAACTTGGGAGTCTGTAACACTTAACGGACAAGAATCCATAATTGTTTCTCTGCAAAATTAGATTTGTAAATCGGCATAGGGCAAACATATCTCAACCTACGAGGTTTTCTTTTACTATCTCTCCCTATAAGGACCACTCTATGTTTACGGAGGACAAGTTTAGAGACAAAGAGCTGTCTCACTATTAAAACTTGACATCCAGAATATAACTCTTTAGTAGGAAACCTTCTGGATTATTTAAATCACTGCAAACAATTTTTTTTACACTGGCTCGACATAGTGACTACAGAGTACCTGATGGTAAGTACAGTGTAGTCCAAAAACGAAAGCGACTATCAAAGGATGAAAATCCATTGATAGTCTACATCGTCATGTCGGCCCTCGCATACCACGACTGAAGGTCTCTAGGTATATGAGCTACTGGATATACACAAGCTGATCCCGAAACGTGACAAGCCGAAACTGGTCACTATGACGGGCTTTACACCCATGTACCGTGGTCGCGATCCAGACGGGCACCGACGCCCTACCACCTCGCTGCTGCTCGTTTAGCACCACCCAGGAGTCACGTGTAGGGAAACTAGGAAAATAAAATAATAATAATACACTGCAAATGGACATATCTTTTTATTACGTTAACTTAGAAGTATTAATTTCAGAACTACAACAGACTGCAGAACTAAGTATTAATCAATTAGAAAGAATAAGTATTAATATCAATTTGATACCACCATACATTCCTGAGAAAAAGCGCCTTAACAGTCAGACAAGCGGATAATGAAGTAACTCTATAAGGTTCCGTTTTTCCTTTTAGGATACGGAATCACTAAGAAAAGAAAAACACAGGATTGGCGTCCAAGCTTATGCTCTCTATTTGTTTAGTCTATCGGACTATTACTGATTTGTCGTTGTTGGCGTCTTCTAGCCACGTAATTCTTATTTTTTGGTTTGGTGTTCCGTCTGGAATGTAACAAGAAGCTCGGATGACAAAGTGTTGCGAGGAATAGGTGATTTTGCTGATGGTGTGCGATGGAGTACGTGTAGCTTGTGTCGTTGGTTTTGACATCAATCGGAGTCTACTAAATATTAAAATTGATAAAGACGGGCTCAAAAAGGCTCGTAGCCAGAACCGTAAAGCTTACTGCTTTATCAAGCTAATGTTAATTAATAAAATAAGAAAGACATAATATTAGGTCCTTACATATGAAATTGGCGTTTTGTATGGGAGGAACAAAAAGTCGAATATTTTTTAATATAATATATTTAATTAATCAAAGTATGAACCATTATTTTCTATGCACTTTTGCCATCTCATAGGTAGTTCATTGATCCCTTTACTAAAAAAACCAGTCGGACGGGAATCAATAAAATATTTGAAGGCGATTTGGACTGCCCCATCGGAGTTGAATTTTTTCCCTTGCAAGAAGTTATCCATATTTCGAAAAAAAATGGTAATCTGTTGGAACAAGGTCCGGGGAGTACGGAGGATGTCTTAGACTTTCCAATTGAAGCTCTTCTAATTTAGTAGCCGTCTGTTGCGCAGTGTGTGGTCTAGCGTTGTCGTGAAGCAGCAGTGGCGTGGAGCGATTGACCAGCCTAGGTTGTTTAGCCGCTAGCTTTTCCATCATGGTTTGCAATTGCTGACAATAGACATCAGCCGTAATAGTCTGGCCAGATTTGAGAAAACTGTAATGAACAATACCGGCACTAGTCCACCAAACGCTTACAAGTAACTTTTTTGGGGTTAATTTTCGCTTGGGGCAGGATTTGGCTGGCTGGCCAGGAGCCAACCATTGCGCTGAGCGCTTCCGATTATCGTAAAGAACCCATTTTTCATCACAGGTAATGATTCGGTTTAAAATACCTTCATTATTGTGCCGGTTTAGTAATGTAACGCAGCAGTCGACGCGCGTTTGCCGGTTTGCTTCAGTCAATTCGTGAGGTACCCACCTTTCAAGCTTTTTAATCTTCCCAATTTGCTTCAAGTGAATTAAAACAGTTTTATCACTAACATCGCAGCCTGCAGCTAACTCGGATGTGGTTTGCGATGGATCTGCTTCCACAATAGCCTTCAACTCTTCATTATCAACTTGAGTCTCAGGCCGTCCACGGGGCTTGTTCTGCAGGTCGAAATTTCCAGAACGAAAACGTTGGAACCAAAAACGAACTGTGTTTTCTTTTGCAACACGACCGCCATACACATCATTCACCCTTCGAGTTGTTTCCGCAGCACTAGTGCCACGGCGGAACTCGTACTCGTAAATAATGCGATATTTTAAGTTTTCCATTTTGTAAAATGAGTGACGCAAACAGAAAAAAACAGAAGAAAAAATCAAATGAATGACGATCATCGAAGCACAAATACATGAGTCTATAGCTGTACAAATTTGAATTTGGAATTCCTTACCAAAGAGGAGAAATTTGTGATTAAAGTGGCCAGTACGAAAAACGCCAATTTCATATGTAAGGACCTAATATTACCATAGCTTTAAAAGTATTATTTGCTCGTAAATGAGTTTAGGTGTCAGTAACGGGAAAATGGAATAAAAGAGCAAACCCACTTTAGAAATATATATTTTCTTTCATTTGTAGCCCAGTAAAAACAGAGTGAAAGAAAAACATGGCTGTCAAAATAATGGCTAGAGTGACCTGGACTGCAATGGTCCTAAAATATTGCGAAAAAACACAATACCAGAATAATATGAATGGCGTAATTTATATTGTGGGAAAAATAGAAATATTGGCCCATTATGGGGATTAAAATGTTTTATGAAGATATTAATATTGCAATTAATTTAGAGCTTACAAAATTAACACAAAAGTTTGTCTGGTGTTTTAATTCGCTTATTAACATCTGAATTGTGATTTGTAACTCTAAGAGCGGCTTCCACTAACAAATTAAATCTAGTTTAGAGTTATATAAAATGCTGTTTAGCGCTGATCTGTACTTATTGTCTTGCACTAAATCAAAATCTAGTTATAACAACTCTTAAACTGAAATCATCATTAAGATGGAATCAAACCAATTCAATTAATAAGCGTTTCAGACAAGCTTAAACTAGATTAATTGGTTAGTGCAAGCCGGCCTTACAGTTTAATGAACTTATATTTTAATTATATTCTAATGTTATTAAGTTTTTATTACAGTTATGTATTGTTTACTTTTCTAGTGACCGATGTGATGGCATATTAGTGTAGTTGTATTTATTTGAATATTAATTTAGTTTTGTATAATTTGTTAGCCACTGGCTTCCCTCAATTGTATAAAAACATAATAAAATAAATAAAGAACAAAATCAAAACTTAACGATCTATAAAAATATTACGAAACAGTAGGAATATATCTGTTATAACTTAGAAAGTTGGACTTTTAATTAACTTAAAAGCGGCTTAGCGGAGACAAGTTACGTAAGTGATGTAACATGGATTATGTTCGGCCCTTGACTTGTTGTTGTACTGCACACCTGATGTTTTGCACAGTAGCGTTCATTCCATAAATGCCTGAAAGCATTGCGTGCTCTTACGATAAATAAGTCTGGAATAAATTCCTTTAATTGAAACAAAAAAAGAACCCCATTATATTCATATCTATTCTATTTTCATGCTATCTATTTTTCATATGAAAGTAATATTATATTTATTATCATTATATAATATTCAAATTCATTATGTGAACCTACCTAGCCTGTCTAAAATCCCTATGCACGCCACTGGTTTCGCACAGTGTAATCCAAAAACTGCAATGATTTACAAAGGAACGAGAATACATTGACTGTCTCTATCGTCATGCCAGCTCTCTTGTACCACGACTGTAGCTCTCTAGGTATATGAACAACTTTCATGTGGGGTTCTGGAGAATTGTTTACAAGTCCTTTAGCTCCTGCCATTGCGCAGAAGTACTCACCTTTGGGTTTTTAACCGGTATAGATCAGTTACGACTTGGCTGCTGTCCCCTCTAATTGCGGCCGGTAGGTTCCTTTCCCCAAGCAAAAATTTGATGAAAAACTGAAGGTACATAAACTAAACTCGAAACGTGACAGGCCAAAGCAACTCAATATGACGATATATGGTGATATGGCTCTCGAGAAAACTAACATGTGAGGATGTCGGTAACTGAAATCATCCTGAAATACCGGTAATAACTATCAATTGCCTGAACTCAGTCAGATTGAAAAATTACCTCAAGAGTCTCGACTTCCGACATAATCTGATGAAAGCGGACCTTGCTGAATACTATGCGAACATTTCCCTTTGAGAAGCATTTTTATTTGGCAAGTCAGTGGAAAATCCTGCATAGGAACATCAGGGACTGTACAGATTTCCCTTTACTGGGTCATGAGCGGGGAGATTGAATTGAAACCACTAGATACAGGTCACCACTGGTTTAATAATTAAACATATATAGCACGTTACACCAATACTTGATATCTCTTAGGTATCTCTGTCTTTTCGTCACAATCTACTATATGGCACCTTTGCCTTATATGCAGCTGCTGTGAACGAAACTATAACGCGATGCAATTTTGCACAACGCCATCTACCGAACCGACATGCATCACGCCATAGTCTGCTCACAGCAGCTGACTCATGTTCTTTTACTCGAACATACCGCCCACCAAGGACATCCTGCTAAATGTCCTTAACACCGCCCACCATGAAACACTCACGTCTGGAATGTTAAAAAAAAATAAAAAATCTAAAAACAACAACTAACTGGACTATTTATATGATATGTCATTGGTGCTCAAAATCCATACAAACTATTATTACTATTCACAAATATCCATCTAGCAATGTTTAACAAACACAAAATGCTTATTACTAAAGACATTAATTAGCGACTGGTAACACACATAGCTTAGAGGTAGGTGTTTTAATGAGAGAATTTTCAGTACGCAATGTAACTGTGCGAGTGATTTCGTCAGGACCCGAATGCTTTTGCTCAATTCTACCCCTATCCTTTATTTTGTTTAATGATGCCTTGCCAGTACTAATCCATTTTTGTAATTTAAAATCGCTCTTCGATAGGACTGTATTAAATTTTAATTCTAAACTATGAAATCTTTTTGCTGCTATAGCCTTTGATTTACCATGCTGCATAACCAGGTTAGCGTCACGAAATGGTAAACGCGCTATGTACCGGCTACTCTCATCTCGTCGCGTGGTTGCATTAAATAATTCCTCACATCGTATTTCCTCTTCTGTGAGCATTTTCTTTGTTACCAACGGTTCATTTTCTAGTTCCCCTAACCTTTTCAACACGTCATCTGTCTGAATAAAGGAATGCAACACAGTGATGTGAGAACTGACCTTGGATGTATTATCCACCTTGGATGTATTATCCACCTTGGATGTATTATCCACCTCGGACACTCCCGACAATATCCACCCTAGGGCAGTGTCCTGTGCTAATAAAGTACCATTTAAATCTCTTTTAATACCCACTTGGATGACTTGACTGTAAACCTCAGCACCTAACAAAATGTCAATTTTATTAGGCCTGTTGTACTCCGGATCAGCCAAGTCATCTTCGGCCAAGTCAATCCATTCCACCCTGGTCACTTTCGTAACTGGGAGAAGAGTTGTGATTGATTTTATGACGTAGGCATTGACCTTTATTTGCACGTTTTTATTTATCCTAGACCTTACATTAATCGTAACCATGGACTTAGAAATTATACTTTTGTCCCCGCCTAGACTTAACACGGTGTTTCTTGTTGCAACCCTATTAAGACCCAAATATTTAACCATTGATTCAGTGATGAATGAACCTTGCGATCCTTGGTCTAGCAATGCCCTAACCATCAGATAGCTTCCATCTTTCGACTCAGCGTTTAACAATGCTGTAGTTAATAAAACAGTTTTCCGACTATTTCCTGTCGAAAGATGCGAAACCAATGATTTACCAGACCCCTCCGCTTGTGCGGCCTCTTCCCTGGTATTTGCTTGCTTATTACTTGACAAAGAGGCTACCTCTTGTGCAGTCTTGATGCCCGCACCAGCTATCTCGGAACCACCCGTAGGGTGCAATAACGAATGGTGACGTCTTTTACATATTTGGCATCTAAATAAAACCCTACAAAACTTAGCAACGTGGTTATTGTTAAGACATACGAAACATAAACGATTTTCCTGAACGAAATCACGTCGCTTTTCGTTTGATTGCTTACTGAACTCTTTGCAAACTGTTATTCTGTGACCTGCCGAACAGTATGCACAAGTTATATTTGCTTTGTCTCTGATAACATGAAAAGCTTGTATACTTTTGGGAATTCTCTCCTTTGGCCGCGCTTCAGACTTGCATTCAAAACTTTCAAGCCCTCTATAACGACTGGTAAGATACTTAGAAAACTGTACAAAAGTAGGTAAGTTGTCATTACAATCTTCTGATATTTTTAATTCCCATGTTTTCCGAGTTTCTTTATCTAACTTTTCACTAATAATATGTATAATAAGAATGTCCCATGACGTGATATCTACTCCTAAATTTTTGATTGAATCTAAGCATTCTGTTGTTGTATTTAAAATTGACTTAATTTCAGAAGCAGATTCACTTAATATATTCTTTTGATTCAACAAACGTTTTAATATATTATTTGCCAAAAATTTCTTATTATTATAAGTACTATCCAATTTTTCCCAAGCTATTTTATAATTATCAGATGTAATCTTTATATTTCTTAATAATTGTTCCGCTTCCCCAGTCAAGTGCCCCTTTAAATAATAAAACTTTTGTGAGTTATCTAAATTTTTGTTGTCATGTACTAAACCCGTGAATAAATCCCTAAAAGTATTCCATTCAGAATATTTGCCCGAAAATGGAGTTATTTTTATTTCTGGTAATTTAACTTTACTAACTATTTTACTCTCTAGACCACATGAGTTACCTTTCGCTTCAGCACCAGTTGAAATACTTTTAATATTTTGTAACATTTCTTTTAGTTCACTCTTATATTCTACGTACAGTTCCTCGACCTCATCATAAACACAATTCTTGTAATAATCAGTAACGCACAGGTCTGACTTCTTAACACCTTTTACAATTTGATTGTGGTTGCTACTAAATAAAGACCATTGTTTATCTACATTCTCTAGTCTAGTTTCAATATAAGAAACCGTTAAACGTTCCTTAGGGGACTTCTTAAAATTAACTCTGGCCTTAATAAGTTTCTCTTTAATGTCGTCTTGAAGACTTAAGGACTCCATTTCAACAATAATAAGTTAACAAATAAATTCTAAGTGTATGTAAACGCAAGTCAGAGTAGATATTTTTAAATTCAAATGAACAAAATTTTTCTAAGTGTTTGAACTTGTGTTATATGGGCACAAAATCGGGCATAGGTTCCCCGTCTCAACCACTTTTCACTTAAAACTATTACAAGTCCTAACTAGTACAAAATTACACTAAGTTTTTAAATTACGGTTCAAATTACACTAATTTATTTATAAATTTAAATGTTCCAAGTCAAATCTTCTATTTCAAAGTTAAAGTCTTCTAAGCAATAAGGTCGAAAATGTACTCACAGTTTTTGTTACACTGATACTTTATCACGTCAAACAGTTTTACCATAAACCACCGTATGCTCCAGTGGCGCCACCTGTTGTCCGCAGTCTCCTCACTCTGATGAGCTCCTACCGTGCGTTATTCCTCCGGATTTCCACCCGGCCGCTCCTTGATCACTCAGGAAGCCGCAAATTCCTCCGGTAACTCCTTCCAGCTCTGGCACCAGTCTTGATGCCCCGCTGTAGGGCTATTGTTCTGAGCAGCGATCCACTGCCCAGTCCTCAACGCGACGGGTGATAACCAATATCACCACCGATGACTACCAAAAATTGCTCAAAATCCGACTCGAATGACCATGTACAGATTTCCCTTTACTGGGTCATGAGCGGGGAGATTGAATTGAAACCACTAGATACAGGTCACCACTGGTTTAATAATTAAACATATATAGCACGTTACACCAATACTTGATATCTCTTAGGTATCTCTGTCTTTTCGTCACAATCTACTATATGGCACCTTTGCCTTATATGCAGCTGCTGTGAACGAAACTATAACGCGATGCAATTTTGCACAACGCCATCTACCGAACCGACATGCATCACGCCATAGTCTGCTCACAGCAGCTGACTCATGTTCTTTTACTCGAACAGGGACTCTGTGAGGGCGGCGACCCCAAAATGCCAGACTCCTACTAACTTAAAATTCCCAAATCAACCTACAAATCGCTGCTAGCTGGGCCTGCAGATCAGTATTCTTCCAACCACCCGCCGAACGGATAGCCATTCGCTGGCTAAGTACCTTCTGTACTCTCCCTCAAAATCTGGTGTAGTTGTAAAGGCCTGTCCCAGCCAATCGACATTCGTCCACATAAAAAAAGAGCGAACACCCTTTTAAGCTCAATATCTTAGAAAGGTGGGTGTAAAACGCCCACTCCTAAAGACCTACATCAAACAGTGCACACTGTCTTCGTCTAATTCGGGCAACAGAGACCCTGGAGTCTACTGCGCGGATCTAAGGAGCTTTATTCCTTTCCAACACCTTACAGTTAACACTCCGCAGCCTTGACTTTCTTTCGGCATTTTTTCTTAAGGCAGTCGCCTTCAAAACGCTAGTTCCTTACCTTAGTTTCTTTCTCTAGCTGGCCGCTCAAACCAAGCCCTGTACCCACAAGGGTGGCCTTGCGTTAGCACTCAACCAGTTACCTCATAGGCTGATTACCTTTCCCCTCGCTCCTCGTTCAGTGAAGTTGTTAAGTTCAAAAAAAGGAGCGCTAACGATCACATTGTGGTAGGAGAATTGACCCGTAGCGGGGCTGCGGCGAATTGATTACAGGACCCACAGTCCCCACTAATTCGCAGAAGTAGTCACCTTGGGGTTTTTAGCTGGTAAAAGTCCGGCACACCTCGACTGCTACCCCCTTCCGCGGCTGGAACGGTCCTATGAGGATTTTTCCCAAGTATAAAAAAGGTCTTCGCAGTGACTCGCTTCGGCTTGATACATTTCGAGACCAGTTCGTATACCTAAAGACCTTTTGTCTTGGTGTATGTGAGCCGACATTGCGACGCAACTCTAAATGGATTTCCATTACCTGATAGTCGCTACCATTCTTGGCTACACTATACTTTTATCAGATGTATTTTAGTCACTTTATAAGGTTCTATAATAAAAAATATAATTTATATATCGACTCACCTTGTCACCAAGTCACCCAATTAGTCACTGTATTGCCACGGCATAGGTAGTACCTTCGTATCACTGTATTGTGACGAGTAGATAATCCAGTAACGTAAGACGCATTAGCTAACGTCTTAAAGTAGGTACAAGATTGCTCAAACCTTCGTAATATACATTACATGGCTATTTTGTAATATTATATATTCTACTCTAATAATCTTTAGTTACGTGTAATAGTTATTTCATAAAAGTGTCCTCTTGAGGTGACATTCAGCTCATCGTGTTTGACTGTAGACGGTGATGACGTATGCCACAAGAAGTCACTATTATACAGTATTAGTTAACTAGCTTTTGCCCGCGGCTTCGCTCGCGTTAAGAAGTATTATAATTAATTAGATATAGTTTTTGAGCTTTACTTTTGTTTAGCGTGTGTAAAAAATTAGGGCCTAATCTGTCATTAGGCGCTAAAACTATCAAGCTATTATATTATAGTCGAAAATCTCAGAAGATTTATACAAACTTTCATCCCCTATTTTATCCGCTTGGGGGTGGAATTCATCAAAATCCTTTCTTAGCGGATGCCTACGTCATAGCATCTGCCTGCATGCCAAATTTCAGCCCGATCCGTCCAGTGGTTTGGGCTGTGCGTTGATAGATCACTATGTCAGTCAGTCAGTCAGTCACCTTTGAGTTATATATATTTAGATTAGTTAATTTATTTTCACAACAATAGTTACAGTAATAAAACCATAAGCTTCTAAGATAAACTTATAACCCAAACCAGAGCTCTCTTCCACAGTGCAGCTCTTTGTCTCGAAACTTGTCTCCCGCAAACATAAAGTGAACCTCACAGGGACAGATAGTAAAAGGAAACCTCGTAGTATGAGATATGTCCTATGCCTTTTTATAAGTCTAATTTTGCAGGGAAACAATTTTGGATTCTTAGTTCAAGGATATACAAGGTTAACCATACATTAAGTATTTTGTATCTATCTAATTACGAATGTAAAATGGAGCTGAGGGATTGGTTGTTGAATCTGAAATATAATGATACTGAGGAACTGTTGCGAGAATACATGTGCCTATGGTTTAAAATTAATTAAGGCTTATTATATTATTGTAAAGTGTATTATTTGGAGTTAAGATTAGAGCTACGCAGTGGATATAAACTAGATGTAACAAATTGTGTGAAATGTGCTGACATCCGCTATATAGGTAGTCCTAGTTTGGGTGTCAGCTGACTTTCATGTGCTGCTTTGTAACTGTTTTTCTAATAAATAATTTACTATATTTATTATAAGTGCCCTACGAGTATGTACAGGGTAATTTTACATACTAGGGAGATATTCCAAGATATAATTTGTACTTTCTTGCAAGAAATACGTATGCAGTTGACTATATTATATACTAGCTGTCCCGGCAGACCTTGTTCTGCCCTATTTCTCTAAAACAAAGTCACATTGTTTTTTTTAATGTTAATGGCTATTGGCCTGTCGGCTGTTTTTTGAAAATTGTTTGAAGGAACCTGGCCTTAATGCTATATGTATAAAAATTGACAAATATTGACATTAATATTTATACGTCACTCAATTGTTTTGCCTTCCCGGAACCCGTCCACTGACATTTAAACTTTATGGTGTGGTATTAAAGTTCAAAATGACTTATAACGAATTTTTTGTATGAGAATACAAAAAAGTGTTATTTTTAGACAGTTGCAGGGAATTTTTAAAATTTTTCTCTCCGTAACAACCTTCCTCAGACTTCATCAAATACAACAAAAAAAAAAAAAAAACAGCCAAGTCGGTTCAGCCGTTCTCGAGTTTCGCGCTTATCAAGACATTTTGCGATTCATTTTTATATTATAGATTATGTCAAGATCATTAGATCTCGACATATTTAACGAAAGTATTTACAAATTAAAAAAAGGATGTTATTAGAGAGGATTGTTGCATAAATTATTGTTTTTATTTTTCTTGCTTTTTTTTGTTTCTTTTCTGTTATAAATTTTAATTAGCTTAATTAGATTAGTTTATTTCTTTTTGTGTTACTCGTATTTTTATTTTTCTTGTCTTCCGAGCGTGTAGTCTACACTTTTAAATATAGTCGCATTTATAATGTATCTTGTTCATGGCTTATATAGTTTTATGTGTTAATGTAGACTGTGTAAGTGTACTTATAAATAAATAAATATTCCCTAACAAAACATAAAGCAACATTGATGAACAAATGAGAATTAATCTGTAACAAGTGTGGACTCCGTAGCGCGTGTGGCGCACGATTGACTGATAAGTAAATAAAGTTCATTTTACTTAATTTTGGGTAAACAGGTTTTTCTTTCGTTTTTTTTTTTTTTTTTTTTGGTAACCCGTGGGAAAATCCTACATTGGACCATCAGGGTCACTGTGAGGGTAGCGACCCTGGTGTGTCAGACTCCTACTGACTAAAAACCCCCGGGGTGTCCCTCTAATCACTCCACCCAGGCCTGGGAAACCAAATTCGTCCAGTCGCCCGGGGAGCGAACAGCCTTATTCAGGCTTCCTCTCTGGGAGGGATGGGAATAGAGAGCCCACGCCTCCAGTACCTCTTTCATAGACGGCGCAAGACACTGCGCACCACCGCACTCTCATCCGGGCAGCAAACTCCCTCAAGTCTACTGCCCGAATGTTTTTCTTTCGTACTTTATCCTGGCTTAGGACAGGACAAATATTTACTTAATTCTTATTCTTTCATTCATATGTCTAATTGTCCCTAAATATATTGGCTATAATTTGCTGCGCTTTAATGGACATATTAAGATATAACAATTTTAACATATTTGGAATTAGAATCTAATGCCGAACATCCTCTCTAAATATCCTCTCCCTCAACTATAAAATTATTCAGTATAAAGTGAACCACGGTGCAAAAACAATTTAAAAAAATATGTAAATGAAATTAAATTCTATTTTAAGCATTCACTTGTATGAGACGGATTCCGACATTAAACTGCAATTACTACGCGACAATTGCAGTCGTATGTCGGAATCAATGAATTTGACTAACATCCGCTGTTTAGATTTCGTTTCAGACCACACAAGATAATGAGCTCATTCGTGTTAATAGGCAAATTTTATAATGACTTGTTGAAAGTTCTCGCTTGACCAAAATTTTAATAAAGCTCATTTTACTATCAAGGAAGGAATATTAAATCTTTTAAGACCCTATTTTCGTATTTTTTATAATTTTAAATTAACCCATACTTTCCTTGTTTTAAAAGAAACATTGTATATGAAATATATTCAATTCATATATGAGGAGTTTAATTTCAAAACCCACTATAACATCAAATCCCATAAATTTATAAAAACTTATAATTAATCTTTGACTTAACGATCACATTCTTATAAGGTATTTCAATTATTATTCTAGAGTGAAAAAGCAAAAAAGAAAAAAATCATATATAATATTTGCTTTGATAAAAACATTTCAAATTACCATTAGAACTATTAAGTAATTTTGTACGAAAAATCGTTTTAACGGGTTTTGAAATTAGACTCCTCATATATAGTTTCATTTATACAAAGTTTTTTAAGGACTTACTTAGTCTCTGAGCAAAGTGTAGGTAAAGTCAAATAAATAATAATAATATCGCCACGCTTGTTTCAGGATGGGCAAAAATACATTATTAGCTGTATCCATTGTGGGTTTAAAGCGCAAGGCTGGCGCTCGTCATGCACGAGTCGGGTCGGCTATCCGAGGGGTCTAACTCCTTGTAGTTATATGGAAGACTAATTAATCACTGAAAGCGTGCGCGGGTCGGCCGCGGAGTGGGTCTTCCAGTGTGTAGTTTTCCATATAATACAAGTTACACCCGTCGAACTCACGATCTAACTCGTGACCGACCCGCACCCGCTCGCTGTGAGTGTACACATATGTATATGTTGTGGTCAACGTGACCAATAGCGTACTATTGTAAAGTTAAAGTTTTTTTTTATTTTTTTTTAGGGGCTTTTAACTTAATCATATCAGCCCCATCGTAGCCTAATACATAGAAATAAAACCTTTCATACAGTTTCCATAGCATTTCGGCAGTTGCTTTAGTGGGAAAAATAGGCTCAAAGTTAAAGTTGAGCCTATAAATCTCAATATTAAATTCAAACTTACGACTTTTTTTTTTTTTACTTGGGTAAAATCCTCATAGGACCGTTCCGGCCGCGAAGGGGTAGGCAGCTGGGGTGTGCCGGACTTTTACCAGCTAAAAACCCCAAGGTGACTACTTCTGCGAATTAGTGGGGACTGCGGGTCCTGTAATCAAATCGCCGCACTAACTACTAAGTTAAGTGAAAATAGCAAGTCAGTAATATCACAAATGGTGAGAAAATTGCACAAAACTGGATTGTAATGGCCGGTCTCGGCGCCAAATGTTTCGACACGGTGAATGTGGTGCATAACGCGCTTCGCACCTTCGCTACCAAATAGCTGTACTTAGTTATCTACAAAATGATTCCTTTAATGCTCTACTCTCAAATCCAATTTCATGATGCAACTTTGCTCGAATGTATAAATTATGGGGCATAAATGTGAGATATATGTCCAGAACAGCCGAAGCCGAAGCTACTCACGTCCGTAGGCTTTACCCTAGTTTCTCTACACGTGACTCCTAGGTGGTGGTATACGAGCAGCAGCGAGATGGTAGGGCGTCGATGCCCGTCTGGATTGCGACCACAATGCATGGGTGTAAAACATGTCATAGTGACCAGTTTCGGCTTGTCGCGTTTCGGGATCGGCTTGTGCATATCCAGTAGCTCATATACCTAGAGACCTTCAGTCGTGGTATATGTGGGCCGACATGACGATGTAGACTATCAATGGATTTTCATCCTTTGATAGTCACTTTCGTTTTTGGACTACACTGTACTTACCATCAGGTACTCTCTAATCACTATGTCGAGCAAGAGTAAAAAAAAACACTGTAAGATTTCGGGAGCACAATGAAACTCAACCGTATATGATCACATATAATCGCAGAGAGACAGCTTATATAACTATATCGATACAATTACTTAAGACTACCCTACATATATTACAAAATGGCCGACAGCTGTACTGGCCTAGTGAATAATGGACCGGTTCTCTGCGCGGCTAAGTCCGTATGTAATCTGGAAAAGCGCAGAAGGACTTGCCAGGATTCAAACCTACGACAATTCGCGTTTCCGCGCATGGAAACCGATTAATTATCCTCTAGGCCAGGGGTCGGCAACCAGCGGCCCGTAAGCCACTACGGTGCGGCCCGCGCAAGTAGGAGCCGTTGCACAGAACGCCGCACCGCAGGCAATAAATTAAAAACATTTATAAAAATAAGTTTCTATTTCATTGTTTTGTGTGCGTGGAAGCCGGAAATTCAGTTCAAGCGATCACAGGCAGTAAAATGAGAGTAACAATAAATACGATTAAAATGAAAAAAATAGAATAAAATCTAATAAATTGTGTTTATTAGATGAAATGTGGCCCGCACCAATATACTCATAATATTTGTGGCCTTTATATAAGAAAAGGTTGCCGACCCATGCTCTAGGCCATAGACCACAACTACTTGTTGCTTTTTATTTCTTGTTTCAGTAGTTTAGTCTGTAGGATGCTTTTTTTTAAATAATTTATAGACGAACGCTTGACTTCAATCACACCTGGTGGAAGGTGAAGATGAGTTCGATGATGAAACGCGATCGCCTAGCAAATGCCTATTCACTCTTCTCTTAAAGACTCCCAGGTCATAAGATCGCGGAAATATGGCCGCTGGAAGCATATTCCACTCCTCAGCCGTTCGCATGATGAATGTAGAAGCGAATCTTTTCGTGCGAATATAAGGAACATCCACCACATACGGATGGTATCTGACACGATGTCTAGTGGTTTTGTGGTGGAATGGGGCTGGTGGAATCAAAGAATGCAGTTCCTGAGAACACTCTCCACCCTGCAACCGGTATAAGACCGAGAGGCAGGCAACTGTACGTCGATGCTCGATGATGGCAGTCAAGACAATTTTCTTTTTATATAGATAGAGAAAGATAGATTTTGAGACGATAGACAAATCTAATAACTAATACAACTAAATCTGTTACACACAAGTATAGATAATGAACAAGTTTACATGTAATTTAAAAATGAACACCGAAACCATGTCAAGGTTAGATTTTGTCTTAAAAGTTTTTTGTTCGGTAATTATTGAAATTATATCATGCCGACCTTGCTGCTAAGTACAGCCGAGAAATGTAATATTGAATGTTCTCATAACAAAGGAATTATCAGATTAACAGTTTTTGGGCGGATAGTATTTCCACCATATACCTACGTATCGTCAAAAATGTATGTATGTATGTATTTTGAAAGGGGTGTTCTGAAGTCTTGACCTCTATTGTATCTTGATACCAAAGAATTTAAAAAAAACCTGTGCTGACTATTTCTAGACCTTGAAGAAGACCTTGCAGGCATAATCTCGGAAGAAGACTCACTCCGCTCCGCCATCTTCGTGATGGTCAATAACCGGTCAATCAGGACTCCTACCTTGAGCAGCCACGACCCCAAAAGCATCAGTTAATGCTCATAAACGATGAGTAAGCTGGAACTGATACGTCGGGGCAGTTGCCGGCACTTTAACGACTATTTTTGCGAATAGGATAAGCCCTCTTCCGATCCTACTTAACGGTCTTCTTCTGAGGAACAACGTCCTCACAAAAGGAGACCACAGCTCTCAAGTTTGGGAGTCGAAGCTGCTCGCGTCCGTAGGCCTAGTAGGCTCTTACCCTAGTATCCCTACACGTAACTCATGGGTGGTGCTAAACGAGCAGCAGCGAGGTGGTAGGGCGTCGGTGCCCGTCTGGATCGCGACCACAGTACATGGGTGTAAAGCCCGTCATAGTGACCAGTTTCGGCTTGTCGCGTTTCGGGATCAGCTTGTGTATATCCAGTAGCTCATATACCTAGAGACCTTCAGTCGTGGTATACGAGGGCCGACATGACGATGTAGACTATCAATGGATTTTCATCCTTTGATGTTCGCTTTCGTTTTTGGACTACACTGTACTTACCAACAGGTACTCTGTAGTCACTATGCCGAGCCAGTGTAAAAAAAAATTAAGGGTCAGCATGACTAACACCATTGCCGGCAGGGAGAGGTCGTGTCCGATCTTCTGAACCAAGTTTCTCTGTTCGCTGTCCCACGCAATACAACCAGTTACATCCTACGCCATTCTGTAATTTCGTATCCCTACCATTAGTTTGGAAACAAGGCAGTTTATTATGCCTTATGCATGCATGTCCCTTTTCGGACGCCCCACTGTCCTGGATACAGTTCATGGCACTTTTTAACAACAATCGTGGCAATAAACGAGCGACAAAATGAAATAATAATCAGCAGTACAAGTTCTTTTACAAGATTTACTTCATTTATCTCTTTATTATGGTCAAATACGACCCACAAAAACTATTTTCAAGTTTCCTGTTAAAAGTAACTATAATTTCGACTAATGGGCTAATCGCAAAGGGCCTCGATTACCACCTTAAGAGGCTCTCGCTTGGTTGTTGGATCAAGGGCCGGATACAGAATACGGCACGCATTGTTAGGAGGTTCCTCACTCTAAGCTTCTAACTACCGGTGGCTTAAATCTTAGGCCTCGCCCCGTAGGTATATGTTTTTGTATATTTTATCTTTTTAAAGAAATAATAATAATAACTTATTTTCCTCACAAACTACAAATTACAAATTAAGTACAAATGTTTATGAGGAACTGGTATCTACTATAGATATAGTACCTGTGGTCCTAAATGGGCAAAATGTAATCTGATTAATGACATATGATTACAATTACATTTTGTAATCATTAATATGATCACATTTTGTCCATCTATATTTTTAATTGTAATGAATCCTCAATCGTATATAAATTTATGATTTATCAATGTTTAAAACGGCTTTAATCTTGATTACAGATTAACAAATTTAAATTATGATTACATTTTGCCCATATATCTGTAGATAGAGATGGGCAAAATGTAATCGGATTAATGATTAACTGTTACAAAATATAGTCGTAGTTTTAATTTTGTTGCTCTGTAATCACGATAAATCCTTTAAAAACGTATATGCAATTGAGAATTCCGCAGTGTTTAAAACGTAGATGAGCAATGTGCAGTCATATTAATGATGGAAAACGCAAAATGTAATCGTAAACGTTTTTTATTAAACTGATTATATTTTTCCCATCCATGCCTGGAGGATTACCAGGTTCTGACACCTGCTCACTCAAAGCAATTTCTAAAATAATATGATTGCCTATTTACGTATGTATATGATTGTTTACAAGCGTGTTTATATGCATACATATGTATTTATAAAACAAGTTAGTGTCGCGTGAGTGTGTCTGTGAATATAATAAACGTAATTTAATATATTATAGTAATGAATGCTTTGCGACGCTGGTTTTAATGATTCATTACGTAACAAGAAAGAAATTATAAAAAGGTCTCGGTGTATTTGTAAGTGTTAAATTGATAAAATGAATTTGATTTCGTTTATTTTTTAATGGTGCATTGATCGAGAGTATTATTAAGTAATCTAGTCAATTGTTTGAAGATCGTGAATTATTCTTCCATTGAAGTGATGCAAGCAACTTCTTTCTACTGGTGTGATCGATATAAAATACAGTATTCTTTGACTTCAATGATGTTATAATAGTCTGTACTATTAGTAGTATGGTAATTATCAGTCGTGGTGTGGTTACTATTGCAGAATCAAGATAAAAAAGTAACAAAATAATTTAGTCTATTTTTTGCGTTTTAAATCATGCATTTTTTTACATAAGAATTTACTGATACTTTTCTTAGTACAGATTGGCTTGCGCTTGACCTCAATCTTACATGATGGAAACGACCACCGAAACATTCATCGTTTGAAGATTCTCATATCATAAGATGTTAGAAACACAGACGTTGGAAGTGAATTCCAGTCCTTGGCGGTTCGCAGCAAAGAGGAGGTGAATCGCCTCGGTCGAGCAGCTGGAAGCAGCTAGTACTGTGCTGTTGACTATTTTTTTATTGAACGTTCTATGTCTAAAATCTAGAAGTTAAATAAATCGTCAGTAATCGTCGTTAGTCGTCGTCGTTTTGGAAGTCGAAGCTGCTCGCGTCCGTAGGCTTTACCCTAGTTTACCTACACGTGACTCCTGAGTGGTGCTAAACGAGCAGCAGCGAGGTGGTAGGGCGTCGGTGCCCGTCTGGATCGCGACCACAGTACATGGGTGTAAAGCCCGTCATAGTGACCAGTTTCGGCTTGTCGCGTTTCGGGATCAGCTTGTGTATATCCAGTAGCTCATATACCTAGAGACCTTCAGTCGTGGTATATATAATGGATTTTCATCCTTTGATAGTCGCTTACGTTTTGGGACTACACTGTACTTACCATCAGGTACTCTGTAGTCACTATGTCGTGCCAGTGTAAAAAATAAAAAATAAATACAGTCAAAACTTAACCCAAACTCCTGGGTATCTTTAGTTTTTCTAAATACTTTAATAATATACACAATTTTGTATAGATTGCGAAAATTTGGGCATATTTTAAAAGGAGTTAATGTCACCAGCTGTGGAATTTATACGGACCATTATTAGAAAGTGGAAATTATGATAGGTTCATTCACATAGTTGTAAAGCAGTTTCGTTTATGGTGGCCTGGATTATTTCATACACCGGAGTTATAATTTAATTCAACAAAAAGTGACTTTTCATAAAAAAAAATACTTGGCAAGTACGGTGCAGTCCAAAAACCAGTCACATTGGGTCGCGAGGAGAAAGCAATCGTAAAGCATATATTGAAGCAGTAATTTAAAGATACAAAGATCTTTGAAACATATAAATTTTTACAGTAAAAGTGCCTAGAAATTGTATATATTTAAACAGAAAAAAATATTTTTTTCGCTTTAAAAAATATGGCGATGGCCTATTGGATAAGGAACCGGTATTCTCGGTAGACTCGGTGACCGGAATGGTCTTAGTTTCAAATCCCGGGACGTACGTTAGGTTTTTTTCAGTATGTAGTATGCATTTAGGCACCACATGCTCACCAGTGTAAGAAAATATCCTGTGAAAACATGGCATGGCATCTAATAGAAATGTCATGGGTGCCGATTAATGAGATGACTATGAGAATGGCGAGCAGCTGCGCTACTGGTCACTTTGAACACGACATAAGCGCAAAGTGGATAGAACCAATAAAGTATATCTGCTAACACCGAAAGGGATGTAACGCAACTATATATTTGTTTTATTAACAACTAGCTGTCCCGGCAGACCTTGTTCTGCCCTATTGCTCTAAAACAAAGTCACATTGTTTTTTTAATAGCTTCCCCGTCAGATTTTTTGAAAATTGTTTGAAGGAACCAGGCCTTAATGCTATATGTATAAAAATTGACAAATATTGACATTAATATTTATACGTCACTCAATTGTTTTGCCTCCCCGGAACCCGTCCACTGACATTTAAACTTTATGGTGTGGCATTAAAGTTCAAAATGACTTATAAAGATTTTTTTGTATGAGAATACAGAAAAGTGTTATTTTTAGACAGTTGCAGGGAATTTTTAAAATTTTTCTCTCCGTAATAACCTTCCTCAGACTTTATCAAACACAACAAAAAAAAATCAGCCAAATCGGTTCAGACGTTCTCGAGTTTCGCGCTTATCAAGACATTTTGCGATTCATTTTTATATTATAGATAATTATTCACTGTAAAATATATAACATACATGTAAAAAATTACATATACATTTTAAAAACATGTAGACCTACGGGGGCGAAGTCTTTGGGCCTTAGGCCACCGGTAGTTAGGAGCCCAGAGTGAGAAACTTCCTCACAATGCGTGCCGTATCGAGTAATACTGCCTTCTGTATCACTGTAACAACCAAGTGGGAACTTCCTGAGATAGAAATTGAGGCTCTTTGCAATCAGCCCATTAGTCGATACGACTATCGCGACAATAATCGTTGAATCCACATCCCACATGCTGGTAATCTCGTGTGCGAGGTGTAAATATTTAGAGCACTTCTCTTTTTCTGTTTTCACAAGATTCACTTCATGTGGGATAGTGATATATTACTATAAATACGCTTGTGTAATTGAAAAAGCGCCTATGTAAAAAATCCCTAATGTAACAATCGAGTCATCAAGTCTGAGTCATTTTGTGTACATTCCAGTAATCAGTAAAATACTTTTTCGTACTTTTACATAACTATGTATTAGAAAGCAGTAAGACGCTGGTTTATATTAAAAAAACCAGTTCCATTGAATGAAATCGTGCGTTTAAATTTATACATAGCAATAAAATTGGATAAATTATTTCATAAAATATTTAGAAGAGTGACTTCATTGAAACATTCTAAGAATTCGTTTCTTATTTCCGTTTGTTTAATAAGGCTTTTTGTTCACTAAAAATGTACATAAAACTTTTAAACTAGCTGCTGTTGTGACGCCAAATAAAAGAACTAAAAGTGTTTCGATGGTTTTGTAACAGTGGATTCTTTAAACCAGGGAGTTCATCAACATTTTAAAGCTATAAGCGTTCGACTATATAGGTATAGGAAGGTAGAAGTTACAAGTATGTTCGATACAGAATTCTGATGTATGCAGGTCACCAATCGCACTAAAAAAGTTGGTGAATAAAACACATTAATAAAAATGAGCCGTTATTATCTATGATACTTTAAAATTAGTCTCTAATGCTGTGTATCTGTACTCCATTGATCCCTTCCTTGCTGTTTTCTGCGCGTCGATGCAATAAATGGGTGTCAGCTGAAAATCAGCGCTGCGTGGCTCGGCTGGCCACTTAGCATTTGCTGAGCTGACTTCCCTTTGGCGCATCATCACAACACAGGGTATTTACTTTTTTGTTTTCTGTCTTTAATAACCTATTTTGCTGTGTTGTTTGTTGTGTTGTGTGCCAAATAAATGTTTTATTACTATCTCTTTATTCATTATAAATACAATATTATTATATTTTAAAATAAATACATATAAAAATATAATATATAAATTTTAAAATATAAAAACATGTAGACCTACAGGGGCGAAGCCTAAGGCCCAAGCCACCGGTAGTTAGGAGCTCAGAGTGAGGAACCTCCTAACAATGCGCGCCGTATCGAGTAGAACTGCCTTCTGTATCCGGCCCTTGATCCAGCAACCAAGCGAGAGCCTCTTAAGGTGGTAATCGAGGCTCTTTATGATCAGCCCATTAGTCGATACGACTATCGGGACAATAATCGTAGAATCCACATCCCACATGCTGGCAATCTCGTGTGCGAGGTCTAAATATTTTGATAGTTTTCTTTCTCAGCTTTTACGAGATTCTCATCACGTGGTATGTTGATATCAACGAGTATTGCCCGGCGCGCCGACCGATCTAACTATTATTATTATTATATGTTTTTACAAAATATTTTAGTTAATTCATAAAGCCACCTTTGGTCACCAAAAGAGAGTTATTACAATGTAATAAAATATCGTCGCACGTCCCTTTTGGGGTGAGCAGAGATACTCTAGTGTCTGTATTCACTTTGCGCATATAAGACGTGTATGACTTGACCAGTAGTGACCGTTCTCACGGCAACTAGTACATATAATATTCCTATTAGATGCCAAGTAGATTTTCTCACGATGCTCACCTTCACCGGTTTGCATGTGGTACCAAAATACATACCTGCTCAGGAAAAACTCAGAAGTATGTGCCGGGATTTGAACATACGAATTCGCGTTGCATTGTATGGATACCGGTACTTTGTCTACAAGCCCATCACAGAAAATTCAAATAAAAAAATAATAATATGTGGTTATTCTGGATTCCATGTGAATTAATTTAAGTCATCAAATAAAAATTGTAAATCGATCGATAACGGCCAAAATTGCCCAAGTTTGACTCCAAAAGCTATTGTGATAGATATTGTGAGTACTTCTACTCTAAACGAAGCATTAAGAGATTCCTATTTGCAGTTATAAAGCACTTGGCTATCTCTTGGCGGTAGGGCGATTGTCCGAACTGGGTCATGACCACAGTACACTAGTGTAAAGACCGTCATAGTGACTCGCTTTGACCTATCGCGTTTCGAGATCTGCTTGTGTATATCCAGTGACTCATGTACCTAGAAAACTTCAGTCGTTGGTATGTGTGGGCCGACATGACGATGTTGACTATCAATGGATTTTCAATCTTTGATGGTCGCTTCCGTTTTTGGACCACACTGTACTTACCATCAGGTGCACTATGGTCGCTATGACGAGAGTTTAAAAAAAATTTTTTTTTCATCTATAATTTTGTTAGTGCTTTAATCACACATGTGATTACGCCAGCCCTGTTTAACTAGAAGAAGCTTACTAAAATAAAAATAACATAAATAATAGTACTATAATAATCAGTAGCGTTCATTCCATAAATGCATAAATACATTGCATGTCCTTACGATAAATAAGTCTGGAATAAATTCCTGTAATTTAAACAAAAAAAAGGAACCCTTTTTATTCATATCTATTCTATTTTCACGCTATCTATCTTTCTTATGAAAGTAATATAATATTTATTATAATTATATAATATTCAGATTCATTGTGTGAATCTGCCTACCCTGTCTAAATACCCTATGCACGTCACTGATAATAATACTACACTAAATTATCCTGCAAATCTTTCAACAGCAGCATGAACAGGGATCTAGCCGCATCACAAGCGGGTGCGGCCAGGATTCCATTGAACATGCCAACGTCGAAAGGATTTCTACTATGCTTTCTCATCATGTCCGCTCTCATATTGTCGCTCCGGTCACACTCGACCATTATAAACACTCTGACGGGTCTTATACGTGATTTTCTTTTTATACAGGCTCGACAAAGTGCCTGCATTGCACCGGATGGGAAGTATACGGTGGCTCAAGAACTGCAAATACCACCTAAAGACGGAAATCAGTTGAAAGTCACCACCGCTATGTCGGCCCATATACACCTCGACGGAAGGTCTCTAGGTATATAAGCAACTGGATGTACACAGGCTGATCTTGAAACGTACCAGGCCGAAGCGATTCACTATGACGGTCTTTAAATTTGTATATTGTGGTTATGGCCCGGTTCAGACAATTGCCCTACCACCTCAATGAACTTACTTTTAATTTTGCCTCGACGGTAAAAAAGTTAAAAACAAGTTATTACGCGTGTAAGACCCGTTAGATTATTTATGTTGAATAAACATAAAATGCGAAAACTTAGAATGTGTTCTAGATAGTTGTCTCACTCCTTCACTTTAAAATATTATGCAAAAAAAACCATTATATTTTAGATAAGAAATAAACAATTTATTCCATCTATCTAACATCACGCTGAATCTATATGGGGGTAGACAGAGTATAAAATTAGCCGGCAGTAGACTTGAGGGAGTCTACTGTCCGGATAAGAGGGAGGCGGTGCACGGTATCCGGCGCACCGCCTGGGAGAGAGCTTTTGGAGGGGTGGGCTTTACTCCTTCCCCTCCCAGAGAGGTAGCCTCTACAAGGCTTCTTGTTTCCTGGGCGTCTGGATGAATTTGGCTTCCCAGGCCCAGATGGAGCAATCAGAGGGACACCCCGGGGGGTTTTTAGTCGGTAGCAGTCTAACACACCGGGGTCGCTGCCCTCACATTGTCCCTGATGGTCCTATGCATGATTTTCCCCCGGGACACAAAAAAAAAGACAGAATGAAACACCACTTCTTTCTATTATTGCAAATTTCTTTCACTTCCTTAACATCCATTAGTGCCTTCATGAACTCTCGCCAATTACGTGTCCTTCTGACATGACTCTCCATCAGAACTCTTTTTATTTGGTCAGCTTGGGTGAGTCTCGCTCGGGCCATATTTCCACTCACATTCATACAAAGAAAGAAATATTTCATAAATAAATTATTATCATATATAAATCACAATCATATATTAATTATAATAGTTATGAATTTAAACTATACTGTAACACACACTACAGATAAGTCGAATTATGTGGTAGTTTCATGTGATATTATCTATTTAAAACTATTAAAAAAAAATATTACAATAAACTTAAATATAATAATGTTTGTAAGTTAATTGGCAAATTAGTCGAGTTACAAAATATCGCTCATAATCATAATGCACTTGCGCTTTTTTTAAGTTTACATAATCAAAATGTGAAGGTTGGTGACTTTCTTCGGTGGGGAGGCTGTGTGCGCCAGAGTTTCTGCCTCAGTTGAGATAGCGGCGCGTTACCCCGCGCCTGTGCCGTGCCCTGTTTTTTTAATCTATCTCTTTAGTGACAGTGCTTGGATACAATGAGGCTTCTGTTTTGGGTAAGTCATTTTCACCTTTTTTAAAAATAAATTTAAGAAATCATGGAATAATTTAGGAATTTTTAAATTCGCGCCAATGGACAAGTCGACTTTCTTTAGTGAAAGTCGGCTGATCATCATTCATCATCGGAAGAGGGCCAGTTTTTTATCGATTCGTGTTTGGCGGCCGTTTCTGCGACCACCGGAATTCGCACGCACAAATATGTTACATAAACTTATTCTTTGACCTGATTTTTATTTTTTGGAAGAACAGGTAATGTATTCCATGAAGATCACTCGGAAATCGATTATGTTATGTAATCATTATTAACACATAGCTAAAAAAACATCTTCGTATATTATTTAACTTTCTTAACATCGACTTCCTAATCCGTTGAATTTATTCGCAGTGAAATTTTATAAATACCAACTTAATTTATTCCGTTTTTATTTCAACCCTTCTAAGCTTAACACGTTTAATGTTTTGACACCTATAGCGATTTAACAATCGTTAATTAAACAAATAGTGAACTAAATGTTTGCTATTCAAGTGATTGTTTAAAATGTTTTAACGGTATGATAACGCAGTTTTTAGTGACTCTACCTGTGATGGTAAAGGGCCTGGGTTTGAATCCCTGTACTGAGAAACTCTACTATGATGAGCAGAATAGTACATGCATGATGTATATTTGTATTTTACTACATAGCTATCTTTGTTAGGTACATATACTATAAACACTAGCTAGCTTAGATTAGGCACTAGGTCAATATATCTAATTGTCTATAAATGTAAAAAAAAATCGAACTATAGACAAATAATAAAGCGAAACTAATTGTGGAAAGACCAAGTTCACTGATTTATTTGAAGCTTTTATGTAACTTGAAATATAACATGCAGTGAGAAATATTTTTAAATGAAATAAGCAATATAGCGTAGTCTGATTATTTTATTCTCCAAACAATAATTGATAAAATGCAGAACATGGATCATCGAAGTACCATAAAGTCGCCTGTCTTGCAATATTTTATAGGTTGCACAATGGAGAATCTTCTTAAGAACTATATTCTCTAATTTCACCAGTTCCAGTACATTATAAAACCACTAGACCCCGTGTCAGATACCATCCGTATGTGTGTGTGTGAGTGTGTGTGTTCGGATGTGTGTATGGTGGATCACACCTGGTGGAAGGGGAAAATGAGTTCGACGTTGGATAGTTTCCGTGCAACATATGCATAAGAACGTAGACGCTCGCTGGAAGAACATTCCACTTCTTTGCTGCTCGCAGGATGGATGTAGAAGCAAATCTCTTCATGTGGATATAAGGAATGTGCACCACATACGAATGGTGTCCGACACGGCGTCTAGTGGTTTTATGACGAAATAGGGCTGGTGGAATTAGAGAATGTAGCTCCTGAGAAAAATTTTCATTGTTTAACCAGTAAAAGGCTGGTGATTTTAAGACAATGCTTGATGTTTTGTATTTTAGTCTCAAGATCCGCAAAAGGTGATAACAGTACTCCACACCTGGGTCCTAATTCTGTATGACAATTTAGATTTCACACTCAAATCTTACCATTTGAAAACCACTTTAACATCGTGTCTTGTCTATATCATGTCACGGTAACGAATTTGATACATTTCAACAAAGTATTATAGAGAATACGATTTTTGCAAATGTCGTAACTTTTAGCGAAATTGACGTGATATCAAAGCAAGGAATCGCTAAATTGTCTTAGAGAATTAGGACCCAGACCGTCTCGTTTCGTTGTGTCGTGTTTTGGAATCAAATTAACATATCTAGTCTTAGTTTTTATATTTTTTTTTTTACATTGGCTCAACAAAGTGTCTATATTTCACCTGATGGTATGTCTAGGCTGTCATGATTACCACGAATATCAATGGATTCTCGGTTCTTGATGGTCACCACAGTACCTATATTTACGGCGTAATTATCCGTTGACCTAGTCTTCAAAAAACTTTGTAATATATAATATTATTTATTTGTTTCAACAATCCATTACCCAATACTTGTTCCTTCTCTTGAATATTATGTAAAAGCAGTGTTAAAAGTGTGTCAAACGGCGCGATGTGGTCGTAGGTATGATTTGGACGGAAGTCCGTGTAAAAGATATCAACGCGCTCTGTACTATTGTTCAAAATAATTTCACAGTGGTGTTATCGTTCACACAATTCGAATAATAAAATACATTAAACAATTTTAAATCTTTTTTAAAATAAATAATCAGGTAAATAAGATTTAATACTGAGGAAGGTAAGGTGACGTGCGGTGAACATATATAATGGAAGCCAGTGCTGTCGAACCTGTGTTTTATGTTGGTAATGCTTTGAAATTTAAATGTATATATGTTCAAAAATCTAAAATATGAATAAAAAATTCGCAGTTCTGAATGTATTGTTCAGCAGGACAGATTATAATATCCTAAAAGTTTAGTCTCTAGCTCTAAATTATACGCCAAAATTGTTGACTTTATTAAGTACTTTAGACCCTTACGACTTGTTAAGAATTTCTTTTTGATGGTTGTTTTATAATGTGAGCAGATAACTTTTCGTTTATTTTTTTTTCATTTTTTTTATTTACTAAAGAGTATACATTTTGTACATCTAAACGCAAGAACGACACAGATGTTTACATTAATGCTTTGTCTGACCCGAAAGTGGTGTATTCTTGTTATGATATCATTACCAATGTACATTAGACTATTTATTACTCGTGAACATTAAAAAGTAATTGTCAAAAAAAAATGGAATTGAATTATCAGATTACTTATAAATACTTTGATTGATGAACAGTGCTTGCGATCTAAGGGGCTCGTAATCGTGATGACATCATGATTTAATAGCACGATCCTTTGCTTACCTTTTTTGTGTACAAGCTATGTACGCTCCCAGTATTGCCATTTAAGTTTCACTCGGATATATTTTTCCTCTTAGATTTAAACGTATAACGTCTTTAAAATCTTATATCGATACCGAGAAAACCTTTACTGCTCGGACATGACTTCTATTACATACAGTATAGAAGTATATGCGGCGACGTTAAAAAACGCCTATGCTATAAAGTTGGCTGGTAAAAACAGTGAGTTACATATAAAACAACAACATTAAAACAATTGCAGTTTTAAATGCGATCTAATTACAACTTGACGCTTTGTAAGTGTTGTGATCACTTCCGGTCGTTACGTAACTCGACAAATGTTACACTTAGAGCAAATGGAATTGTGCATAATGATGGTTAATATCTTCGTAATAACAAGTGTGCGGTTGAAACGAGAATATTACTGCGGCTGCGATGTAAAGGAGAAAAATAGCGGTTCCGAGTCTGTAATATTATGTATAATAGTGTTTCAGGTTTACTACATAATATTAATAAAATAGACAGTCAGAGTTTCTGTGGCTGTGATGGTCAGGTGGATAATGGTCCGATATTCATGTGCGGAAACGCAAATGGAACACGAATGGTCATGGTAATTTGTTCGGAAAAATTTCTCGAACTCGAGGCAGAGATCTGTTGGACGTGTGTGAAGTTGCTCCATCCTGCTGGAACCATGTTCTTTGGTTGTAACCAGGAAAGTTTTACAGTTGGGGTACGAAAAACTCGTCTAACATCTCCACATAACGCTCTGAATTCACTGTGAGTGTGCGTCCCCTTCCATCTTCAAAAAAGTAAGGGCCGATAATTCCTCGCGCCGACATCGCTGCCCATACGGTGACTTTGGGTGAATGTAGCGGTTTCTGATGTTTTTGTTTTGGGTTAGTTGCACTCCAGTAACGACAATTTTGCTTGTTTACATGCCCGTTCAGGTGAAAATGGGCTTCATCGGAAAACAAGATGTTGGTGAACGTTGGAAAGCGCTCAATCATCTGTTTTACAAAGGCAAGTCTCTGACCAGCATCTTGAGGCTTCAGTTCTTGCACTAACTGAATTTTGTACGGGTGCAGCTTTAAATCTTTGTGTAAAATGCGGCATAATGAAGATCTGTGCACATTTAAAGCAACAGCACGCTTCCGAATCGAGAGGTTTGGATCATCTCGAATAGACTGAGTAACACTGTCCACGTTTTCGGCTGTTCTTGATGTTCTTGGCCGCCCAGATTTTGGTTTGTCCAGAGTTGACCCAGTCTCTTCAAACTTCTCAACCCATTTTGCAATGAGTCGAGTGCTAGGCGCATCATTTAAGTGACGAATATCTCGAATACTGCAGAATTTTCTACGCACTACAGTCGCCGAATTACCGTTTTTGTAAAACTCACGTACGCACAACGCACGGTCCGCACCAGAAAAACGCTCCATAGCGACTAAATTCCCAAGAGCCAGACTACCGACTGACATACCCCCCGCGCCCCTCAGAATAGTTGCTTTCGCGTAATAAGATAAGCAAATGTGAACTTACTTTTGAGACACCTTGTATAACACTCACAATATCAGCGTTTTTACAAGGCGACATATCACGAGGTCCTAGGTCTCTAATCGCTGATTTTCAGCGCTGGGTTGCTCTGCTGGTCATCTAGCATTTGCAGAGTTGACTTGTCTTTGGTGCATCATCTCAGCACAGGATATTTGCTTATGTCATTTTCTACCTTAACTTATCCTTCTGCACTGAATGTTATATTATGTCTAAATAAATGCTATTTCTTTCTTTACTTTACTTAGTATTTTGAGGGTGATATAGGGCCATCCTTTGTATAACACATCTTAAAAAGTATTACCTATGGGTTAAAGTTAGTTGCTTTTAATAATTTGTCATACGGAATACGGACTTAGATAAAAAATGAAAGGTGTGTATGGTACCTGCAAAGGCAGGAAGTTGTTCCCGATCTCAGGTACGTGACGCGAGTCGCTAAATAGTAACAGTGAGTCAGTAAATTCGAAAGTCTCTTTTCTACAATTTATTTAAGGTTAAAACACTTAATTTGTGGCGTTGTAAAAACCTTAAAATCATTCTGCAAAAATTGAAAACGTAGGTATAACCAACGGTTAAGAGATAGATGGATAATGATGTTAAGATTGCGGGCTATAGCTGGATGAATTGGGCACGGAATCGCTGATGGTGGAGGTGTAGTATAGAGACCTACACCTAGCAGTGGTCAGGGTTAGGCTGCTGTTAATGATGATGCTGCAGAACTCATTATAGGACGTTCAGTTATTTAATATATTTATTTATACTAGCGCGGGAAAGTGACGCGTTTTTTTTTTTAGGAAGCTTGGGTAATCCTTGACCGACCTCAGAGGGTAATAAGTAACTAAGTAGGCCTATTTTAATAAAGTTATATTCCATTTCATTTTTCTAAAAGAGCCTTCGTGACTATAAAAGACGATTCAAAACAGTGTCACTATTACACATTTTCTTAAGGCTAGACAAGCCGATGTGAGGATGGTAATACCTTCCGCAGGACCGACAAATAAAGCTTGAATCGAAACACCTATAACCGTCATCGTGTAAGCGTACCTCCGAGCTCGTCTGTCCACCAACGAATTAAATACCATACGTGGATTTCCAGGTTTGAAGATGTAAAAAATGCTTGCATCTTTTATTTGTGTTTTTAGTTAAAGCGCATTTCGTATTCTGGTTGCCAATTGCTGGACACTGACAAGTGCTTACATAATTACGATATATATAAATGCAAAATTGTTTTACATAACCATAAAAATTGTTTTACATAAATACAAAATTGTTTTACATAAATATAAAGTTGTTTTACATAAACCCAAAATTGGTGTTGAAAGAGTAAGGCAAAAGGCGAGATAAATACTTGTAAGCTTCTTAAATATTCTAGTACATTACCATTTCACACTTTGCGGTAAAACTCTCGCCTATAAATGTTATTTTATGGTCACTGCCGCGAATGTAATACTCGTACACTTCATCTGTCACTGATACAGCGTCGTTTAGAGATTTTCAATGAGATTTCTAAAACTTTACTCGTCAAGAATCGTAGTCTGTGCCAACAAGCGTCTTAAAGATTCTTCTTGAATACTAAAGCATTAATTATTCGGGCGAAATGCTGTTGGCCAGGAAAAACCTTTAAAACTTCACCGGGTGAGAGAGGCGAGGACTTAACATAAGGTGCTTATTCAGCGAGTTACGACTTGGGTGACAACGCATAGGATCCTCTGTAGATACGGACCTCGACTTGAGTGACCAGCCAGGGATTGAACCTAAAAGTAATCTACTAGCGTTTCGGAAGCGACTACTTTGTGAAGAAATGCATTAAGTGGTAATAACAATACTATACTACTATATTATTAAGTATTATGTAATACTATATTAAGAACATCGAGTTATTAATATATCTAGCGACCAGAGGCGGGGTATATGTGGACCGGCATGTCGGAGACTGGTAATGGATTCTCGTTCCTTGGCGGTTGCTGCAGTTCTTGGATTACACTGTTCTTTCCATCAGATGCAGAGTAGTCATTTCGTCAAGACAATATTATTATTTTTTTTACACTAGCTCGACATAGTGACTACAGAGTACCTGATGGTAAGTACAGTGTAGTCCAAAAACGAACGCGACTATCAAAGGATGAAAATCCATTGATAGTCTACATCGTCATGTCGGCCCACATATACCACGACTGAAGGTCTCTAGGTATATGAGTTACTGGATATACACAAGCTGATCCCGAAACGCGACAAGCCGAAACTGGTCACTATGACGGGCTTTACACCCATGTACTGTGGTCGCAATCCAGACGGGCACCGACGCCCTACTACCTCGCTGCTGCTCGTTTAGCACCACCCAGGAGTCACGTGTAGGGAAACTAGGGTAAAGCCTACGGACGCGAGCAGCTTCGACTCCCAAAAAACCTGTCCTATATTGGGTAGAGAGCGTCCACAATACGTCACAAAGTTTGACCTATCCTGCGCATCGTCCTTCAATTCGTTATATGTTTCGCAAATTGCCTTCAACTCTCTAAAGTGCCTAGACAAAATAATATTAGATAAGCGACAACGCCAATAGGGGCTCATTATGATGAGTCAGATAAAAAAAAACTTTTAATCTATTAATGGATGGGGCGGCAAACTTTTCTTATAAAAGGGCCACAAATATTATGAGTATATTGGTGCGGGCCGCATTTCATCTAATAAACGCAATTTTTTTTTGATAAAACTAATTTTTGCATTTTTAACCATATTTATGGTTACTCTCATTTTACTGACTGTGATCGCCTGGACTGAATTCCCCGGCTTTCGCGCACACAAAACAATCAAATAGAAACTTATTTCTATAAGTGTTTTTAATTTATTGCCTGCAGTGCGGCGATCTGTGGAACGGGTCTTACGAGTAGTTGCGCGGGCCGCACCGTAGGGGCTTACGGGCTGCATGCGGCCCGCGGGCCGCTGGTTGCCGACCCCTGGATTTATGTATACAATCGTCAACAAATCCTTTTAATTAAGTAATTGATTATTATTACTTTTTTTAAACTACATATAGGCTTACGTTTGACCTCAATTTTACGAGATGGAAAGTAATTATGTGGCTGATGATAAAACGCGCTCTACCAACAAATACCGATTCACTCATCGTTTGATGATTACGTATCTACTTTTAAAAATATACTTGTCTAATATAACATAACATAAAATTATAATATATCGTCACGCTATATCCCTTTTGGAGTCAACAGAGATACATTAGTGGTAACGCTTATATGTAGTGCCAACCTGAGGCAGTAGCGCAGTTGATCGCCGTTCTCAGAGCACTTATAATTTCTATTACATGCCATGCGGATTTCCTCACGGTATTTTCCTTCACCGGTGAGCATTTGGTGCCTAAATACGTAGTCCATTTGGAAAGACCAAGATGTACATGCCAGTATTTGAACCGTTCACCGCTCTTATAGCATTACACGTGACATTCTTATACTCGCATCTTCTGCTTGTCCAGGCATTAATTACAATATTATTTTAAATAGGCAATTTATAAAATTATATTCTTAATTATAACAACAATATTTATTTAAATAAACGCAACATTTACCATATAAAATCAATTACACGTAAATGCAATTGTCAAAATTCATAACGCGTCGCGAAACGAATTTACGCGGCACAAATTGGATAATGGCCACGCATCGTTTTTCTTCAGTTGCTTTTGTGGTTTTGTTGACAAAAGCATTGTTGCTCTTTCATATTCAAACGCTAATTGACTAGAGACAAGGTTTTATTTCGAAAATACTTTTAGAAGTGAATGATAATCGTTGCACAAGAGGCTTTCATCAGAGTCTCATCATTTAAGATTGATGAAGGTCAACGTATGACTGTACATCTCTGCTGGAAGGCGAAAACACATTCACTTAACCATTTTTATACTGGCTCGCACCAGATGGAAAGCATTGTGTATTTCTTGAACGGCAGTGACCATCAAAAGACGAGAATCCATTGACTTCGTTCTCATATCGGCCCTCACACACCTCACGCTTCGGTTAAAGGACCCCATATCATAAGACGGTGAGAACATGCTCGCCAGAAGACCATTACATAGCTCATGGACTCGGCTGCAATAAGAGTTAGAGAACTTCATAGTTATAGCCGGGATGCGAGTTACCATATAGCCGTGATTCCGTAAATGTGCGCGCGTGGTTTTAGGAAGACAAAGGGTGAAAAAGGTTAATTAACTATAAAATTTTCTTCTCAAACACCATATTATGGCAGATGTAAAATACTTAAATTACTATCCGAAACGACCTTCAGAGAAAGCCAGCTGTTACGCATCAGAAAAATCACTTAGCACCAACATACGTAATATTATACCGCAAACAAACTGCCCAACTCTGAATCTTAGCTCAAAGCGTTAGACACAGTATAACTTTTACTTTCCTCCTCGCTAACAATGTGTGTAAATAATTGTTAAGAGTCGCTGACGTTACATGGGTTTTTGTAGTTGTTTTAAGATTTTTATATATTGTTTTCAAACAGTAGTTAACAATATGGGTGTAACTTTCGATCTCCATTAGAGTTCTTCGAAATATATGACCAGCGCACGGTCATTTCAGCTTGCACATACGGATGGCTATGTCGCAGACCTTGATCTTGGAGTCGTCAAGCTGTGACTTATGTCCCTGGCATCAGATTCTAAGGACGCTAGATGAGGACATCATCCAGCGTACCCACTGAAATATATCTCTAAAACGTGAGCCAACTTCTGCATTTCAAACCAAATTGAACCAAACCTTAAGTCAATATTAAATGTCCAAGTATAAGAAAATAATACTTTTGTATATTTCTATGGGTTTTTTTACACTGGCTCGACATAGTGACTACAGAGTACCTGATGGTAAGTACAGTGTAGTCCAAAAACGAAAGTGACTATCAAAGGATGAAAATCCATTGATAGTCAACATCGTCATGTCGGCCCACATATACCACGACTGAAGGTCTCTAGGTACATGAGTTACTGGATATACACAAGCTGATCCCGAAACGCGACAAGCCGCAACTGGTCGCTATGACGGGCCTTAGACCCATGTACTGTGGTCGCGATCCAGACAGGCACCGACGCCCTACCACCTCGCTGCTGCTCGTATAGCACCACCCAGGAGCCACGTGTAGGGAAACTAGGGTAAAAGCCTACGGACACGAGTAGCTTCGACTCCCAATAATGCACGCCTTTGAGTTATGTAGTTTTCTGTCGAGGGAATATAACAAAGTATCTGAAGTTTTTAAGATGGGCATACTCAACTTTAAAAAATACAACGTTTGTTATAAATACGATCATTCCGGGACTACAATATCATGTTTTATTGAAACCCATATTGCATTTAGTCATGGATACTTTATTTTAAAGCTTTACTTAATATATTCGAGATTTTAAATCCGATATAGCATCTAATCTTAAGATCAAAGCCTCATTTGTTAAGATTTTTACGATTGATACAAGCGCTTCACATAATTTACTAGCGTCTATCCAAAACTTCCTCTACGTACGTATGTGGAATGAGATATCATTAATTTAAGTTAACAGTGACTTTAAGCTTGGTTTACAGCATTGGAATTTTATTTTTCCGATAAGTCGTAGATCACAGGCCTGGATGTAGTAGGGTCAAGCCGCGGTCCATGCTCCGGGCTAAGTATCACTCAGCGTACCTACTGAATAATACTTATAAAATATTGGGCCAATTTTTCCATAAATAATTGGCTTAAAACTTAAGTAATATATAAAGAAAGAAAGAAAGAAAACGTTTTATTAGCAGCAGCCAGACAGAAGCGACAACATGCTACAATAAATTACATGAAAACCAGAAAAAAAAATCACAAACAATACACAAGAATATCTAGGCCGCTGCCAATAAGGGCCCTGTCTCAGCTTGTGCTACAGAGCACTAGACTCTGCAGCGCTGCTATTCTGACAGGGCCTTACGGACGACACAGCCAGTTCACCGGCACAGCTCTTCATATCTTCACAGTATATCCCTTTCGAGGTGAGCAGAGATGCATTAATGGCTGTAACACTTTGCGACTATATTTCGTGCCCACCGTGACCAGTAGCGCAGCTGATCGCCGTTCTCACAGCACTAGTACACATGACACGTCTATTAGATGCCAGGCGGGTTTCCTCACGATGTTTTCCGTCATCGGTGAGCATGTGATTCGTAAATCCGTGCGTAATCTGAAGAAATCCAGGGTTATGTTTCGGGATTCGAACCTACGATCATTGGCGTTGCTGCACGCAGAAACCGGTCTATTATCTATTAGGCCAACACAGCCAATTTCCACGCAACCATATGAACTCAAGAACTGTTTATTAGGAGGAGATTTATATATAGTTATGATACATTTATATATGACGGAGCTATCTTCAATTATTTTGAGCAACACCCGCCAAGTCTTTACCATTCAACTCCATTATATAAAGTTCACACGCACTGCTCTAGGATATCATGTAGTCAGTAACGGTTGCTCAGTGCACGTGTTGCAAATTAATCGTTTACAGTGTTATTTTATACGACCTTCTTGTTAAATTACAATAGATAATGGGCTTTCATAAAATTCCATAGTTAATCAAATTGTTCAAACAAAGTAGAAATAAGTCAAATGGATTCTGAAGACTTCGTTGTTTTAATTAATGATGTCTACTTCTGCGCCTATATATACAATAAATTTATGACTGTAGTGGTCTAGTTGATAAATGACGATCCATACGAAGCACGCTAATGGTCGTGGGGTTGTATTCCAGTACATACCTTTGAATTTTACGTTTTTTTTACTTGGAGAAAGTCCTCATTGGACCGTCCCGGCCGCACGCAGGGGGTGGCAAGTCGAGGTGTGCCGGACTTGTACTGGCTATAAACCCCAAGAGTGACTACTTCTGCATATAGACGGGGGCTGTGGGTCCTGCCGTCATGCTGCGCCCTTCGGGCACTATCTCGGTGGAGGACAAAAGGCCCTCTCCGACACCGCACGATGTTTTTGAAAGCGCGTCACCCCGTTCCGTCGACATCTCGAGGGACGCTAGCCCGCCGTTCAGGGTGGGGGCTCCCTGAGCGGCCACGATACCTTTGAACTTTACTAGATTAGGTACGGACATCGGTCCTTTTTCTACCAGGCCACGAGAGCCACAATTAAATAAAATATTAAAAATATAAATGAGAAATGAATCTGTTACAGTCAATCGATGGAACGTACAATCAATAGAATGGACTATTATATCACATTCGTTCCAAATTACATCATAGATACTGATGTAACGTTTATCTAAAAATCGTCCATTATTATAAGAACCGTGAAGGGAGCTATTGCTTAGGAGAGAAGGGGTTTATTTAATTGGAATTTGTTTCTGTGTTTGAAATACGGAATATTTATTTGTGTATTTTTTTTTACACTGGCTCGACATAGTGACTACAGAGTACCTGGTAGTAAGTACAGTGTAGTCCGAAAACGAAAGCGACTATCACATGATGAAAATCCATTGATAGTCAACATCGTCATGTCGGCCCACATATACCACGACTGAAGGTCTCTAGGTATATGAGCTACTGGATATACACAAGCTGACCCCGAAACGCGACAAGCCGAAACTGGTCACTATGGCGGGCTTTACACCCATGTAGTGTGGTCGCGATCCAGACGGGCACTGACGCCCTACCACCTCGCTGCTGCTCGTTTAGCACCACCCAGGAGTCACGTGTAGGGAAACTAGGGTAAAGCCTACGGACGCGAGCAGCTTCGACTCTCATAGATAGAAGTAGACTAAATGGGTGGTGCTAAACGAGCAGCAGCGAGGTGGTAACGCGTCGGTGCCCGTCTGGATCGCGACCACAGTACATGGGTGTAAAGCCCGTCATAGTGACCAGTTTTGGCTTGTCGCGTTTCGGGATCAGCTTGCGTATATCCAGTAGCTCATATACCTAGAGACCTTCAGTCGTGGTATATGTGGGCCGACATGACGATGTAGACTATCAATGGATTTTCATCCTTTGATAGTCGCTTTCGTTTTTGGACTACACTGTACTTACCATCAGGTACTCTGTAGTCAATATGTCGAGCCAATGTTAAAAAAAAAATGGCCTTAGCCTGAGAGTTATAAACGCTGCTTTGAGCTAAGTGTAAGCAAAATTAAAGTAATAGTAATAATATATCGTTCGGTCTATCGCTTTCGGGGTAACAAGTAACACATCAGTGGCTGTATCAACTTTATACTTACATATATGACGAGCCCGACGTGACCAACAGCGCCGCTGATCGCCGTCCCCAGGGCACTTGCGCATGGTATTTCTATTCGATGCCACGCGGGCTTCCTCGCGATATTATCCTTCACCAGTAAGCATGGGTGCCCAAATTCATACTTAATCTGGAAAAACACAGATTTAAGTGCCGGGATTCGAACTACGAGCGTTTGCGTCGCCGCGCATGTATACCGACCGGCCCCTTATAATCCAAGCACCATAGCAACTTTTTCACCATAGAGAAAATTACAAATTGACGAGACGCCGTGCTGGTTTGCACCCTTTTGTGGTTGACATTCCTGCTGCTCGCACTAAGCCATTTGCCTCCTCCTTTTTGCTGCGTACCGCGAAGGAGTGGAACTCGATTCCTGCGTCAGTGTTTCCGGCATCTTATGACATGGGAATCTTCAAACGTCGAGTGAATCGGTATTTGCTGGGTGAGCGCGCTCCATCGTCGGCCTCATCATCACTTTCCAGCAGGTGAGATTGAGGTCAAGCGCAAGCCTGTATGTAATAAAAAAAAAATTGAATTCATAAGCCCTTTTACCAACTAACCTAAATGATAAGTTAATTACTTACTAAACTAGATAACTGGATCGCTTATTGCATCCTGTGTTGGTAGATTTTCTCACGAACTAGTTAAGTGAAAACTGTTCGTATAAACATTCCACGTGACAACTATTTTGCATATTTACACCCATACCATACCATACCCATTGGGTTTTTATATTTTTACCTGGATTTATTTTTGCCTAAGGCTAAAATAAATCAGGCTAAAAAATAATTAAAATAATAATATTAATTATAATTTTTTTAGGCTATTGTGAGTACTTCGACTTTGCTTAGATTTTGCTCAAACAGGGAGATCGATTTGCAATAAAAATCAAATCTAGCTTAGACTTGTATAAGCCGCTGTTTAATTGGAGCGGTTTGATTTGATCTCAATGGTGATTAAAATTTGACAGTTATTAACACGCCATCTGTATTGATGGTCAACTGTGTCAGAGAATTTTTTTTGTTTATACCTGCTATATAGATGAGCGGCGGGTGCCCCCTTTTTTTGGTGACCCGGTGAAAACCCATTATGGGCTGTAAGGGGGACGGTGAGCCCCCCCCCCCCCCGTGTGCCAGACTCTCACTGGTTAAAACCACCGAGGTGTTCCTCCTTTTACAAGGTGCGCCGGGCTACGGGACAGAACAGGCTGAGCCCTTAGACCGCGGCCCAGCGCGTGGAGCCCCCTGAAGAGAGCAACGGCATACAATGTAGAAGGGATGGGAGAGAAGAGTGATCACCACCCCTTCACCGCGGCGAATGCCTCCTTCTGTTCCTAATTTACGAGATATTTCAATCGGCTTCCAAAATGAATGATTCAAACAATAGCGTGATTTTTTTTCAGAATTTTTTGAGTGATTTAAAGGGGTGAAATGGCGGCAGGACGCGAAAGACTGCTGTTTACAGATTCTAGGTGCGAGAAAAACGTTTATAGACAAAGTGTTAAAACTGGATAATGTTTTCGAGCAAAGCAATAAGTACAGTTTAGTATAAATGAAGTTTTATACGAGCTTAAACTAGATTTTACTTTTTGGTACACGGGATCTTAATATTAGGTCCTTACATATGAAATTGGCGTTTTGTATGGGAGGAACAAAAAGTCGAATATTTTTTAATATAATATATTTAATTAATCAAAGTATGAACCATTATTTTCTATGCACTTTTGCCATCTCATAGGTAGTTCATTGATCCCTTTACTAAAAAAACCAGTCGGACGGGAATCAATAAAATCTTTGAAGGCGATTTGGACTGCCCCATCGGAGTTGAATTTTTTCCCTTGCAAGAAGTTATCCAAATTTCGAAAAAAATGGTAATCTGTTGGAGCAAGGTCCGGGGAGTACGGAGGATGTCTTAGACTTTCCAATTGAAGCTCTTCTAATTTAGTAGCCGTCTGTTGCGCAGTGTGTGGTCTAGCGTTGTCGTGAAGCAGCAGTGGCGTGGAGCGATTGACCAGCCTAGTTTGTTTAGCCGCTAGCTTTTCCATCATGGTTTGCAATTGCTGACAATAGACATCAGCCGTAATAGTCTGGCCAGATTTGAGAAAACTGTAATGAACAATACCGGCACTAGTCCACCAAACGCTTACAAGTAACTTTTTTGGGGTTAATTTTCGCTTGGGGCAGGATTTGGCTGGCTGGCCAGGATCCAACCATTGCGCTGAGCGCTTCCGATTATCGTAAAGAACCCATTTTTCATCACAGGTAATGATTCGGTTTAAAATACCTTCATTATTGTGCCGGTTTAGTAATGTAACGCAGCAGTCGACGCGCGTTTGCCGGTTTGCTTCAGTCAATTCGTGAGGTACCCACCTTTCAAGCTTTTTAATCTTCCCAATTTACTTCAAGTGAATTAAAACAGTTTTATCACTAACATCGCAGCCTGCAGCTAACTCGGACGTGGTTTGCGATGGATCCGCTTCCACAATAGCCTTCAACTCTTCATTATCAACTTGAGTCTCAGGCCGTCCACGGGGCTTGTTCTGCAGGTCGAAATTTCCAGAACGAAAACGTTGGAACCAAAAACGAACTGTGTTTTCTTTTGCAACACGACCGCCATACACATCATTCACCCTTCGAGTTGTTTCCGCAGCACTAGCGCCACGGCGGAACTCGTACTCGTAAATAATGCGATATTTTAAGTTTTCCATTTTGTAAAATGAGTGACGCAAACAGAAAAAAACAGAAGAAAAAAACAAATGAATGACGATCATCGAAGCACAAATACATGAGTCTATAGCTGTACAAATTTGAATTTGAAATTCCTTACCAAAGAGGAGAAATTTGTGATTAAAGTGGCCAGTACGAAAAACGCCAATTTCATATGTAAGGACCTAATATTTATATTATTTTACTAGCTGATCCGGCAAACGTTGTTTTCCTATATAAGGTTTTGTAATATCTTCTAAGATGTTCATTGAAATTAAGTGATGTCAAAGACAATTTTGTTCAAAATTAAATACTCTTAATCAACAACACATTTATTTGGATAAAGATTAATATTATTGCGTTGATACAACTCTTAACAAATAATGCATTAATTTCGACCAAATTTGATTACCATAAAAACGGTTCTAGTGACTTAATCTTAAAAGAGACATATACTGTCGCATACATTTTTTAGATCATTTCTTCATCATATATCTTTCATCATATATTTTTCGTATCTTGAACCGTTTTCGAAGCGCAATGGAAGCCCTCAAGGATGAATAATTTTCCCCGTTTTTTTTTTCACATTTTCCATTATTTCTTCGCTGCTAATAGTTGCATCGTGATGTTATACAGCCTAAACCCTTCCTCGATAAATGGGCTATTCAACATAAAAATAATTTTTCAATTCGAACCAGTAGTTCCTGAGATTGGCGCGTTCAAACAAACAAACAAACACTTCAGCTTTATATTAGTATAGATTAATATCAAAGTATAAGCTATCGTCTTTCTCAAATAGGACGTAGCCCTGTGAATACTTAGGTTATTATCAAATTCCTATTACATATTCTGTTTTTTTTTTCAAAGACGAAATTATTTCCTAAATAGAGTAGGGTCTCGGCTTTAAGTTAATAGGTTGGCTCGCACCAACAAATTAAATATTGCTCTATTTATTAATCAAAAACATATTTTGGCTACACTTTTGGCGTGTGTGTGTGTGTTTGTGTGTGTGGTTTCTTTGCCATTCCTAATTCTGTGAGCTTAAGTTGGAGACACGTCGCGCGACTGGTCGATCCGGAATGCTATAGAAAGCTGAATGGGCTGCCTGCGCGCATCGTAATGAACCAGTCATTCGGTGGATGACGCTCGTTGCTCTATAGGTTTGTGAGTCAATAGGTCCTAGGCTGTTTGGAGCCGTTAGGTAGATATTTATAGACCTAATTTTAACTCCGCTTCGCCTTCACTCAAACATTCCAAATTATATTATTAAATTAATGTCAACGTATGTGGTTCCAGATTTTACACAATTACCTCGACTGTGCTTGGCTGTGTAAAACTCAAATTATATTCAAGGTCCTATTATGTATTCTTTTTTTTAAAGACGAACCTATTTTCTTAGCAAGTTCTGAGTAAAGTCAAAGTAACTTCTATAAATTTCAGCTTTCGTGACGATACGATACAATACGACGTGACTAATTATACCTGTTATAGTACCTCATTGTGTAAAAAAGGGCAACTACCAGAGTTTCTTAGATTCCGTTTTCCGAACCGGTGGTACATTCTCTTTACTTTTAATTTTTTTGACGATTTAAAAGTGCTTGGAAGTAGGTATATTTGAATATTTCATTTCATTTAATTTCAATAACACTACGAATATAAATAATAAACAACCATTAAATTAAAAATTGAAAGAAACGTCTGTAAAAACCGTTATGGTGACTCGCTTTGGCATATCGCGTCGGAATAAGCTTGTATATGTCCAGTAACTCACATACTTAAAGACCTTCAGTGATGGTATATGTTGGCCGACATGACGGCGGAGAATCATCGAGATAGGTGGATGAAAATTTTCATCCTTTGATAGTCGCTTTCGTTTTTTGACTACACTGTACTTACCGTCAGGTGCACTGTAGTCACTTTATCTAGCCAGTGTAAAAAAAGTACGTGCCGGGATTCGAACCTTTGACTATTCGCGTTGTTGCGCATGATTACCGCTCCTTAATCCACTATGCCACCACAGCCACAGGAAATTGTTATCTTTTCGTAAAAGCACAACAAATATGTAATTTAATCTCTACACACACAACGCACGTCTTTAGAAAGCTTTGCCATCAACCTTCATCAAATAGACGTGTAGTTTGCATACAGCTTACATATTTTAGTGATGCTTAGCGCTTTCCTATCGATATTTACTATGGAGTGAATTTGTTTTGCTATAAGCGATAATTTAGATTCACTTTTACGTTACATCATCTGTGTCTAGACTTTTACATATAATTTAATAATTTGTCTTAATTATGGAATAACTTGAATTATTACCTCTAAATAGCTGTAAGACAATTTATCATTGAATCTGGCATGAGTTAGAAATGATACCAAAGTGAAAATTATACTTGTTGTAGTATCTTTTTAATTTACACTAGAAAAACTGAATATAGGTATAGTACATACCTATATCTATAATATAAAAATTAATCGCAAAATGTCTTGATAAGCGCGAAACTCGAGAACGGCTGAACCGATTTGGCTGATTTCTTTTTTGTTGTGTTTGATTATGTCTGAGGAAGGTTATTGCCTGAAAAAGTCTATAAACAACAGATTACTATATTCTCATACAAAATATTCGTAATAATACTTAAAAGTAATACTTTAATACTATACCATAAAGTTCAATTGTTAGTGGACGGGTTCCGGGAAGGCAAAACAATTGAGTGACGTATAAATATTAATGACAATATGTGTCAATTTTTGTACATATAACATTAAAGGAGAAGACGTTTTGATACCCCGTATCCCAATGATTCCGACTGATGTACCATTCGAGTTGGGACTACAGTTTCCAGTACGGCTTTTTTTATCTTACTAGCTGACCCGGTGTCCCGAATAGCAGAATAAGTATAAAAAAAATATTTAAAGAATCTACTGTTAGGCGGTATGAAGTTCGCCGGGTCAGCTAGTAGGGAATAAAGAGAGGAGGGAGGTAAATACAACTATTAATAAATGCTATAAGATAATATATAAAAAGTCATAATATTTTTTTAAATTGATTCCTTATAAACATATATTTCTTTTTATATAACTTAGCTTTAATAACTAAGCTTTAAAAACAGTCAAAATGACTGCTCTGGGTAATCTAGTGTTAAAAAAGGTTTATACTTGGCCGCAATCATATCACCCGAAAAGGATTATGAGGTCGATCATAAAGCATGCTAACAACAGATGTCGATAAACTCGTTGCCTAATACTTCTCGATAGTATGATGCTGGAAAAGTAGAAGCAAGAACCAGAATTTACTCCCTGGCGGTACGCATTAACAAAGAGAAGGCGAATCTGTTTGTACAAACATTTGGAATATCAACAAAATAAGACTGCTTTTGAACTTATGATAAAAAAAGGTAAGGGTGGGTTGTAGTGAAATGAAATGAAATGTAACTTTATTCAAATAGGCCAACTTCCAAGCACTTTTGAATCGTCAAAAAAAAACAAAGTAAATCTACCACCGGTTCGGAAAGCAGAATCTACCGAGAAGAGCCGGCAAGAAACTCTGGTAGTTGCTTCTTTTAACATAATGAGGTACAATAACAGGTATAATATATAAAGGATTGAATGCCCCGCGAGAACGAGCACTTGTATAAAATTAGATCAAATACAGTGCCGCTAGAGCAGAATCTCCAGCGAATATTCTTTTTTTTTCTACATTGATGCTTTTAAAACACATTTTTTAATCCAGAACTCCCTTTGCTATCAATACCAAAGTTTTTGTTATTCATATAATTATTGTATTGTAATTTCTATACATTACTACTAAAGCATTTATGTCCCTTAGATTATAATTAATTATAGACGATATTCAGCATGTCCTGATTGAGTGTGTCCAGAACGCTAATGTAAGAAAGGATGTTATATGTGAATTGAAATTAAATAGATTGGATGTTGGTATGTTCCATAGCATTTTGGCGGTGCCCACTAAAGCAACTGCCGAAATGCTATGGAAACTGTATGAAAGGTGAGGTATGAAAGGTTTTATTTCTATATGTTAGGCTACGATGGGGCTGATATGACGTAAGTTAAAAGCCCCTAATAAAGAATAAATTAAAAAAAAAATAGATTATAATTAAGATATCTTTTGGACCACTGTATGTAGATATGTAGACCTGAAATATAAATGAGTACCATATACCGTTGACTACGATGTATTTCGGTCAAACAATCACACGTGACTACAATTTGCAACGACAAAACATCGACAATCGATAACGATTAGTAAAATCGCTTTCACTTCACTGACCTTGCAGATTATTCGGTCAATGACTTACTGATTTTTTTTACTATACTTTTTATAAATTTGTATTTATTACTTTAATTTGTTGAGGTTTTAAGTGTGTGATCATAGGATTCACCTATCGAATTCGAATAAATAAAATTGTATAAAGCTTTTGTCAATTCATCTATCGGATCGTTTGAGATACAAAGTTTGATAAGATTTTATATTCAAAATCATAAGATATTAAATATAGGCTTTATTAAAATGCGGGATTTAATTAAAGCAACACTTTAATAAGGATAAGAGTCAAAGTACAGTATGTTATAAAAATACTGTCTAGCCCGTGAAGGCGTTACTCGGTATCGATATTAATTTATATTTATTATAGATTATACTTTTTAGTTAAAGAGCAAAAAGTACTCATAAAATAAAAATTAATCGAATGGAGAAAACGTATATGGCAACATTGGAGTCGTGCGTAGTTTGTGAACAAAGTAAAAAAGGAAATCTTAAAAGGTAAAAATACAGTATGTCTTGAAAACCCTGTCCTACCCGAAAGGGGCATATTAGATTCAGATTCTAGCAGCAGCTGCAAAACTGTGATATACCACTCTATGTGAATTTATATAGAATAGCGTAAGATGTAGCGTAAAAAGTCAATCACCCAAGCTCAATGCCGCGAACACGATTTTGCTAGATAGAGAAGTTGAGAACTGTTTGTTGACACGGAACAAGTTAAATGAGTACTTGCGTATTCAGATTGTGATCGTGTATCCGTTTTGTGGTGATTAACAATGATTATTGATGAGGCTTCTGGCAAGTAGAGTGACAATCAAGCGTCCATCAATGACTGAATCAAGTCTGATTCAGCCGAGGACCGGACACGCGGACTGGCCTTTTATTTAAGTATCTTTATTATTGAAAAGTTTATATTTTACTTGGAGAAAATACTCTTCGGACCGTCCTGGACATACGAGCGGTGACGCGGCCGAGGTGTGCCAGCCTTATCCATTTACCTATTATTGACATTCAGACAGACAGATGAATTTCTAATTACCCTGTTGTGTCTAGTGATGAAAATGCCCGGGAATTTTCCCAAAGTGCCCAGCACTTCCGCGAACATTTCGTAAATTCCCGGGAATATTCCCAAGCAAGTTTTGGGCACTTTGGGAAAATTCCCGGGCATTTTCATCACTAGTTGTGTCTCATATAATTTCTTTTTAATGCACAAACTTCTTTTTTGGCTATTTTCGGTACAAAATAGTTTCTATGCTTAACAATGTGCCCTGCCAGGCGCTTCGCAACTAACTACTAACGCTGTCAAATACTCGTATAAATTAAATAACTTGACAGTAAGTGAATGCCGTGACTTTAATCGCTGACATAATAATTTCCTAGAGAACGTACTATTGTGTCTGCTAAACGGTTCTTACATTCCCATACATTCACTTTTCGTTCTTCTATCGGACAACTATATCCAAGATTGGAAGAACAGTATTAATTGATACAGTTTCATATTTTTTTGGAGTTATCGCGGTCATGATTAGTGATGAAAATGCCCGGGAATTTTCTCAAAGTGCTCAAAACTTGTATGGGGAATATTCCCGGGAATTTACGAAATGTTCGCGGAAGTTCTGGGCACTTTGGGAAAATTCCCGGGCATTTTCATCACTAGTCATGATCACGCCTAGTCGAGGTCAAAATCGAAACACATATTTCTCGTAATTTAAATGAACGCCGTAGAGCGGTATTCTTCTGTAAAAAGACTGATGTGCCAGTCGTTATATATCTGCGCTACTGGTCACGTTGGGCACGAAAAACAAGCATAAAGAAGAGACAGTCACCAATGTACATCTACACACCCTAGAATGAATATAGCGTAACGATGTATTATTGTTAAATTTTAATTTAAGCTGCAATTATTGTTTGAGTATATTTCCAGTGAATTAAAACAGAAATACCAGTATGGCTTCTAATAAAATTCTCATAAGCAATCAACAGTGATATTAGACGCGTTGGACACGACATTCAAGCGCACAATGTAAATCTACTCATCCCGAAACGGATATAAAGTGGCTTTATATTATTATTATTATTACAAGCCAATTAAAATACTCAGCGGCGAGCATTGAAATATGGATTTTGTATTATTATCGCAGCGGGTATGGAATATGCCGCTGGTTTACCCATGAATGTCAAAGGTTTACATAATACAAGTCATAAATTCTCACGCCGGCCTCCGTGACTTATCTTGACATTTAAATTGGACCAATTGGTTACGGTTTACAGCGTGAAATTCGGCATGACGGTAAGCGACGCGTTTACGCAGTAACAATAGAAAATAATAGAAATGTCTTGATAATTAACTTTACGCTTACTCTTTGTCGTAATTCCGACCTTTTAGAAGTGTATGTCCCGAGAATCTTTCAGACCTTGAGAGCGGTTAGGGAGGTCTCGCACTACCCAGCAGTAGACTTAGGGATTCTGCTGCCCGAATCAGGCGGAGATGGTTCGTACGTCTCCTACGTATCACCTGATAGAGATGACGTGAAGTGAGATCCTTTATACCCAAAACTCCTAGATAGCGCAAGTACCAGGTTGTTCGTTCGCCGGATCCTGGGAGGAATATGGATCCCCCCCTGAGGTTCCGTATTCCCTGGATATTCGACTTGATAGTCTGTAAAATAGTCCTGTATATTTTTTATTAAACCACCATAGAATAGTAAAATCTCTAATGGCTTTTAACTTTGTTTAAGATTAACCAATCACTCTCTCAATCAAAAGCACAATTAAATATTGAAAGATTTGAACTGGTTACTCGCTCCGGGGCGTTCGTTGTCCAACAATTACATTTGTTACATCATTTTATTACAACAATTGTGTTATTATCAATATTCAAACCATAATTGAAAGCGCCTCGATTCTTAAAGATTAATTGAGATTGTGACTACAGGGGTCCGTATTGTGAATGTTAACACATATAACTATCAGCTTATGTTCAATAACCTGAGATGGGCAAATTGTAATCTGATTAATGATGAACGATTACAAAATGTAGTCATAATTTTAATTTTCTTACTCTGTAATCATGATTAAATCCATTTAAAACATTAAGAAATCATAAATGTGTATACAATCTGGGATTATGTAGTGTTAAAAACATAGGTGAGCAAAATGCAGTCATATTAATGGTAAAAAACGTAAAATGTAATCGTCAATCATTTTCATTAATCTGACTACATTTTGCTCATCTATGGTCGTACTCTTTTTTATTATTTATAGGCAGACGCCTGACTTCAATCACACCTGGTGGAAGATGAAGATGAGCCCGACGATGCACCGCGTCCAGCCAACAAATTGCCTATTCACTCTTCTCTTACAGACTCCCATGTGATAAGATCGCGGAAATACGCTCACTGGAAGCATATTCCACTTCTTAGCTGTTCGCATGATGAATGTAGAAGCGAATCTCTTCGTGCGGATATAAAGACATGCACCAGGTCATACGGATGGTATCTGACACGATGTCTAGTGGTTTTATGGATGGAATGGGGCTGGTAGAATCAAACAATGAACCTTTGGTCCCAGTAGATGGAGCGGCGGAACACTCTGGTAGGTTTTGCTGGTAGCCGGGTTACCAAAAATAGGCTAACAGTTCAGTTGATTGTAAATGTTTATTATCGGCTTATGCGTGGATCTAATTTAAGAGTGGTTTATACAAACAAATTAAATCCAGTAATCATCAATTAATCAGATTACATTTTGCCCATCTCTGAGTACGGCTATGCCAGCTTGCTCTGAACTCAGCGATAACGAACCGTCTGCATGTCACTCTCATCTATGCCGGAGAGTTAACACATAGGCCGTCTTAAAAAAAATCTTACTTTTTATCGATGTAAATAAAGCAAAAAACAATTTTCACATCCTACATAACAGTGAAATTAAATTAAGACATATCAATGAAACAATTGTATTATAATCTTCATTATAAAGAATAATGAAATCTTTATAAGATTATGTCTTTTTTTAAAACAGTGTTTGCATCATATGTTTAGCATAAAATTTTCTCTACAGTTACCTTGTCAAGCGATATTCAACTTTAACATATATGTTTAAAGTTAAAAATACAATTCAAATACAAACAAAAGTGTGAACTTTTACTCTCATGTCAAGTTGTTACTTTTATATGATTTTTGTTGTTAATTTTGTAAATTTTATAGCTTAAATGAGTTTATTAATAATAATATATCATAACGCTATATAATTTTCGGGGTGAGCAGAGATTTTTTAGTGGCTGTATCCACTTTGCACGTCTGTATCGTACCCTTTTTTTTAAACATGGGGAAAATCCTCATAGGACCGTCCCGGCCACGAAGAGGGTAGCAGCTGGTGTGTGCCGGACTTGTACCAGCTAAAAACCCCAAGGAAAATACTTCTGCGAATTAGTGGGGACCGCGGGTCCTGTAATCAATTCGCCGTAGCCCCACTACGCCGCGCCTGACAGGCACAATCACGGGGGGGGGGGGGGAGACGCCGCCTCCCCCGATACCACCTAGTGTACTTCAGCAGAGCGCGTCACGACGCACCGCTGACTTCTCGGGGGTCGCTTACCGGTCGCTCAGAGCCCACACCCTGAACAGCCACAACCCCTAAGGCACCAGCTGGCCGGTCGGGGATCGACCGATCAGCTGGGACTGATACGCCGTGGCGTCTATATCGTACCCAACGCGACCAGTAATCATCTTTAAGATTGAAAAGTCATGAATTTCGACATATCATCCTTGAAATCAAAGCAAATGTTTATAAAGGTGAATAGGTGCTCAAAAAATTACTCAACTATCGTATATTGAATGTTTTTCTTGGGTAACGATAGTCGAGACTCTAGACGCCAGTAAAATGACGTGATTTTAGCACTCAACATAATTCAATTATTAAGTATTTGTATGTACCTACTTAAATAATATGTTTGCTCGAGTGTCTGTATTATGAGGATTTTAAGGACTTGTCCGTTTCCACCCTTGATACTGGCAACAAGGATCAAATGCTAAGGACATTCGATCATAGCAAACATGAGACTGACTTGTTTTTTTGACGTGATAGAATGTTGTTAGTCGGTTTATTTTCATATATCTGAATGATTTTTATTTTTTTTTATTAATTTATAGGCGAACGCTTGACCTCAATCACACCTAATGGAAGGAGAAGATGAGCCCGACGATGCACCGCGTCCGCCAAACAAAAGCCTATTCACTCTTCTCTTAAAGACTCCCAGGATATAAGACCGCGGAAATATGGCCGCTGGAAGCATATTCCACTCCTTAGCCATTCGCATGATGAATGTATTTTAGTTATTGCCATAATATAAGTCGATTAATTATTTATTTCTAATTACTTTAATCTGTAAATTACAAATCGTCATCAATTTATTATGGCATATATCTTTTTTTTTTATTTTGACTCGACACAGTGACTGCACCATGCCTGATGGAAAGCATGGTGCAGCCAAAAAAACGCTAACGACTATCGATAGGCAAGAAAAACCCAACGGTAGTCGCAGCGATCATGCCGGCCTGCACAAATATCTCTTCACGTTACGCTTAAAGGATCCCATATCATAGGATGGTATGGATATTTGCTATATATCTGCTATGGATATTTAGGTATCTATGTACTCATATGTTAAGTAAATGCTATATATGTATGTGTGACTTGATATACTTTTGTCCGTCAAAATCTATTGTTACAATAATAACAAATCGTCACCCTGTGTCCTTTTCGTGGTGAGCAGAGATACATAAATGGCTGTATCCACTTTACGCTTATATATCTTTCCCAACGTGACCAGTATCGCCGTTCTCAGGGCACTTACACATGACATTTGAAAGCCATGCGGGTTTTCTTTCATCGGTGAACACGTGGTGCCTTTGTACTTAATCCGGAAAATCCAGAGGTACATTTTTTTGTACACTGGCTCGACATAGTGACTACAGAGTACCTGATGGTAAGTACAGTGTAGTCCAAATACGAAAGCAACTATCAAAGGATGAAAATCCATTGATAGTCTAGATCGTCATGTCGGCCCTCGTATACCACAACTGAAGGTCTCTAGGTATATGAGTTACTGGATATACACAAGCTGATCCCGAAACGCGACAAGTCGAAACTGGTCATTATGACGGGCTTTACACCCATGTACTGTCGCGATCCAGACCGGCACCGACGCCCTACCACCTCGCTGCTGCTCGTTTAGCACCACCCAGGAGTCACGTGTAGGGAAACTAGGGTAAAGCCTACGGACGCGAGCAGCTTCGACTCCCAAAACATGCCTTGACAACTGGCGTTGCCGTGCATGGATATCGGTCCCTCATCCTCTGGGCTATCACAGCCACACGATTATCAAAGCTTGTATTATAATAGAGAACGGAAAACAAAGCTCAGTGTTTATAATGCTAGTTTTACAGTGGCTCTATCGTGTAAAATAAAGTTACGATTGACAGCCCATCATTACATTTCTCTTCAGCTACATTTCCATTCTCCCACGGTCGAGACAAATTACTGCCCTCTGTATGTCTGTACCGCAAACTCACGGTGACCATGCATTTAGCTCAACCGGTCTTTTTCTCTACTATAATCACAGATTCCGTGAGAATTTTACACAACTGTCACGGCCTGTAAAAGAAATACCGCATCTAAAGCTTGCTACTGACCGGGAAATTTAACGTAATGTAATAATAACAATATATCCTTACACTATACCATTTTCGGGGTAAGCAGTGATACATAAGCCGCTGTATCCATTTAGCGCTTATATTTATTTATTTATTTATTTTACATAATAGGGTGCCCAACATGGGTAACATTAGACAAGAAAACAAAAGGATCATGGTACTTAAATAGAACATATAAATGCCCCCACAATTATAGGGCACCACAGCATGCACAGTGATTAATATATAAAGCTAGTTTACATTAAGGAATAATAAATAAATTCCAAAAACAGAAAAAACATATACATACATATATAGACACAACACAAAAGGATAATATTGTAGAATGTATAAATAACAACTTTAAACGAAACTATGACTGATTCCAAGTAACACAAAAGTAACACAAAAAAAATAAAAATACAGTCACTTTCTACACGCTGTTCTAAATTTTGAAAGAGAAACAGTCAGGTCCAAGTCACCGAGTCGCGAGAGTGCGTTGTACTGCCTGCAGATCCTTGGCATGGTAGAAAACTGTCCAAGATTCGTTTTAAAGAAGGGTATAGAAAAAAAATGGAAAGCTGTTTTGCGGGGCAAACGAGATGGAGCATTAATTTTTAGATTGTTGATAAGTTCTGCACAATCTAGATATCCATTGAATACTTTAAATAAAAATATTAGGTCAGATATTTTCCTGCGACTAGCTAAAGATTATATATATGTCGTGCCCAACGTGACCAGCAGCGCAGTTGATTGCCGTTCTCACAGCACTAGTACACATGACATTTTTATTATATGTCATGTTGGTTTTCTCACGATGTTTTCCTTATCCGGTGAGCATGTAGTACCGAAATCTTCATTTAATCTGTAAAACCAGAGGTACATGTCGGGATTAGAACCTACGATCATTCGTGTTGACGCGCATGAATACCAGCTCCTTATCCCCTAAGCCAGACAGAGAGGTCTTAGGGCTGGGCTCTTTACACGCGCCACCCAAGAAATGGAGCCTAAAAAGCTATTCATTCGCCATGCAGTTGGAGGAATATGAATCCCCAGGCCTGGCTAACAGTGATTTGAGGAATACCTCGAAGGTTTTTAGTCAGTAAGATTCTGACACACCGGGGTCGCTCCCCTCACGGCGGCCCTAAAAGGCCTATGATTTTTTCCCAAGGTACCAAGAACAAAGACGTAAATTATAGATTCAAACCGACCTAAGATATATAATTTACTAGCTTTTGCCCGCAGCTTCGCTCGCGTTAAGAAGTTTTTTTATTAATTAGGTATAGTTTTTGCGGCTTTACTTTTGTTTAGAGTGTGTAAAAAATTAGCGCCTACAATACTTCTTTGTACACAATATTCTTAACTAATGTGTCATTAGGCGCTAAAACTATCAAGCTATTAGGTCAATTTACTCGTGAGCAAGCAACAAGAAAACTGTCTATGAGAGAAGCTATGTCAATACCCGAAAATTTAAGACTTTGCCCCTGAGACTTGTTTATTGTCATGGCAAAGCAGACTTCATCTACCTGCATGCTAAACTTCAGTCCAATCCGTCTAGTGGTTTGGGCTGTGCGTTGATAGATCACTATGCCAGTCAGTCAGTCACCTTTGAGTTATATATATTTAGATTACGTTGACATGGGAAATTAAATTACTTTGAGCACATTTCCATTTGAATTTCTATCGTTTTCATGTAATTTAAAGCAATCAGCAGTTATTATTTATAGTTCCAAAATATTTATTTATGAAATGTTTTATTGAAAAAAAATTAAACATGGTCACCCCATGATCATTACCAAGGCAATCGTTACCCGCGTAGAGTATAATTTTAAGATAGTCACTGCTATTAGCGGTTTGCATCGGTGTTTTTTATATTCATAGCGTATAGGGTTACCACCTTTCATTTTACGGTATTATTTTTTGTAAAACCATTAAAAATAGAAATAACTAATAATTATTAATAATATTATAATATTATCTCCTTTTTTGGAGGGAACTGGAATATTCTGCATAGAACGGTCAAGGCAGAGATAAGGGTCGTTGTGACAAAAAGCCCCAGGATGTCCCTCAGATTGCTGGCAGCCAGGTTGAAAAGTTGAGTACCCATATTTCTCCAACGAATCTTGCCTCCTGTGCAAATTAATACGATCTAATGAAAAATGAGTTAATTCGTCAGAGGAATCGTTAATCAGTCAGAAGTGGCAATAGGCTAGTCATATTTGCCGTAAAAACAATAACTGCATGGGGTAGACGTGTTCTTGATTGAAGATTGCACCGCGGTAGATGTAGTGTAGGATCCCATCTGGCTAGGTGGAACAAGGATTTGCGCAAATGGGCAGGCAATTGTTGGTTGAGAAGTGTCAAAGATCGGGATCAATGATAAACCTTCAGAGAGTCATAGGTTGTTGTTGATGATGACGATGAACTAAACTATTATATTTTTACTAATAATATAATTTTCTGATTTTTTTTTTTGGTAATGTTATCATGACACCAAGTTCCATTTCCCAATTGTGACCCATTTCTGGTCGCACAGGGATTTTAAAATATGTATGTTAATCACCAATTGGGTCAACCAATTGTCTTTGCTTACTTTGGCGGTAGTAATTTTATTATAGTTTGAGTGACAGCCCTACGAACGATACATGAGTGGAATTGCGACAGAGCCGGACCTTTCGCCATCTCCAGAGCCGGCCGCCTTGCGTTTCGAGGCGAGGTCGAGACGCCGGCAAATCTTTTATCATTATGAAAACTATATTTTTATGTTTGCATTTCATAACTTCTGTTGCAACTTCATCGCCTATGTTTGAAGACTTTGAAATGTGAAAGGAAGAAGATTTGCTTACAAATATTTTAGGCGCGTAATTGCCTCGTTTACATGATGCGTCTAGTTGTTCGCATTTTTATTATTTAATTTAAAATAATATTAAATTTTCTACAAAATAATGCTATTACAAGACCTTCTACAAATTTCCATAAAAGTTTGATAAAAAAAAATAGAATTACGCTAAAAAAGACACTTAAGGGAGTGTGTGGACTAGGGATGTAACGGAGGCAGTTTTATCGCAACCGAAGTCGGAGTCGGAGTTTTTAAATTTGATTTATCGGAGTCAGATTCGGAGTCGGAATCGGAGTCGGAGGCAATGTCAGTCACAAGTGACCGCAGAATAAAATAGTTTTATTAAGGGACAAATAAAAACATTATTCAGTGAACCTTTTTAATTAGAAAGTGATAAATTTATAAATACACAGACAATAAAAATTGCTGTTTCTTATTAACATTTTCATAGTACTGTGAGAAAGCGATTACCTGAGCTACTGGTCGCGTAGTCCACGACATTTAAGGGCAAAGTGGATAAAACCACTATTGTATGTCTGCTCACATAGCGTGTTAGCGTGAAGATATGTTATTTATTATATCTTAAATTTGATCCCATTTTAATATGGTGCAGGATTGATACATGTCTTCGAAAGTATAAGCCAGAACTTTTGAATTGACAACAGCATAATCCATTTCCCTCTACATCTCCCTCGTGTGTAGACAGATGTTGAGAATCGAGACTGTTTCCAAGCGTATATCAGGTTTTTTTTTTATAGCCCGGGGAATATTGTTGACGGACCTCAGGGAGCTTTTTGGTTGTCGGACTTGCACCGACTAAAACCCCCGGGGTCACACAGCGCTCTCGCCTGGATAAGTTGGGCGGCACGCTCCCTCAAGCGCATCGCCGGCGTATATCAAGTTGGGTCAACACAACCCAACCCAACACAACACAACACAACACAACCTAACTTGGGCAAATAAAAGCTGTTGTTCACAAAGTGTTGGATATATCAGAAACCGTTATCCTCCAGTGAACAAATTAAATCAAATTTGCTGCAGGGTTGTTTTTGTGTTAATTTCTATTTTACTTAATTTAATGTAAATGTAAAATAAAAAAACCTTTTAGTTATAAATTTAAATGTACATTTAGTTTTAAATTTAATAATTTAATCATATTTTTTTAATCTAAATTTTAAAAAATGTCTTCTACAAATTAAGTAGCACTGATTGTTTGATTAATTGATATTATGTTTCAACAACATATAAAGTAAAATCAAATGAATTGACTGCAACAGTGGTGGTGACCTCCGATGAATACCTCCGATTAAAAAGTTTCGGAACCGAAGTCGGAACCGAAGGTGTAATAACGATCGGAAGTTCCGACTTATCGGAGTCGGAGTCGAAGCTCCGTAACATCCCTGGTGTGGACCAATATAACCAAGCGTGAACGATGCGTGATGCGTTCCCACACACCGTTTCAGGATAATAAGAGGAGGGAGTAGTGGCCTTTTATACCATCCCTCTCAAATTTAGCAAAGAGGAAGCCTGCAAAAAACCCGACGACGCCCAGTGTTGAGGAAGTTGGCACAGCCGTACGTTTGGCCCCAGCAGACAAATAGGAAGAACACCGTGGTGGTTTTCGTTACTAAGAGTCCGATAAACCTGTAGGACCTCTCTAATGGTGCCTCGTGGGTCCATGAGAATTTCCACCGGGTTACAAAAAAGATCTGAGTCTGAACAAGGACAAGAATTCGAATTGTACTTTCAGACTTTTGTGACTGATCTAATCTTAGAGAATATATTCGATACTCTAAGGTTAACAATAATATCACAATAAAGAGGGAAGGAGTCTCATCACAAGCACATGAGTAAATATCTTATCTATTCTTGAAGAACAAGCCACTATCACGAACTCGGGTCACGTACAAACGTCATAACTTCGTACTTTTGTTTTTGTTGGAATGCCAACAAACTGGTTTGTAAACGAAATTTTCTTGTGATCTTCGTTTGCTTCATGTCTTAAGCGTGCAGCGATTTTTATACAGTTTCTTTAGAATATATACACTAGCTATTAATAGTATTATATAGATCACATTAGTATTTCAAGTTTATTATGCCATTGCAAAAAAAAAAAATTGGTTTGACGTTTCGATCGGGTTACAACGGACGTGAGTAGAAGCAGACCTCCAAACACCAACTCCAAATCAAAGTAAATTCTTTCGAGTATGAAGAGTTGGAAACACGTTCATATTTCAAACATTATTTTAATTTTATTTTAAAAGGCTTTCAAACAGAGTTTATGCATTCAAAAATAACAATAGATATCATGCCATATACACATACATTGCACAACTTCAATTACGTGAAAGCGCAACATGTACTACCAGCAAATTTCCATATAAAAAAAGTGAACTTCGAATGCAAAAAATTCTAATGGCACAGTGATATGGAAACAAAAGATCCTTTATACACAAATTATGAATTTTTAATTATGTTATCGTGAAACAATTTGACTTGCTTTGCTTTATGGTATCATAATCATATTATAAGTGATACCAAAGTTTGATTTTATACAACAGCTATCCTTATATATCTAAATCAGACTATATTTTTTCTTAGTCTTCTTAATAGGTTAGACAGTATTTCGGAATCAAGAGAACTGTAAACATTTCTTTAATTTGGATAACTAGACTATAGAAGACTTATTATTAAAGTTCTATTATTTTTCTAAATTCATTATTGGACTAATTAAATTGTTTACAAATTTACACTAACAATAATTTCCCTCTACGTAACCTAAACTTTCTTTCGATGTTTTCTCTCAAGACCGTTGCTTTCAAAATACTAGTAGATTACTTCAAATGAGATCTGTGTTCTAAGGAGAACACTTAAGCTGCTTCTGAAAACCTATAAATACGCTGGTTGAGCGCCTTAACGCTCGCCTCTCTCGACTTATAGTACTGTGAATAATTTCCAAGGTCACCAGTATTTGTTTTAAAAACGCCATCGTTATTATTTTAGACCATCCACTAATATCGGACCTCTCAAAGTAAGCAAATACCTCACACTGCGTTTCACATTAAATTACTTTCACCTTTACACACTTGTTACGTTAGTTATGCATATGTTACGTACCATCTATGTATCTCAATTTGCCCCATCAGTATAAATGATATTAAAACTACGTTTTATAAATCCGTATTACTATATAAATTTTCGGGGTTGCCATCTGCAGCCTCATGTTGACCTGAAGACAACACGTCTGAAGGCTTTTTAATATCTAGTTACAGGAGCTGATCTCGAAACTCGACACGCCAAACTAAACCATTATGACGGACGTTTCAACTATATACTTTGGTTGCAATCCAATCAGGCACTGATATTCTAGTACCTCGTTTAACACCAGCTAAGAACCACGTGTTGAGCTGCGAGAATTAAATTTAGGGAATCAAGCAGTACCAATCCTCGAAAGAGATAATTTTAAAAGAACTTGACTAATTTTATGATTAAAAATTAATATAACCTTTTTCTTGTTACAGGTTACAGCCTTGGCTGTGCTCAGCGTATCATGGGCGAAAAATTCGACAACTAAAACGAAACCGAAACGACAGTTAGAAAACATAAGAACACCCCAAAATTTGCAATATTCGTTAGTACTGCCTCATTCCAGAGTGGCACACTTTCGATCATTGACAGGCAACAGACGAATTTCAATTGGCACTCCTAAAGGAAAATTGCCATCGTATGCTGTGCAGATGGAGCCCGTTGTCCAGTATTCACAGAAAGACCCCCTTTATGACCCCAATCATGATAGTGTTGACAATTCAGCATTAAACAAGAATGAAATTTACGCACAGTCAAAAATATTAAATGTACAAGATGATTCAACTGAAAATAGATTTGGTCCACCGTATGGATCACTACCAACGGCTCCGCTTTATAGCCAAGAGCCTCATCACGGCTATTACGAAGCGCCAGAACCTATAATAGAAATAATTATTAAGGAATCGAATGAATCTCTTCCTGCCCCACCACCTCCTCCAGTACAGAAAAAGAAGAAAGAACCTGTACATGTATTTTACGTTAAATACAGCAAAGATCCAAACTCGAAGGATAAAGTTATTTATGAAAAGCCTGTCCCGGCTATTACTCCCCCATCTAATGAAGAAGATGACCATCACAATGATTACGTCACTGTGACCCCAGAACCAGTTTACTCACCAGCAAAAACAACTACACTGAGGGCTATAATTAAGCCGGAGTCCGAGGTTTATCATAGTGACAGCAGTGTTAAAATTACTTTTGGAAATCAAGCACGACACTACAGCGATAGACATGATAGAGATTCTGTTAACGAAGATCGTGAAGAAACCGCTCCAAGGCCTGCGATAGCTTTTCCAAATGATCCTCCCCCGCAACATCACAAATCATTAGATCGCTCAGTTTCCCCGCAACCTCAGTTGCCGGAATCTGCTACAAGACCTAACGTTTATCATCCTAGACCCAGTCCACAATCCTATCAACAAGGAACCGCTCATGCTCAGAGTCGTATCCAATTCCAACCACCACAACATCCAACAGAGCAACACCTTCCTAAGCAAGGTCCATCGGCCGCAACTTTCAGAGCTCAACCTCATATTCCACATCAACAATTTGGATCATCATCATCATTAATACCTAATCCAGCATTCTCTAATGGGCCAACAGGACCGATTTTCGTCAACCCAACCGTATCAAGTCCTATAGGATCGGCATTTCCTAATAATTACCACAGAACGAACCCTACACTTCAACCTAGACCTAATGGTCCACCATCGTTTGGGACTAGGCTACATTTTAATGGCCCTCCAAGAGCAAGATTCCATTCTGGACCTCAAAGACCATTCCACTTTTCGCAGCCTCAAGTTAAGCCGTACTTAGACGATCCTAAGTATTTGCAAGAAAATTATCACACAATAACTACAGAGCAAGTCGACCCTCCGAAGGATCAGTTGCTTCCAAGTCGTCAACCACAAAGCTTTAATCATTTACAACATCCTAGACCAAGTCCTACTCCTGCTCACTTTCAAGAACATCAACGTCGCCCACCATCAATTCCACTCAGTCAACAATTGCCACAACAAAAGCCAGCACAACAGTTTGCTGAATCTAGTCAGAACAAACCTTTACTTTCTGCTGGTCCCAGCACTTCGCCATTCTTTAACCTAAAGCCATCTCCTCCAAAAATTGAAGATAATCGACCTCCATTCTATCAGCAACAACAACAGTCTCTTAGCTTCCACCCGGGTATTCAACCTTCTGCTAGGCCAGCTGTTCAATTGCCACCACAACATTCTTTCTTGAATGCAGTGTCACCATCACCTTCTGTTTCACCTTTAAACCAGTTCCTTCCACAGCCATCATCTCCTACTTTATACAATTTCCACACACAACCATCATCAATTCCCGAGCAACAACAATCCCATCAACATAGTTCTCCTTCAGAGCGGCCATTTACACAACAATCGCACGGACCATCTGAAAGACCACTTCAACAATCCCATGGTCCTTCAGAGAGACCAAGCCACCAATTCCACGGACCTTCAGAAAGACCTTTGCAGCAATTCTCTGTACATTCTGAAAGACCTTTTCAACAGACGCACGATCCATCTGATAGACCTTTCCACCAAATTCATGGGCCTTCAGAGAGGCCATTCCAGCAATCTAATCGTCCTTCAGAAGGAGAATTTCACCAATCCCAAGGCCAGTCGGAGAGGCCGCCCTTCAACCACCAAAACATATTCCAGGATCAATCAAATCTATATCACCAGCAAAACGTAGGGCAGTTTGTTCCTAATGGAGGAGAACTTGTACCTGCAATCTCTAAATACGAACAGCATTTTACTGTTAAAGACTTAAGTGATTCTAGCCCTTCCCCTATATCTGATCAATCTGGACAACAATATCATAAAGCCCAACAACAACAACAACAGCAACAATCACAATTACAACAATATCAAGACTCCGAACAAGAACATGTAAGACAACAATTGGCTCAAAATGTTCAAAAACAACAAGAGGAAATCCAACGGCTTCAAGCTCAGTTAGTGTTGAACCAACAACAACAACAGATTTATGAATCAAATTATAGACAATCACAGAATAATTATAATCAACAAGTTCAAGCAACGTCACCTAGGTCCCAGTATATACAAGAAAGGTCACGAGCTCAGTCTCATGCTCAGTCAAGCACTTATTCTCCACCATTTTATCAATCAACTACAAGAACTGTTGAGATTAACCCAACTACACAAAAATATGCATCATCTACAGCTAACACAATAAATACTACACCTGAGGAGAAAAAAGAAGAAAAGAAAAAGAAGCCCAGCATTGAACTACCTGATGAGGTTCCAGATGATCTCCGACAACAACTCCTATCATCTGGAATTTTAGACAACGCTGATATAAGTGTTTTAGACTATGATAAGGTTGGAGACACATCTTTAGATTCTTTGCCACCTGATCAGCTAGCTAACTTCTTCAGCGCTGGCGGCGCTCAACAAATAGCATCTAGTGAAAATAGACCTGTTGTAGTAAAGACTAACGGAGCTCGAATTGAATCTAGAATTGATGAAGACATTATGGAAGAAGATCAAGAGGGTGCAGCATCAGAAAATGTACCAAGTTACGTTGCTGCTCCGCCCGCTGAAAAACAAGCTGTTGAAATGAAAGTTGTACATTTCGATCCGCAAACGCCTGAAGGTCAGAATATAGCAAAAGAATATGTTAACGAAAATGCGACACAGATCGATCCGGTGGCGCTAAATGACAAAAAATATAACAGATATCTTCCTTTGAAAGTAAGTGGTAACCAGTTTCCGCTGCCAGATATATTAAAAGGCAAGAAAATAACATCAGTTGTGGTTCTAGCTCCGGTTGAAACAGAATCTTTAAGTGGTGAACATATGAGAAAAGAACGAGAAGCAAAGCAGCCAGCAAGTAGTGATTTAAAAGGAATAAAATTTATCGCTGGTGACAGCCTACAAGAATTACTTAAACACCCAACTAAGGATAACTTTGAGAAATGGCTGAATATTGAAAAGAAAACTGCCTCTGATATGCAATCGATTGTACTTCTAGTTACTGGGTAAGTTGATCATCGTTTTGTAAATAATAATGAAGTAAACATTGATCTTTTTACTAATTTTGAGTTCGCAATGTAACTGTTCTACAACTGATAATTCATAATACAGGTCAAAAATCCAGTACAATTATTGAAAAACATGAATCCTCTGATATTCGCCGAAATTATGCTGGCTTACATAAACACATACATATGTTTTGGCACTTCGTTTAAAGAGTACAATATTCACAGCACACAAGTATAAAAAATCATGATAGAGACTTGATTTGGCTTGTCGCGTTTTGGGATCAGCTTGAGAACGTCCAGTAACTATATAATATATCTAGAGACCTTCAATCATGGTATATGTGCGTTGACGACATGACGACGAAGACTATAATTGGATTGTCGTCCTTTGATAGTTGCTATCGTTTTTGGACTACACTGTACTTACCATCAGGTGTAGTGTAGTCATTTTTTCGTGCCAGTTTAAAAAAAAACCTAAGATTAAGGAAAACGTTTACGGGAAGGTTATTCAGGTTGTTTCACATGTTATAAACATGGGTAAAAAATAATGTTTTTATACCAAAAATTGTTACTGTTATTGGAAAATGGCTACTGTCACTGTAAAATAGTCATAAATAGCGAGCAAAACACGAGACAGAAATTAAACGATGCACACAGTTCGGCAGTCAATTTAATAGAGAAAAAAGTCATAGACTATATTATAAACAATGACACAAACAATACCACAGACAATCAAAACTCAGTTATAATAGATATATTTATCTATCATAAAAAGAAAAATTAAAATATAAATTAATGTGTTCAACAGTCACCTAAATTCAAATGTAACAGTAGATGTGCTAACATCATTTGCTGACGTTGAAGAAAGCGAGGAAGAAAGGAGCATACATTTGTAATATATATATATATATTTTTTAAATAATTTATAGACGAACGCTTGACCTCAATCACACCTGGTGGAAAGTGAAGATGAGTTCGATGATGAAATGCGATCACCTAGCAAATGCCTATTCACTCACCTCTTAAAGACTCCCAGGTCATAAGATCGCGGAAATATGGCCGCTGGAAGCATATTCCACTCCTTAGCCGTTCGCATGATAAATGTAGAAGCGAATCTTCTCTTGTAGATATAAGGAACATCCACCACATACGAATGGTATCCGACACGATGTCTAGTGGTTTTGTGGTGCAATGGGGCTGTTGGAATCAAAGAATGTAGTTCCTGAGAACACTCTCCACCGTGCAACCGGTAAAAGACCGAGAGGCATGACATGAGGTGGTCCCTAAGTGAAACTGCTTCTCATACTGGATGCTGGTGTTTTTAATACTACTATTTTTATATTTCAGACAAGATGCTGGTACTGAAGACAGAGAAATATACATGTACGATATTGGTCTCGGAACTGTTAGTAAGCTTAGTGGTGAATTATCGAATGCATTTATAGAGGCCGCAGAGAACAATTCCTTAAGTAAAGATATAGAGTCTTTAGCTATAGAGGGCGATGGAGTACCTGAAAATTTTGAAAAGGAATCGACTGACCAAATAGTTGCCGAGGGTTCTGAAAACGTGCCATTATTTGTAGACTTATCAGGCTTCAGTTTAGATCGGGAAGACGGCAACGGAGTGTCCATATCATCGGGATACAGTAAAACGAAACGTGGCAGATCTATAAGAAGGTATTCATAAAACTAGGCCTTACGGCGTCTGATCTTTGTAAATACTCGTAGCATAGTGTTAGTATTACTAAATTAAATGGTCGCGATAGTGCATGTATAGAAGTTTTTTTTTTACAAAAGTGATAATGGTTGTACAATAAATATAATGTTACTTCCTTTTACAGCTGTTTTATTATTTACTATCATAAATATGATAGATTTTTATTTAAGAAAACATGGTTTTTATCGTAAATCTAATTCATTTACCTACTCAGCTTAAATACAACAGAATAATAAAATTTTAATAGCCAATTGAAATTGGTTCCAGAACATTAATTAGATATTTAAAAATATAGTTTACAAAAACTTTTAAAACATTGTCTAGTAGTATTTACTACACCTGTATTTAAAATGAACTATAACAGCTGCCTGTGGGCCGAGTAAATATTTGTTTTTCGTTGGAAACTAAGAAGTACATGACAGACAATATTATTAGATCCATGTATTACGTAATTAAACACTTAAAGTTGAGGTAAACTCAATTAATATCAAAAACAAATAATTACTATTTTATTATAGTATTACATGGCAAATAATTAGCAATAATGTAATGTTATATTAAAATATTTTGTATACTTCATAGTTAAGCATTTAGGTATGTAAAAAAACGATTACTAACGACGTAATAGAATAATGAGTCTTTAATTTTAATATATCAGACATATTTTAAATAGACTATAGATATTTTTTTATTAGATTCATTATTTTAGACTTAATATAAACTCGTAAAATTTCAATTATTCCTGACAAATGTTTATATTTTTATTGGCGGCAACACAAGGAACAATTGTCAAACATATGGATTATTGGTGGAACGTTCATGCCGCAGTGCTAAAATTCGCAGTTTTTTAGTTTTTTTTTAAGACTTTTGTTTATTATTCTTGTCTTGTAACGATGATGGAGGGTTCATTAAGTAAATGGACAAATGTGATGAAGGGCTGGCAGTATCGGTGGTTCGTGCTGGATGAAAATGCAGGACTTCTTTCTTACTACACAGTAAGTGACGTTTTATTTATTATCGAAAAACAAATTTCTCCTCGAACTATAAATTAACATTTATTATATATATACCTATTATGCGTAATGGTGCTTTCTTTTGCCTTTTTAAACAAGTATATAAACTCACCATCGACTAAAATATTATACAAGTTTGATTCTGTTGTAAAACTTACAAAACTTGTTATAAAAATTATGAATATTGTAATCAGATCATCAACATTGATTTAATCTTGTTAATATTTTGTTGGTAAAGCACTCTATATCATCTAATCAAATTATTCTATCAGAGAATAAAAATAAACATTTTTAAAGTCTCATTTGTTTATAACTCTTTTTTTTAAACCAGTGTCTGTAAATTCACAGACAGCCCACCTGATGATGAGTGGTCTCCAACGTATATAAGCAATTGTAACCCAAGGAGCGTGCAAAAGCATGCATGCCTACATACTTGCATTGTGAAGTGCATGTTGTATCAGGAGCAGGAGTTTGTGAAGAGCCTCTCAACTATTAAGCTTAAGTCAGTCCTTACTGTAAATACACTAGTTTCAACCACTTAAGAGGACTAAAAACCCTAAGATGTGAATGCATTGTCTTTTTTTTAATATAAGCTTTTTTTAATCTCTGCTATTTTAAGAAACAATGGACACTTATAAGAACCCTTTGTTGTTTGTCTATCAACTTAAACTCCTTTTTACCTCCTCAGAATCACATGTAGGTATTATGTTATATCAAATAATCAGGTTTGTGGCTCCTTGTAACTCTAAATTAATCAAGTTTATGTTATCGAAGGATAACATGTATATATGTAGAAACAATGTCATGTAATTTATTTTCCCACAAGAAAATCAGAACATTTAGGATACTTCTTGTTTAGTAAGAATTATGAAAATTAACCTTCACACTGTCAGTATGAGTATCATTTTAATAATTCTGGATATTTTCTATGTTTGATGCCTTAAAAACAAGTTTAGTGTATTCCTTGCTTTCAAAATATTTATCCAAAATATTTCATTCTAACTATTAGAGATGATAATAACTGCTGTTTTTTAGTAATTAATAATCCTGTTTGATCAGCTGCTCTACTGGTCCTATTGGGCACAACATATAAGAGCAAAGTGAGTATATCCACTAATGTGTCTCTGCTCACCCCGTAGAGAATATAGTGTGACAATATATTATTATTACAATAACTCTGTAATGTTGCTCACAAATAACTGGTTTTTTTTACACTGGCTTAAAGAGTGACTGCTATGGAACTGATGGTAGATACAGAGTAGGTCAAAAATGACAGTGATTGACAGAGGATGAAAATCTTTTGATGGTTTCTATAAACTGTTTTACATTATAAATTTTATTGATTAAGCTTAAAAACTCAACATTGTAGATTAGTAGTTAAAAACAGTGATTGCTAATATCACTTCTCATTATTTTACACAACTGGCAATGATAAATATCACTGTGCTGACAACATATGTTTATTAAAAACAGAGTCTGATAGATGCATATTGCTACAAATGTGTTCTGTGCTTGAAAGTGAAATCATTAAATTATTGACAACTACTCTTTTAGTTTAAAACAGCTGTGTTATCAGTTTAGTATTAATAATGCATTTATCTGTTCTACAATAATGAAAAATACTGGCATACAGTAGCATATTTGTAATCAGTATGGACAATTCATTTAAAAAGCTAAATAAAATTGTAAGTATAAAATAAACATGAAATTATTCCATTTATAGCTTTTAATTTTATTCATAAATAGCTTATTATCCTGTCTATAAATGAAAACAGATTAAAAGTTTAAGGTAAAATCACAAATGCTGGACATTGAACTAAAGGATGACACTTTCGGAAAAAAGCATTTTCTACTGTGAAAAAATAATAACTGATATTGTTGTTATGAATCCTCATTTAATATTTGTTTCTCTTTTATATAGAGTTGTATTTGATTTTGGCATATTTTATCACTCACTAATTTAATAGAAATATACTAAAATTTAAACCAGTGTATTATACTATTATTTTTTATTAATTTTCAATATATTGGTCCTTTGAGCTATATTCAAATACTACCTCAATAATAATAACTTCATATTATTCTATTACATTGTTGATTTGTTTTCATTAAACATATTTTAAAGTGATATAAAGGTATGTCTGTTACTAGAGCAAATGATTGTCGATTGTTAGTGTGGAAGCTATTGTCTATTATACCTTGTTCATGTTGCAAAGTCCCCCATGACAGATAAATAATTTAGTTTTGTTTGTGGAATAATTATTTAATGTTTTATTTTAATTGTAGTTTGCTTTAATAACATTTTAGTTGATAAATATTTATATTAAATATAAAAATATACAGGCAAAAATTTTTTCTAAGGTACTTCATAAAATTAACAAGATATTGTTGTTATAATAAGCTTTAGATAATTGAAGTTTGAGAATATGTTTATTTAATATCAGGCAAGCAGTTGAAACAACTGATAAGTGCCAGTATTCTGCTATTTCACTTTTTTTAAAATTATTTCTTGTTGTTAGGTAGTATTTGCCCAGGCGATTTTTAAATTGGTTCACATTTAGAGCTGAGATTACGTCTTCTGGGAGATAATTCCAGGCACTAACTATCCTGTTGCTTAGAAAGTGCTTATGTGGGTTGTTGTTTGATCGACATATGATATTAGTAATAAAATAAAATGATGTGTAAAACATATACAGTGTACACTCTATATAACGACCCTCAAGGGACTGTGCATATGTTGGCGTTATAGAGAGTGGTCGTTAAATGGAGAGAAGAAAAATCTGTATTAGAAAAAAAGTTTATTTCAGACTAGTGTTAGTAATTACATAAAAAACAATCCTCATTTGATCGCTATTGAGTATAATCTGTTATTTTTGTCTGACGTCTTTTGCTGCACCAGTAATTTTGTTTTATTTTTTCCATTATTTTATTCATATCTTGCGATATTGAGTCATCTTGGTGATAAAGAAAGTACTTTTCCAATAATTTTGCTGCTTCCAGGGCTTCTTTAATACTCGGCGGTGGCTCAGGCTCAACCGTGTCATCTTCATTTCCTTGGTCTTGATACTCGGTTTTTCTCACCGAATCCAAAATTTCTTTGTCTGTGAATGATGCCATTGTAAGCAGGCAGTCGTCTACTTCGATGTAGGTTTGAAGATTTTCTGTAAATTTTCCTGCCATCTTGAACTGTTGAATCCACTTAGTTAATGGAAGGGCGTCGTCGTTATTAAACTCCAGTTCCGTTTCCACCTCATCACTCATAGAATTTGTACAAAGTCCAGCATGTCCAAAAGAGTGCTGTATAGTTGTGGGTGTGACTTCTTCCCAGGCTTTAGATAAAAAATTTACTGCATGCAGCATATTAATAGAAGTTTTACCCTCAGATTCGACTAGCTCCATCAATAATTTCTTTCTGTAGTGACCCTTGAGACTTTTAATCACGCTTTGATCCATTGGCAGTAAGACACTAGTCGTATTTGAAGGAAGAAATACCAACTCTATGCATTCTATATGCATTAGGGGACATTCATGTCTTTCTGATTTAGAATGCAAATGCTTGCCGCTAACAAGAACTGGTGTGGTGAGATATCTGGGAGTATATTTAGACGAAATGTTAAGTTGGAAGTCTCATATAGATATTTTGATCAATAGAACTCAAAAACTTATCTATGTCTTTAAGAAATTGAGAAATTCTGCTGACATTTATACTCTTAGGACTGTTTATTTCTCTCTGTGTGAATCCTTGATATCTTACTGCATTGCTGTTTGGGGTGGAGCCTCTAAGACCACTATATTGAAACTTGAGAGGGCTTAAAGAGCTGTCTTAAAAGTCATGCTTAAAGAATCCAGAAGGTTTGCTACTGAGCTGTTATATTCTAGATGTCAAGTTTTAACAGTAAGACAGCTCTTTGTCTTGAAACTTGTCCTCCGCAAACATAGAGTTGTCCTTATAGGGACAGATAGCAAAAGGAAACCTCGCAGAATGAGATGTTTGCCATATGCCGATTCACAAGTCTCATTTTGCTGAGAAACAATTTTGGGTTCTTGGTTCAAGGATTTATAATAAGGTTAATCATGTATTAAATATCTTGAACTTATCAAAATTCGAATGTAAGATGAAGCTGAGAGACTGGTTGTTGAATCTAAAATATAATGATACAGAGGAACTGTTGCAGGTGTAGATGTGCTTGTGCTTTAATATTAACATTCTTTTGTAATTGTTATTCACTTTGTTTGTATAGTCTGTTGTTTGGTATGTAATGTTGTTTTTGTATTGTTTTGAGTTATGATTAGTGCTACGCAGCAGTAAAAAACTGTAACAAATTTGTGTGAAATATGCTGACATCCAAGATACAGGGTCTCCTAGTTTGGGTGTCAGCTGATTTTTAATGTGCTGCCTTGTAGTTGTTTGTCGAATAAATAATTTATTTATTTTTATTTTTATTTTATGTTTTGAAGGTTTGTTGTGAGAGGGTGGGCAGGGCAGTTGTCAACAAGAAGTAAAACTTTTCGTCCCCTTAATTCTGCATCCCACTTTCGCACTTCTTCTTCAAAAAGTTGACTGGTCATCCAAGCTGATTTATTAGCTTTATACGTCACTGGCAATTTTTTAATGTTCTTAAAACACTGCGGATTTTTTGATTTGCCTATTACCATTAGCTTTTTCTTTCTGTGCCATCCATATTAGCAGCCATAAGAACTGTAATACGCTCCTTGGAGAGCTTTCCTCCCACACACTTTTCCCCTTTAAATTTCAGAGTTTTATCTGGGGTCAACATGTAGAAAATTCCTGCTTCATCAGCATTAAAAATGTCATTTGGGGTGTATTTTTCTGTAAATTTTGACCACACTCTATTAATCCAGTCATGGGTAACATTCGTATCAACACTTCATGCTTCTCCACTAATTTTACCGTAGTTGATATGATGACGTTGCTTGAATTTTCCGAGCCATCCTTCTGATGCTTTGAAAGAAAGTAAACCAAGTTCTTCAGCAAACTTCTCCGCCTTAGCTTTCACGATCGGCCCCGAGATAGGCATATTATTCAGGCGCTGTCGTTGGAACCATGATAGCATAGCTCGATCCAAATCTTCGTATTTAGGTTTCTTCAATTTTTTAGAAAATTTTCCATCCTCCTCTGCTTGTAGAATTTTTTCTTTATTTTTCCATATTGTGGATACTGTAGAGCGACTAAATCCAAAGCGTCTGCCAACATGACTTATCTTCTCTCAAGCCTCTATTGCGCGTATCAGCAAAACTTTTTCGTCAATACACAGAGATTTTCTCTTACTTGCCATGTTTAGAGTTTGAAAGTTTGTGACTAACTAAGAATATGATAACGTATAGATAATTCATAACTCCTACTAACAATAGTCAACACGTGCAAGCAATCCCAATTTGTAAACAAAAGAATGGATTTCATATAAAGTTCGGTATGTGTAATGCTGACAGTCGAGTTTATTACGGGCTAGGATAATAAAGCGACAAAAGAACGTACACAGCTGCGCAGCTTATACTAATTTTGGCAACTTCAAAAGTACTTTATATTATTAAATTTCTGTCGTTATATAGAGTGGGTGTAACGCTATATAGAGTGTATCATTGTATGGGAAACAAGCTAAACCAACCAAAACCGAGTGATATCGACGCTTTAGGGAGTTTGACGTTAAATCGAGTGACGTTATATGGAGTTTACACTGTATTTGATATGCTACTGTAGATATAAAAAATATATAAACAACTTTTTATGATAAGTTTTATTTGATTTTTGAAATTTGTAATGTCATTAGCATCCAGCATTGGTGCTTTTGCCTTACATCACGAATCTTTCTTTAATCCATTATGGTTATGCTGTTTCCTTTCTTTTGTATAGTTTTTCTTGAAGAATTGATAAAACATGAAATATACAAAAACAACATTTGGGATATATAAATAAACAATTCCCTTTGCCATCTTACAGGATGGTGCAAAAATTTGGCCACTATGCACTAATAATATTGTAAATTGTACCTGAAATTGACAAAATTCCACAAGTCACAATTTTTTAATAGTCAAGATTAAAAATAATAACCTACCCTAATCTACTACCTATAATGCATATCTACCTATCCTATTCATTGAAATCGATTTAATGAGATCATTAACAAAACAGGTACTAAAAGTTGATGGCAAGTTACGATTTCTGATGATTTCATGTCACAGATAGGTAAGTAGCAGAGTTAAAGCCTTTAAAACAGAATGTTATGTGCTTAATATATCTAATAATAAAAAAATACTATAGTGGTTTTTTTTTAACTCGGGGAAATCCTCATAGGACCTTCCCATGCGCACAGGGGAATCGTAGCTAAGGTGTATAAGACATGTACATGCTAAAAACCCCAAGGTGACTACTTCGCCACTTTGACAAGGTCTGTAGGCCCTGTGATCAATGTTCCAAAGCATTGCTGTAAATTAAAACTAACTATAGTATAGTTTAGTGACCTATTGGATAAGCAAACTGTATTCATGTGGTTGTAGGTTTTGAATTCTGTCATATACATCTAGGTTTTCCTGGATTATGTACGGATTTAAACACCATAGGCTCATGGATGAAGGAAAACATAGTGCGGTGCAGTGCATGCATTCACATGACATCTATTAGAAATGTTATGTGTAAGTGCCCTGAGAACTACGATCACCTGCGCTATTGGTCACGTTGGGCACAACATATAAGCGCAAAGTGGAGACAGCCACTGATATATCTCTGCTCACCCTCAATTCAGCATTAGCCTTAGACTACACCGCTGTTTCCATCAGGTGGAATGTAGTCACTTTGTTGAGACGGACAATAATAAAAAAAAAACAACATATTCCACCTTTTTTGGTATTTATAAACATCCTTATGGCTAAAGGCATGTCTATAAATAGACCTATGGTCAGGATTGGATTACAATGGATACAAAACTATAAGAAATTAAAAAAGCACTCACCATTTGCAAAATGGTCAGCCATTTTTTATATTTCTGTAGAACTTTCTTCAGTTTCGGACTGCCTTCAGAAGAAAGAAGGTAGTAAGTGTACATTAAAACATGAACTCCACAGTTTACCATTGGCGGTAAAGACACCGCACCACCTGAAACAAGGTAATCTGTCAGCTATTGTAACATAGTAATTACATTTCTCGATATCCATAATAGATTCTATTTATATTATCTTTTTTAAATAACCGTAAAATTAAATTAAATGGGGAAACTTACATGGCAACACTCGGAACGTGCATACCTCGTGAACAAAGAAAAGGAAAGAAAAGGATCGTCCTAGTAGGTCATGACTAGTGATGAAAATGCCCCGGAATTTTCCCAAAGTGCCCAAACACTTCCTTGGGAATATTCCTGGGAATTTACGAAATGTTCTCGGAAGTTTTGGGCACTTTGGGAAAATTCCCGGGCATTTCACCACTAGTCATGACCCCCGTAGATTCCGAGCACCGTTTATCAATTAAATCGTTTGATTACACTTTACACTGTTTTTTTTTAAATAATCTGAACGTGTATCATGTAAGATAATTGAATTCCTTCAATCTTATATGACAATAACTTTTTTATGAATATAATTTTCTGATGTGTTTTGATAATGTTATCGTGACACCAATATGCCGCTCCGTCCGCTTCGCTTTTATAAAAATAATACTAATACTAAGGCTATTTTATTTCATTCCGTCAATATTCTGACCCGAATCAGAGATGACGGATAGAAATCGGAGGACCGATAAAAGTGCGTAATTTTTACGAATTCACGTCGGATACAGTCGTAAATATGTTAGTGGGTGGAAACCTTTAACGATGACCCAATACGAATCTATGGAAATTATTACAAAATGACCAAATTTATGCACCTTAACATGTATATTATTATATCCACATTTACTTATACATACTCATTTAAATGTGATATCACGATGTGACGAGCAGTGCAAAATGAACGCTATGCATTCGAAATAAGGACAATAATAGCAGATATTGTGTGAACTTTCACTGTAAACAGCAAACGCAGTAAGCAAACATTGATATTCGTAGGGGCACAGGTTACCGATTGCCTATTGTTTTGTCTATTATTTGCTACTAGCTGATCCGGCAAACGTTGCTTTGCTATAAAAGGTTTTGAAATATCTTCTAAGATGTTCATTGAAATTAAGTGATGTCAAAGACAATTTTGTTCACAATTAAATACTCTTAATCAACAACACATTTATTTGGATAAAGATTAATATTATTACGTTGATACAACTCTTAACAAATAATGCATTAATTTCGACCAATTTGTTTACCATAAAAACGGTTCTAGTGACTTAATCTTAAAAGATAGACATATACTGTCGCGGACATTTTTTTAGATCATTTCAAGAGGAATATTTCTTTCTTACATATTTTTTTGGTATCTTGAACGGTTTTTGCAGCGCACGCAATGGAAGCCCTCAAGGATGAATAATTTTCCCCGTTTTTTTTCACATTTTCCATTATTTCTTCGCTCCTAATAATTGCATCGTGATGTTATATAGCTTAAAGCCTTCCTCGATAAATGGTCAATTAAACTCAAAAAGAATTTTTCAATTCGAACCAGTAGTTGCTGAGATTAGCGCGTTCAAACAAACAAACAAACTCTTCAGCTTTATAATATTAGTATAGATGAGTTAACTGCTTACATTACACTGTAATTGTGTATGGCTACTATGAAATCGCGAATTATTCAGAATATCCTTTAACACTTTCGTTTGTGTTTCTCATTCTGTCGTACACCCTATATAAGTGCTTATTCCATTTAAAAATCCTATTATTCCTAACAAGAAGAGCGTCACCCATATTTAGGTGAAGGACCTCACGGAAACACTCGCGTTGCTCAAATATGGGTGACGTGGCGAGGAATATGTTAAATATGTGTAGAGACATTTTTGACCAGGCATGAGTGTTGCATGATCATCGTAGCTTTTGAAGAACATCCAGTTTCTCGATAGCTGCAGACGATTTTTGTATTACGCCTTACGAATATTAGCTTATGGCGACATCGTTTAGAACAACGTACCGGTTATATTGACCCAGAACAAAGGTCCCGGCCAAAAAATAGCACTACGTGTCTCGTTCGTGAAAACATCACCGGTCGTTATAGCTATCGGTTTTTACGACTAAATATGAGTAGTCTGTTATAACAGATTTTGACTGTATATTTAAATCTAATTAAATAAACTCTTACTCATTCCCTTTTTAAACCAGCTATTCTATTTGTCTCTTTGATTCTATTTTGCTGACTAATATTGCTAATATTTGTTCCTAAATTAATTTCAAGCGATGAGACGAACAAAAACATCGTCATGAATTTACTGCGTCTAAAATAACCGGTCGTTCACGCCCAATAATTTCGTGAAAGGAAACATTTGTTAGTTCAAGGTAGGGTAGTTCCAATTAACCCCACTTCAACTCTGTAAATAACTCAAACGTATCTGATTTTACATCAACAGTTCTAGAAGCCCTTTGATCATAATTAAATCCAGTGGTTTACTGCGCTCGTATTAATTTTGTTCAGTGGATACTAGTGTAGGACCGATGGTTTCCCCTGCGTTTAGTAAGTCTATATTAGATAAATCTAGACCTTAAATATCTCCTGCGCAATCGATTGATTGTTTCCGAAAACTGGACCTCGATTTTCTTAATTGGCGTTGAAACAGTCTCCGTAGCCGAAACCGGCTAGGACATCATCATCATCATTAGATAAAACTTACATAGACCGAAATGTCAGCTAAAACCTAAGGTTTCTAGCACTGACGTGCATAGGGTATTTGGAGAGGGTAGGCAAAATTCGCGTAATTAATTTGAATATTATATTATGATAGTAAATATTATATTGCTTTCATAGAAAAGATAGGTAACGTGAATATAGAATAGATTTTAATATAAAGGGTTATTTTTTGTTTAATTTTAAGGAATTTAGCCAAGACTTATTTATCGTCAGGGCATGCAGTGCTTCCATGCATCTATGCAATTAACGCTACTGGTTTCTAGCAAGTATCAATGTAAGACTGATTGATCTGATTGAGATTGTTAAATTACTTTTACCTTTTACTTTTACCCTTTCTCTATTATCCATGACTAAAGACACTAGGGCGTTTCAAAAAAAAAAAAAAATTTTTCCTCAGAACCACGCTCAAAAGTTTCGTTTTAATGCCAAAATAGGCCTCTGAAAATATGAGCCGTTAATATTAATATTTAGGTTGTCCGCATCGCACTTTTCGATTTCCCATAGAAATAACACAAGACAAAAGTTTTTTTTTCTTTTGATTTCTATAACTAATGAACGATTTATCGTATTGCAATACCCAGTCATTATTTTTGTAGAGAATTTAACGCTCTACAAAAAAGGTCTGAAGTCAATTTTTGATAAATCTACTCAGTCAAAAGTTATTCAAGATCGAAGTTTAACTTACCCTCACTTCAGCTGCTTTATTGACTGATTTGGCAAAATATTATGTTTTTAGAAAAATTGAAACCAAAACATTTTACAAAATATAAATTAGACTTCTGAAAACTGTTAACCTTTATTTCCTGCTTTATAGTAAATGTGGACAAGGTACTTAAAACGAATTATCATTGACAGTTAACCCAAGATTTGAAAATTCTGGTTGTTGAAAATTAACATCAATCGTTAAACCTTTTTTGTAGAGCGTTAAATTCTCTACGAAAATAATGAATGGATATTGCAATACGATATATCGTTCATCTATACTAATATTATAAAGCTGAAGAGTTTGTTTGTTTGTTTGAACGCGCTAATCTCAGGAACTACTGGTTCGAATTGAAAAATTCTTTTTAAGATACCAAAAATATATGTAAAAAAGAAATATTCCTCTTGAAATGATCTAAAAAAATGTCTGCGACAGTATATGTCTATCTTTTAAGATTAAGTCACTAGAACCGTTTTTATGGTAAACAAATTTGGTCGAAATTAATGCATTATTTGTTAAGAGTTGTATCAACGTAATAATATTAGGTCCTTACATATGAAATTGGCGTTTTGTATGGGAGGAACAAAAAGTCGAATATTTTTTAATATAATATATTTAATTAATCAAAGTATGAACCATTATTTTCTATGCACTTTTGCCATCTCATAGGTAGTTCATTGATCCCTTTACTAAAAAAACCAGTCGGACGGGAATCAATAAAATCTTTGAAGGCGATTTGGACTGCCCCATCGGAGTTGAATTTTTTCCCTTGCAAGAAGTTATCCAAATTTCGAAAAAAATGGTAATCTGTTGGAGCAAGGTCCGGGGAATACGGAGGATGTCTTAGACTTTCCAATTGAAGCTCTTCTAATTTAGTAGCCGTCTGTTGCGCAGTGTGTGGTCTAGCGTTGTCGTGAAGCAGCAGTGGCGTGGAGCGATTGACCAGCCTAGGTTGTTTAGCCGCTAGCTTTTCCATCATGGTTTACAATTGCTGACAATAGACATCAGCCGTAATAGTGTGGCCAGATTTGAGAAAACTGTAATGAACAATACCGGCACTAGTCCACCAAACGCTTACAAGTAACTTTTTTGGGGTTAATTTTCGCTTGGGGCAGGATTTGGCTGGCTGGCCAGGATCCAACCATTGCGCTGAGCGCTTCCGATTATCGTAAAGAACCCATTTTTCATCACAGGTAATGATTCGGTTTAAAATACCTTCATTATTGCGCCGGTTTAGTAATGTAACGCAGCAGTCGACGCGCGTTTGCCGGTTTGCTTCAGTCAATTCGTGAGGTACCCACCTTTCAAGCTTTTTAATCTTCCCAATTTGCTTCAAGTGAATTAAAACAGTTTTATCACTAACATCGCAGCCTGCAGCTAACTCGGACGTGGTTTGCGATGGATCCGTTTCCACAATAGCCTTCAACTCTTCATTATCAACTTGAGTCTCAGGCCGTCCACGGGGCTTGTTCTGCAGGTCGAAATTTCCAGAACGAAAACGTTGGAACCAAAAACGAACTGTGTTTTCTTTTGCAACACGACCGCCATACACATCGTTCACCCTTCGAGTTGTTTCCGCAGCACTAGTGCCACGGCGGAACTCGTACTCGTAAATAATGGGATATTTTAAGTTTTCCATTTTGTAAAATGAGTGACGCAAACAGAAAAAAACAAATGAATGACGATCATCGAAGCACAAATACATGAGTCTATAGCTGTACAAATTTGAATTTGGAATTCCTTACCAAAGAGAAGAAATTTGTGATTAAAGTGGCCAGTACGAAAAACGCCAATTTCATATGTAAGGACCTAATATTAATCTTTATTCAAATAAATGTGTTGTTGATTAAGAGTATTTAATTGTGAACAAAATTGTCTTTGACATCACTTAATTTCAATGAACATCTTAGAAGATATTACAAAACCTTATATACCAAAACAACGTTTGCCGGATCAGCTAGTTAGTTATAAAAGTCAAAAGAAAAAAAAACTTTTGTCCTGTGTTATTTCTATGGGAAATCGAAAAGTGCGGTGCGGACAACCTAAATATTAATATTAAGGGCTCATATTTTCAGAGGCCTATTTTGGCATTAAAACGAAGCTTTTGAGCGTGGTTCCGAGGTAACATTTTTTTTTTAAACGCCCTACTAGACACCAACTAAAAAACACCGCCTGTACACGATGGGTGACTATACTTTATTCCCCCTATTAATTTTCTTCTTAAAACTAATGAAAATCGTTTTGTGCTAAATCTTTGGCCTTGAATGACTGCGTGCGTTTGACGGGCACATCTCTAACAACTCTTGTTAATTTGGCAGGCGCTTGGCAACTCACTAAGCGAACCTTCTGATCGGATCTACTTACAACCTATTCTTGTCCTATTATTCAGATGTCCACAGAAGACGTATGCAATATTTATCCGGCGTAATTTAATGCTCGATGCTTACTTTCGCAATCAGTAAAGTCTTTAGTTCAGTTTTTTAAAGAATTTACGAGCTCATAAAACGTTTAATTCTGTCGCTTCTTGATTGTAGTGTTTTCATTATACATTGATACTTGCGAGGTGCCTAAACGATTTGGCTCGTAATAAGTGAAATATGATATACTAACAACAGATCCTTCTTTTTTTGACCAGGTGAAAATCCTAATAGACCGTCAAGATAGCGGTGAAGCCGCTGCCCCTGTGTGTCGGACTATTACCGACTAAAACCACCGGGGTGTTCCTCCTCCCATCTGCTGAATGCTGAGGGTAAAGAGAGAGTCAGCTTTCTCACGCATCTCTGCGACGTCGAGCCCTTTTCAGGCTTCATCCTCAGAGAGGGCTAGTCTAGAGAACCACCTCTCTATTACGTCGTGTCTTGTAGCGGTGCGTGGGAACACACGTACTGCTCACGCCAGGAAATTTTTGGTGGCGCTCTCCATACTAAGAGAATCTGCCTGACTTCGCCCGAAAAAAACTATTGTTTGACGCCTCCAAAGGCCTTTTCACCTTTGTATCATTGTTGAAGTTTTAATATAAACAGTGGCCACACTGGCTGGGCATTACGCCATTACATGAGTATTTGCGCTCTCTCTCTTACCACCTGAGTACGAACGGTGCAACATCTCATGTTCGGTACAATAAACTCGAGGTTTCTATTTAGATACAAGGACCCACTTAATCATATGGATTAATCCAATAAAAATGTTTACAGAACAGTTTTTGAGAATTTATGCTCAACAACTTTGTAGTAATGTAAATACCTATCATTGGTCGCATAAGAAGTCAAATATACACAAAGAAACGGTCATTGATCTCGCATAACTTAAGACGTGGTACCGATATCTTATGAGAATTTTGAGTTAACTTTTAAAACGTCAAAACGAAAGAATTTCTGTGGAGACGTTGGCCAACTTTTTTAGATATATTATTAAGTTGGTACACCATCCGATGTACTTGACTGTGCAGCGCTGCGCATTCACGTTCGTCGGACAGCTTTCCATATAAAGCGGTACATCGCGACACGGCAGCGGCTTAAGCCCGGTTGAGCTGAAAATGCCTTTCCCGGCAATCAGTAGTTAGTCCGCTTCAAAAAAAAAAAAAGACACGGCAGCGGCTGTCAGAATCCGAAGTGTGCCTTAAATTACAAAAATAAACGACTTGCTCAAAATAAATCACATTCGTAAATTGTCGAGCGATGTTAGTATAGTGGTGAAGAAATGTTGAATTTATAAAGTGGAACGATATGGAAACACGCGATTTGTGAATAAAGCCACGTCAAATTATTATGTGGGCATCTTTTGCCGCAACCTAGTTTTGGTTTAATGAGCTTTTTACTGTCCACAATGACTTTATCACCCGATGGTTATGATGCAAAAAATGGGTGTTAAGTCTAACGCGTGCATTTATATGTCTATATCATAGATGGGCAAAATGTAATCAGATTAATGAAAATGATTAACGATTACATTTTACGATTTTTACCATTAATATGACTGCATTTTGCTCATTTATGTTTTAAACACTACAAAATCTCAGATTGTATACACATTTATGATTTCTTAATGTTTTAAATGGAATTAATCATGATCACAGAGCAAGAAAACTAAAATTACGACTACATTTAGTAATCATTAATCAGATTACATTTTGCCCATCTCTGGTCTATATATGCATTGTAGCTCATAAACGATGTCACAGCTATACGGTAACTAACATCCCAGCTAGGACTAAAAAACTTCTAACTCCTTTTTTTGCTGTGTCGTTGGTCTGTGGAATGGTCTTCCGGCGAGCGTGTTCCCACCATCCTATGATATGGGATCCTTTAAGCGTAACGTGAAGAGATATTTGTGCAGGCATGACCGCTGCGACTACCGATGGGTTTTTTCTTACCTGTCGATAGTCGTTGGCGTTTTTTGGACTGCACCATGCTTACCATCAGGTATGGTGTAGTCACTGTGTCGAGTCAGTTTAAAAAAAAGGTCAAGTGCAAGGCTATCTACAGTACAAGCAATATATATTACCTCCAACAAATTTAGTAGCTACCCATATGATTGTCGCAGAGCTCACGTGATGATAAATATGTAGAAAAGACGCCTGTTCTTCCTTTTTTCTCAGCAAAAAGAAAATAGTTTCGACCAATTCCAAGAGTTTTAAAATGACTGTCCACCACATGAATCGGAGCATCCTCAGCGGTTCAGGATTCTCTGAGTAGTCTGGTAGCATACAGCCGAAATGATAGGTCGTGGTCCATCCTGATGTCATTATCTGAAATTAGATTGCGTGGTCAATTTTTAGAAATTTATCATAGGCCTGGCCAATAGATGGGCAAAATGTAATCAGATTACTAAAAATGATTACGATTACATTTTACGTTTTTTACCATTAATATGACTGCATTTTTTTTTACACTGGCTCGTCATAGTGACTACAGAGTACCTGATGGTAAGTACAGTGTAGTCCAAAAACGAAAGCGACTATCAAAGGATGAAAATCCATTGATAGTCTCCATCGTCATGTCGGCCCACATATACCACGACAGAAAGTCTCTAGGTATATGAGCTACTGGATATACACAAGCTGATCCTGAAACGCGACAAGCCGAAAATGGTCATTATGACGGGCTTTACACCCATGTACTGTGGTCGCGATCCAGACGGGCACCGACACCCTACCACCTCGCTGCTGCTCGTTTAGCACCACCCAGGAGTCACGTGTAGGGAAACTAGGGTAAAGCTAGGGAAACTAGGGTAAAGCCTACGGACGCGAGCAGCTTCGACTCCCATTTCGCTCATCTATGTTTTAAAACACTACAGAATCCCAGATTGCATACACATTTATGATTTCTTAATGTTTTAAATGGATTTAATACTGATTACGGAGCAAGAAAATTAAATTACGACTACATTTTGTAATCGTTGATCATTGATCAGATTACATTTTGCCCATCTCTGGGTACAAGCCAGAGACATCTTTGTCGCTACCTCCAATGCACGACTGAGTCGGTCCTATGAGGATATTCCCCAAGTTAAAATTTCAACTACGTTCAGAATATTAGTAAAATCTATACTAATATTATAAAGCTGAAGAGTTTGTTTGTTTGAACGCGCTAATCTCAGGAACTACTGGTTCGAATTGAAAAATTATTTTGTGTTGAATAGACCATTTATCAAAGAAGGCTTTAGGCTATATAAAATCACGATGCAACTATTAGGAGCGAAGAAATAATGGAGAATGTGAAAAAAACGGGGAAAATTATTCATCCTTGTGGGCTTCCATTGCGTGCGCTGGAAAAACGGTTCAATATACCAAAAATATATCTAAGAAAGAATTATTCCTCTTGAAATGATCTAAAAAAGTGTCCCCGACAGTAATGTCTATCTTTTAAGATTAACTCACTAGAACCGTTTTTATGGTAAACAAATTTGGTCGAAATTAATGTATTATTTGTTAAGAGTTGTATCAACGTAATAATATTAATCTTTATCCAAATAAATGTGTTGCTGATTAAGAGTATTTAATTGTGAACAATGTGTGTGTTTGACATCACTTAATTTCAATGAACATCTTAGAAGATATAACAAAACCTTAAATAGCAAAACAACGTTTGCCGGATCAGCTAGTCATTAAAAAAATAACAGAAATACATTATAATGGATTGTAAACTTTTGTTTTAAAGCACACGTCAACAAAATTTAAATTTAATTGCGGTCTTAATCTGGCGCTTTTGTTTGATGTCGTAGATTCAGATTCTGCGATACATGAGGTTAATTACATTGAGAATGTCTTGCACAACGTTGAACAGTTTCTGAATCCGTCGAGTGTGCAAATAGATATATAAAGTATTTGCTTAATGATAATATCTTCCTGTAGATAGCGAACTAACAATGTAATTTAGACATGGTTTCGCCAATGCATAAATATCTTTAGACTTATTGTGTCATGGGCATCTGAGGGAATTTGTTTTAAATGTTTGCAAAGGAGATAATGATTTCTGTTTCTGTGTGATTTAGACGTACTGTTACATTGAGAAGAGTTACTTAAATAGTTCACAACAATACAATTGTAGTCACTGATGTTTATTCATTATAAAAAACAATTAAAGAGGTAACAAAGATTGAAAAACTCAAAATTAACAAAAAGATAAAGTTACTGGCTAAATCGTTCCCCATTGGAGGTTACCTACACTCTGCCTTCAAAAAGTTAAAAATAAAATTAATCTACACTGGAACCAACAATTACAGTGTCCGGCCACCGGTTATTGGATCAGGTACGAGTCATTCAACGGAATATTGTCCCGATAGTCGTATCGACTAATGGGCTGATAGCAAAGAGCCTCGATTACCACCTTAAGAGGCTCTCGCTTGGTTGTTGGATCAATGGCCGGATACAGAAGGCAGTTCTACTCGATACGGCACGCATTGTTTGGAGGTTCCTCACTCTGAGCTCCTAACTACCGGTGGCTTGGCCCTTAGGCCTCGCCCCTGTAGGTCTACATGTTTTTATATTTTAAAATTTATACGTTATTTATATGTGTTTATTTTAAAATATAATAATATTGTATTTATAATGAATTGACTAAGTTTCATACAATCTTTCATCCCCCATTTTATCCCCTGGAGGGTAGAATTTATCCCCTTGGGGGTAGAATTGATCAAAATCCTTTCTTAGCGGATGCCTACGTCATAACATCTACCTGCATGCCAATTTCAGCCCGATCCGCCCAGTGGTTTGGGCTGTGCGTTGATAGATCACTATGTCAGTCAGTCAGTCACCTTTGAGTTATATATATTTAGATAAAGGAAATTAAAAATAGGAAATTAAGGAAATTATGTTCAAAAACATTCTGATCAATTTAAATAAAAACAATGAAAAATATATGTATGTTCGTAATGTGTCTATTTCCACGGACCCTATCGTTTAATTATACTTCGGCATAATTTGAGAATGTCTTTTGAAGGATTATGCTCTTATATCCGTTCCCTAGTGACATTGCATACTGGTATTTGACTCTCCTAGAGGAAGACAAGTTATAGTTGCTACTTCTTTTACAGGCTTAGCCCTCAACTGGATTTTCAACGTCATCAACATTGTAAAAGACTCAGAGGTTAATTCGTGACTTCTTTCATAAAATATTTTTACTTCAATGTGATAATAAAATACTAATGCCTCTTCGTGATTAGAAAATACCGTTGTATATTTGCTTTACAATCCCATTTTTTTACATATACAGAACATTCAAGCAATCAACGTTTTACCGTGTTGCGATAAGAATAGAAAATTAGGTACAAGAGTCCATGTTACTTAATTGTATTCAATTTACTGTTTGGATTATTTTCTCTGCAATTTCTTTGGGGGTGTTCTCAGCAGACCTATAGATGCTCCAACTGGCTAATGTAATGGGAAGACTAAACTTTTATGTTTGATCGCGTACGATGATTTCAGTCAGAAAGTGGTTTTGGCTATAAACATGCATATTTCATGATATTCATCTATCGTCTAGTCTGATATACTCGTTTCTATATCAAGTATTTCAAAAGTAATGACGAGAACAAAACATCAAGAATACAATTCATACACTAAGTAAAAAATTTTTTTATATAATGCCGTATGTACGTATTATGATTTTAATTAAATATTAACCATTTCATGCTGCGGCGCCATGTTATTTTGAGAAGCCTTTAGTTTCTTGAATTCGACTATGGGAGCAAATATCCTAATAATGGTGATATCACACAAAAAAATTACCCAATACAATAACTTATATCTTAATGAATACTCGTTTAAATTAGCGTGATAAAGAAAGCGTGAAAAATAATGTATTAATAATTTCTTCGGAACTTCTTTTAAGAGGATTGTGTTATAAATCCGTAAGCAATATGACTCATATGGGACAGGTACCAGCGACGGAGAATCAAGTATGTAATTTTACATTTTGAACGAAAGTGGTGGGCGTAGCGTCTGGGGTATCTTTCACCGGTTATTTGGAATGTCGACTCGTTTCCGCGCAAAATGTTACAATATTTAGCAATCCTTAAAGGTCGCTCTTACTAACCCGACATGCTTTATATCTTCCATTTGTCGTTACTTTGATTTACAACCGTAAATGCTGGCGTTAATGATGTATTGAAATTATGTATAAATTGTTATTTTGTGCAAGACGTCTATCATTGTAAAGGCATTTATCAAATTGAGTACAACCTTAGTCTTGTTTTATACAGGGTGATTATATAGACGAGGGAGATATTTCAGAATACAATAATTTGTACCTTCTTATAACTAATAAAAATTTAAATAACAATATTCCTTAACAAATGATAAAGAACTTTGATTGATGAACAAATGAGAATTGATCCGTAAAAAGTTTGGACACCGCAGCGCGTGTGGCGCACGATTGAATGGCATGTAGATAAAATTCCTTTTACGCAATTTTAGGTAAACAGGTAATTGACTCCTTACCCTTTCGTACTTTATCCTGGCTTAGGAGAAACAAAATACCCACTTAATAATTAATTGTTATTTATTCATTCATGTGTGTAATTGCCCCTTAATATGGTGACTATAAATTACTTTGTTTTAATGGAAATATTAAGATATAACTATTCCTATATATTTGGAATTAGAATCGAATGCTGAATATCCTCCTTGAATATCTCCCTCGTCTATAAAATCAGCCTTTTTTTTTTTTTTTGTGACCCGGGGGAAATCCCTAACGGACCTCAGGGGGCGATGAGGGTTGCCCCCCGGTGTGTCGGACTTGCACCGACTAAAACCCCCGGGGTGTTCCATCTCCCGCCTGCTGAATGCCAAGGGCAAGGCTGAGCCATCTTCCTCGGCACCCGGCGACGTCTAGCCTTCTGCAGGCCCCGCCTTCTTGGCAGGGGGTGGCTAAATAGTCGCCATCCCCTGCGTACACCTAACACATTTGGCAGGGAGAGTGGTGTAAGAAATGTCACCCTCCCCTCATCTCCTTAGTTTGTCATTGGAACGGTGTGCGGGAACACATCACACACCGCTCACGCCTGGATCTGGACGACGTGCTCCCTCAAGTGCGCCGCCCGGTGTTTATCCTGTTATGGAGGAAGGCCTCTGGCGAAGGCCCTCCTCCGGCGTCCTGTCCGAGCTGGGCGGCGGATTGGGTTATCAGGGGTGGCGATAGCCTCTCGATCCCGCTCCGCCGCTTCCTTCCCCTGCATAGTCTCCTCCGTGAAGGAGAGGACCGCCTGCCATGCCCTGCCACTACCGACCATCGCGCGAGCGAGTGCCGGCAGTGACAGGTCACCACCTACCACCCTGCTATAAAATCAGCCTGTATATTGCTTATGTTTTACAAAGTTTTATCAAATTAATATTAAGATTGATCAACATCTTCGTTAACGTCTGGTCGTTTATAACAGATTTCATGGCAACGATTCATTTTTTAATATCATAATTCCATTAGATATGATGTACAACCGGGAACATTAATCAATTTATTACACTGACTACTTCGCACAAAATGCATTTACGTGCGTCTTGACGAATCGAGGTCTCGAATCAAATTCATCTCTGAATCTTGTCTACAAATTGCTTCACTGCTGATTTTAAAGCCTGCCTTTTGCTCGGGTTCCGATCAAAAATCTACAACGTCTATTTCACAATTGCTAGTTACAAAATTTTGTTTTTAATTACTTTATCTTATTATGATTATGTGTTCCTACCTCTTAAACTCGTTAACTGACTAATTATGAAACAAGTTTTAAAACATAAAAATGCTAATAGATTCTGTTTGTTTGTGTGTCGGTTGTGTATTGTTATATAAATGTGAGAATAGTTTATAAAATTGTAAATCCAGTAAAAGTATTATTTATAAATTACTAGCTGATCCGGCAAACGTTGTTTTGCTATAGAAGGTTTTGTAATATCTTCTAAGATGTTCATTGAAATTAAGTGATGTCAAAGACAATTTTGTTCACAATTAAATACTCTTAATCAACAACACATTTATTTGGATAAAGATTAATATTATTACGTTGATACAACTCTTAACAAATAATGCATTAATTTCGACCAAATTCGATTACCATAAAAACGGTTCTAGTAAGTTAATCTTAAAAGATAGACATATACTGTCGCGGACATTTTTTTAGATCATTTCAAGAGGAATAATTCTTTCTTACATATATTTTTGGTATCTTGAACCGTTTTTGCAGCGCACGCAATGGAAGCCCTCAAGGATGAATAATGTTGCCCGTTTTTTTTTCACATTTTCCATTATTTCTTCGCTCCTAATAATTGCATCGTGATGTTATATAGCCTTCCTCGATAAATGGTCTATTCAACTCAAAAAGAATTTTTCAATTCGAACCAGTAGTTCCTGATATTAGCGCGTTCAAACAAACAAATAAACAAACAAACTCTTCAGCTTTATAATATTAGTATAGATTTACTTTCATAGAGTTAGAAGAAACAAACAAACTTTTGTAAACAAAAGCAACACAGATTTTAAAAAATATTACTAAAATAGAAAATAAATATTACTCAAAAACACATTGGAAAATTACATTATTTATGGACATCAAAAACTTATTATCAAATAAAAGTAAAGAAATTGGATTTTCATTCGATTCAAGCTCTGATTATGTATAAAAGTTATTAGTGTGAAGGCAAATCAAATGATTGGTGCTCGCTTGAAATCTATAGGGGTTCAGACGTCTATTACGTCATGACCTACTAGCACAGTACTTTGCTTTCTTTTTTCCTTTATTCACGAGGTATGCACGCTCCCAGTGTTGCCATGTTAATATCTCCTGTTTAATGTATTTCATTCAGATTTTTATTACTCTTTAACTAAAATGGATAATCTAAACAAAGTCTAGTGTCTATACCAAGTAACGCCTTCACGGGTCTGACAAGGTTTTGATAACATACTGTACATCTTAAGCGAATGCTTAGAATAATTTTAAATGTTGAAGATTAATACTATAGACTATGTTTATTTTTTGTTTTTTTTTTTCACATAGTATGAATGATCTGATTTCGTCTGATCAGCTTCGGTTTGCTGCTTTGCCCGGATAGAAAGGATTGCTTTTTGAGAAATCGAGATTACGACACGAAATTTCAATACGAGTTTTCATAATGCTTACTTCAAAGTTGAGGATTGTCAAATAATCATCCCTTATTTCACCCCCTAGGGGTGGAATATAAACAAACAGCCTAAGTGGATGCCTATGTCATGAAAAGAACCTTAATGACTAAATTTCTTGTTTCTAGCTTTAATAGACGAAGTATTGATGTAGTCACTAACGGTTGGGCTAGTTCACCAGTTCAAGGTCGCTCAGCGTGGGTTAGATGTGATGGGGAAACCCATTTGATTTATGATAAATAGTAAATAACACACATCTTTTCGCACGAAAAGATTCGCTTCTACATTTATCATGCGAACGGCTAAGGAGTGGAATATGCTTCCAGCGGCCATATTTCCGCGATCTTATGAACTGGGAGTCTTTAAGAAAAGAGTGAATAGGCATTTGCTGGCCGATCGCGTTTCATCATCGAACTCATCTTCACCTTCCACCAGGTGTGATTGAGATCAAGCGTTCATCTATAAATTATAAAAAAAAAATAGAGTCTAAGATCGATATCAAATAATGCCTTCCTGAGTCAAACAGGGTATTTATTACATACTGTACAAAGTTTAAAAACTAAATAAAGATATTAGTCTAATCTTACCCCCCAAACCACAAAGGTGTTCACCACAATTTGCATGATATTATACCATTTGATGACGTTCCTCAGATTGTACGGTTTCCTGTCCTTCATGTATTTTGGTACGATAATCTTGACCAGTGCCATGTAAATTGTTAATATGGCGACCATTGGCCATGGCGATTTCATCAGCACCCAGTCTTTAACGCGAGGATCTGTCGAAAGAGATAAACTGATCAATATATTTTATAAAGGAAACTGGATTGATCAATAATTATTAATTATGACCGGTGGTCGTGGGTGTGTTGGTAGAAAGACACGGATTTTGGCGTTTTACTGTTTATTTGCGCTTTAAGACGCACCGAACTGCGACGCACACGCACGTACTTCAGCCTTGGGTCTCGGTAATCGAGTGACTTAGCAAGCATCCCGTGCGCGCGCGCATCCTCTTACCCCGTGCGTTCCGTAACACCCTAACGAGCCTTAGGGCTTTTGACACATGTACGTTTCGGACGGCATCTACATGCTATAAAATACATTTTATAAAGGACTCTGTATATTTTATTCATGTAGGGGTTTCCAGAGGTCCGATACATAATTCCATTCATATAATACAAACATAATTACAAATGTACTGTGCCTATTAAATCTTTGACGCCCGCGGGCGTGACTTCACGCCCAACAATTGTACCGTTGCGGCCCGCGGGCGTGGATTCACGTTATTCATAATTTAGTCATTTTTATACTTTTATGGATTGTTTTTGGCATCGGTAACTTTACCAACGTGTGCTTTATAGAACCAAGTGGCTCTATGGAATTTCACTTCACTCAGCTTAGTAGAAAAAAAAACATTTTTTGACACTTTCTTTGGCGAGATCGCGACCGGTGCTGTGTGGTTTTTGAGTGTCAACTATAAGTGGTTAATTTGCGGCGCGGCCTCAAAGGGTTAATGCAAACCCAACATACAGCCGAAAGAAACTCCAGGCTGTGTCGGAGTGGCTGATATAGATTTTTCAATGAATAAGGCATTCATGTAACTTAGCATGATCAAAACCATAGATTGTTGTTATGTGATGTATTCCGTTAAGCTTAAATAAAAACGGAACGAATTAGAAACGATCAAAGCACAGATCATTAAAAAAGTTGCGAAATTTTGGAGGCTAAAGGTAGCCGTTGGATTTAGGCAGCCGCAACTCGACAGCACCTTTTGTATGTAACTGCCATTATTGCTTGTTATTCTAACCACAATACAACATTTATTTCACTAGCGAGGTAGGAAATCTGTGGCTGTAGCTCAGAAGTAGATACTATGAATCAGGGATGTTACAGAGCTTCGACTCCGATAAGTCGGAACTTCGGATTGTTATTACACCTCCGGTTCCGACTTCGGTTCCGAAACTTTTAATCGGGGGTATTCATCAGAGGTCACCGCCACTGTTGTAGTCAATTCATTTGATTTCATTTTATATGTTGATGAAACATAATATCAATTAATCAAACAATCAGTACTACTTAATTTATAGAAGACATTTTTAAAAATTAAAATAAAAAAAAAATTAAAATTATTAAATTTAAAACTAAATGTACATTCCCTGTATAATAAATGTACAACCCTGGAGCAAATTTGATTTAATTTGTTCACTGTTAATGAGAAAATGTTAATAAGAAACACAGCAATTATTATTGTCTGTGTATTTGTAAATTTATCACTTTCTAATTAAAAAGGTTCACTGAATAATGTTTTTATTTGTCCCTTAATAAAACTATTTTATTCTGCCGTCACTTGTGACTGACATTGCCTCCCACTCCGATTCCGACTTCGGTTCCGACTCCGATAAATCAAATTTAAAAACTCCGACTCCGACTTCGGTTCCGATAAAACTGCCTCCGTTACATCCCTACTATGAATACTGAATCTGTTAGGCATTCCTGCAAGTCTGGGAAAATTTCAGTTCCCTATTTTTTAGTGTTCGATATAGTTTAATATAGCATATTTGTATTTTCATCGAAATGGATTCAGCAAATCGAAAGATCACGAAAAAGTACACAAGGATATGTGGTTGGAATCAAATTATTGAATAGATTCCCTTTTTAGAATGACGCTTGAAAATGAAAAAAAAATGTGTCCTCTTGGGTGTTAATTGGTTACGTTTCTTTCGGCGTTTCTTCTCAAGGTAGTTGCTTCCGAAACGCTAGTAAATCACTGTTAACTTCCTTTTTCTGACTGACCAGCCAAATCGAGGTCCGTACCCGTAGGTGTGCCTTTGCGTTGCCACCTGTCCAACCCATAAATCGCTGGCTGTCCACCTTAACCACCAAATAACCTGTCGCAACAACCAGAATCTAACGCATGCAAGACATCTAATGCCACAAAAAGTAGATTGAATATTTGGATTAAGATCATTATTACACAATCAGCTGTAATAAAAATCTGTAAAGTCATTACAGTACAGTTTTGTTATGAAGAATTGAACCAGATGACCACCTCGGGCGTCGCGACCTAGATTTTGTAATGCATTTAACATTGCACTAAGTTATCGAAGCTTGTTGCTGTCTAGGACATAGAGCAGTGCAGTCTATAGCGGTTTATTGTTGTATGAATGTTTAAAATTATAGACGCCATATCATTTTAGTTAGCTAACCAGTACTGGTCTTTTTTCTTTCTTGTTTTTTTTGTAACCCGGGGGAAATCCCTAACGGACCTCGGGGGCGGTTTGGGCCGCCCTTCGGTGTTGTCGGATTTCCTACTAAAACCCCCGGGGTGTTCCACCTTCCACCTACAGGCATTGAGGGCACGACTGGAGTCTCATCCTCAATGATTGGCAACGCGTGCGGACTTGAGAGTAGGCCTCTACTCGTTTGGGAAGGAGTGGTGTAAAGAGCCACCCCTTTCATACATCTTTGTTGTAGAGCGGCACACAGGAGCACATCGCGCGCCGCTCGCACCCTTGTTGGACGACACACTCCCTCAAGTGTGCCGTCCGGTAAGCAGTAATGGTCTAAGTCAAGTGTGTTCAACCTTGAATTTTTTTTTATAAAGTAATCTGTATTATAAGAACGGTAATGAGCGCCAAAGGTCGAAAATCTATTGACAGTCGCCATCGTTATTTCAGCCCTCATACATCAAGACGGAAGGAATACGCAAACTGATCCCGAAACGTGTTAGACCGAAGCTAGTCGGAGACTAACGCCTGTCGATAATCTGCTGGCGATTTGCCTTAGGTTTGTATACTCTGTCGTATTTCTACCAAATATAAAAACGCAATATTTTAGGCAGAAATATGAGTGTGTTTAAAGAATATTGCTAAAAGTGTTGACCCCGAAGCAATGTAACAACGATAGCGTGATTGATTTCGACGGTGCTGCCATCTATTGATGATATTTATAGTTTCATAATTTTTGCGTGGCAGAAATGATCCTAATAAAACACGAATTCACTACATGTTTTTTTTTATTTTTTGCAACACCAATGCACGCGGCTTCATTCGTGTGTTTAATCATAGTATTTAATTGTTTAAAAATGAAGTTCCAGCCAAATCTACTGTAGTATATACGGATATACTAAAATCAGATATGAATCATTTTGTTAGTAATGAAATGGATTATGCATCGTGAATTTCGCAACAGTTGAAACTGTCTAAAGTAAGTGAACGTAGGTGAAAGGGTTGCATTTGTGTACATTCGATTGCTCATAGAATGTTTTGTTCCTTATAAATCATTACCTATTTACATTATTAGTCCATTCTAATATGTATAGTTGAAATTATAACCCGGTATAATCATTATGTACCTAAAGGACTCCGCTTATATATATTTTTATATTACAGCTTAGCATGTAAAACGGCAAAGTAAAATCCCTAAGTCTAAATAATTTTGTGTAAATAGGCCTTTTTTTTGGTAAACCGAGGGTAAATCGTGCCTAGGAACGTAAGATCCGCCGTGAGAACGGCAAAATATTGTTCAATAGATGTAAATAAAATTGAATATCATATCAGAAAATAAAACGTTCTATTGCTTTGCTTCCTTATCAACAAATAAATAAGAAAATCGTATGCCTTCTTTACAATTTCGATAGTGGATGTTCCGAAACGATTTTAAATATATAGACCGCAGTGTTGAATTTCACCACGCGGGAAAATATCGCACAAATTTTATTTACCTAAGATTCGTCTAACTTATAATGCGAAACTAATTTCACGCAGTTTTTGTGACCACAGAGTTGTGAGTTACACTCCCTGCCAGCAATGGTGTCGGCCATGCTGGCAGAGTATGATAACTGAAGGGCCGTGGTCTCCTTCTGTGAGGACGTCATATCCCAGAAAGACCCTGCTCGAAGAAGACACCCGGGTGCCGGCAACCGCCCCGGCATATCAGTCCCAGCCGATCGGTCGATCCACAACCGGTTGGCTGATGCCTTTGGGGTCGCGGCCGCTCAAGGTGGGGGCCCTGAACGACTGGTTAGTGACCCTCAAGAAGTAAGCAGAGCATTGTGACGTGCTCTTCTTAAATACAATGAGCAGTGTCGGGAAAGATATCTTTCTCCGAGTTTGTGCCCAGCGGGCGCGGCGCGACGGGGCTGTGGCGAATTGATTACAGATCCCGCAGTCCCCGCCAATGCGCAGAAAAAATCACCTTAGGGTTTTTAGTTGGTATAGGTCCGACACAACTGGGTCTCGCGCAACCTCACAGTGCGGCCGAGACGGTCCTATAAGCATTTTCCCCAAGTAAAAAAAAAGGAATTGTGAGTTAAAAGTCAAGTATAATGAGGCGCGACCCGTAATTTTATACCCCGCCGTGTCTTTTTTAGCGAATTTTTACTGTTTATACATGCGCTTTCGTGTCACAAATGTCGCTGTTAGGAGCCGAGCGTGGAATGGGATGCGAGGAAATAGGAAAGGACACAAGTACATTTTTTCATATTCATGCTCTGCGCCTGATCGTCTTGAATATATCGTATCGTAATTGGGAGTCGAAGCTGCTCGCGTCCGTAGGCTTAACCCTAGTTTCCCTACACGTGACTCCTGGGTGGTGCTAAACGAGCAGCAGCGAGGTGGTAGGGCGTCGGTGCCACAGTACATGGGTGTAAAGCCCGTCATAGTGACCAGTTTCGGCCTGTCGCGTTTCCGGATCAGCTTGTGTATATCCAGTAGCTCATATACCTAGAGACCTTCAATCGTGGTATATGTGGGCCGACATGACGATGTAGACAATCAATGGATTTTCATCCTTTGATAGTCGCTTTCGTTTTTGGACTACACTGTACTTACCATCAGGTACTCTGTAGTCACTATGTCGAAATATATAAAATAGAAGAATAGCTAAAGTACCTGCTTTCTCATTAAATAGCGTATAATACATTCCTTGAACAGAGTCCATGATTCTTGGTGTTGCTGTGTCGGCTTTCGTGACTGATTTGCGCATGTGCCATTTGAACCCGTACCGGACTCCACGAGGCATTATAATAATGTAAATTTTTATACACAGGATGTTACAAAACAGAACTATTAAAACCTGCATTTTAACACCATCGTTACCGGCGCTTGAGAAAAAAAATTTGAACCACAGCCCATGGATTTTTTTCTTATAATATGACTTTTAATGGCATTGAATTTTTTAAAATTTTTTTTTTTATATTTATAAAAATTAAAGTAATTATGTCCAGACCAAGGTCAGTCTGAATCTATTATGTTCTTTTACAGTCCATTACAAGTGTTTCGGAGAAAAATAAGTGTAAGAATTTGTAATAAGCTGAAAAAGTAAACACGCCGCTCATTTGTGACGGCGGGCTCAAATTCAAGAACTTAGTCGACGCATATATGCGGCGCTGGTAGCGAAACGTGTAATGTAAATTTTTTTTCACTGAGGCAAATGCTTTTGTCCCAATTGGACCTTTACAATTTCACTGGATTAGAGGATGCTTAATGCGTTCAGCTGGCGATTGTAAGCATATTATTTTTTTTTTTTTTTCGTTAGGACATATATTCAGAGTGGGCCTTTACAACATCACTGGGTGAAAAGGGCAAGCACTCGTGGTGCTTAGCTAACGTGTTTGTAGTGTGCTGTCAAATTAACCCCTTGACATACTATGACGTCAGGGAGAAGTCATTCGTGACTTATGTCAAAACAATAATTGACGTGTCTCAGACGTCTTCAATATTCCGTTGAGAGTCATTGTTTACAGTGCAATCAAAGATCATTCTTATATCAAAAAATTAATAATTCCGCGCAGTTTTTAGAATTTTTGACGAAAATTAATCGAATAGTATGTCTGAAACGAATTTATTTTTATTTATTTACTTTTATATATTTAATAATAAATGTCTTCAACATACAACACATCAGAATAGGTAAATAAAAACATAAAACAACAAAAGCATATACCCTTTGTTGTGATGATGCGCCAAAGGGAAGTCAGCTCAGTAAATGCTAAGTGACCAGCCAAGCCACCCAGCGCTGATTTTCAGCTGACGCCCATTTATTGCGTCGACGCGCAGAAAACAGCAAGGAAGGGATCAATATAATACAGATACACAGCATTGGAGACTAAAATTCAAAGTATCATAGATGTATATATATCATAGATGAAAATACACATATACAAGAACACAAATATATAAGTATATTACATATACATATCATATACATTATTATCATTAATATACATATATATATATATATGTATGTAGAAAGACTTTTTAATTTTTTAGAAATCATTTATTTACCACAGTTTTTATACAGATACAGTTTTTTTTTTCAAAAACATATTAATTCGCCACAGCACTCATAACAACTTATTCACTCCGCCATTCAAATCTATCTCTCTCTCTCCTATACTTTCTATCCCTTTCACACTCTTACACTGTTCCTTATCACTCTATAGCATTTGCATCATACGTTCTATTCCACTCACATTCCTACATATATATTATATTTATTTGGTTGTAACACTAAGTTTGATGTTTTGTTATTCAAATAAAGTATTTTGAACAAGATACAAAGCTATATTTGAATGCCATAGCAACTGATAAATAAGGAGTATTTCTAGACTACTTTTGCGTTTAAAGATATGTCAAGTGGTTAAAGACACCCTAAGGATATAGGTATACGGACTTCGGCTTGTGCAACTACCAAAAAATAACTACTGTTACTGGCTCTCTTCGACCTGTCGTGTTTCGAAGTCAGCTTGTGGACGTCCAGTGTCTCATATACCTAGAGACCATCAGTATATGTGTTACGGCATAATAACAGTAACTGTTCATGAATTATTCTCATTAGGTGCAGTGTGGTAACATTGACCAGCACGATTAAAAAAAAATACACATTTTGCTTAATACAAATGCCGTGTGTAGAGACGAGGCAATCAACAGCTCTATTGTTTACGTGGGTCACGTTATATAAGCGCCAAGGGGTTTATGACCGGTGGTCGTGGGTGTGGTTATAGTAAGATACGAATTTGGCGTTTTACAGTTTATTTGCACTTAAAGGCACACCGAACTGCGACGTACACGCACGTACTCCCGCCTTGGGTCTCGGTAGTCGACTAACTTACAAGCTTCCCGCGCGCGCGCGCATCCTCTTACCCCGCACGTCTCGTAACACCCTAACGACCCTTAGGGCGACAAGAGCGTATCGGGTTACGCCTACATGCTATAGGTTACATTAAATGTATCTCTGCAGAAGGAGACGGCCGAATGGACCAGGGAGTCCACCTCTACCCTGGCCATTCGGCACCGGCGCACAGGCCGGCCCGCGGGGGGCGTTCGCGCGCTACCACCTGTGTAACTCCCCGCCGTGACGTTGATGTGGGTAGTGGTACTTGAGTGTGTCCACTGCCCGTAAACGAGGGCGGCGGTGTGTGCGCCAGAGATGAGGAAAATGTATACTGATTAATGATGAACGATTACAAAATGTAGTCGTAATTTTAATTTGCTTGATCTGTAATCATGATTAAATCTATTTAAAACATTAAGAAATTAAATGTGTATACAATCTGGGATTCTGTAGTGTTTAAAACATAAATGAGTTAAATGCAGTCATATTAATGGTAAAAAACGTGAAATGTAATCGTTAATCATTTTTATTGATCTGATTGCATTTTGCCCATCTATGGTGTGCGCGCTCACGCACACCGCCCATTTCTAAAGATGACAGAGACGGGATTTATCCAGCCCGTCCCATGTTCTGAGGAGGCCTAACAAGGTCCACCGCGCGCTGGTCGTGGCAGATTGCGAGCTCGCGTCCACAGGCGGCGTCCATGCGGATGAAGGAGAACCCAGGAGTTTTTTAGTCAGTGAGAGTCCGACACACCGGGGACCGGCCCTCACCGCCCCCTGTCGTTCTACAACGGATTTTTCTCCTGGTAAAAAAAAATGTGTCTCCACTCACCTGGAATGAGATTTACTGTTACGATGTGATTATTATTTTATCGTAACATCCTGTATAAGAAGTTAAATCTACAAATGAATATACGTGGTAAATATTCCAAGTGTGAAAATACACGATTTTAATGTTTAAAATCTATTACATAAATATGAGTTAATTGTATGTAAAACTAAGTATTTTAGTATTTAGTTTGAATTTATAGTCGCTCCATTATATTTATTACGCGAAATGTATTCTAATTTTAATAATTAAATATTCAAATACCCAAATAATTTGTTTAATTTAAGCTAAGTCTCTTGACCTTGGGTTTAAGAAATAGGTATTACAATGGAATTCAGTATAAGTAGTGTTTTAAAATAAATACAAGTAATATTACGTAAAGAATGTTTTGTGAAACTGACAATGACTCTAAGGTTTACTAGTTCTGGTCAGTTTTAAGTCAGTCAGTCGGTATACATATGGAGTTTGGGGCCCGGATTGTGTCCTGCGTACCGTCTGATAGAAAGGCCTCGAGGTTTAGACTCTTAACTAGTGATGCCGCGAATAGTGAATTGGCCGAATACCGAATATTCGGCAACGCTGTCGGCCGAAGCGGCGAATATTCGGCCGCCGAATATTCTTGGAAGTAGCGTGCTTAGTGAGAGGTTATTTTCTGAGGCTGGTAACATTTACGATGAAAAGCGTAATCGTTTGCTACCAAAAAATGCTGAAAAGCTTGCTTTTATCCATCACAACTTACCACTGATCAATTTTAATTACTAAAGTGTTGTAATTTGGGAATAAATACATAATTCTGAGTTATATAACGTGTCTTTTTTACATGATTTAGTATTCAGTATTCGGCCGAATAGTACGTATTATTTGGCCGAATACCGAATAGAGAAAAAAGTGGCCGAATAGGCCGAATACCGAATAGTTGCCGAATATTCGTGGCATCTCTACTCTTAACACCCACTTGTCCGGAGATGAATTCTGAGGAATCGTATTAGCTCACCGGGTTATTGGAAGAGTATGGATTTTTAGGCCCGGCTGGCAGAAAGTTAAAGAACACCCACAGGAGTTTTCAGGTCATTAAGAGTCTGACATACCGAAGCCGTAGCCCTCACGGCTGTCCTGATAGCCCTGAAAGGACAACTCTCCGTCGTCATGCCGGCCCACATATACCACAAATGAAGGTCTCTAGGTATATGAGCTACTGGATGTACACAGTAACGTCACAGGCCAAAGTGAGTCTAGTGTGTCTAGACTAGTGATGAAAATGCCCGGGAAATTTCCCAAAGTGCCCAAAAACTTCCTTGGGAATATTCCTGGGAATTTACGACATGTTCTCGGAAATTTTGGGCACTTTGGGAAAATTCCCGGGCATTTTCATCACTAGTCACGACCCGGTCCGGGGAATCGCTCTGCCGCCTCAAAACACTCATGACTAAACCGTCGAGCAAATAATTCATTTGTACATCGTGTGTTGCAGTCGAAAGAGAAAATGACGAGGGGGGTTAGACGAGGCTGCGTCCGCCTGCGAGCCGCCGTTATCGGCATCGATGATGAAGATGACTCCACGTTCACCATCACCGTTGATCACAAGACGTTTCACTTTCAGGTACTCACTATTTGATGCACCCAATAATAATAAAGCGTGCTTAAACAAGGATTATTTACTTATTCAACTCGAAGTTGGGATTGAAAATCCATGAGCTCTATGGAAACAGGTATATCGATTTATATTTACAAATTATAAATTGTACCTGTGGTCGTCTAGTGGATGAGGGACCGGTATCCAAGCGCGAAGACGCAAATGGTTGTAAGTTCGATTCCAGCTCGTATCTCTCAAATTTTCTAGATTAAATATGGATTTAGTCACCACTTGCTCGCCGATGAAAGAAAACATCGTGAGGAAACCCGCATGCCATCTAATAGAAAGATCATGTGTAAATGCCCTGAGAACGGCGATCAGCTGCGCTACTGGTCATATTGGGCACTACATATAAGCGCAAAGTGGATACAACCACTAATAAGTCTCTACTGACCCCGAAATGGATATAGATAGCGTGACGATAAATTATTATTTATAAAAAATACCTATTTCGACGTTTTTGGATAAACAATCCACAAGGAAGTGAATTATTTTTAACCCGGGCAATGCCTGGTCACCGTAGCTTGTTATATTATGGCAGAGCATTGTGACGTGCTCTGCCTAAATACAATGAGCAGTGTCGGGGAAGATATCTTCCTCCGAGTTTGTGCCCAGCGGGCGCGGCGCGACGGGGCTGTGGCGAATTGATTACAGGACCCACAATCCCCGCCAATTCGCAGAAGTAGTCACCTTGGGGTTTTTAGTCGGTACAAGTCCGACACACCTCGGTCGCGCAATCCCCCTGTGCAGCTGAGACGGTCCTATGAGGATTTTCCCCAAGTAAAAAAAAAAGCTTGTTATATTATACTACAATGATTTGGCGATACAGGCACGTGATGGGGCGGAGCGCGAGCGATGGGTGCGCGCCCTGGAGGACACGATATCGCGGCACGGGAGACGCGAGCGCTGGTCCAGGGGCATGCCGGCGCCGCGACACCGCCACGGGGACCTGGAGAGGAGAGTCTCCGAGGCGGATGCCTACCTGCAGATCATGATAGACCTCGTCTCGGTAAGCTGGCTCCTTAACTTATCAAGCTAGGAAGAGAAGGTTTTGAAGATAAAATGGGATTATCCGTCTGAGAATAAAAATCATTGACATAGCTCAGTGGATAAGCAGGCTGAGCCGGCAGTGGGCTGGTCTATGGCTCTTCCAGCGAGCGTGTTCCCACCGTCTTATGATATGGAATCCTTTAAACGAAGCGTGAAGAGATATTTGTGTAGGTGTAGGTTGTAAAATGCCAATGTTCACTGCGACTATAGATGGTTTTTCTTTACTGTTGATAGTTGTATTTGGATTGCGTCCATAGATGGGCAAAATGTAATCAGATTAATAAAAATGATTACGATTACATTTTACGTTTTTTACCATTAATATGACTGCATTTTGCTTATTTATGTTTTAAACACTACAGAATCTCAGATTGCATACACATGTATGATCTCTTAATGTTTTAAATAGAGTTCTAATGTTTTAGTTTTGAATCTAAAATATAATGATACTGAGGAACTGTTGCAGGAATAGATGTGTTTGGGCTTTGGCATTAACATTCTTTTGAAATTGTTATTCACTTTTTATTTTTGTATAGTCTATTGTTTAGTGTGTAATATTATTATATATTGATACAGGTTGTCTTAGTTTGGGTGTCAGCTGATTTTAATGGGCTGCTTGTAATTTTTTGTCTAATAAAAAACTTTATTATTATTAGTTAATCGTGATTACAGAGCAAGAAAATTTAAATGACGACTATATTTTGTAATCGTTAATCATTAATCAGTTTACATCATACTTACCATCAGGTGTAGTAGTATGAGTTGTTACTATATCGAGTCAGGTTTAAAAAAAATGTAAGCTTAGTTAAAAGCTAGGTAAATGTAGTTTTGTCTGTAAATGTATTTTTATTTTTCTTTTGTATCTAAAACTGAATACTTTTGTTATAGAAAATTAATACAAGAGTGTCCGAGCTTCCAGATCCGCAGGAGAAAGCGAAAGGGCAAGTTATATTGGACCATTCAAACGTGAGTTAACACTTAGTGTGTAAAGGTTTTCCCGTACCCTCCGTCTGTAAAAGGGGGTTTTCCGGGTGCAGCAGCTTTTTTCACACGTTTAATGTCCTCCAAAAATTAGAAAAAAAATCAGGCTACCGTTTAAAATATTCATTGTGAGATACCAATTGAAAAATTGTTTGAAAGGGTAGGAGGGGACGCCCGCCGTTCCTCTATTGAACAGTTATAAACAGATATTGATTTCGCTCGGACACAGATGACCCCGTTGACAGACGAAGTGTTAATTTAAAATATAATGTCCCAGTTTCTGGAGTGTATGTTAGTGCAAAAGTCATACAACAATCTCGCAAGTCAATTGTACTGTATTTTTGTATTAAGGTTCACTTTGATGCCAGCAGTTTTTGCCGTGTTCGTATAGGAAACAAAACATATAAGAGTCCTTCCTGTTGACTTAGACAGATACTGATAGGCGCTATTTTGACTTTGCTTAGACTCTGCTCACAATTGTATTTCGTCTTTGACAAAAAACTGAAAATAAAATCGAAGCTTGAGTATAGCCTATGTATTCACAGTACCGAGCCCAAGTTAAGAAACTAGGCAGTTTACCATATACTTTAATATAACTAAATAAAATAATTTGTAATGTTTTTGCTAAGTCTGAGCAGAGTTAACGTGGTGTCCATAAATCTCAGCCTTACAATTGTGAAATTTGACAAGAAGCAAGGTCTTATATAACAAGTACAATACAATACACAAGCACAGTACAAAATATAAACAACGAAAATATCCGAAAACTCTAAATTTATATTTAAATCTTAAAAAAACGCGTTAAAAATTTGTACGGAACGTTTGGTGTACAAGTCCGATTCGCACTTTTATTTGTTCCAGGCCATGTTAGACAACATAAAACATTCCATAGTGCTGCTTCAAATAGCTAAGGTAAATACATAAACCATATTTATTTATTTCTATATTTATATAATATTTAATCAAATTAATATGGCGTCTAGCGACACCTATTTTCAATAGTTTGCAGTTTAATAAGCTACTACTACAGTTCGACTATAAGCTACTAGATGGCGTTGAAACGTAATTAATTAGGACGACTTGTCAATGTTTCTAAATTCATTAATTATTTCTTACTTCGTAATATTATTTTAATGATATAATACTCTACGCTATAAGGAAAATATGTTTTATCATCTCATTAGCAGAAATATATTGTACTTCCCTATACTTTTTACATATATGTTTGACAGAATAATAATAAATTAATGTATTGTGTAAAGTTTGAATTAAAATTTCAGTAAAATAGTTTCTTCTTTAATAATTTCATTGTGATTATTTTTTGAAGTTTAATTGATATGTGTCATTAAGGACTATATTTGAAATAGTTTGTTATATTTACAGAATACTGTCAATCCAATAAACGGGGTTTATCTCGGACCAACGAATTCTTCACAATTGCATATCAAACAAGGTATTTATAAAAAAAAAACTAACCTATTTTTATATTGACTCGACAAAGTGACTACAGTACTCCGGATGAAAAGTAAAAGTAGCCTAAGTAAAGCAACGACCGCCAAGGGACGAGAATCTGATGGCAGTTACCATCGCTATGTCGGCCCACATATACCACAAAAGAAAATCTCTAGATATATGAACAACTGGATATACACAAGCTGATTCCGAAACGCGACAGGCCGAAGTTAATCACTATGACGGTCTTTGCACTTGTGTACTGTGGTTACCTTTTATTAATGTTACTGTTTGTTTGCCTTTATAGTAAATACAGGATGTCCCGTAAGTCAACGTCTAAAGCTAAAAACTGATAGAGGAACAGTAACTCTATAGCTTATAAATAGAATTATCTAATTCGAGCGCGTTTAGGAGATATTTGGAAAATTCAAAATTATTTAAGAAATCCAGAATTACTTTAAATTTGAGACTTTTCTAAAAATTCACAAAGTTTTAAAACTTAAATTATGTATAACCATGGTTTGAGCTAAATTACGAATCTTAGAAAATTTGTTTCATCACTGAACAGAAGATTTAAATTTTCTAAGTATCTCCTAAACGAGAGCTACGATTCCTCTATCACTCCTTTAGTTTTGGATATTGATTTACGGGACACCCTGTATATCTAAGGTAGGCTTCAGCGGTTCGAACGTGTGGAAAAAATAGAATACAACTAGCTGACTCGGCAAACGTTGTTCTGCCATATAAATTATAGCAGACCAGCCACGCTTTGCTGTGACTGGTTTTTGAATAATTACTCAATCCAGTCAACGGATAGCGCCATCTTTTAGAATCGGTTGGAGCTAACTGTAAATTATGACTGCTAAATAATAAACAAATAATTTGCAATAAAATAATATTGCGACTATGAATTGAGATTAAAACTATCCTATCTTTTAAATTAAATCAAACTTCACGTGGTGTGTAAATTTCATTAAAATCGGTTTAGTAGTTTAGGAGTCCATCGCGGACAAACATCGTGACAGGAGATTTATATATATTAAGATTTGAATCTGCTAAGTCGCAGTATCCACAAGAGCCCACCAGCTCCAACTACTATCGGTTCTTCGGCCTGCCCACTGCCACTTCAGTTTGCCAATACGGAGAGCTATGTCAACAACGTTGGATCTCTGTTGGATAGCCTCATTTCGGACTTTATCCTTCAGAGAGATGCCCAACATAGGCCGCGCCATCGTACGCCGAGCGACCTTAAACTGGTAGACTTGCTCAACCGTTAGTGTCCACCTCTCGGATCTGTCTACTGAAGCTAAAAACAGAAAATTTAGCCATTAGATTTTTTTCATGACTTAGACACCCACTAAGACCATTTTTATATATTCCACCCTTCAGGGGAAACAAAAAATAGGGGAAAATAGGGTGTTCCGTATTCCAATAAGTCTGTGGGTAACTTTCGACAGCTCTGGCAACACCGTACGGGTTGTCAATTGAGTTTTGCTCTCGCTCGAACCGATCCGCCGAGTAGCGACATAAAACATACAAATATACATAAAATTCAACAAATTATCCGATTCCAAAGTGTATAAGTGTGCTTGGAAGATCCTCAAAGACACCAGTATCCTGGAGGAGAAGCAGGGGCCCCTGAGGAGTTGGCGAACTGGTGATCGCGGTAAGGGAGACTCTTTAGGCAGCCCGTGCGACAGTTGCGGAACTGTCGAAGTACCGTACATCCAAAGTTTGATAATCAGTCAATTTTGAAGTAAGCGCTATGAAAACTGGTATTTAAATTTTTGGATGGTAAACCCCAAGGAGGTTAATTGTCTCTATCAGGGCAACGCGTGGTCACCACAGCTAGTAATTAACAAATATACTGGTCAGGTGAATTGTCGCCGCGTGTGGAGATCGGCTCGGAATGCAGGGAGCTAGTTAACCCGGCGCACTCGCTACAGCCACTCGAAGATATCGACGCGCCAAGTATGTGCTTTTTTACGTTTTGTCAAAAAAAAGGTGTCTTTTTAAGGTCTGACGGTATTTTGCCGTGAGGTGAAGAAGTTGGCGTGACCGTACCCTTGGTAGACTTTGCCCCCCAAATGTTTAGTTGTGAGTGAAATGTGGCTCTATACACTACTCCTCCGCAATTCGGTAGAGGCCTAAAGAAGCCCAAAATCGCCGGGGTTGAGGAAATTAGTGTGGCGGTGCCTCTGACTCCAGCAGACGGGTGGGCGAAACATCCCGAAGGTTTTAGTCAGTAGGAGTCGGACACACCGGGGCCGCTGCCCTCACGGCGGCCCTTAAGGTACATGAGTATTTCCAACGGGTCAAAAAAAGATCAGATGGTGCTGATGCAGATCGCAGGTCCAAGTCCAAGACTGTGTCAGACACAAGTGCACTCGGGTTGGAGTACATATCTCACATCCCGGCTAGGACTAAGAGGTTCTCTAACTCCTTCTTTTGCCGTGTCGTTGGGCTGTGGAACGGTCTTCCGGCGAGCGTGTTCCCACCGTCCTATGATATGGGATCCTTTAAGCGTAGCGTGAAGAGATATTTGTGCAGGCCGGCATGATCGCTGCGACTACCGATGGGTTTTTTCTTACCTTTCGATAGTCGTTGGCGTTTTTTTGGACTGTACCATGCTTACCATCAGGCTTGGTGCAGTCACTGTGCCGTGTCAGTGTAATAAAAAAAAAGTACTATTGTCCTTTGGGAAGGATCCGCTAGATATCAGTTGATTAGTCGCAGGCCGCGTAGACTTATAGGCAATGGATCTTTGACTGACACTAAGAAAGAAAGAATGAAAAGTTTATTGAGGCAAAGGAAACAACACACAACAAACATATTTAAATAAAAACAACGATGAAAGAATACATAACATCACATCATGTATCCTGTGTGCTGCTACCCGTCTCAAAGAGCACTCGGCTCAGCGTGTGCTGGGCGACGCTGCACGCGCCGTCCAGCGCTGATTTTCAGCCGACGCTCAGGGGAACCGATTGCGCGGACGTCACGGTGCTAACACAATATTAGAACCTAACCAGATATACAAAAACATACCTTATAACGTACAATAAACAAGTATGACAATAAATACATAGAATACTTTTAAGTAGTATACAAAAATGTAGAATACTAAATAAAATAGATATAGATAGGGTAGATTGATAATAAAATACATGTACATACATACAGGCTGTTCCATAAAATATCAAGTAATAAAATATCAAGTCAAATTACAGAAATATCTAACACTAAAGTGACGAACATCGAGCATAAACGTAAAGTCGTCAGCCTCGTAATATTTCTCCGGTTGCACAGAGGAAAGGAGCCATTTCCTCTAATTCTACCAGCCCCATTTCATCTCAAAACCACTAGATGCAATATTAATGTCATGTGAAGGTGCCTTGGGAACGGCGATCGGCTGTGTTACTGGTCACATTGGGTGCAACATATAACCGCAAAGGGGGTTCAGCCACTAATGTATCCCTACTCACCCCGTAAGGAATATAGTGTGACAGTATTTTATTATTACTTACGTACAAAATTGATGTGTTTTAGTAATAATCACAGGACAAGCGATGTCGCTACTCGTTCCCGACACGTCCTATTCGTCATCAGAGGGAGAAGATGATTTCTACGATGCCGATGACGAACCTGCCGACTCAGCTCAGCCAGGACCCAGGTTAGTGGTTCTTGTTCACTCGGATGCAAAAGTGTCTCTAACACTGAACTATTGAGGTTGTACGGCAATTGCCCGAACTGGTTCGTGATCACGGCACAATACTCCCCAAACCGTCGTTTCGGAATCAGCATGTGAACGCAGCTGTTAGTTTTGTTTTTTTTTTTTGTAGATCGCACGTGAGTTTAAGAGAAAGGCAATGACTTTTAAGAATTTTTGTACTTCAATGTAAACCCAATAGCCCTGTGAAATTTCAGAACGATCCTCTAAACTATTTACGTTTCTTGACTGATCAAAGTTTTGGAAAAATTAAAGGAGCAAATTTAAAGTCCGCAATGTTGTGTAATCTCCAACAATAAAGAAAAATATATTTTATTCTTATGACCGGTGGTCGTGGGTGTGGTTGTGCGACGCACACGCACGTACTCTAGCCTCGGGTCTCCGTAGTCGACTGACTTAGCAAGCATCCCGTGCGCGCGTATCCTCTTACCCCGTGCGTCCCGTAACACCCTAACGAGCTTTAGAGCGTTTAACTCATGCACGTATCGGGCGGCGTCTACATGCTATATTCTATTTTTTCTCAAATGTTGCGCTGGTTAGTTTGTAACACAATTGTACAATTGTAGGCCTATGCCCAGTGGATAAGGGGACCGATATTCATACACGGCATCGCGAATTGTCATAAGTTCGAAGCCCAGTCCGTATCTCTCTCTGGGTTTCTCCGAACACGGATACGAAAGTACGGATTTAAACCCCACATGCGCAATAGTGAAGGAAAAAATCGTGAAGAAACCCGCACGGCATCTATTAGAAATGTCATGTGTACTAGTGTTGTGAGAACGGCTATCAGCTGCGTTACGCTGACATGATCAGGGCACAATAAGCGCAAAGGGGATGTAGCCACTAATGTTTCTCTGCTCACCCCGAAAAGTATGTGGCGTGACGATATACAGGCTGATTTTATAAACAAAGGAGATGTGCAGGGAGGATATTTATCATTCGATTTTAATTACAAATATATAAAAACACTGATATTTTAATATTTAAGTAAAACGAAGTAAATTACAGTTCAATATATTTAAGGGAATTTACACACATAAATGAATGAATAACAATTAATTATTAAGTAGGTATTTTGCCCGTCCTAAGCCAAGATACAAGCCGAAGGGAAAGCGAGTCAATACATATTTACCTGGAATCACGTAAAAGGAATTTTATCTACTTAACATTTAATAGTGCACCGCGTGCGTTACGGTGTCCATACTTTTTGCGGATCAATTATCATTTATTTTTCAATTTTGGTTTATGATATCTTAGGGAATATGGTCACTTACATTTTTATTAGTTACAAGAAGGTACAAATTATTGTATCCTGAAATATCTCCTTCGTCTAAAAATCATTCTGTATATATTTATTTATGACATTTGTCACTTTTCTACTATCGTTATCGTTGTACGAATGTTACTTTATGCTCGCAGGTGTATGATTTTAGCAGGTTACATTATTAAATGAAAAATCGATGTCCATTACGCGTTCTAGGTCAGCGGCCGTTCGCTAATCCTAAAATAAAAGGTCGATGAACGGGTGAGCCGAGCTTGCCATTTCGTGTGTGAATTTTATCTACACGGCTTTAAGTATGGGGGTCAATTTATACGTCGCTCCCATTTAATAAAATAGAATGATCATATTTCAAACACACATATATATGTTTTCATATATTGTGGATGTGTGGTGGTAGGGTTATTGTCTATTGCCCCAACTGGATAGTAACCATAGTACATACTGTAAGGTGTATTTTACAAACAGTGCCATTAGTTTTCGTTTCTGTCTATAGTGTGATCAAAGCTCAAACATGATATCCTAGAATTATTATAGAATATGGTCTGGTTACATTTTTAAATATTTATAAGAACGAATTGAGAGTATGTTTATTATTTTTTTGATTGTAAAGCATAACGGAATAACGTCGTCTGGATGACGGGCATTCATAAGGGTGGCACTCGTACAGTAAAGACGTACGCCTGGCCATGGTTATTCTGTAAGGATATTATTAAAATATAAGGAAGGATTATACACAAGGAATATGAGTCTGGTTAATATTATAGCTAATGTAAGGAAATGGGAATAAATGATATACGAGAAGAGTTGTTTTTGTTAAACTTCTGAACATCGATATTAATACGTTATAGTCATAGATGGGCAAAATGTAATCAGATTAATAAAAATGATTAACAATACCATTTTACGTTTTTTACCATTAATATGGCTGCATTTTGCTCATTTATGTTTTAAATACTACAAAATCCCAGATTGTATACACATTTATCATTTCTTAATGTTTTAAATGGATTTAATCATGATTGCAGAGCAAGGAAATTAAAATTACGACTACATTTTGTAATCGTTCATCCATTAATCAGATTACATTTTGCCCATCTCTGGTTATAGTGACTCGCTTCGTCGCGTTTCAGGTACAACTTATGCACGTCAAGTAACTCCATACTTAGAGACCTTCAGTCGTCATAATTGTGGACTGAAATGACGAAGATTGTCAGAGGAGTTTTGTCCTTTGATAGTCGCTATCATTCTTGGATTACACTTTACGTTCCATTACATGCAATATAGTTATGTTAGTTTTGGGAGTCGAAGCTGCTCACGTCCGTAGGCTTTACCCTAGTTTCCCTACACGTGACTCCTGGGTGGTGCTAAACGAGCAGCAGCGTGTTGGTAGGGCGTCGGTGCCCGTCTGGATCGCGACCACAGTACATGGGTGTAAAGGCCGTCATAGTGACCAGTTTCGGCTTGTCGCGTTTCGGGATCAGCTTGTGTATATCCAGTAGCTCATATACCTAGAGACCTTCAGTCGTGGTATATGCGGGCCGACATGACGATTGAGACTATCAATGGATTTTCATCCTTTGATAGTCGTTTTCGTATTTAGACTGCACTGTACTTACCATCAGGTACTCTGTAGTCACTATGTCGAGCCGGTGTAAAAAAAAAAAGTTACTTTGTCGAACGAGTATAAAAAATGTCAGTTTCAGAAACGCTCCTTAACCCTTTGAAGCCGCACCACAAAATAACTACTTATAGTTGACACTCGAAAACTACACAGCACCGGTCGCGATCGCCCCAAAGAAAGTGTTAAAAAAAATATTTTTTCTACTAAGCCGAGTCCAGTGAAATTCCATAGAGCCACTTGGTTCTATAAAGCATACGTTGGTAAAGCTACCAATGCCAAAACTAGTCAATAAAGGTATAAAAATGACTAAATTATGAATAACGTGAATTCGCGCCCGCGGGCCGCAACGGTACAATTGTTGAGCGCCCGCGGGCGTCAAAGGGTTGAGAGCGATTCAGCACTACGTTCGATACCTGAGAGTAGCTACCTCGTATCAGCCATATCAATGATACAAAGCCCCGAATGTGTTTATACAAAATTCTTGAAACATCCACAATCTCACTTGAACTCTTAGTCTATACTTCCCGAGGAAAACATCTCATAAAAAGTACCCAACATGCCTAATGAAGTTTTCACTTCAAAATGGCGAAAGTCAATCAAGCGATCTCTTTTTTCTTCTGCAAACTTTTATCATCTACATCTGTTTATTATTTAATAAATAAATATGACAAAAAAGGCAAGAGAAGTAAATTTTATTTGAATTATTTGGCTAACTTAGTCGTACTTAGAAGCATTAATTGGAAGTAAATAACTTATAATCAATATATAATTTAATGAATACAATATTAATTTAAAAATAAAAAAAAAACGACAAAAAAGTTTATCTTTAAGACTCATAACGTAATTTTTCACCATTTTAAATTAAAACTCGCAACGGTCGATTATCTGTCAATGAATTTTCCACAGTTTATATAATTCTCCAGACATTAAGTGGCTATACACACAGCCACGCGAAGCGCGGCAATACTCCAATTTGTGAAGAAAGTGCGTTTTCTTTACATACATTGTCAATATTTATTACTATAGCTCTTTGTAAAATGTAAACTAGCTTGATTTCGTTGATTAAGCCTAAATTCCATGTTACAAAAGGTTAACCTTATAACAGTAGGTACATGATGATGTTGTCCTAGCCGGTTTCGGCCACGGCGACTGTTTCAACACCGGTTAAGAAATTCGGGGTCCAGTTTTCGGAAACAGTCAATCGCGCAGGAGATATTTAAGTGCATAACTGGACGCGCAGCCAGAAAAGCACTCTCTTGTCCGAGCTCCCTCAGGCCCGATGGAAAGGAGAACCAGTACGATCGGGAGGGAGCAGGATGCAGGTTTGGTCGAGTTTTCCCTTCTCTAAACACCTGGTTGAATTGCGGTGTTCAAGAGATGCCTTAGTCGCCTTTTACGACACCTCAGCAAGAAGAGGGGGGTGCTATTCTATTCAGCCGGCAACCACCACGGCTTAACAGTAGGTACATATTTGAACAGTGAAAGTTCTGTTAAAATTGAGTCTTGACTCTGAACAGAAACATGAATTAAGATTTTAAAATAGTAGAGATATTTTTATACGCCCACTTGACATGATATTGCGCTAGACTCTTGAGCCCATGGCGTATATAAACCAACCATTCATTATTGTGGAATGTTTATTGGATTTTCTTATGAGTTTTAATCCGGTATGTCAATAAAAGCGGCGGGAACAACAATGCCGCCGACATTATCTACTACGGCCGTTGCTTGCGTAGTGTGTTCGTGGATGGTTGGCGGAGCACGCTCTTTCCATTCAAGAACTTATTACGATCATTTACAATCCTCGTTGCTTTTTACAGTCTATCATGTTACGCTCATTATTAATATGGCCACACTGATCGTTGTCTTGACGTGATAGCTAACCATTAATATGGCAACACTATTTCTTTGTCTTGATATATAGCTTCCGTGAGGTTGAACAGTCAGTCGTCTGCTAGCTCCCATGCGAGAAACAAATGTAAAAGAGATTATCAGAGCCAACTACAAGTGGAATTGATTATCAGTATTCATTTTAATATATTGCTAAGCGAGTTTTACAATCACAACTGTGGAGTTCAATGCACCTGTAAATATCTAAGTCACGTGAATTGTGTTTAAATGCACACCAAATGAATAAATTAAAAAGAGTCACGATAAAACTGCCTTCTGATTCACTCGTCACCACTGTCGGAGACTCCGACGCAATATTTTGTGGATGGGAGTCACAAGTCAAAAACAGTAGACTACATGATTTCGACTATCTTAAGATTATATTCCTCTAAATCAGAACTATGATTTACAAAATGTAATTTTAATGTTATTTATAAAGAGGAGTATTAGTGCTAACAAATATAACGATAAATGACATATCTTTCTATAGAAAAAACTGCTTAATATTGCAACGAAATCTGTATGTCTAGGTATGCCTCAAGATATAAACTAGTTTGAATTTTTTTACTACGTAAATCCAGTCACCGAGAGTGATTATTAAATGTCAACGTGCAGTAAATTTTGCTAGCATTATATACAATTTGCTATATCTATATAACATCTCCGAGTTATCACTATTGAAATAAAAAAGACTAGATTTCTAAAAAAGGGATATTATTCCATCAATGGATGTTTGAATGATAAAAGTGCGTGGTTTTAATATATGCAATCTTTCTCGCGGGGCATTCAATACTTTGTATGTTATACATGTTATTGTACCTCATTATGTTAAAAAAAAACTACTAGAGTTTCTTGCCGGATGGTCTCGGTAGATTCTGATTTTCGAATCGGTGGTAGATTCACATTACTTTTTTAAGCTTAGCTAAGCTTTAAAGTATTAGCTTAGTCCAAGAAGCGTCTATAAATTTCAGCCTCAGTCTTGGGCAGCTTGGAGCAACAAATGAAATCTGATTTAAACTTATATAAAACGATAGTTAGTGTTAGGTTACTTATTCTCTTGCACGGAATTATTATCCCGTTTTAATTACTGTTCACGCAAGCCGCTTTTGTTAAAGACGAACTCATTGCCAGAGCAAAGTCAAAGTGTCGTCTATAAATCTCAGCTTAAGATTTTAAGACTTAGGTATAGCTAAGTACAGTTCTGATAGAGGTAAGGTTCTTCAAAAGTAGTTGAAACCACGACAGTTGCCGTTAATGTATCCCTGTTTTCTGTAAAAGGGCTATATCATGGAGATATATATTATTATTTCAACTTTTTTGCATTTTCTATGCACTATTTACCTATATTATTAACATCAAATAATAATAATATATGTCCACGCCACATCCCTATCGGGGTGAGCAGAAATACATAAGTGGCTATACCCACTTTGTGTTTATATGTCGTGCCAAACGTGACCAGCAGCGCTACTCATCGCCGTCTCCAAAGCACTTATTCTTGACAATTCTATTAGATCCCATGCGAGTTTCCTCACGCAGTGTTCCTTCACGTTGAGCTTGTGGTGCTCCTAAATCTTTACTTAACCTGGAAACATCCAGAAGTTAGTGTCGAGATAAGAACCTAGAATCATTCTCGTTACCGTGTATGGATACCGGTTTCTTATCCACTAGGTCATCATAGATAGTATATTTCTATATTCGTTTAGATGCTTATTACTTAACTAGCTGACTCGGCAAACGTTGTTCTGCCATATAAATTATAGCAGACCAGCCACGCTTTGCTGTGACTAGTTTTTGAATAATTACTCAATCCGCTCAACGGATAGCGCCATCTTTTAGAATCGGTTGGAGCTAACTGTAAATGATGACTGCTAAATAATAAACAAATAATTTGCAATAAAATAATATTGCGACTATGAATTGAGATGAAAACTATCCTATCTTTTAAATTAGATCAAACTTCACGTGGTGTGTAAATTTCATTAAAATCGGTTTAGTAGTTTAGGAGTCCATCGCGGACAAACATCGTGACAGGAGATTTATATATATAAAGATATCTAAATAATAATAGACTTCCTTTTAAAAACAGCCGAAGTTCGCATAAACGTAACAATGAACCCCGATAAGCAGGAAATTATTGGTCGTAATTAAAAAAAAAACAGCCATTAGAATAATGTATGACTATTTAGATTAGAGTTAGCGACAACAAAAATGTTAATTTTTGAATTTAGCTTATGACCCAGTTTTTATTTTTTACACTGGTTCGACATAGTGACTACAGAGTACCTGATGGTAAGTGCAATGTAGTCCAAAAACGAAAGCGACTATCAAAGGATGAAAATCCATTGGTAGTCTACGTCGTCATGTCGGCCCGCATATACCACGACTGAAGGTCTCTAGGTATACGAGCTACTGGATATACACAAGCTGATCCCGAAACGCGACAAGCCGAAACTGGTCACTATGACGGGCTTTACACCCATGTACTGTGGTCGCGATCCAGACGGGCACCGACGCCCTGACACCTCGCAAAAAAAATTATAATAATAATTTTGTGTGTAAAAATGCGTCTGTATGTGTGATCAATGTAAATGAAAAATTAAAGTCAATCTGGTACTTAAAATACAGTCGCCGGATGCCGAGGAAGATGGCTCGGCTTTGCCCTTAGCATCCGGCAGACGGGAGCAGGAACACCCCGGTGGTTTTAGTCGGCGCAGGTCCGACACACCGGGGGAGCGGCCCTCACCGCTCCCCTGACGGTCCGTAGGGATTTCCACCGGGTGAACAAAAAAATAGTACTTAAAATACAGACATTGGATGTAGTCTAAGTGACGTTAATTTAGTAAAGGTATTGGTGAAACATTTTTTTTTAATTTTTGTGTTGGTTTCGGACCTCAGATCGAGAATCGCTGGTCTAGTTCACAAATAGGTAGGTATCGCCTTAATAAGCGTTTTTATCGTCTATCTCGGCTAGTATTCCGAAGAGTTATTTAACCTAGTTCCATCATCTCCGTTTCATAATAGAACATCACGCGTAGGCTTACGGGGTCACAGCTATACGGAAACTTGCATCCCGGCTAGTGATGAAAATGCCCGGGAATATTCCCAAAGCGCCCAAAACTTCCTTGGGAATATTCCCGGGAATTTACGAAATGTTCTCGGAAGTTTTGGGCACTTTGGAAAAATTCCCGGGCATTTTCATCACTAATCCCGGCTAGGACTAAGAAATTCTCTAACTCTTACTTCTGCTGTGTTGTTGGACTGTGGAATGGTCTTCTGACAAATGTGTTCCCACCGTCTTTTGATATGGGGTCCTTTAAACGAAGCGTGAAACGTTAGTTCTGGACCTACCGATAGGTTTCTCTTCACTGTTTCTCTACCATGGTTACTAGCAGGCGTGGTAAGGTCTCTGTACCGTGTCGGATACCATCCTTATGTGGTGGACGTTCCTTATATCCGCACGAAGATATTCGCTTCTATATTCATCATGCGAACAGCTAAGCAGTGGAATATGCTTCCAGCGACCGTATTTCCATGATCTTATGACTTGGGAATCTTTAAAATAAGAGTATTGAAGAGGCTTTTGTTGGGTGGTCCATCGTCGAACTCAACTTCACTTTCCACCAGGTGTGATTGAGGACGAGCGTCCGCTTGTAAATCATAAAAAACAGTAGTCTTAACATCATAGGCTGATTTGATTCCAACTGAGCTATCAGGCCTCCAGTACAGTTGATTTAAAACACGATTTTCACTCCACTGTCTAGATCCATGTTAAATATAAACATGAAATCCATTACCGATTTCCACATACACTTTTTTGGACCAATAATTTATGTTTAAAGGTGTTTATTTATAAGCTCACGCCCGTCCGTCCGTCGATTCGGTAGCGATGCGCACTATATGCGCCATCCCGTGGAGGTTTGCCGGCATAGATTAAGAAATACAGACAGAGATGACACTCTTTTTAACCAAATCTCAGTCCGTGTTAATCATTTTCTGAATCAACAAATAATATGTCATTATATATTACAATGTACATTATACTTAACGATTTTTTTGTTTATTTATAAATTTTGTTTTTTTTATATATGTATTAGTTAATGATGTTAAGGAATGCCTAATGACTAATCATTAATATCTATTGTCGATATATAAGTGTTATAATACTTGCAATAAAACCGTTGGTAGTCTGTTATCAATAATATATCGTCACACTATATCCTTTGCGGTATGAACAGAGATACATTAGTGGCTGTATACACTTTGCGCTTATATGTTGTGCCCAACGCGACCGGTAGCGCAGCTAATCGCCGTTCTCAGGGCACCTGTTAAAATCCAAGGGGACTCACAAACACCTCTGTCATTGACTCAACTCTGGTTTAGATACATTCGATAAACTTATAAGAATTCATGCTTGTTTTTAAGCTATGTCTAATACATTGAACAAAAAAACGTATATATTCTGTGTTATTATCTCTTTACTAATGTAGCTATTTATAAATATCGTTAACGCTATAATTAAATTTCCTGTTTATTTTATTAATAGCTACAAATAATATAATCTAATTATAAACATTAATCATACACTCTACTTAATCGTACTCTTACACATTATAAACATATTGATTTAAAAAGAACGTGACAATAATTATAAAATACAAGGAAAAGGACTTCTTTACAGTGTTCGGTTGTTTATTTTTTATATTTGATTGACTGGCAGCGTTAAATTTTATGTAATCAGAAAATTTTAATACTAAAATTAATATGTCGTCACGCTATATCCCTTTCGGAGCTAGTACGTTAGTGGCTATAGTCGATTTACGTTTGTTTGTTGTGTCTAACACGACCAGGACGACTTAGACAAAGGCACATTCCATCAACGACAACGATGTTGGAAAATGTATGGACATTACATAAGCTTGCGAATTATCATGTCCACACGTTCCATACATTTTTCATTTTTTTACTATTGGTATCGCTAGTCGATTCTTACTTTTGACTATGTCTTCAATGGTACAATTGATCGCCGTTATCAGGGTACTACAGATGATATTTTTGCTAGATACCATGCGGGTTTTATCTACTTTTAATAAAAATGATTTAGCTAAATATCGACGTACCTGTCTATTTAATGCATAATCTGTGGCACTCTCACGCTCCGCACTTCAGTGCATGACAGTACGCGATCCGCGGCGCACCTATGTTGTGCCCGACGCTACCGCGTCAATCGATAAATCTGCTAGCGATAATAAAACTGCATTCACCGCACACTGTTTACTGTTTTCTGCGTACGTGCTCTGACAACACGATTGCTTGATACAATTCGTGACGTACGTGACTGTTTCAGGACTGTTTAATTTTTTTTTCTGACGCGATGACTCTATTTGTGTTTTGTTTTTGCTACTAATGATCATGTTCGCATTTTGTACACCGGTTCGCGGTACCAATTATTCGTTCAGTGATATAACTTTTAATGGGTAAATAATAAAACATCGTAGCGTAATTAGGACCTTATGCTTTAAGTTTAAATGTTGATTTCGCTTTGAAAATGTGACTTTTAGTTTTCATAACAGAGGAAGTCGTTGCATATAATTCAAAAGATTACTTCTAAGGACTGATACTTACGTATTTCCTTGTGGTTGTTGTCCTTAGAAAGAATTGTGTCTATTGAATATTCTCAGTGGATTGAATTTAATTAAAGGTCCTCAGTGGCCTCCTCACAAAGCAGGAGAGGTAGACCTTCGATCTCGCTAGAATAAAACGCTGGGGTGCCGTCAACTGATCCAATACATCAGTCCCAGCCGATAGGTCGACTCATGACTGGTTGGCTGATGTTTTTGGGGCCGTGGCCGCTCAGGGCGAGGGCCCTGAGCAACGGGCTGACGACCCATGAGATGTGGACAGAGCGTTGTGATGTACTCTGCCGAATATATCGAGTAGTGCCAGGGGAAGAACCTTTTCTTCAGGATAGGTGTTCGACGGGCGTGCCGCGACTTTGTTGAATTGGTTACAAGACCCACACTCCTCGTCTTTATGTAGAGGTTCACAGTGTGGCGGTTTTTAGAAGGGTCACAAGTCCGGCACACCTTGGTTCACACCCCCTTAATGCGGCAGAGCGGCTTGTGATGATTTTCCCAAGTTTAAAAAAAGGACTTATCACGATTATATGCTTTTTACTGGTTAATGGTGGAATATGGATCCTCAGGCCTGGCTGCTAGAAAGTAGAGGAACATTCCGGCCGTTTTTAGTCAGTAGTAGTCTGGCAAACACGATGACCCTAACTGTCCGGTGCAGGATTTTCCACCGGGTTACCAAAAAAAGCTTATACTATGTTCCCTTCTCAGATCGCTTTCCTCAATGCTAAGGCTCGGAAATGCCCTTAAACTGTCGTCTATCATATGATGGTACGCCATTCCTCTCTTTTCTTGGCATCGTAGAGAGCATTGTGTAATTTTTTGATCAATGTTGCAGGTATGAAAACAGTCCATCTCATCTGCATGGGTTTCGACCCTTCGGATATATTCCGTCAACCGTATCAGTAACCATCAGTTGCTCAAAATTATTATCGTCTATCTTAGCTATATGGCCAAAAAATTCTAGTATTCGTAGAGTATTTTTATATGTAGTATTATGTAAATACAATATATTAGGACCAAAAGCTCAAGGCGACGCGAGAGACTACGGTGCTTACGCCTTGTTAACGCAGCCTCAAAAAATATTTCCTCGGTACTCGTATAAAACAATCTATAGTATTTTGATCATTCGTTTTATAGTTTAGGGGCAATGTCCCTCATACCCTTCTACCGGTACTCAAGCTCTATTAACTAGAGTCTTTCTTAAATTCAACCTTACTTGTCAATATCCAGTGCTGAAATGCCGATATATTATATTCTGTACTTCATTATAAAATAGTTGAAAAATCTATAATTATATTACTCATTCATTTAGATACTTCGGTAACCGAAACTATTGATAGAGATACTGAAATAGTAAAGTTATTTATGTGTGATTATATCGAGTTGTATATTTCTTCGATTATAATTATTTCGAATACTCTAACCTATATAGGCCTTAAATAAAAAATGACCTTACCTAAGAAACCGAAGTCTAGTTTCTGAAACGCCTTTTAAAACATGACTCATCAATTGCAGTCAAATTTATGACTCATTAGTGTGTAAATGCCTTTTAGAAATTTAAGGATAATTTCTGCTAATGTGCAACAATCACTGATATTATTATACCGGGGAAAAAAGTGAAAATGGTAGTTTCAAATATCTAGAACGTGGTGGTCTAGTGGATAAAGGGCCAGTATCCTTTAGCGGCAACGCGGATAGTCGTAGATCCGTATTCCAGCCGTACCTCTGTGTTTTTTTTAGATAAAGTACGGATTTAGGCATCACATGCTCACCGGTGATGGAAAAAATCGTGAAGAAATCAGTATGGCATCTAATAGACATGTCACGTGTACTAGAGCTGTGAGAACGGCGATCAGCTGCGCTACTGGTCACGTTGGGCACGACATATAAGCGCAAAGTGGACACAGCCACTAATCTATCTCTGCCCATCCTGAAAGGGGTAGAGACTGACGATATATTATTATTCTACTAGCTGTGTCCGCGACTTCGCGTGGAATAGTTATTTTGGGCAATTTAGTTAGTTATTTATTTTAAAATTGTAATATCTTCTAAGATGTTCATTGAAATTAAGTGATGTCAAAAACAATTTTGTTCACAATTAAATAATCTTAATCAACAACACATTTATTTGGATACAGATTAATATTATTACGTTGATACAACTCTTAACAAATAATGCATTGATTTCGACCAAATTTGATTACCATAAAAACGGGTCTAGTGAGTTAATCTTAAAAAATAGACATATACTGTCGTGGAATTTTTTTTAGATCATTTCAAGAGGAATAATTCTTTCATACATATATTTTTGGTATCTTGAACCGTTTTCGCAGCGCACGCAATAGAAGCCCTCAAGGATGAATAATTTTCCCCGTTTTTTTTCACATTTTCCATTATTTCTTCGCTGCTAATAGTTGCATCGTGATGTTATATAGCCTAAAGCCTTTCTTGATAAATGGTCTATTCAACTCAAAAAGAATTTTTCAATTCGAACCAGTAGTTCCTGAGATTAGCGCGTTCAAACAAACAAACAAACTCTTCAGCTTTATAATATTCGTATAGATTAAATATCTGGAATACTAAGTTAATGACTAAAAATTGTCGATAATGTTTGTGATACAGTTTTCCTATACCTTTAAATGGTTAAAGTAGTTAGTTGCTTTTAGCGCGAGAACTGAAATTACCACTCTAAATAATGCCATTTAAAAAAATACTTCCAAGTGCGAGTAAAACTGTCGTACTAAGAGTTCCGTACAGACTTGTATGTTGGAACGTTGAACCATAAATAAAAGTAAGTTAATGCGCGTATAAAACCCGTTAAAGTATTTATAATGACTACGGAACCCTAACAAAGAGAATTATAAAATTAATTAGTCAATAGAACTCAACTCGTCAATATATTGCTTAAAAGAATACATAATTTTAGAAAGGATCATTCAAAATAAGTTGCTTTGAAAATAAGGCAATAATATTGCAACTCGGTTTAGTTTTTTATTCATTTTATTATCAATCTAAAATACACTGAGATATCTTGATTTTATAACGTTTTTGTAAAGCTATGTGTTGGGTGAAATGCCGAACATGATGATAATATTCAGATATGCGTTTTATACGTGATATTCTTCAATATCGTTCTGATAATAGTGACACGCGTAGAAATAAACAAAATGGGAAGAAAAATTGTATAGAGTATGAGGATTGGAAAGTGTAAAATAAAATACTTACAAAATAAACATAATCAGGTCGTCATGAAATAATAATTAATTTACAACAAAAATGGCTCGACAATGTTTTTTTTTTTTTTTTGTTTCTGTCAAATAATATAAGAACCCGTGCACACCTTGCGTTACGACGGCGCAAGTGCCGCAATATTGTTACGCCGCTTATTCAAAATGTATCGCAACGTTGAAATGTTTACATATTTTTGTTTAAGATCATGTTTTTGGCTACATTTTTGGTGTGTGTATGTAGTTTCTCCGTATTTCCATATCCTGTAAATTCCGTGTCACAGACTGCAGATACCACTTTGAGTTCGTGACCACTTATAATTCAGGTCACAGTTCGGCGAAGGTAGTTAATTGATATATATAAATAATTAATTCTCTCGTTGCATGCACAAAGAAATTCCTCGTTTGTAATAGCTTGGGAGTCGGCTATTGTGCACATGATTACTCCCACGGCTTTGGTTAGGATAATATGGCTATTGTTTCATCTCTTTATTTATAAAATTCAACTTTCGTGCATATCAGAGGCTTCATTGTTATTTGTTTTATTGAACTCACGCAATCGTTATATTTCCGCGCTGACTCATTCGTGTTCGTCACGTCTACACTTTAGACTAAAGTTGTATTTTCGTTGTTTGATGCTGATACAAATTACTTACCGATATTTTCCATAAATTCATAATTTAAACCACTAGAGAGACTGTTTAGATGCATATTTTGCTATCTCCGATATATGCTTTGTAAAAAGGGCGTAATATAGTTGCTATATTATCGCAAGCCGTATAAGAGACTAATAAATTATTAATTTTGGCGTCTCTGAAGACAAAAGGAAGAAAAATTTGTCTTAGATATTAACATAGCTAGATGATAGTTTAGTAAAATAAAGAAATGGATCTACCACATATTCTTAGATCCGATTTTGTGCTTTAAAGAGGTTTTGTATCTAGTTGTGTCAGGTGTACTTTTATTTATGACAGTAACTACTGGTATTGAAAAATTTTTTTTTTTTTTTACTTGGGGAAAATCTGATAGGATCATCTCAGCCGCACAGGATGGTTCGTTGGACTTGTACTGGCCGAAAAACCCCAAGGTGACTACTTCTGCGCATTGCCGGGGACTATGGGTCCTGTAATCAATTCGCCACAGCCCCGTCGCGTCGCGCCCGCTGGGCACAAACTCGGGGGAAGATGATGCCTTCCCCGATACTGCTCTTTGTATTTAGGCAGAGCACGTCACAATGCCCTGCTGATTTCTCGAGGGAAATGAAGTATTTGCCTTAATGCGGGAATATTTAAAAGTTATAACTAATGGATAGCGATTAACTGTGGTAATTGAAGACGGTTTTTGGTTTGAAGGAAACGCAATTGAATCTTGATGCTATATTACTCTAGTAGCCAAGTGTGTTTTTACATAATTCGATCGCTGTACTTATGTCCTAAGGTTAACCTTACATATAGTACTTTATTTATATTTTCTTAATATAATAATTGGCCAATCGCAGTGCCGGATTTCCCCGCTCTACTACCGCCTTCTTTCCGTTGTCGCCATGAGACACACCTCTCCTCCCGCTTCCCCGCATACCCCGCCCGAATCTCGCTGTCCGCAACACTAATGAGTTTTTGTTACAAGACAGTTCTACGATAGACAGATTTCTTTTTACTAAGTTTTTTAAATTGTGTTTTAACTGACAATGTTAAAAAAATATTGGAGTAAACAATGTTTATGAAAGTGACAGTATTTCTGGTTAGTTTAAATTTAATATAGTTTAAAGAACACCAAATATCAGTGCCTAAAAAATGTGATAGCTACGTTTTTAATATTCAATATAAATTTATATATCTACAAAGACATAGATTTTTAAATTTGTGTAAACAAAAGTGAAGTGTCGATGTCTTTTTAAAATAATACTGTGTGTGTGTGTGTCGATGGTGAATTAATTTCGTGCACGATGATACGAGCTTTGACTTCTAGAAGATGGTCATTGAGACGGGACAGTGAAAGGTGAGGTCACGATTTTTTCTTTTTCATTATGTATAAACATCATAACACTCTTTATTTAAATAGACCCATTACAAGTTTTTTTTATATTCTGACACGGCATGGTGACCACATCACACTTGATGGTAAGCATGATTAGTGACGTGCATAGGGTATTTGAACAAGGTAGCCAGTGTTTGCGTAATTAATTTGAATATATATTATTATAGTAAATATTATATAGCTGTTATACGAAAGAAACATAGAATGAAAGCAGAATACGTATAAATGTATGTTGGTAGGTATTTCTTCATCTTTAAGTAATTTATTCCGGACTTATTTATTGTAAGGGCATGCAATGCTTTCATGCGTCTATGGAATTAACGCTACTGAGCATGATGCAGTCCAAAAAAACAACAGTAAATAAAAAGAAATCGATAGTTTCAGTGATCATGCCGGCCTGCATAAATATACGCTTCGTTTAAAAGACCCAATATGATAAGACGGTGAAAATAGTCGCCGGAAAACCGTTCCACAGTCCACATTTATCTAACTTATACTTTTGCCGAGTCGTTACTCGGCAAAAGTATAAGTTAGATAAATTCTTAGTAACCTAGCCTTTGTTCTTCTTCTTCTTAAGGTGCCTCTCCAATAGCGGAGGTTGGCCGCCAGCTCAGCGAACTTCTCTCTGTCTTGACCCAAGCGAAACAGTTGTTCGACGCTGGCAATACTTAAGCCTTTATAAGCCTTTGTTGGTAATTTGAAAACAAACATCTAAGTATTCTTCCTTAATTAACATCAATTACGATTCATATGACATGATATAGTATAGTATGATGTGATATACTATAATGTAATATGATATAGTGTGGTATAATATAATATAGTATAGTATGATTTAGTATAATGTAATATGATACAGTATAATTAAACAGGCCACTCTGACGTATGTTGTGGATGTCTTAATAGGAACTGTACATTTTTTATTGTAACTTTATGTATGTATTATGTGAATTAGTTATTGTACCGGGCAACTGGCAACCCTGTAAAAGTAAATAAATAAATAAGTAATTTATGCTATTTAATTTAAAATTCTTACTTCACTCTATATATCTTTGTGATCAACTTTCGCTTCTTTAAAACTAATTTCTTATTTCATAATTCACTGCATAAGTCTTACTTAATGTAGACTTTCACAATAATTAATGCATTGTGCCTCTAGATAATCTTAAGTCATGAATCGGCTTTAAAATACTCATTATATTTTAGTAATGACTTAATTGAAAAAAATATAACAAAAGAGATATGAAATGGGTCGTAAAAAATAATATAAATTAAATATTAAAAACACCCAAATGCAAGTTGGACTTGCGTACCGAGAGTTTCATGGATACTTATATTTACTTTTTATATTTTTATGAAAACATACAGTAATATATAAAAATACACAAAATAAGATACAAATATTGAAAGTTTCCAAAAATATAACATTCACAGAACAAAAATCAATCTAAGGGACACAAAACAATAAAAGAAAACGAACTATGTAATATATATTTTTTTTATTTCTTATAGGCGAACGCTTGTCCTCAATCACACCTGGTGGAAGGTGAAGATGAGTCAGATGATGAGCCGCGTCCGCCTAACAAATGCCTATTCACTCGTATTTTAAAGACTCCCAGGTCATAAGATCGCGGAAATATAGCCGCTGGAAGTATATTACACTCCTTAGCTGTTCGCATAATGAATGTCGAAGCTAATCTTCTCTTGTGGATATAAGGAACATCCATCACATACGGATGGTATCCGACACGATTTCTAGTGGTTTTGTGATAGAATGGGGCTGGCGGATTCAAAGAATGTAGTTCCTGAGAACACTCCACCGTGCAAATGGTAAAAGACTCGTAAAAGATGTAATATAATTATATAAGGAAAAAAAGGGAGTCGAAGCTGCTCGCGTCCGTAGGCTTTACTCTAGTTTCCCTACACGTGACTCCTGGGTGGTGCTAAACGAGCAGCAGCGAGGTGGTAGGGCGCCGGTGCCCGTCTGGATCGCGACCACAGTGCATGGGTGTAAAGCCCGTCATGGTGACCAGTTTCGGCTTGTCGCGTTTCGGGATCAGCTTATGTATATCCAGTAGCTCATATACCTAGAGACCTTCAGTCGTGGTATATGTGGGCCGACATGACGATGTAGACTATCAATGGATTTTCATCCTTTGATAATCGCTTTCGTTATTGGACTACACTGTACTTACCATCAGGTACTCTGTAGTCACTATGTCGAGCCAGTGTAAAAAAATAAAATAAGTCAACAACAAAAATCCTACTTTCCTATCCTCCCTTCTGCTGCGAAACGCGAAGTAATGGAACTCGCTTCCTGCGTCGGTGTTTCCAGCATCTTATGACATGGGAATCTTCTAACGTCGAGTGAATCGGTATTTGCTAGGCAAGCGCGCTCTATCATCGGCCTCATCATCAGTTTCCAGCAAGTGAGATTGAGGTCAAGCGCAAGCCTGTAACTAATAAAAAAAAACTTGTTGATATATAATTTGGAATCGGAAAAAAATCCGTGATGTAATTACAAAAAAATATTTCTTTTTTCTTTCTATACTTCTGCTATAAGACCTTGTTTCTGGCCAAACATTATTCAAGGTATAGATTCTGTGTATCTATACTCTATTATTCCGTTCCTCACTGTTTTCTGCGTATTGAAGCAATAAAAAAAGTGTTAGCTGACCTGATCACCACTTTGCGGCTCGTCTGGTCATCTAGCATTTGCTGAACTGACTAACCTTTATCACGGCACAGGATATTTGCTTTTCTGTCTTCTACCTTGATTGACCTATTATTCTGTGCCAAATAAATGCTTTTTCTTTCTAGGTCAACGGGAAATATCTTGTAACATTTTGATTATGCTGTAAAAACGTAAAGCTTGCGACATAAATGGTCGTGTTTTTAGATTTTATTGAGAGTTTGACCTGGAATTAAGATTTTTATCATAAGTAAAACGTAACATAGACGGGACAATTTTTTTTCTCTTTATTTATGGTTTAGTCACTTATGCGACTATGTTGCCAACATACAAAACAGTATAAAATAAACAACAAATAATAAACAAGGATAAACAAGTTAAAACTTAATACTACACAATACTATTGCGTTATGCGATAGGGGGGGTCGCTTAGTATGGAGTTGACCTGATCTGGATGAATTTGACTTCCCAGACCCAGGTGGAGCAATCGGAGGGACACCCCGGGGGTTTTTAGTCAGTAGGAGTCTGACACACCGGGATCACTGCCCTCACAGCGTCCCTGATGGTCCTATGCAGGGTTTTCTCTCCGGGACACAAAAAAAAGGAGTTGAATTGAGTATTTAATATTCATTTCAACTTGGTACCTGCATTTTTTTCCTGAAACTTTTTGTCAGTCTTAATAAACAGACAGACAATGTGATTTTAATAGGGTTCCTTTTTTCCCTTTGAAATTTTAAAACCCCTAAAAAAGGCAAAAGATGTATGCCTTGAATTACCAATCTCAAGTTTTGCCAGTGAAAAGTATTATCTTGACATTTTCCACAAAGGTAACGTGAATGGGCTCTTAAAATTCGTCGCCATTTCGCCTCGAGCTTCTTTCGTCGTGTTTTCGTTACATAAAACATTTCGGTACCTACCTACCTACCGACGTACACAGAACCCACTACCTCGGGCAATATAAGAGCCCTTAGCCAATGTTTCCAAGTTTGGATTTTACCCTAAATTTAGGGATTTCATATATAAAAAGGAGTTAAATTCTTTAAGGTTGGATTTTTTTTAAATTAAATCAATATAAAAAACTGTAGCTAGCCGAGAAAAGGTGTAATAGATTCGTTGAATTCATAGAAATAGCAAATACATTGCAAGGTAATCCAGTATAAATCTTTCGGTTGAAAATTAACTATTATGTTTGAAGAGTTGTTTAACCTTGTTCCACCCTCTCCCTTCCTGAATAGAACCACGCGCGCGGGTTTGCGGAGTCACAGCTATACGGTATCTCACATCCCAGCTGGGACTAAGAGGTTCTCTAACTCCTTTTGCCGTGTCATTGGGCTGTGAAATGGTCTTCTGGCGAGTGTGTTCCCACCATCCTATGGTATGTAATCTTTTAAGCGTAGCGTGAAGAGATATTTGTGCAGGCCGGCATGATAGCCGTGACTACTGATGGGTTTTTCTTGCCTGTCGATAGTCGTTGGCGTTTTTTGGACTGCACCACGCTTACCATCAGGTATGTTGCAGCCACTAGTAAGTAAATACTGAGCAGAACCGTCCCAAAGATGCGAACAATATTCCATGCAAGGCCTGACCTGGGCCTTATATAATAGGAACAGTTGATCAGGCGTAAAAACCGTCGCACCAATATCACATGATGTGATATTATGTATTATTCTTTCATTGTTTTATCTAAATATCTTTGTTGTATGTTCCGTTTTTCTCAATTAACATTTATTTCTTTCTACAAACCGATGTAAAGTCATATTGTTCTATTTAAAAACATATTATTGGTATTGGAACCGCCGTGAATTTGCAGGGTTCCGTGGAATTTATTAGTGGACTGTAATTTTTCAAGGTCTTGGCTCATGCGATATGACTATTGCCACCCACCTGTTAGGCTGTTCAGCAGTCCTGATGATATGTGATGTCCTTTCCACAACACAGTATTTGTATAAAAAACCAAAATATATATTATTGAAGTGCACCGTCGACGAATATGTCTTGATTGTAAGACGAACGATTTTTCAATAGTTTGACAAACTACCCCCTCCTCGGACTGGGTGGCAATCAAACGCAACAAGAGCCAGACAAAGCAAGGACTTATTATCTGTGGCGTTACCATTTCCCCCCGACCTTAAAGAGTTGCCTTTAAGAGACTATTAACCTAATAGTATTAACAATAACTATAAACTTGCTATATAGCACAGTAATTAACTTAAAGTAACGCGTACAGTTTACGAACTTAGGAATCTAATATAGATTATATTAACACTTAAGATATTAAAATCCTAAATAATAAATTATAATAGGAAGTAAATATAAAATAAACAAAGTAAACAAATTAAATTAAATTATAAATAACCATGACAAAATCTTACTGGCTAGGAAGTGGGCACAGTTTCACCACGGGACGTACGAAACACCCCTTTGACGTTCGTACCGTCGCGACACGAGTAGCACCATCAAATGACAAGTGAGCTTCCTCGATAATACCTAACGGCCACGAGAAGGGCGGGGAATTGTCCACTATAACTATGACGACGGTACCCTTAGTGATTGGGACGGAAGGAGTCCTCCATTTCGCGCGAGCTTGCAATTTAGACAAATACTCGAGCCGCCAACGCTTCCAAAATGATCGCACTAAGGACTGCATAAGAGAATGCCTTTCCCGTAAATCGTGAGGTTCAATGTTAAGGACTGGAGCCGAGGACAATGGAATTGTACATAAAAAATGAGCAGGCGTTAAAGCGGATAGCTCTGAAGGGTCACTACTTAGCACTGTGAGTGGTCGCGAATTAATTAACGCTTCAATTTGAACAAGGACGGTTAACAATTCTTCGTAAGAAAGAATTTGTTGGCCTATAGCCTTGAAAAGATGTGTTTTTATAACCTTTACCATACTTTCCCAACATCCACCAAAGTGAGGGGCGGCTGGTGGAATAAATTTCCAATCAATGCGCTCCTTGGCAAGCTCGGAAGCAAATTGCGAATCATTGTCCTTTAAAAACTTATACAAATCGCGTAGATATGTGTTAGCGCCTACGAAATTGGTGCCTCTGTCCGAATACAAGCACTTAACATGTCCTCGTCGAGAAATAAATCGCCTCAAAGCATCCAGAAAACTGACTGTTGAGAGATCCATAGCTATTTCAATATGAATAGCTCGTGTCGTAAGACACGTAAATACACATAGCCAGGCCTTACGCGACTTCATACCTCGACTACGAATAGGAGTATACTGAATCGGTCCAGCGTAGTCGCATCCTGTATGGGTAAACGCTTTGTCAACCTCATTCACGCGCTGGCTAGGTAGATCAGCCATTTGCGGAAAGGTCGGGCGTGGCTTGAATCTAAAGCATGCATTGCACTTAAATATACGATAACGGATAATCCGTCTAGCTGCGATAATCCAAAAGCGCTTCCTCAGTAAAGACATAAGAAGTTCCGGGCCTGCATGAAAGTACTTAGTATGATAGTAATCTACAATCAAATCTACGATGTGGTCACGGCGAGGTAGAACCATAGGATGCATCTGAGCATAATCTATGACTGCGGCCCTAGACAAGCGACCTCCAACACGGATTAGACCTTCGTCCAAAAATGGTTTCAACCTCCATAAAGGTGACGAACAGCACTTGCTGTCTCTCAAGTCACGAATATCCTCAGCAAAATACCTTTGCTGAACAGCACGTATTATAACCTTTTCTGCGCATTCCAGATCGTTAGGTGTAGGTGTGCCTTCATTTCGCGGCTTGAGAATTTTCGCAAATTTAAGAACATATACAACAATTCTAAGCAACTTAGGCCACGAGGATATCTTGGAGCAAAGATCATATATTACTATTTCTTCCGGGATGGTGCTTACAAGCGAATGAGATCTTTCCTCTGGCAGGGAGCTTTCTATTGGAATATCTTCAATTCGATTTATAGGCCACCGTGATGGGCTTAGTGAAGCCCACTGTGGGCCATGAAACCAGGTTGAATGATTTAACAAATTACTAGGAGTTAAACCACGAGACACGCAGTCGGCCGGATTTTCTTTACCGGCCACATGATAGAACGATTCTTTTGGAAAATTTTCCGTAACCTTTACAACGCGATTGGCAACAAATGTTTGCCATCGGTGTGGGGGCGAATTAAGCCAGCATAAAACTACCTTTGAGTCGGTAAATGCAAAAACATTTGAGATATGGTAACGCGGGCCATATGTATCGCAAACGCGACGAAGCAGACGTGATAGCAATTCAACCGAGCAAAGCTCAAGCCTTGGTATGGAGAGAATTTTAGTTGGAGACACTTTGGACTTAGCACATACAAATTCAACGTGGATCCCGTCGGCCTTAGTAATGTGTAAATAAACTACAGCTCCATATGCACGCTCACTTGCATCTGCGAAACCCATTACGTTAACAATAACGTCCTTCTTCACACCAATGTGGCGTGATATCCTAATATCATTAAGGCGGGGTAATTCTAACTGAAAGTTATGCCACAGGTTTATGATATGTTGCGGTGGGACGTCATCCCAATGACAATTTAAAAGCCATAACTCCTTAATGAGTAATTTGGCATAAAGAATTACAGGGGCAACGAAGCCCAGTATGTCCCACAGGCGGGCCACTGTAGACAAGATTATACGTTTTGTGCACCCTTCAGGAGGAACGGCCACCTCGAAACGGAAAAAATCTTCAGATCTCGACCAACGCAACCCCAACACCTTCTGCTGCGTTTCCTTGTCGAATTCAACATCCTCCAAACTTCTGTGTGAGGATGGAATGGCTTGACAAACTCTATAAGAATTGCTAGACCATTTCGCTAGATCAAACCGTCCCCTTTTAAAGAGTTCAATCAGCTCCGTTACTGCTATGATGGCCGAGTCCTCAGAAAGAACACTGTATGCAATATCATCCATATATAAAGCAGTGGAGGCTATGGAAGCAGCCATACGAAGATCATCGCCCTCATCATTAATAAGTTGATGAATAACACGTAGCGCATGAAACGGACTTGATTTCATGCCAAAACAGACTCTACTGAATTCGTATATATTAATAGGATCCCGTGGATTGAATCGATACAAAATCCGTTGGAACCGTCTGTCTTCTTCGCGCATAATTATTTGAAGAAACATTTGTTTTACATCAGCACAAAAGGCAACAGGAAACAATCTAAAGTTTAGAATGATACAAAATAAATCACCCTGTAAATTAGAACCCGAATGAAGGATATCATTCAAGGAAAAACCTGAACTAGTCTTGGAGCTAGAATCAAGGACAGGCCTCAGAGGAGTTGATTTTCCGGGTCTAAACACCCCATGATGAGGTATAATGTAAGAAGGCACCTGGTCGTACTCTGCAATTTTAACGTACATTAAATAACCCTTGTCTATGTATTCTCGAATTACTTTGTCGTAGGCCTCACGCAGTGGACGCGATGCTTCCATTTTGCGTTCTAAACATCGAAAACGATTTCTTGCAGTCATCATAGAATTACCCAATAAATAGGCGTCTTTACAAAATGGCAGAGCCACGATATACCGACCGGCTTCATCACGAGTGGTAGTAACCCTAAAATGCTCCTCGCATTCCAGATTATCTGGATCTTCAGCACGCGGAATTGATATCTCCTCTAAGTTCCAAAAGCGTTGTAGAAGAGAATCAATAGATTTCTCGTCGACAATAGAACAACATGATGTCACAGTGACTGGAGTGTTCGATGACAATGTAGCTACTGGTAACGACCCGACCACGACATAACCTAACGCGGTCTCAATAACCGGTGGCACGTCATAAGAACCCTTGGTGGTGGCTACCAAGCCAGGCAAAAGCAGATGTGGGAATAGGCTAGCCCCTATCAGTATGTCAACTGGGCCAGGCGTAGCAAATGTTTCGTCTGCAAGCTGTAATGACTTCAGGTGGGGTAGAGCCGCCTGATCAATTGCTAAAGAGGGCAAGTCACCTGTGATTTGGTCAACCACAAGAGCACTCATATCATAGCAAATATTAGAATTATGTCTAGAATAAAATTTCATATTAACAACACCTTTAGTTCGCTTCTCAGACCCACCTACACCTCTCACTATGACGTTTGACTCCTTATATTCAGTAAAACCTATAAGCGAGTAACACCTGCTCGAGATGAAGTTACTCTGTGAAGCAGAGTCTAGCAGACCCCTAACTATATGCCGTTGACCACAATCATCGTACACAACAACCTGCACTGTAGCGAGAGCGACAGTTGTAACTGTGCCGCCATGTTCACTTAGTAAATTGCTGATACAAGAGGTAGAAATATCAGCCGGAGTTTGCGACGGAAGCTGAACCTTGGGTGGTAATGTAATACCAATGTTATCGGAGGGTTGAATTGTCGCTGGTGCATCGTCTACAAAGTGAAGCAATGAATGATGTTTCTTACGACACACACCGCATCTCGTGGGCGACTTACATTTGCTAGTATTATGATTTATAGTTAAACAATTAATGCAGCCATTCTTCGACTTAATACAAGAATATCTATCAAAGGGAGTCATGTTTTGAAATTCAGGACACTTAAAAAGATGTTCGTGAGTAATATTAGCGCACAAACATCTTAATTTATTTTGTGAAACCTCTGTTACGTATGACTGCGGATTTGGAGCCTTCTGAATAGGCTTCTGATACTTAGATTTAGAATTCTTACTCATGCTACTGGAAGTAAGTCGGGATTGCACAGAACTGTAATGATAAGCTTGCCCCTGTGTTCTAATAAAATCAATCAACTGGGCAAAGGTTGGAATTTTAGAGCCACGAGTGTACATCTGAAAATTCATTACGGTATCTGTATCCAACTTCAGCAATGCCAGATAGAGACAAATGTAATCTGCCAAGTCTGTTAACTTTAGATTTTTCAGAGCGTTCACAGCAGTGACTACCTTATCAGTAAATAACTGAAAGCTATCAGAAGATGGTCCACCCGTAAATTGAAAATCTAATATCTGCTCCAAGTAAGTGTTCGCCATGAAACGTTTATCTTCAAACCTATCGATTAGCGTCTGCATAATGAGTGCATAATTTTCACCATTTGCAGTAATACTCGAAACTACTTCAAGAGCCTTCGAAGACAATTTACCGAAGAGATAATATAATTTGTCATCGTCTGTAAGCAATGGGTTTTCGTGTATGAGCTTTCTAAAGTTATTATAAAATAATGACCAATTCCTTACATCTCCATCAAAGGGCAATAGCTCAGTAGGAGGAAGCTTGGGTCTCGCAGCGTATTTGTCTTTAATATGTGCAACTTGTGTCGAGTTGGCCGAATTTAAGTTATCTGAAACACGTTTAACCGCGCAGTACATATCCTCAAACGCAACAAAAGAATCATAGCTCGGTATCGCATTAGGGTCTCTCTTCATATTCAATATATTAAACTCATCAAGAGCAGCCTGAAATTCTGTACGAATATCCTTGATAGAACTTGCTGCGATAAGAAAATTATTTCGCGCATCATCACCCGTAATAATCTGTGATAAGTTGTATACACTCTGCATACGCGCGAACAATGCATTACGCTTAGCATAGATAAGACGGTACTGCGGACTTTCATCCGAGGTATCTTCCCTTTCCTTTCTAGACATTTTATTTCAAACCCCAAAGGCAATAATTAAATATGTGCTTTAATGAATACTCAGATAAATACTAATCAAATTACAAAGTTAAATTGTTTCAGTAAAATTATTAGCTCGACTATACCTCAATTCACAAAAAAAAATGTAACATATTAAACATTACTTTAAATATAAGATATTATATCAAAGTGAACATTATACTTATGAGCGTAAAGATAAAAGAGAAGCGCTGTTTCCGTGGGCATATGTCACTATTACGATAGTCGCGTGAACGAGCCTATTTATTATATTTAATAGATTATAAATAAAACGTTTTATATTTTTAAATATTCTATCAATGTAAACAACGCTATGCCTCACAGTAACCGTGCCCTCGAGAAAATGTTTGAAATCTGTTAATATTATTTGCAAGAAACAAAATACAGAACACTCTTGAAATGTTTTTTTTTTATAATTAATGAGCTATATGTTCCAGCTAACTCAGCAATAAAATTTTGTAACGTTAATGTTATTTAAAATCAACATAAATTATTACTTATACTATTATTCATACGATCGTGCAAGCAATACTCGTACAGCAAACTAACTATTACTGTGTTAGCCTGTGTTCTTGTATACCAACAACTGTTGTTAAAGTAATACAAAGAAACTAACGATATGCTAAACAACAATAAAGTAAACAGTTTGTTACTAACGCGTAAACAATAATAATACAATATATTCATATAGTTCCTGGATTGCTAAATTATTCATCGAGCGAGATTTTATACGTATCAAATAGCTGCTACATATGAGCTCGGCACAGTTTGTTTTCAGGGTACCCGTGACATTAAAATGTTAATAGATGATTTAGCAATTTTCACTATGTTTTGGTTTATAGGTATACAAAATAGCTATTTAATGTGACATTATAGTATTTAGTATTAGTTTACCAAAATACTAAATATGTGTAAAGACAATATCTAAGCAAATTTTTACTATATAGGCAACTTTTCAAGGTGGGACGGAACTGTTTCAATTAGGCCAAATATAAATCGGGCCTTAACTGGATCAAAATACAGATCCGGCTCGAAGGACCAAATGGAACCGCCGTGAATTTGCAGGGTTCCGTGGAATTTATTAGTGGACTGTAATTTTTCAAGGTCTTGGCTCATGCGATATGACTATTGCCACCCACCTGTTAGGCTGTTCAGCAGTCCTGATGATATGTGATGTCCTTTCCACAACACAGTATTTGTATAAAAAACCAAAATATATATTATTGAAGTGCACCGTCGACGAATATGTCTTGATTGTAAGACGAACGATTTTTCAATAGTTTGACAAACTACCCCCTCCTCGGACTGGGTGGCAATCAAACGCAACAAGAGCCAGACAAAGCAAGGACTTATTATCTGTGGCGTTACCAGGTATTGCATTTGGCGCGTGCGTGTGGTTTATTTTTATTTATTTTATTATTTTTAGTAATTCCAAGGCGCACCGTTATGTTAACCGAGTGGTCACCCTCCAGCGGTCATGAACGCAGCGCGCATAGGGCTACCATCATAAGTAGGCAAAATATAAATAAATTAATGATTGATGATTACAAAATGTAATGTTAATTTTAAATTTTTTAATTTGTAATCGTGATTAACCCATTAACGCCGAGATGGGCAGAATTTTTACTAACTTTTCAACGTGTTTATTTATTATGTTATCGGACCAAAAATATAATGCAATATTTGATTTGAATTATTCCTACGCAAAATTTGATGCTCTTTCAGAATCTGAGCTCAAAATTTCGATTAGACACCGAGAAAAAAAAATAGCCGATTAAAACGTGAAAAACGCGTCAATGATTTTTTTCTGAAAAAAAAAAAATCTTAATGTTCGAATGCCATGAGCACCTCTAATCATATTATAAATAAAAAAAAGTATTCTCATCGAAAATCGTCACGTTTAAATCGGCTATTTTGTTTTTCTCAGTATTTTATCAAAATTTTGAGCTCAGATTCTGAAAGAACATCAAATTTTACGTAGGAATAGAGGTATTGTATTATTTTTGGTCCGATAAAACAATAGATAAACACGGTTGAAAAGTTACAAAAAATTCTGCACATATCAGCGTTAATGGGTTAAAATTCTTCTAAACATTAAAAAATCATACATTTGTATACAATTGAGGATTCATTAGTGTTTAAACGTATAGGGGCAAAATGTAACCAGGTTAATGATTAACAATTACAAAATGCAATCGTTTTTCCTTAACACGTTCGCTACCGGCGCCGCATATATGCGTCGTCTCAGTTATTGCATTAGAGCCCGCCGCCGCAAATGAGCGGCGTCTTTACTTTTTCAGTTTGTTACCATTTCTTACACTTATTTTTCTCTGAAACATTTGTAATGGCATGTAAAAGAATATAATGGATTTTAACTCTAGCGGTCACGTCATTCGTTTTATAAACTTTTATATACATTTTACATATAAATACTATCCTATGGGGCTATATTTGCCCCTGTTTCGTCGACGTAACAACATATGGATGGCTAAAAATTTTTTTTCCATAAAACGGCAATTGGTAACCCTGTGTGCACAACAATACTGGTTTACATAAAACACGTTGGAATGTTCTAGAATACTTTAAACAAAAGCGAAAGACCCCCGTTAAATGCTAACCATTCATTCAGGCTCGCGTATCTATTGTTAGTCGGTAACTCTAAACCAAACCCATTTTCACTCATCACAGTCCAGTAAGTATCCAGCGTATGAATTTTTTTTTATACTGGCTCAACATAGTGACTACAGAGTACCTGACGGTAAGTACAGTGTAGTCCAAAAACGAAAGCGACTATCAAAGGATGAAAATCCATTGATAGTCTACATCGTCATGTCGGCCCACATATACCACGAATGAAGGTCCGTTTTTAGGGTTTCGTAATTCAAAAGAAAAAACGGAACCTTTAAGATAGATGACTTTATTGTTCATCTGTCGGTCAAGATTTTTATCATAAGCGCGTTGAAGAATTCAGTTGACATTAATACCAAGCACCAAGGTCTGAAAAAAACATAGATATTCACTTTTAGTCAATATTGAACAAAATTATTTAGTATTTTAAAACCCTCGGCTTGGGCTTTTTGCAATGGCCTATGGATCGTTGTCACCTTCAGCTAGATATCAACCTATGTCGGCAGAGCATTGTGGCGTGTTCTGCCTAAATAAAACGAGCAGTATCGGGGAAAGCATCATGTTCCCCCGAGTTTGTGCCTAGCGGGCGCGGCGCTACGGGGCTGTAGTGAATTGATTACTGGACCCGCAGTTCCCGCCAATTCGCAGAAGTAGTCACCTTGCGGTTTTTAGTCGGTACAAGCCGACACGCCTCGGTCGCAAAACCCCCCTGTGCGGCTGACACAGTCCTATGAAAACTTTCCCCAAGTAAAAAAGAAACCTATAATAATTCGCTTTTTATTTAAAGCAATTTAACTATCAGAATCAGATTAATCAGTCTTAGTTAGACGTTTTCAAGAATCCTTGGATTTTAGCTAAAATTTCGCTTCGTGTAAAAATTTAACTAATGTAGTATTTTTAACCGAAACAGAAACTAAGACTCTGGTAATAATTGAACCAGTGAGAGAGCGTCAGTTGTGCCGCTGTCGAAGGTCTATGTCAGGGTCAGCTCATTTCAACTCGCTATTATTGGCTATCGATTGCTGGGGACATTTATAAATAACAAACTGCAGGCAACAATTTTACAACCGTACATATAGTCATTATAAACACTTATATATTAAAGATTACTTAAGCTAGATGTTATTTCCATTTATTGTATTTATTTATCGCTTATATGTAGATATTTCTAATTAGATGTAACACGACCGGGGCCCTTCATGAAAATCAGCGCTGCAGGCTTCCTCTGTAGCTTTAGGCTGATGAAGGTCCCATTTTCGCCATGTTTATATGTTTTGTATTTTCTTTTGTTTCTGTGTGTTGTTTGTGTTGCTGCATTTTAAATTTCTGGTTTTTGTTGGTTTGTGGCGAAATAAATACATTTTCATTTCACATTTTGTTATACTAGTACCAGGTTATCTTGCTAAAGTTTTTTTTTTATAAGGGCCCTTAACACGTTCCCGCCGGTATGTACCATTAATGGTACATTGAGGACTGTCCCATCGGGCGGCGTGTACCATTTATGGTACATACATAATTGTCCCATCGGACGGCGTGTACCATTATTGGCCCAATGAAAGAAATCAATTTAATTTGTTATTTTTTGATAATAGAACGAAAAAAGATTGCAAATGAACGCAGGCATAGTCGGCAGAAGCACTTAATGAGAGATATGCGATTACGTGCAAACGGCGCCGCCCGATGAAGCAAATTTGATTTTACAGAGCCGTCAGATGTTGAAAACAGCGGATTCAGTCGCCGGCGAGGACGTGTTAAACATTAAATTTTAATAAAAAGCTACTGGAATATTCTTGATCTCTGGACCGCCTTGAAAACTCGATAGAGTGAGGAGGTGAAGCCTTATACTGTGTGTGAGGCATCAGAGAAGGTTCGTACCTCCCATGAAATTGTACAAAGAGGTCACGAAACAGCTGAATTGTTGGAGCATTGATTACAGGAACCACAGTCCACGTTAATGTACAGATTTAGTCACCTTGGGGGTTTTCAGCTGGTACAAGGCACACACCCTGTTTGCACTAACCCCGCGTGCGGCCGGGACGGTCACATTAGGATTTGCCCTAAGCAAAATAAAAGATCTCTCGACCTATAAAAATTAACTAATTTTTTACTTAAATTATCTTAGATTCGTCAAAAGGCACCCTAATCATAAGAATATGGAAAAATAGACGCGGGAAACGTGCTCCATTCTTACATTAACAAAATTGTAACAGTATGAAGAAAGAAAACGAACTTTGCAAAACAGAATCTCTAAAAAACAAACCCTGAAATCATTATTTCTACTCAATTATTCATACTTACCGAATAACTGAATATATTACGTCTATCCTCTTCAAATGGCATAGATCAAAAAGAGATAAAAAGACCCAATTCGATAGACAAACTAAGCTTAATGTAGGCGTTTGGTGAACTTTTGCATGGCCAACACTGGGGCTCCCATCGCGGGTCGAAATCCCGGAATTTTGGAGAGTGTACCAAATCATGAAATCGTTATCCCGAGACTCGAATTATGACCGATACTGGAAGCTCTAGTAACCAGTAAAAACATTTCTTATTACTCGGCTGCCAAGTTTCGTAAATACACCAGACGGCAATAAAATATCTCTGTAATATATTATTATTCAGATGTCTGGGAAAGAATCGATTGTCCCTGTGGCGGACATATGGTGTTTTTCATTACTGAATCTTGTTTTCATACTTCATATTAGAGTTGCTATGAATTCGTAAGCGAAATTACTATATATCCAATTTCATATTTATTTAAATATTCATATTTGACATTGACATTTCGTTATAAATACCATGGCTCGGTATTCGTGTGTGTAATAAAATACCCATAAAGTAATTTAAAGCATCTTCATACGTAATTTAACTTTTTATTAAAAAGATCCTTAATAAATATTGCCAACAACTATTCTTTAACGATTGTTTGACTGAAAATACATGGCTTTAATATGTTGTATTTCTCACAGCACAATCAACTTGATTGAATTTGTTCCTAAGAAACAAACTTTTGAAAAGAGCGCTTCCCTGAGTTGCGGAATTTTCGATGGGGGCGGGAAGTTAACTCCTGCCCATTTTAGTATTTTGGTTTTATCTAACTAGTCTGAAACGTCGAGCCATAATTAAAAGTAAGTTAATTAGCGCCTAAGACCCGTTAAAACATTTATAATGGATAATTTAATTTATAATTCGCGTCTTCCACTCAACAACCCGCCTGCTCCAGAGATCTCACATCCTGGCCACGACTAAGAGGTTCTCTAACTCCTTCTTTTGCCGTGTCGTTGGGCTGTGGAACGGTCTTCCGGCGAGCGTGTTCCCACCATTCTATGATATGGGATCTTTTAAAAGTAGCGTGAAGAGATATTTGTGCAGGCCGGCATGATCGCCGTGACTGCCGATGGGTTTTTCTTGCCTGTCGATAGTCGTTGGCGTTTTTTGGACTGCACCACGCTTACCATCAGGTATGGTGCAGTCACTGTGTCGAGTCAGAATAAAAAAAGAGATCTTCGGTTCTTCGATATAAATAGGCAAACTAAGTTCTCCGTTTATTAATGAACCGCGCCTGTCAAATAAAGCTACTCAAATGTAAACGAGAGACCGTCATCCGGTCAATGGCGAGTTGACGGCCGTGATATTGATTATTCGATAAGTGGGCGCGTTTGTAAAGAGGCGCCTTTGCGGCTTGGGATACCCCTTCGTTAGCTATCTGACTCAAGGTTACACTGAGAAAGTTTTACTATAAATATAATCTACTATTAAAATTTGGCTTATAGCCGTTATGAGCATGTAATTCTGTGTTTTGTGTCTTCAATAAAAATGTAGAAAAAAAAAATGTAATTATTTTTGGAAATATACTTCCAACGAGCATATTTCCACGATCTTATAACTTGGAAGCCTTTAAGAGAAGAGTAAATGGGCATTTGTTGAGCGGCCGCGGCCCATCGTTGCACTCATCTTCAGCTTTCACCAGGTGTGTTTGAGGTCAAGCGTTCGCCTGTAAAACATTTTAAAAAATTCGTAAACTAGTCAGGCAAATCAGTTTATTTTTAATGTTACATTATTACTTAAATTTTAGCGAAACCCGGTTACAGTAGCGGTCCGAATAAGTCAAGGCACTTATGTGACCTTGTTCGAAATAATTAGACGTGTAGAAATCCACGAAATTATAACCATTAACGACTGTTGTGATTATTAGTGAGTTTAGCATCGACATTTCGAAAGAGAAGATGAAAAAATTAATGAACTTAATTGGGCTCGTGATCTCCTTATAAAATAGTCCTATGACCGGTGGTCGTGGGTGTGGTTGTAGAAAGACACGGATTTTTGCGTTTTACTGTTTATTTGCACTTTAAGGCACAGAGAACTGCGACGCACACGCACGTACTCTCGCCTCGGATCTCGGTAGTCGACTAAATTAGCTAGCATCCCGTGCGCGCGCGCATCCTCTTACCCCGTCCGTCCCATAACACCCTAACGAGCTTTAGGGCGTTTAACACATGCACGTATCGGGTGGCGTCTACATGCTATAGTCCCAAAAAATTAAAATATCATTAAAAAATATCTGCTAAAAGTTCCAAACAAATTGAATTTCTATTATTGTAAAATTGCTTGGATTAAAATTATTTTAAGATTTTTCCGTCCGCACGATTCGTAAATGTTTATTCGCTTGGCGCACTTGGCGCTTTAATTCGGATCACTTGACTTGTCGCCGGCCGTTCTTGACATTATCGGGAGATTATGAATTGTTAAGTTTTACTAATCTCGTCGTTAGTTCTCATAAGTTCTCAACCCTGTTCCCCTACTTTTATGAAATGTTCTTTGACCGAAAGTTTGCGCACATCACCACTGCGGTGGTGGTGGTGTGTGGTGTGTGTGTGTGTCGCCGGACGGCAATGTGTTAGGATATTTAACAAATCTAAAATAACTAATGGTAGGGTTGCTAGTAGATATAATAGTGTCTCTCTCTTCGTCATAGTGAAATGTCGTAAGAGCCGACTAAGGTATACAGCAAGCCGACTTGCACGTAGAAGTGTAGCATCTAAGCTGCTGCATGCATCTTCTCTGCACACCCACCAACTCGCATTGAAGCTTGCTTGGTTGAATGGCCAAACCCCTTCACATGAATTCGACAAATATAATGACAAAAGGGAAGAAAAGCCTTTGCTCAGAAGTGGGATGCAACTGGCTAAATAATAAAACTAATAGGATTGCCTATTTAAAATCTACGGAATATGAAAAAGTCATTATGGAAATTGATGATTAGGCCAATTTTTATTATTTTATTCCAGTTGTCTATTTAATTTACCTCAAGGTACAAGCTACTTATACAAGTACCATATACTCAAATAAATACGAGATCAGTAGGTTGTATTTTAAAAGGCAAATCCGTACGTACGACGTCATCATCCGTATTTTCGTTTTTATTGAATAATATTAATAATAGAATATATCGTAACGCTATATCCCTTTCGAGGTGAGCAGAGATACATTAAGGCTGAATTCACTTTGCGCTTATACCTCATGCCCAACGTGACCAGTACCCTAACTAACCGCAGTTCTCGGCGCACTTACACATGACATTTCTTTTAGATGCCATACGGGTTTCCTCACGGTGCCTTCTTTCACCGGTTAGCATGTGGTTCTCCGACGCAGCCTTGAGTTTCTTTCGTCATTTCTTCTCAAAATAGTCGCTTCCGAAACGCTGATAGATCACGGTTAGGTTTTAACTAGCCGGCCGCCCAAGTCGAGGTCTGTACCCACAGGCAGTGACGTGCATAGGGTATTTGGACAGGGTAAGCAGAATCCCCGTAATTAATTTAAATATTATATTATTATTTTATATTATGGTAGTAAATATTATATTCCTTTCATAGGAAAGATAGGTAACGCGAATATAGAATATATTTTAATATAAATGGTTCCTTTATTTGTTTAACTTTAGGCAATTTAGTCAAGACTTATTTATCGTTAGGGCATGCAGTGCTTTCATGCATCTATGGAATGAACGCTACTGCCCACAGGGGTGCCGTTCGTAGCCGCCCAGCCCATAAAATTCGCTGGCTGAGCGCCTTCTGCGTTCGCCCATCAATCCTGATTCAAAGGTTTCCCGGCCGAGCAATAAAGTCACTCAGAAAAAATGGTGCGTGGTGCCTAAATCCACACATCTAGAAAAACACAGAGGTGTGTGTCCAGACCTCGAACTCACGACCATTCCCGTTGGCTGTCGTTATAGATGGGCAAAATGTAATCAGATTAATAAAAATGATTATCGATTACATTTTACGGTTTTTACCATTAATATGGCTGCATTTTGCTCATTTATGTTTTAAATACTACAAAATCTCAGATTTTATACACATTTATCATTTCTTAATGTTTTAAATTGATTTAATCATGATTACAGAGCAAGAAATTTAAAATTACGACTACATTTTGTAATCGTTCATCATTAATCAGATTACATTTTGCCCATCTCTGGCTGTCCCCTATCAGTCACAGCCACAATTGTTTTTCTGTGAAATTATGCAGTAAATAATTTGAAAATAAATCCCGGTACTCATAATATTGCGTAATTGTGAAAAGCCAATTGTGAATTGCTTTATCGTGTCTGCTAACTAGTCACTTTGGTTAGCGCGTATTATTCAATTCAAATCAAGGATAAACGGCTATTGCAAGTGTGAAACTACAGTTTTCTGAACAACTACACTCTACTCACGGTTTCGTCTGTGCATCCCAGAGTACACACGCATTCGCGCCAAAAGTGAATCTAAAAATAAATAAATAAAATAAAAAGTAAATAAATAATTTATTAGAAAACAATTACAAAGCAGCGCATTAAAGTCAGCTGATACCCAAACTAGGTCTACCTGTATCTTTGATGTCAGCACATTTCACACAATTTGTTACATACAGTTTATATCCGCTGCGTAGCTCCAATCTTAACTCAAAACAATACAATAACAATATTACATACACTATACAATCAATGTAAATAATAACTACACCATAAAGTTAAACCCCAAGCACATCTATTTCCGCATCAATTCCTCAGTGTCATCATACTTCAGATTCGACAACCAGAAAAAAAAATCAAAATATGTTCTTGACAAATATAATAAATTGAACAATGTTTCAATGTTCTGTCGGGAGTTGAGGCATAAAGAGCACCTAATTCTAATTATATTATGTCGCACTTACATCAAGGAACGAGACAGGGTTAAAGAATAATGTGCTTATGAAATTGTTATTAGCCAGTTTCATCCCACTGCAGGGTAATGGCCTCCATTCCCTTTTCCCACTATATTTGTGGAATCTATGGAAAGGGTTTTTTTTACACTGACTCGTACTGACATAGTGACTACAGAGTACCTGATGGTAAGTACAGTGTAGTCCAAAAACGAAAGCGACTATCAAAGGATGAAAATCCATTGATAGTCTACATCGTCATATCGGCCCACATATACCACGACTGAAGGTCTCTAGGTATATGAGCCACTGGATATACACAAGCTGATCCCGAAACGCGACAAGCCGAAACTGGTCACTATGACGGGCTTTACACCCATGTACTGTGGTCGCGAACCAGACGGGCACCGACGCCCTAACACCTCGTTGCTGCTCGTTTAGCACCACCCAGGAGTCGCGTGTAGAGAAATTAGGGTAAAGTCTACGGACGCGAGCAGCTTCGACTCCCAACACGCTTGCCCGATGTGGGTTGGCGGGTGTCCACTACGTGCTAGCAATACCTTAGTCGGCTCTTACGACACCTCTGTATTACGAAGAAGGAGGCAGTATTCCATTTTGCCGGTAAACCCGAAGGCTAGTACAGAGCTTATGAAAACAAAAAAATATTTTGCTTAACAAAAACCAACGCCACAGATTTCCACTTCGGTATATAGCTAAAGGACCAATTACATCATGTTTATTTTTTATTTCTTTTACATTTTTTTATACAAGTTTGAAAAAGTGACTACATTGCACCTGATGGAAAGAACACTGCAGTCCAAGAATGGCTACGACAACCAGGGGACGAGAATCCATTGACAGTCGGCGTCGCAATGCTAACCCACATATACCACGACGGAAGGTCTCTAGGTATATAAACAACTGGATATTCACAAACTGATACCGACTTTTTTTTTTGATAGCCCGGGGAAAATCCCTAACGGACCTCAGGGAGCGGTGAGGGCTGCCCCCCGGTGTGTCGGACTTGCACCGACTAAAACCCCCGGGGTGTTTCCTCTTCCCGTCTGACCGGGGCCAGAGGAACAACGTCATCCTGTTCTCTGACCCTCGGCAACGTCTGGCCTTTTGTAAAGCCGCATCTCTGCACTGCGAGGAGTGGTGTAAGGAGCCACCCCTCGCACACCTCAATATCTTGGAGCGGTGTGCGGAAACACGTCACACACCGCTCTCGCCTTTATAAGTTGGGCGGCACTCTCCCTCAAGCGCATCGCCCAAGTGTCTTATCCGGTTTTAAGGAGGAAGGCCTCTGGCGAAGGGGGAGGCCTTTGTCCTGAACTGCGTGGGCGGTGGATCGGATTGTCAGGGCCGGCTATTGCCTTCCTATTCCTCTCCGCCGCCTCCTTCCTCACCAAACTAATTCCGACTATACTTTCTTTCTTTATGTATTTTTTACCTTTTTTATTTGCTTATTTTGTTCAATTTCTTTTCTGTGGCGTAATATTTTTTTTCGTGTATTTCATAATTCTACGTGTAAAAGTATTTTACATTGTATACAAAACGCGAGAATTTCTAAATGTGTTATATAATGTTGTCTAACTATTTGTATAAACGGAACGTTTGTATTGTTACAGTGCCAGTCGAACTTGCCCATCAGAAGGCGCCCCTGAGCAGGACTCCACGCAAACCCCCGTCAACCTGCCACGGACGAGAGACGGAGAGATTGATTACGATGGTAAGCAAGAGGGCGGTGAATAGAGAAATATTTTATGTCAGGAGTTATAATGTAAATGTTAGTGTTTACCGGCAGATTAGAATAGTGCCTCACTCTTCAGCATACTGATATTTCGTAATATATTATTTATTTCTGCCGTGGTGGTTGCCGGCAGAATAGAATAGCACCCCCCTCTTCTTGCCGAGGTGTCGTAGAAGGCGACTAAGGTATCTCTTTAACACCGCAATTCAACCAGGTGTTCGGAGAAGGAAAACTCGACCAATCCTGCTTCCTCCCGATCGTACTGGTTCTCCATTCCGTCGGACCTGAGGAAGCATGGACGAGAGAGTGCTTTTCTGGCAGCGCGTCCAGTTATTCACTTAAATATCTCCTGCGCAATTGACTGTTTCCAAAAACTGGACCTCGATTTTCTTAATCAGTGTTGAAACAGTCGCCGTGGCCGCATCCGGCTGGGACATCATCATCATCATCATTTCGTAATAGCCAAATCAGGTATACAGCATACCGAATTGCGAGCATCTAAGCTACTGCAGGCACCTTCTCTGCACAATGTGTATACCCGCCAACCCGCATTGGACAAGCATGCTGGGTTCAATGTGCAAACCCCTTCCCATGGATTCCACAAATAAAGTGGAAAAGGGGAAGGAGGTTTTTACCCTGGAGTGGGACAAAACTGGCTACTAATAATGATATAACAGCTTTTACAAATTTTTACATATCGAGGAGTATTTTGCCCGAACTGGGTCGTGACCACAGCACACAAGTGTGACAATCATAGTGATTCGCTTTCGCCTGTCGCGTTTCGGGATCAGCTTGTGTATATCCAGTGGCTCATTTACCAAGAGACCTTCAGTCGTGGTATATGTGGGCCGACATGACGATGAAGACTATCAATGGATTTTCATCCTTTGATGTTCGCTTTCGTTGTTGGACTACACTGTACTTACCGTCAGGTGCACTGTAGTCACTATGTCGAGCCAGTGTAAAAAAAAGAAAAAGAATAAAAGGCGATGTGCTTTAGGCTGTTTTTTGGTGATATTGAGTTATATATGTTAGTTTGACACGATTCATGGTTGCATATGTGTATTTAAGTATGTATATCTCTGACTAGTACCCATAGTTAAAGCGTTAGCTTAGTTTCGTGCTAGGTCAATGTGTGTAACTGTTCTCATATATTACCTATAATTTTTCTGAATCAACTCTTTAACTAAATAGGATATTCTAAATAGAATCTACTCGATACTGAGTACCGCTTTACCGGCTCTGACAGGGTTTTAATAATCTATACTAATATTATAAAGCTGAAGAGTTTGTTTGCTTGTTTGTTTGTTTGTTTGAACGCGCTAATCTCAGGAACTACTGGTTCGAATTGAAAAATTATTTTTGAGTGGAATAGACCATTTATCGAGGAAGGCTTTAGGCTATATAACATCACGATGCAATTATTAGGAGCGAAGAAATAATGGAAAATGTGAAAAAAACGGGCAAAATTATTCATCCTTGTGGGCTTCCATTGCGTGCGCTGCAAAAACGGTTCAAGATACCAAAAATATATGTATGAAAGAATTATTTCTCTTGAAATGATCTAAAAAAATGTCCGCGACAGTATATGTCTATCTTTTAAGATTAAGTCACTAGAACTGTTTTTATGGTAAACAAATTTGGTCGAAATTAATGCATTATTTGTTAAGAGTTGTATCAACGTAATAATATTAATCTTTATCCAAATAAATGTGTTGTTGATTAAGAGTATTTAATTGTGAACAAAATTGTCTTTGACATCATTTAATTTCAATGAACATCTTAGAAGATATTACAAAACCTTACATAGCAAAACAACGTTTGCCGGATCAGCTATAGTGTCTTGATAACCGCGAAACTCGAGAACGGCTGAACCGATTTGACTGATTTCTTTTTGTTGTGTTTGTTGAAGTCTGGGGAAGGGTATAACAGAAAGAAGATTTTAAAAAATTATCTGAAAAAGTCTAAAAACAACACTTTTCTATATTCTCATACAATAGATTTGTTATAAGTCAATTTGAACTTTAACACCATAGCATAAAGTTTAAATGTTAGTGGACGGGTTCCGGGAAGGCAAAACAATTATTGAGTGACGTATAAATATTAATGTCAATATTTGTCAATTTTTATACATATAGCATTAAGGCCAGGTTCCTTCAAACAATTTTCAAAAAACAGCCGACAGGCCAATAGCTATTAACATAAAAAAAAACAATGTGACTTTGTTTTAGAGAAATAGGGCAGAACAAAGTCTGCCGGGACAGCTAGTATACTGTATATATGTCAATGTGGCCAAAATCTTGCGCTATGCAAAATGGTGAACGTTAAATAGGAACTTTTATATTTTCGTGGTTGTAGTAAGATACAAAACGAGTTAATTAAGTATTTTCATGCCCCGCCCCCGTAAACGAGAATATCCTGTAATTATGAATGTCTTATGAGTCATAACTGACGTACTGCATTCACCTATATCTCACCGTTACCACAGCGTAAGTACAGCAGCTTACCTATTCGTTTTTTTTTTCGACGGGATATTCATTGTTAACGGCCGCTACGATTCCACCGGGCTTGAGAGGGCGAGCACTTAAGGTGCTTCAGCCAGCGATTTAAGGGTTGGGCGGCAACGCAAAGGCACCCCTGTGGATACGAATCTCGACTTGGGCGGCCAGCCAATAAAAACGAACCTAACGGTGATCTACTAGCGTTTCGGAAGCGACTACCTTGAGAAGAAACGCCGAAAGAAACTCATGGCTGCGTCGGAGTGAAACTGCGTTATTTAAAGGACAGTTGATTGGCACCCATTTGATGTGTCTATAAATGTTATATGGCAGTAAATCACAGCCCAGGATATTCTTTCGTCAGCCACGCGTCCCAATACTGGGCATGGTAAAAGTCCTTATCTTATTAGGTAACTTATTTCTCATAGAACAGTTGCAATGCAATTCAAAGTCAACTGTAGTGTAAGAAATTACATAAAAAAATATTTTTTATTGATAACACTAATGGGAGTTATAGAAAATTCCAATTAGATTTAGAGAAAATCAAGTTCACCCTGAACAGAATGGGATTCCACTGTCGAAAGGATACCGCAGATATCATATATTTTCTTACTCAATTAATAAATAACATTTATACTACCTTTTCCCTATAAAACGCATTTTAACTTTTAAAAGTCTAAATTCCTTCAAACATATTTTATTTGTAGCATCATAGCAGTGGCCTACATCTCATCTATACTAATATTATAAAGCTGAAGAGTTTGTTTGTTTGTTTGTTTGTTTGTTTGTTTGTTTGTTTGTTTGTTTGTTTGAACGCGCTAATCTCAGGAACTACTGGTTCGAATTGAAAAATTCTTTTTGAGTGGAATAGACCATTTATCGAGGAAGGCTTTAGGCTATATAACATCACGATGCAATTATTAGGAGCGAAGAAATAATGGAAAATGTGAAAAAAACGGGCAAAATTATTCATCCTTGAGGGCTTCCATTGCGTGCGCTGCAAAAACGGTTCAAGATACCAAAAATATATGTAAGAAAGAATTATTCCTCTTGAAATGATCTAAAAAAATGTCCGCGACAGTATATGTCTATCTTTTAAGATTAAGTCACTAGAACGGTTTTTATGGTAATCAAATTGTTAGAAATTAATGCATTATTTGTTAAGAGTTGTATCAACGTAATAATATTAATCTTTATCCAAATAAATGTTTTGTTGATTAAGAGTATTTAATTGTGAACAAAATTGTCTTTGACATCACTTAATTTCAATGAACATCTTAGAAGATATTACAAAACCTTACATAGCAAAACAACGTTTGCCGGATCAGCTATAGTGTCTTGATAACCGCGAAACTCGAGCACGGCTGAACCGATTTGACTGATTTTTTTTTTTTGTTGTGTTTGTTGAAGTCTGGGGAAGGTTATAACAGAGAGAAGATTTTAAAAAATTATCTGAAAAAGTCTAAAAACAACACTTTTCTATATTCTCATACAAAAGATTTGCTATAAGTCAATTTGAACTTTAACACCATAGCATAAAGTTTAAATGTTAGTGGACGGGTTCCGGGAAGGCAAAACAATTATTGAGTGACGTATAAATATTAATGTCAATATTTGTCAATTTTTATACATATAGCATTAAGGCCAGGTTCCTTCAAACAATTTTCAAAAAACAGCCGACAGGCCAATAGCTATTAACATTAAAAAAAACAATGTGACTTTGTTTTAGAGAAATAGGGCAGAACAAGGTCTGCCGGGACAGCTAGTAGACGAATAAAAAGCATTATCTTGATATATGTGGACATATAATACATATCATCGGGTGAAAGGCTATTTGTTTTAAGCGACTTTTTTGGTGATATAGTAATATATATATATATATATATATATTTGAAATCAGCGTTTTTTACCGATTCCAAAAATATATATTACTATATCACAAAAAAATGTCGCTTAAACCAAATAGCCTTTCACCCGACGATATATTGTTTTAAAATGATTACAATTTGGATCCTGTAGCCCTTGTAAGTACCAAAATGTAAGTTAGTATATTTTTTAAGCGTCCGATTATTACAAGATAGTGTTTTTTGTGTGGCACGCCAAAGAATCATAGTTGATACAGACTGTACTAGCTGTGATTTATAAACTGTGGCATCGTCTAAATTGGCTTTAAATATTAGCATACAATGCGATCCAGTTCTTTAACAGGCCAGTGACGCAAAACATTGCTCATATAAAACTTTCTGATGTTTATGCACTGGTCCAATTTTTTTATAGGAATAAATAACATTATCCTTACTATGTAAATATTATTTACTTAATGTCATCATATATGATAAGTTACCAGCTTCGTCGGCTTGGACTTAGCTTTGCAATTACTTAAGCTGTACGAAAATCCTTACTATACAAGGTGTCCATTAAAGAATAGATAACCTTGAAATGGGTTATAACTAATAACCGTTTAGAAAAAAAAAAGAAGGAGACATATTTGATTTGAGTATTTTGGCTGAGAAAGTGGATGGGCCATTCTTACAGTTTTGGGTGAAGAGGCTCATCGATACATTAAGAATTAATATTAACTATAAAATATTATGACTTTGTTTTTTCTAATTTTGAGAAATCTGAAATAAAGTTACTGTTATTATAAGTATCTGAGATATGATTTTAAAAAATAAGTCGCAATTTTTTTGTTTTATTTTACTTTCTTGTACACTACGACCAAAAATGAAGGTAGACCATGGAATTTTTGTTTTTTTTTTTATTATATGCTATGCTAATAGATAAATAGTTAATAGCATGTCTAGCTAATGCATTTTTAAAAAAACATGCTAAGTATTTTTTTTAAACTAGCAAAATAAAAAATTTAAACAAAGTTTAAACCTCTTTGGTGTAATAAATGTATGAATACAGAAGCGACCAATATTATTAAAACATTGTCGGTTTTATGTAGATTTTATAATGATGCAATTTATAATTGTATTTACTTTAAATAGCGATATATTGTTATTTCGGTAAGAGAGTAGCCAATTTGGCTAAATAACGAAAAATGTAATACGAGATACATTTGAAACTAAAATTGTACCATTATTTTATGCCTGGCGAGATAACTTTGAAAATCCGGAGCTGCTATATAGCGGTATGGTGTTCTAATATTGAAAAGTTAATTGATAAATGTCCTTGCTTTCAGCTCTGTATGAGGACGAATCTGATAGCGACATCGGCTCTATGGAGAACCATGGCTCGGTGGTGACGCATCTACTCTCACAAGTCAAGATCGGAATGGACTTGACCAAGGTAACATATATACCTTTTATGCTATTGAATATGTATATTTAGGATCCAGAAGTAGGAATCTTTAAAAATAAGTACAAAATGGTCATAAGTTACATTTATAATTATTAATTTAACAAACTCGTAAACTAACCTACAAAATGATCATAAATTGCTAATGATTTGAAATACAAAAAGAAATCACCAATACAAACTTTATAAAGAACTTACATAACCACATAACTTACTAATATTACTTATAGAACCACTTTTAACCATTTATAACTTAAATGCTCGCTATAAACACAAATCACAACGACCACGACCTTACGCACAAAACAGCGATGCAATAGTGTCCGCCATGTTGCTATGCTGTCCTGCTCTAGCGCTCATTTTTAGTGAGGTACCCAGACATTCCTAACTGTATATAAAAGTTAGGGCGATTGCCCGAACTGAATCATGATCACAGTACACAAGTGTAATGACCGTCATAGTGACTCGCTTTGGCTTGTCACGTTTCGGGATCAGCTTGTATGTATCCAGTAACTCATATATCTAGAGACCTTCAGTCGTGGTATATGTGGGCCGACATGACGATGTAGACTATCAATGGATTTACAACCTTTGACGGTCGCATTTGTTTTTGGGCTACACTGTACTTATCATCAAGTGCACTGTAGTCACATTGTCGAGCAAGTGAAAAAAAAAGATGAAATTTAAGTTTAAAAATTATCTTCTACAATCAAACTAATATTGCATTTTTATAACATTGGTATAAACCTTTTTTTAGCTTCCTAAGGGCGGCTTGCACAAACTAAATCTAGTTTAACACATTGACTGCCAGACATATTTAGAGCGTCTTGCCCTGGGTGCCAAGGTTTTATTTTGAAGAATACATGAAATTTTACAAAATATAATTATATTAAGTTACTGATATAATATTGTAATAGTATTTACAGTAATTTTTATTAAAAGATAAAAAAAATATTTTTAACTGAAATGGATGTTTGTAATTAATCTAAAATTGCAGCACGCACTACGAGATATCTCGTAGCTGGCAGTCAATGGGTTAAACTTGTATAAAAAGCTGTTTATCGTTAAACTGTACTTATTATCTTGCTCGGAAACATTATCCAGTTGTAACAGTTTACGACGATTGAATCGGTATTTGTTACCGAAATTTATGCATAATCTGGGAAAACTTAGAGAGGTATGTGACGGGAGACGAACCTACGACAATTTGTGGTGCCGCGCTTAGATACCGGTCCATTACCCACCACAGTCACATAAATTATTAACCATAGCAAAGTAAAATTTGTATTTAAAACTGGTTTATCTTCCCGTTAGAGCAATGTAAAGTACATTCATGGTTTATTTATACGGAACCCTCGGTGCAAGAATGCGATTGTCACTTGGCTTGTTTCTTTTAAGGTTGTGCTACCAACGTTCATACTGGAGAGGCGGTCACTTCTAGAAATGTACGCGGACTCGTTTGCTCATCCAGACCAGTTTGTCAAGTATGGATATTATTTAATCTTTATGTATATTTGCATTTTTTTTATTCAATGTTAGTCTATAAAATATATGATGATGATGATGATGTCCTAGCCGGTTTCGGCCACGGCGACTGTTTCAACATCTGTTAAGAAATTCGAGGTCCAGTTTTCGGAAACAGTCAATTGCGCAGGAGATATTTAAGTGCATAGCTGGACGTGCAGCCAGAAAAGCTCTCTCTCGTCCGAGCTCCCTCAGGCCCGATGGAAAGGAGAACCAGTACGATCGGGAGGGAGCGGGATGCAGGTTTGGTCGAGTTTTCCTTCTCTAAACACCTGGTTGAATTGCGGTATTCAAAAGATACCTTAGTCGCCTTTTACGACACCTCAGCAAGAAGAGGGGGGTGCTATTCTATTCTGCCGGCAGCCAACACGGCGAAATATAAACATAAAAAAGGAGGTACACACAAAATCATAACCTCCGCGGACTTTTTTTTTAATATTTATTTACAAGCGAACGCGTAACCTCAATCACACATGGTGGAAAGTGAAGATAAACCACGCCCGCGCAATAAATGCCTTCCAAATCACGAGGACGTGGAATTGTTTAGTGATTCTGGAGGCATATTTCACTCCTTTGCGGTTCGCATTATAAATACTGAAGCATATAATGCACTACTACTACTATAATACTGAAGCATGTGGTGGCTGCCGGCAGAATAGAATAGCACCCCCCTCTTCTTGCCGAGGTGTCGTAAAAGGCGACTAAGGTATCTCTTGAACACCGCAATTCAACCAGGTGTTCAGAGAAGGACAACTCGACCAAACCTGCATCCAGCTCCCTCCCGATCGTACTGGTTCTCCTTTCCATCGGGCCTGAGGGAGCTCGGACGAGAGAGTGCTTTTCTGGCTGCGCGTCCAGCTATGCACTTAAATATCTCCTGCGCAATTGACTGTTTCCGAAAACTGGACCTCGAATTTCTTAACCGGTGTTGAAACAGTCGCCGTGGTCGAAACCGGCTAGGACATCATCATCATCACTGAAGCATATCTTTTCTTGCGGACTATAAAATTATTTTTTATCTATTCCTTTGCATTTGTCCACAAACCTGTCTTTTGACGCTCTTAAGAAATTTATGTATTTTGAAGTTGTTTTTTACAGTCAAAACCGTTATATAGACCCAGAATAAAGGTCCCGACAAAAAATAAAACTTCGTATCTCGAAAACATCACCGGTCGGTGCAACTAACGGTTTTTACGACTAAATATGAGCAGTCCCTTCGATGTCGTTATAACCATAATAAATAAATTTTGACTGTATTTTCAAGATATGTTTATGCAGGCCGGCATGACCGCTGCAGCTATCGATATAATTTTCTTTACTATGGTTTTTTGGACGACACCATGTTTGCCGTGTGGTCGATATGTCACGTTAGAATAAAAAAGTAATGTCGGATATGAACCGTGATATGTGAGAAGTGAATATATATATCTAAATATATCTATATTTATATATATATCTTATATATATAAATTCGAAGGTAAGATGAAGCTGAGGGACTGGTTGTCGAATCTAAAATATAATGATACTGAGGAACTGTTGCGGGTATAGATGTGCTTGGGCTTTAATATTAACATTCTTTTGTAATTGTTATTCACTTTGTTTGTATAGTCTGTTGTTTGGTATGTAATGTTGTTTTTGTATTGTTTTGAGTTCTGATTGGTGCTACGCAGCAGTAAAAAACTGTAACAAATTTGTGTGAAATATGCTGACATCCAAGATACAGGGTGTCCTAGTTTGGATGTCAGCTGATTTTTAATGTGCTGCCTTGTAGTTGTTTGTCGAATAAATATTTTTTTTATATTTTTTTTATTTTTTATATCAGGATAGTGGACATGCCGACACCCCGCGAGCGCATGGTACAAGTAGCCCGGTGGTACCTGAGCTCGTTCCACGCGGGCCGCAAGTCTCAGGTCGCCAAGAAGCCGTACAACCCCATACTGGGCGAGCTGTTCCGTTGCCATTGGGAGCTGGACGGTATCCCTGACAACGCATCAGATAAGGTAGTGGTTTTCTTATTTTAGTATCCCATGGAGGGCTTCTACATAGGACCATAAGGGTCGCTGTGGGGGCTGCGACCCTGGTGTGTCAGACTCCTGACTAAAAACCCCCGGGCTGAGCCTCTGATTGCTCCACCCGGGCGTGGGAAGCCGAATTCGTTCAGACGCCCAGGGAACAAAAGGCCTTGTTGAAGCTATCTCTCTGGGGGAGGGGTGGGAGTAAAATATTTAGGCCTGCGTAAGATCGCAGCTACAAAGGATTCTAGCTCTGAAACTGAACTGTAGTTATGACCCATTTCGGGCAATCGGCCTACCACCAAAAAAATAGTAAAATGGTTTTAAGAGGAAGAGATAGGAATATACTTGGCTGTCGTGAAGCAGAGATGGGCAAAATGTAATCTTGGTGTCCTTTCGACTCTGGGGAACCAAATTCGCCCAATTGCCCGGGAAGCGTATAGCCTATTCATGCTTCATCTCTGGGATGGGTGGATGTAAAGAGTCCACCCCTTCAAACCATTCTCACGGGCGGTGCGCCTCGTCCCTCTCATGCTTTATTGTCACCGGGGGGTGTCGAGCTCGTTTTGGGTGAACGCAATCCTCCGGCGACGGGGACTTAACTGCTAAAGAATGGCCAGAGATAAGGTACTGCTAATAAACTGTATCTAAACCCCCTGATCCACGAAACGCGATAGACCAAAGCGAGTTACTTTGAAAAGCTTTTCACTCGTTTAACTATATCGAGGGTAGAAAGGCTATTTGGTTTAAGCGGTTTGGTTTGGTTTGGTTTATTTGGTTTGGTTTGGGAGTCGAAGCTGCTCGCGTCCGTAGGCTTTAACCTAGTTTCCCTACACGTGACTCCTGGGTGGTGCTAAACGAGCAGCAGCGAGGTGGTAGGGCGCCCGTGCCCGTCTGGATCGCGACCACAGTACATGGGTGTAAAGCTCGTCATAGTGACCAGTTTCGGCTTGTCGCGTTTCGGGATCAGCTTGTGTATATCCAGTAGCTCATATACCTAGAGACCTTCAGTCGTGGTATATGTGGGCCGACATGACGATGGAGACTATCAATGGATTTTCATCCTTTGATAGTCGCTTTCGTTTTTGGACTACACTGTACTTACCATTAGGAACTCTGTAGTAACTATGTGAAGCCAGTGTAAGAAAAAAAACGACATTTTGTGGAGATATAGTAATGTATATGTCGGAATGGCAGTTTTTATATTATCCATCATGTTTATCTCAATTTAGCAATAGAACTCCCGTTGATTTCTGCATATTCAATGATGTTCGTCCCTTCCGCCAGAAACGTGTAACCCGAGGTTAGCTCGAGCAGTAGCGCCATCTGCTCGCAATCGTTCATATTTTACCAATAATATTAACTTTGAAGAACGAGCTTTGTTTCATCTTATTGTAGCGCGATCTATCGATCTACATTGCAAACGAGCTTTTCATTACATTAAACAGTTCGCCGACATATATATATATATTTGGAATCGGTAAAAAACGCTGATGCATATTACAATGTCCATAGATGGGCAAAATGTAATCAGATTAATAAAAATGATTAACGATTACATTTTACGTTTTTTACCATTAATATGACTGCATTTTGCTCATTTATGTTTTAAACACTACAAAATCCCAGATTGCATACACATTTATCATTTCTTAATGTTTTAAATGGATTTAATTATGATTACAGAGCAACAAAATTAAAATTACGACTACATTTTGTAATCGTTCATAATTAATCAGATTACATTTTGCCCATCTCTATGTCCCTAAAAATGGTTGCTTAAACCAAATAGCCTTTCACCCCCCAATATGTACTTACATATGTAAAGCAGCCTATACTGAGGGTATATGGAAAGGAAGATGTAATTGGTATTAATGTCTCACCGAATGCTCGAGAATAGTCTTCTATCTTCTATAAATCTTCAGCACTTTTTTCTGTCTTTCTTCATTGCTTTCTAAACCGCTTTAACATCTGCAGTAGCCTTTATCCAAAAAGCAAGTTGGTAGTTTTTTTTTTATTCATCAGCAAGAAGTAGGAGACGGCCCAGTACCGTGGTGCAGCCCAGACCAGCTCTCCTTCGTCGCTGAACAAGTGTCCCACCACCCGCCGATATCGGCCTTCTACGCGGAGCACGTCAACAAGCGGATCCAGTTCGAGGCTTGGGTCTGGACCAAGAGCAAGTTCCTCGGGCTGTCGATTGGCGTGCACAACATCGGCCGGGGCGTCGTCACCCTCATCGACACTGGGGAGGAGTACACTCTCACGTTTCCCAACGGTTACGGCAGGTGAGGGAGTTTGGTTTAGTCATAGTGCCCAGTTTCGGCTTGTCGCGTTTCGGAATCAGCTTGTGTATATCCAGTAGCTCATATACCTAGAGACCTTCAGTCGTGGTATATGTGGGCCGACATGACGATGTAGACTATCAATGGATTTTCATCCTTTGATAGTCGCTTTCGTTTTTGGACTACACTGTACTTACCATCAGGTACTCTGTAGTCACTATGTCGAGCCAGTGTAAAAAAAAAGTCAGAAAAGTTTCCCCTAGTTAGAAATATTTACATATTATATAATATTTACATAAGCTATTTATAGGTGTACACAATATTTGTTGGAATATCCACGAGAGGAAGCCTGCCCAAAGGCCAACGCCCGCCGAGCCGTCGGAAGTATTCGGATTCCCAGGCTCGGCGAAGGCGAAGAGAGGGCAGTGCTGGCACCCCGGTGGTTTTAGTCGGGGCAGGTCCGACACACCGGGGGAAGTGGCCCTCACCACTTCCCCTGACGGTCCGTAGGGATTTCCACCGGGTTAACAAAAAAAAAAATTGCTGGAATATACGAGTATACCCTTACCGACAAAGGTGAGGAGTAAAGGCTCACATCCCACAACTTCTACTCCAAACCTGTTCACAGTTTGGTCTAGGCTGAAATATTTCTCATTTATGTCAGAATATTTTATTCCCTAGTCAGGAAAATTGTATTTGTTCGAAATGATAAGTAAAGAGAATAGTTTCAAAATGTTATCTTGCAAATCATAGCTCTGTCGCTCGAGTAATGCTCAATTTTCGTAAGGCCCCATAAATTTTAAAACTCTTTTAAAATTATTCAGTAATTGCATAAAAAATTACGATGCATTAGTATTTAAAAACTTTTAAAAATATAAGGAACCTTTCTTAAATTAGGCTCATATCGTTACAGGGTGGTGGGTGGTGACCTGTCACTGCCGGCACTCGCTCGCGCGATGGTCGGTAGTGACAGGGCATGGCAGGCGGTCCTCTCCTTCACGGAGACGACAATGCAAGTGAAGGAGGCGGCGGAGCGGGATCGGGAGGCAATATCCACCCCCGACAACCCAATCCGCCGCCCAGCTCGGACTGGACGCCGGAGGAGGGCCTACGCCAACGGCCTTCCTTCTTGACCCGGACATACGCCGGGCGGCGCGCTTTGAGGGAATGCGTCGCCCAGATCCTGGCGTGAGCGGTGTGCGATGTGTTCCCGCACACCGCTCTGATGACAATATCAAGGAGATGAGGGGGGGTGGCTCTCTACACCACTCTCCCCGAAATGTGTTAGGTGCACGCGGGGGGCGGCGACTATTTAACCGTCACCCCGCCTAGTAGGCGAGGCCTGCACAAGGCCGGACGTCGCCGGATGCCGAGGAAGATGGCTCGGCTTTGCCCTTAGCATCCGGCAGACGAGAGAAGGAACACCCCGGTGGTTTTAATCGGGGCAGGTCCGACACACCGGGGGAGCAGCCCTCACCAATCCCCTGAAAAAAAAAAGGCTCATATCGTTAGTTTTTTTTTTATTGAAGATATTTTTATTTGTGACACTTCGGCTTGAACATATGAGAATTCCAGGGAGCCAGACTAGAATATGTATTATAATGACAAAGTATTGGACAGTTTATTGTATTTTATAATTTTTATATATTTGTAGGCACACGGGCCGCCATTATTAAATAAAATAACGAAGTCTTCTTTGGTTTATTTTTACTTTCTTTTAACAATTTTGTTAACCATTGAATTCTATTGTTGGCCAATTAACTATTGTTATTTTAACAAAAGGGTCATATATAATGAACACTGTAGACGATTACTTTGCAACACGTTCCCCGGGCAACTGTTGCCGACCAAATATTGCTTTAGAGCAGTGCATGCGACCTTTATATAGTAGAGTTTGAAGGGTGGGGGCTTGCCTGTTGGCGAGTGTTGCTCACAATAATGGAAGATAGCGCCGTCTTATCTATAGTGCTATATAATTAGGTCTCGATCTGTAGGATTTCTGTTTAGTACTTTAAATTTACTCGTTATAATGTTTTTTCCCCTTGTAGGTACACAAAACGTGTGTATTGTATCTTTATTTTAATATGATTCTGCTTACTACGCTTTTGAAATGCCTTGTTAATTGCGTTCCTTTGTCAACGATTTCTGAAGTGTAAGACCTTTTTAGCAATAACGCAATAGTCAATCTTTCACGGTGACCAATTGTTATATGTAAACAATTGCTATGTAGTTTTCCGCCAACACACCTGCGTACAGACCGGCTTAGTTAGACCCAATCCTGAGTGAAGACAAACTCGGCTAGACAGTACGTTCCGGGCTAGCAATGAGTTCACACTGAAATTCATCAAAGTCCTATCGAATGCGACGTCAATTCCGAACGATATAATCACACCCAAACTCATTTCTATTTCAGATCGATACTAACGGTGCCGTGGATCGAGCTTGGGGGCTCCGTGGTCATAGAATGCGTTCAGACCGGGCTCAAGGCCAACATAGAGTTCCTGACGAAGCCCTTCTACGGCGGCAAGAAGCATCGCGTGACTTGCGAGATCTTCGCCGGCGCCGACAAGAAGCCTTACTACACGGCGCAAGGGGAGTGGAACGCCAGGATGGACGGACGATGGACCGACACCGGGGTCAGTACTTCATATTTCGTACTTCCATGGGTTGATAGTAAATTTACTCCTGGGTATAGAGCTAACAGCTGATCTGAACTTAGGGCGGTCGATTGAGATTAGAGCGAGAACAGGCGCCGAAAAATTGGGTGTTCTTTTTAAGGTCAGACGGTACTTCATCATCGCAAGTCTTTAAACTGCAAGAGACACAGGTGTGGTCGAGTGTGGAATACTGTTGTCACCTTTGGGACGGGTTTGCTAAACGTCAATTGATCGTATGGTTATTTGACTGTGGGTAAAATGCTGTACATCGAGCATCGACGTAACGTCACCTGCCTCGCAGTCTTTTACCGGTTAGACAATGGAGAGTGTTCCTAGGAGATACATTCTCTGATTCCACCAGCCCTGTTTCATTGTAAAACCATTGGACGGATCCCATCCGTATGTGGTGGACGTTCCTTATATCCGCACGAGAAGATTCGCGTCTACATTCATCATGTGAACAGCTAAGGAGTTGAATATCCTTCCAGCGAGCGTATATCCAGGATCTTGTGACTTGGGAGCTTTTAAAAGTAGAGTGAATATGTATTTGTTGGACGGACGTCGTTCATTGTCAGACTCATTTTCACCTTCCATCAGGTGTGATTGAGGTCAAGCGTTCACCAGTAAATAGCGATTAAAAAAATAAATCTATACTAATATTATAAAGCTGAAGAGTTTGTTTGTTTGTTTGAACGCGCTAATCTCAGGAACTACTGGTTCGAATTGAAAAATTCTTTTTGTGTTGAATAGACCATTTATCGAGGAAGGCTTTAGGCTATATAACACCACTATGCAACTATTTGGAGCGAAGAAATAATGGAAAATGTGAAAAAAACTAGGAAAATTGTTCATTCTTGTGGGCTTCCATTGCGTGCGCTGCGAAAACGATTCAAGATACCAAAAATATACGTAGGAAAGAATTACTCCTCTTGAAATGATCTAAAAAAAATGTCCGCGACAGTATATGTCTATCTTTTAAGATTAAGTCACTAGAACCGATTTTATGGTAAACAAATTTGGTCGAAATTAATGCATTATTTGTTAAGAGTTGTATCAACGTAATAATACTAATCTTTATCCAAATAAATGTGTTGTTGATCAAGAAAATTTAATTGTGAACAAAATTCTCTTTGACATCACTTAATTTCAATGATCATCTTAGAAGATGGCGTCTGGCCTGTTCAGAGCAATGGCACCATATGTAATATGTTAGGTATTTCTGTATTAGGGTACGATGGGACTGACATACGTTCACACGTAAAAGTCCCTTAAATAAATAGAATAAAAAAAAATCTTAGAAGATATTACAAAACCTTATATAGCAAAACAACGTTTGCCGGATCAGCTAGTGTTTAATAAGTTAAAGAGTCTAGTGGTCTGTAGTATCGGGTAATGGCGCTCGTCAGATCGCGTCGGTTGCGCAGTGGTGAGTAGTGTTTAAACGTGCGTAGCGTTCCGAGGTGGTGTTCGAGGTGAGCGCGATGAAGGCGCGGCGCAAGCGCGTGGCGCCCGTGAGCCGGCAGAGCGCGTGCGAGTCGCGGCGCGTGTGGCGGCACGTGACGTGCGCGCTGCGCGCCGCCGACTGCGACGCCGCCACGGACGCCAAGCGCGCCGTCGAGCAGGCGCAGCGCGACGCCGTCAAGCAGCGCGACGCCAACGCCGAGAAGTGGCTCACGCAGGTACGCAACCCACACGCCGATACCCGATCACGCACCTGCCTATCTCGTTTGTGTATCTACGCAATTAACAATATAGAAGTGCGACACTTTGGTACACTGTACATGCTATAGAAGTGGATCACACAGGTACATGAATCATATATTAAAAGTAACTCGTTTAGAAACACTCATTATCGTATAGAGCTGGATCACACAATAAAAATAGCTCACTTAAATACTAATCATGGTATAAAAGTGGATCTCGCAAGATTGAAAACCACACAATAACAATGGATTACACATCACACACAAACACGCGTGCGCATCTCATATCACATCTTTGTGATTTGTATATCTAAACAAATTACAATCTAGAAGTGTATCAGATTGGTACGTACACTTTGCATGGTGTAAAAGCGGATTACTCAGGTACATGAAGCAAAAAATAAAAGTGGCTCATTTAGGAACACCAATCATATTATAGAACTAGATCACACGGGTACATAAACTACATAACAAAAGTGGATCACGTAGGTACACAAGACACGGTTTAAAATTAACCATGCAGGTACACGAACCGGACGATAAAAGTGAATCATTTAGGTACATTAAACAGGGAAATAGAACTAGAACACGCGGGTACACTAAGCACACAATACAAATGGATCACTTTAATATATCAACAATGGTACACAAACTACGCACTATTCTATAAAGTGAATCTCTTAAGTACACCAACTGAACAAACGTAATATAGATGTCACCACTGTAGACTCGGGATGTGATTTAATAAAGCAAATAGTTGCTATATCGCTACTCATAATTTATTTAATATCGTGGCAGAGTATAGAATCGTGTGTTACACAGCGATACCGTGATTCAATACTCTGCCAGCGCCATCTCTCGAATAAACAAAACAACAATAACTATATAAATTTAACACCAACCACTTGTAATGAATCGGATAAATACATAAAAAACACTATTAAAATAGGTCTTGCAAGTACACAAACCGCGCTATTAAAGTGGATCATTTGGGTACACAAACCAAGGTGAATAAGTGTATAACACATGGCACTAAACACGATATAAAAATAGATCACACGTGTTGTATGCGTCACGTAAATTGAAAATATTTAAATTTTGACAATGTTCATCGGTTCGCGCGAGCTGGCCAATCACAAGACTCTATCTGCCAGAATTAATAACCTATCTACCTTTAATTCGTAGATCGATAGCTATACCTCACCCTTTCAAACCTGCGTATACGAAAAGAGATGTACTATAGTTGCTATAGTAACAAATCTAAGATAGAGGATAGTATAGGTTATTAATTTCAGTCATAAATGAGTGTACCGGGACAGTGCGTTACCACGATTGGTTCCAAGCCAGCGGTGGGGGAAGGTTTGTTGTCATTTTACGGACAGCCGCGCTAAAATATTCGATTCGAACGACGGGAAAATAACTATCGTGTGTGCAAAACTATAAGGCTGCCATATCTTGACATTATCTAATAATCGTGCTACATTCCAACATAGTGCTGCTTTCGTGCGGTCACCAGACTGGATCCAGCAGAAGACCATCAGACGCCCTGGTTTGGACTACCACACTGTCCTCAAGCATATACTTGTTGTTGTCCAGACCCTCGTGAACCTTAATTGAACGATTTTATACCGGCGGAGTAATCTCCGACCCAAAGAGTGATATCCTGGGCTACGTCAACAGGTTTAGGATGTCACACATGTATACCGAGCCCATACTCCCACACAATGCCAATTGAGATTACGGTGATGTTCTTTTTCTCGCAGTTTTAAATTAATTACTGAATATTTATTGTTTTTAATTCTAGCTATTCAGTCCGAAAGGTGAAGACGGCTGGGAGTACAACACGCCTCTGAAGAAAAGGCTCAGCGCGTCGAAGGCAAGCCCCATGCACAAGAGCACAGAGAGTTCGGAAAGCACTAGATAATCCAGTTTAAAAAATTAAATTTGGACTCTTTCAAGTAGTAGAAATGCCTGTCACCTCGATATCGGATCTTCTAGAACGGGCACGTAGCCAGGGACTCTGGTTTTTAACTATTTTTAAGTAGATTTTACACGTTAGCAAAAATTGTAGAAGTATTCTAGAGATATCTGTTAACTTTTCGGACACATTTCGCGCACATCACGCAAGGTCACTCAATCGCTGTGATATAAATTGGCGAAAAACTCTTATTAGTTTAGCTAGTGTAAATGCAAAAGCTTAGGCAGAAATTATGAGGAACACAGGAGGAAAGCGCGCGCGCGTCCAATAATTTGCATATCTAGAAACCTTTCTGTATTTACTGACATTCAGTAGATTTTTATTACTTGACGGTTACCGTCGTTTTTTACATTTTAATGTACTTGCCATCTGCCGCAAAGCAGCTGTATTGCTGAGCTAGTTGATAAGAAAATGAAGGTTAACTTATGCACCTAAATTTTGAAAGCAATAAAGAACGAATGATAAAGATAGCTCTGTGTATTTAAATGTTAATACATAATATTATCACGCGTTAAATGATTTCAATGTAAACAAAAATACGGTAATGATTACAGTCTACTGAGCGTAGTTTACCACGATACACAATGGGTAAAATTTACCTCATGAAGTTGGGTAAAATTTGCCACAATACACCATGAAAAAATTTACCACATTGTTTATATTTGCTACAATACACTATGGGTAAAATTTACTACAACACGCCACTGGTAAAATTGACCAGTTGGGTAAAATTTACTACGATGCCATAGGAAACATTTACCACTTGGGTAAAATTTACCACTTGGGTATTTTTCTTAGTTAACATGTGGATTGTCTCAATGGTGGTATTCCGACGAAGCTGCATAGCTGCACGACATGTCACCTGTAAATGTTTGCCTTGAACTTTAAAATACATAATACTAAAAGGGTTTATTGTCAGTTAAATTAGTAACAAATTATTAGGGAGTTCATTGCGATGGATCGGTGTATCGTTGCGTGGTGTGGGGGAAGCGTGCTAAGCTTTTGGTATCCACGATACGATTTGATCTTCGATATTTAGGTCGAATTACGTTAAACTGAGATAATAAACTTACAATTTATTGATCACTCGAGTATTTATGAGTAAGGATGGATATAAATACGTTTTTGCAACACTGTTTACTACTTAACATGCATACCTTTCCAAGAGATTTCAAAGGAACTTGTTTGCGCCGTTTATTATTAATACCGATCAGATTTTAATACCGTAGTAACAATGTACAAAGAAAGATGTAAAACTCGCTCCATAATATATTAAAATGAATCCTGATAATTAATTCCACTTTTAGTTGGCTCACTTTGATACTCTCTTTAGACTTGTTCCTCGCTTGGGAGCTGGCCGACGACTGACTATTCAAGCTCGCGGTAGCGATATATAAGGGCAAAGAAATATGGTGGCCATCTCAATAGTTCTCTTTGACGTGAAGACAACGATTAGTGTTGCCATTTTAACAACGAGCGTAACAAAGCGGATCTAATAATCAAGCGGTTACAGAGAGAATAGTTTGTTTTGAGCATTTAGCGTTATTTGCGTTTATTTTGGAAAAACAAAATATATTCCTTAGTTTTCCTTTGTAAACCAATCATTTTAGTAGGCGTTTCGTTAAAGATTTCGAAGCGAGCGTGTTACAGTTTAGGTGAAGCGTTGGAACCCAGAAAAGAAAACGGATGAGGTAGTAAGAGGGATAAAAAGTTGAGCGAGTGTTGTCAGTGTAAAAAAATAGATATATAAAAGAACATATATTAAAATATTATATGACCGGTGGTCGTGGGTGTGGTTGTAGAAAGACACGGATTTTGGCGTTTTACTGTTTATTTACACTTTAAGGCACACCGAACTGCGACGCACACGCACGTACTCTAGCCTCGGGTCTTGGTAGTCGACTAACTTAGCTAGAGCATCCCTTGCGCGCGCGCACCCCTTACCCCGCACGTCCCGTAACACCCTAACGACCCTTAGGGCGTGTAATACAATTACGTATCGGGCGGCGTCCACATGCTATAATTATAAATATAAAATAAGAAATAATATAAATAATAAACGGCGTAAACAGAACTGAAGATATACTCGTAAATTTTAAAGTTTCTATGTAGTTTCAGCCCATAGTAATATATTCTAGTATAATTATAAGGTGTTAAGGTTTGGTTACGTGCTTCGTGTAGGATATAAGCGTTGATGAATTTGTAACTCAATAATGTTGACGATTCTCTTGAAGGTAGAGACTGAGATGTAACACTTGAAAAGTCAGGGGTAGGTAGAGATGAGAAAATTAGTCAAACGTGTGTTTTTTTTTAAATTACAAACAAGCTTGCGCTTAACCTCAATATCAACTGATGCAGAGTGATGTTCAGGCCGATGATAAAGCGTGGTCACTCAACAAATACCGATTCACACGTCGTTTAAAGATTTCCGTGTAATAAGACGTTGGAAAAACAGACGCAGGAATCGAATTCCACTCCTTGATGGTTCGCAGCAAAAGAAGAGGCGAATCGCCTTGTGTGAGCAGCTGGAATGTCAACCAAATGAGGGTTCAAACCCACACAGCGCGCAGGCGATTAAGGGTAGAAAAAGAGGGGGGTATTACAAAACTCAGCCGCACACAATTCAAAGTACCGTCTAAAAAGAACTGAAAAGTTTACGCGACGTAAGAGCCTCTTGTATTTTTGGTATTTTTATTTTATTATTTTGGATTTTTTGTTTAGATTTGAATATAATGCTGAAAGAAGTGTCAATTTATAATCATGTTTGTAGATTTGAAAACAGATTTTGTAAATGTAAATACAATTTGGCTGATCAGTTTAGCTTGGAGGGTAAAAAGGCAAGGTTATCTCACGTTTTCGAATTTTAACGCCACGGCCTAAGAGTTTGAAAATACAGCAATATTCGTGTAAATGTTTGAAATAACTTGCTAGTGGCTGCAATATCGACACGACACGTATAAACAGAACTAAATGTCATAAGACTTCTGACACCAAAATTGAACATTTGGCTAAGAAAGTTGCTTGTTTTCCTTATTATTAACTTTGGATCTAAATACATATCCATTGCAATGGAAAATGTAAATAGACAGGAAGTTCAAAAGAAGAAAATATATATATATATATATATTTACTTTCTATTGTTCTCGCTTGATATTTTGAATAGAATCTTGAGCAATACGCAGGAAATTTTCACTCAATTCTGGCAACAAATCACGGGTTTTCTCACACGGTAATAAATAACCATGATTTTTCCAGTTGGCTTTAAAATTGTATGGCAAAGATTGTAATATAATATATATAATGGTAATACAACATACCAAACGCCATTTCAAGCTATATAAAAACGCAAACAAATTCATAATATTGACAGTATGTAGGCAACCTTAAACAGCTAATTTCTGTAGATGTATTTAAACTGTTTGACTCGTTACTTAAACAAAATTACGCCTATTTATTGTGAGCCAACATTTACAGATAAGAAGATAATACAAATTTTAAAATACAAAAATACGTAGACCTACGGTTGCGAGGCCTAGGGCCCAAGCCATCTGTAGTTAAGACCTAAGAGTGAGAAACCTAACAGTGCGTGCTGTATGAAGTTATTATCAGCCAATTTCGTCCCATTGCAGAGCAAAGACCTCCATTCTCTTTTCCCACTATATTTGTGGAATCCATGGAAAGGGATGTGGATATTTAACTCGGCATGCTTGTTAAATGCAGGTTTGCACTATGTCCAGAGAAGGTGCCTGCAGCAGCTTAGATGCTAGCAGTTTGCGTTCAATTCCGCATGGTCTATACTTTCGTCAGCTCTGTTGGCACCTCGGTATCATGAATAAAGAGGCACTTTTCTATCCTGCTAGTAAACCCCACAGCTTACTTATAAATACGCACGGAAAACCCGTGTTGTAATAAAACACTAAGTGCATAATCGCAGCTAATGTTTCTTGTACCGGCGAGTAGGTACTAGGAAAACCAGTACAAAACATCATTTCGTATATGCAACACTTGTATATGCGAAACAAAATTATTATCAATGGAAAATATCTACACATTTCAGTGTCGCCAACTCAAATATAGGTAAATCGGTTTTAACCAAAAATAAATATCTTAATTACAGTTAAAACTAAATTTCCTATGAACTGATTGAAATATTTAAGTTCATTTTCTGGATAGGTACATAAGTATTTATATTTTTACGCTAGAACCAGGCATAAAGTAGACTAAAACGTGGTCATAGACAGATGTTTTATACCGGTGTTTTCTGTATCGGCAAGTATACCAAACACAGTAATGTAATATGTATGCGATCACACAATATGTATCTAAAAGTAAAAATACACAATCAAGTAATTGGTACTAGGAAAACATGTTTTAGATCGAGCTAATTATATTTTTAACTTAATTTTCGATTGAAGCATGTCATCGATTATGTAAATCCTTTAAAAAAAATTGAGAATTATGATTGCTGTAAATAATTAAAAATCTTGTTCGTGTACAATCGCCCTAAAGGCAGCCGTCGGATTCTGAGTCTCGATGCGACAGCTGTGACGGTCGCAATCTTCCCTGGCAATGCACAGTCGCCTACATCAAACGCCTTTACAGATAAATGTATATAGAGCTGGTGCTGTGTCTCATAGATGGGCAAAATGTAATCAGATTAATAAAAATGATTACATTTTACGTTTTTTATCATTAATATTACTGCATTTTGCTCATATATGTTTTAAACACTACAGAATCCCAGTTTGTATGCATATTTATGATTTCTTAATGTTTTAAATGGATTTAATCATGATTACAGAGCAAGAAAATTAAAATTATGACTACATTTTGTAATCGTTCATCATTAATCAGATTACATTTTGCCCATCTCTGCTGTGTCGCCGCTGTCGAGTTGCGACTGCGGGGTCCAACGGCCACCTTAAGATTCCTGTAGGGATGTTTGAAATTTTTGTTGTTAGAGAAAAGACTGAGCGAGCTCACTAGCTTATCGTTCGCACGAATTAACGAAGTTAAATAACGATTATCTCTCGGACGGACGAAGTTAAACGATGAATCGATTATTCTATCACATAGACTTATTTAATTACTTAGTTATAATTACCATGTTGTATATTTAAATAAAAAATATTATAAATTATAACAAACGTGTTTAATTTTCAGACAATTTTATTTCGCAAATATTTCCAGGCAAGTGTAATATTTTTTTTATATTACCTTAGGTTAACAATTTTTCAATTTTTTTTTCATCTTCCTTTATTTACTGATTTGATCCTGAAAAAAAAATGCTGATGTATTTATATAAAAATACATATAGTCTATCCTCATTTGGAGCTCACCGGTCAAGTGAAACATCGTGAGGGAACTAGCAAGGCGTGTAATAGAAATGTCATGTGTAACTTCCCTAAGATCAGCGAGCAGCTGTAATCACGTAAGGCGCGAATTATAAGCGGAAAGTGGATACAGCCACAAACATATATCTACTTGCCTCGAAAGGGATATAGCATGATATTATTATTAATCTATCACTTTTCACTGTGCTCGTAAAAATTGAAAAACTTACAATTTATTTCGTTTTTTTTATTTTACCGAAATCGACCTACATAAAACCAGATTTTTTAAGAAACAAATATAGTGCGTTGGCAATACTGTATATAGGATAGAAGTGAAACTTCTTAAACATGATATGAAAACAAACACGCTTTTGTAAAACTATAAAGCGGTATATATAGAAATTCTGGAATACGTTTTTATCTGGATATTACATCTATAGGCGACTGGAGAACAGATTTATTATATCGACTGGTGAGTCTATTTGACTTAAGCGACATTTTTTGGTGATTTAGAAGTATTTATCGAGGGGTGAAAGGCTATTTGGTTTAAGCGACATTTTTAGTGATATAATAATTTTTATATATATATATATATATATATATATATTCGGAATCAGCGTTTTTTACCGATTCAAAAAATATATATTTATTTACTTTCTACAGGGTTGCCAGTGGCCCGGTACAATAACTCATTTACAGAATACATATACTCGTACACAGTTACAATCAAATATGTACAGTTCCTTCTAAGGCATCCACAACATACGTGAGAGTGGCCTGTTTATTTATATCATATTACATTATACTATATTATATCATATTATATTATATCATATCATATTATATTATATCATACTATAACTTTATCACCCAAAAATGTCGCTTAAACCAAATAGCCTTCCACCCCTCGATATATATTCGAAATCGGTGAAAAACGCTGATTCCAAAAATGTGTATTACACAATATCGCCAAAATTGTCACTTAAAGCAAATGCCCTAGGGGCCTTTCTCCCCTCGATATGTATTGGTGGTATTACATACTGCCGGACTTTGGCCGTGTCATGAAACTGAACGCCTTTTCCAGAGCCGATTTCCTCTCGCACTCGGTGCCCTGTATGAGCGTAGACACTGGAGCCGTTAGTATTCGGAAGTTCGTCTGATTCTGCGGCAACGATTCGTACAGGAACCGAGACTGTCTGTCGCTTAGTATCCAAATGTTACCTTCCAAATCCACCTGAAGACATGAAAACGATCATGCATGTGTAAAAACCATCACAGTGACTGGCTTTACCCTGTGACGTTTAGGGATCAATATGTATCTATCCATTACTCGTATACCTAGAGACATCCAGTCGTAATATATAAAGGAAGAAAGAAAAGCATTTATTTTCTATCGTTATCGGCCCGAGACGCAGCCTTGAGTTTCTTTCGGCGTTTCTCAAGGTAGTCGCTTCCGAAACGCTACTAGATCACTGTTAGATTCATTTTCACTGGCTGTCCGGCCAAGTCGAAGTCCGTACCCACAGGGGTGCCCGTGCGTTGTCACCCAACCCATAAATCGCTGGTTGAGCACCTTCAGTGTTCGCCCACGCAAGCCCGCTGCAGTTGTAAAGGTCTTTCCTGGTCAGCAACGAACGACACTTAAAAAAAGCAGTTATTTCGCTCAAAACATACAACAGGATAGTTTAATGAGGCTAGAAAATCAAATACCCTCTATTGTGATGCGCCAAAGGTAAGTCAGCTCAGAAAATGCTAAGCGACCAGCTGAGCCGCCCTGCGCTGATTTATAGCTGACTATTTATTGTATCAACGTGTAGAAAACAACGAAGAAGGAAATAATAGAGTATAAACACACAGCTCTGAAAACTATTTCAGTGTCATAGATGGTGATATGTACATACATAAATGTGTATGTGGACCGGCATGACGGAAACTGTCAATGGATTTTCGTCGTTTGATAGTTGCAGTCGTTTTTTTGACTACAATTTACTTACGATCAGGTGCACTGTAGTCAGAGATGGGCAAAATGTAATCTGATTAATGATGAACGATTACAAAATATAGTCGTAATTTTAATTTTCTTGCTCTGTAATCATGATTAAATCCATTTAAAACATTGAGAAATGATAAATGTGTGTACAAACTGGGATTTTGTAGTGTTTAAAACATAAACGAGCAAAATGCAGTTATATTAATGGTAAAAAACATAAAATGTAATCGTTAATCATTTTCATTAATCTGATTATATTTTGCCCATCTATGACTGTAGTCAATATGGTGAGCCAATGTAAAAAAAATATAGTCGTGTCCGACCGAAGCTTCGGGCTTAATATCATGTGTAAGTGCCCTCAGAACAGCGATCAGCTGCACTGTTGGTCATGTTGGGCAGCACATATAAGCGCAAGGTGGGTACAACCACTAATGATTCTCTTTTCACACTGAAAGGGATATTGGGTGACTATATATTACCTTAATATATATATAAATTACTTGTCACGTTGATTGTCCGCGATGGAGTCCTAAACTACTTAACAGATTTATATAAAATTTACACACTACCCGCAGTTTGATTTTTTTTTTTTTTGTTAACCCGGTGGAAATCCCTACGGACCGTCAGGGGAAGTGGTGAGGGCCACTTCTCCCGGTGTGTCGGACCTGTCCCGACTGAAACCACCAGGGTGCCAGCACTGCCTCTCCTCGCCTTCGCCGAGCCTGGGAATCCGGATACTTCCGACGGCTCGGCGAGCGTTGGCCTTGGGCAGGCCTCCTCTCTTGGAGGGGGAATTTAAACCCCCTCACTGCGACTCTGTGGGAACGGCGTGTGGGCACACACACGCCAGCCCTTCCTCTCTGCACCGGACGGGAACGCCCTCAACGTCACCCGCCCAGCCTGTGTCAGGAGGGGAGCGCCTCGCGCTGGGAGTCCTGCGCGAATTGCTCCCTTCTCCGGAGCCGCCTTGTTCTGCGGCGGTGTGGAGGGTTGCGAGGATCAGCAATATGCCTCTCCCGCTCCGCCGCTTCCTTCGCGCTCATGAACCCGCAGTTTGATCTAACTTAACCCCTTGACATACGAAGACGTCTGGGAGACGTCATTCATTTCTTGTGTCTTAATAATTTACATCTTTTATAATAGTTACAAAAGATATTTATTTTTTGTTGTAAGACTAAGTCCGAAGTTTTGTCATTTAAATAAAGTATTTTGAACAAGATACAAACCTACATTTTTAATGCCATGACAACCGATAAGTAAATAAATAGTAATTATAAACACATTACTTTTATGTTTAAAGATATGTCAAGGGGTTAAAAGATAAGATAGTTTTCAATTCATAGTTGCAATATTATTTTATTGCAAATTATTTGGCAGTTACAATTTTTAGTTAGCTCCAAACGATTCTAACAGATGGCGGTATCTGTTGACTGGATTGAGTAGTTATTCGTGATATGGTGCTGTGTTAAACGAACTCTAAGGGTCGTTACTATAATAAATGCGTATTCATATGTATCTACCATATATATATTACTTTATTTATTATATATAAATGTATATATATATATATATATATAGTCACAGCAACGCGTGGCCGGGTCTGCTAGTATTATCTATTATATAAAAATAAGTCTGATTTTCCTTCCTGACGCTATAACTCCAGAACGCACGAACCGATTTACACGGTTTTGCATTCGTTGGAAAGGTCTCGGGCTCCGTGAGGTTTATAGCAAACAAATTCAGAAAAAAATCAACAGAAAAGCAGGAAAACGGGGAAAATCATTTTTCACATACAGCGCCATCTCTGATACATAGCATGTACTACAAACCAATATGGTTTTGCATGGTGGTGGAGCAGATCGCACCAGTATTTTAAGTAGATGGCGCCGATGCGTTATACATTATTTGACAGCTACTCATTGTACTCTGCTCAGTTAATTTCATGTGACATTTATTATGCGCGCGTTCTTTCAAGCGCTAACTAAAAACCAAAACGAAGCCATCTGGTGGCGAAACGAAGTTCGCCGGGCTTGCTAGTTATAAATAATAGCATATGCTTACCTTCACATCGTTCGGAAACTCCAAAACATTGCAATCACTTACGATTACCGGGCAATTGTCAAAATTAAAAGGTTTATCGGTGTTCCAACAGCCTAAGCCATTCTTGCACAACTGAAACCAAAGAATCATCGAGGAATACAGCGGGTGTGCAGCCGAAACTTGAACTGTAGCCACTTTCCGTTTTGGCCAAAATGGGCCAAAATTAAAGACGATCGAATTGTCGAATGTTATTTTGTCTAGGGGCACAGGTTCACGTGATTTCATTTATCAAATCAAATTTGTGTCGACCGCAAGGCCCTGTCTGTCATACCAGCGCTGCAGAGTCCAGTGCTCTGTAGCACAAGTTGAGACAGGGCCCTTATTGGCGGCGGCCTAGCCTGTTTTTTTATGTATTGCTTGGTTGTTTTTTTATGTTTTTTGTATTTTATGTGTGTTTTATTGTAAAATGTAGTTACTTTTATTTTATATTTCCACTCATTATCACTTTTTATGGCAGATAAATTTCACTTTAGTTTCCTGAAACTATTTATAAAGTCGGCCGTTTTTTCCAGTCACAACAAACAGCGGATTGACAATTTCAAGTTCGTTTTACTGATAGTGACACTTGCTTATTTTTGACAGCTACGCTTTTTTTATTTGCAATGGATATCCAAAAGGTATCCAGACACGATAAAGTTAAAGTGAACTTGTTATTTTATATAATTTTTGAACATTAAATGTTATGATGGAAATTCCTGTCACCATGCAAAGAAGGGTTAAAGCATTTTAACATGCCATTCTCATTACATGTCATGCAGGTTGACTCATGACGTTTTCTATTACCGGTGAGCACGTGATGCTTCAATCTACACATAGCCTCGAAAAACCCCAGAGGTACGCGTCGGGATTTGAAACAGCGACCGTTTGCGTTTCAGCGTATGGTATTCCGGCTCTTTATCCACCAAACAATCGCAGCCACAACTAAACTAAATGATGATTACTGAAAATACTCACTTGCGTAAAAAATAGGATTTTGTTACGAGGATCAAAATCGCAGGCCGTCGCTTGAGACATGGGACCTCTATCTCCGACTACCTGAAATGTAGTTTTATATTAATCCTCCAATAATATTACTTTTATGGTTCTGTATCTCAATAAGAGAAGCTTCTCAAACTTTAACTGCTGCCGATCTATCTCAAAATTTGACTAAAGCAGGCTCAGACCTGGAGGCAGGAGAGTTGTGCAAGCCGAGGTACCAAATTCCAGGTGCTAAAGACAAGTACTGGGGCAATGTGCCCATTGACTAACATATTTTAAAAAGGCGAGCTAACTTCTCCGTTAAGCATTGCGTTATAAATTGTAGACGCCTTTGTTTTGAAGTTTTAAAAGCAGACTCAAAAGTCTCATACCAAATCGTGACTATGTCTTCAGTTCTGCAAGGTCTAAGAATATTGTTTATAAATATTTCTCTTCTCATGTGATAAATGATTTTTACAAAGTTTTAGAGCACAAAATCTCAAAAAGAAATCACAGCGTTGGAAGGCTTAGAGTAGTTTTTGCTCCGCCTGGAAGAATTTCAGTATCTGGGGCTGGCTATAAGAGACACTTCTATTAAATACCACGCATTTTCTCACGAAGATTTCTTTCACTGGTAAGCATATGATGCCTAAAACCTTACTAAATCTGGAAACGGGTCGTGCCGGGAATAGAACCTACGACTATTCCGCATCGCCGTGCATGGATACCGGTCCCCTATCCACTAAACCAAATAAGGCACAGTATTAATATTAATCATTTCTTTTAATAATTATTACTAACCTCGACACCATTGAAAATGTCCTGCTTAGGGACATTTTTATCGCGCAAAAGTTTTGTAGATATTTTGAATAATTTAGTGCTTGAAGTTGGATGCAAAAATAGGTCCCGATGTCTGCAATACCAAGTTTTATTATCAATTTCTCGTGAATAAACTGTACCCCACTACACTGAACTCCACCTCCATAGAACATAAATAATCAATGAATCAATAACTACAAATTAAAAAAATTAAATACTCCCCGACTCAACTGTGTTTTTATCCTGGATTGAGACAGTAACTACATTAAACCTGATAGAGAAATTACAGTACAGTACAAGAATGACATTGAGCACCAAGAGACGAAAATCAGTTCACAGTCACCATCGCTATATGGGCCCATACATACCACGACAGAAGGTCAAACTGATTCTGAATAGGGACAGACCGAAGCGAGTCACTATCACGGTCTTTACACGTGTGTATTGTGGTCACGACTCAGCTCAGGCAATCGCCCTACCACCTTAAATTCATTAATTTGTAACATATACGTTGTAATCATTCAAATGAGTCCAAACACGATACTTCTGCTGTACGCTAGTGAAGATATTAATATTCTGCTGTTTTCAGAAGATTCTGCAGCACCAGGTCCAGAATAGTGAATTTCGAATCCAGTAAACCAGTAAATGTGAATGTCGTATCATGAGAAGGTAAGAAACATAAAACTCTTGCTCTCGGTAGTGATGAAGCAAAGTAGGTATATGATATTGGTCGATGTTGTTTTATTTTTTCAGACTGGATATTGGTTGACGGCCGGGATAGATCTCCACAACTAAACCGGGTGAGAGGGCAAAAACTGAGGTGCTCAGTCGGTAATTTTATGGGTTGAGTGGCAACGCAAGGGCACCCCTGTGGGTACGGACCTCGATTTGGGCCGCCTGCTAAAGTACGAAACCTATAACAGTGATCTTCTAGCGTTTCGGAAGCAACTACCTTGAGAAGAAACGCCGAAAGAAACACAAGGCTGCGTCGGAGTGAAACTGTCGTGTCGGACCGTAAACGCACTGTTTAGCGACAGTTAGCTGTACTATCCTTCTTCTACGGCGACGCCGGTGTCGTGGTATGTGATGATGTCCTAGCCGGATTCGGCCACGGCGACTGTTTCAACGCCGATTAAGAAAATCAAGGCCCAGTTTTCGGAAACAGTCAATTGCGCAGGAGATATTTAAGTGCATAACTGGACGCGCAGCCAGAAAAGCGCTCTCTCGTCCGAGCTCCCTCAGGCCTGATGGAATGGAGAACCAGTACGATCGCGAGGGAGCGGGATGCAGGTTTGGTCGAGTTTTCCTTCTCTGAACACCTGGTTGAATTGCGGTGTTAAAGAGATACCTTAGTCGCCTTTTACGACACCTTAGCAAGAAGAGGGGGGTGCTATTCTATTCTGCCGGCAGCCACCACGGCTAATCACGGTAGTATGTATCTAGTGTATGAGTGTACCTCACTGTTTTTCGGATCAGCGGTTATTAAAGCCGCGGTAATAGAATCATTGGGAGTTGGCCGATACTTGCAAAGAAACTCTTTCTATAGGAGCATTTCTTTATGAATGTCATAGGATTAAATCAATTATTTTTAACGTTATAATTTTTGAACTGCACCATACATGCCATGAGACGTGATTTGGTCACTGTGTCGAGTGAGTAAGAAAAATATAAAATACCAACCCATCACTCTTCGTTTGCGATAAAGCGGCGGATGAAACACCATCGCTCCCATAAAAATCTATTCCACCGACGCTGAACTCCCCGGCGTGAGGGTCGAAGTGAAAGTAATGGTTCTCCACACGCCAGGAGAGATCTTCAGCCATGCTGTACACAATGATTGCGTTCGAACCCATATCCGTAATGTAGGCGAAAGCATTCTGGCCGCAGCATCCGTTGTCCGGCAAATCGACGACCTGAGGGGCAATTAACCTAATAAATCTATCGGAGGAGGTAGAGTAAGGGATTTCTACTGCGGAACTCCGAGGCACTACAGCTAGTTCAGCTCCGAATATTCAAATTTTTCTGACGAACCGACAGTACTCTTACCTGTTTCTTCATAAAAATAATAATTGAACATATCGCCACGCTATATCCCGGACGGGGTGAGCAGAAATACATTAGTAGCTGTATCCACTTTACGCGCATATATCTTGCCCACCGTGACCAGTAGCGCAGCTGATCGTCATTCTCACAGCACTAGTACACATGACATTTCTATTACATGCCATGCGGGTTTCCTCACGAAGTTTTCTTTTACCGGTGAGCATGTGGTGGCTACGTATTCGGGATAAACTCAAAGGTAAGTTGTTTCTTCATTATATAGATTAATCCAATAAAAAAATTGTTTACAGCAAAATTTTGTGCTTTACAACTCTGTGAAATAACTTATCATTTTATTTTACTTGGTAGGGCGAATTCCCGAACTAGATCGTGACCACAGTACACAGGTGTAAAGACCGTCATAGTGACTCGGTTCAGCCTATCGCGTTTCGTGATCAGTTTGTGTATATTCAGGTGTTCATAAACCTAGAGATCTTCCGTCGTTGTATATGTATATGGGCCGACATAGCGATGGCAATTCTCAACGGATCTTCGTCATTTGCACAAGGTGCAATCTAATCACTTTATCGAGCCAATATTACAAAAAAGATAATTAACAGTACTTATTAAGGGCGGCTTACACTAACGAATTAATCTAGTTTAAGCTTGTATAAATCGCTTATTAATTGAATTGGTTTGATTCCATCTTAATGATGATTTCAGTTTAAGAGATGTTATAACTAGATTTTGATTTAGTGCAAGACAATAAGTACAGATCAGCGCTAAATAGCATTTTATATAACTCTAAACTACATTTAATTTGTTAGTGCAAGCCGCTCTAAAACTTAAATTTCTAAACGTTACTTTCACAGCTAAGGAGTCGATATCGCAACCAGCGTTTTTCTTGTAGCTCAGTATTATAAGATAATCTTCAAGCAACAAGTGAGTCGACTTTTGTTGGGCGAGCGCGATTTGTCATCGACCTTATCAGCGCTTTCCACCGTGTATAATTAAGGTCAGACGAAACCTCATTTCTAATAAAAAATAAATATATTGCTAACCACGCTCGTCAGGACCGAAGCATCAGTCAATACATCGTGGCTGAACTCATGGCGGGTTATCAAGGTGTCCGTATTCAAATCAAACACGAGCAACGCTGGTGCAGAGACTTGCTTCACATCCTCTATCAAAATAACATAGTTATGCTTTAAAACTGAAAGTGCCTGTTAAATTGGAAATTGGAATTGTTAATGGGAGTCGAATCTGCTCGCGTCCGTAGGCTTTACCCTAGTTTCCCTACACGTGACTCCTGGGTGGTGCTAAACGAGTAGCAGCGAGGTGGTAGGGCGTCGGTGCCCGTCTGGATCGCGACCACAGTACATGGGTGTAAAGCTCGTCGCAGTGACCAGTTTCGGCCTGTCGCGTTTCGGGATCAGCTTGTGTATATCCAGTAGCTCATATACCTACAGACCTTCAGTCGTGGTATATGTGGGCCGACATGACGATGTAGACTATCAATGGATTTTCATCCTTTGATAGTCACTTCCGTTTTCGGACGACATTGTACTTACCATCAGGTACTCTGTAGTCACTATGTTGAGCCAGTGTAAAAAAAAATGTATATCATGACTCTGCATCTGAGACCCAATAGTCTGCACACATTAATATGCAAAGGCATAGGACGTTGGTAGCTGCACAGAGTTGTCAGGCGGCAAGTTATGCTCTCGAACGCTTTACGGGAAGATAATCCAGATTTAGAGACAAACCTATCTTTGCCGTTGGTTAACAGCTGTTCTCATACATCAATATTGGTCTGGGTCCCTTTTTTTTTGTTGACCCGGTGGAAAACAATTATGGGATGTCGGAGGGACGGTGAGGGATGGTGTGCCAGACTTTCAATGGCTAAAACCACCGAGGTGTTCCAATCACAGGATGCGCCGGGCTACAGGATAGCACAGGGTAAGCCCTTAGACAGCGGACCGGCGCATGATGGCCCCTGGGAGGACAACGCCATACAGTGTTGGAGGGGTGGGAGAGAAAAATAGTCATCATCCCTCCACCGCCAAGTGGTACGTGGAAACGAACACACACAACACCACTGGAGTGTTATCTAGGCGGCCGTAAAAGGTCCTGCTCCCTTTAAAAACTACAAATGCATTTATAATCGCAAAACATCTTTTTTGTAATTTATTAACTTAGGGCGGTCGTACTTTTTCCAGTACTTGTGATAACCTTACTATATTTTTTAATAATCTAATTTAAAGTTTATATATATTGTGTAAATGGATTTTATACGTTTTACCGTAGCTGCTGAGTCCAAGTCGAACAATAGAGTCAGTTAGAGCTACGTATAACAGTATCAGCAGGTACTCTAGTTGATGAACTCGTATGCCACCCTCAGAATTTGACACGTGGGCTTGCCACCCCCCTTTTGTACTCCTATTACATTTATTAAAAATTCAAATATGACATGATAATATTTTTTTATGCTTCTATGGGATGCACGTCACTGAGTGAAAGTGATTGCTTACCATCAGATGGGCTGTACGCTTGTTAGCCTTGACATAAAAATAATAAATCTGGTTATAGACATTTATTTTCTCAAAAAGAAACATTGTATTTCACTTACATGAGAAAAATAATTAAAAACGCGATAGTATTATAAAAAATGCAAACTAAGGTAAACATACACAAAACAAAACAACACATATACATATTCAAAACTCACAGATACAGCCCAAACTATATACAGAATGATTTTATAGACGAGGGAGATATTTCAGAATACAATACCTTCTTATAACTAATAAAAATGTAAATAATAATATTCCCTAACAAATCTTAAAGAAACATCGATGAACAAATGAGAATTGATCCGTAAAAAGTATGAACACCGCAGCGCGTGTGGCGCACGATTGAATGGCATGTAGATAAAATTCCTTTTACGTAATTTTAGGTAAACAGGTAATTGACTCGTGACCCTTTCGTACTAATCCTGACTTAGGAGAGACAAGATCCTTACTTGATAATTAATTGTTATTTATTTTATCATGTGTGCAATTGCCCCTTAATATGGTGATTATAAATTACTTTGTTTTAATGGAACTATTTAGATATCACTATTCCTATATATTTGGAATTAGAATCGAATGCTGAATATCCTCCTTGAATATCTCCCTCGTCTATAAATTCAGCCTGTATAATACAAATTACAATACATTAAACATAGACAGAACTAAATTAACTAAACTAAAACTATTGCAATCAAATAATCATGTTGAAACTGGAAGCACTATGTAATAAAGAAGGATTTTAATTTTCTTTTAAGAAATATAGAGAGATGCATAATCCTTGACATGATTAGATAGTTTGTTATAGATTTGTACGTCTTCAAAAGTTAAATTTGTTTTCCTAAAATTAGTCCTGGATTTGGTTGGAATATCTAAATTATTTGAATTTCTTAAAACTCGTTCGTAATTTTTCGCCTTCAAGAATATATTATGAATCTCCCTTAATACTATTTTCCTAATGTGAATACATATATAATATTTATATGTCTGAGCTATACATCTACTCATTTTGTATATAAGTGTAGTAGATGTCCGAGAGTTGTAATGAAATAAAGTTTTTATCAATTCAATTTGAGCAACTTGTAATGCCACAAAGTGAGTTTTTGAAACAGAGCCCCATAAAAAATATTGAACCAAGTAACTTACCGGACATGTCGGTGGCTCCGTTGTCCACGACCCACAATCGATCAAATTTGTCCACGTGGACCCGGAAGGTGGACACCACGGTGGTGTTGGAGATGCAGCAAGTGGCTTCGGGCACGTCAGCTGCATCCCAGCTAGGGTACGGATTTAGGGGCTGGTCTTGTGACCCGTTCACGTGGATGTAGTTTAGAGACGATGGGACACCTTCATAGGATTACAAAATGTAATAATAATATATATATGGTGGTAGGGAGATTGCCCAAACTGGGTCGTGACTACTGTATACAAGCGTAAAGACCGACACAGTGACTCTCTTTGGTCTGTCGTGTATCGGGATCAGCTTGTGTAAGTTTTAAGTTATGCAAGGTCAAAGTTCATTTTTCGTGAAACTATCACTTCTAATTCGATAAATGATATTTTCATTTTTAAAAAAATATATAGCACAGAATCTTTAAATGTTCATTTAATTGGTTTAATTAAATTTAATAAGTACTTTGAGGTGCCCGACAATAATTTTTACACCGTTTCGAAAAATTTCACCATCCAGGGCGTTCCATTCTAGACTCTTTTACTAAACCTAATACATTTGTTCTTACCTTTTTTCCATCGTGGTATTGTAATAAAAAGTTTGTTTTTCCATCTAGCTAATCCCACAGGCATATTATTTTCGGGAATATAATTGCCTGAATCAATAGCCGTTGTCCGCATGTCATTCGGCCATACAAAATCTATTGTCTTCCATTGAAATTTAGGTGGCAATAAACACGAGACTTGGCTTATTAGCATTACTAAATAAAGAATGGTCAGTGCCATATTTTACAGTTAATTTTATAACGTGTGTTTTATGTGTGTTTTTTGTGTTTTTATGCTTTCATTGTTTTTTACGGAAATATAGAAAAAATATGTGACATTGCGATTCACATAACGAAGGATTTGAATTTTGCGCGCGCGTTTTTCTTTTTTTGGTGCCTCAAGCATATATATATATTGATAATGTAGCCATAGTTAACAAAAAAAATTATTAAATTGTAGATATGTTATTAAGCTGACCTATTGGTCAGGTATAATATCTAAAGGAAATTACATATTTACCATATTCAATACTAAATTGTAATTTTTAGGAATCTGTTATTAAAGGCAGTATGTCAAAATGTAACAATAAAACGTAAATTACACAAGTCAAAAGTTTATTTAAATCTAGCTTGGAGTTGAACTTCTTTCTCTCTTTGACTTGGAATTATCACGTGTATTGTTTAGCATGTTAACTTGTAATATATTTTATATATGAAACGTACTAAATGACGCAAAATGAACCAGATGTCGCGAAGTCAAATTGTTCATATTTTTTATTAAATTAAATAATTGAAAAGATCTATTGCGTACTTTTTCGGAATCCTTCAAGTGACCTGATAAGTGAAATTGTGTGGAAAATATGTCAACAGAAACTGAAGAAATTAAAAATGATGAAGGTGTTTCCGTGTCGGAACAAAACGGAGAAAAAAGAATTGGTTGTGCTCATTACAAACGAAGAGCGAAATTTGTGGTAAATATGATTTTATATTATCTTATTTAACGATAAACAATATTTGAAATAAACTACCATATAAGAACCACACGTGTTATATATAAATTTCGCTGCGTAGTAGAATCGGGATGAAACGCGGTTTTTAGAAAACAAAGCAATGTCAACGAACTGAAAATTTTAGTTCATGGCCTCTTTTGCTTGGCGAGATGTAACTACTTTAATTTATATACTTAAATTCACCATGTATTTATTCTGGATGGTACAAAAATTTAATTTGACGCGGGAAATTTTTTTTTTTTAATTATTAGTAATACAAATACATTGAAGTTAAATGGAAGTCTCACAAAACTAAATATAATTTATCTGGGAATTGTCATCAATATATAAGCTAAACTTTATTAATTATTAGCTTTATTAATTTAAGATTAATTTAAATTTTGATATTATAATTTGTTCTTTGATTTAATATTGGCAATCATTCTTCAAAAGTTGTCGACTATTTTGTACTAAATATATATATATATATATATATATATATATTTATCAATAATGGAACATTGAACTGTGCACATCTCAGTCTAACATAACCGTACGTTTCTGTCGGTAATTGTGTTCAAAGTAGTAATTTCTAAAACATGAGTACATTACTCCTGGAGGTATTCCCTATGGGTGCTCAAGCTACGTTCTACCCACATTGGCACTCTTTTGATGGCACTAAAATCTACAAATTCACTGACGAGTGTTTTAAATGCTTGCAATTCAAAGCCAATGTTTTTAGTCAAGCCAGAAAAAGTCATACTTTAGTTCTTATAATAATATATTGCCATGCTATATCCCTTTGGGATTTGAAACTATGACCGTAACCACACTTCACTTTAAAACCTATATAGGCGTGTGCCTATAGTTTTAACAATGCCTTTTAGATTGGGCTTAGTGAAAGATTAAAAAAGTAAAGTAAGTAGTAAGTAAGAGCTTCTTATGTAGGAGCAGTAGGGCTGTGGAGAATGGCTTACAGAGCTGGCAGTCCTTGTGAAAGTGATGATTTAGTCACATAGTTGATCAAACAACAATCTGCTCAACAATATGTCTCAAACACTTATTAAGCAATAGGATACTTAGAGCAAGGAATGATCTCTCAGAAGATGTCATCTCAGCTGAAAATATTAGCTAATTTAAAAATAGCTTGGAAAAATATTTTCTCAATTACATAAAGAAGTAATTAATAGATTATAGAATAACAAGATATATTCACTTATAAGTTGTTTCAAATTGTCACTTAGGCATAAGCTGACAATTTACAAAACAGTAGTCAGGCCAGTGATGACTTACGCTAGCGTAGTCTTCGCCCACGCCTCCAAGACCACCATCAGTAAATTGCAAAGAGTGCAAAACAAATTCCTCCGCACTGCAGTAGGAGCCCCACATTATTTGAGAAATGTCGATCTCCACAACGACCTCAAACTCGAGACGATCGCCAGTTTCATGCGCACAGCATCTCGTCGCTATTTCGATAGGTTACCACACCATCCCAATGAACTTCTTCGCAACGTATGCGAATACCCACCGACTCGCGGCACCGGATGGGGTACACGCCGCCCGCGTTCTGTCCTGTTGGATCCGGATGATCCAATTACCGCGGCTTTGATAACCGCAGATCCAAAAAACAGTGAGGTACACTCATGCACCAGATACTTACCACGACACCGGCGCCGCCGGCGGCGCCGACGACGACGAGTAAGGTTAGTTCCGTCAACTGTCGTCTAAATGACGCAGTTACACTCCGACGCAGCCTTGAGTTTCTTTCGGCGTTTCTTCTCAAGGTAGTCGCTTCCGAAACGCTAGTAGATCACCGTTAGGTTTCGTATTTTTGGCTGGCGGTCCAAGTCGAGGCTCGTACCCACAGGGGTGCCCTTGCATTGCCACCCAACCCATAAATTGCTGGCTGAGCACCCTCAGTGCTCGCCCACCTGCCCGGTTAGTTTGTGAAGACCTTTCCCGGTCGACAAAACGCGTCAATTCGAAAAAAAAAAAAAAAAAGAAGGATTTTAAAAAGAAACTAATGTATAATGCATCTATATTATAATCTAGCTATTGAGCTAAGTGTTAATTCTCATAACTTTTTTATCTAAATTCTTATTTCAATAAAGCCTTGATCTTGATAATTTAATAAATGGCATTAGTCATATGATGCAAATGTAATGATAATTAGAAATTTTATTGAAAATGACCTAAAAATAAAATATGGGAATTAACCTTATGATATGTACATAGACTTTTGGTAAACAATACTTTTCATACCATACCAAATAAAAATCCTTTTATGGAGCTAATTTAAATTCTGTAAAAAGAAATTGTTTATAAGTTTTATAACTTCTTGGACAAAAGTCTACCTTGACAAAATATTAAACTATCCAATTTTTTTATAACAAGTTTAGCATACTGTCAAACATGCCACTTGATAAAAAGATGTCATCATCATACTGCCAACTTTGAAGGATTTAGACAAGAGCTGAGTATGCATGGGCAAATCTTGAAACACACCTTACTGGTACTGGTCAATATCCAGTCAAGCAAAGACTCCTTACCACCTTGCTACTGCTCGTTTAGTACCACCCTCACATGTGGGATAACAAAAGCAAAATACATGGAGGAGAGTAGTTTGAACTCCCAAATAAAAAGAACTTGCACCACCTAAGGCTGTTTTGTCATTACTCTTAAAGTTATGATATTCCCATACTGTCACAGTTAAGAAATACTAAACATATATATGGACAAGCAGAGATGTCTTAATATTATTTTCCTGTTCACAGACACCTTGTTGTAACAAGGTTTACATCTGCAGATACTGTCATGACGAAAATGAAGAGCATTACTTCAACAGAAAATCGGTCACAGAACTCATTTGCACAGAGTGTGATACAAGGCAGAAGGTGCAAGCAGAATGTGAAAATTGTGGTGTACTGTTTGGAAAGGTACTTATTTTATAAATTAAGAATAGATTGTGCAAGCAGTCATAGTGATTTTTAATTTCAGTAAGAAAAGTATGATGCTTCTGTTTGCTGTCTATTTGATAATGGCTTGTGATCATAGCCAGTCTGGTTTATAAAATGTTATATCTTTTTAACCTCTATGAAGTTTACAATGTAATAAAAATATATTGTTATGTTATAACCCTTTTGAAATGAGCAGAAATACATTAAGAGCTATTTCCACACTTCTTAAAGTGTAATTGTAAATTGTAATTTTTACAGTATAATAGAGTAATTTGTTGTGCACTTACCTGGGATGCTCAAGGTCCAAGGTACAAATCTTAGCATTGACACTTTCCTGTTATGAACAGATTAGTTTCTAGCAAGTCAAGTATGCTTATATTTAAGTATGTATATCTTTGTCTGGTACTCATAATGCTAGGTTTAGTTTGAGGCTAGATCAATATGTGTTAATACTCTGTAAATAATGTCATTCCAGTACACGTGCCTGATCTGTAACCTGTTTGATGATGAAGACAAGAAGCAGTATCATTGTGATGGTTGCGGAATATGCCGTGTCGGCGGGCGCGATCGATTCTTTCACTGCGAACGATGCAATATGTGTCTGCCTGTGCAGCTACAGCGTGTGGGACATAGAGTGAGCACGTCACAATTACTCATGTTTAATACTTAAAAATAATATAACGTTAAAAGTTTGGCACCATAATTCGACCAGGTACAAGGAAATTATTTAGAAGAATGCCCAGCCTGGGCTAACGAACGCCGCGACCTTATTGTGGCCATCGGAAGTGACCTTTCGCTGCCAGCCGTCATCCAAGCTATGGTCGGCAGCGAGGACCAGTGGAAGGCCATGCTTCAATTTTCCGAGCGGGTCGTGCAACAGAAGGAGGCTGCTGAACGGACCAGGGAGTCTACATCTACCCTGGCCATTCGGCGCCGGAGGACGGGTCGCCGACGGGGTGCATTCGCGCGTTACTTTCTGCGCAACCCCCCGCCGTGACATAGAAGCGGGCAGTGGTACTTGAGGGAGTCCACTGCCCGTACATGAGGGTGGCAGTGTGCGTGTACTTCCGCACACTGCCTATTCTGAGGAAAAGAGGGACAGGAATACTCTTCCCGTCCCCTACTGAGGAGGCCTAACAAGGCTCACTCTGCGCGCCGATCGAGGAAGATTGCGAGTCCGCACCCACGGCCGGTGTACTAGCGGATGAAGGAGTACCCAGGAGTTTTTAGTCAGAGAGTGTCCGACCCACCGGGGAGACGGCCCTCACCAATTCCCTGAAGGTCCATAACGGATTTCCTCCTGGTTAAAAAAAAAATAAAAGGTACAAAGAAATTAGAGGCAAGGCTTTTTACACACACATAATAGTAAGTGAGGCATGCAGAACTCAGCGTGGCTGTACTCTTGGCCCCGGCAATTGGGTAGAATGAACACTTTGGAGGTTTTAGACGGTAAAAGTCTGATATACGAGGGCCGCTGCCCTCGCATGGCTCTAATGGTAGTTGAGGTTTTACACCAGGTCAAAAAAAAGGCTTATTTAAATAATGTTATTTAAAGTTTTTAATATTTTTAAAGATAGTTTGAAAGTCAATAGCTTGATATTTTTCATTTCAGTGCGTGGAGAATGTGTCTCGATCGAATTGCCCTGTGTGCCTCGAAGATATCCACACGTCTCGTATCCCGTGCCACATACCTGACTGTGGCCACTTGCTACACAGACCCTGCTTTGAGCAACTCCTGCACTCCGGTCATTACGCTTGTCCCACATGTCAAACTAGTATGATTGACATGTCGAATGTGAGTATCGTACCTTGTCTACATCGTTAATTGAGTTTATTTGATACGTATCTGGTGTGAAGGACCAAATGTGTGTAACGTACAGTAGTTTTATTAAACAAAAATATATTTTATTATTACGTAATGTCATAGACCACTCAAAAAGAAGACATAGAATATTTTTTTGTGATATCCTCTAAAATTATTGTAATATCACATTGATTCATGGTGACACTCTAGAAGCTGACCGCTTATTATTGCCGTAACATATCAACATAGCTGTCTACTAACATAGAAAACCTTCTGTATTGCATTATTTGACAGTATCGTCGGTGTATTTTGATTATAAGGTGTACGAAATATGTTGTATATTATGCGTTGTTTAAATTTAATATATGTAAATAATATTGAAGTGATATTGCTCCCACAGTTATGGAATTATCTTGATTCTGAAGTGGCAGCGACACCAATGCCTCCAGAGTATGCGGATTACAAAGCAACGATCCTATGCAAGGATTGTCATAAGGTAACTTATTTATCATTCAATAGTATGTACTTTAAATATTAGTGTATTTTGGTTCATATTGTTGGAGTTAGTTTGTATCCCACTTCTCATATCGTACAGTTTTGTTTCTATTATGGGTTTTTATAAATTATACCTTAGCCCCAATACATTCTTTGTGTTTATGATTCATGTGATTTTCTGAAGGTACTATCTAAATTTTAATATTTTTTAATTATTTCAGCTATCGACAGTGAAATTCCATGTGGTCGGGTTGAAATGTCAGCACTGTGGCGCCTATAATACATGCCAAACGAATGGTTTTCACAAGTAAGTTAAATTATCAGTTTTCAGTAGTTGCGGAATAAGTTTTTTCGTAGTAGTCTAGTAGTGTCTGCTTATTTTACTGCGTCATAATGCTCTGCTGACTTCTCAAGGATTGACCCCAGGGGAGGGGCCCAAAAGACCTCAACCATCCGGTCTTAGGTCGACTAATGTGTTGGGACGGTTGCCGGCATAACGCTTTCTTCTAACGTCGCAAGTATTATGCAGGGAGACCGGCAACAGCAGCAGCGCAGACGACGGCAACTCCTCCACGGCAACCTCGACGAGGAGCAGCCGCAGTGGTTCCACCTCGACCTCCACCTCCACCTCGGAGCGGTTCCAGGAGTCGCACGAGACGAGCCGCGACGAGCTGCCGCGCGCCAACCCGCTCGACGAGCCGCCGCAAGCCTGACCGCGCCGCTCCGACCGCACCGCCGTTACCGCGCGGCTCTAACGTGCAGCGAGCACTCCTCGGAACTACTTCAGACAAGGGCGGTTTCCCCTTGACCTCGTTCCAAGAGATGAGCTTCAATGAGCCACATGCAAGATAAGTCAATTTCGACACAATAAAACAATAAAGCCCTTGTCAAACACACAACGGATTGGAGATATTTCTTTAAAATTATTTTTATGTTTTCAGAAATGTACAAAATTATAAATAAATGTCCTCACAATTGTCCTTAAAATTGGTATATGAATATACCCCGAGGCATGCAGCCCCAAAGGAAAATCCATTTTTACAACAGTCGCGCGCTTGATTTTGCGCTAGCTCCACGCGTTCCGCGGTTCAATCTCCCTTAAACATCGACACACCGTGAATCGATATGTAATATATCGTAATGTTTAGTGGAAATTAATTTAAACTCTACTGAAATACTTAATAAAGTTAATTTCCACACCAAACCATATATAATATTTCTAAAATAATGCGATTTAGTGGCATTTTTGTATAAATTCATCCATCAAATAAAAACACTCCGCCGGCCACTTCCTTAAAACTATCAATGCTTTTCATTTGTTAGGTTTCATTTGGCTTTTTTCTCTAGACAAATAGTTATATGTTGAAATGCGTAATTTTTCGGCGGGACAATAGGGGTTATTACCCTGAAAAGGCCTTTGCAGCTGAACTGGAAGACGGGACGCGTTTTTACGTCTTTATTTATCAAGCGGAACGGTTCGCTTTCATACTTTTACATGATACATACAATAACGTACATTATAAACGCGCGTTGACGCAATAAATGAGTGTCAGCCGAAAATCAGCGCTGGGTGGTTCAGCTGGTCATCTAGCATTTACTAAGCTGACTTCTCTTTGGTGCATCATTGCGCTTTTTAATGTCATGTGACTTCTCTTCGGTGCAGAGTGCGTCCATAATGCATCTCCACTTTCTCCTGTCATTCGTATCCCATTGCAGCTCGCCCCACATCCTACCACTACCCCTCAACACGGCCAAGTCCATGTGTCTCCAGATTTGTCTGGGACGGCTGCGATTTCTTATACCCTGAGCACTCCAGTCTAAAAACTGTTTAGGTATGCGGGCGTCGTTCCTACGAAGCTTGTGGCTTTGCAATGTACCTGACATCACAAAGTGAAAAAGGTTCCAAACGCCTTCGGTTTGCGTTAGTTTGACATTGGCTTAAAACAGGAGCTATTGTAACAGATTTAGCTATGAAAAACCTGTTAACCATTCAGAGGCTAGAAATCTAGAAAATGTATAAAAATAAAATGTTAATTTACAAGTTTAATAACGTACCTAACAAGAAACTCCACGGCAGTTTTTGCTCCATAATATGTTAAAAGGTAATGATAGCTTTTTTGTCAATAGTGTTTAGTGCTAGCATAATGTAAGTAGGTGCATAATAATTAACGGACCCAAAAATGCTATTTTTCATTTAATTCTACGAATACAATATTATAATTGAACGTTACTATTTAGCTTATTTATACAAAAATATATGTTTTCTGGCAGCTCATGCAATACCTACGTCCTCACGGACACTCCGTTTGTTACAATTCCGCAGTTATTTACTACTACAGTAATTATATCCTGTCCTAGTTACTTATGTAATAATTTCGACTACTTCCACTGTAATTTCATCCTTTTTCATCAACTTCCGCAATAATTTCAGCCCTGTCAAACTACTTCCACAGTAATTCCATACTTTTCTAATTACTTCGACAATAATTCCGATCCGATCCAATTACTGCCACAATTTCATCCTTTCTAAGATACTTCTGCAATAATTCCGGGCTCATCAAATTATTTCTAAAATTATTATTTCAATTTTATCTGGTTCCTTTTGAAACTATATCTATAATGTCGTGTTTAGATCTTTCCGCAATACTTACAACCACATTTTTACTGGATATGATCTGTCTAGCTCCTACCTCTGCTCGATAGGGTTATAAGATGAATTTATGTCCACTATATCAGCTTAAAACTTGTAATAAATGAAACTTGTCATCATCAGCCCACCCACGTCCACTGCTGGACGCAAGTCTCATCTCATAAGCGCATTTGAAGCCCGTTCTTTAGCATTCCTTATCCCATATTTTCCGTCTACCTTGCGTAAGTCTATGTTCCACGCGTCGCTTGTCGATTCGCAGCCTCCACTTCAGAACCCGTCTCCTCTAGCGACCCCATGATCGCTACCCAACCGTGAACCGTATATGCCGAACCCATGTTCTTCGGCTTGTATGAGCCTGCCCACTGCCACTTCAGCTTGTTAATACGGAGAGCTATGTTAACAACTTTGGTTCTCTGTCAGGTAGCCTCATTTTTGGATATATGCTCTTGTAAATATCATATTATAAAAGCCAGGTAACGAATGAAATTTCCAAACACGGATGAGAAAATATATTTTGGGCACCAATTCACCACAAAACGCTAATCACAAATAATGCATCTCAAATTGTTTTTTTTTTTGAAGCGGACTAACTACTGATTGCCAGGAAAGGCATTTACAGTTCAACCGGGCTTAGAGGGCGAGCACTTCTCTCACTTGTGCTCAGCCAACGAAATTTTTGGGTTTGGCAGCAATGCAAGGCACCCCTCTGTGGGTACGAACCTCGACTTGGACCGCCAGCCAAATAGTACTAACCCTACGGGTGATCTACTAGCGTTTCGGAAGCGACTACCTTGAGAAGAAACGCCGAAAGAAACTCAAGGCTGCGTCGGTGTGGAGCATCTCAAATTAACAACTGGCTGGCTTATATAGGCGGCTACGCTTCCCCCTCTAGGCATGGCTGGAGGGGAGGACGTAGCGGCTTGGCATGGCTTTGTCTGTCCGCTGGCGACATCTATCGGCGCGTTGTTACAATATATATAATTAGACCGTCCGTTAGTTCCGCCACAGTTTAACAGTCCAGCCGCATTCCTAACATGTACTAAATTTTAGTATAGATAATATTTTTTTTGATTAATATTTATATTTACCAGTTGAAGCGAGATTGTATCTGGTATACTTGGAAGGCTTCTATGGTATGTGCAAGTCGGTACGACATCGGCAACTGTTGACAAATGCTCGATTCTTGACGATCAGTACCAACAGTCGTACTTTTTTAAGTGCAGCGCATAATCATTGTTTAAATTTTGTTTTTAATATAGATCAACTAATATATGCCTTGTGAACCGTGCTATTATTTTTAATATATTTGTATATTAATTTTGTTTTATTTATTTGTTTTTATTTTGGTTTAGCTTAATAAGTTATGAACTCTGCTCACTATACCGGTTCATAATTGAACCATAAACAAAATTAAATTTATAGCAGTACACAGTACAAGAAAACACAGTAAGTAGGTATAACCTGATTATAATAGTGAGCGTGTCTGCAATTATCTTTTTCACACGCGTAGCTTTATTACAATTTTATTTCACTCTTGAACCGCGTGATTTTCATTTAGCATTGTTAAATAAACCAGTGATTTCACTCTTTTCACGTCTAATATAAGAAATACACTAAAAATTAAAAAACAGCCATTGTTACTATCTCTAATCCCACACAAGTATGATCACAGTAATAAGTTTTTTGCATATATCGAAAACTATCAGTGTGATCCGGTCTAGTGGGCGATGACCTTTAGCGTGAAACTAATGATTGTTTTGTATAAAGCTGATAGATATTTAGGACAGTAATTAATTTTATTGTAAATTGCTGGTTTTGTTATGTGAATCGTGAATTATGTAAAATAATAATTAAACTGTACCTAATATAACTAATTGTTTTATTTGGAGGCAATTTTTGCGAATGTTTTATTATATATATATATTGTGGTTGATGGTGCCTAGTATATAACCCGGGCAGTAGACTTGAGGGAGTCTGCTGCCCGGATGAGAGGGAGTCGATGCACGGTGTCCGGCTCATCTCCTGGGAGAGATGTTTTGGAGGGGTTGGCTTTACTCCTTCTCCTCCCAGAGAGGTAGCCTCAACAAGGCTTCTTGTTCCCTGGACGTCTGGATGAATTTGGCTTCCCAGGCCCAGGTGGAGCAATGAGAGGGACACCCCGGGGGTTTTTAGTCAGTAGGAGTCTGACACACCGGGGTCACTGCCCTCACAGCGTCCCTATTGGTCCTATGCAGGATTTTCCCCCGGGATACAAAAAAATAGGCCTAGTATATAAGGAACCAGTACACATGCGCGCGACGCGAATATGTAGTCGTAAACTCGGATCACGCCACGTAAATCTGAGTTTTACCAGATTAACTACGGATTTAAGCAACACTTGCTCACCAATGAAGGAAAACATCGTAAGGAAACCCGCATGAAATCTAATAGAAATGGCATGTGTACTAGCGCTGTGAGAACGGTGATCAGCTGCGTTACTGGTCACGTTGGGCACGACATATAAGCGCAAAGTGGATACAATCACTAAGATTTATTCTGTTCACCTCGATGTAAGTTAAAGCAGTACAATTACTGTGGAATAGGAAAAAAAAATGAACATCGAAAACTTTGTGGTCTATATTTATTGACTGCCTAAATTATCTATCTTTAATTTGTAAATCGATAGCTATACCTATCCTTTTCAAGCCCGTGTATGCGAAAAGGGATGTAATATAGTTACTTTAGTAACATATCGAGGGTTGGAAGGCTATTTGGTTTAAGCGACATTTTTTGGTGATATAGTAAAATATATATTCGGAATCAGCGTTTTTTAGCGATTCCAAAAGTATATGTATTACTATATCACAAAAAAAATGTCGCTTAAATCAAATAGCCTTTCACCCCTCGATATCTAAGATAGGGAATAGGATAGGTTATTAGTTTCCCCCATTAGATAAGTATTAAATAAATCCATAGTATGGTATAAAATCTATAACTATAAATGAAAACAAATCATTTTTCTGCAAACATTTTATTACATAATTTATAAAATCTGTAGAAACTATAAAGCGCATTTCACAATAACAGTGTAAGGAATGTAATACATACTGCGGTATAATATACCCAATAGCAAAATTTCGTATAAATAAGTCATCTGTATTAATAAATTATATAAAAGCAAGTAAACGCCTACGAAATATAATAATATAAATTGATAGCGGCGAGCAAAAATGCCTGTCTATCATGACTAATATTTATTACTAATGCAAAAATATTCAACTAACGTTATAAAATAATTACAACTTATTCTATAATAAATACATAATAAAGTTTCGACTCAATATCACTGTGTACATTGGTATTCTTTTCCTTAGAAAATGATCGAATTTCTAGACAAAGAACGCTAAGAGAAAAATGCAAAATGTATGGGATAGAAATAAGGTAAAGCCTGCAGAAGGCCACCGAGGAAGTTAGCACAGTCGTAACCTTGACCCCGGAAGAAAACCCTTGGGTTTTAGCCAGTAAGAGTTCAGCATACCGAAGCAAAAAGGGCCTGCAGCAAGCCAACGTCGCCGGGAGCCGAGTAGGAGGAAAACCCCTGTTCAATTATTCGGTAAGAGTCTTGAAAACCTGGGGCCCTGCCCTCACGTCAGTCTTGACGTTACATGAGGGCATCCACAAAGTCAAAAAAAATGGACGAGAAAGATATAAGCTCTTGAAATATCACGTCGGTATACTGTGCCAATTATATACATTTTGCACTTTTCTACAAGCGTTAACGCTGTTCGTTACTTTGTCCATGTTTCCTTTTATCCCTAGATTAACTATTTGTATATTTATAAAACTCATTAGGATATCCGACGGTTTTATGGAGATATAAACTTATCAAATCTAATAAATTAAAAAGATAAAACGCGTTAAAACCTGATAACTTCGCACGAATAATATTAGGAACTCTTTGCATTTTGGATAAACAATAAGTGTTTTTTTGTATCATTCAACATTAAGGGGGTATTCTGGTCTAGAAATTTGAAAAAAAAAAAAACGTTTTTATGCCCTTAAACGGATTTTTCAAAATTCGAATTATTTTCGGAGATACCGCGGATGTTAATTTGGCTCTGAACTGAGAGCTTCTGCTTCTTCACAAAAGGGCAGAACAGCTCGGTTAGTAGAAAGAACTTCGCAAGACATTAATTATGAAAGAGAAGAAGGACCAAGGTATAGATGTGGGATCGCCGATTAATTCTGAATGTTGAATCGGAATTATTCTATTGGAATTTTTCTCAAACTCCAAACGCGTTTTTCTCAAAACTCCTTTTTTTGCGGTGGTTGACATATCTCTAGTCCTACTTTACCGATTCCTTTTAAATTTGATAAGAATCTTTATTATATATCTCTATACCACCCATATCTCGGATTTATTTAAATTTAAATTTTAAGTATTTAAAAAAAATCGTTAAGGTCAAAATAAAAGGGTAAATAAGAATTTTATTTTCAAGTTGTCGCCATTTTGTTTTTGTTTTTTTTCTTTGGTAGTGGTCAACGCGATAACGACAACCTTATCTACTATTGAAGAATTTTTTAAATTTGTTTGTTTTAGATTACCACAAGGGTTGAAATCATGTCAACCAGAGAGGACCATTTTTTTGTAGGCCTCACTTCAACGACCTGAAATTTGACGATTTTTTTATGTTTTTATTTTTTTTACTCTTCAAATATCAATAAAAATCATAAAAAAATGTTGATAGTAAAAATGTTTTCCATTTTTTTTTAATCTTACTTTGAAAAATATCTCAAATTTATGCGTCTAGACCAGAATACCCCCTTAAGACAATTAATGGAGAAATTACAATTATTACTGTAATATTTATATTGTCGTTACAATCTGAAAGAAAGTAACAAATAAAACACAAAAAGTATTTAATAATTTTATGGTTATAATCAACAAAAATTATATTTGTTGCTGTGATCAATCCGTAAAAGCACACTTCCCGGCCTTAAGAGATATAACGTATTCATTACATTTACACTTGCGGCAAAAATATTTAGATAAATAGCCTTAAAAAGAGAAAAATTTGCTACCTAATCTTCATAAAAGCGCAAATAAAATCGTTAATTGAAACAGCTAAATGGCTGACCTGCCTAGATTTATTATGAAACACCTACAATTAATAAATTACTTAATATTATCATATAAAAAGTACACAATACGATCTTAATACATGAGCAAGATATTGAGCTCATAAGCAAATTCTTAACGCTTATATAAGTTCTAAAACTTAACAGACGGTATTAGTTTTCATTTTTGGTTTTCAGAACGCATTTTTATCTTCTAAAACTGGAATTTATTTAAGCGATGACTTATACCTTTCTAATAATATTTATACTTGTACTGTACTGCAGTACAGTCGTTCAAGGGCACTTTGATATCTCGCTATCAACCAGCGTTCTAAGGTAGATACATCCGCTCCCGCCTGCGGCTCACACAATACTGTCCCTCTACATCCCGCGTGTTCGAGACAGCAGTATCCGTATTGTCCGCACACTCACAAACTACTACAATACTATGTAATTATTGTTTAATCATAATTAAATACCTTAGCATTAAAATAAAATTCATAAAACCTTATATATCAACAGGCAAATGTACAATTGTAGTGTTTAAAACAGCGTACGACCGACGACTTCAGTTTTGGTCAATTTCAGCTAAAAAAACATTCGATAAAAACTTTTAAATGAACCAAAATGTTAGCTAAAGTCTATGGCTTCAAGCGTCAAACTAAGACTGATTGATCCGATTGTGATCGTTAAATTACTTTTAATAAGTATCCGATTATATATCGATTAATCGGCCGTTGCCACATTCTTCGGCCAAACCCGAAGCCGAAAGTTGAAAAGTCCTAAATAATTCTGTTCAATATTGACTAAAAGAGAAAAAAATAACGATTTTTTAAACTTTTAAATGTAAGGTTTATTTTGATGTACAATAAACAAGGTCTAGGTTACCCATATCCAAACAAAATCAATTTCTATTTGTAACTGCTACATAGAGGAACGGCGGGCGTCCCCTATTTTCCTTAAAAGAAAGAATTTTACAATTGGTATTTCAAAATGAATGTTTTGAATAGCATCATGATTTTTTGAGTAAAAAGAGGTAAAAAAAGTGGCAGGACGCGAATCACCTCAAAATTTGTCAAAAGGTGGCTAAAACCGAACCCACAACCGAAGTTTCGGTCAAACACTAATATAAACAAAAATGTCAGCACAAACTTGAATCAAGTTATTTTATTAGAGTTTTTAGAATTCGATATTTTATTTACTCGAACAGCAGACTAAAAAAGAGTTCAAATATGTTACACATTGTTCATGTTTTTAGAAAATATTGGACGTTACCGTATATCTACCGTAAATCACTCGTAATTATTATATTATTATGACGTACAATTTCATTATATTATCTAAAATAAGGAGGAACATATGTATTAAAATAGCTACAATATATTAAAGTTGGTTATTTGGTAAAAACAGTGATTACTTTATTCAGACTATACTTAATTTAGTGAAACAATGATTTTCTTAGTCAAGCACTTTCGAAGGTGCGGTGTTTAGCGTGCCGCCCGTGAGAATGGTTTCGATGAGTGAGCTCTTTACACCCACACTTCCCAGAGATTAATCCTGAATAGGCTATTTAATCCCCGGGAAATTGGACGAATTAAGGACAACCCGGGAGATATTTCCCTGGATTACCAAAAAAAAATGCACAAGCACTTTGTTAATTTCAAATATTTTTTTATTAATTGTAATCTCAAAAATACTGCAATAGGTATGTATGAAAAAAGGTTGATATACGAGTTAAATTTACTTTTTTTATGAACGAGTGAGTTAGTTGGAATTTTTAAACGGGGGAACGTAAATAGGATGAAACAAGGCAAAACAAGTGTTTAAAAAATAAATGGATATGAAAATCTAGCGTGATTGGTGCAAATCGCGAATAGACGCATTTTAAATAAATACTACATAAATAAATACTGTCTAATTGTACTCGATACAATAGTAGTACAAGTAAACTCATAAGAAGAAAATTGCCTTTTAGCAAGCAAGAAGATTTCAATTATTATAAAAAAAATGTATTAGAAAAAACAATTACAAAGCAGCAAAGCAATTTATAATACTTAAAAGATTACTAACGAATCATAATTGTGGATCTGCGACCCGATTCAACAAATATATTATACCGATTATAATATATTTATTAAATCTGTGAGAGAAGTGGCTGATATGGCCAAGTGGATAAGGAACCGGTATACATGCGCGGCGAAAGGTCATAGATTCGTGTTTCGACACGTGCAAATCCTCAACGATGAAGGAAAATATAGAGTAGAAACCCGCCTGGCATCTAATAGAAATTTTATGTGTACTAGTGCCGTGAGAACAGCAACCAGCTGCGCTGCTGGCCACGTTAGTGACGATGTATTACCGCAAAGTGGCTACAGCTATCTCTGCACACCCCCAAGGAGATATAGCATGACGATATATTGTTTTTATTTTTTTGTTTTTTTTTTGTTTTGATTTATTGTTTTTATTGTTTTTGTAAGCCGTGGTGGCTGCCGGCAGAATAGAATAGCACCCCCCTCTTCTTCCCGAGGTGTCGTAAAAGGCGACTAAGGTAACTCTGGAATACCGCAATTCAACCAGGTGTTCAGAGAAGGAAAACTCGACCAAACCTGCATCCTGCTCCCTCCCGATCGTACTAGTTCTCCTTTCCATCGGGCTTGAGGGAGCTCGGACGAGAGAGTGCTTTTCTGACTGCGCGTCCAGTTATGCACTTAAATATCTCCTGCGCAATTGACTGTTTCCGAAAACTGGACCTCGTATTTCTTACCCAGTGTTGAAACAGTCGCCGTGGCCGAAACCGGCTAGGACATCATCATCATCATATTGTTTTTATCTGTTCCCGAATTACGTGGTTCCCTAGATCTGTAATATGAGGAAATGAAATCGGACGTAATTCATAACGGCTCTTAGTATAAAAAAATATACGAAATTTACATAAAGTTAATATTAAAACAGATCGATATGGCGTGTTTATAGATAACAATTATCAAACGTTATCAAATGATGTGTGAACGATAACACAAGCGTTTTAATTAATATTAACCAGACACGTATAGGGGAATAATCAACGATTCATGCTGAGGTGTTTTATATGAAGTCATTGCCTCAAGACATAGATGGGCAAAATGCAATCAGATTAATGAAAATGATTAACGATTACATTTTACGTTTTTTACCATTAATATGACTGCATTTTGCTTATTTATGTTTTAAACACTACAAAATCCAATATTGTATACACATTTATTATTTCTTAATGTTTTAAATGGATTTAATCATGATTACAGAGCAAGAAAATTAAAATTACGACTACATTTTGTAATCGTTCATCATTAATCAGATTACATTTTGCCCATCTCTGCTTCACGACAGCCAAGTATATTCCTATCTCTTCTTCTCAAAACCATTTTACTAACTATTTTTTGGTGGTAGGCTGATTGCCCGAAATGGGTCATAACTACAGTTCAGTTTTAAAGCTAGAATCCTTTGTAGCTGCGATCTTACGCAGGCCTAAATATTTTACTCCCACCCCTCCCCCAGAGATAGCTTCAACAAGGCCTTTTGTTCCCTGGGCGTCTGAACGAATTCGGCTTCCCAGGCCCGGGTGGAGCAATCAGAGGCTCACCCCGGGGGTTTTTAGTCAGTAGGAGTCTGACACACCGGGGCCGCTGCCCTCACAGCGTCCCTGATGGTCCTATGCAGGATTTTCCCCAGGGATACAAAAAAAGGCCTAAATATTTAATATTAAATTCCACTTGATAAACCCACGCATTCACAAAAACAGACGGACAACGGAGTCTTATTATTAGGGTTTGTGACCGGTGGTCGTGGGTGTGGTGATACGGATTTTGGCGTTTTACTGTTTATTTGCACTTTACGGCACACCGAACTGCGACGTACACGCACGTACTCTAGCCTTGGGTCTCAGTAGTCGACTGAATTAGCTAGCATCCCGTGCGCGCGCGCATCCTCTTACCCCGTGCGTCCCATAACACCCAAACGAGCTTTAGGGCGTTTGATACATGCACGTATCGGGCGGCGTCTACATGGTATAGGTTATTTTTTTCTTTTTAAGTTACGGAACCATAAAAGAATAGGTTATATAAAATATGCAAACCGATTTCCAAAGTAGATAAATTTAACATAGTTTTTTAATATAAAATTTGTTGATAAATAATCAACGTAACATGAAAGGTTTAATGTATATCAATTAAAATGAATTGATAGCTATCATATGCGAGTAATTTGATTATACCCGTCTCGGACATTCAGTCATTTTTACATAGAAGCAAATATAAATCGAAGGGTGAAAGGCTATTTGGTTTAAGCGACATTTTTTTGTGATATAGTAACATATTTATATATTTTCGGAATCAGTATTTTTACCGATTCTGCAATTATGGACATTTCTATGGTGCTCTGTTTGCTAAAGAGTTTCTTTTACTCCAAGCAATATCGTTGACTTGATAACAGAGATGGTCAAAATGTAATCAGATTAACTATTGAAGATTACAAAATTTAAACGTAGCTTTAACTTCGTAAATCTGTAAGGATGCTTAAAACCCTTCTAAATATTAAAGAGTTATAAATTAGTATGCTATTGGGGATTTCTTAATGTTTAAAACGTAGATGGGCAAAATATAATCATATTAATGATGAAAAATGCAAAATGTAATCGTTTTTCATTAATCTGATTACATTTTGCCTATCTATGTTTCGTAGGGCCTTTACAATTTTATTAAACTTTAGAGGACTACCGCTTTAAAGCGCTTAACCAACAAAAAGCATTTTGCTGTCAACAAAACAGCATCATTACGGGTACGGACTTGGATTCGGCTGTTTGTGGGAATATTTCTTTCTTTTTATAAACTGGCTGAACGAAGTAAATACACTACACTTGACTAAAAGTACAGTGTATCCTAGGAATAGGTACGACCGTCAATAGATGTCAATCTATTGAAAATCGCCATCGCCATATTTCTAGACGATACTACAATAAAACACCTTTAGGGATATGAATAACTGAACATATCGAGGGGTTAAAGGCTATTTGGTTTAAGCGACATTTTTTTGGTACTATAGTGGTATATACATATATATTTGGAATCAATAAAAAACGCTGATTCCGAAAATATATAAATATATTACTATATAATCAAAAAATGTCGGTTAAATCAAATAGCCTTTCACCCCTCGATATGAATTAGATCCCTAAACGCGTTAGGTCGAAGCGAGTCACTGTGACGAACTTTGCACTTATGTACCGTACTCACGACCCTAAAATGATTTAATTAATGGCCTGAAAACTGCGATAAGCCGCGCTACTGATCACGTTAACCACGGCATGTAAAGTAGATACAGCCAATAATGTATCTCTTGCTCACCCCGAGAGGGGTATAGCGTGACAATATTTATAAATGCTTGGTATTTTTTTAATATAGCCGTAAGTACTCACAATACAAGTATGCTGATATTCCTAAAACAAATACCTATATTTTGTCTTCTATGCTAGTTCATGAAATTGGAAGTCGGTGTACAATTGTTCTACTCGCCGGTACACCTCGTCACAGGATGATAACGTCTGAGGCAATACAGTCAGGGCTGCTGTTAAGCTTTCTTCGGTTCCGAAGATCTGGAACAGTACGAATTATTATTTTCATCTATTTGATAACAAGAATGATGTAGTCCAAAAAAGGATTACGACTATCAAAAGTAAATAAAAACCCATCGGCAGTGGCAGAGATCATGCCGGCCTACTTAAATATCTTTTCGTGCTACGCTTTAAGGAATCCGTATCATAGGACATCACAGCCTAACAACATAGTAAAATTAAGAGCATTTCTTAGTCCTAGCCGAGATGTGAGTTACCGTATAGCTGTAACTCCGTAAAACTGGTTCTGCTATGGAAGGGAGAGGGTGGAACAAGGTTAAATAACTCTTCAGAGCACTCGCCGTGATACAGACAGTATAAAAGGCTTAGTGAGGCAATATCTCTGCGCAACTAAAGCGGAGCAATATGCTTAGTTACGTCAGGATCATTCACAATGCGGAGAGCCCTCCGCTGCAACCTATCCAGGGCATCAAGTAAGTACTGAGCAGAACCATCCTAAAGACGTGAACAATATTCCATGCAGGGCCTGAACTGGGCCTTATATTTATATATATAAATCGTTCATAATTAAAAATTGTAAATATTTCAATTCTACGGGATGCGTGACCCCCAAGAAATCCGGCGATGGGACCTGTGTCCCACGTTCCCTACCCTTGCTCCACGTATGTTTCCGTGTGAGACGTTGTCGTAAATCAATAAATAGCGATAACGTTTCAGCGACGCGAAACATTAAGTGGTGTGATTAGCGACCGACCTTGGTTTGATAGAACCGCGTCAGCGTACACGTAACCGGGCTGAAAGATCGCATGTGAATTGTGAGAACAAATTATAATTATCTCGGTTTTTGACACTCATTGAATACGAGAGTGTAATTACGTCGTATATTCTCAGTATGAACCAAGTTGATGTTGAGTTAAGAAAAGATATCAAGTATCTTCTCTATTCTTACATTTTTTTTTAAAATAATTTACCGCGTCTACCCAATAAATTCCTATTCACTTTTCTCTTAAAGGCTGCTAAGTCATAAGATCGTGTAAAATGCTCGCTGGAATATTCGACTCCTTAGCTGTTCACATTACGAATGTAGAAGCAAATCTCTCCGTGCGGATATAAGGAACGTCCATCACATACGGATGGTATCCGACACAGTGCCTAGTGGTTAGAGCAGTTCGCGCAGGAACAACTGCGCAACGGGCTCCCCTCCTGACACAGGCTGCGCGAGGTAGTGATGGGGTAATTTATGACCCCTCCCAGAGAGGAGGCCTTTTTTTTGTTAACCCGGTGGAAATCCCTACGGACCGTCAGGGGAATTGGTGAGGGCCACTCGCCCCGGTGTGTCGGACCTGCCCCGAGTAAAACCACCGGGGTGCCAGCACTGCCTCTCCTCGCCTTTGGCACGCCTGGGAATCCGGATACTTCCGAGCAGAGAGGAGACCTACCTAAGGCCAATCGCTCGCCGGGCCCTCGGAAGTATCAGGATTCCTAGGTCCGGCGAAGGCGAAGAATAGGCAGTGGTGGCACCCCGATGGTTTTAGTCGATGCAAGTCCGACACACCGGGGGAGTGATCCTCACCACTCCCCTCCGTAGGTCCGTAGTAATTTTCACCGGGTTAACTACTTACGTTTATCCCAACTTACCCTGGACGGGATACAGCGCGACAGTATAATTAAAGAAAAATATTCATTTCGCGTCAATAACGAAAAGAAGAAAGTACAAGATATAAAAACACATAAACATGATGAAATGGGCTCCGGCAGCTTAATGCCATGGAGGAAATATGTAAAATTAAATAATACAAAATAAACTGTTAAATATTATAAATAACGATTACAAATGTAATTGTGATGCTTTAAAAAAATATACCTAAAACAAAAGGTAATACTTTGGAGAGTGTGCGGCTGAGTTGTATGATTTGGTTTACCCCTCCCCATTCTACCATAAATAGACAAGAGGCCGTGCGGGTTTGGACCCCTATGCAGTTGATATTCTAGCTGCTCGCACGAAGCGATTCGCCTCCTCCTTTTTGCTGCGAACCGCCACAGAGTGGAACTCACTTCCATCCACATTCATATGACAGCGGAATCTTCAAATATCGAGCGAATCGGTGTTTACTGGGTGAGCGCGCACCATCGTCGGCTTTACCTTCAATTTCCAGCATGTGAAATTAATGTCAAGCGCAAGTAATAAAAATAATAGAAAATAAGCTAATAAAATACTTGTAAGTGATAAATTATAAAGGTGTATTATTAGTGGTGGTGGTAGTAGGCAGTAGAGGGTATTCTTACCTTTTTCAACAAGTCTGGCCGTGAAGGAAGCGCGTGCATGGCCAATGTGGCTGCCGTTCTGATATACCAGGGATGGAATTCAGCCAGGGTCTTGTTATAACTGTCCTGGCAAGTGCTACAAGTGTTCATCGCTTCATCTGGCTCGCCAAGTCTTTTCAAAAATAACCGAATAAAATCTAAAAGAAAAGACTTTATGAGTCTTTGCAAATTGTTGGTCAGCGTTGTGACCACAAGTGCAAAGACAGTTTCAGTGGATGATATAAACCTAATGCGTTTTGGGATCAACTTGTATTAAGTCCATTTGTCTAAACCTCGAGGTTTCCTATAATTGTATGTGGGCCACCAATACAATGACAGCAGTCAATAGATTGACAGCCTTTGGTGCAGCTTTGAGCTACAATATGCCTATACTTATACCACAAAACAATATTGCTAGTCAGTAACTAGTGACTGTTGGAAATGAAGTTGTAGTAGTGTTAGTAGCAGCCTCTAGCAGTGGTAAGTAGTAGTAAGTATAGTAATGGTTGTAGAATTAAGTATAGTAGTAGGAGTGGGAGTATTGGTTGTATGATTGGGAGTTGTGGTTGTAGCATTAGTAACCACTACACAACAAAGGCAAGTCACTAGTACGTGCTTAACTAAATGTTACAAGTCAGTCTCCATGTTCACATAATGTCATTGTCCTATAATAATACAATATGCAAATGTTTGCAACAGCAAAGGTCATACCCAATCCCCTATGCAAACGAAGCATTGTCCTCGAACCGGAAACAAAGCCGCTCTTGTCGATCAGTTTGGATTCTTTCTCATACTTCATCATCTTCTTAAATGATTCATAGTGTGTTGAGTTCTCCGCAGCTCGGTGCTTACCCATCACCTCTATTTTACTCTTCACATCGCTACTCACAAAGGAGAACACCGAACCTATGAGGTTGAGGAATCTGGAAATGGCATGTTTGTTAAGGGTGGTACTAGCCGAGACTATGAGGTGAGGACACATTTTTACTTAGCATATCCAAGTAGGGTCTCCTACTTTATAAAAAGCACAGTGTAGTTCAGGGCTGGAAATCTCAGTTTGAGAGCCACATGCATCTCTTTGGCTACTTGAATGTGGCTCTTAAACAATTTTCAACATATGAATATTTTATCAAGGAAACAGTATTTGATAAAGTAGACATTGTGTATAATTTAAAAAATTCAGTACATGTAGCTAGTTTTATTCTATCAATTAAATAAATAATAAATGGTTGATGCCCCACAAAAATAATAGTTAGATGAGTTAGATCTACTTTCAAAAAACATTTTTTTTCTAACTCAGCTCTTTATTTCATTTTTTTCTTTTATTGCTGACACATTTTAGTTCCTTAGATAGAACCCCTGGAATAGTCCAAGAATGGTGGCAACAACCAAATAACAATACCAAAACTCAATACTCTAATAAAAATTGCCAGCATCACATTGGCCTAAATATTCCACAAATGAAGGTCTCTTGGAATCTAATTCTTATATCTATCTTCCAAAATTTACTCCCTACTATCTACCTATCTTACTGTGGGATATAGAATTCAAGTCACTGTTTATTATTTATTTCGTTTTTCCTATAATTCTATTTTACTCAATATAGACATAATGGGAAATATTATGAGCTAAAACATTTTTTTATATATTTCATTACTTAAGTAATACTATTTTTAAAAAAATATTGGTATACTATAAGGCATATATATATAACTAACAAAATAAATAACTGTGTTTGAAACTAAGATCATAGCTTAGAAATCTAAATTAAATTTCCATATGTTCATTGCCTCAACAGTATACAATATTATTTAATCATTATTTACTTGTGGTTAAAGAAAAGAATTCTTGAGTCACCAAAGTATTATGAAGTAGGATATTTATTACGCTAATAAATATTTATTAGCGTCATTATCTTAACTATACATTTTAGAGGCATTTTGAAGAAAGAAATAATTAATAAATATCCATTAGGAATATCATTCTAAGATATAGTAATTATCACCCATGATATTATAAATGTGGCAAAAACGATGAACCATTTATATTTAAATAAGGTCGAAATAAAAGAGAATTTTACTATAGCAAAAGTGTTCTTTATGAATCATACGAGAACAATTATTTATTTGTTTTTTAAGCCAATTTTCATCGTATATTTTAATTATCTTTGCCAAAAATGTATTATCTTATTAATAAACAGATGTTTATAATAGTAACATATGGTAGAGATAATAAAAATAAACATTCTCACTTCACTAATTCATTATATCCTTCAATGTAAGCCTCCAGAACTACGTCGTCTTCTTCTTTGAGGCTTCGTTGGAAGCACTGGTGCACAAGGTGGAGGTCTAACGAGTTATCACCAGACATGTCTTTCAAAATGAATTAAAAACGTAGACCACAAAACAAAATAATTCGCTACACAACTATCACCTGACAACAATGTTTTTGAACTGTCAAAGTTCAAATAAGAACTGTCAATAGTCCATTGTCATTTGATAATTTAGCGCATGTTTAAAAAGCTAACCATTTTCGACAGTGGCGAAAACAATACTTCACAGAGGTTTTTGATGTCATCAAACTTGACAATTTTGCCACTAATTTGAAATATTATACTGTTCATGGAAGGTAAATTTTTAGCAACTTCGATATATTCAACTATAGGTCCGTGAACAGTTGTGTATAAACAAAAATTGTGAAAGTAAAAAATTAAGATTTTAACAGTATCGTGAACATACTTAAGGATTCAGATATAATAATCTGTTACGTCTAAAATGGAATTATTAGATTAGGGGATTTGGTTCGTTTGAATGTTACAATTAATTAACCATGATTAAAGGTGAGTTTCTGAAAAAAAAAATGTTATTAAAGTAATTTCAATTTTATTGTGTTTATTAACAACATAAATCTCCATTATAATAGGATATAGAAGTTGTTTCCCATTTTAAATTTTTCACAATTTCGGCCCTTTGGTCAATTTTACATAATTATTTTCGTTTTTGTAATTTTATAAAATAGAATGACTTTTAAATAGAAACTCATACAAAACAAGATTGCATGGTTCTGATTTTTGTCTGGTTGTTCCTGAACTGAGCAAAAACAACATGTCGTTAGTTTGTGACAATAAAGTTTGTCAATGCAGTGAAAATTAGAGATAAGCGATATTACAAAAAGCATTATTTTTAAACTAAGTGCTAATTTTATTAGATTGAATCTATATTAATTGAAATATTATTTCATTATCACAATTTTTTATCATAGGCGATCAGCTGCACCACTAGTCAAGTTGGCGCAAAGTGGATATAATAGCTACTTATGTATATCTGTTCCTCCTGAAAAGAATATAGCGTGACGATATTTTATTAATATTAATAATAATAATCTAGTGCTGCACCCAAATATTACTTAATTACAAATAGTAAATAATGTATTTTAACACTCACGTAGTTAATAAAATTACAGATTTTCCTTGAATAAATTATAAAATTCCGTCTAATAGAAATTCCCTATGTATAGTGTTAGTGCCTTAAGAATGGTAATCAGCAATGGTGGTCCCGTTGAGCACTATATATAACCGCAGAGTGAATAACTACGAATGCTCCTCTGCTCAACCCGAAAGGAATATGGCGTGACTATATATTATTATTGTCAATAAATTCCATTATATTTTCAGGGATTATATCATTTTCAGTAGATACAAATGAAAAATCGGTATTTACGTAACTAATGTATTTATAAACATTGATTACTATTTCTCATCCCTAGTCGTAACTTTGCCTCGAGGTTGCGATTGTATTTGCTTCGAGATAAAAATTACAAATATTCTGTTCGTTTTACAAATAAATTATTCATATGAGCTGTGCATTTTGGGAATAAATTGTAAGAATATACGAAATACTTATACTTAAAGACGAGTATTTCCTTCGCTGTACTACGTTTGAAAAGGTAAGAAATGTTTTGCGTATATTTTTAACAAAGTTTTTCACCGTCTATATAGTTTTTAAGTTCCTACAGTTAATAAAGTTAACTTCTTACAGTTTTGTTTTTGTACAGAATTAAATTTAGGAAACTTATTGCTGTGTTATTTTTATCTGAATTACTAATAAATTGGGGTTCCCCAGGTCTAGTGACTAACCATATTTTACCTTGTACTTTCTTTGCTTTTAAATATTGTATTTTAAGCGAGTACTTGTGATAATCTCAAAGTATATACTTAAAATTCACTTTGTAGGTAACGTGATAACATAACTTTTATGATTTAAAAACAATTTCACTATAGTCATAGTGGTGGTGTTGGTTAAAATCTTTCATCATGAAATGGCCCTATGATGATAGGCAAAAAAGTATGCCACTGTTATTTAACTAAACTAATAAATATTTTTATACATTTAACAGTTATTGCTACTACATACATATACACACATGCTACATATATGTAGCCTGTAGTTTGTTTGTGTGTGTGCTATGCTACATAGTGTTTTTTAACTAAAACATTATGAATAAATCCTTCACAAGGTATAAAAAATAACCTTCATACTATTTTAGAAGGCTTTTGCTCTATTTTGTTTGAAAATAAAATAATTATTTCATCATTTTTTAAACATATTTTTCTATTCTATATATATGGCAATGTATTGTATTTATCTTTTGTTAGTGTGATTAATAATACAAAAAATATAGATAAAAGATTAATTTTGATATTTTATCACATTTGCATCACATTGGCTTCCATTTCATGTGTATGTTAATCTGTTATATTTATCAATATGATGTGATAGCTGATAAGACAGGCATGCAGAATCTTTATTGGTTTTTGTGCTATTTTTTGTTATATGATCATAATACTATAGCTATAATGTGACAATACGAAAACAATATCCTTTCCAGGGTAAACAGTGATACATTAAAGGCTAAATTAACTTTACCCTGAAAGCCTACTACAATTTTGCATTATGTAATTCTTTTTTGAAATTCAGTATCACTTGTTATCATGAAATGTACTTGCATGCAATGATAAAAAAATGTACACAAACTATTTTATGGTTTAAGTGACATTTTTTGAAACTGTGAGTAATAAAATCCTTCTGGAAAATATTCCTGAGTTACTCAACATTGTATAAAATACATATGTAAAAAATATGCTACAATGAGACACTGTGATGAATACAGTCTGGATGATGGACATCATTCAATGCCATAGTCATGTCAAGCTTACTAATGTAGAGTTCTAAAATGAAAAAATTATAATTATTATTATTTCTTTATTTGTACACCTTTACTCTTTGTTTTGTCCATTCCACACCTATATATCAAACTCACAATAATAACTTGGACAAATATCTCAGTCACAAAAGGGAATAATTAAAAAAAAAAAGTGAAATAGCAAGACACTGGCACTTTTCAGTTGTTCCAACTGCTTGCCTGATCATAAATAAATAACTTCCTAATATAAGCTATTTTGTTTATAGATTAATGATAGGAAATGTCATTAAAAGTGGAGAATAATGAAGATGATTCTTTCATCATACTGGGCACATCACCTGGGTCCAGTTTGGACATGAAATGTGATGGTAACGAAACTGGTGAGGTCCAGTTAATTAATGCACACATGGAAGAAGCAATGAAGGATCTCCCATCTGAAGCGGGCAGGGCTTTTAAAGCCCATTTTAAATTGGATACTTGTGTGAGTATAAATGCTTATGGCATCACCATTATTGTCTAGTTCATCATTCCACCCTCTCCCTTCTGTATAAGAACTGATAGTGCTGGATCAAAGAGTAACAGTTTTAGGGTGACTTATTTCAGTTAGGAATAAGAAAAAATTCTCTTAAGGCACACATCTAATTTTGGCAGTTGGAACTCTGTAGCTGTGATTGAGCTGTGGCTGCCTGATAGTTATGTACTAATCTATATGTATTTGTATGTAAAAGTGTCTTTTATAAAACAATTAGAATCACAATTATGCATACAGTTTATTATATACTATATGAAACTAAAAAAACTATAATTGCTCCAAGCTATATAATATTTTTCAAGACAATGGTTGTCCCCATGTTAGTTGTGTAAATGGCGTGCAACTAGTTCACTGGAGCTCGGAAACATATTGGTTACCATTCACTCAATAACTGAATATTGCATGTCTAGAATAAATTGCCTCAGGATATTGTTGAGGCATCAATTAATAGTTTCAAACTTAGACTGGATGGATGGCTCTCATCTCAATTGGATTTTAATGTATGTTCAACTCCAGCTGAGACAGACACATCAGCTAATAACTGCTTGCCTATTTGTTGATAATAAAAATATGTTATTGGCTAACATTTACCAGATTTTCTGTAGTTATAATGTTAATCAGTAGCTTTTACATTCACCTCCTTTAAACATAGTAGGTTACTTGTTAGTTTTCGCTCCTTGTGTTGTCAGATGCAGTGGGGTGCCTCTTATTAAATCTTATTAAATTAATAACTTCCCATTTATTGTCACTATTTATGAATATTTTAATCATTTAACAAATATTTGCAATTAACTTAAAAACCATGGTACCTCCGATATAGGTATTTGTGTAGTGGGAAAAGCTCGCATGACTGTGCGTCTATATTGGACGCCTTTACATATATATACATATAGAAAGAGGTGTATTGTAATCTGGTATCCATTGCTGTGTTGTAGCTGCCAAGATGGGACTGCTAGCTTGACAGTTACTTCAAGCTTTGTTGGGTAATTGAATTGTGCAATGATCATCTGGTGTTTGTGTTCCCATTACCCTGTGGTATTGGGTTCTTTAAATTATGTATGTGTATGTTGAGATATTTGTCGAGGCCAATAATAAGATCGCGGCGAATATCTGCAAGAGATTGTTTCTCGATAGTAGTAGTGACTTGACTATACAATTTTTTGGACTGCATTTTACTTATCATCATATGCGGTGAAGTCAATGTGACGAGTTTTAATAAAAACAATAAAAAACACACCTTAATGTTGCTGATCTTGCTGACCGTAATGGCGATCATGTTCTGAGAAATATAATGTGCAACGTTTGGTGATTTGATATCATGACAAACAATCCGTTTAAGGGACTTCACCCTGCACTATCAGCTAGAACAAACAATAGTAAAATTGACCTACTTTTGTAGTCAGTTGATTACAGTTATACATATAACTTGGTTCATATAAATATCCTGTTAAACGGTTCTAGGACAGTTTGAACATTTCTTTCTTTAGTAAAGCTGGCCTTCCGCATCTTGGAATTAAATTAAGTAAATAAGAATTGTAGTATATGTGAAGAGTGATTTTTCAATTAAAGGACTCAATTTACTCATTTTTTTTTTTAGAGATTTACTTGCAAACATTTTACCTTAATCACAGCTGGTGGAAGGTGAAGCTGAGGCTGATGATGGACTGCATTTGCCCAACAAATGTCTATTCCCTCTTGTCTTAAAAGCTCCTAAGTCATAAGACTGTGGAAATATACCTGAAGCATATTCCACCTTAGCTATTCACATGATAATTCAAATTCATGCCTTTAAATGCAATGGGAATTTTGAATTATTGATAATGTTACATTTTGAAATACATAAAGATTAATTAGGGATTAAAATATTTTAAAATTTTGAAAAAGTTGTTTTTGAAACAGACCCTAATTAATGAATTAATTAATACAATTAAGTTAATTTATTGTTTTATAACCAATATTAAGGTATCACTATCCGCCAAATATCCTCCGTGAACATCTCTCATCTATAAAATCATCTGTATATTCTTATTTCTTGAACAAAGTCTAAACAAAGTGGAAGAAGTCTATAAATCTTAGATTTAAAGCAGTTTTAGTTTTTATACCTTCTCAATATTCTCGTAAAATTAATTTTGTCTGAGCAATTTATTATAACGAAATACAGTGTAAGTTATTATTATTAAAATTTTATACAACAAAAGCTATTATTATGTCTGACTAGCAACCAGCAATGGAAAGTTGAGTACTAAGAAGACTGTTTGTTCAGATGACTTCAAACAATTTGTTTAATTCTCAAGTAGTTGCTACGTGTGTTAATTATGCAGTAAATATTGATTTCAAAATTTGAGGTAGTTAAATTCTGTAGCTTTTTGTAATGTAAAAATTAAAGAAAAATATATCGTCATGCTATGACTATTGATGACTTGATTGTGTGGCAGTATTTTGAGGTTCAAAGAAATAATGGCAGTGCTGGCTCAGTTTTTTATTATTTTATATTAAGTTATATTTGATATTAGGCCTTTTTTTGTTAACCCGGTGGAAATCCCTTCAGACTGTCAGGGGAGTGGTGAGGGTCACTCGCCCGGTGTGTCGGACTGGCACCGATTAAAACCACCGGGGTGCCAACTATGTCTTCTCTTCACCTTCGCCAGGCCTGGGTATCCATATACTTCCTACGGACCCGGCGAGCGACTGGCTTTGGCAGGCTTCCTCTCTGGGAGGGGTGTCAGTTGTTGATCCTTCACCACCTCCCAATGAGGCGTCATATAGGCACACACACACGACACCTTGTCCTCTCTACCGGACGTCGAACGCCCTCAACGTCCACCGCCCGGCCTGTGTCAGGAGGGGAGCGTGCCCCGATATTAGACCTAGATTAAAAAGTTTTAATCATCAGTTGTCTATCTTTTTCTCTTTCCAGCCGTCCCCAGCCAGCATGATGGTGGCAAGTACGATGATAACGGACGACAAAAGCACTGAAGAACTGCAGAAGCAATTTGGGGAACTTCTCGACGAGAATGTCATCTTGAAGGAGACGCTTAAACAGAACAATGACTCGATAAAGGAGCAGTTTTTGCTGATCGCGTCGTGTCAGGAGGACATGATGAGGACCCACAAAATACATAAAGAGAAGTTCGAGGAGACCAAAGAATTGGTGGAAAGGGTGAGTGAGACTGGAGTAGAAAGAGTAGAAATGTGAAAAATGTACCATTGTTATTTTGTTTCTTTAACACGTCCATAGCCCAGTGCGATTCGTTTGTGTTTCTCACGGGGCCCAAATTCGCGTAAACAAGCATTATGCAAGTATTTAAGCAATTAAGAACAAATACTATGATTACATATTAGTGTTATTATTTTCTATTTATCGCAAAGAGTTTTGTTTCTCACCTCAAATGTGTTTTGAGTGTTTTCAAGAAAAACATGCGACATAGTATAATGTTGTTTGTTGTCCTATTTACTAGTAATTAATAAAAGGTATTTTATAATGTAAATATTTTTAGTATTTTGACGTTGTGCAGTCTATGTTCACAAATAAGTGCTTATTCCATTAAATTCCTTTTAAAAATCCAACTAAAAATGTTATTAACTTCAACAAGAAATGCGTCACCCATATGGCGACGCACCTGTTATGGGGCTTATAGAGCCACCGATACGATGCTCGAATTGGAAAAAAAATGCTTGTTATAGGTGACTGTGGAGCGCTAACAGCTGTCACGATAGCGAGCTTCACACATTCCCTGAAATGTGTAGTGGAAGCCCTCTATCGCTTGTGGGAAGCGTGTGAATCAGAAGGCAGTCTTAACGTTAATTCCATTTATTATTTATTTGAGTGCTTTGATTCCATAAATGCATATATAGTAGAGTGGTACATCGCGACCTAGCGGGCCATGTTGTATCACCGCTGCCGAACAACGAATGTCAGAATCCGAATCACGCCATAACAGTATAATCGGCTATTTTCAGTTGCGTCTAGAGAATAAAAAGCTGAAGCAAGATATAGCGCGCCTCGGTGACGGGGAATCCGCGCCTGTGAACAACGAGACTGGTGAGGCGGGGAAGTCTGGACCTTCCTCGGCTTTAGAGTTCGTGACGTCACCAGAAGACGACACTATCGATAAACTGACGGCGCAGCTCGAGCTTGTAGAGAAGCAAAGACGTCAGGTAACTTTACTCAGTGAAAATTAGGTGAATTTGAAATGAAGTGTATATCTCATTTGCGCATTGAGCAGATGGCAGCACCGACTTTTTATTTTTTAACCGAGTCTACGTTTAGTTGAATATATTTTTTTATGTAAGTTCACCAATTACTCCCCTATTTATGGACCGATTATTTTTTTTAGGTAATAAAGCAATTTATAAACTTGATCCCATTTTAATATGGTACATAATTTTTTCTCACTGGACGTTCATTCTTTTGTGTTATATATTTGTGTCTCATTATGTATAAAAGAGCAACTACTAAAACTTCTTGGCTCCGACTCTTCTTGGCAGATACTGCTTCCCGAGCCAGTGTTAGATTCATTTTCTTTTTTTTTTGACGATTCGAAAGTTTTTGAATGTATAGGACCTTTGAATAAAGTTATATTTTATTTCATTTAAACAACGCATAACCTCTCAAAGGAAACTTAGGTATATCAAGACTAACGATTATTGTTCTATGACTTACCCAAACTTAATATATTCTAAGATTTTTTTGGTTTTAGTTTAGTTTTCAATCATTCGTTAGCTCTATTATGTCTCATAAAAATCATTCCAACTTTCATTCGTTTGATTCTGGCGTAGGTATGCACAGTCAGCTGAGTGCCTACTCCCGCCCACCTCGCAACAGCCAGCAACAAAACTTATAGATAAGAAGATTAGAACTGTTTTTTTTTAGATTGGAAAAATAATCATTGAATTAGAAACTGTCATTCAGCAAAAGTTGTCAGTCTTGATAAACCAAAGTCACCTTTAAGAGGTTATGCGTTAGTTACCTGTAATCCTATACAACGACTAATTTGTTCGTAGGTTATAGTAGAAAATGAGAAACTCACCTGGCAGAAAGAGTCTTTGGAGAACATAATTGACGCCACATCGAAAGAGAGAGACGACCTTAAAGAGAAACTCAAGAATATTGAAGTAAAAATAATTTTATTTTTCTTCGTATAGTAATTCTTTAATATCTATCATTATAAAATTTAGTCAGAAGCATCTCAATGAGCTTGAGATGTGTTCAGCGCGCGCTCTCCAGGTAGGGCGTAGTCTCAGAGTGTGGGTGGGGCGGCGTGTGTCCGTCCACACGCCGTCCCAATGAGAGATAATGGGGGGGGGGGGGGGGTAATTTACGACACCCTTCCAGAGAAGAAGCCTGCCTAAGGCCAATCGCTCGCCGGACCCTTGGAAGTATCTGGTTCCCAGGCCCGGTGAAGGCGAAGAGTAGGCAGTGCTAGCACCCCGGTGGTTTTAGTCGATTAGTGGCCCTTATCACTCCCTTGACGGTCTGAAGGGATTTCCAACGGGTTAACAAAAAAAAAGGAAAGTGCGTAGTCTAGCCATCTTCTTCGGCACCCGGCGACCTCTAGCCTTCTGCAGGCCTCTCCTTCTTGGCAGGGGGTGGCTAAATAGTCGCCACCCCCTGCGTACACCTAACACATTTGGCGGGGAGAGTGGTGTAAAATGACACCTTTCCCTCATCTCCTTTATTTGTCATTGGAACGGTGTGCGGGAACACATCGCACACCGCTCACGCCTGGATCTGGGTGACGCGCTCCCTCAAGCGCGCCGCCCGGTGTATGTCCTTTTATGGAGGAAGGCCTCTGGGAAGGCCCTCCTCCGGTGTCCTGTCCGAGCTGGGCGACGGATTGGGTTATCGGGGGTGACAATTGCCTCCCGATCCCGCTCCGCTGCCTCTTTCGCCTTCATCGTCTTCTCCATGAAGGAGAGGGCTCCAGCCATGCCCTGTCGTTACTGACCATCGCACGAGCGAGTGCCGGCAGCGAGAAGTCACCACCCACCACCCTGGGACTAGACGGTGTGTACTGGCCTTCTTTTTCTGGAATCCCGCTCTTTTTAGATGTTCACCTTCATCTGGGGTCTTCGTGGAGCGGCGTAATATTCTGGAGTATCTTCTGTAATGTATATCAACGGGTGGTATAGAGAAATCATGTTTCATCTCCTACACCTATAAGTACCTAATCACGAATCGAAGTGTCGATAGTTTTAAGCTCGTAAATAAGTTTTATTTAAAACTATTATAATAAAGTTTTTTTTTTATTAGATAACGATTATGTGAATGTCTGGATAAACAAAAACACTTCATAAATTTCATTTCAGTTACAACTTTCTGGCAAAGACAGCCAATACGCAGTTGAAATCAACCATTTAAAATACACAATTAAAGATCTCGAAAACAAGTTTCGCGCGGTCAACGATACGGTATGTTCTGTCATTGTCATTTCTGTTGTCAATAATACTAAACGGTCAGTGGCGTGCATTTCAGTGAAGCAGAAATGTAAATCTAAACTTTGGTCATTGATAAAATTTGTATTTTAATGCCAAAAATTTACATGTCTATGCTAAAGTATGTGTAAGGTAATAAGGCTGAGATTTATAGACGCCATTTCGACTTTGCTTAGCAAAGTTCTAAAAAAAATTAATTCGTTTTAACAAAAAAACTGAATATATAATAGGAGCTTGAGTCTAGTCGTAAGCCAAATCCATGTTGACACAATCGGTGACTTACCAAATCCTTCGACATTCATTGAGTAATGTAAATTGTAATGTTTTTGCAAAGTCTTAGCAATCTTACAGTTGCGTCTATGAATCTCAGCCTTAAGAGTCCTAAGAAATCGTAAGTTTGATGTACGCAATATGGACGGGAAATAATTTGACTAAATGAACCGTTCATTTTGAAAGTGACTCAAGTCCACTTATCTTCAATTTGAAATACTTAAGGTTTTGCATTTTTTATATTATTTTGAAAATGTACGTGATATAAAATTTTCAAATGTACTAAGTATATTTCAATACCAATTTATTTTTTTGCCAGTTCAGCATAAATTACAAATGTCACAAGTGCCAACTTGTTAAAAGATGAAAATGGACTTAAGCCACTTTCAAAATGAACGGCTCAAATATCGTGTCGTGTAGACGTCTCTTGTAAATTGGTATTGCTTTGGACATACTGGGGTGTGATTTACCGAAATTTGATATCTGTCGATACAATTAATTGCTTAACATGTTGAGTCCGGCAGTGATATTGCCATATTTTCCCTTTAGCCGGCAACGAGGAAGCAACTAAATGTTACTACTTTAATATCTTCTATACTCTAATTCTCCCTTCTTCGCTGTTTTTTGCGCGCTGACTCAATAAATGAATGTCAGATGTAGATGTCAGCGCTGGGTGGCTCAGCTGTTCACTTAGCATTTGCTAAGCTGACTTCCCTTTCCCCATCATCACAATGAAGGATATTGGCTTTTGTTGTTTTATATCTTCATTAACCTATCCTTATATGCTGTATACTATGTTGTGTGTTAAATAAAAGCTTAACATTATTTCTAATATATTATAGTCGGTTTGTTTTCACGTTTAGTTTTGACATGCTATGTGTATTAATTCTAGAGCATATCACAAGAAGAGGTGAATAAACGCGACTCTCATATAAACCAGTTGGACCGTAAAATATTGAGTTTACAAAACGAATTACAAAAGGCGCAGTTGAAAATACTCGATTTGGAATCAGTTAAGGTATGCTTGGGGTCCTTTTTGACTACTCTTTAATAGTGTGTTACCATTTATACGTATATTATTTTATTATTATCCAAAAAAGTTCATTTTATCTTTAACCAGAATGCCTAGTGTAAAGATGGAGGCAAAATCAAGGTCGAAGAAAGGAAGAAGATAAACATTAAGTTTCCAGATTTATTGTATAGTCCACACACGCACTCACACAGGCACACACTAACACACACACACACACACACACACACACACACACACACACACACACAGTTCAACAAAAAGAAATAATAAAAAGAAGTTGTAAACACAATAGCACTATGAAAATCAGTCAACACAAGTATAACAGTACATAAAAATAACTCGGTAATGGTTGAAATAAATATATATAATTATTTTAACGTTTATGAGCGCACCGTGTGGAGCCCCGAATCGCGACAAGTTTTTAACCCTACCCTTCATCGGAAACGTATAGAGCTGTGCCCGACTAGAGAGTAGGGTTTGTCGATAAACTAGGATGATCGTTATCGACAGTTGATGTGTTAAATGTTATATATTAATACAAAAATAAATATGAAAAATAATATACACACAAATAATATAAAAGTATAAAAAAGTAGAAGAATTTATGTAGGAAAGTACCCTACGTCCAGTTTCAGAAACGATTTTAATATTTTTTTAAACACTTAATGAGTCATTTTCAATGATGTACATTGAACTAAGATGTTTACTTTAATTTGGTTTCTTTCGCGTAATGTGTGGACAGACTTGATTTTGAGGATAAGGTACTTACTGGAAATTGATGATGGGCATGCTTCCAACAAGGGTGCGAGCGGCGCGCGATGTGTTCCCGCGTGCCGCTATACAACACAGAGGCACGAGAGGGGTGGCTCTATACACCACCCCTCCCCAAACGAGTGGAGGCCTACTCACGGCCGCACGCCCAGCCGGTCATTGAGGATGAGACTCCAGTCGTGCCCTCGATGCCGGTAGGCGGAAGGTGGAACACCCCGGGGGTTGTTTTAGTCGGTGCAAGCCCGACACACCGGGGGGCGGCCCTCACCTCTTCCCAAGGTCCGTTAGGGATTTCCCCCGGGTTACAAAAAAAAATGGGCGTGCTTCCTGTACCGCGTTCAACCACACCACGCTTTGCATCGGCCGATACTCCGATGCAACTTGGTACAGATAATAAGTCCTTACTTAGTCTGGCTTTTGTTGCGTTTTTTTTTTTTTTACACTGGCTCGACATCGTGACTACAGAGCAGGGATGTTTCGGAGCTTCGACTCCAACTCCGATAAGTCGGAACTTCCGATTGTTATTACACCTCCGGTTCCGACTTCGGTTCCGAAACTTTTTAATCGGAGGTATTCATCGGAGGTCACCACCACTATTGTAGTCAATTTATTTAATTTCATTTTATATGTAATCAAACAATCAGTGCTACTTAATTTAAATATCTCATTTTTTTAAATATTTTATTTAGATTAAAAAATATGATTAAATATTATTAGATAAATTTAGAACTAAATGTACATTTTAATTGATCACTGAAAGATTTTTTTAATTAAAAAGGTGCACTAAATAATGTTTTTATTTGTCCCTTAATAAAACTATTTTATCCTGCCGACACCTGTGACTGACATTGCCTCCGACACCGATTCCGACTTAGGTTCCGACTCCGAGAAATCAAATTTAAAAACTCCGACTCCGACTTCGGTTCCGATAAAACTGCCTCCGTTACATCCCTACTACAGAGTACCTGATGGTAAGTACAGTGTAGTCCAAAAACGAAAGCGACTATCAAAGGATGAAAATCCATTGATAGTCTACATCGTCATGTCGGCCCACATATACCACGACTGAAGGTCTCTAGGTATATGAGCTATTGGATATGCACAAGCTGATCCCGAAACGCGACAAGGCGAAACTGGTCACTATGACGGGCTTTACACCCATGCACTGTGGTCGCGATCCAGACGGGCACCGACGCCCTACCACCTCGCTGCTTGTTTGATTGCCACCCAGTCCGAGGGGAGGGTAGTTTGCCAAACCATTGTTAAATCATTCGGCTTGCTATCACTACGTATGCGTCGGCGGTGCACCTTTATCATTTATATTTTGGTTTCATACAAATACTGTGTTGTGGAAGTGATATCACATATCGTCAGGACTGCTGAACAGCCTAACAGGTGGGTGGCAACAGTTATATCGCATGAGCTAAGACCTAGAAAAAACTACAGTCCACTTTTAAATTCCACGGAACCCTACAAACTCACGGCGGTTCCACAACTGTTTTGAATACGCGCGACGAATATTTGCTTGACTCAGGTCAACCAGATGGATCGATGATCTGGTGAAGGTGGCTGGGAGACTGGTTTGGCAAATGTGGTCGAAATGGGTGAAAATGATTGTTAGAGACTTCCGCTCAGCGTTAGGTGGCTGACGGTTTAACGAAAAAAATCTACTGTTATAAATAAATATCGATGATTTTTGTTTTAGCTGGAATACAGTCAGTACAAGTCTGGCGTGTCTGATGCTTTGAAGATGTACAAGGATCAAATACAAGATTTAAAGAATCGTTTGAAAGAAACATCGACTATGGTAAGGAAGATTGCAATGTCTGAAATAAAATAAAAAAAACTCGTTATATTTCGTAGTTATGGCTGTGTGTTAAGTATTGATTTTGGCACCACATGCTCACCGGTTAAGGAAAACAGAGTGAGGAAACCCACATGAAATCTAATACAGTGACGTGCATAGGATATTTGAACAGGATAGGCAGAATTCGCGTAATTAATTTGAATATTATATTATGATAGTAAATATTTTACTGCTCTCATAGGGAAGATAGATTGGGTGAATATAAAATAGATGTGAAAATAAATGGTTCGCTTTTTCTTTAACTTTAAACAATTTATTCCAGACTTATTTATCGTAAGGGCATGCAATGCTTCCATGCATTTATGGAATGAACGCTACTGATTTAATAGAAATGTCATGTATAATAGTGCTGTGAGAATGGCGATCAGCTGCGCTACTGGTCACATTGGCTGCGGCATATAAGCGCAAAATGGATACAGCCACTAAAACTTGTTTACAGACCCCGATAGGGATATAGCGTGTTGATATTATTTACATATTTAGTTGATATCGAGGGGTGAAAGGCTATTTGGTTTAAGCGACATTTTTTGGTGATATACTAATATATTTATTTTTTTACCGTTTTTTACCGATTCCAAATATATGTATATATTAGTATATCACCAAAAAAATGTCGCTTAAGCCAAACAGCCTTCCAAACCTCGATATGATGTTTCAAATCTCTGGAATCGATAAGAGCATATACAGAGATATGTTTTACAAACCTTGTCCGACCAGAAAAAGTTATATTTGTGACACGATAAAATTATCAAAGTACATCATAAAGTTACATTATTCGTGAATATTAGGAAGTTATTGTCGTATATAATACAGTTGTGCCTCGGACAAGGTTTTTGTAACATGGAGGCCTCTTGTGGTATACTTAGGCTGAAATAACGATGACGGTCTATGGATTTTCTTTTTTGGCTGTAGTTATGTTTACAAGTCTGTATAAAAAAGGAAAATTCCTGTTTCGTTTTAGATGTTCCAGCCTGTTCGAATCTCCTTAAATTTGGGGAACGAGCCGTCATCGGCGGAAGGTTCTACGCTCAATAATAACGTCAAAGTGTATGACAGAACGCTGAAACACTTGTCGGAGCTGTTCAACCTGCTCACGCACGGGTAAGTTTTATTGCGTCGCTGTTAGAGCCGATGCACGCGATGCGTTGTGACTAGTGATGAAAATGCCCGGGAATTTTCCCAAAGTGCCCAGCATTTCTGCGAGCATTTCGTAAATTCCCGGGAATATTCCCGGGCATTTTCATCACTAGTTGTGACGCCAGAGCGGCACAGTTCAGTGAAAGAATGAAAAAGCATTTAATTTTATTTTATATGACGGGATACAGCCTGTCAGGGCGCCACGTGCACTGTCTTCATCACTCATTGTAGAAAGGAAACGCGACGATCTCTGAGATGCGTGCGATCGTTGCGACCGTACGAATATGAATGCCTTCGAAAATGACCAATCCCGACCAAATCTCCTTAATTCAGCGTTGCCAATTTTATAATTCAATTTTGTACCAAATCGAATAGTTGATTACGATTGCAACGCCATCTCTGATTCCATCCGGGCACTAAACCGGACGTTTCTATTAATAACAATTTAGACGGTCACACTCCGACATATATAATTAATTAGGCGCACCCTGTTGATGATACCAAGTTTACGTGATGTCGCGGAGAGGACAGTCCTTATATGATCCCTAAGGTCGAGACCACAGCGAATATCAATATCTAAGGTACTTAGGCTGTCGCACATTGATATTATTTCTACACTCGCGCAGAAAGCCAGAAATGCAAGTACACAGCTTGTCTGGAAGACTGTCTACCCGTTACTTGGATTTGTACTGTATACCATAGTCGTCTCTTATGCTCTGACGATACCTCAGACAGGTGAAGAGGGAGACACTATTATATTCTGCTGGTAAACCCCACGGGGCTAATCACGTTCCTACAAGAGTTTCTTTTCTCCATTTGAAGTAAAAGGAACTCTAAAAACACGCAGAAGTCAGGTAGTTAATTATTTTATCATTACAGATTATCGGACAGTCTTGTCGAATCACTAGGTACAGTGGCCAGTCTCCAGGACTTCAAGCTGGAGAAGTGTTCAGTGGAACAGTTCAAATCTGGCCTCGGAGACTTGAGGTTGCAGCTTGAAAAACAACATTCGATGGCGCTTAATAATATGTGAGTTTACTACCGATTCTCCTACTTTATAAATAAATAATATATCGTCCCGCTATTTGCCTTTCCGGGTGAGCAGCAGTCGTGCTCATTCCATAGATGCATGAAAGCATTGCATGCCCTTATGATAAGTCTGGAATATATTGATTTAATGTAAACAAAAAAGGATCCCTTTATATTCATATCTATTATATTTTCACGCCAATTATCTTCCCTATGAAAGTAATATAACATTTAATATCATATAATACCACTAGCTGATCCGGCAAACGTTGTTTTGCTATATAAGGTTTTGTAATATCTTCTAAGATGTTCATTGAAATTAAGTGATGTCAAAGACAATTTTGTTCACAATTAAATACTCTTAATCAACAACACATTTATTTGGATAAAGATTAATGTTATTACGTTGATACAATTCTTAACAAATGATGCATTATTTCGACCATATTTTATTACTATAAAAACGGTTCTAGTGACTTAATCTTAAAACATAGACATATACTGTCCCGTACATTTTTTTTAGATCATTTCAAGAGGAATAATTTTTTCGTACATATATCTTTCGTATCTTGAACCGTTTTCGCAGCGCACGCAATGGAAGCCCTCAAGGATGGATAATTTTCCCCGTTTCTTTCACATTTTCCATCATTTCTTCGCTCCTAATAGTTGTATGGTGATGTTATATAGCCTAAAGTCTTTGTCGATAAATGGTCTATTCAACACAAAAAGAATTTTTCAATTCGAACCAATAGTTCCTGGGATTAGCGCGTTCAAACAAACAAACAAACTCTTCAGCTTCTGGGCGGGTGACGTTGAGGGCGTCCCCGTCCAGTACAGAGAGGAGGCGAGGGGTTTAAATCCCCCTCCACGAGAGGAGGCCTGCCCAAAGGCCAACGCCCGCCGAGCCGTCGGAAGTATTCGGATTCCCAGGCTCGGCGAAGGTGAAGAGAGGGCAGTGCTGGCACCCCGGTGGTTTTAGTCGGGGCAGGTCCGACACACCGGGGAAAGTGGCCCTCACCACTTCACCTGACGGTCCGTAGGGATTTCCACCGGGATAACAAAAAAAAAAAAAAAAACTCTTCAGCTTTATAATATTAGTATAGATTAATTATGTGAATCTGCCTACCTTATCCAAATACCTTATGCACGTCCCTGCTGAGCAGATATACATTAGTGCTTGTATTCATTTTGTGACCAGTAGCGCAGCTGATCGCCGTTCTCACAGCTCTAGTACACATGACATTTCTATTAGATGCCAGGCGGGTTTCCTCACGATAGTTTCCTTCACCGGTGAGCATGCGGTGCTTGATAGCCAATATCCTATCAACAAAGGAGCTGTTGGTTTATAAATATCGCCTGATTGAAGTTTGTTATTCCAGTGGGCAAGTTAGAAGCACATTGACTATATTCGAAGGAATATTCAAAGATTACAATGAATTGCTTAAGAAAATTGCTACACAAGAGCAGCAAGATCGGGAGACTGTAAGTATTAAAACTGTCTTTATATGTCAGTGTTGTGTAGTAGAATAAAAATTATCGCATGTTAATGTCGTATAGCGAAAAAGGTATCATATATATTGATAACATATAATGAAATAAAAAGCACCGTATGCTAATGTATTGTGGAATAATAAGTTAGAAGTTCGTCACGCTATATCCCGTCTTATGATATGGAGTCCTTTAAGCGTAGCGTGAAGAGATTTGTGCAGGCCGGCATGACTACCTGAGGCATATTCACTATTTATTTGTCTTTAAAATTATCTATTTTCTAATTTTTGATACTATACTAACCTATAATTAACAACTATTTAAATAACATTATTATATCTTCACTTATTTATCTAAGTAGTGTTATCAACACATTTCCTACTAACACACTTGATATCTATTTCTAATATCGTTTTATACGATGCAAATGGCTTTAATTTAGAGAGTTGTGGGATACCGGTGCGCGCGGGGGGACTGCGTATGCGCACGCGACGCTAGCGCTTAACTGCCCGCGCACCCGCCAAAACTAGTCTCGATATCGCATTCCACACGCTTCCACGCACCACTCACTCGTTATTTATAGTTTTCAAGTTGTTATTATTTTTGTGTTTATTTCGTGTACTCTGCTGTGAACTTTACTTCTAATTATTCTACACTACTTGTGCTTGCTAATTCTTGCGGAGACTTTTTACTGTGCTTCATTAAACGTCCATCTACTTGCCGTCTGGACTTTCTACGTATTTATTATAATCTCATCTTTACACGCTATCCTGCGCTTTAGCCTACGATAGATCTACTCTCCACCACCAAACCTACTACGCTAAATACCACTGGGGTTTTCTTTACTGTGGATATTCGTTGTCATTTTTTGACTACACCATACCATCAGACGTGGTGCGGTCAATCTGCTAAGTACGGATAAAAAAATAATTTCGGGGTGAGCAGAGATACATTGGTGACCGCATCCATTTTGCTCTTATATGTCGAGCTCAATGTGAACGCTGATCAAACACACACACACACACACAGCACAGCTGATCACCGCTCTCAAAACACGAAATTTCTATTAGATGTCATGTAGGTTTCCTCACGATGTTTTCTTTCACCGGTAGGCATGTGGTGCCTACTTGATCCGTACTTAATCTGGAAAAACTCCATGAAACGTACCGGGATTCGAACCTAAGACTATTCGCGAGCACTGCACTATGTTAAGGATGTTCAAATAAAAGACTGTACTGTCGAACCATGATATATTAAAATTCTTAATATATTTACAAATTTGTGTATCAAAACAATTGTGAGTTATAATTCGGTTGTAGCGCCATCTAGTTTAGTACAAAGTTACTAAATGAGCGGATATGATTAGTTTTAACTCTCAACTATTTTAAACAATTCACATTACCGCACATGGATAGCGACTTGATTTAGACTACCACAACAACTATTTCATGTAATAGAATAATAAGTATCGTATATTGGAATAAAAAGTAACATGTGTTAATAAATCATTTACACTGAATACTTTGTTGTACAGAAGTCTAACAACGTGGAAGCCCTGACGACTGCGTTGGTGGCGCGCGGTCAAGAGCTGAAGACCCTGACGGCGGAACTGAATCAGATAAAGAGCCAAAAAGAAGATACGGATTTGTTGAAAGCTCAGCTGGACTTATACAAGTAAGTGACATCCGTGTACCCAATGGAACTGGCTGATTGAATTGTAAATTTTCAACATCGTATCGGTTTTATTATCTACTAGCTGACTCGGCAAACGTTGTTCTGCCATATAAATTATAGCAGACCAGCCACGCTTTGCTGTGACTGGTTTTTGAATAATTACTCAATCCAGTCAACGGATAGCGCCATCTTTTAGAATCAGTTGGAGCTAACTGTAAATTATGACTGCTAAATAATAAACAAATAATTTGCAATTAAATAATATTGTGACTATGAATTGAGATGAAAACTATCCTATCTTTTAAATTAGATCAAACTTCACGTGGTGTGTAAATTTCATTAAAATCGGTTTAGTAGTTTAGGAGTCCATCGCGGACAAACATCGTGACAGGAGATTTATATATATTATGATAATAGACCATATTACGAGAGTACTATAATAGGCATATGCGAAAGGAGTCTGTCAGATAATTTTGCTTTAACTGTAGTACGAATGAGTGATGACAGAGAAGATAAACTCGATTAAAAAAAATGAAGACATAGAACACACATTAGAATATCAGGGATTCCTTAATAGGGAGATCAGAGCTTTTTTTGTTGACCTAGTGGAAATTCTCATTGTCCAGCTGTGGTCCAGCGTAGACCAGCGGTGAAGGTCACTGGCCCGTTGTGTGGGATTTTTACCGAATAAAACCACCGGGGTGTCAGCACTGCCTACTCTTCGCCTTCGCCAGGCCTCGAGATCCAGATACTTCCGAGAGCCCGGCCAGAATTGGCCCTAGGCAGGCCTCTTCTCCGGTAGGGGGAATGAAGGTTATCCCCTTACTACCTCTCTACCTGGCAGCGCTTGCGCAGACACACGCCCCCAGGTCCGCTATCTTGTTTGTGTCGGAGGGTGGGGGGAGGGGGGGGGGTCTTTTCGATTGCGCTGTTGGTTTTATGCGAATACGTCGCTCCTCCTGCGTCCACACCGCGGCGACGTGGAGGGTCACGTGGAGAGATAGCATGCCTCAGGGAGACCAGGCTAGTCCTGAAGATCCTTGAAGAAAAAATATACCCGATCTCTATCTGAATATTTAGAAGTATAATTATTTGTAGGAGCGATTTCGAAGCAGAACGCAAAGCGCGCGAAAAGATGGCTTCAGAGAAAGAACATATTTTCGCAAACTTGAGGAATATGGAGAAAAAAAACGAGCAACTTCGGCGTCAGGTACAAACCTTATACATAATTAGTATGTAAAAAATACTTGGTTAATGTTACAACCCTGGAGCATTTCTACTGAAAACCGATCATTAAAAGATAAAGGTTAAATTAGTTTAGTTTCCGATTGTAAACATGTTAATAACTCACAAACAAGGTGTGGTGATGACTTTTAAAATAGGCCTATAGTCTGTATTCAGCAGTAGGTTGACGTGTGAGGGCGATTGCCTGAACTGGGCCATGACCGCAGTACACAAGTGTAAAGACCAAAATAATAATATTTACTAACAATTACACACATTGATCTAGTCCCAAATTAAACTTGCGCTTGTACTACGGGTACTAGACAAAAATATACATACTTAAATACATATATACAACCATGACTCGCGACAAACTCATCTGCTCATCACAGAAAAGTTTACCACTACTCGGACTCGAACCCAGGACCTTAGCATCGTAAGTAGGGTCGGTACAAACTGCGCTATCAGGCCGCCAAGCCGGCTTCGTGTTGTCGCGTTTCGGGATCAGATTGTGTACGACCAGTTTCTTGTATACCAAGAGACCTTCAGTCGTGGTATTTGTGGGTCGACACGACGGCAGATATTGTCAATGGATTTTCATGCTTTGATAATCGCTTTCGTTTTTGGACTACACTGTACTTACCATCAGGTGCACTGTAGTCACTATGCCGAGCCAGTGTAAAGAAATTAGTTATTGATGATTGAAACTTATATTGTTTTTTTTTTTACACTGGCTCGACATAGTGGCTACAGAGTACCTGATGGTAAGTACAGTGTAGTCCAAAAACGAAAGCGAATATCAAAGGATGAAAATCCATTGATAGTCTACATTGTCATGTCGGCCCGCATATACCACGACTGAAGGTCTCTAGGTATATGAGCTACTGGATATACACAAGCTGATCCCGAAACGCGACAAGCCGAAACTGGTCACTATGACGGGCTTTACACTCATGTACTGTGGTCGCGATCCAGACGGGCACCGACGCCCTACCACCTCACTGCTGCTCGTTTAGCACCACCCAGGAGTCACATGTAGGGAAACTAGGGTAAAGCCTACGGACGCGAGCAGCTTCGACTCCCAAAAATAATCTAATCTAATAGTCTAATTATTTCTAATATGACTCTAAGCATCATTATTTCTGATATATCATTGTTTATAATTTACAGGTAGAGACTTGCTGTCAATCACATCTGGTGGAAGGTGAAAATGAGGGTAACAATGGACCGCATCCGCTAACAAATTCCTATTTACTCTCCTCTTAAAGACTCCCAAGTCATAAGATCGTGTAAATATGGTCCCTGGAAGCATGTTTCACTCTCTAACTGTTCACATGATGAATGTAGACGATGCATGACGAATATTTTATGTACCAATATATTTTTTTAGCTGGAAAAGTTGAAACACGATCCGCACAGCGTTGTGGGAGTATCTCCCAAACCACCTATTGCAAGAGAGAGCAGTTCGTTTGTCAGTACCCAACCCAGCCCTGGGAACATGGTAAGTTATCGATATTCGTAGCTATAATATCGATATTCATGGAAATTATAGATAATATACTACTATAGCATGTAGACGCCGCCCGATACGTAATTGTCGCCCTAAGGATTGAACAGCCTATTTAGGCTTCATCTCGGGTAGGTGTGAGGGTAAAGAGCCCACCTCTAAACCTTTTTCATGGGCATCGCGCCGGGTACAGCGCGCTACCCTCCCATCCGTGCAGCGGACTCCCTCAAGTCTACTGCCCGTCTGCTGCTATTCTGATCATTCTATCAACTCTTGGCCTCGTAAATATTTGTTATTCATTCACAGAATACTATAATTTAATATCAACATCTTCTCTCCACAATATTTTACTTAAACTCTGCAATCAAAAGCGTCATGATGCTCTCTCGAATTCTCCGAACTGTCAATTTACATTGCTGCCAACTCGAAATATAATTAACATGAATTTTAAATAAATTGTTAATAATGTTCACAATAATATTTAGTATTTAATAATAATAATTTATATCCGCACTAATTCGCAAAAGTTACCTTGTGGTTTTCAACGAGTACAAGTCCATACCATATGGTGTTGGGACGATCCTATGAGGATTTTCTACTAGTAAAAAAAAGAATTATTTGATTGAAAAATTGCGAGTTTGTCCTTCATATATCCTATTGATGACTAAACAGAATTTTTTATCGATAAATTTACTACATCTATACAAGGTCACTGTTGCCTAATTGTATTTTATTATTTAGTTTGAATTTAATTGTTATCTTAGAAATTGTTAATAAGACATGTTTTCGGATTTTATTTGTAAAAAGGCATCATAGTTGGCACTCCTGAGAAGTGCTTGTTCCCTGCTAGTTTATAACTTTGTGTGTTGTCGCGGTTTTTTGTTTTTAATTTAACTTTTTTCATAATGTCCTCTATAACACAAGTTTAAGTGATAATTGAAGGTATCAATGTAATAAATTGCCTTTGATTTCTTTTAATTATAGCTAATAAAGAAAATGTTGAAATGCCTATGAAATCTGAATTATTGTTTCATTAAAAATACATACAGTGTAAAGTTACAACAAAAAAAATTAATAAAACAACTCAATCAAAGGTGCGAAAAAAGAAGAAATTATCGGAGGAGCCGTCAGAAAGCGTTAACGGGACCTCTACGCCACCGCCCATTCTTTACGACTGTCCAATCTGCGATAAATCCTTCAGAACTCTCATAATATTAGAACAGCACATCGATAACTGTCTATTTTGACCTCATACGTCACTACATTATAATTGTTACTCTATTATTTTGTGACCTTCGCTTTTCAGTATTAAAAGTATCAAATGTAAACTTTCCAAATAATAAAAAGTAATGTTTTATCGATATTGAACATCATGAAACTCTCGACATCTTAGTAAAAATTTAAGCTCAGTATGTTAAGTTCAAAACTGCCATATTTTTAAAAAGTACATCGATAATAATCCACTCCTAACTTGATATGTCACAACACTTAATTTTTTATTCTATCACTTTCCGATTCACGTTTCAAGTATTGATGATCTCGTACATCTTAAAACAGCAGAAACAGTGCCTTTTTGTATCGAAATTCGTAAACGTTTATCGATAACACAGTTATTGACTGAATGGAAGTAATAGTTTTTTAGTTGGATTAAATTTTTTTGATTGGAATACAGCATTATAATATTAACATACAATAACTTTTATTAATTTATATACAATAACATAGTACACTATGTCGTATGTTTAACACTCTAAACACGTTTGAGGTGAAGAACAAAATTCTATGCGATAAATCGATATTAGTAATATCATAATGCTCGAGTAACATTGTTTATATGTCATATAGTATTTATATGTCGCTTATTTACGTTACTGAGAGTTGGATTTGGGCCCCGTGAGAAACGAAAACGAATCGCGCTGGCCGACGAACAGTAATAAATGAAAAACTAAGTATAAATTGTCTATGTAAAAGAGTTACAAAAATACGATATAATTTAAAATAGATATTGAAGCATTAATGTGAAAAAACTGAAGCAAGTTGCTGCTGGCATTGTCGTTATTACGTTGTTTGTTTATCGATATTCTATCGAAACTCGTTAGCCATACATGTCACTATATCTACATTATAAGTTACTTAATGAAATAATTCACAGCTAAATGATAATCAGTATCAACTATTTAAAAAAATGCATTTAATCTTGTCTCGCAAGAAACCTCAGCTCGGCTCATAATAGTATTTAATAACTTGATTTTGTATTATTTAAATAGTTATGTCAAATAAAAGTTAATAGTTTTGTTTTTATTTATTTTTGCGATGTGCAATCGATGTATTGTTAGTTAATATATTTCTGAAATTATTTACAGTGTCCAGTTTTAGATATATTTAATAATATCGATTTCAAATAAAACATAGGTGCAAGTTAGAGTATTAAAACTAGAGATGCCACGAATATTCGGCAACTATTCGGTATTCGGCCTATTCGGCCACTTTTTTTGCTATTCGGTATTCGGCCGAATAGTACGTACTATTCGGCCGAATACCGAATACCAAATCATGTACAAAAAGCACGTTATATTACTCAAAATTATATATTTATTTCCAAATTACAACACTTTAGTAATTAAAATTGATCAGTGGTAAGTTGTGATGGACGAAAATAAGCTTTTCAGCATTTTTTGGTAGCAAACGATTACGCTTTTCATCGTAAATGTTACTAGCCTCAGAAAATAACCTCTCACTAAACACGCTACTTCCAGGAGAAAAAAGATAAACTTTAGCAAATTTCGAAGCTTTGGGTATTGTTTTTCGTTTGTATTGGGTATTGTATTGTCTTTGCTAGCCGCGCCAACGCAACGAGGAGGACAGGTTGCAACTTGCCTTAATCCAGCTAACGCGCCCCCGACAAGCATGTATTCCATGCCGAATATTCGGCGGCCGAATATTCGGCGCTTCGGCCGACAGAGTTGCCGAATATTCGGTATTCGGTATTCGGTCAATTCACTATTCGTGGCATCACTAATTAAAACTATGGGTAAGAAGTTTCGATGTTGTGACATGGATTGTTTTAATGTATTTTTAACGAACTGCATGTATGCGTCCCTAAAATGTTTTGAAGTTACTAAAAGTTTTATAAAAGGTTACATTTTAAATCTTATATTTTATATTAAATTTTAAACTGAGTCAACCGGGGTACTACATTTTTTTTTTTCGAATTTACGCGTTTTGTTGACCGGGAAAGGTCTTCACAAACTAACCGGGCAGGTGGGCGAGCACTGAGGGTGCTCAGCCAGCACCGGGGTACTACAGTCAATAACAATAGAAATGGTCAAAAATCTGGGAAACATCGATAATAATTTTTAGATTCATTTAATAATGTTTGCTTAAAGTTATTGTTTGGTGTAATTTATATACTATATCGAGGGGTGAAAGGCTTTTTGGTTTAACACTATGCCTTCCTGCGACACCACGCTGGTGACGTGCGCAAACTTTCGGTCGTCAAAGTTTCATTAACGGGGAACAGGGTTAAAAACGTATGAGAACTAACGATGGGATTAGTAAAATTTAACAATTTATAATCTCCCGATAATGTCGAGAACAGCCGGCGACAAGTCAAGTGATCAGAATTAGCGCTGCCGGCGCCAAGCGAATAAATATTTGCGAATCGTGCGGACGGTAAAGTGTTAAGTGATATTTTTTGGTGATATTCTGTAATACACATTTTCAGAATTGGTGTGTTTTACCAATTCCGAAAAAAAAAAAAAATTCTATATCACCAAAAAATGTCGCTTCAAGAAATAGCATTTCACTCCTCGATATATTGAATTATAATTTAATTATATATTTTTATGAATTTTGTTTTTAGCAACTTTTATATTTAATGCCATTTTGTTGATATACATAGATAGATCTCTTCTTCTAGTTAAAAATCATAATGTAAAAACTTATCGATGTACAGTCGTTACGCATATCACTAGCGCACTACGTAAGTCTGACGGGTGCGAGCAGAACAGATAGATAAAAAAGATTTATGGCCCTATGGCTCACTTTAAAATGGCTCTATTTTAAAAAAGACGTCAGTATTTATGGTCAGTTTTGCTTTATTAGTGTTTGATTTTTGTGTGTAATGACACGATTTAAGCAAATAATTTGCGTTCCTCTTGTCATAATATAAATGTATTCCACAAAATATAATAGTAAGTTTTGCTTAGTAGAGATTCCTTTTAACGATAAAATAATTTGCCGATACATTTTAATTTACTTGGCGTTTGTTTTGCGTGTGTGTGTGTGTGTGTGTGAGTGTAGTAAAACGTTTTTAGAGGTTTTTAAGTGTATTTATATTTGTTTTAATTATGTTCCAGATATACAAATGTCCGAAGTGTATGGTGTTCAAGTGCCAAAATTACAAAATCATGGAGGATCACTTGGAGTACTGTCTGGACGACTTTTAACTTGTTAGTACGCCTGTCCTTGTCTCGCACTAGTCCGAAGATGAGATAGACATTTTTTTTTGTACAATATAGCCAGGTTGTGTGGTATTTTTGATAAAATTTTCGTGTATTCAAAGAATATTTGAAGGCTTGTGTTAAACATAAAACTGCTTATTAACACATTGTGAGTTACGCGGGCTATAGACGTTCAGTTATAACTAGCTCTCTTAAATCTTATACCGTTCCTGTTACGTATGTACGTTACGTTTTATCTAAGTCTAATTAATCAGTTGCAACGGTCAGTTAATATTGTACGTCTGAAATGTGCTTTACTGACGTATGAACGCCCCTTCTTCCTCTCCCCTCGCCCTGCATCTCGTTACAATTGGGAGCTTTGCATTTGACGTCAAACTATAAGAATATAATTTTATTTAGTAAAATAAAAAATATATATTTGTGTTTTGAAGTTGAGTATTGAGTGTTTAAGATAGAGATACTTAGGCTGAAGTTTATAGACGCTATATCGACTTTGCTTAGCAAAGTTCTCAAAAAAATAATTCGTTTTGACAAAAAACTGAATATATACTATGAACTTGAGCATAGCCAGAGTATTCGCAGAACCAAGCCCATGTTGACAAAATCGGTGACTAATCAGATCCTTTGACATTTATTTGAGCAATATAAATTGTTATGTTTTAGTAAAATCAAACAATACAGTCAAACCTGGTTAGGTGAGAAAACTCTGTAAGTGAGAGTAATAGTCAGGACCTGTCATTTTAACCTCCCAAAATCTCTATTAGCGAGAAACAGAAACCACTGTAAGAGAGAGTCGTTTTTCCCTCATAGACCTCCGTAAGTGAGACTGCTACTTATCTATACCTCTATAAGCGACAGTCGAGCTTTATTTATTTATATTATTTAGGAGGAACAAATGATAAAACAAATTACAAATTTAACATCTACTATTTCATTACCCATTCTTAACTTACGTGGAACTTCCTACCATTGTTTTTGTTTTGTTTTCGTAAGCATCTTGATACGTACCTGGTGCGTGAGAGTTGACGAGGAATAAGAAGGAATTCCGGGAACGAACTTGTTTAGATCCCGGTGCACGGCGCTGGTTCAGGCGTCCACGCCACAATTTCACGCGTTGTTAGGGGTAAGCAGAGCGTTCGAGTTGATACCAATTGTATTACACAGCGTTGTAGCGTTTTATATATTTTTAATGAGTTTATTACAGCGAGCGCGTTGTAGTTTTCGAAGCGTTCGAACCCAGAGAGGAAAACGGATGCGGTAGGTAGGGGGATAAAATGTTGAGTGAGTGTTGCTATTGTATAAATAGATAATATAAGAGAATATATATTAAAAATATTATAAATAAAGAATAAAAAATAAAATAAATGTAAATTAATAATAAACGGCGCAAACAGTACCTTTATAAACTACTTATATGTCGAAATTTAATGAACGTAGCATATACACACTATTAAAAATATATATGTACATAATACATTCGTACTTGCTGTGACTTGCTGCGTACCTCTATAAGAGAGAAACCTCTATAAGCGAGAATGAGATTGTGCTCCCTTGAACTCTCACTTATCCAGGTTTGACTGTAATTATGATTTTTCTTGAGGCGACCGCTCCTCTAAACCTCCTTCTACGTCGTATGCTTCCCTCCACCCCTCCGCACTCCGCCACAGCTCACCTACTTATGTTGCGGTGGTAAGGCTATTGCCTGAACTGAGTCGTGACTACAGTATACAAATGTAAAGACCTTCATAGTGACTCGATTCGGCCTGTCGCGTTTCGGGACCTGAATGTGTATATCCAGTTCACATACCTGGAGTCCTTCCGTCGCGGTGTTTGTGGGCTGACATAGCTATGTCGACTTACATAACCCCGTTTGAACTGTATAGGCCTTTACCGGACATCAGTAGATGTCCGTATAAAAAAAATAAGATGGCGACTGTCAACCAGAGATGGGCAATATGTAATCTGATTAATGATGAAAAATTACAAAATGTAGTCGTAATTTTAATTTTCTTGCTCTGTAATCATGATTAAATCCATTTAAAACATTAAGAAATCATAAATGTGTATACAATCTGGGATTTTGTAGTGTTTAAAACATAAATGAGCAAAATGCAGTCATATTAATGGTAAAAAACGTAAAATGTAATCGTTAATCATTTTTATTAATCTGATTACATTTTGTCCATCTATGCTGTCAAAGAATTTTCGTCCCTTGGCGGTCGTTGCTATTAATGGAGTACATTGTAATTTTCATAAGGTGAAATGCAGTCACTTTGTCGAGCTAGTATAAAAAAGTCACCTCGTAGCTCTCTCAACCACATCATCCACGATGTAGTATTGCCGACGTTGTTGGTGACAAGGGTTTGTTTCTCGACAGTTGTACTCAGTTTTTGGATTGCACTGTTCCTCCACTTTCCATCAGGCTCCATGCAATTATTATGCCGTGTCATAATTGAAAATATATTGATAAAGTATTACAAAGAGAAATACCACATAATGTAAGTAAGCACCGTAAACAGCCATATTTAGATATATACTGTACCAAGGGATCAAATATATAAGTCATAAATATATAAATAAATATATAAGTGCCGTGGTGGGTGCCGGCAGAATAGAATAGCACCCCCTCTTCTTGCTGAGGTGTCGTAAAAGGCGACTAAGGTATCTCTTGAACACCGCAATTCAACCAGGTGTTCAGAGAAGGAAAACTCGACCAAACCTGCATCCCGCTCCCTCCCGATCGTACTGGTTCTCCATTCCATCGGGCCTGAGGGAGCTCGGACGAGAGAGTGCTTTTCTGGCTGCGCGTCCAGCTATGCACTTAAATATCTCCTGCGCAATTGACTGTTTCCGAAAACTGGGCCTTGATTTTCTTAATCGGCGTTGAAACAGTCGCCGTGGCCGACTCCGGCTAGGACATCATCATTCATATAAGTCATGAACATATAATTACCAAATATGTATATAATAAATATAATTAAATAAAAAACTAGACTTCACTTTGTTATTTAGCAATTTTTAATATAGTCTATACATGAAATTAATTCAGTATATCCTGCCATGATAGTATAAGAATTGAGTTCTTCAATTAAATTAAATAAAACAAGTATCATATCCTCTCGTCCTTGGAATCCCATTACAGGTTCCTGTATTTGAACCTGATTTTTCTCTAAATCTAATTGGATTTTTTTATAACTCCAATTAGTTTTATCAACAAGATATATTTCTTTGTATAATTTCTTACACTACAGTTGACTTTGAATAGCATTGCATCTGTTCTATGAGAAATAATATGGTTTCAGAGATGGGCGAAATATAATCTGATGAATGATTAACGATTAGAAAATGTAGTCGTAATTTTAATTTTCTTGCTCTGTAATCATGATTAAATCCATTTAAAACGTTAAGAAATGATAAATGTGTATACAATTTGGGATTTTGTAGTGTTTAAAACACAAGTGAGCAAAATGCAGTCATATTAATGGTAAAAAACGTAAAAAGTAATCGTTAATCATTTTTATTAATCTGATTACATTGTGCCCATCTATGTATGGTTTACATAATAAGTAAAATAACCTTATCCAGTAATAGGACGCGTCATTGACGAAAGGCTAATTTCATCATATATATTGGGGGCTTATTTTTGTACAATTTTTATTTTTAAAACTATATTACAACAATTGTTTGCTTTTTTTTTCTTCACGGCCGTCACTCATTCGCACTAAAAGCAAACAAATATATTTGACAGCCTCCTTTCGCACATACCTATTACAAAGGCACCATTAATTTTTTTTTAATTAAAGTTGTCGATCCAAAAAAATAAACTCGTTTTTTGGTAAAATAAATAGTTTTTTTTTCAATGTAAGTGTTGTATTTAATATACAATTCAGAAAATCAAACGTATTCATACGCGTTCGAAATATAGATCTTCATTATTAGAATTTTTATTTTCGCGTTCCGTTATAATTATTGGCTAATAAGAATAAAACGTGTGGTGAAAATAATAATTTAGAATCTTTCTGAAAACCAATTAAACTATCGTACATTTTCTAAGTGAATGTAAAATATTGGCGGCCTTGTTATTTTGGCGCCCATCTTGTTATTTTGGAGTACAACTATGTTTTTCGATTTTTTTAATTAAAAGTTTTGAAAAACAGTTTTATAAACAATCAATTCAAATGATTATCATTAATTATATTGTGATGAGATTATTGAGATTCATAAATTATGTGAAATGTGATCCAAAAATTGCCCAAGTTAATGGCAAATACTATCTTAGTCTAGAATAGAGTTGTAACGAATAATTATATAATGACGTATATATTTAAATTAATTAGTACAGCTTGATGCTATAAACTCGTTTAAATCCGGGCAAACACGTACGCTTTATACTGACGCACATCATATTTTTAAAACTATATAGCAGCGCCGAATTACGCAAAATGTGTATTCATAACTTGAATTACGTTACAAACCTTGGTACTGATTTAAGAAAAAAAATGAAGTTAAGTCTATTTAATAATATAGGATGTACATTCAACGATTATTGTTCCGATAGTCGTATCGATTAATGGGCTGATCGCAAAAAGTCTCGATTACCATCTCAAGAGGCTCTATTTTGTTTTTTGGATTAAGGGCGGCTTGCACTAACGAATTAATCTAGTTTAAGTTTGTATAAAACGCTTATTAATTGAATTGGTTTGATTCCATCTTAATGATGATTTCAGTTTAAGAGTTGTTACAACTAGATTTTGATTTAGTGCAAGACAATTAGTACAGATCAGCGCTAAATAGCATTTTATATAACTCTAAACTAGATTTAATTTGTTAGTGCAAGCCGGCCTAAGAGCCAAATACAGAAGGAAGGCTTTATTACTTGATACGACACGCATTATGAAAAGGTTACTCAATCTGAACTCCCTAACTGCCAGTGCCTTAGGTTATAGACTTCGCTCCCGTAGGCCTACATATTTTTATATTTTAAAATGCATATGTATATTTTTTTAAATGAAGAAAGTATAAAATGAATAATGAGGTAATAATGTGTCGTTACGGTATATTTCTGCTCACCCGGAAAGGGATTTCCGGGTGAGCAGAAATTCATCAATGGCTTTATCCATTTTTATAGCGATATACCGATATAAATCACTTTAAATTGATTGAATTTGCTGATTTAAAATTATATTTCACTTTTTAGGGTTTTTATATTTAGGTTAGAAAAAAGTTTTTTTTTTAATAAAAATGTCTACAAGCGTTAAGATTTAGTTGAACAATTTAAATTGTACATCTGCGGCGCGCTTTAAGTATCCAGTTTTGTATGAAAAAATTACATATGTATTGACATGAATGAATAGAAACATTTGTGTATGAATTTTCGTTGTACATACGTTGATAACACACTACCTTTTGAATAATATAAAGTACATTCGCTTCGTTTTAAAGTAAGTGCAAAAAATAGAACAATTTATATCGTAATGTAGTAATAACATACACAGTATAGTATAAAAATCCTGTCCGACGCGTAAGGGCGTTACATAGTATCGATTTTCGATTGTATTTAGGTTGTATTATTTAGTAAAAGAGTAACAAAAATCCGGATACAATATAAAAGTAATTAAATGGGGAAAACTAACACGGCGGTACTGGGAGCGTGCGTACCTCGTGGACAAAGGAAAGCAAAAGATAATGCTAGTAGGTCCTGACGTCATAAGGGTCATGACTCGCGTTGATTCTAAGCACCGTTATTAATTGCATCATTTTATTGGTCTTTAAATTGACTTTCGTAAGCCATCTGAGCATAGATTTCTTAGAAAATTATTAAATTTCCTTTATTTTAAATTACAATAACTTTTTAACATTCACGTATAAAATACAGTCAAAACCGCTTATGGCAACCTCGTTTAGAACAACATACCGGTTATATTGACACAGAACAAAGGTCCCGGCAAAAAAAAAATAGGACTTCGTATCTCGAATACGTCATCAGTTGTTAGTACCATCGGTTTTTACGACTAAATGTGAGTAGTCCGTTCTGTATAGTTATAACAGATTTTGACTATTCTTTATGTATTTTAGTAATGTTATCGCGACATCAGTATGCTCTTTTCGAGTGGGACAGGATTTTAAAAACATACTCTATAATTATAGATGATAATTTTTTGATTAAGATAATCTTAGCCACTTCTCCTTAAATATATATTATTGATTGACTTTTTCAAACTTATGTGATCGTTGAAAGACTGTGTGATAGTATTCATAATATTGTAATATTGACTATGTTTTGAGTGTTAGAAAATCATTATTAAAGGGATTAAATGCTATGAACCTTTATTTTTTGTTTTATTTAGTGTTTGTATGATGATCTCAATACATTTACCAGGATTATTTACTATTCAGTAGATAGTGGTAAAATTACAGGTGCGTTTTTTTTTCCTTCATTTATTTTTATTTAGGGGCTTTTATTCAGCCCCTCAGCGAATATATCAGCCCCATTGTGCCCTAATCTACGTCCTTACATCCTAGGGGAGTCGCGGATGAGCAAGCGTCACCATCTGGCACAGCATCCTGACTTCACTGGACAAAGGATTAGCCAAAATGCCGCGCCATGCTCTCCAATACTTTGTCTGTTAATTTTCAACTTGCTCATCAGCGACTCCCTTTGTGTCTCGTTCCGGGCACACTCCATCAGCAAGTGATGCACATCTTCAATCTTTCCACATGTGACACAATTGGGTGACTCGGCTTTCCTCATGAGATATGCAAAACTTGACGCCGGATAATGCCCGGAACGGAGTCTTAAGCACTGTTTTACATCTTTTCTGGTTGTTTTAGCTTCACTGAACCAGGGGACATGAAGAGGCCGACTAACGATCGTTTTGTACCATAAACCTTTTTCTTTACTTCTTTTATCAAAACATGATATCTAGTTATCATAACAAATTTTCTTAAACAAAGCTAAAATTTCCCAATAGTTAATTTTGACTTCTTTTAAATCACCCTGTATTGCTCCTAATTTTGCATATTTGTTCAGGTATGTTAGGCCTGGAATTACAACTGAGCTTTTTTTTACACTGGCTCGACATAGTGAGTACAGAGTACCTGATGGTAAGTACAGTGTAGTCCAAAACGAAATCGACTATTAAAGGATAAAAATCCATTGATAGTCTACATCGTCATGTCGGCCCACATATTCCACAACTGAAGGTCTCTAGGTATATGAGCTACTGGGTATACACAAGCTGATCCCGAAACGCGACAAGCCGAAACTGGTCACTATGACGGCCTTTACACCCATGTACTGCGGTCGCGATCCAGACGGCCACCGATGCACTACCACCTCGCTGCTGCTCGTTTAGCACCACCCAGGAGTCACGTGTAGGGAAACAAGGGTAAAGCCTACGGACGCGAGCAGCTTCGACTCCCAAGCTGCAGAGAATTTAATAGAGCTGCAGGGTCACGCCTAGAGATGAAAATGCCCGAAAGTTTCGGAAAGTTTCCGGGAATCTTCCCTTTATTCCCGGGAAAATTGGGGAATATTCCCTGAAAGTGTCCAAAATTCCCAAATCTCATCAATTTTGTCAATCATAATTTTCTCGATTCGTGCTTTCTTAAGGTTGTTTTTAAGGTGTAATTTATACTTAGTACTAATAAACCTCGGTAATATATTACATTACAATGAAATTATTATAAACTATGTGATTAAATTTAAAGTTAAAGGGAAACTATGACATTCGTACCTTCCGGCAAGCCGAATCCATGTGTTTTTTTTTATTTCACGTATGAATTTTATAAACAAAGGAAGGCGATATTATTCATGAGTTAAATAAATAATATTTATTTAGTTTTAACCTATGTTCAAAAATTTATATACATATGTATATAAAATCACTTGTCCTAACATTCATGTATATATCATCGTTAAGCTCAAACGACAACAGCCAGAAACATGAAATTTGGAAATTGGTTTTTACTACTAATTGGTATGATGTAGGTATCCACAAAACGCAGAGTTTTTGTGATTCCATCGTTATGAGGGTGTTGAAACTATGGTTGGAAAAATGTTTGAAAAATCTGCCAATTTTGAAGTAAGCACTATCAAAACCAGTATTTCGACTATTGGTTGGAAATTAGAAAAAAAAAATGTTTCGACCTTATGAAAATCAATCCCTAAGAAGATAAAATAAGGGTGAAAAGTTTGTTTGTTTGTTTAAAATCCGTCAATTTAAGTAAGCCCTATAAAAATTGATATTTAGTTTTTTAGTTAGAAATAAAAGAATATGTGTTTCGTCGTTTTTGAAAAACATATGGCGAAGTGAGTAAATTATTTCTTCCCGAGGAACGCCGAGACACACAGCTAGTGTGTAATGTTTTTTTTGTATGTACACGAACTACTCCAGATTTGTGTATTTTTTAATGATATTTATTATATATATAATTTTTATAATATTTTATAGTATAAATAAATCCGGAGTAGAAGTTTTTAGATCCACTGCAGGTGACAATCTCCTAATGGCGGTGTTTCAGGTAGTTCTTTAAATATTTGACTGGCGTTTAGTGATTATTTACCAGAGCTATATTCACTCTCTGCTATAATAATATTTTCTGTATCTTTTTACATAATGTATATGTAGGTACAAAAATATAATTACACTGGATTACTTTTTAGAAGTCGTTATTTGTAAAAGGAAAAGAGAGCCTTTATAGAACCAATTCCTTGTCTGTCTGTCTGACACTTTTTCTCAAAAACGCCCAGAGGTATTAAGCTGAAAATAAAATCAAATACTGATATTAGCAATTCCTTGTACCTCTAATTTTACTTTTAAGATAATACTAACAAAACATGTGCCCTTTTATGTCGCATATTTTACAGTTTATGATGTTTTCACAAAGGAATCATATTTTAAAGGATATGTTCTGTTCATCTAGAATCATGAAGATCTTAAAAGAAAAGTACACAAAAATAAAATAAATTCATTCTTTAATTAATTATTAAGACTCTCATCTGTGCGGCATTTTTGAGCGGTGACATAAAAGTGTCAGCGGGAACGTCTTGCTGCGCTCTCACTCACACGCTCACAATCTGTATAATGCCGTCGCATGCGTTGTTTGCCTCCGCGCAACTTGTCGCTTTGCCGGTCCACAGTTGGTAAACATATCGCAGAATACGAATAAAATCCGTCAAAAATATTTTGTAGTATAGCGGTGGTGGCCTAGTTGATAAGGGACCGGTTTCTATGCGCTAGAGTGTGAATGGTCGTAGGCTCGAATCCCGGTACGTACTTCTGTGTTTTTTTAGATTAAATACGGAATTAGGCATTACATGTTTACCGGCGAATGAAAACAACGTGAGTCAACCTACATGGCATCTGATAGAAATATCATGTGTAAGTGCCTTGAGAACGGCGATCAGCTGTACTTCTGGCCACGTTAGGCACAACATATAAGCGCTAAGTGGATAAAACTACTTTTTTTATCCCGAGGAAAATCCAGCATAGGACCATCAGGGACGCCGTGAGGGCAGCGACCCCGGTGTGTCAGACTCCTACTGACTAAAAACCCCCGGGGTGTCCCTCTGATTGCTCCACTCGGGCCTGGGAAGCCAAATTCGTCCAGACGTCCAGGGTGCAGAAAGCCTTGTTGAGGCTACCTCTCTGTGAGGGGTAGGAGTAAAGCCCACCCCTCCAAAACCTGTCTCTCAGGCGGCGCGCCGAACACCGTGCACCGTCTAGGATAAAACTACTACTGTATCTCTGCTCACCCCGGATTATAGTGTGACGATATATTAGTATTTATCATGATTTTTTTTTATTGTTCAACAATAAAAATATTTTAAATAATAATATACAAACATATGTATTTTGAAATATTTTGTGGTTTATTACGTCTCAAATCATTTTGAAAAGTTTGACTTCTTCATACACACACAATTTATACACTACACTCGTGTAACTTTCCTATATAATAAAGACGCCATCCTTAAATAAGTATAAATAAAAAGTTTTTTGATTATTTCAAAATAGTTATGACTTCATCCGGAATGAAATAGCAAAGGTAATTTATTTTTTATATTTAAATTTTAAGTAAGAAAATAAACTGCAATATAAAAGTCTCGTTTTGATATCATATGTAACCATGTTTACAATCGACCCACAGGCCATTATTTTATTTCGGAAAGAAACTTTAAGAAATAAACGTATATTTCTGTTTACACGTTCCATGGGAATATTGCCGGGAATTAACGGAATGTTCTCGGGAATTTTGGGCACTTTGGGAAAATTCCCGGGCATTTTCATCACTAGTCACGCCCCAGTGCGCTATCTACGCAGCCGCCAGGGCACCAGTCTCTAATTCTTATTTAAAGGCCAATTATTGAATGATTATTAGTGTGAAATTCATCGATATGATATCGATTTTTTTGTTAACTAGGTAACAGCTCTATTAAATTCCTTAACTCAGCACTCAACTCGCGTTGGCTGTACAAGTTTACATTGTTGTCTGGAATTCTTACAATGAGTTTGTTACATTGTTTAGATATATTATCATTATTATATTATTAATATTGTTTGACTTAGGGTTAACTAGTAGTTATGTAAGGGTTGAATGTTTCATAATAATGTTCAAATTAGATACGAAACCTTGGTATGAGTTCATTCGTTTCAAGAAGTCCAGTTTGACTGCGATATAAAGTTTCAACCATGTCCTTTGATTCCAGACGAGCCGTTTCTCTTTTTCCCCCACCTTATAAGCGAACAAACCTCGGAGTCAACAGTGCTTTGTGTGGATTGTCTCGGGCCTACAATCTTCTTGGAGATTCGGTTGATTTGTTTGCTGACTCCATGCCGAGATTCAGGACAAAGGTCTTCGGGTTGTCGAGAGATGCACGAACGAATAATCTTGACATCAATAACCATGAATATAGTAGAATATGATATAATATAGTATGATATGATATAATATAGTACAAATAAACAGGTCACTCTGACGTATGTTGTGGATGCCTTAATAGGAACTGTACATTTTTTATTGTAACTGTGTATATGTATTGTGTAAATGAGTTATTGTACCGGGCCACTGGCAACCCTGTAAAAAGTAAATAAATAAATAACTTCATAATTTTCATACGGCTATACGGTATCTCACATCCCAGCCAGGACTAAGAGGTTCTCTAAATCCTTCTTTTGCCGTGTCGTTGGGCTGTGGAATGGTCTACCGGCGAGCGTGTTCCCACCATCCTATGACATGAGATCCTTTAAGCGTAGCGTGAAGAGATATTTGTGCAGGCCGGCATGATCGCTGCGACTACCGATGGGTTTTTTCTTACCTTGCGATAGTCGTTGGCGTTTTTTTGGACAGCACCATGCTTACCATCAGGTATGGTGTAGTCACTGTGCCGTGTCAGTGTAAAAAAAAATGTTTTAATAAAAAAATAACAAATCCCTAAAATCAGTACATTATAGGCAATATCATGTAGATTTTCCTCATAAAAGTACATTTCATTCATTTGCTATAATTTTAAGTTTTTTACTGAACCATTTTATTAAACCTCCCTAATGTAAGACAGGGAGTAAAACTGAGAGATCTAGTTAGAAGCCCTGTTCTACCCAACAAATCAGTATCAATATGTTTTAATAATAATATATCGTCATGCTATATCCCTTACGGGGTGAGCAGAAATACATTAACGTAACCAATAGTGCAGCTGATTGCCGTTCTCAGGGCACTTACACATTAATTTTAACATGGAAAATATGATTAAAACCGTGAAAGTCCCATCAAGAACAACTCAGTAGATACAGCCTGAAACGTGTACAAACAAACTTAGATTTTTATTAGTTAATGGCAGTTATGACAACAATTAAAAACTTCATTACTTATTACATTGTTTTATTTTTACCTCGGATTTCTATAATTTTATAATATTAACTATTAAACGCTGAAATTTCATTTCTAGAACGCTTACTTTGTCATCTTAGGATATTTATTTAAGATTGTAGTCAAGGTACTCCTTTTCATATACATAAACAAATAAAATAGACTATGCAGTTAGCTTTATTTAATAAATCAGTGAGAAGTAAAAATAATTTGTTCAAAAATCTAGTACATCTCAATATAAGTCATATTACAAAACTAAGTATGTTGTCAATACATTATTAAATTGTTTTAAATTTGTTTTTACAATTGATACTAGTTTTTAGTTAATAAAAATACGCTTTTTTTATAACAACCAAATTAAAACAATTTTAAACCCGTTGTAAGATAAAACTTTGTTTTGTATTAAAAACGATTGACTCTAGTGTTGCGCGTATTTACATGTTCGTGGCCAACGAGTTAAATCAGCCATTTAATTTTATAGCTAGCCTGTTTATTAAATGGCATTCAGTTGGGTTCCTAGGCCGTTCGTTAATGGATAGTCTGCTTTACATTCAACAAGTTGACGTAATGAGATATGGGATATAAAAATTTAGTCTATTTGTTAATCAAAAAATAACAAACTTTTCTTTCATTCCATTGTTTACCATCCAAATGATTCTTAAAAATCAAGATAAATGTTTTATTTGATAAGTAATCATTTAATACTTCTGTTAGATTATGTAATTGCTTGATGAACGATAAAGTTTATTTGGTTTACATAGTGCAACTGAGCACGTGAGAAGCGTCATTTGATCAACACTCAACAGAGATAGTGGTATCTTCAAGGATTGAAAATAAACACAACATCATTTTCAAATGAAATATATTTCATGGAACCCGTAGCGTTTCTTAGCTGTTTTTATATAAAATTTATACAAATATATCATTGATACACTTTTATTAATACAATTTTGAATACATGGTCATTTGTCGTATTTAAGAACTTTATACATAGTTCAAGCTATTTTATCCTAAATTCACTGGAACAGTTTTTATTGGCACCAATTTAAAATAACACGTAACAGTTATTGTAACGTTATGCAAGAAACGCTATTAATACGTTATAGCTATTGAGATTCAAACACAGAGAAGTATCAGTGGGAATTGACAAAATGTTTAAATAAGTATACACCGCGACTTAAACATACAAGTAATATCAGAAATACAGTATAGTAAAATAACTTAGGTATCCCACTGGTTTTTTTTTTACATTCATAAAGAGTTACAGATAAAAAAAAACAATAAATAACGAATAATAAATAGGTCGGAAGTATATAAAAATAATTCTTTTAAATACCCTACTTAAAAACTAAAAATTAAATTAATTAAATTCAACCTTCGCTCTTTAACAACCGAAAATTGAAGAAAAAAATACAAAATATGTTAACATATTTCCTTTTACGCTTAAATTATTTCGCGTCGTTTTTATATATTCATACATAATCATGTTGTTTTTTTTGCGTAAAATGAAATATGTTTTCTATCTATGCACCTAAAATCAAATGAGATGTCGAAAATGAGTTATTAAATGAATTTAAATAAATGTGTATAGTGTACGTTATTAACCTTGTCTGGTGGTCTATTAATATTATACAATAATAGTGGAAGATATCATTTAGGACACTTGAGTGAGTAATACAATATAATCTACGTTTAGGCTCATTATAATACTAGGTTATATACAATCCACAAAATAACTGCGTAATACAATATATGTATCGTAAGGACGAAGCGTAAGTAATTTTAAAATACTGTGATTGGAATGCGTCGCAGTTAAACAAAAAAAATATACAATCTCAGTCAGATTTCGTATGAGACAGACGAAAATAACAGATGACCAGCATCGATACCAGAATAAACCTGTCCCAATTTTTTTTAAACCTAAGAGGTGATTTTGCGTTCATCAATGTACTTTATAGTTTATATTTCATCGCAAAAGCTTACTACACTTAATAACACAAATATAAATATATAATACATAATTATAAATGTCCTATACATCACTTACGATAAAATTACAATTACTTGCGAACATAAAATTAAATTATGTCGCGTTTAGACTAGAATATGTTGAGGATAGAAAGCAGACGTCAAAATGTAACTTCTCATTGGTTTTTAAAATATTTTCTGCTTCTGTTAAGCGACTGGGTTTTGTTGGCCGTTGGATTTTGCTTTTTAATTCGTTTGTTGGGTTTTTTAAACTCGGTTGGGTTATACGTCATGTTTTGTTGACAGTGCTAGTGATGTTGATTGCTTTAGCGTTTACCCACGAAGTCGATCATTTGATCTATCTGTTCTTTCTCGTCGTATAGGTACAAAGACTCCATGCATCCCTTGAAGTAGGGTGTTGTGAAGCATTTCGCCCTGAAAGCATAATAATTCATATTAAAAAGTTATCGGTATTACATCGTTAACACAGATTAAAGCAAAATAGAAGTTAACAGTTATCAAACAAACAAGAAATGGAATAACGACATTTTAAATAACTAGTTATAACTTGTTTAATAGTTGGTTTTCAGATATTGCTATAGCCATAATAACGATACTAGAATTATAAAAAAGTACACGAATAAGGGGGCTTGGACTAACAAGTTGAATCTAGTTTACGCTTGTATAATACGCTATTTAGTGTTAAACTGTAATTATTGTCTAGTACAGAAACATTATCCAGTTAAATTTAAGTCACCATTGAGATCGAATTGGATCGCTTTTATTAAATAGCGTTTTAGATTTAATTAGTTATTGCAAGCCCCCCCCAAATAACAAATTTTACGTATTGTTACATAACGATTTTTGACAGATAATTTTTACGATAAGAATTCTTTGATCTGGTCATTTATTACAAAAATGATAGCGGTTTCAATTGTTACGATAAATATGATAAATTGGGTAAAATGAACAAACAGTAAAGTAAGTATAACCGTATGCTAAGTTGAAAAGAAAGCACTTATTTAAAGATCTTAGAACTAAACATGCATTATTACTAAGTTAAATACTGAAGAATCCATTACTCCATAGTGCAGAAATTTGAAATCAAGCATGCCGTTAATTATACAGATATAAAAAAATGGCAAAGTGTAAAAATAATTATAATCGTTAAATGCAAAATCTGAATTTTTAGTTACAAAAACAGTATATCAATAAGCCTGTTCTAATTTTTTTAATAATTTACTTTATTAAAATACTGATATATAATTGTATTAAATAGCTATTGGTCAAAAATTGTCGGATCATATTTTATCACAAGTGGTATCAAGATTTCAGTGACAATTTACTAATATAAATATTATCTTAAAAATTTACGTCAGCCCATAAGATCAGATAAATCTTTATTGATAGGACGAAATATCTGATTATTTTGCCGAAATGCTAAGGAAAATGCCAATAAATGTTATTGTTTTGATATTTTCGTAATTTCACACGCATCTAATTTGTTTCAGTAGTAATTCTTTTTTATATAATATAATTTTAAAAACGATATTTATTAAAGTACCCGTACAGTTATTTCTCTGATTGAAATAAGTCTTTTTTTGTAATTAATTACGAATATTTAATACTTACTTTTGTAACCTAATAGATTATTGTCCTAAAGTTTAATAAAAATAATGTTAGAAGTCGAGCAAATATACAGTGCAGTTAATCACCCAAAGATGTAAAAGCTGGAGAAATGCGTGACGCATTATAGGAAAGTGTAGTAAGAGAAGTGGCAGGAAAGGTAGAGTCAAATTTTAAAACCATTTGGTACCTAGTTCGGCGGATTAGCCCCGTGTATTTTTATAATATATTGCTTGAACAGGTCTAATTTGTCGTCCTCTCGAAGCACCTCGACGCAACCCTTGAAGTAATCTGTCGTGAAACAGTCTTGCCTGTGCCCCAACATGGAATATCATTATTAATTAACACGAAAATAATTTAAAATTCATAATAATCTTTGAATATTTGTTTTTCTGAAAAACGGCACAATTTGGACTAAAATAGTGTTGCATAAGAATCTATTATTGATCTGTCGATAGTGCTTACCCAAAAATATGCTACCGATTGACCTATCTAGCAAGTTAGTTTTTGGTCAATACTATCGTTACTAATACGTGTATTTATGTCTGTATATGGACTAAATAATAAACGACTAGTGAAAAATCAAGAATCGCCAATGTATATCCGGCTTCAAGGACCAAAATTTTTAAACATACCAAAGTTATTTAAAGCTCTGGTAATTAAACACTTACTTCCATAGTGTTCATTGTAAATGTGTATCAAAAGAAGCAGTTGAGATAAATGTCATAGACAGTAAAGGCGTGACCACATCTGCGATCCCGCAGCGGTTTGTACAAATGCACGCGTTTATATGCGAAGGCATTCGTTGTAGGCACTTGTACAGCGCCACCTTTGCTTATAAATACATACTGATCTCTGCATCGCGACCAGACAGTCTCCACTGATGAGTCGTACTGCCAGAATTCGAAACACGCCTTATACATTCAAGGAGTCCATCGATTGCCAATGGTAAAAATCCAATGCGTTGATAGTATTGACATTTATTGAGGATGCTGTTGATTAGTAATTCGATGATAGTATTACATTTTCTATTTCTGCGTTTTGTAATCATTATAAACTTTAACAGGTCTTTGCTTTCGATAGAATTTGTTTCCTGCTAAACTATTAAATGATTTGGAGCTAAATAGGCTATCGATAAACCATCGATTCCCGTGCAACACTAATTCAAAGTTATCATAAGCCTACGGACCTGCATAAAGTGTACAGTTGAGGTTCCCTGAAGAGGTTATAGCAGTCATCGCAGATGCGGTCGAGACGGGCGAAGATCGCCGCGTCATAGACACCTTTGCATTCGAGCGTGAAGAAGGAACGGCGCGCGACGTGGTGCGATGTCGTTGAGGGCGGAGCGCCCGCCGCGCTCACCGCCAGCGCCACAAGTAACGCCCACGCGAATTGGACACAGCTAAGATGCATCTGGAACAATTAAAACACTGATTAATAACCTATCTCTCTTTAGGGTTCCGTTCCTCAACTATTCTGTTCGTGTGTAAGTATGTACATAAATCTATGACAATTTAAAATACTCGGCGGGCAGTAGACTTGAGGGAGTCTGGTGTCCGGATGAGAGGGACGCGGTGCACGGTATCCGGCGCATCGGCAGGGAGAGAGGTTTTGGAGGGGTGGGGTTTACTCCTTCCCCCCCCAGAGAGGAAGCCTCAACATGGCTTCTTGTTCCCTGGGCGTCTGGATGAATTTGGCTTCCCAGGCCCGGGTGGAGCAATCAGAGGGACGCCCCGGGGATTTTTAGTCGCTGTCCTCACAGCGTCCCTGATGGTCCTATGCAGGATTTCCCCCAGAATACAAAAAAAAAAATTAAATATACGTTTTAGCTGTGTATCTATAGTCTATTATTCCTTTCCTCGCAGTTTTCTGCGCCTCGACCCAACAAATTTGCTAAGCTGGCTTCCCTTAGTGCATTATCACCCGACAGGGTATTTGCTTTTGTTGTTTTCTATATCGATAAATCTCGCCTTCTGTATAGTATGTCATGCTATGTGCCAAATAAATGTTTTGCTTTTATTTTAAAACGAAACCATATAAGATATATTGATTGTGTCTCTCTCTCTGTGAAGGCCTTTTTTCTCAATAACGCATGAGAGTAATGAAATGAAATATAAATTTATTGTTATAGGCCTGCCCATCTATGCTTATAGGATATTTCAAACGGATGCATAAATTTTTTACCGACAATTAACAAGCTGTGTGGCCCCGGCGCAGTTTAAAGTGAACGGTGTCGATTAACGCAAAGTGCCCTGTCGTACTGTGTAAAGCAGAGCACGGAGTTACGATAAAAGCCCACCATGAGTGTACTAGCGGTTTCTATTTAACCAAAGATATCTAAACAAGAAACAAATGTTAATGCTCTTCTAAGCTCTTTAGAAATGACAAATCAGAATGTCTTTCCGAATGTAGATCTATTTTAAGTATATTTCGTATAGCTAATTATGAATCAAGTAGGACATCGTGTGATTATTATTCTCTTAGAATTTCAAAAGGAGTACTTTTCTCGTGTATATTATTTAACTTTACATTAATTAAACCTATTTTTACAAGCAAAATGTACGGTTGTATCTGTGTTCAGTTAATAACAGCCAATTTTAGAGTCATTAGACAATTATGTTGTGTTCGAATTGAGTTTTAATCGCGTTCATAATTACTTCACTGGTATTTATGTACTGGATAATGAATTACCGTCCTACTTCGGCCAATAAGTGCTATGACGTTGTGAGGGAAAGGAACAACGAATTTAATCTTTAGACCTACTTTAGGAGCCTACTTAACGCGCCATGTCAATTTTACTTTCATTCGCAATTGAAACGAATTGATTAATTTGATTTTGAGAGGCCGAACTGTACATTTGAGGAAGCTTGCTGCCCGGATGAGAAGGAGGCGGTTCGTAGTGTCTGAAGCGCCGTCTAAGTTTTGGAGGGGTGCGCTCTTTATATCCACCTCTCCCAGAGAGATAGCCTCAACAAGGCTTTTTGCTCCCCAGGCCTCTGGATGAATTTGGTTTCTCAGGCCCGGGTGGAGCAATTAGAAGGAGGACCAGGGGGTTTTTAATCAGTAGGATTCTAATATACCGGGATCGCTACCATCACAGCGACCTTGATGATCTTATGACAGATTTTCCTCCGGGTTACCAAAAAAAAATCAATTTTGAGATGGTAGGGTTATTGTCCAAAATGGGTTGTAACCACAATACACAAGTGTAAAGACCATAGTAATTCGCTTCGGCTTTTTGCGTTTCGGGAACAATTAGTGTATATCCAGTTCATATACCTAGAGACCTTCATTTGTGGTATATAAGGGCCAATATAACGACGATGACTTTCCATTAATTCTCGTCCCTTGGTAGCCGTTGCCGTTCTACTACTACATTATGCTTTCCATCAAATGCACTGTAGTCACTTTATCAAACTAGTATAGAAAAAAACATGCCAATAATTGTGATATTTGAGTCACTTTAGTTTAGCGGAATCGAGATTGAACCCCACTGTGCGACAAGGCACAACATCCGATATCAGTTTTGATTTGCGGTTATTTTGCCGTAAGGTGTGATACTACCTTTGTCGTCGCTTTATCGAATGCAACAGGCTCAACGCTAAAAAGCTCCGTTCTCACAGGCCAGTAATAACTTTATTTCGAACCGGGCACATGAATCAGCCCGGGGCGTCCCTCGTTACGTGTCTTGAGTCTCGTTATCGCGAGGTATAGCCTTTGTCGGGCCAACGTTCTTTACGACGTCGATGAGGAATGAAGAAGTTGTTATAGTGACGCATTGGGCTTTCAGGAAATAAATATGGTTTTTATAAACGCACGGTAAAGTGAATTAACTGCATCTGATGCCCGCCAAGTTGGAGATACGACTTGTGAAATATAAAGACTTGTAATTCCACCCATTCTATTTCATCATAAAACCACTAGACACCGTATCGGATACCATCCGTATGTGGTTTATGATCCTGCTATCCGAACGAAAATATTCGCTTCTGCATTCATCATACGAACAGCTAAGGAATGGAACATGCTTTCAGTGACCATATTTTCATGTTCTTTTGACTTGGGAGGCTTCCAGAGAAGAGTGAATAGGCGTTTATTGGGCGGACGCGTTTCATCGTTGGACTCATACACCACCAGGTGTGATTAAGTCCACCTGTTAATCTTAAAATGGTCCGAAAAAAGTAGATCTGAAAACCGGGCTTAATGGCGCTGATTAAGAGAGGCGTATGGTCCTGCAGTAGATAGGGAAGCTTTTTTTTTTGGTTACCCGGGTGAAGCCCTTTATGGGCCGTCAAGGGGACGGTGAGAGCCGCCTCCCGGTGTGTCGGACTCCCACCGACTAAAACCCCCGGGGTGCTTCCTTCGTTCGCAGTTTGCACCTAGCTAGGGCATTGCTGTGCCGCACTCCCCAGCTAGGCGCGCGTTTCAACCTGTGGGCGCCCCTAAAATATAGGAGTGGTGGGGGAGGGCAGGCCCACGACTCCTCCGTCTAGTGGTGAATAGATAGGGAAGCCTGATTGTAATTAATCGAATATTAAGATTGTATACAGAGTTTTCGGCAAAAAAATATGATTTTTTTCATAAATCAAATAAAAAACTTATAAATATTTTCATTTTTTTACAAATATGAGACGACTTGGCCCTTCTTTATATCAGTAAATCTTTTAAACAGAGTATAATTTAAATGGAAACACAAATTGGCTCGCTTCCAGTCCAAAAACTACTATTGCGAGCATTATGTTGTCTTTGCTGTCAACGATCGCAGCAGTCAACACCGTCTAGAAAGTAAATTATAGGTTTAAACTAAAAAACTTTGATATTTATTCAAAGATGCGACATCATGAGAAAATACTGCATCAATTATACATGAGATACCAGTTTCCAAGTGGCCGAGGAGTGAACGCACTGGGTGTTACTATAAGCGTCACAGCTGTGTTTGTGGGTGCAATTTGCCGTTCACGCACCGAGGCACACCTATGCATAATAATTACGGCCGTTGAGCTAGACTGCTCGGCAGCCACCCAAGGAGCCGAGAGGTATAACATAACCTTGTAGGAAAGAATAACTGGTCCTTCGCGCCGGATGGTTCGTTTAAAGGCGCTCTTATATTATCTTTAATGAGCTTATCCTCTGCATTTTTTATTCTGACTTGCCACAGTAACTCCATGATGCCAGAAGGTAAATATAGAGCAGTCCAAAAACGACAAAGATCAACAGTAAAAAAAACCTATTGATAGTTGCAGCGATCATGCTGACGTGGACAAATATTTCTTTAAAGAACCCCATATCATAGGACCGCGAGAACACGCTAGCTGATAGACCATTTCAGAGCCCAACAACTGGGCGAGAGTGAGAGTTAAAGAACTTCTAATAATAATAATTCATTTAGGACAGAGCTGTAGTGGTTTCGCGATTTTGCATCCTCTCTGGGTAATAAAACCTTTGCGTTGTGCCTCCATCTTTTGCAGTCTTACACGTTACAGGAACATTGGACTATAGAAGATTGATTAAGTCCAGTTTTTGTTGAAGATATATAATATATCGACACACTACATCCCTTTTGGGACGAGTTAGTAGCGCAGCTGATCGCTGCCCTTAGAGCCCTTATATATGACATTTCTATTAGATGCCATGCGAGTTTCCTCACGATATTTTACTTCGCCGGTGAGCATGTGGTGCCTTTATTTGTACTTGATCTAGTAAAACCTAAGCGCCGGAATTCGAATCTACGCCCATTAGCGTTGCCGCGCATGGACACTGATGGATTTATTAAAGATGTTCTTAAAAAAACATGAATTTAAAAATATTTTTCTTTCAAATTATTTAAAAAATACTAATAAAAAGTCAAGAACTGTTAGTTAATTTATTTGTAGTTACTAATAATATAAAGTATTTTTTTTTTGTAGGTATGAGATAATATTAGAAACTACCTACCAAATTTAAAAAAAAGATTATCAATATTTAGTACGATGTTTCAGAGTGGATATGGACTGTACTCGTATGTTATTCAGTACAAACGAGAAATATATATTTCAAGCGAGCAAATCGCAGGCATTAGTTAGTCGATCATAAATCGGTTTGATACAGATGGTTTCTTCAACAGACGATAAGGCCCCACGCTACGTCCTACTTTGTACCACCGATATAAATGTTATGAAATCGCTAATGGTAGTTCTAAAGAACTTAATTATTGATTACTAGCTCTAGAATATCACTAACAGACAACTTTTGCCTTTGCAGTAAGCTTGATCAGTGACTAGTGTTGGGCCGAAGGTCGATTATTATCCGAAACCGAAGCCGAAGCAGGAAGTTACATTTTTAAGAAATTTAGTTCTATATAGACTAAAACTACAAAATATAATAATAAAAAACATAAAGGTTTATTTTAACTTCTTCTTATGGAGATGATTTAAATTGCCTTTAAAACCTATAAAAATGAACTACAAAGTAAAAAATACGGCTAAGTGCGAATCACACCAACGCAACAAGGATTCAGTACAAAATTTAAATTGCGGAATAAGGGTGAATATAAATATATTACACGAAATATAAAATATGGTCCATTTTGAAGTCCTTTAAAAATAATAAGATTTCGAAATAATTTCATAATAGTTCGTTCAATTCTGGCATTTTAAAGAAACCTTCGGATTTGAGGAATACTTTTGCCAAAATTAGCCGAAGACCGAAAGTATGACCGGAGGCCAATGCCGACGCTTCAGTCAGACACTATTAATGACTTTATTGCAAAATATTGTGAAATGAATAAATACTACGTTAAGAAATGAGATAATTTTATTACCTTCTTTGATGAATTGCTTTGCCTCCTTATCAAATATTGCGTATCATTCTAATCTTCACTTTGATAAGGTGATCATTCAAATCGATTTATGGTTAATAAAAAAAATTAAATGATAGATAATTTAAAAAGTATAATAATAATATTTACGGACAACTACATACATTGACATAGTCCCATACTAAGCTTCCGCTTATATTATGAGTACTAGACAAAGATATACATATGTATGCATAGCCACGATTCAAGACAGACAATTCTACTCATCACAGTTCAGTTTGCCGGTACCGAGAATCAACCCTGGATCCTCTGTGCCGCAAAAATCCTACTAGGATAACATAGAATGCAATAGATAGGTACTTTGGTTCTAGAAAGTGAGAGTGCATGCGTAAATTCGTTGATAAGGTCACATGAATAGAGGTCATCCCGAAGGTTGCGCTTGCGCAGGCCCCTCCAACAATAGCTTCCGATCGTCACTCGCGATATTCGCTCATTGTCCCGCGAATCAATTTGAATAATTATGGATCAGTCGCTTAGTACAAGCTTGGTCATCGAATTCTACATTTGTAAAGTGGGAGCGCTATATTGTAAGACTAGCTGACCAACCCGGTTCCGTATACAATTGATATTAAACAACGAATCTATGCGGCTTTAGCAGGCTAATGGATGATGGATCGATATTCACGCGCGGCGAGGTAAATGACCATTGATTCGAATCCCGGCACGTAACTCTGGGTTTTTCTAGATTAAGTATAAATTTAGACACTATATAATCACCGTTGAAGGAAAACGTCTTGAGGAAGCCGCTTGGCATCTAATAGAAATGTGATGTATTGGTGAAGTGCCTTGGGAACGGTGATCAGCTACATTACTGGTCACGTTGGGCGGACATCTAAGCGCAAAGTAACTACAGCTGCTGATGTAATTCTGACCGCCCCTAAAGTGGTATAGCGTGACGATGTATTATTATTACAATCAGGTCAATTTAGTTCATTTAGCCAAAACTTCGGCTTATTTCAAAGTTTTAAGGTGGTAGAGCGTTTGCTCGAACTAGGTCGTGACCACAGTACACAAGTATAAAGGCCGTCATAGTGACTCGCCTTGGCCTGTCGCGTTTTGAGATAAACTTGAGCACGTCCAGTAACTTATATACCTGAAGCCTTTCAGTCGCGGTATATCCGGGCCGACATGAAGACGGAGACTGTTAATATATTTTCATCCTTTGATTGTTCATTGATCATTGTTGTTGGGCTACACTGTACTTACCATCAGGTGCAATTTAGTCACTTTGTGGAGCCAGTGTATAAAAAGATTTTTTGCGCAAACCCGGAACACTCGGTCAGACACTAGATATCGATATTGATTTTATTAACGGTGTTTTACAGTTCATTTGATTTATGATGATTTAACTGCGGTGTACTCTTTGAGGAACTTGCTTGCATTCTGGTTAAATTTTTATCTTCCAAAAGACATTTCAAGCAGATTTCATAACCGTTGATTTTCATTGCATCTCCTGATGATTCTTTATCAGTATAATTTATGTTTTTCATTTTATTTTACGTACTATAAGTACTGGTTTATATATTTAACGGCGAATTAAATTTTTTTATTACTGACTTGTTAAAATTATTTCTTCATTCCCGAAAAGATGATTATTTTATATTCTTTATATATGCCGTGCCGTATTCTATTGTGCCGTGGGGTTTGACGCCAGAATATATTAGTGCCTCCCTCTTCATCATACTGAGATCTAAATTAACCACTAATGTATCTCTGCTCACCCTAAAAGGGATATAGCGTGACGATATATTATTATGACAAAACGGCTGTAAAATAATTATAAGCTACATATTTAATTAATGGAATTGTGCCGGCATTCGTATCGAGCCTCCTATGGAAGGTTCTAAAGGCTTATTACCCAAGCCAATGACAGCAAATTATTGCAATTAATGAAACTTAAATACTTGTTATTACTCTGATTATTGTAAACGGCTACATTCAGAATTTTCCAGCCTTAGTCATTTGTTTCTCGGGGAAGCTAGATTACAATTTTTCTGCAAGTCGGACGTTTGATCACGGTAAAGAAGACTATTAGGGTTTTGATAATAGATGCAGTTCGGTCTGAAACTGTTTTGGAATGTTAAGTTTTCAATTTGAATTCAACTCAACTTAGTTAGTCAAACAACAAAGTCGAACTTAGTCAAACAACCAAGACAAACTCAGTCAGTCAAATAACTAAGTCGAAATAAGGCAATCTGTCAATTTTGTCTAAAGGCAGTGAATTTCGTTTAAACAATATTAATTTCATTTATTTTGTCGAAAATGTGGTTGTATATTACCTCCTTAGAAAATGCCAATTAACGGGCAGATTTATTAATGGGCAGATTATTACGATATTTTTTGTGATGATTTTCTTGTCAATATATCAAAGATGAACTTTGGATCACTGTTGACATATTTAATAACAGTTTCGATACCTTATGAAGGACTCAGGAAATACATATATGGGGTGCCCGAAGAGCTGACATCTGCACAATTAGCGGGCTAGGTCGAAATCGCGTGACGGCCACGCCACCGCTCCGTCCAATGAGAGACAATTATGAGCACGTGCGTTAGCGCAATGTAGGTCAACGAGAAGTTACGGCCACTGAAAATGTTGTGTTACAACTGACTAGGGTCTAGTCGAATGTTTCGGTTACAGGCACCTTCGGGAAAATTAATAGCACATTCGGTAAAACTTTCAAATGGACCGAAATTTTAGCTAAACTCTAAGGTCAGCAAGCATCAAACTAAGACTGATTTTTTTTTTATAATTTATAGACGAACGCTTGACCTCAATCACACCTGGTGGAAAGTGAAGATGAGTTCGATGATGAAACGCGGTCGCCTAGCAAATGCCTATTCACTCTTCTCTTAAAGACCCCCAGGTCATAAGATCGTGGAAATATGGCCGCTGGAAGCATATTCCAGCGAACATATATATTAATATATATTATTATTATATTATTATTATTTATATTTTATTATTATTATATTGCTTGATCCGATTGTGGTCTTTAAATCACTTTTAATAAGTATTCGATCATAAATCGATATCTAGTGGAAACCGATTAATCGGCTATTGCCATAACTTAGCCCAAAACCGAATCTCAAAACCTCAAAAACATTAGTTCAGATTTGATCAAAAGTAATAATATGTCGTCACACTATATCTTTTTCGGGGTTTGCAGGGATACATTATTGCCTTTTTTTGTAACCCGGGAGAAAATCCTACATCAGGGCCGCTGTGAAGGCAGCGATCCCGGTATATCTGACTTCTGCTGACTAAAAATCCTCAAGGTCTCTTTCTAATCGCTCCACCCGAGCCTGGGGATCAGAATTCATCCAGAAGCCCGTAGACCGAACAGCCTTGGTAAAGCTTCCTCCCTGGGAGAAGGTGTAAAGGACCTAATCCTCCATCTCTCAGTCTTATTAGCTGTGCCCAAAGTGACCAGTTGCGCAGTTGATTGCCGTGGCTAACAGTGAAAGATATAATATATAGATTTTTATAATTGAGATTTAAGTTTTATTTTGATATATATATAAACATTTTTTTAACGTGACAAATTGCTGTAAACCTGTTACTTAACATGCTCGGCCAGCAAGAATTGTGGGTTGGATGACAACGCAAGGGCACCCCTGTGGGTACGAACCGCGGCTTGGGTTGCCAGCCCGAAAAGGAACCTAACGGTGATCTACTAGCGTTACGGAAGTGACTACCTTGAGAAGAAACGCTTAACGAAACTCAGGGCTACGTTGGAGTAGGTCTGCGCGTCGGTATGTAAAATAAACAACGTGTAGAGATTATTAAAATTAACTCATAACTTGTCCAAGAGCGGCTAATACCGACGCGATGGCCGAAAGTTCGGTCAGACACTATAACTGAGACATCATCATCATTCTGCAAGATGACCAGGCTCTGTCGCAATCCGTTTGTTTATTCAAGCCCTGCTATTACTGTTAGTGATAATTCCTAAAGATATTTTGTTAAGTGCCTTTCTCGCGCCATTATGTAATTGGAGATTGTGAAAGTCAGACATTTTAGAGTTCTTAATCTAATGGTCTCAGCCCCTGACACGCCCCAGGCGTCAGATTCTAGGGGCGGCAAACGAGGAAATCACCCAGCGTGTTTACTAAATATGTAAAAAGTGGTACAATCTCACCATAAAATTTTACTGAAAAGAACAAGCCATTGTTTTGACGTTTTAAAAGTTAACTTAAAAGTCTCATAATAATTAGTTACGTCTTAAGTTAGTCAAGGTGATACATAGTTTTACGTAAATATTCCCCTTCTTATAATATCCTTTATTAAGATAAATAATTGGGTTCTACTGGGGCGTTAAATTCTCTACAAACAGCTCTAAACATTTTATTTATAGGATTAATTTATATTTGAGAAGTAAAGGGGCTTTGAAGGGCGGCAGACGGTAGACTTTGCAACGCTTCGTAAAATTTCAAGATCCAGCGCTGTCTTAGCCCTCTGTACCGCCGTTTGTGCAGTAATGAACACTTCCAGTAGTTTCTAGTTAGAATTGCCTCCTATATAAACGATAATGTCATTGGAGAGACGACTCTCATCGCTCATTGTTCGATGCCAATTCATTACTGTACTATTTCTGTCTGTTGGAATTTCGCTCTACTAAGTACCTTTGTGAAACAATCATTTTATGTTTTATTTTGTATCTAGTTTGATTTATTAATGCTTTAGTAGCTCAATCGATAAAAATGTATTACCACTATTTATTAAAATATGGTGCATATCAAGTATAAAATGGCTCTTAGAATCGCGATATCTCAGGAATAGTAACTCTTAGGAAAGAAATCATAAAGACCATTTTTGTAGAGAATTTTAAGATCTACAACTTTGGTTCGAAGTTTTTTTGATAAAACTTACCGTTTTCAAGCAAAATCCAAAAAAACCTCAAATTTTGACCTTTGACCTCGAATAACTTTTTAAGCACACATAGGATCGATGGGGGTTTTTAAAACTTTATTTGTAATGGTAAACTACAGCTCTCCACCAATATTTGGCTCTCCGGGAATTTTTGTTATTTGACCACTTTTTTATATCTAAATTGACCGGGCTATAAGGGACGTCGTGAAATGAACAAAGTATAGTGAATGATTTAGGGGCGTGGAGGCATGCGTCGTGTATTGTCGACTTAATTGTACTCATCAAACAATATTATCGAAAAATTCGAATCCCGGATCTTAAATTGGAATAATCACTGTGTAAGTCGGTAGAGGCTATAAATCTATTGCATCACGTGAAAAGTGGTATAATTGTAATCTTTTGCGCATATAAAATAGGTTCGAAGAGTTACTTCTAGTCGTGGGGCTTGCGCTCGCGCCTCGCTGTCTGCAGTGTTCTCACGTACACGACACACACTCCTACATCTGTTGCGTCAATCCACGTACTATCACCAATCTATTGTCTATCTATTCTTTATATCTCGACGTGAGTTCCATAAGGATGTGAGTTCCGCCCAAAATCGTTTTATTGGATAGACGCATATAATTATAGAAGATTTACATACGTTAGTGGATGTATCCACTTTGCGCTTATGTCGTGCTCAACGTGACCAGTATCGCAGCTGATCAAAGTACCGGCTACAGATTTCAGCCTTATAAAAGATAAATTTATTAATGTATCTCTACTCATCCGAAAGAGGTATAGCTTGACGATATATTATAATTTATTTTATGTATTATATATTATACGACCGGTGGTCGTGGTTGAGTTAGTAGAAAAACACGGATCTTGACGTTTTACTTTTTATATGCACTTTAAAGCATACCGAACTGCGACGCACTCGCACGTACTCTAGCTTTGGGTCTCGGTAGTCGACTGCCTTAGCAAGAGCATCCCTTGCGCGCACGCACCCCTTACCCCGTGCGTCCCGTAACACCCTAACGACCCTTAGGGCGTTTAACATATGCACGTATCGGGCGGCGTCTACATGCTATAATTATAGTATAATTTTTGAGCTCTTTCTAACCCCTTATAAACCCAAAGATATGAACTTGTAAAGGTCCGAACTCGCGATTTTTCCTAGTTATTCCGAGTCATAGAGCTTCATTGCAATATCAGTGTTTATGCATAAAATACTGAATGCCTGAGGTTGACTTATATTAATATATAATATTGTGCTTCCAAAATATTTGGGACAATGTATCTACAGCTTGAATAATCTATTAGACATAAATTAAGATATAGCCACATGTTTCGCTATTTGTTATTTTTCATTTAAAAACTTTATGCCTGTAAAATATATTACTTTATCATTCAATTCAATTATTTATATGTAACACCTTCACCTCTGGCTTAATATTATATCTTCACAGCATAAGGTAAAATATATATTTTTATTTAATAATGGCTTAAAATTACTTAAATAAAGCTTTCTAAAAAAAACTTTAGAATGCATTAGTTACCGCACGTCTGAGATCAATTTTGTTACCAAAATATAATTTTCGTTTGGCTCTACTGAAATGTAATATTATACATCCGACCTTTTAGAACCCACGTCAAAAGAGAGAAAAAGCATATATTTGGCACATACCATAAAATAACGAAGGATATGTTAATCTAGAAAGAAAATAACAAAAGCATGTGACCAGCCGAATCACCCAGCGCTGATTTTCAACTGACAATTATTTACTGTGACAGCGCGCAGAAAACAGCGAGAAAGGAAATAATAGTATATCGATACACAGCTTTTAAGACTATTTCAAAGATAAATAGATAACTATATGTACATAGATACACATGAACTCACACACCTCGAGAAATATGTTATTAGAAATATGCAAGTTAAAATATCGATAACCAAAGATATGTATAGAGCTGAGACTCTGGGCAATGTACGCTATAGCTAAGGAACGTACAACTAAAGATAATGAGGCAATTGTATTTTGTCAAATAGCTGCAACATTCCATGCAAGTTAGTCAGTAGCGAAAAATAGCTGCAACGCATTGCAAGGTACAAAATCAAAGGATAATTATTTGCAACCAATTTTCCTATGCCGGTCACGCAGTGTGCGCACAATACTGCTTGCTACATTCCTATACTGGTCATAAAAGGCCTAAAAGTATGTTACAAGCCTCCATTACACGCTCAAGAAGCGTCAATCAGTCAACAGACATGTACTATGTTTTTCTGTCAGTAATGACTAAAATATATCAGTAATTATTGATGTAAAAACCTATCGTCGAATACGAGCCTGTTGAGTTGTTTTTTTTTTCTCTACACTGACTCCCTGATGTTATCGTAGTGACTCGCTTTGACCTGTCGCGTTTTGGATCAGCTTGTGTATATCCAGTAGCTCATATACCTAGAGACCTTCAGTCGTGGTGTATGTGGGCCGACATGACGACGGCGATAGTCAATGGATTTTAATCCTTTGATAGTTGCTGTTGCTTAGTTTGTCAAGCCAATGTAACAAAAAGTGTCTAAGAAATAATAGCTTTTTTTTTGCGTGGAGTAAATATTAAAAATTTTTAAACGAAAATAAATGGAATTCCTATTAGTGTTAATTTTTAGGCAATATTTCTTTAAATTAATAATATATGTGTAAATATACCGTCACGCTATATCCTTAGCAGGGTCAGCAGAGATGCATGAGTTGTTGTATCCACTTTGCACTTATATGTCGTGCCCAACGTGACCAGTAGCGAAGCTGATCGCCGTTCTCAAGGTACACGTGAAGTTTCTATTACATGCTAAGCGGGCTTCCACTAAGTCACTACTATCACTTTCCACATACTCGTATTTAAATTAAAAATCTTTTAATATTATAAATAGTGTTCAATTAACAATCATAATATATATTTCACACCGGAAGATTATCTAAGATGGTTTATTGAACATTTTATCATGTTGGTGGTCTTGATAAATGGTATTAATAACGTAATGGTCTGTGCGAGGTATTTCTCGAAGCCTCCGCGACTTTCCCACCGAACTGGCTTAGTTGCTATAGTTTTCCAATATTTACGTTCAAGTTTTTACCATTTGTGCACTAGAACCGTCGATATAAACTAGTTTTACGCAAATAATCTCGATTTAAACTGGTATTTGATTATGTGGATATCTAGTGACTAGGGTTAGCATCCCTAATATCGACACTTATATTCTTTTGTTTTAAATTATCACAAAAGCGTGTTTAACGAAGTAATTACATAATTATATAATATTTTTACGTTTTTATGGATTTTATGAATTATTTTTGTGTTAAATAATAATATTTTAAGGGAACACACTACGAAGCAATAAATTTTATGAAGTAATATAGCGTGGCCAAGGCGTATCTTAAAGATTGAGTCCCAACTATGACAACGTGTCTAAAAAAAATTCGTCTTATAAGGTATGTTCAAACTTTAAAAATTGTTTAAAGGCAGCTCGAACCAGCAAACTAAATCTACTTTAATCTTATATAAGACGCCATTTAGCGTTAAACTGTACTCATTGTCTTGCATGGAAACATTATCTAGTTTTAATAACTGCTCAATTGAAGTCATCATTAAGGTCAAATTAACACGCTGCCATTAAATGGAGTTTTTGACAAGCTTAGACAAGATTTAATTTGTTGATGTAAGTCATCCTAAATGCTTTGTTTTAAAATCTGATTACAGAATTGAAGACATCAGTAATATTGGGTTTATTTTTTTGGTGGTAGGGCGATTGCCCGAAATGGGTCATGACTACAGTACACAAGTGTAAAGACCGTCATAGTGACTTGCTTTGGCCTGTCACGTTTCAAGATCAGCTTGTTTATATCCAGTAGCTCATATACCTAGAGACTTCCAGTCGCGGTATATGTGGGCCGACATGACGATGTAGACTATCAATGGATTTTCATCCTTTGATAGTCGCTTTCATTTTTGGACTACACTTAACTTACCATCAGGTACTCTGTAGTCACTATGTCGAGCTAGAGTGAAAAAAAAAACTTTTTATCCTTTTAATTTTCTTATGCACTGTTTTATATTATTAAACTTCGTTGGAAAATGACAACCTTGGTATTAAAATTTGAATACAACTTTGTTGCATAGACATACATTAATAGATGCAATATTTTACTAGTACTTCCTCTAAAAGAGTTTTTAGACGGAATAAACCCTACCAACTGTTTTCTTAATAATTAACGGCGATGTTTAAAACTTTCTCGCAATCATGGCCCTATACAACATTTATAAATTGTGACGTTTGCAGCCGTGTGCTAGTTTTCGTACTCCCAGATTTTACTGGAAATATACGGATTTGAATAATTATTTAATTTGCTGACTAGGGGCTAAATATCGTGATTTTATGGCTCGAACTCAGCTGCTAGATTCAATGTATTTTCTTTACTTATTCATTTATGAATGTATAAGCGAAACTGTTTATCAATTCACGAGATGATGGCAGCCATTTAAGCCCAAATACTCCCGGTTAAATCCGTTAATTGACAACCCTAACTGCCGTTTATTTAACATATGGTTAATTTAATTTTAAAGTTATCAACTGATTCTATGTTTTCATAAACACTTATCTTATTGTGTACATTTATAACAACAAGTTGGCTTAAAGTTACCAGAACGAGTTTTATTAATTTGTGCTAAATTCTAAAAATATCCGACCTTTAACAAAAATCAACGATAAACCATAGAGCATTGAATTTATTTTTACAAAATTATTATAGACGGCTACGACACACGGCTTGTACAGCCCACCCTGAATGTAGCAAAAAAAAACCGCAACATTCGCGGGCACTGGCATTAATCGCGAACTGCCAGACCGAGATACAGTTTAAAAAAATTAAAAAAATAAACACACAAATGGCGCTTTGTCGGCGGAACCTGTTTCCGTCCGTCCGCAATGACAATATGGCTTTTACTTGAACGATAAAGCATAAAATCGCTCGTTTTCCCACTTGACAGGTGTAAATTTACGTGGGTCGGTCAACCAGACGGACTGGTTGGTTAGTGCCGTTGAACCACACAGGTGGGCCTTGGATTACTAGAGATAAATTTAATACGGCATAATAATAGAGTCTTTAACGATTGACGTCCATTTGCCAGTACTTGGCAGAAACTGAGAGTATGTCTGTAATTTGCACAACCCAGACTATAGATTTTTTTTTTTTACGTCAGTATAAATCTTATTATTATCTATGGTAAAACTAATAATAGAGCTCATAGGAAGTACCTACCTATATAAATGTAACCATAGATGTGCAAAATGTAATCAGATTAATGAAAATGATTAACGATTACATTTTACGTTTTTTGCCATTAATATGACTGCATTTTGCTCTTTTATGTTTTAAACATTACAAAAACCCAGATTGTATACACATTTATGATTTCTTAATGTTTTAGAGCAATAAAAATAAAAATAACGACTACATTTTGTAATCGTTCATCATTAATCAGATTACATTTTGCCCATGTCTGTGTAACATAGTATTAATGTGAATACTCCTTAAGTAAATTGACTTAGTTACAAAAATGTTACTTGAAAATATTTTATACACTTTTTATCAAAAATTCAGAACGAGTTAGTAATATATATGTATATATTTTAACTCAAGAATATTATACCGGAAATATAAATAGGAAGCGGACGTACAAAGTCATAATTCATTCTTATTTCTTATGCGTCATTAATTACCGCTCAACTATTTGCAGAAAAAAAAACGTAGAGAAGTATAATAATTTAATAAATTCTACAACTACACGTGTAAAAATATATATTAACATACTTGAGCTCATTATATGTTCGATAGAAAAATTAGTCATACATAAAATTTGAAATTTAAATATATTTGTGAATATTCTACGCGACGTACTAAAAACCGCTAAATGTATTCCGAATCGTAAAAATAAATGTCCTTTCGTGAGACATGACGTCACATTTGACGTTTCTAGAAAACCGCACTCCGATACCGCGAAACTACACCGACTTTAGATTAAAGAGTTTACTACACAAACTTGCACAAAATAAACCTTTTCTAATATAAGTAACTGGCTTTTAAATATTTTAATTTAATACAATCTATACTAATATTATAAAGCTGAAGAGTTTGTTTGTTTGTTTGAACGCGCAATCTCAGGAACTACTGGTTCGAATTGAAAAATTATTTTTGTGTTGAATAGACTATTTATCGAGGAAGGCTTTAGGCTATATAAAATCACGATGCAACTATTAGGAGCGAAGAAGTAATGGAAAATGTGAAAAAACGGGGAAAATTATTCATCCTTGGGTGCTTCCATTGCGTGCGCTGCGAAAACGGTTCAAGATACCAAAAATATATGTACGACAGAGTTATTCCTCTTAAAATGATCTAAAAAAATGTCCGCGGCAGTATATGTCTATCTTTTAAGATTAACTCACTAGAACCGTTTTTATGGTAAACAAATGTGGTCGAAATTAATGCATTATTTGTTAAGAGTTGTATCAACGTAATAATATTAATCTTTATCCAAATAAATTTGTTGTTGATTAAGAGTATTTAAATGTGAACAAAATTGTCTTTGACATCACTTAATTTCAATGAACATCTTAGAAGATATTACAATAACTTATATAGCAAAACAACGTTTGCCGGATCAGCCTGTTCTAAATAAGGGCGGTGGTGAACTAGTGGATAATGGAGCGGAAACTATGCACGGAAAAGCAGCTGCTCGTAAATTCAAGTCCCGGCACGTATTCTGGGGTTTCCCAGATTAAGTACGAATTTACGCACCAAAAGCTCACCGGTGAAGGGGTAAAAGAAAACACCGTGACGAAGCCTGCATGATATCTAATATAAATATAATGTGTACTAGAGCTGTGAGAACGGCGATCAGCTGCGCCACTGGTCACGTTGGGCAAGATATATAAGCGCAAAGTGGATACAGCCACTAATGCATCTCTGCTCACCCCGAAAGGGATATAGCGTAACGATATATTATTATTAGGTCACAGAATCGTATCACCGAATCTCAGTATCTGATAGTCATCATGAAATTTAGTGTTATGATGTAAAATATGATGAGTTTCCCTTTAATAAAGATAAGCTTAGATAAGATAGACGAATGCGTGGCGAAACTGTGACAAATCTTTATTTATCCGTGTATGACGATACTATTTCCGTTTTCACTTATTGACGAAAGTAATCTGTTACGAGTTCTCAGAAAAAATCGTCTCATAAGGTGTCCATATTTCATTCGACGCGCAATGGCGCGTTTCCGCTTAGCGCATACAATTAGGTAGTTCATAAAATGAACACTATATTTGCATATAGAAATAGGACAATATTTTGGTGGTAGGGTGATTGCCCGAACTGGGTCATGACCCCAGTACACAAGTGTAAAGACCGTTATAGCGACTCGCTTAGGCCTGTCGCGTTCCGGGATCAGCTTGTGTATATCCAGTAGCTCATATACCTAGAGACCTTCAGTTATGGTATATGTGGGCCGACATGACGATGTAGACTATTAAAGGATTATCATCATTTGATAGTCGATCTTGTTTTTGGACTACACTGTACTTAACATCAGATACTCTGTAGTCACTATGTCGATCCAGTGTAAAAAATAAAGAATTTACTTTCAGATAAAATCTTTCGCTCAGCCAGATAGTGTATAAAGAGTTGCGTGAGGAATCTGGTCCTACTGCTCCCTCACCACTCGGCAAACGGGAGGAGGAACATCCCAGTTTAGTCGGTCATAGTCAGACATACTGGGGCAGCGGCCCTCCCCATTGCCCTGACAGTCCATGATGATATCCACCGGGTCCAAAAAGGTTGTGTAAACGCAGCTTAGGAAGTAGGTATATTTATTAGCAGATATCCAGGAGGAAAATGTGTAGGAGAATTGTCATCTATTTGTTATAAGGATCTAATTGAAACTGTACACCATGTATTGTTTACAGATCGCATCTCTGCGCAGTGTACATACGAAGTAACCCGCTAATTGATTGAAAACTCAATGATTCAACGTAATGACAGTTTCAACAAACATACATCTTCGAAAATACATTACATTTCATAATAATATGTAATTATATTATAGTATAAGTGGATCAGCTATGTAAACGGTCTTTTTTTAACTCCTGACGCAAAATGGGGGATATTGTAAGTTTTACACATGTATTCGTTTACCTGTGGTATCGTAGCTTCTAAACGGATGAACCTATTTTGATTTAGTTGCTTTTGTTTGAAAGATTTATCGAGAGTTTTAGTATTGCTTAGATATGATTGAAAAAAATTAATCAGCTGTTTGTTGAAAGCACGTAAACAATTCCTACTGATATAATCGATTCAAAATGCATTATATTGTGACTTTAGTATAATAATAAAAAAAGCCGATGCTGCAACATCATCTGGTATTTGTAAGGTCTTCAAGTTTTAATTAACTTACAGCCGAAGTATCGTGCTTGAGTTAATGACACTAGCCTTAACGAATGGGTTATATATATAAACATAGATGGTTAAGTCGGGGAGCTTTTAAATTTATGAAATATTTCCTTACGTAAACCAAATTAAAATATCTCTAGACAATCTTGATATTTATGTTATTAGTCAGTTACAAATAAATTTTATGATCACTTTTGCTTGTAACGAGTATAATTTTGCATTACTTTTAAACTCTTAATTATTTACATTATGAACTAGATCCATATATAGCCTTACCGCAATCGGAATGCGGTAATATAATATTCCGACTAAGTTAAATTTGTACCTCACTAGAAATTATAATGTATGTAGAAGAAGTATTTCTAATTTATCGGAGTAATACGTTTTGTTTTTAATGCCAAAAAAAGATTTTAAATGTTGGCTGTATGCACCGCGCATCGTTTGCGTTACGCGTAGTAAAAAATGTTAGCGCGTCATTTGAAAATTAGACAATTTTATATATTATTTTAGATTTTACTTTTTAGATTATAAATTAATAATATTTTGTTAAAACGTTTGTCGTCCATGGTGTCTCTCGGGGCCCAAATCCGTATCTTTGCACGCCGTAACCTAAACAAGCGATATATAAACCGTGTAACTTGAGTATTACGATTATATTATGGTAGCATTACCTTTAATTTATCGCAAAGAATTTTGATCTTCCTCTGAAATGTGTTTAGTGTTTTTTAACAAAAAACATGCGTCATAGTACAATGCAATCTGTTATCTTATATAAATTAATAAAAGATATTAGGCAATAGGAATATTTTTAGTATTTTCATGTTGTATGATATATTCTATATTTATATGTATGTAAAAGCTTATTCCAGTAAATTACTTTTAAAGATCCTATTAACTTCAACAAGAAAAGCGACAGCGAAAAACGCGTAAAAGCAAATGTGTGTCCTTGTATGTGTGTCTTTACTTAGACGTGTTTACGTAAAAGTTTTTCTTGTGATTATTATGACATAATATGTTAACGTCAATTAGTGCTGAAGAACAAGACTTAGATTGACCCAGTTGGAAATACTATTTGAGTCACAAAACGCGAGTCCCTGCCAAACTATCAGAATTGTAATATTTTTAATAATTGATAGTTTATAGCATAATATAAAACTCTCATTTTCCTCGAAAGTGTGATGAAAAAATCGTATAACATGCGAGTTCTTTGATAATTACAAGACTCGGCTTTGATATCACCCGAAACATCGTTGTCAGAATAGCATCAGTTAGCGCCTATACGATAATTTTGTCTAACATTTGTTTTATTAATAGATACAATATGTGTGCACTTAAAACTAAACACATATTGTTTTTTATACTCTGATGTTTTTGTAGACACCATAGAATTAGCAAATGTAAAGAAATCAAGTACAGTAGCTATAAGTAAAGCGAATAATATGTTCTTCAATAGGACTATGAAATTTCAACGATCTGGTGCGTCGTGAGCTTATTTAAATTACATGGTGCCTTGTCTTTGTTATACTTGCATAAAAAATGCTACAAAATTAAAAAAAAAGATAAACACTGGCCTAGATCTTTAGATTCGGCAGATTAGCATGTCATCTAACGAAACAACCCAATAACATATAAACAAGACCAACATTTCCATAAAAAATATAGGCTGAAAATTTGTACTTTGACATGTTAAAGGTGAACTTAAAAGTCTCATAAGACATTGTTACTACGTTTTAACATCATATATGGTTTTTCGTAAATATGTCACTTCCGGTGCTATATATGATAAATGCATTTTTACAAAGTTGTAGCACACATAATCTCTATAATGTGTTCTGTAAAAAATTTATCATTTGATTAATGTATATGAATGAAAAGCAGAAATACTAGCTTGGGTAGTGGAGATATTAGTTTTTGCCCCGCCTCAAAATATTCAAGACCCGTAGCTGATGGAACAAAATGAGCATCGAACTTACGGCTTACCTATACATTAAAAAGATCTTCATTCGTGATATATTAAAATATAGCATGGCGGAGATGACTGTTATTTCACCCTCATTATTTCGCCGTGAGAGCCGTTCTTGGACTGCAAAGTGTTTCCTTTCTGATGTGTCAGTTACTTTGCTCTACCATAATAAAAAAGGCAAGGAAAATCATTACAACTGGCACTCGCTGATCGTTTATATCCTCAAAACTTTCATTGTAAAGTATTGATAAACAAACGGTTAAGGATTTCTGAGCTGTGTATAAAACAAGTCCCTAGCTCATGGGGAAACTCAAAAACTATAAATTAAACTGTCGCGAGCACTGCACTATGTTGCTGGATGTTCAAATAAAAGACCGTACTGTCAAACCATGATATATTAAATTCTCAATATATTTACAATTTTATGTTACGAAACAATTGTGTGTTTTAATTCGGTTGTAACGCCATCTAGTTTAGTATAATGATACTAAATGAGTGGATATGATTAATTTTAAATCACAAGTATTTTAAACATAAACTGTAAACTTTTAATCGAACAAATCACACAACCAGAACTCAATAAAACAGAATAGAGTTTAGGTAAATAATTTAATAATACGAGAGAATACGTACGAAAAATACGTTTAAAAAAAGACGGATACGGGCAAATGAATGTTGTAACTAAAACGGTATGCATAAGAACCGTCTGGGAGTTTTACCTACAGAAAACCATGCCGGATTTTATCCCACAAACATAGACATAGCATACCAAGACGTTGCAAGTTGTACAACGATTTTGTTAGTTTGATACGTTAGCTTTGTTATGTAAGTAGATAAGTATGTTCCTGAAACAATTTGCTGTAGTCTAACAATAAATATTCAGTTTTTTAATATGTAATAGACCGAAGCGATTCACTATGATGGTCGTGACACTTCTGTACTGTGGTTACAACCAAATTCGTCAATTGCCATACCAGCTCAAAAAAAGGGTTCTATTTAAAAAAAATTAAGCCTTTGCATCTTTATCAATGTTCTTTTGTTTTTGATGTGATGCCGTATATTATTGCCATTATAATTATTAAAAAAATAAAGTTCGCAGTCTTGTTTCTTGATGATCTATGGCCACGTCTGGTCGAGTATAGTTGTCAACACCGTCTGGCTGAGATACGGTCGCTTTGTTTATAGTCAAATGTACTGAATCTCGTCCAGACATTGGCAGCAGTCCAGAGTAAAATCTTATCAAAATTTAGTCTCCATTCACCGGCGGTTCGCGTGGGCGAGCCATTCAACTTTATATTAAAAAATTGCGCTATGTTATTACAGTGACCTTGATTAACGATTTAAAACATCGAAAAATCCGCACGAAAAGATTTTATTTAACATTTATAATGCGAACGGCCATAGAGTGGTATAAATTTGCAGCGAGCATTTTTCTACGACTTTATGACCTGGGAGTCTTTAAGAGGGGAGTGAATAGGTATTTGTAGGGCGGACGCGGTCTATTGTCGGACTCATCTTCACCATCTACCTGGTATAATTGTGAACAAGAGTCCGCCTGCAAATAATAAAAAAAAAAAACGATTTATTCATCATTACTACGATTTCCTATCAGGTTAGCCAGAGAATGGAGTGCCATTTCTTTCATTTCTTTAACATTTATAATGCGAACGGCTATAGAGTGGTATAAATTTGCAGCGAGCATTTTTCTACGACTTTATGACCTGGGAGTCTTTAAGAGGAGAGTGAATAGGCATTTGTAGGGCGGACGCGGTCTATTGTCGGACTCATCTTCACCGTCTACCAGGTATAATTGAGGACAAGGGTCCGCCTGCAAATAATTAAAAAAAAAAACTATTTATATTATTACTATTATTATTATTACTATTATTATTATTATTTTATTTATGAATTAAATATCTTGAACTTATCAAAATTCGAATGTAAGATGAAGCTGAGAGATTTGTCGAAGCTAAAATATAATGATCCTGAGGAACTGTTGCAGGTATAGATGTGCTTGGGCTTTAATATTAACATTCTTTTGTAATTGTTATTCACTTTGTTTGTATAGTCTGTTGTTTGGTATGTAATGTTGTTTTTGTATTGTTTTGAGTTATGATTGGCGCTACGCAGCGGTAAAAAACTGTAACAAATTTGTGTGAAATATGCTGACATCCAAGATACAGGGTGTCCTAGTTTGGGTGTCAGCTGATTTTTAATGTGCTGCCTTGTAGTTGTTTGTCGAATATTTTTTTTTTAATTTTTGCATCATTACTACGATTTCCTATCAGGTTAGCCAGAGAATAGAATGTCATTTCTTTCATTTCATTAACATTCATTAATTTCTTCATGCACTCTCGTCGAATCCGCGTACTTTTGTCATTGGCCTTCATACTTTTGTCATCACCCTTCATCAGAACTCTCATTATCTGGTCTGTGGAGGCAAGTCACGGTCGGCCTCGGCTCATAATTCCACTCACATTAATACTGTAAATACCTTTATTATTATTTATGTAATAATGGATTTTTTATAGCTGTGGTAGGCTGGTTAATAAGGAACCGGTATCCATGCGTGGTGACGCGAATGTTCGTAGGTTTGAATTCCGGCAAGTACATGTGGATTTTTCGAAATTAGCTACGGCTCTAAGCACCACATACTGACGGATGAAGATAAACATCATGAGCAAACTCGCACGGCATCTAATAGAAATGGCACGTATATTAGTGCTGTGAGAACAGTGATCAGCTGCGCTTCTGGTCACGTTGGACACGACATATATAGTGTAAAGTGGATACAGCCACTAATGCACCTCTGCTCACCCCGAAAAGAATATAGCGTAACTATATATTGTTATTAAAAATTTTGTTCATTTACGCAAGACCAAAACTACATTGGACAATCTAAATATATATAACTCAAAGGTGACTGACTGACTGACATAGTGATCTATCAATGCACAGCCCAAACAACTGGACTGGAGCTGAAATTTGGCATGCAGATAGATGTTATGACGTAGGCATCCGCTAAGAAAGGATTTTGATCAATTCTACCCCCAAGGGGATAAAATAGGGGATGAAATTTTGTATGTAACTTTGTCAATTTTAAACCGATCGGGCTGAGACTTTGCACGCATAAGGCTACTATGACGTAGGCATTCCCTAAGAAAGGATTTTGATAAATTCAACCCCTAAGGAGATAAAATAGGGGATGAAAATTTGTATAAATCTTCTCAGATTTTCGTCTATAATATAATATAATAGCTTGATAGTTTCAGTGCCTAATGACAGATTAGGCCCTAATTTTTTACACACGTTAAACAAAAGTAAAGCCGCAAAAACTATATCTAATAAATAATAATACTTCTTAACGCGAGCGAAGCTGCGGGCAAAAGCTAATACTATTATAAATAACTCAACACTCGTGATGTAAAATCAAATAAGTAACTCAGTATATTACGGTTCTAGACGAATAAATTAAAAGATGAGGTCGTTATTGCGCTGTGAGTTATTAAAATGTAGCATTCGGACACGTAACGGGTGTTTTGTTTAAATTAATGTAACAATATTTAAGTGGACTTGAAAGAGTTACATTAACCGCATGTGTCTAATGCACTCTTTATGTACGCTTTAGAGATTATCGAAATAAATCAACTATGTTTTTATTTCTGTTAAGATCAAAAAGCTCATCTCGGACGTTATATAAAGCCCGCGTTACACAGTCAAGCAAGCTTCGGTCACTACAAGCATGAATTACGTTTGACTGATGGACTGATCTCGACAATAAACGCTCTTGTAAGTAAACACTGTCACTGGTCATGATTTATTTTTTCTGACACGACAATAGTAAATACACTGTGCTCATAGATGGACAAAATGAAATCTAATTAACGAAAAACGATTACTATTACATTTTGCGTTTTTCATCATTAATAAGACTACATTTTGCTCATCTATGTATTAAACACTACGGAATCCTCAATTGCATACACATCTATAACTTCTTAATGTTTTGAAAGGATTCTTCTTCTTTAAGTCTTACACACCAGGGTCGCTCACAGCAGCCCGGAAGATCCTGGATTTTCGTCCAGGTCAAACTAAAAAAGGGTTGCAGCATTTTTTTATGAATATTCCGAAAATGGGAGAGTTTTTCGCTAGTTTAATTTAAGGTTTGCTGGTCAAGGTTGGAGAATCCCATGAGAATGTAAGCCTCGGCGCTTGCCTGTGCCTTGCATTCCGATAGATGCGCCATAGCTGACGGAATTATATAAGTCCTCACTTTGTATGGTAAGTTTTTTGTCATTAATAGCAGATTGACAGTAAAACCTATTGTCTGACGGCTTCCTAAAAGACTGGTTGAAAGATACTAGTGTTTAAATATAGCGTTTGTAGATGCGATTTAGTCATGCCATGTAGAATTTGCTCTCGAGACGGCGCGGGTTCGCCTACGGTCAATTAGACAGGGCCGGATTGGTATTTTTTTCGATTGATTATCATTTTTATTAGAAGCCTTAATTAGGCAGTTAAGAACTAATGAGACATATTGTCTGGATAGTTTTCATTCCAACTGATCTTTTTGCAAGTCTTTTTTGTTCTGCCATGGTAAATTTACTATACTAGCATATCTGTGATAACGTATTTCCAATACGAGTATTATTAAACGGGCAACTTTAATTTAGCTTAACATACCGTACCGACTTTTTGGAAATATTTAAATAATATTTCTATAAAGTCACAAATCCTCTCATTAAATATACAAAATAATTTTATTTCAATAAATGTTTAATTAACTGTTGAAAGATAATTTTATGTTTTGCGAAATTAAGATGGACTTTGTAATATGTTTTAAATTTTAAATGTCATGGAATAGGCCAATGGAATCGCCAATTTTAGATACGTCAATAAATTTAGTATTTAGAAATATAAAATAAGATTTAGCTAATAGTTAATATGAAATTGGCTACTGGACGGTACGAAGTTCGCCGGGACTACTATTTGTGAATTGTTTGGTAATGGAATTGAAAGAAGATGGGGGGGGGTCATACACCCGTCGTGAGTCCTTAATACGCACCCGTATGTCTTTATATTGTAAAGTACACATTATTTCACAATTATATCGCTTCAGTCGCGGTCGAAGTATGTGACAACAGCGCGCAATTGTCAACGCAACGTCTAACTATAGCCCGGGAACGTTTACTTTGTGTTTTATTTGTTCAAACACAGACCACACAGTAAGAAGAAGTCGTATGTACCAGTTTTTCTGATAGTACATCAATGTTATACGCATTAATGTAATATAACTTCAGTAATCAGCTACGTATTGTTGGCTCGTAGATAGTTAGATTCTATAAATATATATATCATTTCTTTTCGGTGGGATAATGTATTAAACATGCTGCCTGGCTAGATTGTGTTCGACTTTTGGAGAGACCAGGGATTTTTATTCTTGGGAGGGGGAGAGGAATGCTGTTAACTGGAAGAGGCCTTTTACAACTTCATCAAGCAAGAGGGGCGAAGACTGAGATTTATAGACGTAACTTTAAGTTTGCTTAGACTTTGCAAAAACATTCAAATTTATATTATTTAATGAATTTCAAAAGATTTTGTAAGTCACCGATTTTGTCAAAATGGACTCTGCTCTGCGAATACTAGAGCTATACTCAAATTATTATTGTATATTCAGTTTTTTGTCACAACAAATTAATTTTTAGAGATCTTTTCTAAGCAAAGTCGAAATAGCGTCTGTAAATGCCAGCATTAGGGTGCTCAGCTAGTGAGTTTAAGAGTTGAATGGCAACGCAAAGATACCCCTGTGAGTACGAACCTTGACTTGGTCATCCAGGGATATATCTAAGATAATCTACTAGCGTTTCGGAAGGGACTGCCTTGAGAAGAATCGCCGAAAGGAAATCAAGGCTGCGTTGGAGTGGAACTTCATCTAGGAGCGTAACTGCACCGGTTAGAGACAGCTAATTGAACTATCCTTCTTCAGAACTATCGACGACACCGGTGTCGTGGAATGAATCTAGTTGGTGTATGTACTTCACAGTTTTTCGCAGCAGCAACTGTTAACGCCGTCGTAATGGGATCGTCGGGATTCAAGAAAACCTAATCATAGATGGGGAAAATGTAATCAGATTAATAAAAAATATTACGATTACATTTTACGTTTTTTACCATTAATATTACTATATTTTGCTCATCTATATTTTAAACACTACAGAATCTCAGATTGCATACACATTTATGATTTCTTAATCTTTTAAATGGATTTAATCATGATTACAGAGCAAGAAAATTAAAATTACGACTACATTTTGTAATCGTTAATCAATCAGATTATATTTTGCCCATCTCTGGACCTAATGCGGACAGAGTTTTGCGCGCGGTGTTGCAATATTATACCAGAGGTTTTGTTGAACTTAATGAATCAGGTGCCAAAAGAAAGCCAACCTGTGGATCCTGTTGAAAAAGTCACAGACTTTGCCGAAGACTTCTTCCAAAATAACTTATTTAAAAGGATCATTCTTCTATTTGAATATAAATAAGGGCAGTCTATTGTACATAGTATATCTATGAATTCAGCACTACATTTTACTTGCGACATTGTTTGTATGCTCTGCAATATTGCAAGAGTCTGATTGTTTGAACATTACCATTGCTTTGAGGTTAGTGACTTCTTGAGTAATTAATAACAATATTTATCAAGGGCCGGATACAGAAGGCAGTATAACTTGTTACGACGCGCATTGTCAGGAGGTTCCTCACACTGATCTCCGAATTACCGGTAGCATGGGCTCGCTCCTATAAGCCTACATGTTTTATATTTAAAATAAATGTTTTAACTAGGTACTTTAACCATTTACTTTATTTACAGTGTGAATAAAATGTGCATTTTTTTATATTATATGTTAAATACTAACTTATCGAGGGGTGAAAGGCTATTTTGGTTTAAGGGACATTTTTTGGTGATATAGTAATATATATATTTTCGGAATCAGCGTTTTTTACCGATTCCAAATATATATATATATATATATATATATATGTACTAGCTGTCCCGGCAGACCTTGTTCTGCCCTATTTCACTAAAACAAATTCACAATGTTTTTTTTTTAATATTAATAGATTCCCCGTTAGATTTTATTCTGCCAAAACATATTGGTCGGCTGTTTTTTGAAAATTGTTTAAAGGAACCAGGCCTTAATGCTATTTGTATAAAAATTGACAAATATTGACATTAATATTTATACGTCAGTCAATGGTTTTGCCTTCCCGGAACTCGTCCACTAACATTTAAACTTTATGGTATAGTGTTAAAGTTCAAATTGACTTTTAAATATTATTACGAATTTTTTGTATGACAATATAGAAAACTGTTGTTTTTAGACTTTTTCAGACAATTTTTTTAAATTTTCTCTCCCAATAACCTTCCCCAGACTTCAACAAACACAACAAAAAAGAAATCAGCCAAATCGGTTCAGCCGTTCTCGAGTTTCGCGCTTATACACATTTAACGATTCATTTTTATATTATAGAAGATATATTACTATATCACCAAAAAAGGTTGTTTAAACCAAATAGTCTTTTACCCCTCGATATCACCTATCTCAACTAGCTCTAAGAAGTTCTCTAACTTTTACTTTTGCCGAGTTATTGAGCTCTTCAGTGTTGAGTGTGTTCCCACCTTCTTATGACATTAGGTCTAAATGAAGCGCCAAGAGATATTTGTCCAGGTTCGTATGGTCTCAGCGCATAAACAGTTATTGATGGAATACGATCCCTTCTTATCAATCTCATATTAACAGTGTTTATTTAATTTCAATGGCGTTAACTTTAAACCTCATTAGGTATATTGATGATGATGATGTCCTAGCCGGATTCGGCCACGGCGACTGTTTCAACACCGATTAAGAAAATCAAGGTCCAGTTTACGGAAACAGTCAATTGCGCAGGAGATATTTAAGTGCATAGCTGGACGTGCAGCCAGAAAAGCACTCTCTCGTCCGAGCTCCCTCAGGCCCGATGGAATGGAGAACCAGTACGATCGGGAGGGAGCGGGATGCAGGTTTGGTCGAGTTTTCCTTCTCTGAGCACCTGGTTGAATTGCGGTGTTAAAGAGATACCTTAGTCGCCTTTTACGTCACCTCAGCAAGAAGAGGGGGGTGCTATTCTATTCTGCCGGCAGCCACCACGGCCTAATATAGATAGATATATTATTACCTAGGCGAATACCGAATCCAATATAAGAATTATGAACTAGTTTATTGTGTTTTATAGCTGTCTCGTCGCATTTCGTACCGCCTAATATTCAATGAATGTTGCGTTAACTTTTAGCTAAATCTATTCGCCCTCTCCCTCCCCTTCCTTTCCTGTTTTGTTATATCTCAAAAGAATTTACATAGAATTACACAAAATCATTTTACACAAATCTTATCAACTTACTGAACTTTTGTCATTAATTCCTCTGTGCGTTGGTGAGTATCGTATGAAAATCCGTGGACTAGTTTTTGAGTTTAACGCGAATATACAGACAGACGTAGAGGAAGAATTTATTTTATAATATGTAGTGATATTATGTGTAATAAAGTAATATTTTTGTTTTAATATCTACATGTGAAACAAACGAATAAATTGGCCACATGTCTAAGCTGAGATCGAAATGTGAGTGCCATCTTTCTATATTTAGCAATGCTTCTCGCCTTGCAATTGATATGCGTCTGAGGAATATAGGATCATTTGCTGGTGTATATTTACCAAGAGTTTCGGCTTGTAAAAGCTATTAAGATTTTTGGTTGACAATTTTTTACTAGATTCCTAAAGATTTAGTAAGGTGGGAATTATAAAAACAGCAAGCATTTCCTCACCATTAGCTTAAAAGATCAACAGGTTATTGTAGAAATAAAATTACAGAAATTGTAAATTGTAGAATAAAAAGCTATAAACTTACGATGTAGTAAGTAGAAACAGAAGCAAGAAGAATGCACAAATAAGATTGTCTATTGTAATAAAAAAATATATCGTCACGCCGCATCAACTATCGGGGTAAGCAGAGATAGAATATTAGTTGCACTTTGCGTTTATATGTCGAGCCCAACGTGACCAGTTGCGCACTAGATCGCCGTCCTCAGAGCACTTTCACATGACATTTCTGTGAGATGCCATGCGCTTTTCCTTCACCGGTGATCACGTGGTGCCTAAATATATTCTTAATCTAGGAAAATCTAGAAGTACGTGCCGGGAACCCAGATCCCAGGTTGAGATGTATTTCCATTTCTACGCTATCAATTAAAATTATGTGGTATAAATAAATAAATAAATGTGAGTGGAAGTAAAAGCCGAGGCCGACCGAGAGTTACCTACACAGTTCAAATAGAGTTCTGATGTAATGTCAAAAGTACGTAAAATCGGCGAGAGCGAATGAAGGGACTATTGAATGTTAATGAAGCGAAAAAGGTTTGCAAGATTAGTCATAAGTTGTGTGCCATTCTCTCTGCCTACCTCCCTGTGATTCTACGTGATTATAGATAATAGTTTTTACGTAAAACTTGGACCAACATTAAATTACGTCTTAATAATAGAAAACTAAAGCAACACAAAGAACTTAAGTACGTAAAAGCAACGAAGTAATCTCTCCCGGTGCATGAGGACATCATTAGTGAAGCTTATCAAGTTGACTTATTAGAGACCATTTACCTTTCCAACTAGCCGAGGAGGTAAATTGCTTTAAATTCCGTATAAGGCGCGGCCTGAATAGCTTTAGGACAACTGTCTACAAGTCCGCGTGCTCAGATACGTACTCAGATAAAATAATTAGGCTCCTTTTTCTTCGAACTGATTATAAGAATTGCTTCACTGTGTGCGTTCAAGGTTTGGCATAATTAAAATGCCCAGCTTGTAGTCAGCACGATCTGTCTGTACACTTTGGCGTTCGACATCAACTTGACGAGTCGTGATTTGACATTTATTATGACACACACATTCGAGTGTGTGTCATGTAGACAAAAATATTTAGTGCTACAATAAAGAAATCTCGTCGTAAAGTATTTGTTTCAGGAAAAAGAAGGAAATAATAATAAATGTTTTTTTCTTTATTGATTTGTTTTTTTTTCTTTTAGTTTTCTTGTATTGTTAAATGTCCCTTAGCTTCAGTTTTGTTGTGTATTTTTTTATGGAAAATTTGCTGATTTATGGTTCTGGGTTTTGTATTTTTTATTGTTGTAAAATTACGTTGAAGAATATTATTAATGTATTATGGAAGATGTGAATATTAATACTGTCTGATTAAATCATATTATTTTTACTGAAAATATAATAATATTGCAAAATTTATGAGTGACTGTTAATTAGTAGTTATTACTCAGAAAAGAGAAACAACTGTTGCTATAAAAACGTGCCGGAATACAAAAAATAGAATAATATATTACACTAGTATACATTAATTTGAAATAACTATATTATTTTATGACTAAATCTTTTTATAAGATTAACAATCTTTTGAAAGCGCGAAGATTTTAAATAAAGAGAATTAATCAATGTCGAATACCTTAACTTCAAGTAAATGAGTAAATATTTGGTTTAGCAAAAACAATTGATTGGATTTAAACCATAACGAATCTATTTGTTTCACAATTTGAGGTTCAATTATCGTTCACTTTTTCTTTAAAAAACATCACGCTATTTCTAAAAGTGAAAGCCAGACTGAAATTGCAACTGATGAAGTAAATGTGTCTTTAACGCTACTTTAAAGGATAAAAAATATCGTGTGCAAATTAAATTACTTGATAAATCGAGTTCTATAAAATTTTGAGGAAGTGTATAATTGCAAAATTATATATTAATGACAACCCATAAGGATATGATTAAGTATGCAGTAAAATAAGCTAAATAAGAATTAGGAGTGGCAATCAATGTACCTTATTCCAATATAATTTATGTATTATCACAAGGCAGTTAAAACAACTGATAAATGCCTGTATCCTGTTATTTCATAATAATAATAGTCTAAATACTTTGCTAAATTACAACACGAATATGGACCAAAACACTTCCTAGCTGTATTTATGATTACGTAAACATAATAATAATCTATTAGGAATCGTCAAAGCTCGATGGACTAATTCTATAAATTCTTTAAAATCATCTCGTATTGCAATCTACAGAGCAAACATTTTCAAACGGTAAACATACAGTGAACTGTTTTTTAAACCGTTTTTATTCGTGACGTCTCATTTTTAATTAAAATAGCTATTTATTCAACTCCGTCGTGGTGACTCATAAGTAGTCATAAGTTTCACCGTCTTTACTCCAACGAACCATGCCTTAATGTATTTAATTTTTTTATTAAAGTTACATAAGCCTTAGAACACTTTCATACTGCATCCGATACGAATAAATGAAAATAGGATCCGAAGCAAATGAACAAAATGTTATCAGATTAACTATTAGATTAACGATTACAATTACATTTTGTATGTATGAGGATGTATATATGATGTATAGGATGTATATACATATCTTGAATGCAATACATATATACGCGATACAAAACATACATGTTTATATGTTTGTATAGGCTATTTTATTACATTTCCCTGACAATATTGAAGTCCCTATCTTCTTATAAAAATGATCCATAATTGAGACAAAAAAAAATCTTATTGTGATCTGTATACATTAACCAAGAAGTATAGGTACAGATATACCAGTAAATTAAATAAATTGAATTAAGATGAACTATTTGTATGGTATTTCACGCACTACATATGTCATTCGATTTCTATCCATAATCCGTTATTTTCCTATTCGGATTTCAATATTGTCAAACCAAAACAGTATTATTTTAGAAATACTCGTGTACTGTATCAGGAACAAGTCTAAACTGTCTTGAATTTCCTGTAGTATTGACGTAACGCTTTGTGGTGCTCCTAGATTTATATTTTTCATTAAAAGGCAAAGCGCAATGCTATATCCGAACTCGGTCCGAGGTTTCTTCGTTCGTGTTTTCACGAATTCTGATCGGATGCATTGTGTAACGGCCCATAGGTTTGCAATGAACAAATACTATGATTGTCTCATTCTAAATCTGATATATTTACTATAATTGGTGAACATATTATAAAAAATATATTTAAGAAATAAAGTATATTTTTATACTGGCCCAATAAAGTAACTATGTCGCACCTGACGGGAAGTACAGTGAAGTCCAATAATGGCATCGACCGCCAAGGGATGACAATCTGTTGACAGTCCCAATCATTATGTCTGACCACACATACAACGACAAAAACTCTCTAGGCATATAAACAACTAGATATACACAAACTGATTCGAAATGCGACAAGCCGAAGCAAGTCACTATGGTGGTCTTTACACTTTTGTACCGTGATCACGACCTAATTGAGGCAATTGCTCTATAACCTCACCACCAATTTTAATTCAAAATTCTATTTCTATGTGTGTTAAATGTCCCCTAGCTTAATTGTTTTATGATTTTTGAGGAAATTTTGCTGACTTGTGTATTTTTTAATGTATTGTTTCATTAGATTTATATTACTGTTTCCCTAATAAGGTAACCATAAAAATAAAAGTTACATTTAATGTTTTAATAACGTTGTAAGAAAGACCTCTGTTAGACGAATCAATCCTGAGTGACGCAATAGCAGCAAATTATTTTTAATAAACATTGGGGGGTCAGTTCCCGATGTGTCAAAGTCCGTCCCTGTGCGGCTAAGTAGACGCAGTGTCGCCGTGAAACGCGTAACACGAGAAACAGTATTTAGGTCGCTCTGGTAATATATACGAGTAATAATATATTTGTGCGATCTGTCCAATTAAGAAACTATATTCGAGAATCCATAATTGATACCAAAGTTTTTTCGAGATTTACTTCTCGGATATATATACGTTTTTAAAGATATATAGAGTTGGGAGTCGAAGCTGCTCGCGTCCGTAGGCTTTACCCTAGTTTCCCTACACGTGACTCCTGGGTGGTGCTAAGCGAGCTGCAGCGAGGTGGTAGGGCGTCGGTGCCCGTCTGGATCGCGACCACAGGACATGGGTGTAAAGCCCGTCATAGTGACCAGTTTCGGCTTGTCGCGTTTCGGGATCAGCTTGTGTATATCCAGTGGCTCATATACCTAGAGACCTTCAGTCGTGGTATATGTGGGCCGACACGACGATGTAGACTATCAATGGATTTTCATCCTTTGATAGTCGCTTTCTTTTTTGGACTACACCGTACTTACCATCAGGTACTCTGTAGTCACTATGTCGGCCCGTGTAAAAAAAAAAGTTGATTCTCGAATGATCCGGTATTAACGTTGACGAAAAATTCTAAAGCTGCTTATTGACACAACTTTGTCTACTTAGCAATAATAAGAATATATTGTTATGCTATATCCCTTTCGGGGTTGAGAAGACATACATGAGGCACATCACATGGCCGACCAGTAGACTTGATGGAGTCTGCTGCCCGGATGAGAGGGAGGCGGTGCACGGTGTCCAGCGCACCGCATAGGAGAGAGGTTTTGCAGGGGTGGGCTTACTTCTTCCCCTCCCAGAGAAGTAGTCTGAACAAGGTTTCTTGTTCCCTGGATGTCTGGATGAATTTGGCTTCTCAGGCCCATGTGGAGCAACCAGAGGGCTACCCCGGGGGTTTTTAGTCAGTAGGAGTCTGATACACCGGGGTCGCTGCCCTCACTGCGTCTCTATTGGTCCTATGCAGGATTTTCCCCCGGGATACAAAAAAAGGCGCATCACATGACATTTCTATTAGACGCTATGCTAATTTCCTCACTATCTTTTCCTTCACTGTTGAGCATGTGTAAATCCGAATTGGAAAATCTTTGTAAAACGTGCCAGGAGTTGAATTTACGATTTTTCGCTAATAGAATATTAAATCCCAAAAGGGTAAATAAGGTATGAATGTTTCTTTGAACATACGACATTTTGAATGTATGTGGCACTTGGGCGAAGCTTTGCAGGCTCTATTAGTAACTTACATACACATTCACGGCCATTTAGTATACTAAATAACTAATTTAGTAAAGGCATCCCGTATTTTAGTTGCAACTCTTAGTCATTTCAAATTCTAAGCTCACGTGATTGCGTAAACCGCAAAATTGTTTACATTAAATATTTCAGTACTATATTTATGTACAGATCTAAAACCATTTCCTTGAGTAATTGGCTCATCATTGGACGTATTCCTGAGTTTACCTGTTATGCAACATTTCAAATTTAGCTTTGTGCGAAACCACATTTGTGTGGTTGAAATATTTTAGGAATTTGTGGCGCAGACCCCGTGAAGGCGCCCCATAACCATAGATGGGCAAAATGTAATCAAATTAATAAAATGTAATCGACATTTTACGTTTTTTACCATTAATATGACTGAATTTTAGTCATTTATGTTTAAACACTACAAAAAAACAGATTGCATACACATTCATGATTTCTTAATGTATCAAATGGATTTTATCATGATTACAGAGCAAGAAAAATTAAAACTACGACTACATTTTGTAATCGTTAAACATTAATCAGATTATATTTTGCCCATCTCTGCCAATAACCGAACTGCTCTGAAATCACCACTATGACAAACGTTATATATTCATGGGTAGCAATAATATATAGCCACGCTATATTTTTTACGGGGTCAGCAGAGATATGTCGTTTCCAACGAGACCAGCAGTGCAGCAGATCACCGTTCTCGCAGGCTGCATCGTACAAGCGCGGCGGATTGAACACCCAAACCCTTTCCCAGGTATTCCACAAACATAGTGGAAAAAGAGAAGGGAGGCGTATGCTCTGTAGTGGGACGAAACTGGGATAATAATAGTTTTAGCGAAACTGCGGGCTTTCATATTAATATGTTTAAAAGCGAGTATGTTGCTTATTTCTGGTAATTCCCTATTGTTTTGACGGGTAAATATAATCATGAATAACGCATGGGATTCATTCATAACTGTGACTAATGACGGTTTGGAAACAATGTTATAATAACGTAAATGATTTCCATTTTAACGAATTTACAATTATTACTAGCCAGTTTCGTTCCACTGCAGGGCAAATACCTTCTCTTCTATTATATTTGTGGAATTAATGGAAGAGGTTTGGACATTTAACCCAGCATACAATGTCCAAGGCGGGTTGGCGGGTGGACACTGTATGCAGAAAAGGTGCCTGCAGCAGCTTAGATGCTAGCAATCTGCGTTCAATTCTGCATCCTGTATACCTTATGCGTCTGTTATGCTCTTTCGACACCTCAATATGATGACGAAAGAGGCATTATTCTATTCTACCGCTAAAGCCCATAGCAAATATAAAACAGCTCGCGTCTAAACTAGGCATTAATCCATGTGTTCTTTTTTACACTTGCTCGGCAAAGCGACAACAGTGCATCTGATGGTAAGTACAGTGTAGTCCAAAAACAAAAGCGAACATTAAAGGAGGAAAATCCGATGATAGTCTCCGTCGTCATGTCGGCCCACATATACCACGACTGAAGGTCTCTAGGTATATGAGCTACTGGACATACACAATGATCATGGCTGATCACGAAGCGCGACAGGTCAAAGCGAGTCACTATGACGGTCTTTGTACTTGTACCCAAAATCCCCATGTCCTTACTTTTATCGATATTAGGTGCTTTAAAAGAAGTTTGCAGAGACTTATATGCATGATAACCAGTGACGTGCATACGGCATTTGGACAGGGTAGGCAGAATTCGTGTAATTAATTTGAATACTATATTATGACAGTAAATATTATATTGCTATCATCTATACTAATATTATAAAGCTGCAGAGTTTGTTTGTTTGTTTGAACGCGCTATTCTCAGGAACTACTGGTTCGAATTGAAAAATTCTTTTTGTGTGGAATAGATCATTTATCGAGAAAGGCTTTAGGCTATATATCATCACGATACAACTATTAGGAGCAAAGAAATAATGGAAAATGTGACCAAAACGGGGAAAATTATTTATCCTTGAGGGCTTCCATTGCGTGCGCTGCGAAAACGGTTCAAGATATCAAAAATATATGTATGAAAGAATTATTCCTCTTGAAATGATCTAAAAAAATGTCCACGACAGTATATGTCTATCTTTTAAGATTAGCTCACTAGAACCGTTTTTATGATAATCAAATTTGGTCGAAATTAATGCATTATTTGTTAAGAGTTGTATCAACGTAATAATATTAATCTTTATCCAAATAAATGTATTGTTGATTAAGAGTATTTCATTGTGAACAAAATTGTCTTTGACATCACTTAATTTCAATGAACATCTTAGAAGTTATTACAATTTTAAAATAAATAACTAACTAAAATAGCCAAAATAGCTTTTCCACGCTGACGAAGTCGCGGACACAGCTAGTAGGAAATATAGACGGCGTGAATATAGAATAGATATGAATATAAATGGTTACTTTTTTTGTTTAACTTTAAGCAATTTAATCCAGACTTTATTCATCGTAAGGGCATGTAATGCTTGCATGGATCTATGGAATGATCGCTACTTATGATACCAACGAAGAATCTTCCGTTTTCAGTAGTTGCTGTTGATTTTTGGATTGTGATGTGCTTAAGGTTAAAGGGTATTCACTACCGAGCTATTATTTAATAATTTATTTGGAAGCTTCTGATATAGCCTTAAATATACGCGTTTTAGATTATTATATGTTGGCGCAAAGCGGTCATAGCTGGCAGCGGCTACCGCAGTTACGTGTGGAGGTGTGGAGGAGGTGGTAGGAGCAACGTGTCACTGATTTTCCCTGTCTGCGCGTGGATCGGGTTTCACGACAGCATTGCGCGTGCGCAGGTGTGCGTGCCGCGGCCAGACGTCGCGGCAACGCAACGCGCGCCTCTACGTAAAGCTCTGTCTATACCGAAGATTTTTTAAGCCTACAGCGCTTACTGTGTCGCGTATAGCTAATGCCCGATCGAAGCTACCGGAAAGTTAGGGTAAAGTCAAAAATTTTGAGCCAAGACATCGTAAGGAAACTTGTATGGCATATAATAGTCACGTGTAAGTGCGCTGAGGACGGTGATCAGCTGCGCTACTGGTCACGTCATGTACTCGCAAAGTGGATACAAACGCTAATGTATCTCTGTTCACCCCGAAATGGATATAGCGTTACGATATATTATTTATTATTAATTATATTTATTATAATTATTTATAATTATATTTATTCCTAGCTGATCCGGCAAACGTTGTTTTGCTATATAAGGTTTTGTAATATCTTCTAAGATGTTCATTGAAATTAAGTGATGTCAAAGACAATTTTGTTCACAATTAAATACTCTTAATCAACAACACATTTATTTGGATAAAGATTAATATTATTACGTTGATACAACTCTTAACAAATAATGCATTAATTTCGACCAAATTTGTTTACCATAAAAACGGTTCTAGTGACTTAATCTTAAAAGATAGACATATACTGTCGGGGACATTTTTTTTAGATCATTTCAAGAGGAATAATTTTTTCTTACTTATATTTTTGGTATCTTGAACCTTTTTTGCAGCGCACGCAATGGAAGCCCTCAAGCATGAATAATTTTCCCCGTTTTTTTCATATTTTCCATTATTTCTGCGCTCCTAATAATTGCATCGTGATGGTATATAGCCTAAAGCCTTCCTCGATAAATGGTCTATTCAACTCAAAAAGAATTTTTCAGTTCGAACCAGTAGTTCCTGAGATTAGCGCGTTCAAACAAACAAACAAACAAACAAACTCTTCAGCTTTATAATATTAGTATAGATTATTAAACTTTGAAGATAAATGATATTATTATATAAAACATTCTATGTTTTATAACTTACCATGAGGAAATACATTCAATTGTATAATACTTAAGAAGAAATTAAACTATCGGAAATGTAAAATAATGTAACATAGCAAAATACTAGTTTGATTTAGAGACAAGACACCTATAAATAATTGCACAGTGCTCTAGTAATACAATTACATTCCAGTCTTACATTATTCCACACCCGGAAGTACTCGTAATGCAACCGGCCTCTGGTAATACGATCCAATGCTCAATATGAAACATTAATCGTAATAAGTCCAGAACTCTAGTAGATTACTTTTTTTAACGACGTATCCCTTTAAAAAAATCTGCTCATATAAGCTACTGCAGGCATCTTCTTTGCATATACCGCGTTTGTCAAACGTCCAGCGTTGACTGGATTAAATATCCAAGCCCTTTCCCATGGATTCCACAAATATAGTGAAAAAGGCAAGGTAGCCCTAAACCCTGCAGAAGGACGGAACTGGCTAATAATAATATAAAGTATGAAAATATTGGCTTTATGAACGTAGATTGCTGCTTGCTGTTTTCTGCGCGTCGACGCAATAAATAGGTGTCAGCTGAAAATCAGCGCTAGGTGGTTCGGCTGGTCTCTTAGCATTTGCTGAGCTGACTTCCCTATGGCGCATCATCACAAAACATGTCTTTATTAACCTATTCTGCTGTGTTGTATGCTATGTTGTGTGCCCAATAAATATTTTTATTATTTTATTTAGATTTCACGTTTTATTGTACTAGTTCCCCTTTTGCATGATCACTGTATGTCACTGTGGATGGGCCAAATTAGTCGGGTAATCGACTTGAGGGAGTGTGCTGTCCGGATGAGATGAAAGTGGCATGCGGTGTCCCACACGCTGACGGTTAGAGAGGTTCGGATAGGTGGGCTATTACATCCATTTTACCCCAGAGAAGGAGCCTAAGCAGGCTATTCACTCTCCGGGCAACTGGAAGAATAAGGTTTCCCGGGACCACTTGGAGTGATTAGAGGGACAGTTTTTAGTCAGTAGAAGTCTGACACACCGGGGTCGCTGCCTTCACAGTGAGCCTGATAATCCTATGCAGGATTGTCCCCGGGGTACCAAAACCGGTGGGCTAAATTTATAAAGGTGATAGAAAAAAATTACCTCTAAATTTGAGGCGGATAAATATAGAGTTTAATACTATAAAACTCTTTTTGTTATTAGATATCCGTTCGCCTCTAATCGATGATAAATGTTATGATGTATCAACATCAACGGCCTCGATATCCGCAAATATCTACGACCAACCGCAAAAGTAGTTAATATCCTAAAATAACGTTATTTCTCGGATGCAGCGGATTAAACAAAACTGTTCCAATGGAATGCGTTAGTCAGTGCATCAATGAAGTTGATAATTTTAGAATGTAATAACATAACGAGCATAATGACCGCATTCATGGTCGAGTAGTCAAGGCGTTCGACTATATCATAGCTTTCAAACACTCACTAGTCCTCTATTTCAAAATTTACTTATCTAGCGCTTTATTGTCATGTCGTATAAACTATAAGCTTGAGCTCTGTTGAATGATTTAGGAACGTACATAACATCAGTTGTTTTTATGGGCGTTTTTAAAAATCTCCAATTATGTAGCGCGTAATTTCATGGAATCCTGTAATATAATATATTATGAAGTGATAGCACGCCATATAAGCGTTTCAAAGAGTATCTTCAGATGTCATCATAAACAGCAAATTCTCGATTTTTTTTATTTTAACACATTTATGATTCCTAATGTTTCAAATGGATTTAAACATGATTACAGAGCAAGAAAATTAAAATTACGACTACATTTTGTAATCGTTCATCATTAATCAGATTACATTTTGCCCATCTCTGATTCATTTATACTGGTAAAGTTTCTCTGAGCTCCAATAGGAACGCGCCCTATGTTTGTTTATAGGTGTGCGTTGACAAGTGCACACAGACAACCTGACGCCTGCCATTGCGCATGCGTGCGACTGCAATCCAAACTACACTGGTTATAATGGACTGTACGCTATTTACAATGAAACACTGCACGCCATGTTTCATTTGTCAGGGTTTCCTATGCTAAGAAGTCCAACGTTTATTCTATTATCTAAAGAAACCTTATTTTACAGTACGGAGATATTTATTTTTTAATTTAATGTAAAATTTCTTAACAACTTTTGGCAAAGTAATTTTAATCACCTATTTATTCTCCCCATACACACTCACTAGATACCGCCGGTGATGGAAAACATCATCATCTCGGAAAAGTGTCTCTGTTCACACCAATAGGGATATAGCGTAACGATATATTTATTTATTTTAAAGGGAAACATACAGCAATATAAAAATGATAACAAAAATACACAAAAAATGTTACATAAGGCAGCAAAGTTTCCACAAAAATTAGTACAAAAATAGAAATCAAGGTAATAAATAACAATAAAAGAAAATCAATCAAATGTACATACATATATATGTTACATATAAATAGTACAAATATAAAAAATGCAGTATAGAACAAAATTGAATTGAATAAAATATATTATTATCATATATACTCTTTTTAATTTCTTAGTAACTTTAGTAACTCTATCAGGTTCCTTGACGAAAACAACCTTATTATACATTGTTTCTGTGGAACAAAGGTAAATAACAACCAATTTTTGACTCAATCTATAATATTTTATGTTAAGTTATTCTTCACGTTTTAAATATATTCTGTCATATTTGCATTGTGTCTTACACACGCTTTAGTACCCCTAAATCTACGTAAAGACGTGTCTATATGTGTTCTACTGTTTCTACAATGGAGAGCGCTCTAAAGAATTAATTATAAACAACCTGGTACCTCCAAGCGCCATTTAAAATATGAAACATTCGCCAATAGTCGTCCCCACATCCTAAAGCCTTACAGCGCCGCGACAATGCAGCAGCTCTCTACAACATTTCTGTCCACACTTGAATATTGTGAAGATATGATATGGTGTTCTTCAAGAAGGCAATGAACGATTCTTTCTGATTGACTTCTTGTGTTAGCAATGTCTCTGGGCGACGGTAAACTATCTATTACCAGGTGTAGCGTTAAACTTTTCATTGGCTAAAGTCCGACAAAATATAAATACATATTCGTTCTTTACTTTTTTTATTACAGTTCCAAACTCGTTTACAATTTTTTTTTTATTCTGACTTGGTACAGTGACTGCACCGTATTTCATAGAAAGTACAGTGCAAGCCAAAAACCAAGTGCGATTATCAAGAGATAACCGCTTGCCGATAGCCGCCATCATGCAATACAAAATATTTATACACACTTCTTACGCGGGCCGGGATAAGTATTGTACTTATGCCGTTGAACAAATGTACCCTCGTAGGCGGGATGATTTTATAAAATAAAAAGAGTTTATAGCATGTAGACGCTGGCCGATACGCGTTTGTAGTCAACGCCCTAAAAGACGTTAGGGTGTTATGGGACGCGCGGGGTAAGGGATACGAGCGCATAAGGGATGCTCTAGCAAGTTAGTTGACTACCGAGACGCAAGGCCAGAGTACGTGCGTGTGCGTCGCAGTTCGGTGTGCCTTAAAGTTCAAATAAACAGTAAAACGCCAAAATCCGTGTCTTTCTACAACCACACCCACGACCACCGGTCATAAGTTGCGATATTTGAGAAAGTTAAAAAGTACTTACCGGTTGGTAGCGGTAGTCAGGCACTTTACAAATAACTCAGTGTATGTATTTGAGTGCATATGATGTGGAGTATGGTGTTTGTGAGGATTTGCAATGTGTATAGCGAGTTTGAAAATAATTAGATGCGATTATTACGGAAGAAAGAATGCGATGTTTGAGTTTTAAGCGAGAACGGTTAAGAAGTGAATGCGTACGCCAGATGGCGTTTGGGTGTAGGTACGTTTACATTTTATTGTTTTTCATGTTCTGGGGTTGCGTCTTTTGGCGTGACTACTTCTCTTAAAGAACTCAATATTGTTGGACGCAGGGAAAACCATTCCACACTCCAATGACCTAACAAACGTAAAAGTTAGAGAACGTCTTAGTTTTAGCTGAAATAAAAGTCACCGTAAAACTGTGGCACCACGGTCCAGTGCCCGTTCTGTTATAAAAGGGAGAGGGAGAGAATGCGGCTGTACAGCTCTTCAGAATACTAGCTCTGATACAAAAGCTAGAAAATGCTAAGTGAAGCAATTTACGTATTATTAAAAGTAAAATAATAAAAGTTACATAATGCAGTTTTAATTATAGTTTTGCGTGTGATAGTCAATGAATTTGCCAATATTATGTATTGATTTGTTGAGTTTTAACTGGAATAAAAATAACCGTACAAAGTTCAATTTTTCCAATATTTACGTTTCCAAGTTCCGATTCTGCGTCCCTGACACCCACGGCTCTGGGATTGTTTTTTTTTTTTTTTTTTTTTTTTTTTTTTTTTTTTTTATACCGACTCGACACAGTGACTGCACCATACCTGATGATAAGCATGGTACAGTCCAAAAAACGCCAACGACTATCGAAAGGTAACAAAAAACCCATCGGTAGTCGCAGCGATCATGCCAGCCCGCACAAATATCTCTTCACGCTACGTTTAAAAGATCCCATATCATAGGATGGAGGGAACACGCTCGCCGGAAGACCATTCCACAGCCCAACGACACGGCAAAAGAAGGAGTTAGAGAACTTCTTTGTCCTGGCCGGGATGTGAGATACCGTATAGCTGTGACAACGCAAACCCGCGCGCGTGGTTCTATTCAGGAAGGGAGAGGGTGGAACAAGGTTAAACAACTCCTCAGAACACTCGCCATGATACAGACGGTAGAAAACGCTCAGTGAGGCCACATCTCTGCGCAACTGAAGCGGTTCAAGATGTTTAGTCACTTCAGGATCATTCACAACGCGGACAGCCCTCCGCTGCAACCTGTCCAGGGCATCAAGTAAGTACTGGGCAGAACCGTCCCAAAGATGCGAACAATATTCCATGCAAGGCCTGACCTGAGCCTTATATAAAAGGAACAGCTGATTCGGCGTGAAAAACCGTCGCACCCTATTCAGGACACCAAGCCTACGTGATGTTGTAGAGATGACAGATCCTAAATGATCCCTAGGATTGAGATCACAGCGGATATTCATACCTAAGATACTTAGGCTGTCACATATTGCAAGTGACACATTCTGGAGAGAAGGAAGGGGGGAGAAAGGGGTTTTTTTGCTAGAAAAAGCACACACCTGCGTTTTCAAGGCATTGAACTCAACCAAATTCTTGTCGCCCCAAGAAGAAATGAGGCTCAAGGACCGATTGAGTCCAACAACCAAATCATGCCGATTCCTGACGGTGTCCTCCCGACAACAAGCGGGCTTGCTACAATAACCCCCATGAACCGTGCTATCATCTGCATAACAATGTATACTGCCCAAAGACAGCATATCATTGATATGCAGAAGAAACAGGGTGGGTGAAAGCACAGAGCCTTGTGGAACTCCGGCATTAACTGACACGAACTGCGAACTGTGACCATCAACAAGGACACGAATTCTACGCTCGTGCAGAAAGCCAGAGATCCATGAACACAGATTGTCGGGAAGACCGTACGCACGAAGCTTGGAGAGAAGACCTCGGTGCCAGACCCTATCAAAAGCCTTGGCTATATCAAGACTAACAGCCAAAGACTCACCGTGCATATCCATTGCCTCACCCCAGCGGTGCAATAAATACGCTAAAAGATCACCCGTCGATCTATTCGATCTAAAACCGTATTGACGATCACTTAAAAGTGAGTGATCTTCCAGGTAGCGGATAAGATTTGAATTTATGATACGCTCCATAATTTTGCACAACACTGAGGTAACAGCAATGGGACGATAATTTAATGGGTCTGAGTGATCCCCTTTCTTAGGAATCGGGAATCTTTCTTTATTGTTTTAAATTACGAGTATAAACATTTTGTTTCGAGCGCTATTTTAAACTTTTCAAGTATTTTTAAGTTCCAGTATGAAAATATTCACAATAGCATGTTTACTTTGTAATAGAGCTGACCTATAATTTTATTGATGGATTAACAGTGTCCCCACTTGCGGCGATGAAGGTCCTGGATTCGAGACCCGGTACCAGGAAACTTTTCTTTAATGAGCGGATTAGTTTATAATGAGTCTGCATGTGTGTGTGTGGTATAATTCAAACGCAAAATGGGTTTGGGGCTAGGTCAGTATGTGTAATCGCTTGTAAAATATAATTATTAATTAATGTATTTTCACTAAAATTTAAATAAAATAAACATTGATGAAGAAGGCTTACTATTTTCTCTATTATTGCTATGTTGAAAATAAGTGACTGTATGAAAACTTTTTGCCCCGCACATTCAATTTAAATTGCGCCAATTATTTATTTATATAATTTAAATTCTATGGCTCAATATTTTGAAAAGAGGGAACTAGCTGAATTACTTTTTTTAATACTCAGCCAATTTAGCTTTTTATGCCAAACGAAAATCAATCACAGGACTTCCTGGTTGCCATGAAGATGAAGACCCGAGTTGTATCACACTGATTAAAATCTTCTGGATGTTCCTATCGCGTTGGGGAATTCCAGACGTGAGAACGAACTATGTAATTCACTACGGTATCGGCACGCGGACGACCTTTGCAGACTTTCTTAAATTTTGAAGAATGAATAGAGTTGACCATCTCTAGAAAACCGTCGTAATAGACAATGTGAGTAAACACTTACACCCTGCTTTCCTTATGCATGAGAATTAGACTGTCAAATACTACTGCCCATTCAGTAAAATCAGCTTTTTGAACCTGTGGCAAAATCGTCATAAGTAGTATCTATGATTACAAATGCTTTCTTTAAACCTGTTCCATTAATTTATTTTGAGTTAAAAATAAACGTACCGCATCCCACAGCTCACGGATTCACTACGTGCATATATTTTCTTTATTACGTAACGGAAATAATATATATTAAACAAATTTAATATAAAAGGTGCAAATTGTATTGCATATTCTAAATTGAGCTAAATATGATTGAATCACAAACATTGATAGAAACTTTTTACATTTTCTCGCTAAAATATATACAAACATTTAAATTCGTTTGTGTACTTATAAAATTTTCTTTAATCGTGCTACGAATAGCAATTTTCGTTCGTAAACCTGAAAAGTAAGAATCAAAGTAGAATCGCTCTTTAAATTCTTAAGTCATGATTTGCCTATTTATTAAAGATAAATGAAAATGTAACATAATAAACAAATAATACAATGTAATACAAAACTATTCTTTTTTTATCAGCAGGAAATTATGCTGTTAACTTAGGGAAATTTATGAATTAGGTGGCAACACAAGGGCACACCTGTGGTAAACCTCGACTTGGACGCCGGTTAGCGACAGTTGACTGAGCTATCCTTGATCTACCGGGCAGTAGACTTGAGGGAGTCTGCTGCACGGATGAGAGGGAGGCGGTGCACGGTGTCCAGCGCATCGCCTGGGAGAGAGGTTTTGGAGGGGTGGGCTTTACTCCTTCCCCTCCCAGAGAGGTAGCCTCAACAAGGCTTCTTGTTCCCTGGGCGTCTGGATGATTTGGCTTCCCAGGCCCAGGTGGAGCAATCCGAAGGAACACCCCAGGGGTTTTAATTGGTGCAAGTCTGACACATTCCGATTGGTATCGAATTAATCTAGTACGTGTAGGTAGAGATATCTCACAGTTTTTTCGAGCTGCCACTTATTTTATTAGTGATTTGTTTAATACAATTTACGTCTTTTTATTACTTTACGCCAATTTGCAATAATAAAAATACAAATCAATGTTTTAATGCCGCAAGCTCAGGTGTTGTTATGTTCTAAATCAATTTCGTATTATTATTCATAATTGGTTATGCATAAATTGATGCGAAAGGATTTGTTATTTAATGAAATTCGGAATACCTAAACATGAGAAAGATGTCGCCCTTTTTTACATAATATTTTCTAAGAAACCGGCATCCACGTGCGGTAACGCAAATAGTCGTAGGTACAAATCCCAGCAAACACCTCTGGATTTTTCCATATTAAGAACATATTTAGGCAAAATATGCTCACTGAAGAAGGAAAACATCGTGAGGAAACTTACATGACCTCTGACAGGTATGTCATGTGTAATTGTGTGTGTGTGTGTGTGTGTCATGTGTGGTTGTGCCGTGGTGGCTGCCGGCAGAATAGAATAGCACCCCCCTCTTCTTGCTGAGGTGTCGTAAAAGGCGACTAAGGTATCTCTTTAACACCGCAATTCAACCAGGTGTTTAGAGAAGGGAAAACTCGACCAAACCTGCATCCCGCTCCCTCCCGATCGTACTGGTTCTCCATTCCATCGGGCCTGAGGGAGCTCGGACGAGAGAGTGCTTTTCTGGCTGCGCGTCCAGTTATGCACTTAAATATCTCCTGCGCAATTGACTGTTTCCGAAAACTGGACCACGATTTTCATAATCGGCGTTGAAACAGTCGCCGTGGCCGAATCCGGCTAGGACATCATCATCATCATCATATATAAATGTCCTGAGAACGTCGAAAATTGCGTCACTGGTCACGCAAAGGGAATACAGCCACTTACAGCCTACAGTCTCTGCTCACACGAAACGAATATAGCGTATCGATATAATATTATTCTCTTTATTTATTATATATGCAATATTGTTACATTTTAAAATAAATACATATAAACAACATATAAATTTTAAAATATAAAAACGTGTAGACTTACAGGGGCGAGGCCTAAGGCCCAAGCCACCGGTAGTTAGGAGCTCAGAGTGAGGAACCTCCTAGCAATGCGTGCCGTATCGAGTAGAACCGCCTTCTGTATCCGGCCCTTGATCCAACAACCAAGCGAGAGCCTCTTAAGGTGGTAATCGAGGCTCTTTGCGATCAGCCCATTAGTTGATACGACTGTTGGGACAATAATCGTAGAATCTACATCCCACATGCGGGCAATCTCGTGTGCGAGGTCTAAATATTTTGATAGTTTTTCTTTCTCAGCTTTTGCGAGATTTTCATCATGTGGTATCGTGATATCAACGAGTATATTATTATTATTATTAATATCATCTATTAAATTCGTATGGCCATACCACTGCCACTTCAACCTCTTTATCCTCTGAGCTATGTCGGTGACAAGTTTTCTGACAAATCACCTCATTACTGATTCGATCCTTCAGAGAAACTCCGAGCATAGCATGATCCATAGCGCGCTGAGCGACCTTCTTAAGGACGGGTTATATCATGATTCTGTGTCATTAGGAAAATAATATTTGATACTAGCGGACGGACCTGTCTTCGCCCGGGTGCGATTTACTAATGTAACACACAAACAATCTAAATACATTTTAATATTATTAACCTGTTTCGTCCCACTACAGGGCAAAGGTCTCTTTCCCCTTTATTTAGCTATATTTGTGGAAAACAAGCGAAGTTATTTGGACATTAAACCACCACGCTTGTCTAGCGTGGGTTGGCGAGGGGGCACTGAGTGCAAACGATATGCATGCTACAGCAATCTGCGAGTAATTCGGCATGCTGTAACATATACCTTAACCGGCCCTTTCGACACCTAAGTATGATGAAGAGAGAGACATCATTTATTTCTATCGGTAAACTCAAAGGCTTACCATTAATACATGTTATTAAATTAAAATTTCAATCAAATCTACTGAACAATAACTTTATAGCTTGTTTTTTAAATAAATATTCGTCGTAGTTCTTTAAATTGACAATAAACTTTTTATTAAACAACTTTTTGAAATAAATAGAACACTAAATATTATGTGACGCTTAACAGAATAAATTAGTAAAAACGCATTAAAATTGGTTAAGCCATTTATGAGGTTAGCGCTCACAAACGTATTAATAGATAAAAATTCTAACAATCATTGTTTTAGGGACTATTGCATTAAAAATAGTAACAAATGTTTAATAAATAAAAAAACTTTTCTCATAGATTTTCAATGTACTAATAGCAGATCAGTTACACTTTCAATATATATGTTGATGTATTTAATTAAAAATGGTTTTAAATTAAGTTTAATTTGAATATGGTCGCACACCTGAGGGTAATACGATACGGAGACGGCACCCAACTGTGTTCAGAACCCATTTATCTAGTAATAAAACAATATATTTAATAGATATCGGGTATCTAGTTATTATAATAATTTTTTCAACGGTTAACCGGCTTAAGCCGGTTTGATTTTCTCGTCCATGCCATCTGGTGTCTAGAAGATGCTATTAGTGAAAATTATTTACATAATAGGGACATATCGCGCTGTATCACTTTTGGGGTGATCAGAGACTTGGTGACCGTACGGTGGTAACCTCTGTATTTGGTCTGCGTAAATAAGTTTCGGGCGCCTTCGGCTCTTAACACCACTCACACAGAGATGGGCAAAATATAATTTGATTAATGATCAACGATTACAAAATGTAGACGTTATTTTAATTTTCTTGCTCTGTAATCATGATTAAATCCATTTAAAACATTGAGTTATCATAAATGTATATACAATCTGGTATTTTGTAGTGTTTAAAACATAAATGAGCAAAATGCAGTCATATTAATGGTAAGAAACGTAAAATGTAATCGTTCATAATTTTCATTAATCTGATTACATTTTGCCCATCTATGCACTCACATTAACAATTTATCACAAGAAATAAGTAATGCGTTTTGTGTTGAATCTATTTCATTTACCAGTAGGCATGTTTTAAAATAAACTATGAAAGCATTTAGACATCACGTGCTTACCGGTGAAGGAAATTATCATAAGGATACCCGCATAGTATCTAATAAGAATCTCACGTATAAGTGTCATGAAGACGGTGATCAGCTGCGCTACTGGTCGCGTTGGGCACGACATATAAGCGCAAAGTGGTTATAGCCACTAATGTATCAATGCTCACCCCGAAATGGATATAGCATTACGATATATTATTATTGTGAGAGGTATTAGAATTCACGACAAAATACTAATAAACACTGGAACATGCGACGCTAGAGCATGCCATTCATTGTGATAGCAGAAGTATTTGTAAACTAATATGTACGTGGAAGCACTTAGAACATCCGGTACATGACCTATCCAAGAGAAGACTATTCAAACCTGATTACATCTATTTTAAAAGCACGTACTTCTGAGAAACGAGTAAGCAATTAATATTATAAGAATGTTATTTGTAGACGTATTATCTTTTTATTTATTTTATTTACAATATCTTTTCATTTTAAAATACAAATACATGTAGACCTGCAGGGGCGAAGCCTAAGGTCCAAGCCACCGGTAGTTAAGAGCTCAAAGTAGAGGAACCTCCTAACAATGCGTGTCGTATCGAGTAGAACTGCCTTCTGTATCCGGCCCTTGATCCAACAACCAAGCGAGAGCCTCTTAAGGTGGTAATCGAGGCTCTTTGCGATCAGCCCATTAGTCGATACGACTGTTGGGACAATAATCCTTGAATCCACATCCTAGATGTTGGTAATCTCGTGTGCAACCATAGTCTTACTATTATGTAACGAGGGGCTATGCAGTTTAATGTTTTATAATAACTTTACTCCATAAGAGTCTTCTTTTTTGAGTTTTTTTTTATGGTATAATATAAAGTATTTATTTTTATAGTTTAGTAAAAGGTTTGGATGACAAAGATTAAAGGTGTATATTGGTTATGAAGGATAGTTTTTTCTGTTTTCTTTTGTGCTTATTGTGTTTTGTTGATTGGTTGTCTTTTCTGTATTTTATTATGTGAAATGATTTTATATTTGTATAACTATATATATAGGGTTGTCCCAGTGAACTGGCTGTGTCGTCCACAAGGCCCTGTCAGAATACCAGCGCTGCAGAGTCCAGTGCTCTGTGGCACAAGCTGAGACAGGGCCCTTATTGGCGGCGGCCTAGACTTTTTTTATGTATTATTTGGTTGTTTTTTTTATGTTTTTTGTATTTTATATGTGTTCTATTGTACAATGTAGTTACCTTTATATGGCTGCTGTTAATAAAACGTTTTCTCTCTTTCTTTCTTTACTCGTGTATAGATTGATTTCCGAACTCACATTAATGAAACATGCGTACACATTAGTCTAATTTCGAGAAGGAATTAATTTAAAAAACGTATTTCAATACATACACATGCTTTTGTATATCGATAAAAATAACGTTTCAAAACGCTTCCCAGAATAGGTCACGTCTCGGGAGTAGGGCTGCCATTCGTCTCGAAAAAACGCGATTTGTCCCGCTCGAATAAAGAAATGTATACCATAACGCATCCCTTTCAGGGTGAGCAGAAATAAATTAATTGCTGTGTCCACGATTTGGTTGTTTTTTGTTTTGTCGCGACTAACGGAGCTAGTAGCACAGCTGATCACCGTTCTCAAAGTACACATGATATTTTTATTAGATACCGTGCAGCATTCCTCACCATCTTTTCCATCACCGGTGACTATGTAGACTGAGGTTTATAGAGACATCTTTGTGTTTTTGCTTAGACTTTAGTAAAACGTTTAAATTGATTTTACTCAATGAATGTCGAAGGATTTGGTAAGTCACCGATTTTTTCAACATAGACTTGGCTCTATATACCATATATCTTGGCTATACTCAACTTTCTATTATTAATTCAGTTTTTTCTCAAAACGAATTTATTTTTTGAGAACTTTGCTAAGTAAAGTCGAAATAACGTGTATAAATCTCAGCCGTAGTACCTAAAACCATATGAAATCTCGAAAACCCAGAAGTATGTGTCAAGATTCGAATCTACGACCATTTGCGATTCAGCACATAATACCGGTATGCTCGGTAGATATTTTTTATTGTCTCCTTTGAAGTGGATTTTCCAAAAACCTCAACACGTATTTTTTTGTTATTTAACAAAAAAGCTAAACTCCAATTTTCACAATGCTTACTTCAAAATTGACGGATTATCAAACAAACTTTGAAACCCTATTTCACCTTCTTAGGGATGGAACATTAAACATTTTGCCTTTGGTGGGCATACTTAATAAAAATAAATCCAGTGTAAAAAATCATGTTTCTAGCTTCAGTAATTTAGGTCTCCCGATGGTTTGTCAGTCATGATAAACCTAAGACATTCTGTATCAGTATGTTTGTGGAAATAACAATATTCCCGCATTTATTTCTGCATAAGCCCCGATTTAAGCAAATTATTTCATGGCAACCCTGGTCTGCAGCTCCAGTCGATATTGGGTCCAAAGCAAAATTCTTAGAAGGCTCAAATACCCCCGTTGATGTCTTTTGTACAGGTATTGAGGTTTTTTTAATTGCGTTCAACTTGGTAGGTTATCGTACTTTTTTTGCATACTCGAGTTTTATTTAATAACGTACGTCGACGATAATTCGTTTTGAGACTGTATGCTTACATCCGACGAAGATTAATGTCGTAATTTATATAAAGCTTTTAAAAATAACAAATATAGTTAATACCTTTCTATAAAACATTTTCATTATTTTCGATTTATCGCAAATAATTTTATTTCACACCTCAAATGTGTGTATAGTGTTTTAACGTGCGATATATTTTACTATAATAATGTTATCCTATATAAATTAATTAAACGTACTGTATAATGTAAATATTTTTAGTATTTTAATGTTGCACTTCCTATATTTACATATAAGTGCTTATTCCACTAAAATCCAAGTAAAAATCGTATTAAATTTAACAAGAAGAGCATCATCTAGATATTGGTGACTTGGAGACGACCGTGTAAAATAAAGATCTATTTATTGAATTAATTCATTATGAATCTATACTAATATTATAAAGCTGAAGAGTTTGTTTGTTTGTTTGTTTGTTTGTTTGTTTGTTTGAACGCGCTAATCTCTGGAACTACTGGTTCGAATTGAAAAATTCTTTTTGAGTTGAATAGACCAGTTATCGAGGAAGGCTATAGGCTATATAGCATCACGATGCAATTATTAGAAGCGAAGAAATAATGGAAAATGTGAAAAAAACGGGCAAAATTTTTCATCCTTGAGGGCTTCCATTGCGTGCGCTGCAAAAACGGTTCAAGATACCAAAAATATATGTGAGAAAGAATTATTCCTCTTGATATGATCTAAAAAAATGTCCGCGACAGTATATGTTTATCTTTTAAGATTAAGTCACTAGAACCGTTTTTATGGTAAACAAATTTGGTCGAAATTAATGTATTATTTGTTAAGAGTTGTATCAACGTAATAATGTTAATCTTTATCCAAATAAATGTTTTGTTGATAAAGAGTATTTAATTATGAACAAAATTGTCTTTGACATCACTTAATTTCAATGAACATCATAGAAGATATTACAATAACTTATATAGCAAAACTACGTTTGCCGGATCAGCTATGTCTTGATAAGCGCGAAACTCGAGAACGACTAAACCGATTTGACTGATTTCTTTTTTGTTGTGTTTGTTAAAGTCTGGGAAAGGTAATTACGGAGAGAAAAATTAAAAAAATTGTCTGAAAAAGTCTAAAAACAACACTTTTCTATATTCTCATACAAAAATTTCGTAATAATATTTAAAAGTCAATTTGAACTTTAACACCATACCATAAAGTTTAAATGTCAGTGGACGGGTTCCGGGAAGGCAAAACAATTGAGTGACGTATAAATATTAATGTCAATATTTGTCAATTTTTATACATATAGCATTAAGGCCAGGTTTTTTCAAACAATTTTCAAAAAAATCTGACGGGGAGGCTATTAACATTAAAAAAAACAATATGACTTTGTTTTTGGAGAAATAGGGCAGAACAAGGTCTGCCGGGACAGCTAGTATGTAATAAATAGTTTTCAAGCTATAAACCGCTCAGTAAAAGTAAGTCAATGAAATTATAGAAGTAAGTTGCGTCATTCAGTAGCCGGTGACACGTACTTGGAGAAAGGTGTTAAAAAATTGTCTCGCATCTCAACTAGGCGTTACTATGTTCTTAGAGAAACAATTGAATGATATTTGTAACACGATACAAATAATTGTCATTATGTTAAAAGAAATAGTAACTTACTTGGTTTGAAAGAATATGCACTAAGGTTGATATTTATAGATACTCTTCTGACTTTGCTTAGCGTTTACTTGAACATTACAAATTATTTGCTTTAATAAATCAAGTATATCAAATAACTAAGACATTTTATATTTACTAAGGTACATGTGGTCGCATATAACTGCGCACTGTTAAACAGAGATGGGCAAAATGTAATCTGATTAATGATTACAAAATGTAGTCGTAATTTTAATTTTCTTGCTCTTTAATCATAATTAAATCCATTTAAAACATTAAGAAATCATAAATGTGTATACAATCTGGGATTGTGTAGTGTTTAAAACATATATGAGCAAAATGCAGTAATATTAATGATAAAAAACGTAAAATGTAATCATTTTTATTAATCTGATTACATTTTTCCTGTCTATGCTGTTAAACACGTTTGATATATGTCTGCCAATCCATAGAGGTACAAGTCCATACGCATCCTTAAGACATTGTAAATTAAATATACAAAGTTATTTTATAAACGAAAGGGATACTTCAGGTTTCAATAATTTATATATTTTTGCAACTAATAAAAGTTTAAATAACTATATTCCTTAATACATTATTAAGAAAAATTAAAGAACAAATGAGAATTAATTCGTAAAAAATTTGTACACTGTAGCACGTGTAGCGTAATGATTGAATGGGAAATAGATAAAGATCCTTTTACGTAATTTTATATAAATAGGTACTGACTAGTTTTCCCTTCGCGCTTTATTCTGGCCTAGGTGTTATGACAGGTAAAATACCTTTTTAAAACTTTTTTTTTTTACACTGGCTCGACATAGTGACTACAGAGTACCTGATGGTAAGTACAATGTAGTCCAAAAACGAAAGCGACTATCAAAGGATAAATATCCATTGATAGTCTACATCGTCATGTCGGCCCACATATACCACGACTGAAGGTCTCTAGGTATATGAGCTACTAGATATACACAAGCTGATCCCGAAACGCGACAAGCCGAAACTGGTCACTATGACGGTCTTTACACCCATGTACTGTGGTCGCGATTCAGACGGGCACCAACGCCCTACCACCTCGCAACTAGTTGTTATTCAATCATTTACGTGTTCAATTGTCCCTAAATATGTTGACTATAACTTACTGTGTTTTAAAGGAAATATTAAGATACACTATACTGCACTACACACTACACTACACTACACTACACTACACTACACACACACACACACACACACACACACTTGTTGCTATACTGAGCATATATTGCTTAAACCCGTATTTAAACTGGAAAAAGCGAGAGAAACGTGCCGGGATACGAACCTGCAAGTATGTACAACATTCGCATATCCTCGCATGCGTATCGGTCCCTTATCAACTGGGCTCCCACAGGCACTATGTGTCTCAAAAGTGTAAACAATATTAAGAAAACTACCTTTATAATTAACAGTTATGGATTATCCATAACATAACGGGTAAAATGTCTTTAAAATTCCCTGAGTCATTGTTCAATAAATACATCAAATCATCAATGACCTACAAGCAATTGAACAACATGGATCAATTACTATTTCGTTCGTCATAGTTTGAGTAACTTATATATCAATAAACGCAAATTTAGCTTACTTAAATACATACTCGAATTTGAATTCATTTAATGTTTTTATAAAGTGACTACAACGCATCTGATAGAAAGTTCAGAGTGGTCCAAGTACGATTGCGACTACCAAAGGACGTGATTCTTCAACAGTTCCCTATTTCAATGCCAGTAGCGTTCATTTCATAGATGCATGAAAGCATTGCATGCCCTTACGATAAATAAGTATGGAATAAATTACATAAATTTAACCAAATAAGACAACCATTTATATTCATATCTATTCTATATTCACGTCATCTTTCTTTCCTATGAAAGCAATATAATATCTACCATCATAATATAATATTCAAATTAATCGCGCGAATTTTGCCTATTACTACCGATGGTAAGTATAGTGAAGTCCAAAAACCACAGCTACTCTCAAAGAACGAAATCCATCGATAGTCAGCCCACATATACCACGACTGAAGGTCTCTAGGTATATAAGTTACTGGATTTACTCAAGCTGATCCCCAAACCAAGCGCGAGTCACTAGAACGGTCTTAACACTTGTGTACTGTGGCGACGATCCACAAGCAAACAATAATACGTTTTTTTGGCCCTTAGTGTCGAAATTATTAATTATTATGTTTTGTGTTAGCAATGTATTGTATTGTTTTTATGGCATCCAATACTCGTGGTTTCTTTATAATAGTGAGAGAATCAGTGACGAAAATGTGACGTATCATTGAAATGTTATGTAATATCTTGACGCAGTTATTGTGGGCGTTTTACACAATAAATATGCTTAAAAACAATTTGTACAAAGTCAACCTGAGTGAAAAAAACGTGTAAGGCAGCCAAATGACTAAAAATTATCATGTTTATCCGAAAAGGAAACAGTATCGTTAATGGTAAATGAGAAAGAAATATAATCGTGTGCTACATTTCTTTTATATTTAAATTATAAACGTCAGCTTGTATTTGACAGGATTGAACATTTTATTTAAAAATCAAAGACAATAATATGTCGTCAGGTCTATATCCGTTTCGGGGTGAATAGAGATATATTAGTAGCTGTATCCAATTTGTAAATATTGTATCGAACGTGACCAGTAGCACAGCTGATCACCGTTCTGAAGACACACATGACATTTCTATTAGATACTATGCGGGTTTTCTCACCATATTTTCGTTCGCCGGTGAGCATGTACCCGCCGGTACCCGCCGTATGTGCCGGTGTGTGTGTGTGCCTGAATTCGTACTTAAATTGGAAAAACTCAGCTGTACGTGCCGGAATACGAACGTACAACTCGCATTGCCCCCATACCACTCCCTTATCGACTAGCCAAACTCACAAAAAAGCCAAAAAAACAGTTCAATACCGGCCAAGTATGCGTAAAGCCGCGTGTTTCATACAAAATATATAAAAGCTAATAAACTTTGAAAAAAATTGCAACGTTTTTGTAAATTTACGTTTTCTCGATTTTTCCCTATACTGCTGTTATAACACATTGCTTCTTGTTTCATTTCCGATTATAGGATAACGAGTAGTGCTCGATAGGTTTGTTCCCTTACAAAAACAGCCTAAACCTTCGTATCTTTTAATTACATTGACTTAGATGCTTTATTTTTTTTTAGAGCTACATTGAACTGTGGACTTTAGAACTTGAGATTAATTTCAACTTGATATCTCAACAGGCTGCTGAGAAAAATAATCTTGACATACGATCAGATAATGAAGTGATATTATAATAGTTCATCTACTTGAGGTAACCGTAAAAATCCTTTAACTCTAATAAAAATAATATCCCCAAATATTGCAGTCGGCGTGCATAAAATGCATCTTCCGAAAACGAATGACTAACGGTTTGACCTCTAACGAACATGTTAATTTGTTTATATTACATATAGTTAACTTATTACAAAAATTTGGCATTCACAGTTGATTAACCTGCCATTTCCGTAATATAATAAACGTAAATAAAAAGTTTATTAAAATAGTAATTATTTTTCAACTTAAATATGGCACGGGGCATGACTTGACCAATCTAAACTTTTTATATAAGCCGAACACTTGAATCATACGCGATACGTAATAGAACTTGAAAATTCCGCGATTATCTGATACTGTAATATTGATGTAAGTTTTTGCAGCAGATAAAGATATTTATCGCGGACGTGAGAGAAGGCAAATTCTTTAATTTTCCTGTATTTCCACTGGTGACTTTGCGTTTATTTTACATTGATTTTAAATACATACATTTACGTGATATTTTTTCAGGCTCTCAGTCAATCACCTGCAAGGTGTAGCGGTTAAATATGTTTTAAAAATCTATTCATTAAAACGCACAACTACAGAATCAAATAATATAATTATGACATGATTTATATTTTACAAATAAAAATAAATTTAATAATGTTGCTGTAAATATTAACTATATTCGTTTTTTATTTTATTTTCATTTTATATTAATGGTTATCCAACATGGATGACATTGAAAAAGAAAATAAAGAGGCAAGGAACACAAAATAAAACGTATGAATGTCCCTACAATTGTAGAGCACACAGAATGCAGCATATTATAAATAACCATATGTAAATTATAATATATTCAACACTTTTATTATTATTATCACTTTAAAATTTTAATTTTAATTTATTTTGCAAAGTTGATTGATTGTTATAAAATATCAAAGTTATAATATATTATGCTGAATTAATTAATAGAGTTAAATGTCCAGTTGGAATCGTCTTGCAAAAAGGATAATTTCTTACGTTAGTTGTAAAGAGTTGCACTAATCCAAGATCCGATTACGACAGCCGATTCCATATGGACACAGACACGGTTGGAGACGGTTAATAGGGTATCATGGCATGTCTACTCACTGTTATTCCGAAAAGCAACACAAACACTTTCGCGCGAGCTCGGGGATAGCACGGTTCGTAGCGCGTGCGATTTGGAAGCACAGACGTGCGTTGCACACAGCGAACGTATTCAGTTTGTCCGCCGGGTACAAACTTTGACGTATATAAGAGAGCACTGGCGATTGGTCGAGAGGCCAAGTGCCTGTCGCGTATAAGCAATGGAAAGCCTGCATCAACTTTTGTTATTAATGGCATATTCACGGAGCTAAAGATTTTCGCCAATCGAAAAAAACACTGACAGCCAGAGGTAATAATAACGGTTCTATTTCAATTATTAATAACCCTGTTATATTTACAATTTTATTGGTTAGACCTAAAAGCTCCAAATTATTATCGATAGTTTAAAAACAGTGAAAGCTAGCGTCATTTCTTACATGATTTTCAAAATTGGTAATGATAAATGTCTTGTACTGACTAGATACATTCATTGAGAACAGAAAGTTTGACAGATTGTATAATGCTGGAAACATATCCTTGTGGTTGACAGGGATCTCAACGAATTATTGATGGCAAATGTTTTGGTTTTAATGGAAAAATTGTCAGTTAAATATTAACAGTGTATTAAATAGTCTATTATAACAATACTAAAAAATATAATTGATAACGGAAGTTTATAACGTCATTTAACTTGAAAATTTTGCTTACAAAAGTAGATCTGCTCATGTAGCTTTATCGATGTCAAAAATAACGACATTTAGTAGCCTCCTTGGTAGGTGGAAATTTGATACCAGTCTGTCAGATTGACAGCCTTTAAATAAAATGTGCGTGGGAATAGTTTGATTTTCGTGCAATGCATTTACTTTATCAAATTTCGTAAAAAAATGTTTTAGGAATTAACTGATCGTGATCACAATAAGCCACAACTGAAATAAAATAACTGACACTAAATGTCAAACTGACCGTCACAGAGACTAATTTTGGCCAGTCACATTCCGGTATCAGCATGTGAACCTTTAGCTGTTTATATACCTAGAGACCTTTATCCGTGGTAAATGTAAGCCGGCATGACAATGGTGGCTGTCAAGACTCTCGTCCGTTGACGGTTGCCACTGTTCTTGGACTATAGTATACTTTCTATCACGTGCGATAAAGTGACTTTGTCGTATCAATATAAAAAAAAAACTATTCATGGACGGTAATTTTTAGCACTTTCAAAATATTCAATATATCTCCATGAACAGTTATAGATGATTGAAAGCGGCGATGGCAAATTGTCGTTTTTTAACGGCACCGTGAACACACCTTTAACAGTAGCTATTTGCTTGCGGTGTTTCGTGGGCACGGTTTTAGGAAAGCTGGGCGCGATTACGCGAGGCGTTTCCACCAGTGCCTTATCGCCCCTAGCTGACGTTGATTAAACTACCTCAGTAGGCGCAGTGATTAAGAGATCGGCTTTGATGCTACGGGTCGGGGGTTCGATCCCTGTACGGGACAAATATGTAAACTGTCTACGAACTCCAATCAACTATGTTTGGAATTTTGATGGTTATATATGAAGAATTCTAGTTTGTAGACGTACCCATGATGCAGGAACAGATTCCTCTCTTTAATACATTCAAAGATTCTGAATTAATTTTCAAGGGTACAGAACACAATTCCCAAGATATAGGCTCTCCTCTTTCCCTCTCTCCCTTTTGTTTATATTCTGTCGTCTTGTCAAAATATTAAACAAATTTATATATCAGTGAAAGATCCGCACTTAAATTAATTTTTTTTTTTTTGTTTTACGGTATCTCCTAAGATATCCGTTTTAATTGTGTTGTGGATACAGCCACTAATGTTTCTCTGCTTACCCCGTAACGGATATAACGTTATTATATAATTAAAATAAAGTATTTCACTGCATCTATCTGTCTTATCACAATAAACTTAAAAACTACTGAACAGATTTTCATGCGGTATTCAACAGCAGATAGAGTGATTCTTGAGAAAAGTTTTAGTGTGATAATGTGTTAAGTTGGTTGCATCACCTTTGCGCTTAAATGTCGTGCCCAACGTGACCAGTAGCGCAGCTGAACATACTTCTCAGAGCACTTATACAGGACATTTCTATCAGATGCTATACGGGTTTCCTCACGATGTTTTCCTTTAGCAGTAAGCATGTGATGCCTAAATACATGCGTTATCTGGAAAAAACCAAGAAGTACGTAGATATTAACCCACAGACCAGCATAATCACTAGCACACACACACACACACACATTCACACACACATTCACACATACAGCATACACAGCGTAACATGTAGTGACTATAAAAAACTAATCTAAATAGATATATATGTGTAATATGTCTAGATATACAATTCGCCATTAAGTTCACGGAAATATTTTCATACCTATTCCGGTCTTTAAGCGCAGGAACTTTTTACGTCGATTTTTTCCACGTACAATCAATTATATGAGGTAGTGATCAATTACCCGTAATGTGTGTCTTCCGGAACATTGCTGGTTTGATATGCATTTACATTGTTTTTGCATTTTATCCAACTAAAAGCTTTCCATGAGCTGATTCAGGTTTTCGTTTGTAAAATAATAATGTAAAAATGAAACGAAATGTATTTATTTTGCCACAAACTAACAAAAAACTAGAAATTTAAATGTAGTAACACAAACAACATTCAGAAACAAAAGAAAATAGGACCTCCATCAGCTTAAAGCCACAGTGGAAGTCCGCAGCGCTGATAAACGAATGAATATATATGTATATATCAGTGACGTGCATAGGATATTTGGTCAGGCTAGGCAGAATTCGCGCAATTAATTTGAATATTACATTATGATAGTAAATATTATATTGTTTTCATAGGTAAGATATATGGCGTGAATATAGAATAGATATGAATATAAATGATTCCTGTTTTGTTTAACTGTAAGAAATTTATGCCAGACTTATTTATCGTCGGAGCATGCAATGCTTTGATGCATCTATGGAATGAACGCTACTGGCATATATATATATATATATATATATATATATATATATATATATATATATATATATATATATATGAATGTCACACGGGATTATCAACATCATCGTCAACCCAAGACTTTAACTTCTTCCAAGGTTCACCACTGATTCCGATATTCAGCTTTTCTCATAGAACAATTGCCTACCACTTGGTGCAAATCGTCGCTCTACCTAGCCTCAGTGCGTCTTATACTAAGCTTACCGAGGCGTGGTCTGCACTCAAGAACACGTCTACTCCAGCTGTCATCAGATCTTTGTCAATTATGACCAGCCAACTGCCAATTCAACTTGCTAATCCTCTATTACCAGTATGCAGGATATGGATGTAACGATTATTGTTCCGACTAATGGGCTAGCCGCAAAGAGGCTCTCGCTTGGTTGTTGGATCAAGGACCGGATATAGAAGACAGTATTACTCGATGCGGCACGCAGTGTGAGGAAGTTCCTCACTCTGAGCTCCTATCTACCGGTGGGTAATGACTCAGGCCTAGCTTCCATACATCGCGGCCGTAGCTCTACATGTTTTTCTTGTATATGTAATAATAATAATATCTAACTCTTGTACATGGGATAACCAGCATATAGGATGTGGATTCGACGATTATTGTCCCGATAGTCGTACCGACTAATGGGCTGATGGCAAAGAGCCTCGATTACCACCTTAAGAGGCTCTCGCTTGGTTGTTGGATCAAGGGCCGGATACAGAAGGCAGTACTACTCGATACGGCGCGCATTGTTAAGAGGTCCTCACTCCGGGCTCCTAACTACCAGTGACGAAGTCCTCAGACCTCAACTCCAAAAGTCTACAAGTGTTTATGTTTTTAAAATTATACATATGTTTTTTTACTACTATTTATTTTAAAACATAAACAATGTGTGTATGTAACAATAATATATCGTCACACTATGTCCCTCTCAGGGTGAATAGAGATATATTAGTGATTGTATCCGCGCTTATGTGTCGATACAAACGTAACCATGAAAGTTGCTGATCATCATTCTCAAAATACATTCACATGATATTCTTATTAGATGCCATGTGGGTTTCCTTACGATATTTTCCTTCAACAGTCAGCTCAGCATGTGCTAGTTGACCAGCTGGAACATCCAGAGCTTATGTTCTGCTGACACCTATTTGGTATGACAATGCGGAGAGAACAAACGCAGAAATAATAGATTAGAGACACAATGATTAGATGAAAAGAATTCACAGGAATAAAAGCATCAGGAAGGCATTGAAACAAGACAAGGCATATAAACGAGTATTATTTAAAAATGAAGATACTATTGTAATGAGTAAATATTACGGCACATGTCATAATATTTGATTTACAAATAAATCGGAATCCCAACTATCTGATAACGAACGAGAAGTGGTTCACTGAAGATAACACAGAGCGTCAGTTTGAAGGTTCATGAATGTTGTTTCTTAATTCTTTAACTTGGTTGATTATTTTTTTTCGTCTATATAAATAAGTCGTTCGTGTACTATAGTGTAGCTTAAAAATGAAAGCGACCATCAAAAGATGAAAATCCGTTGATAGTCTATATCGTCATGTCAGCCCACATATACCACGACTGAAGGTCTCTAGGTATATGAGCTACTGGACATACACAAGCTGATCCCGAAACGCGACAAGCCAAAGCGAGTCACTATGACGGTTTTTACACTCGTGCACTGTGGTCATGACCCAGTTCGGGCAATTGCCCTACTACCAAAAATCACGAAAACCTTAATCTCGATTGCTTTTCGAACCAGTCTTATATAATAGAAACGATATCTGAAGAGAATTTTTGACTTATCCTGCTACTCAATGTAGTAAGGTCCCTCGTGGAGCAGATGTTCCAATACGGCTGGTACATGCTAATTTTTTACTACAAGTATGTATATTCGCGCATAAGACCCGTTAAATAATCATGTGTATAAGTCGATATTAGAGCGATGCCTTTTAAGATATACTTCTCTTAGCGGCCATAGCTATTTTCTAGCTGTACGAGTACCACAATTACGAAGCATTGCTGGAAAAACTGTCCTATTCTGCTTAACCCTTTTTTTGATGGAACAATAATGGCTTGTAAGGGCCTTAAAAACTTCACAGAACGTGAAGGGCGAATGTTTAAGGCGCTAAGTTAGCGGATTTGTGGATTGTGGATTGGGTGGCTTGTAGTGATTTACTTGCGTTCCGAAAGTCACTACCTCGAGAAGAAACGGCGAAAGAAATTCAAGGCTGCGTCGGAGTAACACAAGCCCACGATCAAATGATTTATGTAAAACTTTAAGTACTTTGTGTGTTTGTTTAATAAATATAATATTTGTAGAAAAAAGGGCCGAAGACATCACGTAGTCTTATTTTCGTTACATTATCTAATTAGGATGTAGTTTTTTTTTGTTTGTGGTATGTTTTGGTGTCTAGAACGGTGCTGATATGATCTCGGTTAAACAATGATGGTTTTAATAATATTTCCTTAAACTGTCTGGAAAACTACAATACGGCAAATCTAAGTACGGTTTTGGACAAAAAAAAATGGAAAGTTACATTTGTTTGTCTTTGCAAACTCCTTAAATTCTTTCATATATTTTTTAAACTAGCTGGACAGAATTTACACCGCTCCTGATCATTTCAAAGTGGCCTTGAATCAGTCCGACGTAAATTTGAGTTCCTACCTCTAGTATTTTACCGTCTGTATCATGGCGAGTGTTCTAAAGAGTTATTTAACCTTGTACCTACCTCACCCTTCGGAGTCCTCGCAAACCTTACGGAGTCATAGCTATACGGTAGCTCACATCCCGGCTATAACTAAAAAACGAATCTTGGACAGTTTTCTACCATGCCAAGGATCTGCAGGCAGTACAACGCACTCTCGCGACTCGGTGACTTGGACCTGACTGTTTCTCTTTCAAAATTTAGAACAGCGTGTAGAAAGTGACTGCATTTCTTTTTTCTTTTTTTTTGTGTTACTTTTTGTGTTACTTGGAATCAGTCACAGTTTCGTTTAAAGTTGTTACTTATACATTCTACAATATTATCCTTTTGTGTTGTGTCTATATATGTATGTATATGTTTTGTCTTTTTTTGGAATTTTATTATTATTCTTTAATGTAAACTAGCATTATATATTAATCACTGTGCAAGCTGTGGTGCCCTATAATTGTGGGGGCATTTATATGTTCTATTTAAGTACCATGATCCTTTTGTTTTCTTGTCTAATGTTACCCATGTTGGGCACCCTATTATGTAAAATAAATAAATAAATAAATAAACTAAGAAGTTCCTAACTTTTACTGCACCCGAGTTGTTCGACTGTAGAATGGTCTTTCAGCGAGCGTGTTTCCACCATCCTATCAATATGGGGTCCTTTAAACAAAGCGTGAAGAGATTTTTTTTTATTACTTATAGGTGAACGCTTGACTTCAATCACACCAAGGTGAAGATGAGTCCGATGATGAACCGCGTCCGCCTAACAAATGCCTATTCACTCTTCTCTTAAAGACTCCCAGGTCATAAGATCGCGGAAATATGGCCGCTGGGAGCGTATTCCACTCCTTAGCCGTTTGCATGATGAATGTAGAAGCGAATCTTCTCGTGCGGATATAAGGAACATCCACCACATATGGATGGTATTCTGACACGATGTCTTTTGGTTTTGTGGTGGAAGAGGGCTGATGGAATCAAAGAATGTAGTTCCTGAGAACACTCACCACCAAGCAACCGGTAAAAGACCGCGAGGCATTTCTGCAGGCCGGGATGATCGCTGCGGCTATAGATGATTTTTTTACTATTAATATATTTTGCCCTGTTTGGAACACCATCAGGTGAGCTGATTCCATTTCTCAGGGCACTTACTCATGACATTGTCATTAGGTGCCATGCGGGATTCCTCAGGATGTTTTCCTGAATGTTCTGTTGCTTAAATCCGTACTCAAACTGGAAAAACTCAGATGTACGTGCCGGGATACGAATCTACGACCATTTGCTTGTCGCGTGTGGATATCTGTCTCTTATTCGCTAAGCAAGCACAGCCGCCATCACTATTATTTTTAGATAAAAAATATCCAACCAGTATATTAAAATGTAAATTTTACAATTAAAATTTATAATCCGATTTTTCCTTACAAATATTCCAATATGACTCTTGTTACCCTATTTGGCAGGAAAACCAGTAATAATATTATTGAGTAATTTTGAATTGCTATATAGATCAATAATAATTTACGTCAAAGATGAATTAACGCTCAACACGTGTTTAAAAAAAGATATTGACAGTCATGTAACCGCACATACAAACCCATTCATGATTATGTATTTATTTGTTTCGTTTATTAATTAATTTATGTATTGATATTTATTTGCCTAATCTAAATTCGTTACTAAAAAGCAATTCATTTCGTTGAATTTTTCAATCTAATTTCGATTACTTTAATTATTCATTGGTTTTTACTTCTTACAAAAATCTCGTGTCTCGGTGTTTGTGGCATCTAATAGAAATATCAAGTGTAAAGCTGAGATATATAGACGATAGTTTAACTTTGCTAAGACTTTACTTAAACATTGTAATTTATATTCATCAAAGGATATGGTAAGTCCCCAATTTTGTCCACTTGGAATTAGTTCTGAGAACCTATATTTAAATTCCTATTACATATACAATTTGTTGTCAAAACGAATTTTTTTTCTAAGCACTTTGCTAAGCAAAGTCAAAGTACTGCCTATAAATCTCAGCCTAAGTGCCTCGAGAACGGCGATCAGTTGCGCTGCTACTCCCGTTGGGCACGATGTATAAGCGAAGGTGTATACAGATACGCTTACCCCGAAAAGAACATAGCATGTTGATTTATTATTATTATAAAAAATATTGTCCCTCTAAATTTCAATTTTACTATTATGCGATTTATTTTGCGATTCGCCTCCCCCTTTTTGCTGCGAACCGCGAAGGAGTGGCACTCGCTTCCTGCGTCGGTGTTTCCGGCGTCTTATGACATGGGAATCTTCAAACGTCGAGTGAATCGGTATTTGCTGGGCGAGCGCGCTCCATCGACGGCCTCGTCAGCGCTTTCCAGGTGAGATTGAGGTCAAGCACAAGCCTGTATGCAATAAAAAAAAATTAAAAACGCTCAATGCGATCCATTCTCGTGTACTTCTATGTGACGTTAAATATATTAAAGGTTAACCTAGAAATTAATATCATTGATGGGGCAAGGAACCTTTATAAGATTAAGTCAGATGTGACTTTTTCTATCAAACACTTTAATTTAATCAGTCTTGTCAAACAAAGCTATTTTTATTGTATGTTAACATAGTAAAAATATTATTCAAAAATACCTTAGAAATATACTTTGCGATCTTGAATATCTTTTGTAATAACGAATTGAAAGCACTCTTGAATGCTTTTCAATTATAAAATGCACAGTTTTTTGTACTTTCCTGCTTTTTATTTTTTTATTTCGTCTTTATTGTCGATCTATCAAATTCGTGTCATTTTCAATGCATAAAGTAAGGAAAATAGACATTTTATAGGTACTAAAATTTTATTGTTTAGTGTCATAGTAACTTTCGACAGAAATAGTAATGTATTAAGTAATGATTACAGTTACGGTTATTATTGAGGTTGTAGGGCGATCACCCGAACTAGGTCGTGACCACAGTACAAGTGTAAAGACCGTCATGGTGACTCATTTTGGCCTGTCGCGTTTATTTATATATACCCAGATCATATACCCAGAGACCTTCATTCGTGGTATATGTGGGCTGACATAACAATGGCGGCTGTCAACAAATTTTCGTTCCTTGGGGGACGTTGCTACTCTTGGACTACAATGCACTTACCATCAGGTGAAATGTAGTCACATTGTTGAACCAGTATAAAACAAGAATATTTTTAGTACTCGCTGAGGTGGCGTTCTATAGCGCAGCATATTGACGCACTCGCTATTTGTAATTAAGTTGGTCACCGGCCTCGCTAAATTCAAATAAAAAATTGTATTGCAATGAGAAAAAATACATTTTTTTTTAACTTTAGTCGGCAAACGGGATTACGGCCCATGGTGTGTGATTACCGCTGCTTAAAGATAACTGCAACACAAGGAGAGCTGTTATTGTGTTGGCAATAAAGGACGATATCACTAACTACCCTCTTAAAGAATTCCATAACTCTCAGGAAAACTATACCCTGCAGACCATTCCACAATCCCAGAGTGCGCGACAGGAATGTTCTAGAGAATCGCTGCATTTCCACAGCTCTGTAAGGCTTTAAAGTGATGGTTTAGTAAACCGTGCCACCACGCCGTAGTATAGAAATTTACGTTGCATGTACCTGTCTGACGCAACACCCGTCGTGCTGGCGTAACGCGCACACCCACACCGGTGCATATGGCTAATTAAAAATAAAACTAGTCTATTACTACTCTAACGTTACCGAGAAACGTTCAAGGTTTCGATTTTCAAGGTCCGGGAAAGGCGCGGCCCTAGCAAGTCATGATCGCTATGCTGGATTCGAAAAAACGGATCAAATTAATGCGTAATTATTTTATTACATTAAATAATGATGGCAATTAGACGTGTTAGAAGCATTTATGAAAAATAAACACAAAAACCTTGATTATATTACTCAATATATTTATATAATTATTAGTTTGTATGTGAAAGGTTATCTCTAAATCGATTAAATCGATTTTTAAATTCTTATCACCGGTTAAAAGCGTAAGCGTCCGTAAATAACATCAATTATAATATAATTTAATTTGTAATTTAATTCTAAAGCTTACTAAATTATAATTTATTTGTCAATTAAATAAATCGTTTTATCCTATTCCTAAAGAACCCCAGTAAAAAAAGGTTGGAAAACGCTGGCTTATTAGGAACATGTGACTGGACTGGTATTTTCCCCTCAAGTAATTTTCTGTTATATGGCTCGAAACAAGAGGTCATGTATGTCGGGCCTCCAACTTTATGAAACCGTCATGGATATTATATAAAAGGCCAAAAGCAGCCACGAGCGCACTGACTTTGCTGAAGGTCCGGTCACTGCCGCCCTAGCTATATTATAAGCAGCTTCACCTGAGACAGTTCAACGGTAATATACGAGGAAGCTCTTATATGGTCTATTACGAGAATTTCAAAAAGTGTATAACTCCATTAAACCTTTTACTTATATCTACTTATACTGGTCTTAGAATGTCCTTTGCAGGCCGGCACCCTGAACGAATAGACAGTATTCCCCCAATCGAGGACCATTCAATGGTTTCTAATCAGCAGGAATATGACACATCCCCGGCCATCGCTATTATGTTGGCCGGGAAGACCAGTGTTAAATTTTTCCAATACTAAAAAAAAGCAATAAGAAACTTATCTTCTAAGAACAAAACTGAGTTAAGGGGTAACCACACTTATTGACATGAGCCGATTATACGAGTATATTGTCACTTTGAGTCGACCAGTTTTGAAGATCACCGCATTATCAGCTACAAAAAGCTTTTGAAACCATTTGAACATCAATTAGTGCCTTTATCACTTTGAGCATAAATAATGTAACTAACGCTATGATAATGCCATTAGAACTGATCGGAACTTCGATATGAGGAAAATTCATTGCTAGTTCCGATATGATATAAAGCATATAACTTGTTTTTTTTTCGGCATGTCTTACGTTAGTGGCCTGGGAAAGACCTTCACAACAAAACCGGGCTTGGTGGGCGAACGCATAGGGCGCTCAGCCAGCGAAATTTATGGGTTGGACGGCTACGCAAGGGCACCCTGTGGGTACGGACCTCGACTTGGGCGGTCGGCCAGTTGAAAAACGAACCTAACTGTGATCTACCAGCGTTTCGGAAGCGACTACCTTGAGAAGAAACGCCGAAAGAAACTCAAGGCTGCGTCGGAGTGAAACTGCGTTATTTAAACGACAGTACATAACTTGTATTTCACTGTTATTACATGAACAAAAGCTCTTTCTAATCGACTGAAACTGATCCCGTTTCGTAAGTGTGGCCACCCTTTTACAGTTTCTAAGATTTGGTGATATTAGCAACTCGTATTTCACCTTCACAGGTACATAGATGATTACCATGGTACATTAAATATAATAACGTTTATGTGTTTTAAATTATAGGTTTTTCAATATCATCAGCTACGACTGTCTTGCGAGATGTGCTTGCTATTTTTACATCGATTCTCAGAACAACAGGTGAGTACAGTATACAGGTATGTATAGTAAAAAGTTTCCTTAAATATCTTGAGTTCTGTCTGCGGTTTAATGAATCATTGTTATTTGCACCCGCACTTTCCGATACAGTAAAGCGATTTATTAGTAGTTGTGTTGGCCTGTCGTTGCTCAGATAAATAGATTTGAGTAAGTATACATCATAGATGGGCAAAATGTAATCAGATTAATAAAATGATTAACGATTACATTTTACGTTTTTTACCATTAATATGACTGCATTTTGCTCCTTTGTGTTTTAAACACTACAAAATCCCAGATTGTATACACATTTATCATTTCTTAATGTTTTAAATGGATTTAATCATGATTACAGTGCAAAAAAAATTAAAATTACGACTACATTTTGTAATCGTTCTTCATTAATCAGATTACAATTTGGCCATCTCTGATTTACATATTCTAATTTTGGCGTTAATAAATAACTTATATGCTATTTCAGATTATAATTTATCTGGTACCTTTCATCGAGATTTGCTTAGCCTGCGTAGCCACTTGATTAAGTAAGAAAAAACGATTTGTTTTACTTTGGAAAACCTTTGTAGGACACTCAGATCGCATATAGGGGGATTGGCAGCTGAGGTGTGTTGGACTTATACTGACTAAAGACACCAAGGTGATTACTTCACCACATTGGCGGGGACTGAAAGACTTTCCCATCTAATCTTGAACGTCTAAAATATTTCGGAGAGAAATTATTAGGAACTTACTTGTCATAGTAAAACTTAAGTTAAAATTCTAAAGTCTTTCTCCCTTATAAAACCAGGAACCAGTCACTGTGGGCTGGTGGACAATTGAACTGATTGACATTGCTATAGTTCTCTACGAACATAAATTACATACCTGTCATATCGTCCTACCTGTATTTATTTAGCCGTGGTGGCTGCCGGCAGAATAGAATAGCATCCCCCTCTTCTTGCTGAGGTGTCGTAAAAGGCGACTAAGGTATCTCTTGAACACCGCAATTCTACCAAGTGTGCAGAGAAGGAAAACTCGACCAAACCTGCATCCCGCTCCCTCCCGATCGTACTGGTTCTCCATTCCATCGGGCCTGAGGGAGCTCGGACGAGAGAGCGCTTTTCTGGCGCGCGTCCAGTTATGCACTTAAATATCTCCTGCGCAATTGACTGTTTCCGAAAACTGGGCCTTGATTTTCTTAATCGACGTTGAAACAGTCGCCGTGGCCGAATCCGGCTAGGACATCATCATTGATTTACGTATGTTAGCTAAAACGAACATTAGTCTGGTCCACAAATTTAAGGTCGCTCAACATACTATGCTCGGTGTTTCTCTGAAGGATCGAGTCAAAAGAATGGTCAACAGAGGACTAGCAAACTGAAGTAATAGTGGTCTGGTCATAAAAAGACGTTTCCAAAGCACCAATAACCATTGGAGTAGACGTCTTGAGTGGACGCCACGTCTTGGCAAACGTGGTGTAGGACGTGACAGACAGGATGGATGGGATGGCTGGATTAGAAGAACCGAAGATCGAAGTCTGAGGCGAATCTAGAAAGAAGCTGTGCCCAGAAGTGGAAAAATACAAGCTGATGATAATATTACATGCGTGAATAGAAATGAAAAATATAAAATAAAACAAGGGTATGGTGCTCTATGAATATTGAAGCCCTCTTGTTCATATTGATGCCAAGCCCGATAGGGTCCATAGTTGTTAATAAAAAAACATCTGTATTCATTGTGAAGTTCAATAAATAATTTGATTTGATAATGATATATTATCACAAAAAAGAAAATAATTCTCTTCTACATTTATTATGCGAACGGCTAAGGAGTGGAATACGCTTCCAGCGGCCATATTTCCGCGATCTTATGCCCTGGGAGTCTTTAAGGAAGAGTGAATAGGCATTTGCTGGGCGACCGCGTTTCATCATCGAACTCATCTTCACCTTCCACCAGGTGTGATTGAGGTCAAGCGTCCTTCTATAAATTATATAAAAAAAAATATCAAATTGTTTCACGGAATCATCTCCTTTCTTTATTATACAATCTCTTTAATGAATTTATATAGTACAGTAAAATATAGGTAAGTAATGACCCTTTTTAAAAAGACGCCTTTTAGAGTATTTAAAAAAACAAGCACAAACAGTCTCTCTTCTCAATCTCTATTACTTTGACAGAGCGATTGGGTCAAGTATAACAATTGGGGGCGCGCAGCACTACAAACTCTCCATCTGTCACGGACTAATGTAAGACGGGCGTTTTTATTGATCGACATATTGGCCAGAACTTCTTCGTCGTCCAACGTGGCGGAGATCTTCCACAGGACCTGACGGCATTGACTTTTCTTTGCACAACCATGGCATCGCTACGGCACGTCGCATCGCCAAAGTATCGAACGATCCTGATCCTGATGTGTACTATGTCAATAAAAGCAGATATTGACGTTGAGATCCTCAAGAATAGAGCCACAGTTCGTAGTCACATAGTGGACATCTATCTATAATATAAAAATGAATCGCAAAATGTCTTGATAAGCGCGAAACTCGAGAACGGCTGAACCGATTTGCCTGATTTTTTTTTTTTTGTTGTGTTTGATGAAGTCTGAGAAAGGTTATTACGGAGAGAAAAATTTTAAAAATTCCCTGCAACTGTCTAAAAATAACACTTTTCTGTATTCTCATACAAAAAAATCGTTATAAGTCATTTTGAACTTTAATACCACACCATAAAGTTCAAGTGTTAGTGGACAGGTTCTGGGAAGGCAAAACAACTGAGTGACGTATAAATATTAATGTCAATATGTGTCAATTTTTATACATATAACATTAAGGCCAGGTTCATTCAAACAATTTTTAAAAAACAGCCCACAGGCCAATAGCTTTTTGCAGAATGAAATCTGACGCGGAAGCTATTAACATTAAAAAAAACAATGTGACTTTGTTTTAGAGAAATAGGGCAGAACAAGGTCTGCCGGGACAGCTAGTTGTCTGTAATATTATGTCGTTTTCTGACATAGCACCTTTCATCTTTGACGTCATATATCCAAATCATATGACTAATTATCAAGATGTTCATCGTGGTATCACAGCCGCAACCATCACGTGTATTAATATTTGTTTGCCTTCGCTTGCAAATACTCTAAATTAATTAAGTTTCAGGTATGAATCACATCGCTAACAAAGATTTTCGTGTTAATGACGTTTCGTTTAATACCCTAGCGTGTACTGTGAATGTTTACTGATCAGTATTTTTTTCGTTTAAGATGTTTGCCTGCTATTTTCGAAGTTGCTTGGGGATATCAGATGACCAACGAAGCTATTCTTTCGAAAACCAACTGTAAAAGCGTTATGGCATTGTTGAAACAAAACGGATTCACTAGTTTAGTTATATTCATCGTACTGTATGAGTACCCGCGCCAAGTAATTCTTGGACAGATTTGACGATCACCTCGTGTTCCAATTCAAGAGCTTGCAAGCGTGATTTGAAAAGTTTTTACCCAGACAGAAGTACTTAGGAGACGTGCGCCAGCATGAGACCTAAGAGACGTCACGACATCTCTTCCAGGATGTTAAAACACGATAAGACCTGACAATAGTATTAAACGAAAGAGGCTCCAAACGTCGGCTACTCCAGTAGATTCACGTTTCATTGGCGACACGTATACGAAGAAAAACGACCTGCTATTGGTCAGCTTAGATATAAAAGGCGTAGTAAATGATGAGGATGACACGATTACAACATTCTCTGTAACAGTTTAATAATCCACCTGTCGAAATGCTGTGGCCATTGAGGATTTTACTATACTCGTACGTTCCTAAACACTTAAAATCATTCTGTGTTCCAGCTTGTCCCATAATATTGTTTACCCATCCTTAGTCCAACAAAAGCCTTTACACTTTTTCTAAATGCTCTCAAATCGTAATATTGTGGAAATACAGTCACAAGGAGCGTATTACAGTCTTTTGCTGTTCGCATTATGAAGGAATATAATGAACTTTTTAGTACAGATTTGGTGAATATGCATGATTAGGGGACCACTAGTTCTGTTCGGTCGTTTTTGCTGACTCTCTACTCTAAAAGACTTCTTGTCCACCTTTCTAATAACGTGTCTCTTCCCCCTTTATATAAGTTTTGATATACTGTATAGATTTATCTCAGAAGTCCTTAAACGGTCGAGCGTAAGCGATCAGTCGATCACGAGAGCTTTTTGCGTCAATCTTGGAGAATAATAGCCGAAATCAATCGATTTACAATTTTTTTGATGACTACGTGATTCAAATTTATGTTGGTTCACAGCCAAGCTAGAAACCAGATAAGCCTAAAATAAACCATAATTACCATTAAATACCACCATTATTATGGTGGTTTAAGCCAGAATAAACTCCTTATTACCTTTCTATATTGGAATAGCCCCAATGCTAGCAGAAAAACGCGGCTTATGTAACTAGCTAAAATGCTACGCCAAAATCAATAAAGTCGCATTTTTGGATGTAAGTTTTCATTACCGTTTTTGGAGCTGTTAGCTACCTATGCCATGATACATCCTATGTTTATACATTACAATTGTGTATCAAACAAACTTGCGGCATCTGCCAGCTCCTAGAGAATCGATCGCTTGTAGTCTAACAGTTTTATGGTAAATCGTCTGCAGCTAAAATATCTCTGATCTAAGTTTCTTAACCTCTGATCTAAAATTTTCCAATATAAAAGATTGTTTTTTAAAACAAAATCCTTGTTTACTAAACATGAGTTTTATAACACCTACAATCTCAGGGAAAAACCTTGCTAAGGTTGAATTAATGTTACAGTTATGAAATAAAAAACTAACTTGAATCAACGTATATTCCCATGACGTAAAAAGGGTGGCGCCTTGGTCGGATTTCGATGAAATAAATTATAACACGATCAATGTCGCATGTGTATAAAGCAGGTGTGTACAAAAAACCTGTATTTTAACGCTATTATACTGCAGTATTTTTAAAATTCTGCATTTTAAAAGGAAAAACGGAGCCTTTAAATAATCACTTTGTTGTCCATGTGTTTGTTTGTCAAGACCTTTTTTTTTCAGGAACACGTGGCTATATCATGTTGAAATTAATATGAAATACTCAAATTTGCAGTATCTTATAACTTTAAAAAATATATAATCCTATGTCAACGCAGTTAAAAGATATGTCTGTTAATGTATTTTTCGTCGTTTTTACCGTATTCGCAAGGAAACCAACACTTAGGATTAGTACTTCCTGATTTATTTCCTTATTGACCTGGACTCATAAAGTTAGACAAAAAGTATGGTCTTATATGACAAGTACGGGTAAAAGTCCGAAAACCCTACATTTACATTTAAATTATTTAAAAAAAAATGTTTTTTACAATTATAAATGAATTTGCAGGTAGTAAAAGGACTGCGACCTATATTCATGTATACGGAAAGCCGATTACCAACGGCAAAGTTAAATTTGTGCCGTAATATGGTTTACCTTTCTCTTAAAGCAATGAACGTTTATTTGTACGGGACCCTCAATGCGAGTCGGGCTCGCACTTGGCTGTTTTTTATACTGTCTAAGACATAGTTGGTTAACCGTGTATTAAAAAAATGAATTTCAGGGCTAATGAGTTTCGTCACGCCCCGTGTAATTAGTGAGTCAGCGGACGAATTTGGTTTCCCAGGCTCGGGTGGAGCGATTAGAGGGACACCCCGGGGGTTTTTAGCCAGTAGGAGTCTGACACACCGGGGTCGCTGCCCTCACAGCTGCTCTGATGCTCCTATCTAGGATTTTCCCCCGGGTAACGAAAAAAAGGATCATTATCCTTTTTTTTTTATTGTCTTGTACGGGAACTTTATTCGTGTACAGTGTAACGCTACATAGCGTTTTATATAAGTTTAAACTAGATTTAATTTACTGGTACAAGTCGCCCTAAGTGAGTAAAGTACTATTAGCAACCAGAGATCGGCAAAATGTAATCTGATTAATGATCAACGATTACAAAATGTAGTCGTAATTTTAGTTTTCTTGCTCTGTAATCATGACTAAATCCATTTAAAACATTAAGAAATCATAAATGTGTATACAATCTGGGATTCTGTAGTGTTTAAAACATAAATGAGCAAAATGCAGTCATATTAATGGTAGAAAACGTAAAATGTAATCGTTAGTCATTTTCATTAATCCGATTACATTTTGCCCATCTATGTTAGCGACATTGAAATTCGATTTTAAAATATTTAAGGAAAATAAAAAAAGTTTGCCCCGAAACAAGTCAATGCACCGGGATATGGGTCGTGTCACGGGTTATAAAATTCAGTAGCTACTTTTTTCACCTGCCCCGTATGATGCAATGATGGCCGAATGACCGTCAGTCCCAACTGCAGGTATGTGGGCAATCGCATTCCATTGCGTAACTGTACTGCGATGTTCAAAAGTTCATGAACAAGCTTATTTTCAGTCATTCGACATACTATTTGTCTATTGAAGAAATTAATAGCCGCCTATTATTACAGCTTAAGTCAGTCAATGTTTAGCTTTTTAATAGAAACATGTGGACTAGATAAAGGGGTTTTTTAACTTGAACAGCATAGGAAAATTGTAAATTCAAAAGCAATATGATAATATGGTTTTATGAAGCTTTGGTTATTTTTGCGTTAAGGGATTTTTTTTTTTACAGAATTAAACTAGGTTCATAAGAGGATCATTATTTGTACGACACAAAAAAGTTTGGATAGCAGAACTTAAATTCAGTGAAAACTTGTTCAGAAAATTTCTATACGTATTTACCTAGAGGGTACTGTAATATTGCCTAAAATAATAATGTTTGGTAATTTACGAAATTATAATTACAAAATGAACGATAAACAAAGCTTTCAATTTGTAAAACAAAACCTGTTTTATGCCTATTTAAAATAAGTTAAAAGTACTATAAATAAAATTACAGACGGGCTTTAAAGAACTTGTACCCTAAGCTGTAATAATATTTATATTTTAAAGTACTAATAAACATTCATAGATTAAGCTGATTTTTTGACTTTGTAAAATAAAAGTGGCTTTGGCTATTGAAATATATAAACAGAAATAATATGAATAAAACAAGGCTGTATAGCCCGATCCTTTGCCTGCCTTTTGGCGAGCATAATAAACATTGTTTGAGTTTATCATAGATCAGTTTTTTAATAGAGATTTCTAATGTTAGCGCGTCAGACATTCAATTAATAAATGATTCGTGACCTGCATCCTATTGATCCTTATTTGATTACCATAAGCATTTAGTACAGATCAAAAAGATCCTTTACAAATGTATCCTTCAAATTAATATCTGGCTCAGATATCAGGAGTAGAAAAAATTGCACCCATGTAAGCCGACCCGGATTTGATAGTGTAGAATATATTTATTTTAATCCAACGCACAAATACTTCAAAAGCAGTAATAAATGAAAAATAATTAATAAAAAACCGAATAAAAACATAAAGATAATTTAATTCTGCTAAATATTGTATAAGGCGTAAAATAAATAAATTAAAACTTGATAACGCCCACTACAAATTAGCAATTTAAACGTCCATTTGTCTCATTCTAACAAAAGCTTTTCAACTTTATATAAAAAGAAGTCGAGTTGCACGTCACTTTTGAGATTTTTATTATTTTCTTCGGGTGTACAAATACATTTTTTGCTGTCGAGATGAAAGCGCAGGTCAAAATCTGACGTAACTTTGGTAACTTTTACATCGTGGGGGTGGTATTTACAGTTTCCTAATAGATAAATCAGGACACAATGCGCAGGCACTGATGTAAAAAGTGACAGATATTGCAGCGATTATAACCTCGAGACAAGTGAATTGTTACTCTCGCCTAGTGTTACCATATTGATGTATTGACCGGGACATTTGCCTTTTAAATGGTAATAACAGTGAACAAAAACAAACCAACATTATTTAATTACTTTTTTTGTAAATTACATATATTAATAAAGCTTTAGTGCACCCTAGATGCCAGTCTCGTATGACAAAATGACAATTGTATAAATCTTTTTGCGTTAACCGATGTTGGTTCACCCAATATAATCTTAATTCTTCTGACACTCCGCCAGTCCTGAAAGAGAACCTTTATTCCTGCTCCTTCTCTTGTCATTGTGATCACATTCCCAAAGCAGATGATAAATGATATCAACCACCTTGCAGCGCTCACAAAGTGGGGCAATCTTAATTTGTATATGAAAATAATAACTACTAAAAGGAATGCGTCTCGAACGAATTCTAAATGCAACTATTAAAGACCTCTAGAGAAGCTGGTGTAGTCAAACCAAAGAACTCGCCACAGACTATATTAAGATGTTTAATACCAAAAAACCGTGAACGTGGATCTATTTTCAAAAAAATTGTTATTTACTGAGCTACTAAGTTACTACTTAGTTAGTTACTTATTAAACTATGGTTATTTTAATAACTAACTAATACAGTTAAATACGTATTAGTTTATTTTCCACATTTGAAGGGTAAACATATAGCACTATACAAACAATAAAAGCACACAAAAACAATGCAAAACAAAAATCAAGTTACGGGACACAAAGCAATAGACCATTCGTCTAAAGGAGCCAAACGCAGAAGTTACAAGTACAAATTTATAAGTTAGTTACAGTGACTAAGTAAGTAAATAGTGGAAAGTTACTAAGCTATTTCAATGGCTTAATTTAGTTTGTTAATCTAATAGATAATGGTTCATTATAAATTAATTAAGGCTTTATTGTAAACCACAATTTTTTGATAAATAAGTCTAAAATTTGGTTTCAAAAAATTAATTACTTAATATTTTATTATTTTACATTGAATTATGATTTCGACACAAACTATGTAAAGTTTATATTTGACGTAAGATTCAATTCGCTTACTTGGGTCTTCACCACTATACATGTGTACAGAGACCGTCATAGTAATTCGCTGCAGCCTGTCGCGTTTTAAAATCAGCTCAAATCCAGGCCAAAAACCAATGACATGTCCCAGTGTACCGGGATGGATGGCTAACCTACTGTATTAATTAGCTTTGATTCATTACGATATCAGATATTGTAGAGATTAAATTTTGTAGCATTATAATTATTATAAATTAAAACGAACAGTTTTAACAACTATATCCTTGAATATGATTATATCACCTGTTTATATTCAATCAATAGTTAATTATTCTATGAGCAATTATTTAAATAGGGCTTTAAATATATTTAAAAGAAAATCATAAATATATAGAAAGAAGTGAACTGTTATTTAAAATTCATAAATACTGGTCAACAAAAAGTTGTTTAACCTTGTTCTACCCTCTCCATTTCATAACAGACCTACGGGCATACACTTACGGAGTCACAGCTATGCGGTAACTCATATCCAGAGATGGGCAAAATGTAATCTGATTAATGATGAACGATTACAAAATGTAGTCGTAATTTTAATTTTCTTGCTCTGTAATCATGATTAAATTCATTTAAAACATTAAGAAATCATAAATGTGTATACAATCTGGGATTCTGTAGTGTTTAAAACATAAATGAGCAAAATGCACTCATATTAATAGTAAAAAAACGTAAAATGTTATCATTAATCATTTTCATTAATCTGATTACATTTAGCCCATCTATGCTCATATCCCAACTAGGACTTTGAAGTTCTCTAACTTTCTCCTTTGTCGAGCTGTGGAAAAATCTCCCGGCGAGCGCATTCTCTCTGTCCTATGATATTTATGCAGGTCGGCATGATCACTCGGTTATCGAGAGCAGTGGCGTTCACCCCATACCTGCATAAAAACCTTGCTTGGCTTATTATAAATAAACCATGTATAAATTAATTATAAATTAGAACAAACAATTTGTACTCATCAAATTTTTGGATTCAATTTGTTACCATGTGTGTACGTTTGCACACAAAAAATATACCCGTAATGAGCCTTTAATTTTATATATTTATTTAGAGGGCTTATAACTGAAAATCTGCATACCTTGTTTACATTTACTATGCACGCCACTGATCGAGAGCTGTTTTTAGCTGTTGATAGTCGCTTTTTTGACTAAACCATGTTTATACGTAATGTCAACACTCAGCCGAATGTAGATATAAAACATATCACCGACTCACGCGGAATAAATTTTCAAAATCTCATTATAAATACTTCCACGGGTCATATGCGCGAATTAACTTACTTTGAATTCACTACGTTTTTATGTCTCTTTGTAAAAATGCCGATACTATGAGTATTTTGTGAATGACACCTTGATAGACGAGGATAAAGTACGAAATGAGGTTATCTGACAGAGAGTCAAAGTTGTCGACATAGCTCTCCGTATTAGCAAGCTGAAATGGCAGTATCTGACCATATATGCTGAAGAACTGATGATCTTGGAGCAGGTGCATCGTTGAGTCTGCAAATTAGCAGGTGTAGCTTGGGGCACCCCCAGCAAGGTTAAGCAATGATCTGCGGAAGGTGGCCGAACGGGATTGGATGAGGAAAGCCGAAGATCGGGCTCAATGGCGCTTGATTAGAAATACCTATGTCCTGCAGTGGAATAGCTAGGGACATAGATTGGTAAATGTAATCAGATTAATGAAAATGATTAACGATTACATTTTACTTTTTATACCATTAATATGACAGCATTTTGCTCATTTATGTTTTAAACATTACAAAATCCCAGATTGTATACACATTTATGATTTATTAATGTTTTAAATGGATTTAATCATGATTACAGAGCAAGGAAATTAAAATTACGACTACATTTTGTAATCGTTGATCATGAATCTGATTATATTTTGCCCATCTCTGGCTAGAGGTGGGATGATGATCCTTAAATGAGCTCATAACAGGTCCGGGCAGTAGACTTGAGGGAGTCTGCTGTCCGGATGAGAGGGTGGCGGTGTGCAGTGTCCGGCGCGCCGCCTGTGAGATAGGTATTGGAAGGGTGGGCTCTTTACCCCTACCCCTCCCAGAGAGGCAGCCTCGACAAGGCATTTCGCTCTCCGGGCGTCTGGATGAATTTGGTTTCCCAGGCTCGGGTGGAGTGATTAGAGACACCCCTGGGGTTTTTAGTCAGTAGGAGTCTGACACACCGGGGTTGCTGCCCTCACAGCGGCCCTGAAGGTCCTATGCAGGATTTTCCCCTGAGACACAAAAAAAAGCTCATAACAGATGAATTTTGTGAGTCAGTGAATGGCTACCCAAGTTGGCCAAGCGTGGAACGTCTTGTTGCAGAAATTATTGGCAGACATGGTCTAGTTTACGGATTATAACTTGATGAGCTTTACATGAGATCAAAGAAGGTGTCTTAGCATGGAATGCTATACGCAACAGTAGACAGAATCGAGCTGCTAATGTTGTGTTACAATAATAGAGGAGCACAACGGCAAATGTCACTGATAAGCTAGGCTGGATTTATATCCAGCAAAAATAAAATATAATAAATATAAATAATATATAAAAATAAATATAAATAATAGTTATTAAATGCTAAATATTAATGTGAACACCATTAACAATTAACGTATACTTTACAATAAATATATTTTATGTTGGCAAGCATAAAGAAAGTGACAGGAAGGATATGGCGGGTTTGGATAAGTTTTAATGGCGGCGGCTTGAGTAGTTGAGTGGCGAAAAGGAAGGCGTTTGATATTGTGCTGGAGTTCTGTAAATGAAAAACGAGCGATAGGTAGACCGCTTATGCGCTGGGCTGACGACATCAGACCCATAGCGGGCGCTAGCTGGTACAAAACAGCTTTAAACAGATCAAATTGGAATTGTTTGGAGGAGGCCTATACCCGAAGTAAAGGGGTTCTCATCGACACTGTACTGTGAGACCATTAAAAAATTAGCTAACTTTTTAAATAAGCACGTACAGTTAGAATGAAATCTTAAGTTATGCACTAATTTAATCGATTATTATATATTACATTTTTTTTTTCTAATCTCATTTGATTTATAATGGTAATTTTTTTTGTTATTTATGTGTGTTTTTTTTTTATTTCAAAATGGTGTATTCGTCATAATAATTGTATATTTTTATTAGATATTGTGGATGAGAAATAAATGGCTTTTTTATTTTTTATTTTATTTTAAATGAATAACAAATAATTATGTGGTCGGAGTTTGATGCAATGGTCCTCACAGGTGTCCATCGATCCAGTACGAAGCCTAGAACACAAATAAAAGAGATTTCGAATGGCGAGTTTACCAACTAGCAGATAAGTGTTGGTAATGGAAGGTGTTTTAAGCTAGGTTACATTTACACTGGGAAATTCCCGTGAAAATCGATTTAGTAGTTCATGAATCATACCTGGAAAAACGTACACATTTTGTGTTTATTAGTACAAAAGATAAATAATACAAAATAGCAGTGTTTATCAGCTTAGTACAAATAAATAAATGACTATAAAATTCAGGCGCCAGTCTCGATATATTTACGTAATCTATAGCCAGTTTTTTGTAGACATTAATCAATTAACTAAATATCAAATTAAATTATGACTTGTCTTGTCGGCAACTCGTCTCGCATATTATACAAGATCGCAAGCTCTATAATTTTTACCTTTGCTTATTTCGATGTAATAATTATCTAATAGTGAGGCACGAATATTCGTAAATTAGGCTTTGGAGCGAAAAAATGTTAAAGACTCTCTCTGTTTATACTTGTGTTTTGAGGCCAGTTCGACCCCTATCACCTCACAACTGTGGCCTGCAGTAGCGTTCATTCCATAAATGCATGAAAGCATTGCATGCCATTACGATAAATAAGTCTGGAAAAAAATCCTTTGATTTAAACAAAAAAAGGAACCCTTTATATTCATATCTATTCTATTTTCATACCATCTATCTTCCCTATGAAAGTAATATAATATTTATTATCATTATATAATATTCAAATTCATTATGTGAATCTGCCTACCCTGTCCAAATAACATATGCGCGTCACTGGTGGCATATATATAAAAATAAACATTTTTTTTAATTTCCTGTTTTTAAATTCATTAGTTTAGGCATTACTATAATATGTTAGATATGACAAGTATTTATACATATAGATTTAGTAACAGTTACACGAAGTCTCCTAGTCTTACGGTATATTTGCTTTTGTCTTATGATCTACACAAAGATATACAGACTTATATATCCATGAGTCGTGATAAAACAATTTTTTCATCTTAAAAAATTTTTCGCTACAGGTACTCAAATCCAGTACCTTCAGTGTTGTAGGCAGGGTCATAACCAAGCGACAACCATTTCGCTAACCGAAAAATATATTTATTGAAGCTTGAACAAGTTCCAGACTACCATATATTAAAAGTGTGCCATTTAATTTCAATTAATTACTTGAAGATATAGACGGGTGTAATAGTCAGTTACTGCTTAAAGCGTGACAGTTAAAACTTCAATCTTATCTGGTAATAAATAGGGATGGTTATCGCAAATGTGATTTGTTTACTGGGCAGCCAGCCTCGCCGATGATCAATCGTAAGGCAGTGTTTGGTCTTTTTGCTTTTTTGCTAAATCACCGGTTATCTGCGACTTACAATGGATTTGCATCACCGTCTGTGCGCGCCGAGCCTTCGAATCGGCACAACACCGGTAAATTATAACTTTGCACGATCCCTTTTACTGTAAGGTTGATATTTATAAACGTTCTTCTGACTTTGCTTAGACTTTTCTTAAGAAATCAGTTCATCTGTGTCAAAAATTTGAATATACATATAATAGGAATTTGAGTATAGCTTAAGTATTTACAGAGCCCGATGTTTCCAAATCATAGGAAGGAGAAAAACTTTTTGTGACCTTGACGTACATTTCTGAGGTTTTCTTTATGATTCATAGGCGGACGGTTGACCTCAATCCCACCTGGTAGAAGGTGAAGATAACTCCGACGATGAACCGCCTCCGCCCAACAAAAAGCAATGTCGGACTTATCTATACTAATATTATAAAGCTGAAGAGTTTGTTTGTTTGTTTGTTTGTTTGAACGCGCTAATCTCAGGAACTACTGGTTCGAATTGAAAAACTATTTTTGAGTTGAATAGACCATTTATCGAGGAAGGCTTTATAACATCACGATGCAATTATTAGGAGCGAAGAAATAATGGAAAATGTGAAAAAAACGGGCAAAATTATTCATCCTTGAGGGCTTCCATTGCGTACGCTGCAAAAACGGTTCAAGATATCAAAAATATATGTAAGAAAGAATTATTCCTCTTGAAATGATCTAAAAAAATGTCCGTGACATTATATGTCTATCTTTTAAGATTAAGTCACTAGAACCGTTTTTATGGTAAACAAATTTGGTCGAAACTAATGCATTATTTGTTAAGAGTTGTATCAACGTAATAATATTAATCTTTATCCAAATAAATGTGTTAATTAAGAGTATTAATTGTGAACAAAACTGTCTTTGACATCACTTAATTTCAATGAACATCTTAGAAGATATTACAAAACCTTATATAGCAAAACAACGTTTGCCGGATCAGCTAGTCGGCTTATAGAGTACTACCAAAAACCCTCTATAGTTGGGAGTTTTTAAAAAATAGTACTTTGTTATCCGACAAATTACACTAACAATCTATTTGAACTACGAAACATACTATATAATTATGCATACTTCTATCATATGTACATGAAATTTGTATGTGCAGTGAATAGTATATTAGGCATGTCGGATTAATGGGGGCGCAGATTAGACAGGGACGGGATTACCCTATTAAGTAAGCACTATTTCTTACACCACTTCTCGCAATGCAGAGATACGGCCTTAATAAAGGCCAGACGTTGCCGAGGGTCGGAGTAGGGGTTAATACTGTACCTCTGGCCCCGGTCAGACGGGAAGAAGAAACACCCGTGGGGTTTTAGTCGATGCAAGTCGGAAACACCCGGGGGCAGCTTTCACCGCCCTCTGAGGTCCGTCAGGGATTTTCTATGAATCCCGATTCATAATGCTTACTTCCAAATTGGCGGATTTTCACCTCTTAGGGGTAGACTATATGAAAATTCTGCTTAGTTGGCACCTACATCATATAAAGATGCCAGTGTCCTAATTGTTTGATACAAGCTTCAGTAATTTAGACTCTACTATGATAAGCCAGTTAGGAATATTGCATAGGAATGAAATATTGTTCAGATCTTTGCGATGGTTCTGCCCAGTACTTAATTGACGTCCTGGATAGGTTGCAGCGGAGGGCTGTGTGCATTGTGAATGATCCTGACGTGACTAAGCATCTTGAACCGCTCCAGTTGCGCAGAGATATTGCCTCACTGAGCGTTTTCTACCTTCTGTATCACGGCGAGCGTTTTGAAGAATTATTCAACCTTGTTCTAACCTCTCCTTTCCATAAAAGCATCACGCGTGCGGGCTTACTGAGTCAGGACTATACGGTAACTCACATCCCGGCTAGGATTAAGAAATTCTCTAACTTTTACTTTTGTCGAGTCATCGAGCTTTGGAATGGTCTTCCAGCGAGCATGTTCCCACAGTCCCATGATTTGAGGGTATTTAAGCTAGGCGTAAAGATATACTTGTGCAGGGCGCCATTATCGCTGCGACTGAATCTTGCTTACAATATAGTCTGGAAAGGTCTCTAAGATAAGTCCGAATAAGAAAGGACGAGTGGTTTTATAAATAAAAATTATATATCGAAGCCAGACGGCGCTTGATTTAAGCAAATATCAAACACAGCCTTTTTTCTCCGGTCAATGATTAAACATGTAAATAATGTTAAAAAGTTGGCGCCACACTTCGCTAGATGCGGAAGCGGTTGACCTTCAACCCGACGCCGCGGAGTGCGGTCTTGGCGCCGATACGTAAATTAATAAAAAACAATGAATAAAAAACCGTCTGAGTGAGTACTCGTGGGTCATTCGTACTTCTGCGTGTCCACAGATCATTTAAAAGAAGACGTCGAACATAACACCAATGAAATCTCACTTTGAAGCTTAATCCGTCTACTGTTGGAGTGCGGAATTGCGACGATATGTAAATTAATAAAAAAAACGTGTGATTGGATACTTGAGGAGTCTAATTTCAAAACTCATAAATTTATAAAAACTTATAATTAATCTTTGACATAACAATCACATTCTTATAAGGTATTTAAATTATTATTCTAGAGTGAAAAAGCAAAAAAGAAAAAATTCTTATAAAATATTTGCTTTGATAAAAACATTTCAAATTACTATTAGGACTATTAAGTAATTTTGAACGTAAAATCGTTTTAGCGGGTTTTAATATTAGACGCCTCATATGTGGATTTTTTTTTAATTCTCTATTTTTTTTTTGGAACTTTGGGTCAGTCTGACCATGTCAGTCCCATAATCACACTGTGTAAATGCTAATTCAACAATGTATATGTGAGTCTACAGAGCATCTCAGCTGCGCAAGATGTTTGCTCAGCTAAGACGCTCTGAAATAAACCCACATCAGACCTGTTCAAACCAAATTGTTTATACAGGATTTCTCTCATAGAAACGCTCCGAACACATTACACCAAGAAATGGTGTATGTCTTCTGGGACTCCACATTCATATGTGGATCATTCGTACTTCTGCGTGTAACACTAGAATACTTAACAACGTGAGTAAGATCACTTAGAAGAAGACGTTGAATGTAATAAATCTTTCTTGCAATAAATCACTTTAATACCACTTTGACCCATCGACGGCGGAGTGAAGACTTGGCACCTAAACGTAAATTATTAAAAAGCCGTCCGAGTATCCAATGGGTCTTTGGTATTGTAAAAATACACATAGATTACACAGGAACAGATGTGCTGATATAAATCATATTTTTCTTGTAATACATTAATGGAATCGCACTTAAAAGATTAACAACTACTGAGAAGGGACTTGATGCCAATTTGTAAATTAGTAAAAATATATTAATAAAATTAATCTGAATATCCACTTGTGAGTTTTTTTTTTACACTGGCTCGACATAGTGACTACAGAGTACCTGATGGTAAGTACAGTGTAGTTCAAAAACGAAGGCGACTATCAAAGGATGAAAATCCATTGATAGTCTACATCGTCATGTCGGCCCACATATACCACGACTGAAGGTCTCTAGGTATATGAGCCACTAGATATACACAAGCTGATCTCGAAACGCGACAAGCCGAAACTGGTCACTATGACGGGCTTTTCACCCATGTACTGTGGTCGCGATCCAGACGGGCACCGACGCCCTACCACCTCGCTGCTGCTCGTTTAGCATCACCCAGGAGCCACGTGTAGGGAAACTAGGGTAAAGCCTACGGACGCGAGCAGCATCGACTCTCATTCATATTTATACGTTTGCACAGGCCACTCGAAGACGTGTTATATAACAGATCTTTCTAGTAACACATCGGTTGAAGTATTAACGTACTTACCTAATCTATGAAATCATCTTAAAGGAATCATAGAGTAAACATTAATACATTGTATACTGTGGGCATGGCCATATTTCATTTTATTCAACCTACTATAGATAGATTGGTGATTAGAATGAGTTTATAGACTAATGAAACGATTTATTTTATAACAGGCGTTTAGCATCAACGTGGATCATGACATTTTGACGTCGGAACCGACTAACATAATCCTTTGCTTTCTTTTCCTTTCTCCATTTGCTATGCACGCTCCCGGTGTTGCCATGTCAGTTTTCCCAATTCCATAAATATTTATTTTATTCGGATTCTTTCTATTCTTTAACTAAAAAGTACTAGAAAGAACTTGAATCTAATATCGATACCGCGTAGCACCTTCTAGGGTCGGACGGAGTCTTTATGAGATACAACACTATGAGAACAATTTACTGTATTTTATCTATGTATGTACTTGACTGTGTCTTACACATCTAAAGCTGATTTATACTATCAAAAATTTAAAAAAAGCAATATGGTTTCTTTATCACGATTTTGTAAACTTGTATTTCTTTTCCAAGTTATTTTCTGCTCAGTATAAATTTTACAGTCGTTTTTCAGTCCCTTTCATTATTTTTGATAATCTACGTAGTTAAAAATTACATACGTACATGAAAAATATCCAATAGAAATGTCAGAGGAGAAAAGAAATGTAAGAGACTGAAAACGATAATCATTTAATTTCCATGTTTACTTAATCATATCTCTATTTTAAATCGGGTTTCAATGTTAGTATAAATCTAGATAATAGCTGTACAGCAAAAAAAACCTAAAAAATATATACATATATCGTGTCTATTTCTGTATTTATTTATAAATCTTGCATGTGTATTTTTAGCCATCGTGTAATAAACGTGGCATAATTTAATTTCACTTCGCCCACGTTTTCATAACCTGTAATCTGATGTATTATCTATTCTTAGTTCAACGGCCTTTTGATATTATACAATAAACAATTTAATTGAATTATGTATGTAAAATATTATAATGTAATTACATTTCTACATTAATGTATTATACAAATTGTAAACATGATTTTACTTGATTTTTATGAATAATATTTTATAATAAAACATCATCAGAATATTAGGAAATTCATCAAAATACATTGTACAGCAATTTTACGTTTGTTAATTTGTAATAACTTAGTAAATAATGAACCGGTTTCCATGCGCGGCAACGATAAAGGTTGTAGGTTCGAATCCTGGCGCGTATTTCTGGGTTTTTCTAGATTACGTACGGATTGAGGCACCTCATGGTCACCGGTGATTGAAAACATCGTGAGAAAACTGTCATGACTAGATAGAAATGTCAAATATAAACGCCTTAGAACGGTGATCAGATGCGCTACTGGTCACGTTGGGTACGACATGTAAGCGTAAAGTGGATACAGGCACTAATGGATTTCTGCTCATCCGAAAGGTGTATAGCGTTACGATATATTATTTTAATATTATAACAAAAAAATGAACGTAGCAGGAAATAAATCAAAATTTGTACATCATACAACAATTTTAAGTTAATTTAATTTGAAATTCTGTTTCATTTTTTTTTTTGGTAGCAGGGGGTAATCCCTAACAGACATCGGGGGCAGTGAGGGCCACCCCCCGATGTTGTTCGGGCAATCGCTTACCACGAAAATCATCATTTCACAGCTTTGAATATGTATATATAATAATAATTCAATTTTTTTATATTTACCCAATATTTTTACCTAAAATTAAGTTATATCCTTTGCTCTCCTTCTCTTCAATGTATAAAAATAATTATTATGTCTTAGTAAGAGTCAAACAAGTTTTAAGAAATGCTATATTTGCATATATGATACCGATAGCATAAAAATCATCACATTTCAGCGCTAAGTGAAATGTAAATATTCAAAGATTTCAAATTAAATTTATATCACAAATGAATACAACAGCATTAAAAAGTCCCGTATGTAGTCCCGTAAGTGTGTCTAATAATACTCAATATTCGCAATATTTCGCTGAACAAACAGTTAGTGTGTCCAGCCACAAAAAAATTGACACAAAATTTGATCTGACATTGAAATATCATCTTTGAATATTGGAAAAAATGTAGGCACTTCGCACTGACTCACAGAGTAATTTAAATGTCAGAGACTATAATAAGACGAATTAATCATACTGTTACCAAAATCTCAAGAATTTTATATTAAAAGAACCAATTAGGAAGTATATTGAGTATATTGAGAAGGGAATCGTTTGAAATTAATCGTTTGAAGGAGTTAAATAAGGAATAAATTTGTATGAAAGTCATTCCCGTTCTAATTTTTGATACATGAAATTATTAGTGTTAAGATGTGTCCACATATGCGGTACCCGCCGATTACCAACCTAATTACTAGCTAATTCTAGTTTTTTTTAATATTGTCTCGAAAAACTGACTACTTTGCACCTGATGGTAAGGACAGTGTAGTTCAAAAGTGGCAGCGGCGTTAAAGTACAAAAATCCATTATCAGTCTCCGTCTTCATGTCGGCCCACCACCACCACGACTGTAAGACTGTAGGTTTACGAGTTACTGGACGTACAAAATCTTATCCAGAAATGTGACAGGCCAAAACGAGTCACTATGACAGTCTTTACACTTGTGGATAGTAGTCACGGCCCAGTTAGAGCAATCGCCCTGCCAATTCTGATTCAGAATATAATGGGATGAAAACGAAATATACGCTTTTGTCACGGAGAAATAGCAACTATGCTTTATGATCGTCCATGTCTCAATGTGTGTACGAGTGAGAGAGGTTTATTATACTTTATGGTCGTATGAGTAAGTAAGAAAGACGGGTCACTACGAAAGAATGAGACAGATTATATGCGTAATATAGACGGATAAATAAATTTCATTATTTACTATAAGCTGCTACTGAGTTTTTTATTTCATTCAACTTCTTCCTTTCTTTCCTTATTTTTATCTATTAGGTCATCACAGCACCATAGCAACATCTTTTGATATGCAGTAATTTAAACAGCAACATGCAACACTACACATGTTAAACTTATCACCTGATGTACCGTCAGCTTGCTTGCCACCTTTTAGTACAAACGTATTAAATAAAAGTTTTTAAATATTTTTACAAAAACTTATTTCTGTAATACTTCCGATGTGCTAGTTTTCTCTGTATGTTGCATTACTCTGTAATATGGTACAGACGATCAATATATTAATTTGAATTCTTGAATTGAGATCGAAATATAAGCCATGAGTGTTATCAACAGCTAGATTAAAAGAAGTATGTCGATGAAACAGCAGTAGTATCGTTGTTGCTAGGGAGCAAGCCAAACGACAGGTGCGTTTGTATGAAGCGTATTTTGGTGTAGAAGAAAGAAAGAAAACGCATTTATTTGGCACATAACACAGCACAGAAAGATAGGTTAATGATTATAGAAAACAACATACGCATAAGTATCCTGTGTTGTGATGTTGTGCCAAAGGAAAGTCAACTCAACGAATGCTAAATAACCAGCTGATCCACCCAGCTTGATTTTCCGACGCGCAGGAAATAGCAAGAAAGGGATTAAGAGCACCTTAGTGTTCGCCGTCTCGTCCGGTTTAGTTATGAAGGCCTGTCCAGTCCATCAACCAATGTTGAGTCGAAAAAAAACCTCTAGTATATCTCTGCTCATCCCATAAGAGGTACAGCGTGGCGATATATTAATATTATAAGAAAATACAAGAGATAACTGCTATATTAATCTGTAACTACAATTAGTGACAAACGGGCAAACACAGTGGAACTATAACGTATTTTTTGTTATACACAATCCAAAAAGGAAACGTACTGTGTATATGGGAAATATTTATCATTCAAGACTCAAAATTACTCGAAATTCTGTCTGAAATTAGCAAGCGCTTCAGTCTAACGAAGATAACAGACATGCATCCAAGAATTGCATTCCACCTTGCCTTACGGCTAAATTGCTGCCGAACCATGAGTAAGGAAAACTGGGTTCTTGGAACCTAATTTTAACTATTTCTACATATACAAAAATGTTTGTCTCTATTTTCCCGTAACACTTTAAACTATATTATAAATAGTAATATCGAGGGGTGAAAGGCTATTTGGTTTAAGCGACATTTTTTGGTGATATACTGAAATATATATTTTTGGAATCGGTAGAAAACGCTGATTCCAAAAATATTAGGTCCTTACATATGAAATTGGCGTTTTTCGTACTGGCCACTTTAATCACAAATTTCTCCTCTTTGGTAAGGAATTCCAAATTCAAATTTGTACAGCTATAGACTCATGTATTTGTGCTTCGATGATCGTCATTCATTTGTTTTTTTCTTCTGTTTTTTTCTGTTTGCGTCACTCATTTTACAAAATGGAAAACTTAAAATATCGCATTATTTACGAGTACGAGTTCCGCCGTGGCACTAGTGCTGCGGAAACAACTCGAAGGGTGAATGATGTGTATGGCGGTCGTGTTGCAAAAGAAAACACAGTTCGTTTTTGGTTCCAACGTTTTCGTTCTGGAAATTTCGACCTGAAGAACAAGCCCCGTGGACGGCCTGAGACTCAAGTTGATAATGAAGAGTTGAAGGCTATTGTGGAAGCGGATCCATCGCAAACCACGTCCGAGTTAGCTGCAGGCTGCGATGTTAGTGATAAAACTGTTTTAATTCACTTGAAGCAAATTGGGAAGATTAAAAAGCTTGAAAGGTGGGTACCTCACGAATTGACTGAAGCAAACCGGCAAACGCGCGTCGACTGCTGCGTTACATTACTAAACCGGCACAATAATGAAGGTATTTTAAACCGAATCATTACCTGTGATGAAAAATGGGTTCTTTACGATAATCGGAAGCGCTCAGCGCAATGGTTGGATCCTGGCCAGCCAGCCAAATCCTGCCCCAAGCGAAAATTAACCCCAAAAAAGTTACTTGTAAGCGTTTGGTGGACTAGTGCCGGTATTGTTCGTTACAGTTTTCTCAAATCTGGCCAGACTATTACGGCTGATGTCTATTGTCAGCAATTGCAAACCATGATGGAAAAGCTAGCGGCTAAACAACCTAGGCTGGTCAATCGCTCCACGCCACTGCTGCTTCACGACAACGCTAGACCACACACTGCGCAACAGACGGCTACTAAATTAGAAGAGCTTCAATTGGAAAGTCTAAGACATCCTCCGTACTCCCCGGACCTTGCTCCAACAGATTACCATTTTTTTCGAAATTTGGATAACTTCTTGCAAGGGAAAAAATTCAACTCCGATGGGGCAGTCCAAATCGCCTTCAAAGATTTTATTGATTCCCGTCCGATTGGTTTTTTTAGTAAAGGGATCAATGAACTACCTATGAGATGGCAAAAGTGCATAGAAAATAATGGTTCATACTTTGATTAATTAAATATATTATATTAAAAAATATTCGACTTTTTGTTCCTCCCATACAAAACGCCAATTTCATATGTAAGGACCTAATATATATATTATTGTATCACCGAAAAATGTCGCTTAAATCAAATAGCCTTTCATCCCTCGATATCATTGACCAAAATCAGATTTGCCACATAGTCAACGCTGAGTCAAAAAGCAGATAAATAGATAAATGTAACAGGAAATGACGAGATAATCTGTAAGGTTTCTCATTCCTTGGAATATTAAGGGGTCGTGATTTATGACAGATCGGATTTCCGCGGAATTTATACAAATCATGGTGTGTTTGTAAAATACTGTATCAGTAGATCAGGGTGTCCATAAAATTTGAAGATTTAGTTTAATGTCCTATAAATTATCAGCGCTTAAATAAAAGCTATTGTTTTGTAAAGTAATGACTGGAATAAGCAAAACGTAACGGCGTAAAGTAGCTTGCCTTTCGGTTTTCTATAGACTATACTCTGGAGAGTGTGCGGCTGAGTTGTATGATTTAGTTCCACCATCCCCCTTCTACCATAAATTGACGAGACGCCGCGCCGTGCGGGTTTGCACCCTTTTGTGGTTGACATTCCTGCTGTCACGCTTCACACGAAGCGATTCGCCTCCTCCTTTTTGCTGCGAACCGCGAAGGAATGGCACTCGCTTCCTGCGTCGGTGTTTCCGGCATCTTATGACATGGAAATCTTCAAACGTCGAGTGAATCGGTATTTGCTGGGCGAGCCCACTCCATCGTCGGCCTCATCATCACTTTCCAGCAGGTGAGATTGAGGCAAACGCAAGCCTGTATGTAATAAAAAAAACTGTCTCGTATGTTAACATCCAAAAAGGAAAAGGGTCAATCAAACATCTATTTTACGAGTAAAACGAATGCAAAAAGAGCCTTCCTTAATTTTGTTCCTCATCAAGGCTTATGAGTCAAAATGTAACAATCGAAATTCCAATTTGAAAATTTTAAACGCAAAAATTAGACTATTTTTTAAACTTACTCGATAAAGTCACTACAGTGCAATTGATGGTATGTACAGTGTAGTCCAAAAACGAAACCGACTAAAGGATGAAATCTGCTGAGAGCCATCGTCAAGTCAGCCTGCATATACCACGACTGAAGGTCTCTAGGGATATGAGTTACTGAATGTATTCAAGCTAATCCCGAAGACAGCCCCAAGCAAGATGTTATGACGGATTGTGTTGACTTTCATGGGCAGTGTTACTTGAGGCAAAAAAATATATATTCATGAAGAATTCTGTGTGTGAGTATGCCCACGCATTGCCTATCGCGACGGTCTTGTCTCCACAATTTAAGATTTAAAAAGGCTCTTCGCGTGGAGGTACCGTGGCAGATTGCGTAGTTTGCGGCGCGAGACGAAATCCCAGAGGTTTTTATTCAATAGCAGTTAGATTCTCCCCTAGCTGTCATTCTAATGGCGACTAGGAAGTCCCCTTCGCAAAAAAGTTGTATTAACAGCCCATTTGCCAATGTTTTTGTATAAAATAATTTTAGAATCAGTTTTCATGAGATTTGGACTCACAATTTTTCAATTAAATTTAATGTTATTGCTTAAATATTTTGGTGCCTTCTAATTTGTATATTTGACAGTCCAAACCGCAAGAAGGAACTAATTAATTTAATTAAAATAAAAAAAACGAGATAGTTTGGCAGTTCTTATAAATCGATGAGTAACAATGATTTCGGAATAAATTCAACGTCTAAAGAACGCCAAATTTTTTTGTGTCTACCCCTTTTTTTACTCTCACAATTAATCCGTAAAGACAACTAAGTTATTAGTCATTGTTAGTCAGACAGGAAGACATAATTTTAAGTGTCGATTGGTTTTTTATATGATTATAGACTTTACAAAAAGTAGACGTGTTGGAATTTCCAAACTTTTAAAAGTACGTTTTTTATATCGTCATTCGTGTATTTTTTTTTTCATTTACAGTGTAAACTCCATATAACGTCACTCGATTTAACGACAAACTACCTAAAACGTCGATATCATTCGGCTTTGGTTGGTTTAGCTTGTTTCCCATACAATGATACACTCTATATAGCACTGCACCCACTCTCAATAACGACAGAAATTTAATAATATTAGGTCCTTACATATGAAATTGGCGTTTTTCGTACTGGCCACTTTAATCACAAATTTCTCCTCTTTGGTAAGGAATTCCAAATTCAAATTTGTACAGCTATAGACTCATGTATTTGTGCTTCGATGATCGTCATTCATTTGTTTTTTTCTTCTGTTTTTTTCTGTTTGCGTCACTCATTTTACAAAATGGAAAACTTAAAATATCGCATGATTTACGAGTACGAGTTCCGCCGTGGCACTAGTGCTGCGGAAACAACTCGAAGTGTGAATGATGTGTATGGCGGTCGTGTTGCAAAAGAAAACACAGTTCGTTTTTGGTTCCAACGTTTTCGTTCTGGAAATTTCGACCTGCAGAACAAGCCCCGTGGACGGCCTGAGACTCAAGTTGATAATGAAGAGTTGAAGACTATTGTGGAAGCGGATCCATCGCAAACCACGTCCGAGTTAGCTGCAGGCTGCGATGTTAGTGATAAAACTGTTTTAATTCACTTGAAGCAAATTGGGAAGACTAAAAAGCTTGAAAGGTGGGTACCTCACGAATTGAATGAAGCATACCGGCAAACGCGCGTCGACTGCTGCGTTACATTACTAAACCGGCACAATAATGACGGTATTTTAAACCGAATCATTACCTGTGATGAAAAATGGGCTCTTTACGATAATCGGAAGCGCTCAGCACAATGGTTGGATCCTGGCAGGCAAGCCAAATCCTGCCCCAAGCGAAAATTAACCCCAAAAAAGTTACTTGTAAGCGTTTGGTGGACTAGTGCCGGTATTGTTCATTACAGTTTTCTCAAATCTGGCCAGACTATTACGGCTGATGTCTATTGTCAGCAATTGCAAACCATGATGGAAAAGCTAGCGGCTAAACAACCTAGGCTGGTCAATCGCTCCACGCCACTGCTGCTTCACGACAACGCTAGACCACACACTGCGCAACAGACGGCTACTAAATTAGAAGAGCTTCAATTGGAAAGTCTAAGACATCCTCCGTACTCCCCGGACCTTGCTCCAACAGATTACCATTTTTTTCGAAATTTGGATAACTTCTTGCAAGGGAAAAAATTCAACTCCGATGGAGCAGTCCAAATCGCCTTCAAAGATTTTATTGATTCCCGTCCGACTGGTTTTTTTAGTAAAGGGATCAATGAACTACCTATGAGATGGCAAAAGTGCATAGAAAATAATGGTTCATACTTTGATTAATTAAATATATTATATTAAAAAATATTCGACTTTTTGTTCCTCCCATACAAAACGCCAATTTCATATGTAAGGACCTAATATAAATACTTTTTAAGTTGCCAAAATTAGTAAAAACTGCTCAGCTGTGTACGTTCTTTTGTCGTTTTATTATAGTAGCCCGTAATAAACTCGACTGTCGGCATTACACATAACGAACATCACCAAGATGCCTCAATATCGTAAGATACGATTTTTTTTTAAAATACAACAAAATTACGGGTGTAGCAAAAGACATCAAACAAAAATAACGGAATAAACTCAATAGCGATCAAATAAGAATTGTTTTTTATGTAATTACTAAAACTAGTCTGAAATAAACTTTTTCTAATACAGAATTTTCTTCTCTCCATTTAACGACAACTCTCTATAACGTCAAAATATGCACAGTCCCTTGAGGGTCGTTATATAGAGTTTGCACTGTACATTAATAATATTTTATGGTTCCAACTCAGGCACAAACTTCTGGCTTTTTTTCCATATTATGTACGAATTTAGGCAACACATGCTCAACTGTGCACGAAAACTTTGTGAGAAAACCCGTATGGCAGCTAATAGAAATGTCAAGTGTAGGTGTGCTACGCCGGACGTATAAGTTCCAAGTGGGTATATCCACTAACTAGCTTTTGCCTGCGGCTTTGCTCGCGTTAAGATTTATACAAACTTTCATCGCCTATTTTATCCCCTTAGGAGTGTAATTTATCAAAATCCTTTCTTAGAGGATCCCTACGTCATAGTAGCCTTATGCATGCAAAGTCTCAGCCTGATCAGTTTAAAATTGACAAAGTTTCATACAAACTTTCATCCCCTATTTTATCCCCATGGGGGTAGAATTTATCAAAACCCTTTCTTAGCGAATGCCTACGCCATAGCATCTACCTGCATGCCAAATTTTAGCTCGATCCGTCCAGTGGTTTGGGCTGTGCGTTGATAGATCTCTGTGTCAGTTAGTCAGCCTTTGAGTTATATATATTTAGATGTATCTCTGCTCACCCCGAAAGGGATATAGCGTAACGATATATTGTTATAATTTATTATAATTTTTATACAGGTAGACTTAGCTCAGGTGCCAGTGGTCTACCGAGCATTAGATATGATGAAGTCTACTGCTCTGATGAGACGAAGGCAGTGCGTATGTGTCCTGCGCGCCGCATAATAGAAAGGCTCTGAGGGTTGGGCTTTTCCCAAAGATGAAAGAGTCCACCTAAGAAAGGCTATTCATTTACCGGGATGTTGAAGGAATACAGATACCCAGGACCGGCTGGCAATAGGCTGAGAGACACCCTGGGAGTTTTTAGCCAGTAGGAGTCTGGCACAACGAAACCGCGACCCTCATGGCTGCACTGGCGATCTTATGCAGGTTTTTCTCACGGGTTACTAAAAAATGTGCCAATAGACTCTCTTAATCTTTCTCTCTTATCTTTAATTTTTTTATCTTGACTGTGCACTGTGTCCACACTTGATGGTAAGCACGGTGAAGTCCAAAAACGACAATGACTATGAACAGTAAAGTAATCTAAATACTCGCAGCGATCATACCGGCCTGTACAAATATCTCTTCACGCTTTGTTTAAAAGACCCCATATCATAGAACGGTGGGAACACGCTCCCTGGAAGACCATTCCACAGGCCAGCGACTCGGCTGTAGTAAGAGTTAGAGAACTTCTTAGTCCATTCAGTATGTGAGTTACATTGCAGTGACTCCGCAAACCCGCGCGCGTGGTTCTACTACGGAAGGGAGTGGGTGGAACAAAGTTAAATAACTCTTCAGAACATTCGCCGTGATACAGACAGCAGAAAAGGCTTAGTGAGGCAATATCTCTTCGCAATATGTATTTTAAACTGCAGCAACCTTAAATATTATATATTATTGATGGGATATTTTCCGTATATTGAATGATGATGAATGATGATTTCCAAGCCGGATTCGGCCACAGCGACTGTTTCAACACCGATTAAAAAAATCGAGGTCCAGTTTACGGAAACAGTCAATTGCGCAGGAGATATTTAAGTGCATAGCTGGACGCGCAACCAGAAAAGCACTCTCTCGTCCGAGCTCCCTCAGGCCCGATGGAATGGAGAACCAGTACGATCGGGAGGGAGCGGGATGCAGGTTTGGTCGAGTTTTCCTTCTCTGAACACCCGGTTGAATTGCAGTGTTAAAGAGATACCTTAGTTGCCTTTACGACACCTCAGCAAGAAGAGGGGGGTGCTTTTCTATTCTGCCGGCAGCCAACACGGCCTAATTAAATAAGTATTTTAATATTATTATTTTTATTACTGGATATTTATGATATTTTTTAGGATATAGTATATCAAACGCACTTGAGGGCCTGCGTCGCCCAATATATCTGCTGCGTGATGTATTCCCGCGGACTGCTCCAGGATAATGAGATTAGCGAAGAGTGGCTTTTTTAAAACATCCCTCGCATATGCAGAATAGAGGAGGCCGGCAAAAGGGTCGACGCCACGTGACCGGGTGCTATGGAAGCTGGCAAAGTCGTACCCTTGCCCCGGCAGACGAACAGGAGGAGCATCTCAGTTGTATTAATCGGTAAGAGTCTGCCACATTGGACGTAGCCCTCACGGCGCCCTGGAGGGCTATGAGGATTTGCAGTGGGTAAAAAAAGGGTCTAGTATCTCAAAATCAGAAAATAGACCTTTGTAATTACTCAGTTATCCGTTTTTCTGTCAGCCAAAATTTCAAGACCCTTTTGCTCAGTTTCACTCTACTATCAGAGTATTTCCGAAGGAGCAGTGGTTTTCCTTGCCCGTTTCATTTACTCTATAATTTGCTACGCGCTTAATTGATGGATTCAGTTGATAACTGTGTACTTACTATAATTAGTAATACTAAACGTTCTGATTACGCGTTTTCCTTATGTTGACATTCATTGACCGAACAAAGAGGCTTGTCTGTCCAGCTCTACAGCTCTAACATCCTTATTATTGAATGTAATAGTTATTTTTACACTTACTTATTTACATATGTACTTGACATACATTGACTCATATATCGGGGAAAGCACGTATCCTCCATTTTTCTATAGGATTATGATTTAGTAGCCTTTAGAGAAGAGTGAATAGGTATTTCTAAGTATTTGTTGGGCTGAGGCTCTCTCCAGTCACATCTTCACATTCCATCAGCTGTTATTGAGGTCAAGCGTTTGCTTATAGCTCGCAAACACAAAATCTTTAAAAATTGTGCGGTATTTTTTCATCGGGCATTTGATAGAAAAACAAAGGGAAACATTTCAAGTTCCAGAGTAACCAGAAGTCACGTGAAGGTATTCGGGGGTTAAACCTAAATACTTTGAAAATAATGATTAATTAATTCAAAACTTTATTGACCTTGTTTAAAATATCCTTTCTAATTTCCACATTTTTATTATATGAATAAGAATGTTACCATGTATTTTGAAACACTGTTTCCTGGAGTTACTAAGAAGCGGGGATTTTTGAGGTGAATGTCCAGTGATCTCTTGATAGGTATAATTTAATAAACCACATCGATATTTTCATAGGTACTTCCGCGATACTGTTATTCAAATAAGGCTGTGTGTTCATTGAACGAAAATGTATTTTATATCTTAGAACGGGGGTGTTCAGATTAGAACTGCTGGCTATTTATTTTAACACAACGTCTGTAAACGTTTTTTCTGTAAACAAGGGTCTTTCGCGTCCTGCCGTCTATTCACCCCTTTAATGCACTTAACAAATTCTGTCTAATTCGTGTTAATATTTAAAATATTCATTTTGAATTACCAATTGAAAATTCTCGTAAATTAGGGACAGAAGTGGGCGCCCGCCGCTCCTCTATTTAGTAAGTATAAACAGAAATTGATTTTGCTCGGACACAGATGACCTTCATTCACAGGTGAAATGTTAAGATTGTAAGGCTGAGATATATAGATGCTATTTGGACTTTGCTTAGACTATACTCAAAAAATAAGTCCGTCTTTGACAAAAAACTGAATAATAGGATCTTGTGCATAGCCTAAGTATTTACAGAGACAAATTAAAGTTGAGAAAATCGGTACCAACCGTATACTTTAATATTATATTAATTAAATAATATAATTTGTATTTTTGTAGCTGTTGTGGCCTAGTGGTTAGGGACTGGTAACCATGCGCGGTACCGTGAATGGTCATAACTTCAAATCCTGTTACGTACTTCTGGATTTTTCTTGATTAATAACCGATTTAGGCCCCATACGCTCACCGGTGAAGGAAACCTCGTGAGGAATCTCGCATGACACTATATATACTATATCACTAATAGATATGTCATGTGTACAAGTGCTATGAGAATGTCGACCAACTGTGCTATTGAACGTATGTAAGCCGGCGTAAAGTGGCTTGCCTTTCGGTTTTCTATAGACTATACTCTGGAGAGTGTGCGGCCGAGTTGTATGATTGAGTTCCACCCTCCCTCTTCTACCATAAATTGACGAGACGCCGTGCAGGTTTGGACCCTTTTGTGGTTGACATTCCTGCTGCTCGCACGAAGCGATTCGCCTCCTCCTTTTTGCTGCGAACCGCGAAGGAGTGGCACTCGCTTCCTGCGTCGGTGTTTCCGGCATCTTATGACATGGGAATCTTCAAACGTCGAGTGAATCGGTATTTGCTGGGCGAGCGCGCTCCATCGTCGGCCTCATCGTCACTTTCCAGCAGGTGAGATTCAGGTCAAGCACAAGCCTTTACGTAATTAAAGAAAAAAACCTGGATTCGAACCTACAACCATGCGCGTTTTTACGCGTGGTTTCCGGTTCCTAATACACTAGAGCCACGTAAATATAAAATATCCTAATATTTTATTTTCCGATTTTCTAATGGCATTCAACGTACATAATAGCCTAGCATGGAACGTTGTTAAACAAACTCCATTAAAATGCAACAGGGCCTTTAAAGTTTAATCCAAGTTGCTGATATGAAAAGTTTTCTTCATATAAGAATATTGGAAACGTTAACGGAATATAAAAATGTTTCTAATATATTTTTATTAGCCATTTTCGTCCCACTGCGGGCCAAATGTGTTTCTTCCCTTTTTCTACTATATTAGTGGAATCCATGGGAAGGGGTTTGGACATTTACCACAGCACGCTAGTCCAGTGCGGGTTGTCGGGTCTATACTATGTGCGGAGAAGGTGCATGTAGCAGCTTAGATGCTAGCAATTTTCGTGTAATGCGGCATTCTGAGTACCTTAGGCGGGTCCTAAGACACCTCTGTATGATAAAGAGGGATGTACTATTCTATTCTAATATATTATCCTTTTTTTCTTAAAGCAATGCGTGATTCTAGCAGCGGCAAACCTGCAGCGACTATCTGGTCGCGATATAACCGCTCTATACGTTGTTTTTTTTTTTACACTGGCTCGACATAGTGACTACAGAGTACCTGATGGTAAGTACAGTGTAGTCCAAAAACGAAAGCAACTATCAAAGGATGAAAATCCATTGATAGTCTCCATCGTCATGTCGGCCCACATATACCATGATTGAAGGTCTCTAGGTATATGAGCTACTGGATATACACAAGCTGATCCCGAAACGCAACAAGCCGAAACTGATCACTATGACGGGCTTTACACCCATGTACTGTGGTCGCGATCCAGACGGGCACCGACGCCCTACCACCTCGCTGCTGCTCGTTTAGCACCACCCAGGAGTCTCGTGTAGGGAAACTAGGGTAATGCCTACGGACGCGAGCAGCTTCGGCTCCCAAAAGCGAAAAGCGAAGCGATTTATATGGAAAAGCGTCTAATGTAGCCGACTGCGCAGCGCTGTGCAATCATGACAGCTAAAGACGATGCTCAGTCGTCTGCTTCGGACGCTCTGAGACGGATACGTACCACACATATCCGTGAGTCCGATAAGTATAAGTTGGCCACACTGTACTCGACTGGTCGTAAGGTTCGAAGACTTGTTGGCGGTGACTCTTTCACTGAGACTAAAATGCAGAACATCGAGCATTAACATAAGGTCGCAGTCTCTTACCGGCTACACAGTGGAGAGTATTCTCAGAGGCTACATTCTCTAATTCCACCAGCCCCATTTCATAAAACTACTAGACATCGTGTCGGACACCACCCGTATGTGGTGGACGTTCCTTATATCCCCATTAAGAGTTTCGCTTCTACATTCATCGCGCGAACAGCTAAGGAGTCGAATATGCTTCCAGTGAGAATATTTTCACGATCTTGTGACTTGGGAGGCCTTAAGAGAAGAGTGAATAGGCATTTGTTAGGCGAAATACATCGTCGGACTCATCTTCACCTTCCATCAGGTGTGATTAAGATCCGCCTGGAAATAATAATAATAAAAAAAACTTCGACAGTATCCGAATCGTTGAAAATGTCGTTTAATAACGTCATATATCTAATTAAAAATGGTATATTTTATTTTGTCGTAACCAAAAACCCAAGAAGCCTATATATTCTCGTGACTGGTCCAGCTACACTCACGTTCCGAGAAGCCGTGTTAATTTTAACAACAAATAAATCAATTTTGACCAAAGTAACTCAATGGAATAGGTAACACAAGGCGAAAATTGAGGTAGGTACTGTAGAATCGAATTTAATTTGTATCAATTACAGTTTCCCAATGATTGAAAAATTTGTATTATTTGATTTCCCAGTATTTTCGATTAAAACTTTGAACAGGCGTCAAAATTCAATTTATTTCTAACAATTCAATCTTCGTAACAGAGAACTGCGTTATAAATTAAATATTAAAAAACAATAACAAGTTTTATTCAGCTTCCTTAATATAATGGATAATAAAATGTCTAGTAATACTCAAAATTATATAAAAGTTCGAGATAATAAAATTATATCTCATGTAACCTTTAATTTCGAACAACTTCGTTCGGCTAAAAACAAAATTTTCAGTAAAAACTTTGACTTCTGCAAAATAAGCTGTCAATTTAGCGATAACCGAAGATATACTAAAAAGACACCACTCGCTACTTAATCAAAAGTAAGCCCCGAAATAAAACAAACTATTAGGAATGTGCACATTATTTTGAAAAAGACGAGTTGCAAGATGATTTTAATCAGCCTTAGAAGTTGTTTTTTATAATCAAATATATGTAAATTTTTCATTTACAAGTTTTTTAATTCGTTGTTTTATTTACGTTTAGTCAAACTAGATCTAAATTTCTTAGGATTTTTAAATATTCGGTCTCGGCACTGGCCATAAATCAATCTTCAATCAGACACAATAAATTACTTAAAAATTATAAGGGTATGCCCATTTAATACGTCATGCAACTTGAAAAGTGATTACCACAAAATTCAATATGCGGGAAATATTATTTTACCGCCATCTAGTTGAGAATACAAAAATTACCAACGGTAGATAATGTGCCGTAAAGTAATACTGTTTTGCTTTCGGTGTAAGATGCCGCTGTTTATCAATTGCCTATCATGTTTTAAATAATTAAATAATAGTAGTTTAGCATTTGAGAACAACAGAAAACATTTTTTTTTTACCTAAAAATTAATAAAAATCGCCATCAAGCAAATTTAGTTCTATCTTACTCTGTCAGTGATTTATTCGTGTTGTGAACATTAAAAAACATGTTATTTTGATTTTTACCAAGTTTTGCTCTACTCTACAATTGTATATAACCTCAAAATTGTAAACAATTGAACTACGGTCAAAGGTGAGATTACTGTTTTTATAAATAATTGGCTTAAGTCATAATGTGATGAAATGAATAAGTTTATGGCACTTTGCTTGGCTTTAATCTATGCTTTACTCAACGGAATTTTGCTACAATGCAAACAACTGCTTATTTATCATATTACTTATTCCTATTATTGTATATACATAATATTATTTAAATTCTATTATTTTGCTAAGTTCTCATATATTTGTAACAAACACAAGAACAAAACAAGTAATAAGGTACCTTATAACTTTCGTTTGACAGCTCTACTAAAAAATCGACGAAAGACATGATTTTTTTACTTACAGGAGCTGCCAAATAATTTTAATTTCGTATCTTGATTGTATTAATCGATATTTACATTATTTATAAATTAAAACTGCACTTACCATATGGAATCCTATAAAAAATATAGCTACAAATATTAATCGGGAAACGATTATCCCAGTTACACACAATTTTCACAAAACTTACGGAATCCCATCACTAGAGGGGTTCGAACCACTAATTACTTTCAAAGAGAACTCACCTAAAACGTTATCGCATCAAATAAACGGAACCTGAGCGACTGGGCCGTTGCGTCGGCGAAAGTGGCTGCTTTTTTTTCACACCAACCGCAAGATATTCAGGCATGTCCGCCGTTGACCAAAACACGAAAAATTCTCTAACACTGTATTCCCCAACACTGCATCCGTTCGCATGAATGTAACTTTAATTCGAATTTGGTTTTCGCTCGCGCATCGTCGATTTTGTTGTCGTTAAGGGTTGCTAAAGCAACGTGTAACCGTTGGTGTCGAGAGAGAAACAAAGGGTTTGCTGAATAATATGGACTTGTGATGTATAGCGAAAGATTTGAGCTCCTCGCGTTGACTGGCCTGGTCTCAGTCCGAACGGGATGCGACTCATTACGTCCATTATAAAATTGTCGAGCGTGCCTGTCTCATATTGTCGCGCTGCGAATCATACGTGAGAGTGACTGGGATATCTAGATTCTAGACGTAATTGTATTGTGTAAAAATTCTATTAAAAATCAGGTTTATTGTAAAATACTCCTATCATACACGACTTTATAACCAAGCTCAATAACAATTGAAATTTTCGTTGTTATTCAACTTTTTAAAGAAGACTTGGTACTCATTATTAAATGTATTATGAATTGATAAGAGTTTCAGTTTTTGACGCTTGTTGGCAAACATGCTGCTCATGCAAGCAGGCTGCTCTGATGCTAATTGATTATAGTCGCTTGAAAACAACTGCAACACAAGGAGAGCTATTATAGCGATGCCGGTCAAGAAAAACATTGATTACAGCTCTCTTAAAGCACCCTGTGTCATAGATTTAGATAAAAACTGTACCCAGTAGGTCTACAGTACGTGACAAAATTTGAGTTTCTTTCGGCGTTTCTTCTCAAGGTAGTCGCTTCCGAAACGCTAGTAGATCACCGCTAGGTTTCGTAAATTTTGGCTGGCGTTCCAAGTCGAGATACCCACAGAGGTGCCCTTGCATTGCCACCCAACCCATAAATTGCCGACTGAGTACCATCAGTGTTCGCCCACCCACTCGGTTTAGTTGTGAAGACCTTACCCGGTCATAAAGAAGGAACAGATGGACTTCCTGTTAAAATAAATGACTTGATGAACGTGTATTAAATGAAAATTAGGTTTAATAATAAAAATGTAAATATTATTTATAAAATTCACACAGGCATGTCTACAATTCTTTGGTCAAACCAATATCGAAGGCAAATAATCCATAATGACTAAATAGATTTATACTAACTGATGTCTAAAGAGTATCGGGCCACACAATTTGAAAAGTAATTGACATAGAAACAATCTTATATCCTATAATTACGTGTGTGGTGGATGTTCCTTATATCCGCAGAAAAAGGATCGCTTCTACATTCATCATGTGAATAGCTAAAGAGTGGAATATGCTTCCAGCGGCCATATTTCCGCGATCTTATGACATAGGAGTCTTTAAGAGAAGAGTGAATAGGCATTTGTTGGCTGGACGCGGTTCATCATCGGACTCATCTTCACCTTCCACCAGGTGTGATTGAGCTGATTAAAGAGCAAGAAAATTAAAATCACGACTACATTTTGTAATCGTTTATAATTAATCAGATTACATTTTGCCCATCTCTGAATATAAGTATGTATGTGCAGAACAATTTATGATAGATATGCATTTGAGTAGTCCTAAAGGCTCAGATTACTTCTATAGAATATAGAATTAAGGGATAATAACTAAAGGGAATGATGTGTATGACAGTCACGAGACCGGATCTAGGGTCAGTAGTGCCGGTTAGCTAAATTGGACGCTAAGTGCCGACAACTGAAGACGAGAGCTTCCGCTTGTTGTTCGTATAGGAATTAATTGATGGACGTAATCATGCTTGGGATCCTGAGTCATTTGGTATTTTCGCAAAGAATGAGGCTTTAGCAAGATTATGCAATATTTCTGCTAGGTAATAATCTTGCGTAAGTGGCTGAGGTGACTTGATGGATAAAGGGGCCAGAATCTGTGCGTGACAACGTGAGTGGCTATAGGTTCGTATTCTAGCACGTAACCTCTAGTGTTATCCACATTAAGAACGGATTTCGGCACCACATACACACTGCTGAAGGAAAACGTGTGGAAACCCACATGGTATCTAATAGAAATGTCATTTGCCATCTATAGCATTTTTTGCTCCTACTAGATTACCCAGAGCATCTAATTTTAACTTGTTCCGTGTTCCAAATTATTCTACAAACTTAGGTCAAAATGCACCCCTATGCAGAATGACAAAGTTATACAATTATATCTATTGATCTCGACATATTTAACGAAATAATTTACAAATTAAAAAAAAGGATGTTATTAGAGAGGATTGTTGCATAGATTATTGTTGTTTTTTTATTTCTGTTATAAAATTTTCTAATTACAGTAGTTTATTTCTTTTTGTGTTACTTGTATTTTTATTTTTCTTTTCTTCTGTGCATGTAGTCTACGCTTGTAAATATAGTCGCATTTATAATGTATCCTGTTCATGTCTTATATAGCTTTTATGTGTTAATATAGTCTATGTAATTGTACTTATAAATAAATAAATAAATGTGTACTAGTGCTCAGTGGCGTACATCCCATATAAAGCAAAAAAACATTATCTTGTTATACTGGGACATTTAATAAATATATTGACTTAAAATCTGGTGTTTATCAAAATAGGGGACCGAGACTCCAAATTGGATCAAATTTTAAATATATATATATATATTTTTTTAACACTGACACGGCACAGTGACTACACCATACCTAATGGTAAGCATGGTGCTGTCCAAAAAATTCCCAACGACTATCGAAAGGTAAGAAAAAACCCATCGGTAGTCGCAGCGATCATGCCGGCCTGCACAAATATCTCTTCACGCTACGCTTAAAGGATCCCATATCATAGTATCCACCACCACCTGGTGGTATATAAACAGTGACGTGCATAGGTTGTTTGGACAAGGTAGGCAGAATTCGTATAATTAATTTGAATATTATATAATGATAATAAATATTATATTGCTTTCATAGGGAAGATAGATGGTATGAAAATAGAATAGATATGAATATAAAGGGTTCCTTTTTTTTTGTTTAACTTAAAGGAATTTATTCCAGACTTATTTATCGTAAGGGCATGCAATGTTTGCATGCATCTATGGAATGAACGCTGCTGTATATAAATATTAAATGTTCAGGTATAACGAGATAATGCTTTTTATGATTTATACGGGATGCACGCCACTGCTAGTGCTGTGAGAATGGCGATCATAGCTTATGGTCACGTTGGGCACGACATATCAGCACAAAGTAGGTATAGAAACAAATGTACATCTACACGAACAGGATATACCGCGACGATATATTATATTACTAGCTGCCCCGGCAGACCTTGTTCTGCCCTATTTCTCTAAAACAAATTCACGTAGTTTTTTTTAATGTTAATAGCTCCCCCGTCAGATTTTTTTGAAAATTGTTTGAAGGAACCTGGCCTTAATGCTATATGTATAAAAATTGACAAATATTGACATTAATATTTATACGTCACTCAATTGTTTTGCCTTCCCGGAACCCGTCCACTAACATTTAAACTTTATGGTATGGTGTTAAAGTTCAAATTGACTTTTAAATATTATTACGAATTTTTTGTATGAGAATATAGAAAAGTGGTGTTTTTAGACTTTTTCAGACAATTTTTTTAATTTTTCTCTCCGTAATAACCTTCCCCAGATTTCAACAAACACAACAAAAAAGAAATCAGCCAAATCGGTTCAGCCGATCTCGAGTTTCGCGCTTATCAAGACATTTTGCGATTCAATTTTATATATAAGAAGATTATTATAATCTTGTAAGAGGTATATAAATAACCCTTTGGTGAATATCCTTTCAATACACATAAAGGTATACGTTTCCTCTCTTGAAACCTTAGTCATATTTGATGTGACATTAATATGTTTTATAATTACAACATTCACCATTGCGTTAAACTGTGGAATAATTTTTCTACAAACATGTTCCTTTCGTTCTATGACAGATAATTCTTCAAATTGATCGTAAAATAAAATTGTTTAAGATGGTTTGTGCTTTATTATTCGGTTTTTGGACTGCTCTTAACTTATCAAGCTTCTTACTATAGTTACTGTGCTAATTCTAAATAAACAATATCAAAATGCTTACGACTTAGATGAGAGTATCACTTCCTATATTCGTGTCATTACCCCAATAGTGTGAGAACCCAAAAAAACAGTGACTCTCCACTCTATAACGGATCCGTCTTCAGCCTCAATTTAAAAATTTATATCAATTCTTTGATATTTGTATAAATATTCCTGTAGGTAAGGAAATTATACTAATAAACTTATGCAATATCTTCTGAAACATTTAATAAGAATCTTTTTTTAAGTCTAATGCACGGTTAAACTCCATTTAACTCTGCATGTTTCTGGTTTAAACAAGAGTTTGGGACGTTAGGCGCTTATGCATGGTCGTTCATATATCACAAGCACAGACGGGCAAAATGTAATCAGATTAATAAAAATGATTAAGATTACATTTTACGTTTTTTACCATTAATATGACTGCATTTTGCTCATCTATGTTTTAAACACTACAGAATCCCAGATTGCATACACATTTATGATTTATTAATATTTTAAATGAATTTAATCATAATTACAAAGCAATAAAATTAAAATTACGACTACGTTTTGTAATCGTTAATCATTAATCAAATTACATTTTGCCCATCTCTGGCTCAGAGCATCGCTATTTTCAAATAAGAAAAGAAATAGAAAAACCCAGCGCAACTAATATCGACTATTCGTGACGTTGCTATCTGTATAAGTACAAATGGCTGGCACATAGATTAATTGTTTAAATTAACTGTAATATTCATGGAAAGTGACGAAGTGAGGCGATGATATCGAGTTGGCTCGTAATAACTGTATATGTAGTCTTAAGTAGAGATGCCACGAATATTCGGCAACTATTCGTTATTCGGCCTATTCGGCCACTTTTTTTCCTATTCGGTATTCGGCCGAATAATACGTACTATTCGGCCGAATGCCGAATACCAAATCATGTAAAAAAGACGTTATATTACTCAAAGTTATGTATTTATTTCCAAATTACAACACTTTAGTAATTAAAATTGATCAGTGATAAGTTGTGATGGATAAAAACAAGCTTTTCAGCTTTTTTTTATACCAAACGATTACGCTTTTCATCGTAAATGTTACCAGCCTCAGAAAATAACCTCTCACACACACACTCTCTCTCTTGCTCACACACATACTAATAAACTTATACCATGAATATCCATATAAAAACACAAAACACCCTTGAATAACCAGAACGGAAGTGCGAGTCCCACCAGAGACAAGATTTACTTAATCGGTGAGACTTATCACCCTGTGTATATGCATAAGTTTTGTGTTGAAATAAAGATTATTATTATTACTAAACACGCTACTTCCAGGAATATTCGGCGCTTCGGCCGACAGCGTTGCCGAATATTCGGTATTCGGCCAATTCACTATTCGTGGCATCACTAGTCTCAAGTCAGTAAGACGGAGGCCGGGCGTCACACCACCTTTTTCGGCCAATCACAGCTCTGCAACTCGCATGGCGTTTCCACACCATACCTGAACGCAAACGCTATGTCCCCACATACTGGTCGGCTATGTTGTTACCTTGAGTATTTTGTCCCTAAGTAGTTATGTCGAAAGTTACCCGAGAGTACATATAACATGTATTTACCGAATCATAAATTCTTGTAAATGTACTAATTGGTAATTGTCCATTACTAGATATATGATTCCAAGGTAATCAATATGGGGACATAGAAACGCCATTTAGAAGTTTCGAATGTGAAAAGTGAAATTTTTGGGAACTTTTTTATATCAGTTGATTAAATCAAACACCATAGATAAAATTAAGGGGGAAAGGAGCCATCGTGTTGAACAAAATATTAATTCAACTTCTTATTAACCCTTTTCTTGGTAACGTATCTGTGGAGATACATCAGAATTAAAAAAAAACAGTGGCATTATTTTTTAGTAAACTTAATATTCTTATATGAATGTTTAGGTATTACAATTTCTTATTTTTCGAACGCATATTTAGTATTTTCTTGACATCCTTGAAACATAAGGGTTAAACGGTATGAATATTATTTTGATATTGAAAGAAAGAACATTCTGCCAAGTTAAGGGTTAAAAAACTTATATTAATTTGAGAAGTGAACTAAAATTTGACAATTGTTGTAAGTCAATGTTTTAAAAATCTATCATCACACCGATCCCCTATTGGGGTAGGCAGAATGAAGACAATCTTAAACACTCATGTAAATCCATTCAAATTAAAATGCTCTTTATTAGATCTTTTTAGGTACGTAATCGTCAAGTTATCTCAAGTCACATTCATTATTATCAGCCCATCCTAGTCCACTGCTAGAGATAGGCCTCTACTAACTACCGTCATTGAGCCCTGTGTTCGGCTCATCCAATCCTTTCCGCCCACCATACGCAAGTCGTCGCTCCACCTTCCCTGGGGACACCATAAGCTACATCTACCGAATCGTGGTCTCCACTCGAGAACCCACTTGCTCACATTAATATTGTATATTATTTTCGGCATTATTTCATCATTCAACTTTTCTACGTGTCCAAACCAGCAAAGCTGACCATTGTACATGTTTTTAATGACACTATCTTTCAAATCAGCCGCTCTGCGTAAGAAAAATCTTTCTTCCTAAACTCTCGCGTGTGTTATATAAAGGTGTGTGATAAAATTTCGTTTACTTTCATAACTTTATAAGGTGTTACGGGTTTAGAAACCGGCCTTTCGTATCTAGTTACCGTTGAACGAGGAACAGATGCAAGGATCGCATTGATTTATTATCCAGTTCGGATCAGTTAATAAATATAACCAGCTATGGCTTACGAACTGGATTTAACCGCTTTAAACTGACTCCTGGCAGATAAAATTGCGAACGAAGATAATGCCGCGTTTACATTAGGCCTTTTGGTGAATCGGAGAAACCTCGTGACGGTTATGAATTGTCTATATTTATACAGGCTGATTTTATAGACGAGCGAGATATTCAAGGAGGATATTCAGCATTCGATTCTAATTCCAAATATATACGAATAGTGATATCTTAATATTTCCATTAAAACAAAGTAATTTATAGTCATCATATTAAGGGGCAATTACACACATGATAGAATAAATAACAATTAATTATTAAGTAGGTATTTTGTCTCTCCTAAGCCAGGATAAAGTACGAAAGGGTAACGAGTCAATTACCTGTTTACCTAAAATTACGTAAAAGGAATTTTATCTACATGCCATTCAATCGTGCGCCACACGCGCTGCGGTGTCCAAACTTTTTACGGATCAATTCTTATTTGTTCATCAATGTTTCTTTAAGATTTGTTAGGGAATATTATTATTTACATTTTTATTAGTTATAAGAAGGTACAAACTATTGTATTCTGAAATATCTCCCTCGTCTATAAAATCACCCCCAATATTTGTATCCGTAACAACGATAATCATTTGTTCGTAGTAAATTTCATTCCCCTATTTCAAACCCTACAAGTTTTATTTTCGTAATGAAAGTTACCCTGTGACCGTCTCCAAGGTCTTATTTGTTTATATGCTAAAATTAATCGAAATTGATTCATCTGTTTTGACGTGGAAACGGAAATTACTAAAATGTAACCAGAGATGCGCAAAATGTAATCTGATTAATGATTTACGATTACAAAATGTAGTTGTCATTTTAATTTTCTTGCTCTGTAATCATGATTAAATTAATTTAAAACATTAAGAAATCATAAATGTGTATGCAATTTGGGATTATGTAGTGTTTAAAACATAGATGTGTCAAATGCAGTCATATTAATAGTAAAAAACGTAAAATGTAATCGTAATCTTTATTAATCAGATTACATTTAGCCCATCTATGAATGTAACCTACTTTCGATATTTTAATATTAGTAAGGAATTATACATAAATACAGCAACAGCTATAAATACCTGTTAACTGTTTTAAATAACGCTACCTAATTTTTTTTATGTAACCGATGGATTAATTGTATTGAATTGGAACGTTATGGGCAATTACTAATAAATTAAGATAGCTAAAGAAGAATTAAAAAACAATACAAAATATTATTCCATCGCGTAATAACAGTTACAGAGTCGAAATCGAAATACTCTGTATAAAACCCAAAAAATAATGTTGGATTTCACAAGTCTATTGTGATAAATGCATCAATAAAATGTAGGGTATAAACGATTGTGTCACGTGATATTGTTATCTATATTTGATTCAATACAAATAGACAATTTCGCATTTTGTTTCCAACCTTCGATAGCTCAGTTGGTAGAGCGGTGGACTGTAGCTGTGCAAATAATTGTTATCCATAGGTCGCTGGTTCAAATCCGGCTCGAAGGAGTTGTTTTTATTCTTTTAATTTTTTTTTTAATCAAACCGCTAACATAAACTTATATAATATTATTAATATGTTATATTTAATTTTGTAAAATTATTTATTAACATCAGAGTATAGAAAAGTATAAAGTTTTACAATAATAATTATCTTTAAGTATGTTTTGCAATCTATAGAATCACTGTAAATACTTTAAAGTTAACAAAATGGCTTAATAGCACAAAGAAATTTGAAAAAAAAATCTTATTTTTTTCTGGTACAGTGTGCATTAGTAAAAGCACAGCATAATAAGGAAAAATTAACAATGTTTTTAATTGAACTTATTTTGAGATGCTTTTTCTGTAGAAAATTCATACTCTTTTTACATTTTTTTGTCCATTTACCATTTTATAAAAAAAAAATGGTCACGACAAAAATTAAATCTGTTTCCGCCCGGGATCGAACCGGGGACCTTGTGCGTGTGAAGCACACGTGATAACCGCTACACTACGGAAACATAGTTTTAATAGTTGAAATTACTGATCTAGTTGAACTGCATATGCAATATATCAATACGTTTCTGTTTTAGTCTTTTCATGAGAAATGTAACCTTAATGTTGTTATATTAAAGAACTAATACTATCTCATACTGTTCAACATATATATTACTTTGTAAGTTTAACATATACAAAGTAATAATATAACAATTAAAAAAGTTGTAAAATTACAATAATTTACTGAAAACCTGTACATATTTTATTTACAGTAATAAAGTCTCGAGGTACCTTATGCTTCTTAATATCAAAATTAATAACTAAATTCATATAATTTAATAATTAAAGCAAGTATAATAATGCAATTAAGAAGTCTAAGAAATTACAAGAGCGTTGCGTAATTGTTCTTTAAAAAAACACCGTTACAAAAGGCTTCGAAACATTAGCAGTGGCGTGCAGAGGACTTCTAAAACTCAAATTTGTAATCTACCCCCTTTTGACAAAACACCTTAGTTCAAATTTAAAAATTAATTAATTACGATTAAATTTCGACCAATAACGACCACTACTATTAAAATAAAACCTTACCTTAATGGACTGAAATGGTTTGATGTACAGGAAAAACAGATACTATGAAATGTTGATGCGAGCGCCTTCCCTGAAGACGCCAGGAAGATGATGCTGGAAACATTCAGCCCTGCCTTTTTATACAGACGAAAATTACCAAGCTATCTGCCACCCGCTGAATAGAGCTCGTTACATGGGTGTGTTTATGACATGGCAAATTTGTAATCGCATTCTAGCACCCTGCGATCAAAACGGAGTGGCCAGCTTAAAAGTTTTCACGTTAATGTTATAGGTTTAAGTTCTCATTTCACGTTTGTGTAATTCGCTAGCAGTGGTTTGCAGTGAATCGTGAAGTAATCGGTTTTTTTTTTACACTGGCTCAATATAGTGACTACAGAGTACCTGATGATAAGTACAGTGTAGTCCAAAAACGAAAGCGACTATCAAAGGATGAAAATCCATTGATAGTCTCCGTCGTCTTGTCAGCCCACATATACCACGACTGAAGGTCTCTGGGTATATGAGTTACCGGATATACACAAGCCGATTCCGAAACGCGACAAGCCAAAGCGAGTCACTATGACGGTCTTTGGAACAATGTCTATATATTTGTTACATTTCAGTAAATATACGTTACTAGCTGTCCCGGCAGACCTTGTTCTGCCCTATTTCTCTAAAACAAAGTCACATTGTTTTTTTTAATGTTAATAGCTATTGGCCTGTCGGCTGTTTTTTGAAAATTGTTTGAAGGAACCTGGCCTTAATACTATATGTATAAAAATTGACAAATATTGACATTAATATTTATACGTCACTCAATAATTGTTTTGCCTTCCCGGAACCCGTCCACTAACATTTAAACTTTATGCTATGGTGTTCAAATAGACTTATAACAAATCTTTTGTATGAGAATATAGAAAAGTGTTGTTTTTAGACATTTTCAGATAATTTTTTAAAATCTTCTCTCTGTTATAACCTTTCCCAGACTTCAACAAACACAACAAAAAATAAATCAGTCAAATCGGTTCAGCCGTTCTCGAGTTTCGCGGTTATCAAGACACTATAGCTGATCCGGCAAACGTTGTTTTGCTATGTAAGGTTTTGTAATATCTTCTAAGATGTTCATTGAAATTAAGTGATGTCAAAGACAATTTTGTTCACAATTAAATACTCTTAATCAACAACACATTTATTTGGATAAAGATTAATATTATTACGTTGATACAACTCTTAACAAATAATGCATTAATTTCGACCAAATTTGTTTACCATAAAAACGGTTCTAGTGACTTAATCTTAAAAGATAGACATATACTGTCGCGGACATTTTTTTAGGTCATTTCAAGAGGAATAATTCTTTCATACATATATTTTTGGTATCTTGAACCGTTTTTGCAGCGCACGCAATGGAAGCCCTCAAGGATGAATAATTTTGCCCGTTTTTTTCACATTTTCCATTATTTCTTCGCTCCTAATAATTGCATCGTGATGTTATATAGCCTAAAGCCTTCCTCGATAAATGGTCTATTCCACTCAAAAATAATTTTTCATTTCGAACCAGTAGTTCCTGAGATTAGCGCGTTCAAACAAACAAACAAACAAACAAACAAACTCTTCAGCTTTATAATATTAGTATAGATTATTTAAATTGTGACAAGCTGGATAGTACAACTCGGTAGAAGGCGGTAGGCAAGCCTGTACGTAAATCATTCTCATTTTGTTCTCTTAGCCCTTGTTATTCTATTTGCTATTGATATTATTTTTTTGTTATGTTGTTCTTAGGCTCAGATTTAAAGACACAACTTTAAGTTTCCTTAGACTTTACTAAAATATTACAATTTATATTATTTAATGAATTTCAAAGGTTTTTTATAAGTCACCGATTTTATCAACATGGACTTGGCTCTGTGAATACTATGGCTATACTCAAGTTCCTATTATATATTTAGTTTTTTGTCAAAACGAAATTATTTTTTGAGTACTTTGCTAGGCAAAGTCAAAACAGCATCTACAAATCTCAGCCTTATTGCTTATTCAGTTTTATGATTCTACTAATTAACGTAAGAAAATCTAAAAGCAAAATTATAAATTTATTGAAGAAAAATATCTCTGTAAAAATACACACTCTTGTGATTTCCTGTTATTATTGTGTTCTTATTATTTATCTAGTTTTATCGTTACACGAGGCTGGCAATCCTACCGCAACTATTATTTAGCTTTCCATTCTTAGCAGATGATTCTTTTCCGTGTTAGTAATACACCGACGCTTTACTTCTTTCGTGTGTATGTAAAGGTTTCTATGGACAGCTCTATGTATAATGAACTTTAAGATACAAAATAATTAATTATTTTATTTGATTACAAGTAGACTATGTCATAAGGGTGATTGTAGAAAATGTGAAAATCTAAATGAGATCTTTTACACTTTTACCGTTAACCTATTCATTGTTGGAACTTGCAGATGTTTATACAGACAGGCATAAAACTAACTAATTTGTATGGTGGTAGGTCGATTGCTCGAAATGAATCATGACCACAGTACACTAGTGTAAAAACCGTCATAGTGACCCGCATCGGGCTGTCGCGTTTCGGGATCATGTTTATATTAATTTATATGCGACCTCAATCACACCTGGTGGAAGGTGAAGATGAGTCCGATGATGAACCGCGTCCGCCTAACAAATGCCTATTCACTCTTCTCTTAAAGACTCCCAGGTCATGAGATCGCGGAAATATGGCCGCTGGAAGCATATTCCACTCCTTAGCCGTTTCCATCAGTTTGTGTATATCCAGTAGCTCATATACCTAGAGACCTTCAGTCGAGGTATATGTGGGCCGACATGACGATGTAGACTATCAATTGATTTTCGTCCTTAGATAGTTGCTTTCGTTTTTAGACTATATTGTATTTACTATCAAGTGCACTGTAGTTACCTTATCAAGCCAGTGTAAAAAAACTAAGCTTCCAATACTTCAAGGTCGACACTTAAAGAGAACAGAAGCCATTCTTCGTCAGATAAACCTAAAAAAAGCCTTTGTAAATCAAATATTTTTATTCTCATTACCACATCTCTGCTCAAACTGAAAGGGATATAGCGTAACGATATACTATCAGAAATGGGCAAAATGTAATCTGATTAATGATGAACGATTACAAAATGTAGTCGTAATTTTAATTTTCTTGCTCTGTAATCATGATTAAATCCATTTAAAACATTAAGAAATCATAAATGTGTATACAATCTGGGATTTTGTAGTGTTTAAAACATAAATGAGCAAAATGCAGTCATATTAATGGTAAAAAACGTAAAATGTAATCGTTAATCATTTTTATTAATCTGATTACATTTTTCCCATCTATGTATACTATTATCATTATTATTTCTATTCAATTCCCCAGATGGAAGTCGAGGGTGTAATGCTCTCTTACAACTACTCAGAGAACAGCAGACCGGAAAGAATTCTCACAGTATACACTTCAGGCATAAAGTTTGCTGACAGATGGGTGCTGGCACACGGCTCTATGTTCTTCCCTACGAAGGAAGCGAGCGTATTCGAGAATTGCAAAGGCAAGTCCATCCTGAATGACGAGTTCTACTCAAAGCTCCCAGAAGTCTACGTGTATTGCGATAAGGGTTCCAAAAACTCCAGCGTGTATGATAATGTGGAGAAGTTAAGCCGGGAGAGGTCAGAAGTCCCTGGGGTGGATATGGAACATGGAAGTTATTTTGTACGAATTTTGACTGGAAGGTAAGTTTTTGACCTGGGGCCTAATTCTGTATGACAATTTAGATTTCACACTCAAATCTTACCATTTGAAAACCACGTTAACATCGTGTCTTGTCTATACCATGTCACGGTAACGAATCTGATTCATTGCAACAAAGTATCACGTAGAATACGATTTTTGCAAATGTCGTAACTTTTTACGAAATTGACGTGATATCAAAGCAAAGAATCGCTAAATTATCTTAGAGAATTAGGCCCCTGAGTAACAACACGGAAAGTTTTGTTTCTTTTAGCATTTTGACCACATCGCGACCTGCCAGCTGCTACTGGGCTGTCGCCAGAATCCGACTCGTTCTTTTATGTTCTAGAATATGTCACGTGTGGCAGTGTCCATTCCTGGACAGGTGCATCCAAGACGTGATGCACACCTGGACGATAGGGCTCATCGACGAGCCACAAAAGGCGCAGTCAGCTCTCGGCAAGGTCCTCATCTCCGTGTTCGCATTGATCGACCTCGAGAGTGATCTCGCAGGTACTATTTTTTATTACTTGAAAACAGGATGAAGGCCCATCTGATGGTAAGTGATACCATCGCCTATGGACAACTATCACAAGGAGCGTTTTTTTTACATTGCCGACAAAGGACGCTCACTGCTCTCTTAAAGAACCCTCATGTCATAGCTCTAGAGTACCGCTGTGTTGTTGAGCTATGCTTACTTGAGAAATAACCGCATTAAGGACTTACTTGATTTGATCAACGATAATTCAAGGTTAAATAATCGTGCGAATCTCATAGGTGTGCCTAATTGAAGGAAGTTAAATGAAGTAAAAGAAACGTTTACATTATCGAATAACAAATATTAAAGTTCACTGACCATTTTCAAGAGGAGAAAAAAAAGAAACCTCTACTTTTTTTACAATTACTCAAAAGCCCTGCCTATGAAACCACGTTATCGTCCAAATCTAAAAACGGAATACTTGAAACTACAAACTTCTTTTTCAAAGTTTCTGTACGACATTCTCTCAAAATATCAATCTCTGTAAAATCATCTAAACTTTGAGACTTTTTTAACCCTTTTCTTGATAACGTATCTGTGGAGATACATCAAAATAAAAAAGCCAGTGGTCTATTTTTTAGTGCAAACTTAATATTCTTATATAACATGTATTACAGAATCATAAATTCTTGTAAATGTACTAATTGGTAATTATCCATTACTAGATATATAGTTCCAAGGTAATTAATATGGGGACATAAAAACGTCATTTAGAAGTTTCGAATGTGAAAAGTGAAATTTTTGGGAACTTTTTTATATCAGTTGATTAAATCAAACACCATAGATAAAATTAAGAGGGAAAGGAGCCATCGTGTTGAACAAAATGTTCATTCAACTTCTTATTAACCCTTTTCTTGGTAACGTATCTGTGGAGATACATCAGAATTAAAAAAAAACCAGTGGCATTATTTTTAAGTAAACTTAATATTCTTCTATGAATGTTTAGGTATTACAATTTCTTATTTTTCGAACGCATATTTAGTATTTTCTTGACATCCTTGGAACATAAGGGTTAAACGGTATGAATATTATTTTGATATTGAAAGAAAGAACATTCTGCCAAGTTAAGGGTTAATATCTCTTAATTATTGTGTCTAAAGTATAGAGTATATTAAAGTAATAAAATAAATTTGCTAGCAATAAACAACATTGATTAATGTTAAATTTACATAAATATCTTTATAATATCAGTTAATAAAGGAATCTTTAATGATAACTGCAAATTGTATTTTGTGAAGTTAACAAGGTTTATTCCCGCAAGTATGGATCATATCTGAAAAAAATAGACAGTAAAAGTATTTTTATTTATTCGTTCTAAATCATAAAGGAAAACTAATGAGCAATGAAATACTTTGAAGGCAAATGTCAGGCTCATGGACAGCCAGTCAGTTCGGAGCAAACTATTTGAACTAATATTTTAATAAAATAATGAGATAATAATAAGATTATTTTAAATAATAAAAGTGATTAGCCATGTAATAAGTTATTTATATCCATGACGACGTAATTTCACATAAAACCCTTTTATTTCAGCGAAAGGTTTAGAGGCGTGGAGACATACGTCCTGCATGTCGCCAGGCAAACTATCCATTAATTTTGATAACATTTATTTATGGACTTTTAGATATATTTTATTTTTACGGGCAATGGCAATAGACACACCTAGACATCAAGTTGCTAGATACGCAATACTTAAGTTATTTTAATTACGTTCAAGTCCCGTTTTTTACTGACGATAGTGTTTGTTAAATCACCATTGATGATTTGTAAAAAATTATCATTTACCATCTCTTGGATCCTTGGACAAAGTGCGGTCGTATCTCCAGCTCCTAATGGAATTCATATGCGAAGGAACGTCTGGGAATAAAATAGTTCCGGAATCTATCGCATCTTTCTTGATTACCCCAGCGATTCCCAAAGCAAGTCCCCCCAGCAGAATGGCATGCTTAGAACCCAGGTATGATGCTAGTATAGGACCACACGCGAATCCACCTGGAAACAGAAATCTTACTGTTTTTATTTAATACGTAAACGAATTGTTTACTCTTTGCTCCCACGTTTCCACATTCATATAATTTAGGAGTCATTAAAAGAAGAGTTAATGGGAATTTATAAAGCAAGCCGATCAACTGAACTTTTTGTATAAGGCCCCAGTCAGACCATGCATGAAATACTATTCGCATATCTAGGGAGGATCTGCCCAGTACTTACTCAACGCCCTGGATAGGTTGCAGCGGAGGGCTGTCGGCATTGTGAATGATCCTGATAAAATAGCCTACAGTATTCATTGGATCTCTGTGGCCTACATACGATAAAAGAATATATCCCTTGAACCAGGTGAGGTCTTCAAGATATAAAAGAAAATATCCCATTGACTCTGTTTGGCTTACAAGACAAAAGAAAATATCTCACATTATTTGGTGTACAAGGGATAAAAGAAAAAATATTACAAGCTTTGCCTGATAGCTGACCTTTTAGATATTAATAATAATTTAAGTAATAATCTATCTATTACCGAGAAAATAATTAAGCCTGTCATCCTTATCTCTTGCGATTAACGCACCATTAGCGACCAAGGCAAAAGTTGCACCCATCAGACCGAGAGGTATAGTGTGGAACATATACCTGTGAGAGGAATATCATATATAGTGCAATAAAAATGGGAGTAAATTTTTATGCCTATTGGGTACTCACCGTTTCAGTATAGGTCCTAATGTGACAGCATGAGAGTACATGAGGACGTCGTAAGTAGATAGAATTAACCCGGTGATGATTCCGTATCTCGCTGTCACCATCGCCTACAATGCATGTTGATGTTCTTTTATAATATAAACTAAATTCTGTCCATGAATTTACGGTGATAACAATGAAAAACTCTATTAGTACCAATTAGGCTATGTACAAATTTAAGCTTCGGGGGCGTGGCTGCTCTGGGTGGGGGCCCTGAGCAACTGGTTTAGCGGCCCCCGAGAAGTTGGCAGGGCATTGTGGCGTGCTCTGCCTAAATACAACGAGCAGTATCGGGGAGGGTATCATCTTCCCCCGAGTTTGTGCCCGTCGGGCGGGGCACGACGGGGCTGTGGCGAATTGATTACAGGACCCACAGTCCCCGCCAATGCGCAGAAGTAGTCACCTTGGGGTTTTTAGTCGGTATAAGTCCGACACACCTCGGTCGCGCAACCTCCCTGTGCGGCTGAGACGGTCCTATGAGGATTTTCCCCAAGTAAAAAAAAAAGTACAAATTTAAGCAAAAAAAGGTTGCAAAAGCTCGTTTATTTCTTCGCCATCCTAGAAATAATGAAATATCTAAAGCGCAATATTTTTTTTGGTAACCCGGGAAAAATTCGGCCTAGAACCATCAGGGCAGAGACCGCATTAAGTCAGACGCCCACTTACTAAAAACCCACGGGGTGTTTCTGAAGTCGCTGCTAGCCGGACCTGGAAATCCGTATTTCTTCCAAAGACGCAGTGAGCGAATAGCCTTTTAAGCTAAATCTCTTGGAAAGGTGGGTGTGAAGAGCCCACCCCTCAAGACCTCTGTATCAAACAGTGCGCAGGATACGTACGCACCGTTTTCGCCTCATCCGGGCAGCAGACATCCTCAAGGTGACTACCCGGAAAGCAAAATAACTGAGCGAACTTATTTTTTCTTAAATCTGTGCCTAGCTGTCAATAGCTATTTTTTTGGTAACCCGGGGGAAATCCCTAACGGACCTCTGGGAGTGGTGAGGGCCGCACCCCAGTGTGTCCGGCTTGCACCGACTAAACCCCCCGGGGTATTCCAAATTCCACCTACCGGCATCGAGGGCACGACTGGGGTCTCATCGAGCTGTAAATAGCCTAGTTATCTATAGGTAACCAGCTGAAGCTAGGCTAAATTTGTTTAGAATTACTGAAAAGCTGTTTTTAAAATCGAAATATAATAATTACTAAGAACGGAATTTAGAAAAGGTTAGCAGAAAACTCAAGTTATATCAAGTTAATGCCCCTCCTAATGTTTGGGGTTTTTGAGGACCCCGTTATATTTTTTCTTATTTTTTATATCAATTTTAACTGAACGTTAATTAAGTCAAATAGAAGTAATGATATACCTTCTTCTCTATATCGCATCCGTCTGGTGTGTCGTAATATCTATAATAATTACGGTTACATTTTGAATCATCATGGACACTCATGTTTCAAAATATTTTGTGTCCAATACGTATTTGTATCTCATTTTTACGATGTCATGACACTTTTTAAATCATCGTGACTTTATTTTAATAAATATTACAGTCTTAATAAAAAGGTTTTATTTTTATATTAACGTTATTATTTTCGCGGATTATCCTCGCGGGTATAACAAATCAATTTGGGTTTATTTTTGAGTTAATAAACGTACTGAAATAAGAACCAATACTAAATTAACTCGTATTGCTTGAGTAAAAGGCAATTTTGTTCATATGCGTTTGCTTTTTTTGCATCATATCTATAATAACTTGATTATTTACCCGCATAGCATGTTACAGAAATATTATGTGTAAGCATAGATGGGCAAAATGTAGTCAGGTTAATGAAAATGATTAACGATTACATTTTAGGGTTTTTACCATTAATATGACTGCATTTTGCTCATTTATGTTTTAAACACTACAAATTCCCAGATTGTATACGCATTTATGATTTCTTAATGTTTTAAATGGATTTAATCATGATTACAGAGCAAGAAAATTAAAATTACGACTACATTTTGTAATCGTTCATCATTAATCAGATTACATTTTGCCCGTCTCTATGTGTAAGTGCCCTGAGTGAGTGATAAAAGTAAAGTAGATAGATATACAGCAGTGGCGTGCATAGGATGTTTGGCCAGGGTAGGCAGATCCACATAATGAATTTGAATATTATATAATGATAATAAATATTATATTACTTTCATATGGTAAATAGATGGCATGAAAATAGAATAGATATGGATATAAAGGGTTCCTTTTTTTGTTTAAATTAAAGGAATTTATTCGAGACTTATTTATCGTAAGGGCGTGCAATGCTTTCAGGCATTTATGGAATGAACGCTGCTGATATACAGCCACTAATGTTTCTTTGCTTACCCCTAAAGGGATATAGCTGGGAGTCGAAGCTGCTCGCGTCCGTAGGCTTTACCCTAGCTTCCCCACACGTGACTCCTGGGTGGTGCTAAATGAGCAGCAGCGAGGTGGTAGGGCGTCGGTGCCCGTCTGGATTGCGACCACAGTACATGGGTGTAAAGGCCGTCATAGTGACCAGTTTCGGCTTGTCGCGTTTCGGGATCAGCTTGTGTATATCCAGTAGCTCATATACCTAGAGACCTTCAGTCGTGGTATATGTGGGCCGACATGACGATGTAGACTATCAATGGATATTCATCCTTTGATAGTCGCTTTCGTTTTTGGACTACACTGCACTTACCATCAGGAACTCTGTAGTCACTATGTCGAGCCAGTAAAAAATAAAAAATAAAATAGCGTGACTAAATATTGTTATTATATTTATGATTTTTATACATTTACAGATACGAAGAACTTAAGGCCGTTGTCATCGCTATTGGATATATCTGAACCCCCGCCAGACCGAGGCTCGATGATCGAAATCCACTCCTCGCCTTTTGGTTGCGAAGTGAGTTCCTTCATCAAACTTAAGATGACCTTAGGTTTTTTTATACTTGCTCGTCACAGTGTATCTGATATTAAGTTCTCAGCAGTCCAAAAATCGACTGCAATCGTCAAGAAATAAGATACTGTTCTCTAAAAGTCGCCATAATTATGTCGATCAGCTCAAAAGTCTCTTCACACTTATTATAACATGTTCGTCGCCCACCGCGTTTCGATTGTGTTTCTCACGGGGACAAAATCCGACTCTCGGCACGCTGTAACGTGAACAAGTGATATGCAGGAATATATTTGTATATATTCCTGCATATCACTTGTTCTTGTTCTTGTTGTAACTCGAGTATTATATTATGATATTATTATTATGTCCTCGATTTATCGCAAGGATTATAGTATAAAATAAACCACCGAATATCAAAAATTGAGAAAAAATATAAAAAACCCATGACAGATTGTTATAATTGTCCAAAATCACCTCAAATGTGTTTTCATGTATTTTAATTAAAAACATTCGACATGGTGTAATGTTATCTATAATATAAAAATGAATCGCAAAATGTCTTGATAAGCGCGAAACTCGAGAACGGCTGAACCGATTTGGCTGATTTTTGTTGTGTTTGATGAAGTCTGAGGAAAGATATTACGGAGAGAATTTTTTTAAAAATTCCCTGCAACTGTCTAAAAATAGCACTTTTCTGTATTCTCATACAAAAAATTCGTTATGTCATTTTGAACTTTAACACCATACCATAAAGTTTAAATGTTAGTGGACGGGTTCCGGGAAGGCAAAACAATTGATTGACGTATAAATATTAATATATTTGTCAATTTTTATACATATAGCATTAAGTCCAGGTTCCTTCAAACAATTTTCAAAAAAATCTGACGGGGAAGCTATTAACATTAAAAAAATCAATGTGACTTTGTTTTAGAGAAACAGGGCAGAACAAGGTCTGCCGGGGCAGCTAGTATCCTATATAAATTAATAAACGGTATTGCTTAAATGTAAATATTTTTAGTATTATAACGTTGTTAATCCTATATTTACATACAGGAGAATGTTTCATTAAATTCCTTTTAAAAATTTCACCTAAAAATACTTTTAACTTCAACAAGAAAAGCGTCACCTATATTTCGGTGACGAGGCCCCCACGAAAGCATACCTGTCACATAAATATGGATGACGTGGCGACGAACATGTTAAAGAACCCAATATCGTAGACGAAAGTGAATACATCACCTAGAACATTCCACAGCCTGAAGATTCGATAGAAGTAAGAATTGGAAAACTTTATAGTACGTTTCAAACTAGATCTAACGGTAAACCTGTGGCTTCGCAAACCAGGGTATGGTTTGCGAGGCGTGGTTGGGTATGGTTGTTCAGGGTAAAATTTTGCGCCGGGCAGTAGACTTGAGGGAGTCTGCTGTCCGGATGAGAGGGTGGCGGTGTGCGGTGTCCGGCGCGCCGCCTGTGAGATAGGTATTGGAAGGGTGGGCTCTTTACCCCTACCCCTCCCAGAGAGGCAGCCTCGACAAGGCATTTCGCTCTCCGGGCGTCTGGATGAATTTGGTTTCCCAGGCTCGGGTGGAGCGATTAGAGGGACACCCCGGGGGTTTTTAGCCAGTAGGAGTCTGACACACCGGGGTTGCTGCCCTCACAGCGGCCCTGATGGTCCTATGCAGGATTTTCCCCCGAGAAACCAAAAAAAAAAAGTGTAAAATTTTGCGAAAGCAAAAGTCTTAGGAGAAGGAACATAATATGGTGAGGAGACTCACGCGCTATGTAAAAGTGTGATGATGTATGTTTATTAATTCCCAGACATTTATGAATACAACGACAAAAGGGTTAGTTTGCGGGCTTTTTGGCAGGAGACCCACGCTCATGCTGACTGACGCTGCCACGGCTCTGGGCTGCGAAGGGGGTCCTGTCTTCACTGTTGGACCGGAGTAAGTGGTTACTTTTTCAAAGCCGTGCCTACACGATGTGTAAATTACCTAGATTCGAATAAAAAAAAATTATATACAATATCATTCACTTGTTCTAAACTTTTATTATTAACTTGTATCACACAATCCGTTCTTAAATAACTTCTTTCAAAGACCAAAACGTATTTTCTATGTATTTATAACTAGCTATTCCGGCAAACGTTGTTTTTCTGTATAATCTTTTGTAATATCTTCTAAGATGTTCATTGAAATTAAGTGATGTCAAAGACAATTTTGTTCACAATTAAATACTCTTAATCAACAACACATTTATTTGGATAAAGATTAATATTATTACGTTGATACAACTCTTAACAAATAATGCATTAATTTCGACCAAATTTGTTTACCATAAAAACGGTTCTAGTGACTTAATCTTAAAAGATAGACATATACTGTCGTGGACATTTTTTTAGATCATTTCAAGAGGAATTATTCTTTTGTTACATATATTTTTGGTATTTTGAACCGTTTTTGCAGCGCACGCAATGGAAGCCCTCAAGGATGAATAATTTTCCCCGTTTTTTTCACATTTCCATTATTTCTTCGCTCCTAAGAATTGCATCGTGATGTTATATAGACTAAAGCCTTCCTCGATAAATGGTCTATTCAACTCAAAAAGAATTTTTCAATTCGATCCAGTAGTTCCCGAGATTAGTGCGTTTAAACAAACAAACAAACTCTTCACATTTATAGTATTAGTATAGATTTAGAAGACTTTACTAGTAAATATGCACGTTAGAGAATTGCATTCGATAATAAGCACAAAAGTTATTATTATTTTTCATTGATCAACGCAGTTGATTAATGGCAGTTTTTACAGAGCAAAGCGTAATTTAAACTACTAAGGAAATATTAATATAAAATCTAGTGAGATTTAATAAAGATTGGTTTAATATGAAGCGCTAGAAATGCTTCTATGTTTTATTTGCTTTCACTATACACAATACATAACCGTATCGATAAAAATATAGAAATAATTGGGCATTTTCCAGAAAGAAACTGGTGGGTATAGTAATATGCAGCTTGGCCTGGTGTCACGGGGAATGGGTGGGGCTGACGCTCGTTGCGCCCATAGTCTCTCTGCTCGCGTCTAAACTGCGTGTTGAACTGCCAAAGGCACCCAGGACACCAAGCCGATACCCCACCAAGGAAATAATAGGTTAGTATAAAAATAAATGAAAAAATTCTATGAGATAACGTACAGGAGAAATTTGTTATAAGAAAACAATATCTCTTTGGAATTTGGAATTGGGAATTTTAGAATTTGAAACCACGACCGTTCGCTTTTTCTCGTATAAATACCGCCTTCTTATCTACTAAGGGCGGCTTGCACTAGCAAATTAAGTCTAGTTTAGACTTTCATAAAATGCTATTTAGCGCTTAACTGTACTTATAGTTTTGCACTGAATAAAAACCCAGTTGTAACAACTCTTAAACTCAAATCATCATTAAGATGGAATTAATGTACTTGGATTAATTAGCGTCTATAAAAGCTTAAACTAGACTTAATTTGTTAGTGCAAGCCGCCTTAAGCCACCACAACTTCTGCTTAGCTTAGCTTATGTCAATGCCATATCTATTAAGGGTGGGATACAATGGGCTCTTGGCAAACAGTTGGCGACCTTAGAGAAGCCGGTGGAGCGACGTGATGCGTTCTGCCGAAATGCTCTGTGTGATATCGTAGAAGGCGATATTTTCCTCGAATATGTGCCCAGTAGTCGTGGCGTGCCGGGACTGTGGAGAATAGATTACAGGCAACCACATTCCCCGTTAATGCGCAGAAATACCTTGAGGTTTTTAACCGGTAAAGGGCCAGCACACCGCATTCGTCACTCCCTGTGCGGCTGAGATAATCCTATGAGAATTTTCCCCAAGTAATTTAAAAATTAAACACATATAATCAACTCAATTTTCTACGAGCACCACCGCTGGTTGAAAGTTACCCTGTCCTTAAAAATTAAACTCGTATAATCAACACTTTTCTACGAGCATCACCGCTGGTCGAACGGTTCTCTGTCCCTCTGGTCTCAATGGTCGTTATTAGGAGAAGTTTATATTCAACAGTTACATAAACTGGACTGATAATATACCAATGTATGAACTATTAGAACAATTTAGTATTGCGATGCCTCGCAGGCTGCCTCGGTATCCCGCTCCTATATTTGCCACCAAACGATTTAAGACCAACCTTGGTCACTTTTCTGTAGTGCCAAGGCTGTCGCGTTTGTATAACGGGTGTGTGGCCGGGGACAAGAGCATTCATTTATTTTCGGATTCGATGCCGGCCTTCAAGAGGAAAATTAGTGAGCAAGTGTGTTGAGCTCGGCATTGTTCTTGGTATTGTATCGTTTGTGTGTTAAATTTTAATTTTATTTGTAGGTATGTTTTTTTCTTTTTCTTTCTAGTGTTTTGATTTGAACTTTTTGTTTTCATACTGCTGGTTAATGCTTTTGAGCCATGCTATGGCTGTCTTTTATTAGTATCAACTGTAGACATTTAGCTTGCGCATTCGATCTCATTGTGAATGTGAAATGCAATGGAACTGTTGATAGTTCATACATAAATAAATAAATGTAGTTCATTTTTTTTTACACTGGCTCGACATAGTGACTACAGAGTACCTGATGGTAAGTACAGTGTAGTCCAAAAACGAAAGCGACTATCAAAGGATGAAAATCCATTGATAGTCTACATCGTCATGTCGGCCCACATATACCACGACTGAAGGGCTCTAGGTATATGAGCTACTGGATATACACAAGCTGATCCCGAAATGCAACAAGCCGAAACTGGTCACTATGACGGGCTTTACACCCATGTACTGTGGTCGCGATCCAGACGGGCACCGATGCCCTACCACCTCGCTGCTGCTCATTTAGCACCACCCAGGAGTCACGTGTAGGGAAACTAGGGTAACGCCTACGGACGCGAGCAGCTTCGACTCCCAAAAATGTAAGGGTAAGCAATGAAGACAACTCTCTGACATTTAGTCCTTCTGCTTTGAGTTTGGTATGACGGTTCCAGAGAACATAGACGCGACCACGATGCAGGTGCAGTGTGGCGACGCCTGGGGCACGGGCTTGTATCTAGGCGGCGGATTTGTCCTCACGTGCTCTCATGTGCTTAAATACGTAAGTTCTAACTTTGATTGTATCTATGTAATTGTGCTGAGAGCGCAGTACAGGTGATGCCAAAACTTTTCCTAATTAACTCCATACCTAATCTTTTCTGATTGACTTATTAAAGTCGATACCAAAATGTAATGTGCATCCCATAGAAGCATAAAAAGCAGTATTGATATATATGGACATTTAATAAATGTATTGACTTTAAATCTGGTCATTATTAGATTTACAGTTTTAGAATCCAAATTGGATCAATATTTTTTTTAAGTCAATATATTGATTAAATATTCAAGTATAACAAGATAATGATTTTTTTTTTGCTTCTATGAGACGCACTGCGAAAATGGTACTTGATAACTTCAAGCAGGCGATACCAAAATCTTTCTCGACCATCTTGTTATATGTTTTACGCTAATCTTACCTATTTAATTCCATGTAGAAAGCATCAAAAGCTTTCCAGTCCAACATAACTTCTCTCCTCCTCCCCCTCACTCTCCTCTCTCTCTCTTCTCTCTCCTCTCTCTGTTTCTTCTCTTCTCTTTTTTCTTTTTGAGTTTCTTCAAAACGCTAGTAGGTGAGCTTAGGTTCTTGCCGTGGCATGCCGCCCTAGTGACCCGTTAAAATATTTATAATGAGTGCGAAACGTGAAAGATTAAAATCTCTTAAAAGTCGACTGGTTGATCGAAAATCGACCTATTGAGATTATTTCTACCTTGGCAATGCCGAGTCAGTACAGCTTGTAGGATATATAGCTGAAACATTTTTTATGATGATTTTGAAAGTAAATCGGTAACGAAACTTTCCAGTACAAGATACACAAGGTATCGGTGTATTGCCAAAGCGTGTGCGAGACGGCGACCGTCCGTTTCAAGACGGCGGACGGCAGTACTGTCGACCTGGCTTTGCTGTACACGAACCCACAGAGTTGGGACAACTTAAGACCCGTCGTCTTCGCTGAAAGACCTGCTAAAAAAGGTAAGCTATAGAACTAGAAGTCCAGTCCTTTTAGGTTTCATCTACGGATATATTGCTAATGGGCAAAATTTTTCTATTCACCTTTATTACGATGTCTTAAGGGACCCCTCCAAGGGTTTCAGCGTAGAAAAATACACTTTTTTGGGATTTTTTTCTCAAATATGGATTGAACCATTTTATTCAAACCTTTTGTACATTATTAAGCACACTTTTAACAATGTTGTAAATTTTATTTACGCAGAAATATTGAAGCATGAGCCGGTAACAGAGCTTTTCCCAGAACGTCTTGGGAAAAAAACAATTTGCGGTGTTCACTGTAACCTGGTCGGATATTATCTGAAAATAAAAAACTAAGAAAATTTAGTTATATTATAAATAAATCTTCCCCCCAACGTTCTCTGATATATATTTTTTTCATTTAAAAATATTTGGCGGCTATCAAAAGTGTGAACTGTTATTTTTCACGAAAAGTTCCGCCATTTTGTGGCTGGGAAACACCCTTAATATAAAAAAAAATTTTGCTAAACGTTGGGGGGAGGTATTTTATATGAAGAAAATGTGTACAAAATTTTAAATGAATCTGTCGATTAGTTTTGAAATGGCAGTGAACACGGTCTGTGAAAAAATAGTTTTGAGAAAGACGCGTTTAAAGTTTATGAACTAAAAAAATGAAGAAAAATTTTTTTTCCCAACTTACACAAAATCATCAATCTCAGCTCCATACAGTAGACTTCCTGCGGCATCGTCGATGTCTTGAGCTTCTTTTCTCGCAAGTCTTTCTGTTATTCTGGCTTCTTTACTCTGCTGGTTAGCTTGAATCTCGGCCCTGTCAATGTAGTTGTTGTCCACGAATGAGCGCTTATGAGCGCTTGAACCGACACTGACGTTCATAACTTTAAGAATATTGCTTAGATCGGCTTAAAATTTTAGAACATATTCTTGAAATGGTAAACAATAAGATAAGTAAAAAAAAACATTTTTCGAAAGTGAAGACCTTAACCCAGCCCTTAATTTGGGACTATGTCAATATGTGTTATTGTTAGTAAATATTATTCTCTTTATTAATTATAAATACAATATTATTGCATTTTAAAATAAATACATATAAATAACACATACATTTTAAAATATAAAAAACACTAGCTGTCCCGGCAGACCTTGTTCTGCCCTATTTCTCTAAAACAAAGTCACATAGTTTTTTTAATGTTAATAGCTTCCCCGTCAGATTTTATTCTGCCAAAACCTATTGGCCTGTCGGCTGTTTTTTGCAAATTGTTTGAAAGAACCTGGCCTTAATGCTATATGTATAAAAATTGACAAATATTGACATTAATATTTATACGTCACTCAATTGTTTTGCCTTCCCGGAATCCGTCCACTAACATTTAAGCTTTACGGTATGGTGTTAAAGTTCAAATTGACTTTTAAATATTATTACGAATTTTTTGTATGAGAATATAGAAAAGTGGTGTTTTTAGACTTTTTCAGACATTTTTTTTAATTTTTCTCTCCGTAATAACCTTCCACAGACTTCAACAAACACAGCAAAAAAGAAATAAGCCAAATCGGTTCAGCCGTCCTCGAGTTTCGCGCTTATACACATTTAACGATTCATTTTTATATTATAGATATAGACCTACAGGGGCGAGGCCTAAGGCCCAAGCCACCGGTAGTTAGGAGCTAAGAGTGAGGAACCTCCAAACAATGTGTGCCGCGTCGAGTAGAACTGCCTTCTGTATCCGGCCCTTGATCCAACAACCAAGCGATAGCCTCTTAAGGTGGTAATCGAAACTCTTTGCGATCAGCCCATTAGTCGATACGACTATCGGGACAATAATCGTAGAATCTACATCCCACATGCTGGCAATCTCGTGTGCGAGATCTAAATATTTTGATAGTTTTTCTTTCTCAGCTTTTTAGTAATTATTATTATTATTATGTGTTTTTGAACTGTGGCCAGGTGAGCCGGTGCTGGCGGCTGGGTTCCCGTACTTCAGCAAGGATACCCTGAGCGACCTGAAAGCGACGGTCACTGCCGGTCACGTCAACAATGTCTCACCGTCCATGCTGCAGACCTCGTGCTGTGTGCAGGCTGGCTTCAGGTTATCGTCTTCTACTCAACGTTCTTCTTTCAACCGTTTTTTTTACACTGGCTCGACATAGTGACTACAGAGTTCCTGATGGTAAGTACAGTGTAGTCCAAAAACGAAAGCGACTATCAAAGGATGAAAAGCCATTGATAGTCTACATCGTCATTTCGGCCCACATATACCACGACTGAAGGTCTCTAGGTATATGAGCTACTGGATATACACAAGCTGATCCCGAAACGCGACAAGCCGAAACTGGTCACTATGACGGGCTTTACACCCATGCACTGTCATCCAGACGGGCACCGGCGCGCTACCACCTCGCAAAGTTTACCTCCAGTTTTAGTGACCACAGCACGCCTGATCTACACAGCACTTCCAGAGATGGAGCCTGGTTAAGAGTGTTCACTCGTCGGATCAGCGTGCGATGGAGCTGGCTATTTTGGGCATCTCTTCAAAGGATAAAGTACGAAATGAGGTTATCCAACAGTGGACCAAAGTTGTCAACATAGCTCTCCGTATTAGCAAGCTGAAGTGGCAGTGGGCAGGCTATATATGCTGAAGAACCGATGATCGTTGGAGCAGGCGGGTTCTTGAGTGGAGACCGAGGATCAGCAGACGTAGCGTGAGGAACCCCCCGGCAAGGTGCAGCGATGACCTGCGAAAGGTCGCTGGAAAGGATTGGATGAGAAAATCCGAAGACCAAGCTCAATGGCACTTGTTAGGAGAAGACTATGTACAGCAGTGGACTAGGATAGGCTGATGATGATAACTCGTTGAATCGTAGGAGAGATACGTATTCAAAGGCCTGGCTCGCAGCGAGTTGAGGGATAACCCTGGGGTTTTAACCTGTAGGAGTCTGGTATACCGGGGCCGTTCCATCACGGCGGCTCTGGCAGTATTATATAATACTAGCTTTTGCCCGCGGCTTCGCTCACGTTAAGAAGTATTATTATTAATTAAGTATAGTTTTTGCGGCTTTACTTTTGTTTAGCGTGTGTAAAAAATTAGGGCCTACAAAACTTCTTTATATACAATATTCTTAACTAATCTGTCATTAGGCGCTAAAACTATCAAGCTATTGGGTGAACTTGCTCGTGAGCAAGCAACATAAAGCTGTCCCTGAAAGAAGCAATGTTCTCTCAAGTCAATATCCACAAATTTGAGAGTTTGCCCGTGAAACTTGTTTATTGTCCTGGCAAAGTAGACTTCACCTACCTACATGCCAAATTTCAGCCCGATCCGTCCAGTGGTTTGGGCTGTGCGTTGATAGATCACTATGTCAGTCAGTCAGTCACCTTTGAGTAATATATATTTAGATTCTTAAAGAATTATGACTTTTTTATCCTAACTTGACATAGTGCCGACGCCTGGTAAACATGGCTCCGTCCAAAAATATTCATTTTTTGACAATTTCATCTTTTGACAGCGTCCATTGTCTATGGATTACTCTTCACTTACTATCAGGTACAATGTCGTCACATTGTTGAGCCAGTTAAAAAAAAATGTTTTCTGGAATATAATGATACTGAGGAACTGTTGCGGGAATATATGTACTTGGGGTTTAACATTATTGTGAAATTATTATTTACTTTGGTTGCATAGTGTATGTAATACAGAGATGGGCAAAATGTAATCTGATTAATGATGAACGATTACAAAATGTAGTCGCAATTTTAATTTTCTTGCTCTGTAATTATGATTAAATCCATTTAAAACATTAAGAAATCATAAATGTGTATACAATCTGGGATTCTGTAGTGTTTAAAACATAAATGAGCAAAATGCAGTCATATTAATGGTAAAAAACGTAAAATGTAATCGTTAATCATTTTCATTAATCTGATTACATTTTGCCCATCTATAATCTTATATTATTGTATTGTTTTGAGTTAAGATTGGAGCTACGCAGCGGATATAAACTATATGTAACAAATTATGTGATATGTGCTGACATCCAAGACACAGGTAGTTCTAGTTTGGGTGTCAGCTGACTTTAAATTGCTGCTTTGTAACTGTTTTTTCTAATAAATTAGTCATTTATTTATTTATTGAACAGAGTTTTCGCGTTACAGCGGCGGTCCGATATACAGGATACGGGAGGACGCGACGGTGGAAATGGTCGCCATCATTGTAAGCAACGTGAAGTCCCAGGACGGGCCGGGCTTCCCCTCCGTCAACATGGCGATGCCGGTGCAATGCTTCAAGCGGCTCATCGAAAAGTTCATGACTGACAAAGGTTACCCTGTGTTTAAATGACTTACTCCACTGTCGCGTTACAGTAGCGGTCATTCCGTAGATGCATTAAAGCATTGCATGCCCTTATCTATACTAATATTATAAAGCTGAAGAGTTTGTTTGTTTGTTTGAACGCACTAATCTCAGGAACTACTGGTTCGAATTGAAAAAATATTCTTGTGTTGAATAGGCCATTTATCGAGGAAGGCTTTAGGCTATATAACATCACGATGCAATTATTAGGAGCGAAGAAATGGTGGAAAATGTGAAAAAAACGGGGAAAATTATTCATCCTTGAGGGCTTCCATTGCGTGCGCTGCGAAAACGGTTCAAGATACCAAAAATATATGTAGGAAAGAATTATTCCTCTTGAAATGATCTAAAAAAATGTCAGCGACAGTATATGTCTATCTTTTAAGATTAAGTCACTAGAACCGTTTTTATGGTAATCGAATTTGGTCGAAATTGATGCATTATTTGTTAAGAGTTGTATCAACGTAATAATATTAACCTTTATCCAAATTAATGTGTTGTTGATTAAGAGTATTTAATTGTGAACAAAATTGTCTTTGACATCACTTAATTACAATGAACATCTTAGAAGATATTACAAAACCTTATATAACAAAACAACGTTTGCCTGATCAGCTAGTAATAAATAAGTCTGGAAAAAATTGCTTAAAGTTAAACAAAACAAGAAAACATTTATATTCATATCTATTCTATTTTTACGCCGTCTATCTTTCCTATGAGCCCAATATAGTAATATAATATTTACTATAATAATATATTATTAAAATAATTACGTTAATTCTGCCTATCTTGTCCAAATGCCCTATGTACGTCACTGGGGTGTATCCAATTTTTTATATACTTGGAGACCTTCCGTCGTGGTATATGTGGGCCGACATAGCGATTATGTCCTTTTATACGCACTAAGAGATTCGCTTCTACATTCATTCTTGCAAACAGCTAAGTAGTGGAATATATTTCCAGCGATATATATATTCCCATTTTTCCACGATCTTTTTTTTTCTTTACACTGACACGGCACAGTGACTACACCATACCTGATGGTAAGCATGATGCAGTCCAAAAATTCCCAACGACTATCGAAAGGTAAGAAAAATCCATCGGTAGTCGCAGCGATCATGCCGGCCTGCACAAATATCTCTTCACGCTACGCTTAAAGGATCCCATATCATAGGATGGTGGGAACACGCTCGCCGGAAGACCATTCCACAGCCCAACGACACGGCAAAAGAAGGAGTTAGAGAACCTCTTAGCCCTAGCCGGGATGTGAGATACCGTATAGCTGTGACTCCGCAAACCAATAGTACCAATAAATTACTATTTTTCAGATGCAAGAAAACTGCGCGCGCTAGAAAATACTGAAGAAATCATAAAGTCCCAATGGAGGCTGCTGCCGTACAGATCGAAAATATGAACCAAATATGTTTTTTTGTTACAATATTATTGTTGTTTTTATATAATTGGAAACATTCCTACAATAAATGTTTATTTATTAAACTACCTTGCATTTAATTTCATTAATAAATAATAAAACGTCAAGCAATATCCCTAACCCGCATGCCAATATGAATGTCATATGTACTAGTGCCGTGAGAACGGCGATCAGTTGCGCTACTGGTCACGTTGGGCACGACATATAAGCGCAAAGTGGATACAACCACTAATGTATCTCTGCTCACCCCGTAAGAGAAAAAGTGTGACGATATGTGATATTATTTTATTAATTGTTCTATGCCAAAATGAACCTTGTATATTTACGTAAATAGTTTGGAAAAATTAGAATATTATAGATACACCAGATGACCCGGCAAATGTTGTTTTGCCATATAAGTTATTTCTAGGTAATTTCTAGTAGAAAAGTAAAAACAATAAATTTTGTCCAAAAATTAAAAAAAAATGTTAAGGGTGAATAACCCTTATCACTTAAGGGTATGAAAAATAGTAGCCGATTCTCAGACCTACTGAATATGCATATACAATTTGGTAAAAATCAGTAAAGCCGTTTCGGAGGAGTAAGGTAAATAACATTGTGACACGAGAATTTTATATATATAGAAAAGATATTATTAACAACTGCGTACAAAATAAACGAAATTTTGTTGAAAAAAGGTTTATGTTCAAGTTTCAGAACTATGACAACAAAAAGCTCTCTGAAGCTGTCAAAAGAAGAAGGATTTCTTTAAATAAGGGTTTTTTGTAAATAATGGCTCGAAAAGGACAAGTTTCGATACAGGACACTGTAGAGAATGATGAAGAATTCGAAAATTACATTGCAACGCACTTCAATCAACTGATTTGTGAGTAACTTGATTTTGGAGGCAGTAGGGGATTACCTCAACTGAGTTTGTCCACAGTACATAAGTTTAAACATTGTTATAGTGACTTGCTTTAGCCTTTCGCGTTTCTGAGTCAGTTTATATCCAGTTTTTCATATACCCAGAGACCTTCCGTCGTGGTATATACGGGCCAACATAGAGACAACGGCTGTTAATGGATTTTCGTTCCTTGGTGATAGCTGCCGTTTTAAGACTACACTGCGCTTTCTATCAAGCGCAATGTGTGTAAGAATGTAATCTACATTCTTTGATTCCACCAGCCCCATTCCACAATAGGGATGTCGAAAATGAAAAAAAATATCGTTATATCGATATTTATTTAAATATCAATATCGGCGTCAATATATCGAAGGAAAAATATCGATATATCGATTAAATCTCAATAAACACGAAAGTATTTTACCAGTATTCATTTTTATTAGACAAAATTATCAAGAACTTAAAGGCTATCTTCTAACTTTAAGACCTATTTAAGATATGAAACAAAAATAAATGATAAATAAATAAATGGCGGCAAATAATATACATACAACAAATTCAGAAGTCAATATATGCAACGTAACGAAATATAATACTCAACAGTCATAGACAATATAGTTTTTTTTTTTCGTTCGGTCCTATCTTCTACAGTTTCAGATTTCAACGATTTCACTACCATAAAAATTTTTAAAATATCGTTTTCGATACAATTTTCGATACTGGATATTTTGTATCGATATATCATTATAAAATATATCGCCCTAAAATATCGATATATTGTATTGAAAATATCGATATATCGATATTTATTCGACAAGCCTATTCCACCACAAAACCACAAGACATCGTGTCGGATACCATCCGTATGTGGTGGATGTTCCTTATATCCGCACGAAAAGATTCGCTTCTACATTCATCATGCGAACAGCTAAGGAGTGGAATATGCCTCCAGCGGCCATATTTCCGCGATCTTATGACCTGGGAGTCTTTGAGAGAAGAGTGAATAGGCATTTGTTAGGCGGACGCGGTTCATCATCGGAGTCATCTTCACCTTCCACCAGGTGTGATTGAGGACAAGCGTTGGCCTATAAGTTATAAAAAAAAATGTAATCACTATGGCAACTGAATTCGGGAAACAGTTGAGTAATCGACTTCCGCCGCTTTCTTAAATGTGATGTATTACAAAATATCGCCAAAAGATTTCACTTAATACGTTCGCTACCAGCGCCGCATATATGCGTGGTCTCAGCTCTTGCATTTGAGCCCGGCGCCGCAAATGAGGCGTTTTTTTTTTTCGAAATGACGCGCGTTGATTGACCTCCAAAGGTCTTCACAACTAAACCGGGCGAGAAATGAGAGGCGTATTTCCTTTTTAGTTTGTTACAAATTTGTTTGTTAATTTTTTTTTTTTTGGTAATCCGGGGAAAAACCCTACATTGGACCATCAGGGTCACTGTGAGGGCAGCGACCCCGGTGTGTCAGACTCCTACTGACTAAAAACCCCCGGGGTGTCCCTGTAATCACTCCACCCAGGCCTGGGAAGCCAAATTCGTCCAGTCGCCCGGGGAGCGAACAGCCTTATTCAGGCTTCCTCTCTGGGAGGGGTGAGTATAAAGAGCCCACTCCAATACCTCTTTCATAGGCGGCGCGCTAGACACTGCGCACCGCCGCCCTCTCATCCGGGCAGCAAACTCCCTCAAGTCTACTGCCCGGCTATTGTTACCGGTGGATGTCGCGCTCGCTCTGAGAGCCACACTTAATTTTCTCCGAAACAATTGTAATGGCCTGTAAAAGAACATAATGAATTCATACTGACCTTGGTCTGAAGATAATTAAAAATTACGTTATTTTTAATTTAAAAAAATAATGCCATTTAAAGTCATATTATAAGAAAAAAATTCCATGGACTGTGGTTCAAGATTTTTTCTCAAGTGCCGGTAGCAAACGTGTTAAAGCAAATAACCTTTCTCCCCTCGATATGTTACAAAGCTACATCGTGCAAAGGAAATTTTTCTGCAAGGCGGTAAATACACAAGCTCTCCAAAAGCTATTCATCTAGAGCATGGGTCGGCAACCTATTCGTATATAAGGGCCACAAATATTATGAGTATATTGGCGCGAGCCACATTTCATCTAGTAAACACATTTTTTTTAGATAAAACAAATTTTTACATTTTTAACCATATTTATTGTTACTCTCATTTGGAAGTAATAGGTACAAAATTAACTAATCAATACTTAACCGAGCCCGGGAGTACCCAGGCACTATTAATTTACACATTTATAAAAAAAAATTTAGAATTAAGATCTTAAATTTGTATGTTTACGGGGCTAACATGACTGTGTAAGTCAAAAGCCTTTTTTTTTTCAAGAATAAAAAAAATAACTAAAACTTATAAAGCTTGGGATTTTTGAGGCTGTACTAATTTTGCAAGTTTTTTAATGTCTGCTTCCATTTTAGACATAGAAATGCGCAGTATTGCAACTAAATGTTCATCGGTCAATCGAGAACAATGCTTGTTTTTTCGATAGATAATGAGAATTATTCTGTGGAACGGCTCTTATTTGCACGGGCCGCACCGTAGCGGCTTACGGGCCGCTGGTTGCCGACCCCTGATCTAGATACATCTATACTAATATTATAAAGCTGAAGAGTTTGTTTGTTTGTTTGTTTGTTTGAACGCGCTAATCTCAGGAACTACTGGTTCGAATTGAAAAATTCTTTTTGAGTTGAATAGACCATTTATCGAGGAAGGCTTTAGGCTATATAACACCACGATGCAATTATTAGGAGCGAAGAAATAATGGAAAATGTGAAAAAAACGGGGAAAAATATTCATCCTTTAGGGCTTTCATTGCGTGCGCTGCAAAAACGGTTCGAGATACCAAAAATATATGTAAGAATGAATTATTCCTCTTGAAATGATCTAAAAAAATGTCCGGGACAGTATATGTCTATCTTTTAATATTAAGTCACTAGAACCGTTTTTATGGTAAACAAATTTGGTCGAAATTAATGCATTATTTGTTAAGAGTTGTATCAACGTAATAATATTAATTTTTATCCAAATAAATGTCAATGTGTAAATGTAATGTAATGTTTGCCGGATCAGCTAGTTATATAATATGTAGCCGAGCACTCGATTTTTTATGTGTATTGGTAATTCCTCCAGGTATGGAAGTCTATTCAGAGTTCTGTGGATACTGTCTGGCAACGGGCAATGCTATAAGGAAGGGGAAGTTAGAAATAGGCCAGGACCGAATCGCTATGGTCAAGGTAATAAATATTATTCCTGAAGTGGATAATCTAAATATATATAACGCAAAGGTGACTGACTGACTGACTGGCTGACTGACATAGTGATCTATCAACGCACAGTCAAACCACTGGGCGGATCGGGCTGAAATTTGGCATGCAGGTAGATGTTATGATGTAGGCATCCGCTAAGAAAGGATTTTCATCAATTCTACTCCCAAGGGGATAAAATGGAGGATGAAAGTGTGTATAAATCTTTTTACATTTTCACTTCCACTGGACACACACACACACGCACAGCCCAAACCACTGGACGGTTCGGGCTGAAATTCGGCATGTAGGTAGGTGAAGTCTACTTTGCCATGACAATAAACAAGTTTCATGGGCAAACTCTCATATTTGTGGATATTGACATGAAAGAAAATTGCTTCTCTCAGGAACAGTTTTATGTTGCTTGCTCACGAGTAAGTTCACCCAGTAGCTTGATATTTTTAGCGCCTAATGACAGATTAGTTAAGAATATTGTATACAAAGAAGTTTTGTAGGCCCTAATTTTTACACACTGTAAAATAGTAATAAATAGCGAGCAAAACACGAGACAGAAATCAAACGATGCACACAGTTCGGCAGTCAATTTAATAGAGAGAGAATCATAGACTATATTATAAACAATGACACAGACAATACCACAGACAATCAAAACTCAGTTATAATAGATATATTTATCTATCATAAAAAGAAAATTTAAATATAAATTAATGTGTTCAATATACTCCCAACAACTTGATGGCTTCAATAATTATAGTGGACTGTATGAAATTATGATTAAATTTAAAGAATGTTGTTGACAATATGTTGTATGAATACAACTTTAATTAATAAATCAACAATTTTAAGTGATATAATTTTAGCAAACATTTGCAGAGTGTTGGTTATTATTATTAAAAATACAATCTACATAAAATAATTTTTAAGTAGTAATTGTACACTTTTCTTTATATAATACATGCTAAACAAAAGTAAAGCCGCAAAAATTATACCTAATTAATAATAATACTTCTTAACGCGAGCGAGGCCGCGAGCACAAGCTAGTGTACAAATATAAGTACATCAGAGAAGGAAAACATCGCGAGGAAACCTACATGGCGTAGAATTTCAGTGTGAGTGCACTGAAAATGGCAATCAGCTGCGCTACTGTTCAAGTTGGAACCGACATATAAGGGCAAAGTAGATACAACGTCTAATGTACCCCTGCTCACCCCGAAAGAGATATAGCCTGTTGATATATTATTATTATTAAGTATTTAGTATTTGCCGTGGTGGTTGCCGGCAGAATAGAATAGCACCTCCCTCTGCTTGCTGAGGTGTCGTAAGAGGCGACTAAGGTACCTCTTTAACACCGCAATTCAACCAGGTGTTCAGAGAAGGAAAACTCGACCAAACCTGCATCCCGCTCCCTTCCGATCGTACTGGTTCTCCTTTCCATCGGGCCTGAGGGAGTTCGGACGAGAGAGTGCTTTTCTGCCAGCGCGTCCAGTTATGCACTTAAATATCTCCTGCGCAATTGACTGTTTCTGAAAACTAGACCTCGAATTTCTTAATCGGTCTTGAAACAGTCGCCGTGGCCGAAACCGGCCAGGACATCATCATCATCATCATTATTAAGTAATTTAATTTCATTTCAGGCTGTTGCTGATCATATAAGTCCTATATCCAGATTTAAAGACAAGAGTGAACCGGTTTTTTTATTTATATTGGTATTTTATGTTTTAACTTTTTTAATAAATCATTCATCTTTTGTAAATGCTTGTATAATACATAAAGGAAAATAATATAATAAAAAACTTAAAGAAAACTCAATAAAGTCTTGCAATACCAAATAATGTATAAAGATGTACGGCAATCCCACCAGAGAAAAAAAATACGATCACCCTTAATTTTAAACACATTATTAGCGTGGTAATGGGCGGAATAAAGCAAACTACTCAATACACTGCATCATACTATGAATGTACTAAATGCGTGTCAGTTAAAAGAATATTATTTGAGTACAACAATATTAAACTATACTCATTAGACTGTTCCGTTGCCGACCAAAACCGTCGCGTAGCATACACGATACAAAAAGCGTGTGTTTGCGCTGATTTAATGCCATCATGGTACACGTCGTTGCTATAACGAAGCGTACGGCAGCGAAACAGTATGCACAGAAGTGATCAGTATTTCTAATATTTCCGCTTCGCAGTTATGCACTTAAATATCTCCTGCGCAATTGACTGTTTCTCAAAACTGGACCTCGATTTTTTTAATCGGTGTTGAAACAGTCGCCGTGGCCGAAACCGGCTAGGACATCATCATCATCATTTTCGCTTCTATACATTTACAAAAACACGATTTATCCGTTTGCAAAATAACACTCAGCTTTATAGATATACTTATTCTTTAAATTTTAACAAAATATGTTTATAAATACTGTTCAAATGTGACACGTAGATGTTACTTATATTGACACATTCTAGTGAGTAAAGAACACCGATCGTTTTATTCCGCGCCTGATACGATCATAGCACGGTTATGATATCGATATGATACGTTGAGCAAACTCCTTTATTTCTATGAACCGTGAGCATATTTATGATTTAAAGTTAAAATTTACTCTGAATGCCTTAAGACAGCGCTACACTTATCATTAGGCGCGATGCTACAATTCATTTGCCTCATCGTGTTATTTTAAAAAATAATCAGTATTACATGGTTTCTTGATTCATTTTTTTTGTTAGAAAGGCAAGCTCACCCGCGCCATGTTTGGCGCGAACGGCATCGAACTATGCCGCATTATCGAAGAGGAGCTGGGGTACATGCAGAAGGAGATAGAGACCGGAATAGAGAGGCCGAAGCAAGACATCACAGAGATGTTGCCGGAAGAAGCGGTAAAACTAAATAAACCGTTTAAATATATTATTTACCACTACTAAACTAACGCTAGTACTATTCACTAGACAAAGATATACATACTTAAATACATATACACGTCTATGACTCCTGATAAATTTATCTGTTCATCGCAGTGCAAAAGCCACCCTTTTTTTTGGTGTCCCGGGGGAAAATCCTACATAGGACCATCAGGACTGCTGTGAGGGCAGCGACCCCGGTGTGTCAGACTCCTACTGACTAAAAACTCCCGGGGTGTCTCTCTAATCGCTCCACACGAGCCTGGGAAACCAAATTCATCCAGATGCCCCGAGAGCGAAATGCCTAGTCGAGGCTGCCTCTCTAGGAGAGGTAGGAGTAAAGAGACCACCTTTCCATCACCTATCTCTTAGGCGGCGCGCCGGACACTGCGCACCGCCTCCCTTAAGTCTACTGCCCGGTCAAAAGACACCCTTAAATGTACTACCTCAACTTGTTCACTAGTCCATTAAGTTTCTATTGTAATTTGAATAAAGCGTTCAAATGACTGTATTCATTAAAAATAATAATAATAAAATGTCGTCACGCTATATCCCTTTCAGGGTGAGTAGAGATACATTAGTGGCTGTCCACTTGGCGCTTATATGTCGCGTCCAACGAGACCAATAGTGCAGCTATTCGCCGTTTTCACAAACACTATAACACATGCCATTTATATTAGATATCACGCGGGTTTTCTCACGATGTTTTCCTTCAGCGGTAAGTGTGTGAAACCTGAGTCCATAGTTAATCTAGAGAAACCTGAAGAGTCGTGTTACTGTTCATGGATACACTGGTCACACGTCACTTATCGAAAACAATTTAACGTTAAAAAATTAACCAATTCGAAAAGTAAACTTGAAATCACATTTTCAGCGACGAGCACCTAAACCATATCGTCGGATGAAAGGCTATTTGGTTTAAGCGACATTTTTTGGTGATATATAATATATGTAGAAAGACTTTTTAGTTTTTAGAAATCATTTATTCACCAGTTTTCACATGGATACAGTTTTTTTTTTAATATAATAATTCGCCACCGCACTCACAATAACTTATTTACTCCGCCATTCAAATCTATCTCTCTCTCTCCTATACTTTCTATCCCTTTCACACTCTTACACTGTTCCTTATCATTCTATGTCATTTGCATCATACGTTCTATTCCACTCACATTCCTACATATATATATATATATTACTATATCATCAAAAAATGTCTCTTAATCCAAATAGCCTTTCACCCCTCGATGTAATATTCGATCAACGACGACCTTAGTAGAAAAGCGCAAAACATAAAATTGGTTTAAAGTCACGGCGGGATATTTTGAAAGTTTATCTCATTTCCGTACATTTTTATTCCTTTATCGAATATGATTTTGTCTAAGTCCGCATCTCTCTAAATCATTACCATACGATGTCCGATTGCCACACATTAGGAGAAGATGGAAGAGAACCTTCGTCTCGAGGAAGAATATCGAGAGAACGTTGAAAGGCTTCGTGTATTGACTCTCACTGCCCGGAAGAAACGCGTGGCTCAGCGTCTTTCGACCCACCTGAACTGGATGAACTATATCATGTTCTGGCCCCACTGCCATCAAGCCCATTACGACTTATACGAGAAATGGGATATGATCAGTTAGTATTTACACAACACTCGCAGCAATCTCTTTTTTTAGGCAATACACAAACAAATTTTACGTCTTGATTGGATCTGTGCCGAGTCTGCCGTAATTTTTTTTTACACTGGCTCGACATAGTGACTACAGAGTACCTGATGGTAAGTACAGTGTAGTGCAAAAACGAAAGCGACTATCAAAGGATAAATATCCACTGATAGGCTACATCGTTATGTCGGCCCACATATACCGCGACTGAAGGTCTCTAGGTATATGAGCTACTGGATATACACAAGCTGATCCAGAAACGCGACAAGCCGAAACTGGTCACTATGACGGTCTTTACACCCGTGTACTGTGGTCGCGATCCAGACGGGCACCGACGCCCTACCACCTCGCTGCTGCTCGTTTAGCACCACCCAGGAGTCACGTGTAGGGAAACTAGGGTAAAGCCTACGGACGCGAGCAGCTTCGACTCCCAAAAATAGAATGAGGTAGGTAGTGAGGTGCCTCGGTCTTTTGCTTTTAAGAATTAGTTGTTCTTCGTTTAAATATACCTCCAGATCTTTCACTCTGACGTAGCTTTGAGTTACTTTCAACGGCTCTTCTTTAGATACTTTTTAATTCCTTCTACTATATATGAATACACTTGTCCTGACTGAGGAATCTTCGTGGAGCCTAAACTACTGCAGCTAGAAACAGGAAATTTTGACATTAGATTATTTTCTTATGTTCGCATCGGCGGGTTTTTATTATAATCCATTCTTAATGGAGTAAAAATATGGGGTTGAAACTTTATTTGAAAATCCGACAATTCTGAAATAAGCAATATGAAAACAGTCATTTTGCTTTTTGGTTAAAAATTAAAAATACGTGTTTTGGCGTTTATGGAAAATTGAAAGGTAAGGTATCTTAAGGATTCATATTGGGCAACACCGGGTTTGTGCAGCTAGTCAAAAAAAAACCTTACACGTAGTATTTTAAAAGGCTAGTAGAATTAAAAGACTGAACAAATATAAAATATCTAAAAAAATGTAATATAGCTTTGTGATAACATTGAAATTTTAAACTACTCCGTGTTTCAGATATTCAAGTGGCAGCTAAGGAAACCTTCCAACTGACTGAGGAGACTGCCAAGGAAGCCTTGTATATGAGCGATGTGGACCCAAACGAAGCGTGCCTCCACGCGCTTCTCAGCGGAGAAGTTCTTGTGGTGCTTTTCAAAATGTTTGAGACGGATAACCGCGATTTTATTCGTGAGATATGATCTTTTTTACCAGTAGAAACGACTAAATCCCATACACAGTGCCCCGTATATAAAATGAGCTAGTCCTATTTGCCGAAAAACTAATAACCGAGATGTCTCCTTAAGTTAATGGTTTATATATGCTAAATCAGTATTGGTCAACCTTCTCACTGTAGTTTGGAAGAATTTTATGATTAGCAGTGGATTGATAAAGGCTGATTGTGCTGTCTTTTTCCTCCTGAGCCAGCAAAGACTGACTTCGGGTTGTCGCGCATCGGGATCAGTGTGTAATGTAATAATTGTGTGTAAGGAGGTTGTGGAATTATGTTACATTATCTGTGCACGAAGATGTAATGGCCGTTAAGTAAAAAATAATATTTTTGACAGAGAATTTAATTTGTAAATTAGAAAGGATTTTCTAGATGATTACGTTTGGGGGCTTTGAAATGAAATGAAATGTATTTATTTCGCCATAACTTAAAAAAAACTTATAATTTAAATACAGTGTACAGATTTCCCTTTACTGGGTCATGAGCGGGGAGATTGAATTGAAACCACTAGATACAGGTCACCACTGGTTTAATAATTAAACATATATAGCACGTTAAACCAATACTTGATATCTCTTAGGTATCTCTGTCGTTTCGTCATGATCTTATATATGCCACCCTTGCCTTATATGCAGCTGCTGTGAACGAAACTATAACGCGATGCAATTTTGCACAACGCCATCTACCGAACCGACCTGCATCACGCCATAGTCTGCTCACAGCAGCTGACTAATGTTCTTTTACTTGAACATACAGTAATACAAAAAGTATACAGAAACAAAAGAAATTACAAAAAGATACAAACATGGCGAAAATGGGCTCTCTATCAGCTTAAAGCCACAGAGGAAGTCTGCAGCTTTCGTATGTAAAGTGATGTTGTTCGAAATTTGTCTATAAATAAAGGAGATATTTTATAAAAATATTCGAATCGTATTACAAAATATAAAATGATTTAATTACAAGCGTTTCAATTGAAGTAAGAAAGTCCGAGAGCTCGACAACACGACTAGTGCCAGTAGACCAGTGGTGCATATACCTCGAGACCTTCAACCGTGGTATATGTGAGCCGGTATGACGACGGCGATTATGTTATAAAATATGGCTGTACGTTGAGGTATCATGGCCTATTTTTTAACAACAAATATGTAATAATTAAAAAGTTATTATTCCCGCGTTCTCTGTTTTAGGCTGGTTTTCCTGTCACGCTGACGGTCGGCGCTGACGGTAGGCGCGTAGCTTGTCGACGCTGATGGGTCGTTTTCGTATCGCGCTGATGACCGTGAAGTACAGTCGCAAAGAATGTCAATGGCAGTGAAAATTATTAGCAAAGAAAACGTCTGCAAAAAAGAAATACATGTTCATCCATTGATCAAGCAGAGAATCTTCGCAGGGGAATTCTATATATTATATGGCCAGCTTAGAGACGACGGCAAAAAGTTTTTCAACTATTTCCGTATGTCATCAAGAAGTTTTGATGAATTACTAGCAAAGCTACAAAATAGATTTGTCTATTGCAGCTTACGTAATGTTCCTCTACAGCCGATTGAGCGCTTGATGGTTAAAGTAAGAAAAAATAAATACACAAAAATATTATGTAATTATTTATTGTAAGAAACAAAATTAAATAAATTAAGCTAAGACGACGAGATTACCCCAGGCTTTGTTACGTCCCATAAACCCTTCTTTTATTTCATTTCTTCAATTACTCGACCGGTATTTATTTCACGATTGTCCATGACTGTATTTGTCGAAACATACCTTCAGCGCGACACGAAAACGCTCAATGAGTGTGGAGGCGCGTCAGCGCCTGTCCGTAAGCGACGCCGACGCGCGGCGCGTATGACCGCGTATAGCTCAGCGCTGACGGCCGTCAGCGCTGAGCGGCCAGCGCGACTCAAAAACGCTACATACAACTACATACAAATTGATCTATCAGGGCCGACCGTCAGCGTGACACGAAAACCAGTCTTATATAATGGTTGCGCTAAGTCATAGAAAGAGTATTAAATAGTAAACTGATTTGTGTAATATTATGATTATTTAATCACGGAGCTCATAAACTCTAAACAGATTATCAATGGATTTTCTTCCCTTGGTAATCATTGTAGTTTTTCAACTACATTCTACTTTTAGTCGGGGGAGGCTTTATTCGCTTTGTCAAATCAATATAAAAAAGTGTCTATGTTGCCAGCCACAAAGTACATCTTAGTTCAAACATCAACCGCAATTATCCAAAGGTCAGACTACTGAGTGTAAGTTCCTCAAATAAATAGGATGTATTCTCGTTTCTGAAGGTGGAATAGGCCGGGCGAATAAATAATATAAATTGTACTGTAACAGAGCTCCTACGTCACGCGTTGTACGAGGAAATTCCTATTCCGAAAGAGGATGTTCCGCCTGAGAAACAGTTGCCGCCGATCCCGGCTTACGATAGATACGCGACCATTAGCAAGACCGCACGTGAAGTAAGGCGGGACAGATACGAAGCTAAATTGCAAAAACTAGTAAGCTCGTGTTTTATACCCCTAGACAAACCTAGAAAAGATTTATAGAAGTAACTGTAACTTTGCTTATACTTTTGTAGGAACACAAAACGTGTCTATTGTACTTTTATTTTAATATGTTTGTGATTATTACGCTTTAGAATTGCCTTTGTAATCACGTATCACGTATTGTTTCACGGTGACCACTTATTATGTATAAGCAATTGCTATGTAGTTTTACCGCCAACGCACCTGCGTGCACACCCACTGGGTCAGACTCAAGCCGTGAAAATAGAAACTCAGCAAGGCAGTACATTCCAGGCTAGCATCTAGTCGAATGCGACATTACTTCCGATCGATATAATCACTTCCAAGCTTTACACAGACATTACAAATTACATTATTAAATTAATATCATAGTATATGATAACTTACCGTTTTTGTCAACTTTGACTTTTCTCTGTGAATACTCATACATAGACGAAATTATTTCCCAGAAAAGTCTTTTTTTAATTCTTACTCGACATGACCACATCACGTCTGGTGTTAAGCATGGTAATGTCCAAAAAACGTCTGTAACTATCAACACTAAAGAAAAACAATAAATAGTCTCTGCGATCATGCCGGCCTGCACAAAATCTTATCACGCTCCGTTTAAAGACGCTCCGCATAGGACGATGAAAACACGCTTACTGGAACATCATTCCACAGCCCAACGACACGGAAAAAGTAAGAGAGAATTTCTTAGTCCTAACCGGGATGTGAGATACCGTATAGTTGTGACCCCGCAAACCTACGCGCGTGGTTCTATAAAAGGAAGAGGGTGGAACGAGGTTAAATAACTCTTAAGTCTTAACAAAGTCAAACTAGCATCTATTAATCACATAGTGTCAAATTTCGACTACCTTGCATGTGATGAGATTGGGGTAGGTAATGCCTGACCGTAATGCGGTACATAAAAAACTTTAGGTGTATAAATTTCTCTCTAGCTTAATATATGTATTTAATTTATAAATTCTTATTTTTAAACCGATAATTAGATTAAATAATCTTGAATACTTTTAATCCTTATAGCGTGCAGAAAAAGAGGAGAGGGACCGGTTAGCAGCAGAACAGGCTCGTATTGCGCGGGAAGCTGAAGAAGATAGACTAAGAATAGAAAAACAGAAACAGGAGGAAGAGAGAATGGCTAGGATTCAAGCTGGAGTGAGTCTTCACCACAAAAATAATAAAAATACTAATTACGTATTAAACTAAATTTTTATTGACTTTTAGAAAAAAATTTTTCTCAAGAAACATTCGAGCCCACACAAAAATTAAAAAATATAAAAGTAACTTTGCAATGAAATGTAAGATCCAAGAAATCTACATAATCTCTTGGAACGCTATATTGATAGATTTAGTGCTCTCTAAAACATCTAATACACAAAAATCGGTATGTGGCTTAAAACTGAAGGAAATTGATTACAAATTCTTTCATTCCTCTGAAATCTCACGATTTTCTCAACTAGAAATTTGAAACTTAAAAAAATGTCCCTTTCCAAGCGCTGATGCAATTAAATTGGAAAATTACAGAAGATTAATTGTTTTAGCTACCAGCTGACCCTGAACCAGAAGTTGTAGAAGAAGAAGAAGTTGAGGGAGAAGAAAAAGCAGAGACTGAGGCAACTGACGTTGATGTCGTTGTAAGATAATATTTATTAAGTTTCATTTGTTCTGCAGTTTTATTAATCTGGAATATATTCATTACTTTAAGCCAATATTTTTATTTAGTATCAGATATTGTAAACAATAGATTTGACAACCTTATTACAGTTCTGGGACTATATTTTAAACGAACAAATCTCGGAGTCAACAGTGCTTTGTGTAGATTGTCTCGGGCCTACAATCTTCTTGGAGATTCGGTTGATTTGTTTGCGGACTCCATGCCGGGATTCAGGAGAAAGGTCTTCGGATTGTCGAGAGATTCACGAACAAATAATCTTGACATTAATTACCATTAATATGATATAATATAATATAGTATAAATAAACAGGCCACTCTGACGTATGTTGTGGATGCCTTAATAGGAACTGTACATTTTTGATTGTAACTGTGTATATGTATTGTGTAAATGAGTTATTGTACAGGGCCACCCTATAAAAAGTAAATAAATATTTAATTTAACATCTGGTGTAATAATGTTATTTAAACAAACCGGTATCTTCTATACACGAAAATATATTATAGTCGTCCTTTGAGCATAAAAACTGTTTTAATATGCTATAATATCACATCGATTAGCCGGAGGAAGACGAGAAAGTGGAAGAAGAAGAGGATTTTCATTCCGACGTCTCCATCGAAGGAGAAGACTACATACCTCCAGGAGGCTTATTCGTACCAGGACTGTATTCACCTCCAAACGAGCTTGCAAAAGCCAATGGACTCGCTTTCTTCTACCCTAAGGTATTTTGATATCTTCTATTCCTTAACTTGCATTATTATGACATTTTTTTTTTATCCCGGGGTAAAATCCTGCATAGGACCATCAGAGACGTTGTGAAGGCAGCGACCCCGATGTGTCAGACTCTTACTGACTAAAAACCCTCGGGGTGTCCCTCTGATTGCTACACCCGGGCCTGGGAAGCCAAATTCATCCAGACGCCCAGGGAATAAAAGGCTTTAGCGTGGTAGGTATGCAGGAAATATATAGTAAACCTACCGTAGCCTAAAGTGCAGGATAGCGTGTAAAGATGAGATGATAGAATGAAATGAAGAAGTCCAGACAGCAAGTAGATAGACGTTTAATAAGCACAGTACAAAGTCCAGTAGAAATAGTAAAGCACAAGTAAGATAGTCCAAGTAGAAGTAAAGTACAGAGCACAACAATACAAATAAGAACACGAAAATAAACACAATACGAAAACTATAAGTAGCGAGCGAGTGGTGCGTGGAGCTAGTCTCAGTGTGATAGCAAGACTATTCTGCCGGGCGCGCGGGCGGTGAAGCGCTCGCGTGGCGCGCGGCCGCGCAATCCCCCCGCGCGCGCCGGTACACAGTGGCTCTCAACCTTACCACTCACCACATACGATTCCAAAGCATGACACAGTACGAAAGGAAAGAAGTTGAAAGATAGTAGGCTACAAGGCCTTGTTGACGCTACTTTTCTGGGGGAAGGGTGGGAGTAAAAATCCACCCCTCCAAAACCTCTCTTTCAGGCGGCGCGCCGGACAACGTGCACCGCCTCCCTCTCGTCCGGCTGAATCCCTCAAGTCTACTGCCCGGCTAGATTAATAGGATTATTGCCCCAAACGAATTAATAGCAACTAGACTTCCAATATCATACGAGGCAGCCAGAATTAGAATCGCCGGAGTGACACTTTATCAATGGTTAATTCTCAATATAGTGCAGTAATAGTAATAGTTTAGTGAACCAGGAACCGTGTAAACTTGCTTGTGCCACCCTATGCTCGGACATCATTGGGTTATAATTCGCCTATTTGTAGGTTATCTCGCGGTTTTAACGAACTGGACAATGCTATCGATGTTTTCGCTGACAGTCTGCCGGTCTTTAAAAGGAAAATCATCGGGTGGTTGAGGGACACGCAGTAGTTGTTGTTATGATTTTTGCCTGTGTTTTAACTTTTCACTTTCATTGTTTTATTCTTATTTGTTAATGGGTTTATTTTATAAGTAGTATTGTTTGTATTTTTGATGCACGATGTGGTGGTCTTAAACGGCACAACACATTTATGTGCATTTTTTTTAATTGTTTTTTTATTATCTGTAGTGTGTTGGCCACTGGCCACCCGTAAAATGTAAAAAATAAAATAAAATAAAATAGAAATATGTCTGAGGGCTAGAGTTGTCTGGCATTAATTTTTCACACAAATATTACCTGTACATTTCGCCAGGCCCGGATATATGGGAGATCAAGTCCACAGGGCCCACACCCTGGGAGCCAGGTTCCAAGGGTGTCAGACAAGCACGTTTCCTAACGTACTCACTGAATAACATATGATGATGATGATGTCCTAGCCGGTTTCGGCCACGGCAACTGTTTCAACACCGGTTAAGAAATTCGAGGTCCAGTTTTCCGAAACAGTCAATTGCGCAAGAGATAATTGAGTGCATAACTGGACGCGCTGCCAGAAAAGCGCTCTCGTCCGAGCTCCCTCAGGCCCGATGGAAAGGAGAACCAGTACGATCGGGAGGGAGCGGGATGCAGGTTTGGTCGAGTTTTCCCTTCTCTAAACACCTGGTTGAATTGCGGTGTTCAAGAGATACCTTAGTGGCCTTTTACGACACCTCAGCAAGAAGAGGGGGGTGCTATTCTATTCTGCCGGCAGCCACCACGGCCCAAACAACAACAAACAACACATATATAAAGAAGAACATATATAAAGAAGAACATATATAAAGAAGTTGACCAACCCCTCTATAAAAAATTACCTGAAAGTATATGCGTTTGGTTTGATGTTTTAAAAGTTAATTCAAAAGTCGCATAAGACATCGGCACTGAATATTAAGTTATGTAAGGATCTTTTCTCTTAAAGATCTCGCTTTTATGCTGATCGCGCCATTTGGTCGCGAACGACCTACGCGGAGGCGAAACCTCGAAGATTTATATTTTTAAAATAAAAGAAGATTATTCGCTGTCATTCATATAAAAAAATATAGAACATAGGGGTCAATAAAATATATGTAAAAAATACATTACTAAGAAACCAATAAAAAATATTTATTTGGTAAAAACCTAAATATAAACCCAAAAGGGAAGGCGCTAAGTTATAAATATGCCAAATGGCCTTCCCATATACTGTAAATGATATTTACATTAATAGAAAATTATAGAGCACGAAAGTTCTAAAAATAGAGCTGTATACATTTTTTTATAAGTTTGTAGCGTGCACTCTACCAGCCCACTCTCGCGGACGCTGTAATGTTTGTGCGAATCGCTTGCGCACCGGCCGCGGTGGACGGTAGGAGGGCAACACGTAGCTTACTAGATTTTTTATAGTTTGATTAGTTTATATTGCTCATTATTAAGTTACAGTGCAATAAAAGTATTTGTGATGATCTTATGCTGTTTTTAAGGCCCTTTGAACGTTATAAGTTTAATCCATATAATTGAAAAACAATAGTAAAAGAACTGATTATTGTCAAACATTAGTTTTTGCCACGTCTCGAAAAACTAATCAATAGATACGCTGGATGATGTGCTTGTTTACCGCCCTTGGAATTTGTGGCCCAGCGCGTGGGCCTGCGCTTGCGTCCCTTCCCACTAAAAACGGGTCTAGCGAGATTACTCTACTACACATAATGGCAAGTTAAATGTAGTACAAAAACTGCTCAACTGCTAGTGAATTTACCCAGGCTTGTTGGTTCACCAGATAGTCCGAGAGTTGACTCCGATAGAGTCTGAGCATCTACCCCCTCACGTACTGGTAATGTTCAACGTGGACAAGCGGCAAGATGTCAAGGAGCTTGTAGCTCAGTATTCTGATGAGATATTGGCTGTGAGTATATTTGAGAAAATTTTAAAAAATATATTCTACATATATTGTATCTACATGTATTGCGTGTTATTCGGTTTCCAATATTCAATTTGTACGATCGGAAGCTTGAGTGTGAGTTTTTTTTTACTTCTCAAATTAGATTTCGATCAGCGCCACCACCGGATAGTTTGAGAAACATTATCTACACACATTTTGACTTTTAAAATCGTAAAGAAATACGAAAAGAAAACTTGAAATATACCTGCAGCGCCGATCATATCGAAAGATTTAGATAGTTACATCGTACAGGACTCGCCCAACGTTTACTTCACAGTATGTTTTGAAAACCCTGTCCGTTCCAATATAGACATATTGGTGACACTTATATTATTCTTGAACATTAAAAAGTTATTGTCATTATTGGTTTCAGTTGGGTATCTTCGTTGGCGACGATCCTTATACGGCAGAGCATATTGCCTATACCATAAAACAGTATGATAAAATGGAACGATTGAGAAAACAGTATGTATTATTTACGTATAAGTTTTCAACCAGCCTGGTTTTACTGCGACGACTTACAGCGACAGGCATGCGTTTGAAATGGCACCGGAGGCACTAATTTGAACAATTCCTCAAATAATTCCCCATTATAATGTTAGAATTCATATAATGTTATACTTATGCCCATAGATGTGCAAAATGTAATCAGATTAATGAAAATGATTAAAGATTATATTTTACGTTTTTTACCATTATTATGACTGCATTCTGCTCATGTATGTTTTAAACACTACAAAATTCCAGATTGTATACACATTTATGATTTCTTAATGTTTTAAATGGATTTAATCATGATTACATAGCAAGAAAATTAAAATTACGACAACATTTTGTAATCGTTGATCATTAATCAGATTACATTTTGCCCATCTCCGATTATGCCGTATTTACACAAACCCAGTAGGTGAAACATTACACTAAGCCAAGACATAATGCCGCAATCATATCGGCCTACACAAATATCTATTCACACTTCGCTTAAAGAACTCGCTATTGTAGGGCGAAGGGAATACATTCGCAGGAAGACCTTTCCACAATCTAATAACCCGACAAAGGTACACAGATTGAGTTAGAGAATTTATTAGTCCTAGCTGAAATAGAAGTCAAATTTTAAATAGAATTTTATTTATCACATAACAAAACATTCAACATAGAAGAACAAAATTTTTTTTTACACTGGCTCGATATAGTGACTATAGACTACCTGATGGTAAGTACAGTGTAGTCCAAAAACGGAATCGACTATCAAAGGATGAAAATCCATTGATAGTCTACAACGTCGTGTCGGCCCACATATACCACGACTGAAGGTCTCTAGGTATATGAGCTACTGGATATACACAAGCTGATCCCGAAACGTGACAAGCCGAAACTGGTCACTATGGCGGGCTTTACGCCCATCTACTGTGGTCGCGATCCAGACAGACACCGACGCCCTACCACCTCGCTGCTGCTCGTTTAGCACCACCCAGGAGTCACGTGTAAGGAAACTAGGGTACAGCCTACGGACGTGAGCAGTTTCGGCTCCCAAAACACAGGCTAATAAAAATAAATTAAGGTAAAAACTTAAAAGCAAATAGCTCAGCATGTGCTAGGTCGAAGACGCCATAAAGTCACAGCATCTCTACGTATTATCAAAACCTTTAAACTCTTCATATTTCAGCAAGGATAGGCTGGCTCTAATGGTGTCTAGAAAGCGCAGCTTGCCGCTGCTCCAGCTGGCGGGCCTAAACCCTTGCTATATCAGCGCGGACGTTGCTTCCGGAGAGAAGGACTGCCTCGCCATGTTCCCCGTCGGCTACGGCGATGATTACGAGGAAGAAGAGAGTGTCAAAGAAGAAGAAGTTGTGGTACGTATGCCTAACTTAAGGTAGCATAAGAAAGCGCGCCTTTACGTAGATTTAAGTTAGCAAAGATTACAACAGCAAATTATATAAAAGACCAGCAGACCCTTCTTCTTCACTCAGGTGCCGTTTATACTCAAACCTGGTGGATTTTCAAACAAAATTTCATTCCTTATTTTAACCCGTTAGAAGGGAAATATAAAAAAGCCGCCCTTCGTAGGTATCTTCTCTATAAAAAGAACCCAACTTCCACATTTTGCTATACTGTTATATATCAGTGAAGACACGTCTTCATATATAAACAGAAGGAACGGCTTATAATAAACATGTATATAAAATTACTTCTCAAATTGCTTATATGTTTTTAAATGAAATACTAAGAAATATATCGAGGGGTGATAGGCTATTTGGTTTAAGCGACATTTTTTGGTGATATAGTATTATATGTATATGTTTTTGGAATCGGTAAAAAACGTTGATTCCGAAGACATATATTTTACTATATCACCAAAATATGTTACTTAAACCAAATAGCCTTTCACCCCTCGATATAATATTGAATGTAGACACAATTCAACTTTGTATGTAAATTGTATGAATTGGAATCTTGTGAATATGATATTTTACGCTTTTTAATTTAACGCAGGTGGTGGAAGAAATACAAGAACCAGAACCGGAGGTATAAATTTCTAATTTTGTCTGTGTGATCGCTTATATTTTGTGAACCCAGCTAAAACCTTTTTTTTTTGTATCCCGGTGAAAAATCCTGCGTAGGAGCATCAGGGTCGCTGTGAGGGCAGCGACCCCGGTGTGTCAGACTCGTGCTAACTAAAACCCCCCGGGGTGTCCCTCTAATCGCTTCATCTGGGCCTGGGAAACAAAATTCATCCAGACGCCCAGGAATCAAAAAGCCTTGTTGAGGCTACCTCTTTAGGAGGGGTAGAGGTAAAAAGCCCACCCCTCCAAAATCTCTCTCTCAGGCGGCGCGCCGGACAGTGTGCACCGCCTCCCTCTCATCCGGGCAGCAGACTTTCCCGAATCTACTGCCCGTAGTACAAATATTTGCGACAACGTACAGTAGCATTTGTGTCGTCAAGATGTCAAGCTCTTATACTTCCTTACTTCAATTGAAACGCTTATCACATTTCCATAATATTATATTTTGTAATACTATTCGCACATGTACACAAAATTTCTCCTTTATTTATATATTAATTTTAAACAATATTTCTTCACCAATGCTCCAGACGTAATACTAAAAAAAATCCCTTCCAGTTTTCAAATCAAATTGATCTCTCTTTTTTACTATTTTCTGTCAAAAAACACTTTTTTTTACTTAACGGCCATTACAACCTTACTCCTTTACACACAATTATTACAGTAATGTAAACCACCATATTCCGAGGGGTTCTAAAATCGACACTATATTTGGAGTTATTTAGAAAAACATAAATTGAATGCAATTAAAGCAAAACGCCCCAATTACAATTAAAAATGTAAAAAAAAAATTTTGTAATGTAAATTGCATTTTTCAAAATACCTTAGAATAAAATGCCGATTTCAGGAGCCCGCAGAATAAGGTGGCTTAGCATACAAGTACGTTCTTGCAAATCTTCAAGCTTTAAAGGCCCTGACTAAATGTGTTATTTTACTTGTAATGTAACAAAGAAAAAAGTAATTTTACGATTACATTTCAAAGGTAGAAATAAATTCTATGCCTAATAATGGATGTCTAATTATAATTATAAACAGCCTGAAGTAATCGAGGAGCCAAAAGAAGAGAATGAAGAGGGAGATGAAGATGAAGACTAACTACTTCTACCATATACTTCATTAAGGACATTATTTAAAAAGCACTTTTAATTATTATTGATTATATCGTAAATAAAGTTCATCAAAATTAATTATTTTTGTGTATTGTTTTATTTTAAATAATCTCATCACGCTATATCAGGAAGCGAGCAGAAACATTAACGGCCGTATTGGTTTATTTTCAATCTTATATTATTTTATTATTAATTATTGAAAGCAAAATGACTGAAAAATTAATAGAAATACATTTTAGGAATTCAACATAATATAATAATATATTATATATATTTTAATTATATAATAGATTGAATTACGTATTCTCTTATCCCAAGAAAATGAGGTTCCCCCGAGAAAAGTGGATCAAACTTTATATGGGAGTTTCTTTACTATTGAAGCCAGATACCCGAAACTTAGTATTTAAGGAATTAGTTATGCTACATTGATAAATCGCACCTATGCAAAGCGAGCTAGGTCCACTTGTTTATATTATTATAAGAATATTTAATATGCATCTATTTCCGCTCTTTATGTATTTATTCTTGCAATAAATAGTTATGATAATGACAAAGAGTACTGTGTTGCTAACAGAAACGGATGTCGCTATAGTTCTTTTTTTCACTGGAGTTGTAACACATAAAAAGAACATAAATTATTCACTTTAAAAATAAAAAGATATTTGAAATTAATTTTCCGGTAGTATTTTTATAGACATATTAGGTTTTTTTTTATACACTGGCTCGACATAGTTACTACAGAATACCTGATTGTAAGTACAGTGTAGTCCAAAAACGAAAGCGACTATCAAAGGATGAAAATCCATTGATAGTCTACATCGCCATGTCGGCTCACATATACCACGACTGAAGGTCTCTAGGTATATGAGCTACTGGATATACACAAGCTGATCCCGAAACGCACAAGCCGAAACAAATAATAATATAAGTATTAAATTTTATTTTTACATATTATTGAAATTATCGCATACGATCAAAAAGTCCGGGTGTTGCTATATCTGTGGTAATATTATTTTGTTTTCAGTTCTTTGGTTTTCCGTTTAGCTTATTTGATGCTTATGTAAAAAGTTGTTAACCACGTATTACAGCCTGAATCAATCCTTTAACTATTCTAATTGCACAGGGAACTACGTAACTTTTGAAACTACTTTTGATGATCTCTTATTTTGTTGAATTATATACTAATAGACTGTTTATTTTATTTTTACAAAATTGGGTGCCGAACATAAGTGACATAGAGTAAAAAAAAAAAAAGATCTTAGTACCAAAATAGAACATATAAATGCCCCCACAGTTATAGGGCGCCACAGCATGCACAATAATTAATATATAATGCTAGTTTACAGTAAAGAACATTAGCAAAAATCCAAAAAAGGAAAAAAGTATTATACATACATAAACACATAGACACAACATAAAAAAATACTATAGATTGCCTAAATAACAACTTTACAACTGTTATCTATTAAATAATAGTGTTATGACCCTTACTTAAATCAAGCTATGAAATTCAACTACATTGGCTGGAGAGTGGATCAAAGTAACTTTCTAAAAAAGATACACTTCCAGACAGTCTTCTTAAATAATTTGATTTAATAGTTTGATAAAAATAATAAGTAATACTTATTAAAAAAGGTAATACGATTGAATAATTACGAGTTTGTTATATATTATATAAATAAATCGATTTGCTGTGATCAATCGATATTATATTTGTTTGCTTCGTATACTCTTATCACTATGCGCTACAACAAGGAATTGTAAGTGATACCGTCTTAGGATATTTAGGGACAATATATTGCTCTCGAGAGGAAATTTTAATGTTATTTTAAATCCTTTTTGTTAAACAAAATTACAAATGATAAACTTGTAAGAATATATTGGAAAAAATAAAGCTTCGAAAATAAGAAACAATATCTGTATTACACTACATTTATATATTACAACATAACTCAATAATTCGCTAATAACCCGTCTACTGTTTTTAATGAAATATAATTTTAAGAATAGTTATATTCATAGATGGGCAAAATGTAATCAGATAAATGAAAATGATTAACGATTACATTTTACGTTTTTTACCATTAATATGACTGTATTTTGCTCATTTATGTTTTAAACACTACAAAATCCCAGTTTGTATATACATTTATGAATTCTTAATGTTTTAAATGCATTTAATCATGACTACAGAGCAAGAAAATTAAAATTATGACTACATTTTGTAATTGTTCATCATTAATCAGATTACATTTTGCTCATCTCTGGTTATATTACAAGTTTTAATTAGACGAAAAAAAACGATAAAAAATAATTTTGGAGTTTTAAAGTATTATTGGGAAAAAGTTTTGGATAGGGTTGGTGACACTGAAACTGTCACTTTTAATTAGAATTTGTTTAGAAATTCAGGGTTGAATATACTGAATTGAGTAGTTTAATTTCTTTTCATTTCTGTAATGCAATCCAAAGTATAATGCTGTAGGAAAATATAATCTGTTCTTACGTATTTTGTGGCCGTGTACTTGGCTTCTTCTAAAAGTGTTTCATATTGGGCGTGGATCTGAGGTATGTTATCAAAGAGTTTGAAGCGATATTGTAATTGTAATTTGAACTGTTGTTTTATGCTGTAGCAAATGGAGACAGCCTGAGACCTAAATGAATACTAATTTTTCTCTTTTTTAAATTAATTAATAGATTTCTTATACGTTTGGAAAGATCGCGTAATACTCTTTGACTTAAAGAATAAAAAAATTTGTCCATTTATAGTTGAACATCTGCATTTCATGACTCATAATTTAAGAAAAAATAAAATTTCTAAATAAAGGAATAATGATGGATCACGCGCTACTCGTTTTAATGTGGAAATTTTCAAGAGTTCGCATAAGAAGATTCATTCATACGACAGTTGAACTGGTATCGCCGATTGCATTCCTCATACTGCTGTTCTCCGTCAAAGACTTGATAAATCCAAAGTCATCTTTAATAGAAGAATTTAATTTAAGCAAAATTGATTACACGGTTAGTAAACTTGATTACTCAAATTTTAAAACATAGTTAACAAATTCCAAATTGGCAATCATAGTTCGGAGCGCTCTTTGGCAAGATGAAGTGGCACTTGCGACAGTCAGCCAGAAAAAAATGGATGGGAGAAGTTAAATATGGGGCACATAAGGTGATGCTTCAAGTGGATACTAGGTCAGGCATCAAGCACTTATTAGGTGAGGCTTATCTGGAGCATTGTAATAGCAGGTGCCCTTTAAACAAGCTGTAGTGATGGGTGGATGGATAAGGGTGGGAGGGTTAAGATCCCTCCCTTTCAAGCACTTTAATTATCAAAATAAGTATTGTTTGTGGAAACCAGTGCAGTCTCGTTCTGGTATTGTTATTTTATTATTATAACCTTTATTCAAACTATAACAATATTTTTACATTTAATTAATATTCAATGATAGATGAGCAGCTATAAGCCAAAGTGACTATGGCTCATCTACTGTGCATCAACTATCCCTTATTTTTTTAAATTAAGTAATCCATACATTATAATCAGAGATGAGATTTTGATATTTTTACACTTAATCCGCTGAAATAATTTAGACGTAGGATAGTTTTTATCATAGACATATTTATTTCAAGCATTGAAAAGAAAACTAGAAGAAGAATGTATAGTTAAGTCTCTGTACTTATTTGTAACAGCAGAGTCACAAGGTGAGACCGAGGGGAGAAAAAAATAGACTATAAAGAAGTCACAGGAAAACGCTATTATTGTCTATAGAATGCATACTCATACATATTAAGATGAATACAACTCTTTGTATTGCTATATGTCAGAAATTATGATTGATGATAAAACAATTTTTGATATGATATGATTTATATGATCTACAACTTTGTCTAACATATTTTAGAACACTAAGTTGTCGGCTGCCTTTCTGGTTAGTTGGGACATCACTAATGATTATACATACATATTATTACACACCCATACACATTATTACACACTCCAATACACATTATTATACATACATTATAAATTTACATTGTGGAAGCTAGTACATATTCATATTAACTTAATTTTTTTTTTTAGGAACCGTACCCTCTGATGAACATGCGTCATGCACCTCTAATGATATGTTACTATCCGGACACTAAGTTGACCCGTTTGATTATGGACTCGGTTGGAAAAAAAATTGGCAGGAACCAGAATACATTCTCTATAGGTATTTGTTTATTTTAAACTTTATACTGTTTCCATTGTTCACATTTAAGGAAGATTTAGATGAGAAAAATTTCTCACCATTTGCATGTGATAAAAATTTTTTACATTATGAGGGCAGCTCACTTGGTAGTAAGGGGAATGTAACACTTTACCCCTACCCCTCCCAGAGAGGCAGCCTCGACAAGGCATTTCGCTCTCCGGGCGTCTGGATGAATTTGGTTTCCCAGGCTCGGGTGGAGCGATTAGAGGGACACCCCGGGGATTTTTAGTCAGTAGGAGTCTGACACACCGGGGTCGCTGCCCTCACAGCGGCCCTGATGGTCCTATGTAGGATTTTCCCCCAGAGAAACCAAAAAAAAAAGTAACACTAAAAATATCATCACCATGCTGCCAAACTTGAAGAATCATATCCTTAATATAGTAAAAAGTAACCTAGATTAAAATATTAACTCACAGGTGGACACTTTAGCTACAATGTACTGCATTTGCCCAACAAATGCCTATCCACTCTTCTCTTAAATGCTCCCAAGTTATAAGAATGTAGAAATAAGTTCACTGGAAGCATATTCCACTCTATAGCTGTTCACAAGTAAACATAATGAACCTTATCTGTGGATATAATGGAACTCCACCACATATGGTCAGTATCCGACATGGTGTCCAGTGGTTTTATGATGAAATGGGGCTGACGGAATTAAGGATTTTAGCTCTTGAGAATATGCCACGGACAACCGGAATAAGACGCCACGGACAACCGATATAAGACGCCAAGGCGACCGATAAGGCAGGCGACTTTACATAAATAATCAGTTCAGTAAGGTTCTGCAACTTAACGTCAATCATAGAGTCTAGGAGCCCTCTGATCATTTGAGTCCAGAATGAAATATGTATATTAATATTTATATTATGTGATTTACAAAGCCGTAAGCCGTGGTGGCTGCCGGCAGAATAGAATAGCACCCCCCTCTTCTTGCTGAGGTGTCGTAAAAGGCGACTAAGGTATCTCTTGAACACCGCAATTCAACCAGGTGTTCAGAGAAGGACAACTCGACCAAACCTGCATCCCGCTCCCTCCCGATCGTACTGGTTCTCCTTTCCATCGGGCCTGAGGGAGCTCGGACGAGAGAGTGCTTTTCTGGCTACGCGTCCAGTTATGCACTTAAATATCTCCTGCGCAATTGACTGTTTCCGAAAACTGGGCCTTGATTATCTTAATCGGTGTTGAAACAGTCGGCGTGCCCGAATCCGACTAGGACATCATCATCATTTGATTTACAGGATTTGATAACAACAGTTGGGTTTTTCTATAAGGAAAAAAACGACCAGTAAAGCAATTTTTTTTCCTCTTTATAATCTTTTACATTGAAGTAATTAATAGTTATCACTTCCTTGAGAGTTCATTATTTGCGTAGATTATTATAGGTCTTCCACATTAACATTAGTGAATATTGTAACTTTGAAACCAATAAGCAGCGCCGATATAGACCATCGTTTTCCAGTTGTTCATATACCTAGGCTGCTATTTCTAAAAGCTATTTCGACTTTGCTTATCAAAGTTCTCAAAAAATGAAATCTCACCCCTAGAGACATTCCGTCGTGGTATATATAGGCCGATGTAGCGATGGCGACTGTCATCGGATTTTCGTCCCTTGGCAGTTGTTGACATACTTGGACTACACTGCACTTTCCATCAGGTGAATTTTAGTCACTTTGTCGAGCGAGTATAAAAAAAGAAGGCCGAAGCACGGCGATTTCAAATGTACTGAAGAAACGTTCTTAACATGCAATAAATAAAATAAAAACTGAATGCAATAAAATGTTGTTTATTAGATAACCATAAAGCCGGTGTATACGCTTTGCCCAACGACTCCCTGATCCCTAATTTGCAGTTCACGCCAAGGGATGCCGTTGTTTTATTCGAAGTGAGTATTCATTTAACATTTTTGTCCGCTAGCGCAAGTCGTTTGTTTCTCACTGGGCCGAAATCCACATAAACAATATTAAGGAATATGAACAATTTAACTCAAATATTACGATTATATTGTGCTATTATTATCTTTGATCTAGCATAAAGCATATTATTTCTCACTTCACATATGTTTACAGTATTTTAACGAAAAACATGCGACATTAGTATACCATAACATGTTAGATTAATAAAAGGTATTGTATAATATATACATTTTTGTACTTTAATGTTGTACATCCTATATTTACCTATGAGTGTTTATTCCACTAAATGACTTTTTAATATCCTATTAAATTCAACAAGAAGAGCGTCACCCAGAAATGGGTGACGTGGCAACAATCGTGTTAAATAATAATAAAGGTGTTTTCTCTTCACTGGTGAGCATCCGGTGCGGTTAAATCCGTACTTAGTCTGGAAAAACCCAGAGTGCGTATCTGGGATTCGAACTCACGATCATTCGTTTCCCCTTAGCCACTAGGCTAGCACAGCCTACTCTTCACTAAGAAACAAGCAGAAGTATCATGTTTGAGCTGAATGGAATAGTCACAATGGATAGTTTACAAACATAGATGGACAAAAAAAATTCAGATTAATGACAAACAATTTTAAATACATTTTACCAAGCTATGTTTTAAACACAAATTAATCCTCAATTGTATCCAAATTTATGACTCAATAATGTTTAGTATGGTTTTAATCATGATTACAGATTAAAGAAATTAAAATTACGACACCATTTTGGAATCATTAATCTGATTACATTTTACCCATCTATAGTTACAAATTGAGACACGATGAGTCTAGGAATGTTTTATATTTTTGTTTTTTTTAACACAGAACATGGAGGGAGAGGATTTACCCAATAAACTGCGCTATACAATTCGCATGAAAGACGATTTCCTGAGAACTGACGGATCATACTTTGACGACATGATACTTTCGCATTCAGGTTACGGTAAGATGCTGCTTTTTTCACTCCAAAGCTAAGATTTGTAGTCGCTACTTCAGTTTTGCCTAGACTTTGCTCAAGAATTAAGTTCTTTAACAAAAAAATGAAGGCACTGCTTTTATACTTTCATTATTTGCACGCTACTAATATATGATTAAATGTAATTTTAGCTTATCTCTTGCAGGAACACAGTACGACACTTTTATGATGCTGCAATGGGCTGTGGATTCCAGCTATATATACTTGCTAACGAAACAAGAAATACCGCAGGTACTTTTTCACATATTAATGCGCGGTGACCAAAATTGCACTCAATATTTCTTTGTATTTATTATTAGAATAACAGCCATGTATGATTTGATCCAGTGCGCCAAGGGTTCTGGACAAATAAAATATGAAATCAGATTAATAAAATGATTAACGATTACATTTTACGTTTTTTACCATTAATATGACTGAATTTTGCTCATTTATGTTTTAAACGCTACAAAATCCCAGATTGTATGCACATTTGTCATTTCTTAATGTTTTAAATGGATTTAATCATGATTACAGAGCAAGGAAACTAAAATTCCGACTACATTTTGTAATCGTTCATCATTAATCAGATTACATTTTGCCCGTCTCTGATCGACCCAAGTCTCAAGGTGTTTTTAGTCTCACAGTTGCTAGAAACCATTAGCGGTGGCCGCGCACTCATAATACGAACTTGGCCATGACAAATGTTTATGTTAGAGAAAACAAAACAACTGGCCTTTAAGTTGAAACAATTGTCATTTCACATCATGCATAATGGATAAACACACGCAGCCGATGAAAACTATATTATATAGATTTACTAAACCACTGGTCCTGAAATCGATAATTTTTATTTTATTCTGATTTTTTTTACTTCTTCTTCTTTCTTTAATGGCAACGCGCAAGCACGATTCTGCAATGGCATGTAAGTAGAGCAATAAACGAAGGAGATTGGTCAGTAAAATAAATTTAAAATATGTGAAAGTGTATGTCTTTCGCAGATCCAGATCAGGTTATCTCTGATTTTATTTTACGCTTTTACCAAAAATGATAATGTAAATAGATTCTAATATCAATACTGAGTGACGCGTTTATACGTCAGACGAGGTTTTTATTACATACTGTATTTTAAAATGCACAATACAGATATATTTTCATTTGTCCACAGACTGTATCAGCCCAAGAATTTCCGTTCTACTCCAAAATGGAAAATAACTTTATGGAAACTCTTGGAACAATACTATGTTATGTCTGCGGGTTTTCACTGCTTCTGAGTTTTGTGTTCCTCGTATGCCGTCTTCTAGAAGAAAAGGCAACCGGTGTTCAAGTATGTTTCATAATATTTACTAAAATTGAATATTAACTGTATTGACTGTATGTTTTGTGGCGGTAGGGCGATTGCCCGAACTGGGTCATGACCACAGTACACGAGTGTAAAGGCCGTCATAGCGACTCACTTTGGTCTGTCGCGTTTCGGGATCAGCTTGTGTATATCCAGTAGCTCATATACCTAGAGACCTTCAGTCGTGGTATATGTGGGCCGACATGACGATGTAGACTATCAATGGATTTTCATCCTTTCATAGTCGCTTTCGTTTTTGGACTACACTGTACTAACCATCACTTTTTACATTTATGGAATGCATGCCACTGCTTTCATTATGCCTGCTCTTCAAGGAAATATACGGAAATTTGTACGGCCTTTGGCGTTACACTCGTATCGCAGTAAATACAGATACAGTTATTGGGATAACGTCATATACTTCAAAATTAATTCTATAGCGCTTCGTCGTCAGCAATTGGATATGAATTTTTCATTTAACATTTTAAATAATAAAATTGACTGCCCGCAACTGCTCCAAAAATTTTCTCTTTTTCCCCCACCTTTTAAGTGAACAAACCTCGGAGTCAACAGTGCTTTGTGTAGATAGTCTCGGCCCTACAATCTTTCTGGAGATTCGGTCGATTTGTTTGCGGACTCCATGCCGGGATTCAGGAGAAAGGTCTTCGGGTTGTTGAGAGATGCACGAACGAATAATCTTGACATTAATTACCATTAATATAGTATGATATAATGTAATATAGTATAAATAAACAGGCCACTCTGACGTATGTTGTGGATGCCTTAATAGGAACTGTACATTTTTGATTATGACTGTGTATATGTATTGTGTAAATGAATTATTTTACCGGGCAACTCTACTGGCAACCCTGTAAAAAGTAAATAAATAAATAAATATTTAATTTAACATCTGGTGTAATAATGTTATTTAAACAAACCGGTATCTTCTATACACAAAAATATATTATAGTCCTCCTTTGAGCATAAAAACTGTTTTAATATGCTATATTTAGGATCCAGAAGTAGGAATCTTTAAAAATAAGTACAAAGTGACCATAAGTTACATTTATAATTATTAATTTAACAAACTCGTAAACTAACCTACAAAATGATCATAAATTGCTAATGATTTGTAATACAAAAAGAAATCACCAATACAAACTTTATAAAGAACTTACGTAACCACATGACTTACTAATATTACTTATAGAACCACTTTTAACCATTTCTAACTTAAATGCTCGATATAAACACTAATCACAACGACCGCGCCCTTACGCACAAAACAGCGATGCAAAAGTGCGCGCGCCATGTTGCTATGCTGTCCTGCTCTACTACTCATTTTTAGTGAGGTACCGAGACATTCCTAACTCTATAATATCACATCGATTAGCCGGAGGAACATGAGAAAGTGGAAGAAGAAGAGGATTTTCATAAATAAATATTTGATTGTAACTGTGTACGCGGGCGGGAATAAGTCTTGGACTTATGCCGTTGCACAAAATGCTCCCTCGTAGGCGGGATGATGTTTAAATAAAAAAAGATTGCGATATTTGAGACAATTATCAAAGTACTTACCGTAGGCAGCGGTATCCGGGAACTTCACAAATCACTCACTGTATGTGTATTTGAGTGCATATGTGGAGTATGGTGTTTGTGAGGATTTGTGTGTGTGTGTTGCGAGTTTGAAAGGATTATTAGATGCGATTATAATGAAAAAGAATGCGATGCGATGTTTGTAGTTTGGAATGAGAGAGCGTTAAGTAAGTAGTAAGTGAATGATGTACGCCAGATGGCGTTGGGGATTAGGTGCGTTTACATTTTGTTTTGTAGTTCTGGGGTTGCGGCTTTTGGCGTGACTACTGTGTATATGTATTGTGTAAATGAGTTATTGTACCGGGCCACTGGCAACCCTGTAAAAAGTGAATAAATAAATATAATAAGGTGTATTCATAGATGGGCAAAATGTAATCAGATTAATGAAAATGATTAACGATTACATTTTACGTTTTTTACAATTAATATAACTGCATTTTGCTCATTTATGTTTTAAACACTACAGAATCCCAAATTATATACACATTTATTATTTCTTAATGTTTTAAATGGATTTAATCATGATTACAGAGCAAGAAAATTAAAAATACGACTGCATTTTGTAATCGTTGATCATTAATCAGATTACATTTTGCCCATCTCTGGGTGTATTATTCCAGGAACTTATTAAAATGGTTGGCGTTTCAAGCAACACACTCGGCGTGGCCCACTTTCTAAACGCTGTCCCGGCTGGTTTGGTGTACTCCGTAGCGGGCACGGTATTGCTAACGTGTACCTGGAATCCCTTGATACCGCACACGAATGGAATTTTCATATTCATCGCTCTGGCACTCCACTACGTGACGATAGTCGCTTTGGCCTTCGCTTGCAGCCACATAGTTTCTAGCAGTGAGTATTTTTTAAATTAATAATAATAATGTATTTATTTATTTTTCCTCACAAACAAAAACTGAATCACACAGTAACAGAAATATTTACAATAAAAATGTTTGTGAGGAACTGGTGTCTGCTGTAGGGTTTATACCTGTGATACAGATCACCAGGTCCCCACGCGCGCTCTTTCACTATCACTAATATACAAATAACCAAATTGAATTTTATAGTGTTTGTGTGTGCGTGTGTGTACGTGCTTGAGCATAGTGATTATGTTATGTTATGCCGTGGTGGCTGCCGGCAGAATAGAATAGCACCCCCCTCTTCTTGCTGAGGTGTCGTAAAAGGCGACTGAGGTATCTCTTTAACACCGCAATTCAACCAGGTGTTCAGAGATGGAAAACTCGACCAAACCTGCATCCCGCTCCCTCCCGATCGTACTGATTCTCCTTTCCATCGGGCCTGAGGGAGCTCGGACGAGAGAGTGCTTTTCTGGCAGCGCGTCCAGTTATGCACTTAAATATATCCTGCATAATTTTTCCGAAAACTGGACCTCGATTTTCTTAATCGGTGTTGAAGCAGTCGCCGTGGCCTAAACCGGCTAGGACATCATCATTATCATCATGTTATGTTGTAGTCAAGTGTAAGTAACAATTGTGTAAGGTTTTGTTTACATTTATACTGTGTCAGTGGGTATAGAAATAGTATATCATTTATTTTATTGTACAGATTATAAACTAGTTTACGCTTGACTTCAATCTTATCACAGGTGTATAAATCTAGATTGTTTCTGATGGTTAGTACAGTGCAGTCCAAGGACACCAACGACCACCGAGGGACGGAAATACGTTAACAGTCGCCGTTTTCTAGGTCTCTTAAAGTTATTTTTGTCCGATCTACGCCAAAAGAACTATATACCTCAATACCTTGATCACCTATCAGGTTAAGAAAAATCGCCACTTGCCTTTAGTGAGGTAATTCTTCATAATTGTTAGCTTTCATGTATATTTGAATCTTTGACGCCATGTTAGCCAGTTCTCTGTAATGTGACTGTCCATCTTTAACGGCGGTAAGCTGTTGTAAATCGCAGATATTTTTTCTGCTTTGCTCCCTTCTGACACCATGTTGTGTTTCCATTAGCCAGTAATAATAGTCCTGATGTCTTTAATCACTTTTATTTATTTTATAAGTCGCGTATACAAAAAGTCCGTTTTCTTAATTTTATGACAGGAAAAGAAAGAGCCATGTCATAGACAATACAAACGTATGTTAAGTACATGTGTCTATGACACAGATTATAACAGCTATGTCGGCCCACATACCACGACGCAAGGTGATTAGGTACATGAACAACTAGCTGTGGAGCCATTGATTAGAGGGTCCACAGTCCCGTCTTAGTGCGGATGAGACAAATTGGGGTTTTTAGCCGGTAAAAGTCCGGCACACCCCGGTTACCATCTCCATGCGTAGCCGGGACGGTCAAATGTGGGTTTTCCCAAAGTAAAAAAAGGTACATGATCAACTGTCAATACACAAACATAACTCGAAACGCGCCAGGGTAAAACGAATTACTATAACGGTCTTTACATTTGTGCGCTGCGGTCAGGACACGATTCGAGCAATCGCCCTGTTACCCCAAACAATTGGCTAGATAAGAATATGTAAATTTGTAGAATAGAGCTGTCGACTCACTCAGTAGTTCGTGAAAAAAAGAAAGCAAAAGATCATGCTAGTAGGTCATGACGGGAGGAGGATCATGATTCCCCTTGGTTACAAGCACCGTCTATCAATTAGACCGTTTCATTAGGCCTTAAACTGGTTTTTGTGTGCATATAAAATAATTGAATTTCTTCAATTTTATATGACAACTTTTTATTCTTTACAAGTAATATCGTCTTGTGATATATTTTGGTAATGGTATCGTGTCGCCAATATGCACTTTTCAGGTCGGACAGGGTTTTTTTTATTACTGATAGACTTGCGCTTGACCTCAATCAATCTCACCTGCTGGAAAACGATGATGAGGCCGACAATGGAGCGCGCTCGCCCAGCAAATACCGATTCACTTGACGTTTGAAGATTCCCATGTCATAAGAAGATGGAAACACCGACTCAGAAAGTGAATTCCACTCCTTGGCGGTTCGCAGCAAAAAAGAGGAGACGAATCGCTTCGTGCGAGCAGTTGGAATGTCAACCACATAAGGGTGCAAACCCGCACGGCGTCTAGTCAATTTATGGTAGAAGGGGGAGGGTGGAACTAAATCATACAACTCGGCCGCACACTCTCCATTTTTAAAACATACTGTATATATGTCAAAAGATTTATTTTGCGCATGTCCATACTCGAGAGATGAAGAAATCTGTGCTAAAAATCACATCTGCATATTTTTTAATTTTTTCAGCCCAGTACATAGTGTCGATATCAGTGTTCTGCTATATAATGCTGTGGTCTCCGACTGAGATCGTGTTCCGGCATGACATCCCGCGCGCGGCCGTCATCGCGTCTGGACTACTACCACACGTGCCCATTTACTGGTTCTGGAAGGAAGTGGCCACCGTCGAGCAACACGGTGAGTATTCATTAACGACTTCGGTACGGCGCCTTTCGGCACAGAAAAGTTGCCCACAGCCGGCATTCACCGTTCGTACGCTGCCTCGTTCATCGGCAAATCTGTGACGAAATAAGCTTTGAAACACTGAAAGCTTGTTTTACATTACAGATAGCATGAAAGAAATCATCATCATCAATGTCTAGAAAGTTGCATTAATTACTTTAAAATCCATCCATATTTATTCAATTAATATTTTTAATCATGAGCGTCGACTATAGACGACGCTCGGCTGTGTGGGGTCATCTGTGGCCGCCGCCTATAGTCGACGCTAGTACTGAAGTGGATAAAAATAAAGAAAAACAACATTTCATTGCAATTATATTGGTTTTTGAATCCTCTCCAGCCACCATTATAAATACAAATTTAAACAAATTTAAGTTTCCATATCTTCTTTCGAAAATAGTTGTTTATTTGTTTACAGGTGAGATTGTGTTTAAGTGTGTTAATAAGTGTAGATTTATAAATGTATTAAATAAACTATTCCTTTGTTTACAGAGAAACTCGACTGGTATTATTTTCATAACCTATAAAATAACATTACATATATTTATATCCGTATACAGGAGGAGGTCTAACCGCCGCGTCCATGCTAAAGTACCACGATACGCACAGCGGCTCGGTTATCGCTAGTTACCTGATGATGTTGGTTCAGAGCGCGCTGTTCTTCTTCTTATCGTGGTACCTGGGCCACGTGCGGCCCGGCAAGTACGGGCAAGCTTTGCCCGCGAACTTTCTATTCACGGTAAAAAGAATTTTATTCTAAGCGTTTAAGGTTCATATTGGATGATCACAATTTTTAAGTAAACTAGATAAATTAAAAGACATGTCCCGAAAACCCAGTCGTTGTATGTTAGTTATAAGTTTCCCTCTATCGAGTTATGATATTTCCGCAGAAAAACCAATTAACTAAAATCTAAATAAACCTTAAGCAGACCTTGAGCTGAGTAAAACGATAGGTTTTTTATTCATATTGTTACGACTGAACTAGGGCCAAACTTTAGCCCTAGATTTCTAGGCTTCCAGGCGCCGCACGACTATAATCTTAAAACGCATAGATAGTCTTGATGTACTGCTTCGAATGAAATAAGTTGCAACCAGATCGGAGAAAATTGTTTACCATCGAAAACATCGGAGGGTTCGCATCTGTTTCATCTTTTGCCGCCCGAGTTCGTGACGCGTATATCGGTGAGACAGCCGCTATTCGTGGAATTCCGATTCACGAAAGGTCGATGAACCCATTCTGGAATTTACGAGTAAAAACATAAGGTTCAAAAATCTCTATAAGATTCTAGTTATTACTCGAAAATGCTGGAATGCGGCTGTTCTGATATAAATACGCGCTCGATGCGATCACGAGACACAATCACCCGTAGGGTTAGTACTTTATTTGGCTGGCGGTCCAAGTCGAGGTTCCTACCCACAGGGGTGCCCTTGCATTGCCACCCAACCCAAAATTTCGCTGGCTGAGCACCTTCTGTGCTCGCCCCCTAAGCCCGGTTGAGCTGAAAATGCCTTGCCCGGCAATCAGTAGTTAGTCCGCTTCAAAAAAAAAAAAAAACACGATCACGAGACAGTTCTAATTTGGACAGCGACACAGTGCGATATTACAAGCGATCTTCAAGGACTTTTGCGATCATACTGCGACTGTATAGTGATTCTACGTGCGATTATTTTGACTGGATTTTTTATACTGGACTTCGAGAACTTTCTGCGACTGGACTTTTGACGACGGATCTTCGAGAGCGTTTATCGACGTGTTTCTAGTACCTTCGACGATTCGACATCGAGATCGTTCAACAGCTTCGCTACTAGATATTTCTACGGCTGCGTTTACCCTAACCTAACCAAAACCTAAACCCTAAACCTAGAGACCTCCAGTAGTGAAATCTGGGCCGGCATGACTACCGAGACTGCCAGTGGATTTTAACCCGTTGACAGTTGCTGTCACTTTTGGACTACACAGTACTTATCATCAGATGCACTGTACTAACTTCGTCGAGTCAGTGTAAAAAAATCTCAATCGTAGATCTAATTTTTAGATCTCTAGCTATCTTTTATTTATTCCACCCGTGGTACAGTGCTGTCTCTTTTCTACAATTCGCCGTTAACGTAGTCTAATGTCTTACAGAAGCAATTTTGGACGAAGAACGAGATCATTCCGGGCTCCTTGTTGGATGCTGATGAAGAAGAGCATATTGTGACCGACGATAATAGATACTTTGAGCGCGCGCCCGAACATCTAGAAGTCGGCATCAAGATCGACAATGTCTCCAAGGTAATTTAGTTATATGTGGGTGGTATATTGCTGTGAGGGTCCTGAATAGATGAAGAATGAAAAGTCAGACACTGGTGTGGTAGGGCGTATGCCCGAACTGGATCGTGACCGCAGTACACATGTTTCAAGACCGTCATAGTGACTCGCATCTGCCTGTCACGTTACTTCCAGTAACTCATATATCGAGGTTCTTTCAGTTATAGCAGTAGCGTTCATTCCATACATGCATGAAATAATTGCATGCCCTTACGATAAATAAGTCTAGAAGAAATTCCTTTAATTTAATCAAAAAAAGGAACCCTTTATATTCATATTTATTCTATTTTCATACCATCTATCTTCCCTGTGAAAGTAATGTAATATTTATTATTATTATATAACTAGCTGTCCCGGCAGACCTTGTTCTGCCCTATTTCTCTAAAACAAAGTCACATTGCTTCCCCGTCAGATTTTATTCTGCCAAAACCTATTGGCCTGTCGGCTGTTTTTTGAAAATTGTTTGAAGGAACCTGGCCTTAATGCTATATGTATAAAAATTGACAAATATTGACATTAATATTTATACGTCACTCAATTGCTTTGCCTTCCCGGAACCCACCCACTAGCATTTAAACTTTATGGTATGGTGTTAAAGTTCAAAATGACTTATAACCAAAATTTTGTATGAGAATACAGAAAAGTGGTGTATTACAGGTGGTGTATACTTTTCGGACAATTTTTTTAATTTTTCTCTCCGTAATAACCATCCCCAGTCTTCAACAAACACAACAAAAAAGAAATCAGCCAAATCGGTTCAGCCGTTCTCGAGTTTCGCGCTTATCAAGACATTTTGCGATTAATTTTTATATTATAGATATTCAAATGAATTATGTGAATCTGCCTACCCTGGCCAAATACCTTATTCACGTCACTGAGTTATAGTATATATGGACGGCGATTATCAATGGATTTTCGTCCTCTGATAGCCGCTGTCGCTCTAATATTGCACTGTACTTTCTAACTGGTGCACTGGAGTCCCTTAATCAAGCAAGTATGAAAGAGGAATACAGTTTCAAGATTTAGTAGTGCAGTCCACGCACAGTTCAAAGAAGGAGACACGAGAGAACTCGTAGAATAGAATATGATAAACTTAGTAATTGTATATAAAATAGAAACAATTAAAAATAGTAATTGCTTAGTTAATAAGTATTTTCTAAGCAACAGGATTGTCAGAGCGTGAAATGATCTCCCAGAAGACGTAACATCAACTCTAAAACGGAACCAATTTTAAAATCAACTGGACTATCTTAATCACAAAAAAAAAATTAAAATAAAGTGAAATAGCACGTATTAGTTATCTTCATTCAACTTAATTTCAAATTATTTAAATTTTTAGCGAGCGCACTGTGTCAACGAGACGTTTAAAACTTATCTTTCTTGTCCTCAATCCGAAATATACCAACCGCATTTCCTTGCTCGGCTAGAGAGTAGTGTTTATCGATATTTGTTTTGTATATCGATATCGACAAGTCAGTATTCATGTGTCTATAAAAATTAATAAATATTAAAAAAAATAAGATAAAATAGTATATGAGACAGTAGCCCACAATACTATATCAGAAATAAAGGAGGATGGGGGTAGGTTATGAATAAATATATTTATATCGTGATTAAAAAATATTAAATAAAAAAATGTATTATAACCTTTTTCTATATGAAATTAAATCAAAATGACAGTAATTGTAGCTAGCATTTTTTCTACTAAAAATATGTAAAATTGGTTAAATACGTACTCTGTTTAAAAGCCTATTAAAATAAAATAGGGCTCTCTCCCTGTAACAGATGGTATCCGTAATCTCCACATACGTTCCTTATATCTGCATATATGTAAACCTTTTCTTAAGCTAAAACACGTCTTTAAATAAGGTCGATTTTCATTTCACAGGTATTTCCAAAACAGAGGGCACTTAGCAATGTCTCGCTTGAGATTTACAAAGGCGAAATTACTGTCCTGCTGGGACATAACGGTGCGGGGAAAACCACACTTATGTCTATTATAACAGGTAAGTGTTATTATATCATTCTTATTTACTTTACTACAAAACAATGTTAACATATTATAACAGCAGCGAGTTGACGCGCCATGATCTTTTGAATATAAATACTATATGCCGTTTTTGCGTCGAATTTATACGTTCATTAAGACATGCTACATAGAGAATAAACACGAATATTTATATACATTTTATTTGTTTTATTCATTTATTTATTAACACTTGGCATGCGGGCAACGTATTTTTACGTTTTTTGCAGTCTGTCACTAGAGCGCGGGGTCACGTAAAAATACGTATTTAGTAGATACCCGCTAACCACCACAAATCTACGAAATACGTACAATTACATGTATCAGTGTGTATATATCTTTATGTGTGTATGTTTACTGCGATCCGTCTAAATAACCAAACTTCCGCGCAGTTCACGAAAAAACGCCCGCGGCACGTGAAATTCGGCGGCGAAGTGTGCCCGCATGCCATGTGTTAAAAAGGAAAAAAAACGAACATTTTATTATGACTGAATTGTGAGCTTTTTTTTGTAATTTATAGACGAACGCTTGACCTCAATCACACCTGGTGGAAGGCTACTCTCACTTGTCTCTTGAAACCTGCCAGGACGCAGTGGAAAAAAATCATATATTTGTATAGATTCGTCATGGTAACAGCTAAGGAGTGCAATATACTTCCAGTGAGCATATTTCCACGTTCTTATAACTTAGGAGTCTTTAAAAGAAGAGTGAATAGACATTTGTTGGGCGGACTCGGTCCATCGTCGTCGGACTCACCTTTACCTTCTACCAAGTGTTATTGAGTTCAAATATCCGCTTGTAAATCATAAAAAAACATATTACAATTTGTTAGTATGTTTTAGGTTGTTCTATAGTATGCGAGTGGACGAATGAGTGTTGTGTGAGTGTGTATATGTGTGTGTGTACGTTTATTTCAGTGTTTCATGTGCTTCATCTGACTGCAGTTTTGTAATAAAAGCCTTAAGAACTTGATTTTGACTTAAGTGAAAAATATCGATATCATAAAGTGAATACTGAGCGCAACATTGGTAAAAAATTATCTTGTTATACTTGGAGATTTAATACATATTTTGATTTAAAATCTCATTTAATTTGAATTGTGAGACCCCTATTCTGGTATAAACCAGTTTTTAAGTCAATATATGTGTTAAATATGAACTTATAACAATGTAATGGTGTTTTGCATTTATGGGATGCATACCACTGATCACAATTTATCGATAACCACTCGTTACTGTTACGTACATCACTGGCATGCTCCGTAAGCGTGACGAGTGCGAGCCAAGTAGATAGAAAAAAAAAAGATTAAAAAACCCATGACTCAGTTTAGACTCAGAAGTGGGCTCTACAATAGACTATCCTGTAATTTTTAATTCCATGGTTTGCAGGTATGATGAGCGCCACGACAGGCAAGGTGTACGTGGACGGAATGGACACGGTGACGCGGCAAGCCGAGGTCAGGAAGCACCTGGGTCTCTGCCCTCAGCACAATCTGTTCTTCCCAGATCTCACTGTGTTGGAGCATGTCATGTTCTTCACAATGGTGAGCTTTGGTCTACGTTGAAATTTTAAATAGGAATTTTATGGAATTCGTTAATATTTGCAGCCTGATTCTGCCCACTGCTGGGAAAAAACCACTCATATCAAGTCACCAGAAGTCTGCAAGGACACAGTTATAATTTAATGCTTAATGCTTGATTAGTGTAGCATGATGATGTCCTAGCCGGTTTCGGCCACGGCGACTGTTTCAACACCGGGTAAGAAATACGAGGCCCAGTTTTCGGAAACAGTCAATTGCGCAGGAGATATTTAAGTGCATAACTGGACGTGCAGCCAGAAAAGCACTCTCTCGTCCGAGCTCCCTCAGGCCCGATGGAAAGGAGAACCAGTACGGTCGGGAGGGAGCGGGATGCAGGTTTGGTCGAGTTTTCCCTTCTCTAAACACCTGGTTGAATTGCGGTGTTCAAGACGTACCTTAGTCGCCTTTTACGACACCTTAGCAAGAAGAGGGGGGTGCTATTCTATTCTGCCGGCAGCCACCACGGCTAAGTGTAGCATTTACTACTAATATAATAGACTAGGTGAAGTGACCCAGGGTTGCCCGTAGTTTTAAAAAGATCTTGAAAACTAAGATTAGTTTAAAAACGTGGACTACTTCAAATACTAAAAGCATGATAACATGCATGTTGCGATATCGGCGAGCGAGACGCCTCAGTAGCTGGGCAAGCTTCACAGCTAGGGTCCGCTTCAATGGACATCGCAGCAGGTCTTTATTTAAAGCAGGGGAGAGAAATCGTGCCGCTCTAACGGGAGAACTCCATAACTCCCGTGGACGCGTGATCTTCAAAGCTAAATCCTTTTAGGCTAGTCCAATAAATATCGATATATCGATATTTTCAATTCAATATATCGTTATTTTTGGGGGATATATTTTTAACGATATATCGATACAAAATATCCAGTATCGAAAATTGTATCGAAAACGATTTTTTTTTCCTAATTCTTAGGGCAGTGAAGTCGCTGAAATCTGAAACTGTAGAAGATAGGACCGAACGAAAAAAAATATTTTTTTTGTCTATTACTGTTGATTATTATGTTTTGTTACGTTGCATGCATTGACATCTGAATTGTTGCATGTATATTATTTGCCGCCATTAATTTATGTATTATTTATTTTTGTTTGATATCTTAAATCGGTCTTAAAGTTAGAATATAGCCTTTTAGTTCTTGATATTTTTGTAATTTTGTCTAATAAAAAGGAATACTTGTAAAATGCTTTCGTGTTTATTGAGATTTAATCGATATCGATATTTTTCCTTCGATATATCGACGCCGATATTGATATTTTTATAAATATCTATATTACGATATTTTTTTCATTTTCGACATACCTAAATCCTTTTCTTTCTTTCCATTCCTGTAGAGGAGTGAACTGTGCTGCTATTGACCCATCTGCTCATTGTATTCGACACCATTTTTATCATTCATTAATACATAAAATTAATCCGTTACTTTGCAACCTATATATAGTAATATTATGTAGATGAAAATTTACTTGAGAGATTTATATATACTGCTTCACAGAAAATTACACTTGCGCGATGTAGGTTAGTAAAATTATATCGGAATCGTTAATCAATGTGCACATATCTGTACGCGTTTGTGCCCGCTACCCTCAGAAATGGCTTCACCGATTTCGATGCAGTTTAAACTAATTTATTGTGGAAAGATTGATTTATTATTAGGTGTTAATTTTACTTCAATTTCGCTGTCAATCTTGGGCTACAAAGTACTTTTCGTCAGGTGCAACTAGTCACTTTGTGGAACCAGTATAAAAACATTGTGCCTAGGATTATTTTATGGAGGAAGGGTTGCCAAGGATCTTGCCCAATTCCAACTAAGAGTCGTTATTAGTTTTCCGACGTTGTAAATGTATGTAATTTTTTTTTCTCAGCTGAAAGGCAAGAGTTTCGCGAGCGCTCGCGAATCGTCGAATCTTCTTCTCAAGCAGCTCGGTATTGATGGAAAAGCGGGCAGTAAAAGCGTGGAGCTATCTGGCGGAATGAAGAGGCGGCTGCAGCTGGCGTGCGCGCTGGCAGGAGACGCGGACGTACTTATACTGGATGAGCCCACATCCGGCCTTGATGTGGAGACCAGACGTGAGCTCTGGGACCTGCTGCTAGTGAGTATATGTACTGCCGTATATACAACGGCGATAATAACGCTCGTGTTTTTGTGATAGGGGTAAGCAGGGGATGAGGAGTAGATTTAAATAAAAATAAACTGGACCATTCTTTGACTTTTAGGGGGTAAAAAGTTCGCTGAGACAACTATAATAATAATAATTTATTTTCACACTATATCCCTTTCGGGGTAAGCAGAGGTACATTAGGGGATATATCAACTTTGCGCTATTGTCATGTGTACTAGAGCTGTAAGAATCGCGATCAGCTACGCTACTGGTCACGTTGGGCACGGCGGTTCACTCCTAAAGATATATATGTCGTGACTATATATATTATACTAGCTTTTGCCCGCGGCTTCGCTCGCGTTAAGAAGTATTATTATTAATTAGATATAGTATTTGCGGCTTTACTTTTGTTTAGCGTGTGTAAAAAATTAGGGCCTAAAAACTTCTTTGTATACAATATTCCTAACTAATGTGTCATTAGGCGCTAAAACTATCAAGCTATTGGGTGAACTTGCTCGTGAGCAAGCAACATAAACTGTCCCTGAGAGAAACTATGTTCTTTCAAGTCAATACCCACAAATTTGAGAGTTTGCCCATGAAACTTGTTTATTGTCATGGCAAAGTAGATTTCACCTACCTACATGCCAAATTTCAGCCCGATCCGTCCAGTGGTTTGGGCTGTGCATTGATAGATCACTATGTCAGTCAGTCAGTCAGTCAGTCAGTCACGTTTGAGTTATATATGTAGTTTTGGGGATCTTCTGACCAAATAAACTGTTAAATACTACTTTATTGCACTTTTTCAAAAATAATCTTACGTCTTAACACTTCTTACGTCTTTATATTACAGAGCGGTCACATTGAAAAAAAACCGTTTATCCTCTTTCCCTTTCTATCTTTCCTGTCTTTCACTCCCATACGTTCCGATCTACGCATTTACTACTTCATACATTATAATATTTCACACAATAACATCCATCCTACATATATATATATATATATATTTAGGATCCAGAAGTAGGAATCTTTAAAAATAAGTACAAATTGACCATAAGTTACATTTATAATTATTAATTTAACAAAACTCGTAAACTAACCTACAAAATGATCATAAATTGCTAATGATTTTAAATACAAAAAGAAATCACCAATACAAACCTTATAAAGAACTTACATAACCACATAACTTACTAATATTACTTATAGAACCACTTTTAACCATTTATAACTTAAATGCTCGATATAAACGCAAATCACAGCGACCACGACCTTACTGCACAAAACAGCAATGCAAGAGTGCGCGCCATGTTGCTATGCTGTCCTGCTCTACCACTCATTTTTAGTGAGGTACCCAGACATGTCTAACTATATAATATATTCGAGGTCAATTTCTCCATGGTTTATTATTTAGCGTTGTCATGTGTCTGCAGAGTCTTCGCGGATCCCGCACCGTCGTACTGTCAACGCACTTCATGGAGGAAGCGGAGGTTCTGGGAGACCGCGTCGCCGCCCTGCATCACGGCGCGCTCCGCTGCCACGCGACCACCATGCATCTCAAAAAGGCTATCGGTAAGACGACACTCGATTGAACTAAGCATTAAACCGCTCCAGTTGCGCTGAGATATTGCCTCACTGAGCGTTTGCTACTGTCTGTATCACGGCGCGTGCTCTGAAGAGATATTTAACCTTGTTCCACCCTCTCCCTTCCTCAGTAGAACCACGCGCGCGGGTCTACAGAGTCACGGCTGTACAATAATGAATTTCAGATAAAACACAAGAATCACTAAAAATAGAACTGTTTAAGCAAAACTCTTTTGATATTATTTTCAACAAAAGTTAACAAGACATTTGTAGCATACAGAAAATGATAAGTAATCGAAAGTTTTTGGGAGTCGAAGCTGCTCGCGTCCGTAGGCTTTACCCTAGTTTCCCTACACGTGACTCCTGGGTGGTGCTGAACGAGCAGCAGCGAGGTGGTAGGGCGTCGGTGCCCGTCTGGATCGCGACCACAGTACATGGGTGTAAAACCCGCCATAGTGACCAGTTTCGCCTTGTCGCGTTTCGGGATCAGCTTGTGTATATCCAGTAGCTCATATACCTAGAGACCTTCAGTCGTGGTATATGTGGGCCGACATGACGATGTAGACTATCAATGGATATTCATCCTTTGATAGTCGCTTTCGTTTTTGGACTACACTGTACTTACCATCAGGTACTCTGTAGTCACTATGTCGAGCCAGTGTAAAAAAAAGAAAAAAAGAAAGGGTGTGTCTTAATAAATGTCAGGTCACGACAAGTCAGGCTGATATTACTATGGCGGACGCCAGTGATCGGATATTACGTGGTGACTGCACCGCACTGCTTGTTTTCTTTATACGAACTGTTCCAGATGTCAGGAGTGGACCCTACATCATTCATAGACTATTAGGCGGTTCACGGCATCAGGTATTAAGATAAACAATTATTGTTCCAGGAACTGGATACCGACTATCGTTCACAACGATCGGTGCGCCCAACGAGCAGGCGGTTACGGCAGTGATGACGTCACACGTGCCCGACGCCACACTAAAGGAAAAGACACTCAACTCCCTCTCCTACAATCTGCCTTCAGTCAGCAGCGACAAGTTCCCGGAACTCTTTACAGAGTTGGAGTCGAAACGATCAGAACTCGGCATCGACTCCATCGGCGTCGGCATATCGACTCTCGAGGAAGTGTTTTTGAAGTGAGTTTTTCATTTTACAAAGTTCTGAATCTTATAATTCTCAATTTGATAAAATAGCCCATTTTATTTGTAACACAAGCAGGGAATAAGCGATATAAAATGACTGAAATGCAGAATATCGTGTACCGACGCAACTTCGCTTGCCTCGCAGACTTTTACCGGTTGCACAGTGGACAGTGTTCTCAGGAGATACATTCTCTAATTCCACCAGCTCCGTTTCATCATAAAACCACTAGACGCAGTGTCGGATACCAACCGTATTTGCTGGACGTTTCTTTTATCCGCACTGAGAGATTCGCTTTACATTCGTCATGCGAACAGCTAAGGCGTAGAATATGCTTCCAGTGAGCGTATTTTCGCGATCTTATGACCTGGGAGTCAAGAGAAGGGTGAATAGGTATTTGTTGGGTGGACCCAGTCCATCGTCGAACTCATCTTTATAATCCAACAAGTTTAATTGAGGATAAGCGTTCGCGTATAAATCATAAATTCATATTTTCTAATACATACAACAACCACATTGGATACAGCCACTAATATATCTCGGCTCACCGCAAAACGGATATATCGTGACTGTTTAAAATAGTTGAGCTAAAAATAATCATATCCGCTGATTTAGTATATTTGTACTCAACTAGATGGCGCTGAGAACAAATTACAACAAGCAATTGTTACGTTACACAAAATTGTAAATATATGCTGAATTTTAATATATCATGGTTCGACAGTACGGTCTTTTATTTGAACATCCAGCCACATAGTGCAGTGCTCGCGACAGTGACGATATATTATTATTAGTTATTTCCTAATTCTGAGATCATAACAACTCAGCGTGCGTATTAATAATTTCCAGATTATGCAGTGATGTCGACAATTCACTCACCGATGACGAAATTGACGGATCCCACTATGGTATGTGTTTTATACACCCTGGTCTACTGCTGTACTTAGGCCTCTCCAAACAAAAGCCTTTGAGCCCGGACTTCGGCTCTTCTCATCAAATGTTTTACGGCCAACTTCCGCAAGTCGTCGCTCTACCTTGCCCGGTTTGCGCCCCACGCTACGTCTTACGATTCGCGGTCATTTTATAAGTAATTGAACTTATATCGACTCTTAAATATTTATGGGATGATAGGGTGATTGCTCGAACTGTGTCGCGAACACAGTACTGTAGTGATTGTATGAAAGGATTATTAAAGTAAGTTAGTTATCTATGGCACTCTTATCAGAGTTGGCCATTAAATAATAAATAAGTTTTATTTAAAAGTTAGAACATCGAATTTTAAAGATGAAGTTTAATTGATTTTTCAATTATTATAGAGAGATTGGATCTGAAGCTTGAAAGGGGAAAGTCGCGAATAAAAAATTATAATATAAAAATAAAATAATTGTAATTATTAAATAGTGAAGTACAATTTATATTGAAAAATATCATCAGTGTATTATTTCAAGCGAGTGAGCGACCATATATAAAAATATAACACGATTTGGTGAAAGCGTGTTATAGTACACACATGTAAAGACTGCCATGGTGACTCGCTATAGCTTGTCGCGTTTCGAGATTTGCTTGTGTACGTCCAGGAACTCATATATCTAGAGCATAGATGGGCAAAATGTAATGAAATTAATGAAAATGATTAACGATTACATTTTATGTTTTTTACCATTAATATAACTGCATTTTGCTCATTTATGTTTTAAACACTACAAAATCCCAGATTATATACACATTTATGATTTCTTAATATTTTAAATGGATTTAATCATGATTACGGAGTAAGAAAATTAAAATTCCGACTACATTTTGTAATCGTTCATCATTAATCAGATTACATTTTGCCCATCTCTGACCTAGAGACCTTAGTCATGGGATGCGTGGGTCGACATATCGATGGAGATTGTCAATGGATTTTGGATTTTGATAGTTGTTGTTATTTTTGGACTATACTACTCACTGTCAGCAGCGCTGTAGTCTCTTTGTCGAGCCTGTGTAATTTTGATTATCGATATCGATGTTTTTTTGTCCACAGCACGACAGTTTAATAAAGTTCAAGGTATTGCGCTTTACGGTCGTCAAACGGTTGTATTACTCAAGAGACAAGTGAAATATCTAATGTCGAAGAAAATATCATTCCTCATACTGGTGAGCAAGTATTTTAAAAGTTTCAACATTTTTATCGATAGTTATTCCCGATTCTATCTCAAACTAAATTTGTTCTTAGCAAGTAGCGTAATATAGGTATGAGTATTATGTGTTTGTGCCCTGAGAACGGCGATCAGCTGCGCCACTGGTCACGTTGGGCAGGACATACTAACCTAAAGTGGATACAGTCACTAATGTATCTCTGTTCACCCTGGAAGTGATATAGCGTGACGAGATATACTTTTTATTGCAACTTATGTTTTCTTTGCACCTCCTGATAGTGAGGTCTTTGGTGGGGGCTGCCTTTTTATACCCACCCTCCCAGAAATGGAACTTGAGTGGCTGTTCTGTCGCTAGATCGTAGGAGGAATACGGATTCCAAGGCCGAGCTTACAGCGATTTGTGGGGCTACCTGGTGATTTTAGTCAGTAGGAGTGTTGGTATACCGGGATCGTACCCTCGCGGAGGACCTGACAGCTTTATACAGGGTTTTACTCAGGGCTACAATCAAAAATTCTTACAAAATTATGAATTTTCTACCCTAAGTCGGTATAGTGACCATTAGAGATGCCACGAATATTCGGAAACTATTCGGTATTCGGCCTATTCGGTCGCTTTTTGTGCTATTCGGTATTCGGCCGAATACCGAATACTAAATCATGTAAAAGAGACACGTTATATTACTCAAAATTATGTATTTATTTCCAAATTACAACACTTTAGTAATTAAAATTAATCAGTGGTAAGTTATGATGAATAAAAACAAGCTTTTCAACATTTTTTGGTAGCAAACGATTACGCTTTTCATCGTAAATGTTACCAGCCTCAGAAAATAACCTCTCACTAAACACGCTACTTCCAGGAATATTCGGCGGCCGAATAATAGGCGCTTCGGCCGACAGCGTTGCCGAATATTCGGTATTCGGCCGACAGCGTTGCCGAATATTCGGTATTCGGCCAATTCCCTATTCGTGGCATCACTAGTGACCATACCACGCTTGGAAAGCATGATGCAGTCCAAAAAACGTCTGCAACTATAAACAGTAAAGAAAAACAATCGATAGTCGCAGTGATCATGCCGGCCTGCACAAATATCTCTTCATGTTTCGTTTAAAAGATCCAATATCACCAGTCCAGTGGGAACACTCTCGTCAGAAAACATTACCACAAGAGTTAATGAACTTAGTCCTAGCCGGAATGTGAGTTACCGCATAGCCGTGACTCTGTGAGCCGGCGCACATGTTTCTACTATGAAAGGGAGGGTGGAACAAGGTTAAATAACTCTTCAGAACACTCGCCGTGATACAGGCGGTATGCAATGCTCAGTGAGGCAATATCTCTTCGCCACTGGAGCGGTTCAGATGCTCGGTAACGGCTGGATGTTTCTCCGCTGCAACTTATCCAACGCGTCGATTAAGCACTGTGCAGCGCCGTCCCAGAGATGCGAACAGTATTCCATGCAGGCCCTGACCTGGGCCTTATACAATAGATTATAGATTTCGTCGGCCTCATCGTCACTTTCCAGCAGTTGAGATTGAGGTCAAGCGCAAACCTGTAAGTAATAAAAAAAATATTCAGTTGCTCCTGCGTTAAAAACGCGCGAAGACGACATTCCCTTTGATTCCTAAGGTTGAGACCACAGCGAATATTCATCTATCGTCGTCATCTATCGGGCTATCGTGAATTGCAGGCGACACGTTCTAGAGAAAGGAAAGGAGATAGAGAATGGTTTTTTTAGAAGAATAAATAGTCCAAGGCTGAGGTACTGGAGCACGATGAGGGTTCACTACAAAACTTTTCTATTGCGGTCATTGCTGACTGAATGTTACTTGTCTAGACCAGGGATGTTACGGAGCTTCGACTCCGACTCCGATAAGTCGGAACTTCCGATTGTTATTACACCTCCGATTCCGAGTTCGGTTCCGAAACTTTTTAATCAGAGGTATTCATCGGAGGTCATCACTGTTGTAGTCAATTCATATGATTTCATTTTATATGTTGTTGAAACATAATATCAATTAATCAAACAATCAGTGCTACTTGATTTGAAGAAGTCATTTTTAAAAAATTTGATTAAAATATATGATTAAAATTATTTAATTTAAAACTACATTAAAATTTATTACTAAAAGGTTTTTTATTTTACATTAAATTAAATAGAAATACAACACAAAAATAATACTGGAGCAAATTTGATTTAATTTGTTCATTGTTAATGGGAAAATGCTAATAAGAAACACAGCAATTTTTATTTTCATTGTCTGTGTGTAAATTTATCACTTTCTAATTAAAAAGATTCACTGAATAATGTTTTTATTTGTCTCTTAATAAAACTATTTTATTCTGCCGTCACTTGTGACTGACATTGCCTCCGACTCCGATAAATCAAATTTAAAAACTCCGACTCCGACTTCGGTCCCGATAAAACTACCTCCGTTACATCCCGAGTCTAGACCCTCCATTGCGCTAAATTTATATGCCACATGTTCCAAATTCCTTTTTTTCTCTTATAGCAAGTCTTCCTGCCGATACTGTTGATCTGCGTGTTCACGAACGCGTTTAACAGTACGACTGAGTCAGGCCCCCAACGCGATGCTATCACTCTGAACATGGATTTGTATGAAAACAATTTGGATAGACGAGTGCTGTTTAATATAGACGCCGATGGCGCCTCGCTGCGGAGCGTAGGCGAAACTTATAATAAGGTCAAGTTTGAACAGGCTGCGGACGTTGCTAACGGTAAGTCTCACACGTGAGCAGGATATAAAAAAGGTGTATGATAGTGGCGTGCATAGAACTTTCAAGTAGAGTAGGCAAGCGGACGAAAAACTTGAATCCAGTCTATTATGGCATGCCCGAATGATTATTGGGTGAAAATTGTTTTTTTTATTATTATTATTTATAATGACTCCCATGGCAAGACCTTTAACTTATTTGCACTGACACTTAAAAAATTATTACAAAAATTCATCACAAAAATCATAATATCAAGATAATTTTTATTATATTATTAATAAATACCATACTTATTAATATGTTAAAACATATATATATTAAATAATATATAAAAGCTGCGAAAATATATTTTTAATATACTCTGAGGAATCGCCGTGTAATTTGGAAGGCTCCACGGAAATAAAAAATAAGACTAAAATTGCTCATGCAATATAATATTTTGCCACCCACCTGTTAGGCTGCTCAGGTGTCCCGGAAGGCGCTCTTGAGGATACCACTCTAAAATACGAGGCGAGCGAGAGGTGGATCTCTACATCACCCCTCCTATAATGAGGATGAGGCCTGAAAAAGAAAGCACATCAAATATGATAAGTAGGGTGAAAATGCACCGCACTATCGACTCATACGTCATGACGCAATGTCGATATAGCTCTTAATTAATTCGACAGACATCCCTTGGAGTGGGTGGTAAATAAACGCACGAAAGAGCCGGACAAAATAACAATTTATTATCTGTGTCGTTACCACTATAGGAATTTTAACGTTTAACTACTTATATTATTTTTTATCTGCGCAGTACCGCAGTGGATTATTTTCCCATATAGGTTACGATAATTTCTAACCTAAACAACGGGCAGAACTAGATCTAGTCACTAGTTGTAATAATTAAATTAAAATTTCTTCTCTACATACACAGTTAAATAGGGGAGTGAGGTAAATGGGGTTTGTTAAGGAGTGGTAGGGCGATTGTGCGAACTTGATCGTGATCACAGTATACAAATGTAAAGACCATCACAGTGACTCACTTCGATCTGTCGCGTTTCGATATCAGTTTGCGTATATCCAGTTCAAATACGTAAAGACCTTTCGTCATGGTATGTGGGCTGACATGGCGATGGCGACTGTCAATGGATATTCGTCTCTCGGCGGTCGCTACCGTCCTTGGACTACACTGCACTTTCTATCAGGCGTAATGTAGTCACTATTGCGAGGTGGTAGGGCGCCGGTGCCCGTCTGGATCGCGATCACAGTACATGGGTGTGAAGCCCTTCATAGTGACCAGTTCCGGCTTGTCGCGTTTCGGGATCAGCTTTTGTATATCCAGTAGCTCATATACCTAGAGACCTTCAGTCGTGGTATATGTGGGCCGACATGACGATGTAGACTATCGATGGATTTTCATCCTTTGATAGTCGCTTTCGTTTTTGGACTACACTGTACTTACCATCAGGTACTCTGTAGTCACTATGTCGTGCCAGCTTAAAAAAAAGAAAAACTATGTCAAGGAAGTGTAAAAATAAAAAATATATTTGCAGCCACGCTGGAAATCGCTATGAAAGACATCCTGGAATACAGCAAGTATCTGGTGGGCATTGAGCTTAACAGAACCGATGCTAAGGTAAGATTTGATCAATAATGAACCAGTTTCCATGCTCAGCGATGCGGATGGTCGTAGGTTCGAACTTCGACACATACTTTTATGTTTTACCAAACTACGCACGGAGTTAGGCATCACATGATCATAGTTGAAGGAAAAATATCGTCAGGGAACCCGCATGACTTTTAATGGAAATGTCATGTGTACCAGTGCTGTGAGAACGGCGATCAGCTGTGCTGCTGGTCACATTGGACCGACATATAAGCGCAAAAATTTTGCAGCCACTAATATATCTCTGCGCAACTCGTAAGGGTTATAGCTCGATGATATATTATTATTTAAAAAAATAAATCTGTAATTGACACCGCGTGAAGTCACATTACTGATCCTCCTACCCCATCGTTTAACTCGATTCTGGGATATAACTGATGTTCTGTTCGGGTAGAGCGTACATACAAATAATACTGATGATGATGTCCTAGCCGGATTCGGCCACGGCGACTGTTTCAACACCGATTAAGAAAATCGAGGTCCAGTTTTCGGAAACAGTCAATTGCGCAGGAGATATTTAAGTGCACAACTGGACGCGCAGCCAGAGAAGCACTCTCTCGTCCGTGCTCCCTCAGGCCCGATGGAATGGAGAACCAGTACGATCCCTCCCGATCGTACAAATAATACTATACCTACTTTAGTCCGTCAACATTCGGATTCGAGCTGGAGAATAACGGACGATGGGTAAAAAATGGAATGACTAATGACAGAAGTATACCTTGTTCATTTTAGCAAATCCCCCATGACAGACAATAAATTGATTGATCTGGTTTCTAAAACAATTATTTAATGTTTAATTTTGATTCTAGTTTGTTTTAATCGATGAATATTTATCGATTGAGGTTTTTTTTTATACTAAATGTGGAAATTACCGTTCGAAGAATTCCTATAAGATACTTCGTAAAATGAACATTGAACAATATATAATAGGCGAGCTAGTGTACAAATACTTACACATCTATTTCGGACCGTATTTTCACGGATTCGTATGTAGTGTGTAAACGCCCTTAGGATAAAAAACAACTGTAATTTCACATTGCTTTTTTTTTTCAGATATTATACACGACGACTGTCCGGCACGCGGCCCCGGTTGCCCTGAACATGCTGTCGAATTTGTTTGCGTCTCAGTACATGGCGGGAGCGGACGGCGCCACCATAACGACGGTCAACGCTCCGCTGGCCATACAGCAAATGAACATACACAGGAATAATGAACCAAAAGCGTTCGCTGTAGGACTCCTGTGGGTTGTCTTTGTTGTTTTGAGTAAGTTCCTTTTTAATTTAAACTTACAAAGACTATAATTACTTATTTTATTTAAACATACAAACAGCACATATCGTCGGGTGAACGGATATTTGGTTTAAGCGACATTTTTTGGTGATATAGTAATATATATATATATAGGATATGATAGATATGATATTGTTACTAAGGGGGGGGGGGGGGGTGGTAATAAAGTGCCAGTTTTGAATGACTATTAATTTATTAATTGAAAAAAGTGCACAATATTAGGTACACAGACACAGAAAGGTCTTAAAGTGCAGCTGTCGAATGATTTCAATTGCTGAAGGTTCCAGAAATACTAGGTTATTGCCGATGAAAGCAATAAGTCCAGTCGTCCAAAATTCAATCAAAATATGGGCATGTAGAAATAACGTTCAATCCTTTTTGATCACTTGGAAATATCGCTTGTGTCGCTTCCAAATAGAAATTGTTCTGCTTACATCACTTTCGAAAAAAATCTAGAGAGATCTTACCTTATGTATTTTAACTTTTATGTATATGCGTAGATGTTCCAGAATGGCCTTCGCGGCTCGACATTCCACAGATAAATAGCTGTCTAATTAAAATTATGATCCCACACGTCTGGTGTAGGTAGGAACGCAATGCTTTTACACACGCTGCGTCAAGTTTCCTTTCGATATGGGAGCCTTTATATTAGAGTTTATGAGGTCCGTGATTAAATAGTCATTATATTACACAAATCAGTTTATTATTATTTAATACAGTAATATTGTTACTAATAACATAACGCAACCATCACAGAAAATAGAGAACGCGGGAATAATAACTTTTTAATTATTACGTAATTGTTGCTAAGGAATAGGCAATGACAACTCACCGTACAGCCATATTTTATAACAAAAAGAAAAGGGAATAGATATTTAATGTATAAACACAATTCATCATCGGTCTCATCTTCGCTACCACAGGGTGTGATTGAGGTCAAGTGTTAGTTTGTAAATCATAAGAAAGAGTTCTGTCTATTGGCCTCTAATCTTCATTATGGAGATGGTATCTTATGAATAAGTTTAAAAATATGAAATTTAATGTATATAATAAATATACTTTAAAGATATCGATATGTTTCACTTGAGCCGTAATCAGGTCATTAAAACTATTATTTCTGGACTGCAGTTAGATGAATCTCATACAACACCGATATGAGCACACACACGCACACAAATGCACTCACACACTCATGCACTCACACAACACTCACTATACGATACGGGGAGCGAACCAAACGTTTAACAAAATTTAATATGTATATGTAACTACGTTATTGGCATTTTAGATTTTTATTTTATTTCCTATTTTGTATATAATTTTCTTATAATGTGTTGTGTAGTTACTATTAAATAAATAAATGAATAAAATAAAAAAATAATAATAAATTTTGGGAGTCGAAGCTGCTCGCGTCCGTAGGCTTTACCCTAGTTTCCCTACACGTGACTCCTGGGTGGTGCTAAACGAGCAGCAGCGAGGTGGCAGGGCGTCGGTGCCCGTCTAGATCGCGACCACACTACATGGGGTAAAGCCCGTCATAGTGACCAGTTTCGGCTTGTCGCGTTTCGGGATCAGCTTGTGTATATCCAGTAGCTCATATACCTAGAGACCTTCAGTCGTGGTATATGTGGGCCGACACGACGATGTAGACTATCAATGGATTTTCATCCTTCGATATTCGCTTTCGTTTTTGGACTACACTGTACTTACCATTAGGTACTCTGTAGTCACTATCTCGAGCTAGTGAAAAGAATAAATAAATTATAATACGATTATGTATTTACCAGTAATACTGTCAACGAACATCAACGCCGCATCGCTGCCGTGCAAGGAGCGCGCGTCCGGCTCCCGGCATATACACGTGATGTCCGGCTGCCCGCCGGAACTGCACTGGCTCGCCACGGCGCTGTTCCACGCGGCGGTCTGCTCCGTCTGCCTCATCCTGCCCACGCTGCTCATCGCCGGCACCCTCGAGCGCGACCACACCATAGACCAACCGGACTTCCTCGGTGAGTCGAGACAACTCGCATCTTCGGGTCAAATTCCTGCGCTGTACTCTTGAAGAGTTTGTTTCTGCTGCTCGGATGGGCCAGGGGCAGTGGCGTGCATAGGATATTTGGACAAGGCAGGCAGATGTACTTAATTAATTTAAATATTATATAATGATTGTTACGTATTGCCATGAGTTTCCAGCTATTTACCTGTCGGTCCCCTATCCCCTCCCACCACAAGCCTAGACAACAGATGGCGCCGCGCGCGAAAACTAGTACTAATCAACACCGGTGCAATCAACACGTGACGCGAGCGCTAAAAAGTGTATATTCGTTTTTTCTCAATTTCAACGACATCGAAAACGCGTCATTCATCACCGAAAAGGTACGTGGTTCCTGTCTTACCTAATTCCAGGATCTCATGGCCATTATCGAATAATAATAATTGTGTTTCTATATCCAACAATGATAATAAATATTATATTACTTACATATGGAAGATGGATGGTGTGAAAATAGAATAAATGTGATTATAAAGGGTTCCTTTTTTTGTTTAAATTAAAGGAATTTATTCCAGACTTATTTATCGTAAGGGCATGCAATGCTTTTATGCGTTTATGGGATGTACGCTACTGGCCAGGGGCCTAGTGATACCGACCTGGGATGTGAGTTACCGTATAGCTGTGACTCCGTAACCCCGCGCGCGTGTTTCTATTATGGAAGGGGTAGAGGAAACAAGGTTAAATAACTCTTCAGAAAACTTGCCGTGATACATACGGTAGAAAGCGCTCAGTGAGGCAATATCTTAAAGCCACTGGAGTGGTTCGAGATGCTTAGTAAAGTCTGGATCATTCTCCGCTGCAAGCTACCTGAGCGCGTCGAGTAAGCACTGGTCAGAGCTGTCTCAGAGAAGCGAACAGTATTTAACAACGTATTTTCACAGATTCGCCTTAAACGCAGCGAGTAACCCGCGTGACTGGCGTGGTTTGTTCCAGGCACCTTGTTTATCGTGCTGTTACTTGGTAGTCTCGCCTTCTTCGCAATCATCTATCTGGTCACATTCAACTTCGGCGAGAGCGGGACGGGGATAGTTTTAGTCGGCGTCATCTTGGTGTTCGGTGAGAGAAATAATAGTATTTTAATCACATTGGCTTGTAAATAGTATTTCTATCTTTACATAGTATAAAATCAGAGATGGGCAAATTGTAATCTGATTAATGATGAACGATTACAAAATTTAGTCGTAATTTTAATTTTCTTGCTCTGTAATCATAATTAAATCCATTTAAAACATTAAGAAATCATAAATGTGTATACAATCTGGGATTTTGTAGTGTTTAAAACATAAATAAGCAAAATGCAGTCATATTAATGGTAAAAAATCTAAAATGTAATCGTTAATCATTTTCATTAATCTGATTTCATTTTGCCCATCTATGGGTCCCACGCGCTACGTGTCCACACTTTTAACTGATCAATTCTCATTTGTTCAACAATGTTTTTCACTATGATTTGTTAGGGAATATAGTTTTTTCTCTTTTAATTTATTTCAATAATATCTTCACAGCACATTTATATAAAGTCGATTATACACGAAATAAATATAAAATAAAACTACAGTGCCAGTTATGAAGTTACACTTGCATATAATGTTTTATTAGGTCTCTCTACAGTATACGAGTGGACGAGTTAGTGTTGTGTTTATGTGTGACTACGAACATGCTGTGTGTGCGTTTATTTTAAAGTGGCATGTTATTCATCTGATTGCAATTTATAAATAATAATACCCTTAAAGGACTTGATTTACGGCTCAGTTGAAATGTATCATTTATTTTTCTGTTATCGGCATTTGTATTCGTTACAAGAAGGTAGAAATTATTATATCCAAAAGTATCACCCTCATCTATAAAATACCCCGTATAAAAAATAAAAATGTTATTTTAAACGCAACACAAAATACGACAGGGTCTGTGTAGAATAAATTCTGAATAATTTTCAACAGGTGTCGTGATGCCGGTGATACAGGAAACCAAGGATGCACTCCAGGTCAAAGGGAGGGGGGTCATGTACTACATCCTTCTAATCTCGAGATACGTAATGCCCCCCCACACGACGGTCTCCGCTGCTAGGAAATCTGTCCACGTGGCATCCATCAACGCTTTCTGCAGCCTCAATAGAGACAAGTGCCCCAGTATTTCTATGAACGATAACGGCTTCGATGCGGTCGCTTGTTGTGGTGAGTCTTTAAGCCAATAATGAACAAGATTGGGCACAATATGCCCTAAGGGTTGATCAACTTAATAAATTCGATAATGAAGGATTCTTCTACCGGGCAGTAGATTTAAGTAAATCTGCTGCTCAGTTGTAACAGGGTTGATGCCTGAAGGGCCTAGCTCAATAAATAAAAAAAAACAATCAAAACCTGTTACATAAAATTTATTAAAAAAAACTGGAAATAATAATACGCGACTCGCGAAAAAAGATTTGAGCGGTGGATTCGGGTGTGCTTGTTGTTCCTTTTGGCTTTAAAAGGAACAGAGGACTTAACAGAGGAATCGGCGACTCAGGCGACCCCCTAGGCTGGTACGGTCGCAGGTCGGCGACCCTGGGACGAACGCGGCGAGACACGCCGGGGCTCGCAGTCCTCGAGGCTGGGGGCGATACTCGTGGCCGCTCCCAGGCTCCCGCAACCAAGTGCAGTTCCTTTTTAAGGGAACGTGGAAAGAACCCGGTTATTCTAATCCGGGTCCACGATAGGTACGACCAGTTGGCACCGTCGGACAATATTCGGACTATAAATGTACGTCCTCTCACTACTAAAGTTGAAAGAGCAATCAAAAATGCGATTGTCTGGGGCAGTACGATAATAAGTCTACGCCGCGCAAATAGATGTTTCTCGAATTTGTGGAGAGTTGTAAACCCTAGCATAACTCCTTCAAAATATGTTATATGTAAATACCAGTTATGTAAAAGAGGGAGGAAGTATCATAGCGTGACATAAATCACCGCTACACAGTTGAGGTGGAGGCAGTGCGAACGTGTCCTGCGCGCCGCCTGATACTGAGGTCCGGACTGGAAGGAGCACTTTACACCTACCTCTCCGAGATATGGAGCCTAAAAAAGAGTATTCGCTAGCCGGTTATAGGTATACGGATCCCCAAGCCCGGATAGCAGTGAGTTAAGGAACACTATGAGGATATCAGTTATTACGAGACTGACATACCGGGGTCGCCGCCCTCACGACGGCACTGAGGGTCCTATGCAGGATTTACTCCTGGGTTACCAGAAAAAAGGAAATTGCTTTTAAGAAAGTTTATAGAGTAACAAATTGTATAAAGAAGTATCGGTTGCGCCATTTAATACTATGAGGTAGTTAAAAATAAATAAAATGTTCTCTGTTATCTATTTTATCTTAATCACCTACTAAAGACAGCTGTTTTTAACAACGTACCATAACATAACAGTCATAAATAAATACAAACTATTAGTGAGCAGAATTCGCTTCGGTCTATAGATATAAATATTTTGTCAAAACGCGGGTGTATCTATGCAAATTCGAACGAGGAGATTTTCTTGTATATGTAGACTTTAGATATGATTTTCTGTTTTCAGACGGCAAGAAACCTAGAGAATATTTAACCATAGATGAATATTCACCTGCTCTCAGTATGCTGGTGCTAGCTATACAGTTTTTGGTGTACATGGTGAGTTGTTTTCCTACAGTAAAATCACACAGACAGACACACATAGTACACCACAGTACAGTACAGTTAGACCTAAGACGTACTGCGAATTAACGCGCGATACTATTTCCCGTACATATCTTCAGTGTAACTTGTGACTTACGCCATGAAAACTAAGATAAACAAATATGGTCCAGAGCATCAGTCCCAGCTGACCATTCGAATCACAATTATAAAAATAAGCTTTATATACTCAGCGTAAACTACTCAGTTTGAAACACCGGCGTAGAGTGGCCTGCCTCACGGTTTTCTATAGACTATACTCTGGAGAGTGTGGGGCCGAGTTGTATGATTTAGTTCCACCCTCCCCCTCCTACCATAAATTGACGAGACGCCGTGCAGGTTTGCACCCTTTTGTGGTTGGCATTCCTGCTGCTCGCGCGAAGCGATTCGCGTTCTTTTTGCTGCGAACCGCGAAGGAGTGGAACTCGCTTCCTGCGTCAGTGTTTCCGGCATCTTATGACATGGGAATCTTCAAACGTCGAGTGAATCGGTATTTGCTGGGCGAGCGCGCTCCATCGTCGGCCTCATCATCACTTTCCAGCAGGTGAGATTGAGGTCAAGCGTCGGCCTGTATGTAATAAAAAAAATTTAAGCGCCTATATGTATCTATTACCAATCGGCACTAACTTTGTTATTGCTAATGCAATCTGACAGGCGTTAAAAATTATTGAGGATTTTCATTTTTAATTTACTTTTTGATAATCAACCTCATCTTGTTAGTCTATTATATTAGGATAATTAAGCCAAAATATTTGACGAATTTCACATTTTATACCTAAACTGATAACCCTTACGATACCCACACACTTGCCATATTTACATTCTCATGTACACTGTAATCTCTTTTGTTTGTAGTGTGGGGTAGTTCTGTTCGAGCGTGGAGTGTTCAACAAGATTCTAGATCGCGTGATGAACTCTTTCTACGATCCGGCTGTACGCGCCGACCGCTCTGATATAATACGAGCGGAAGCCGCATACGTCGCTAAAGCTATCGATCTACGTTAGTATAATACCCATAAAAACGCATATAACATAATTGTACACGCCGTTATAGCATATACTATATATATTTCTGCAAGCCTGCCGCCAGATGGCGTTGTGCGGTGGGCAACCGTCTCACTCTCTCGGACGCAACTATACGGTACACATCGGATTTTTATACGGAAGTCTTTTGTTGTTTTAATTACGGCTACGGACAATTTTTATTGTTGTTATTGTGTTCCTGGGAATTTGTGTTGCGTGGGACTATATTTAGCACGGAGTCGCATTCCACGGACTTGAGTTTTCTTCGGGCACATTACCGTGGCAGATACACTGCCCCGGAAGCTGGTCTGGATCCAGGCAGGCAGAGACACCACGGCGGTATGATAAGCGGGATTATATATGTGTATATTTTATAATGGTCGTGTGCATTTAATAGAGCCCCAGAAAGATAACCTACCAGCACCTACAAAATTACAATCCACTTCTTAAAATCGGAAAACCCCAATGCAGCCCTGAATGGCGTGCACAATAATATTTACGTGCATACATTGGCCTTGCCCAAACTAAGTTTCTATACAACGGGTTCTTAATAGAGATGCCACGAATATTCGGCAACTATTCGGTATTCGGCCTATTCGGCCACTTTTTTTGCTATTCGGTATTCGGCCGAATAATACGTACTATTCGGCCGAATACCGAATACCAAGTCATGTAAAAAAGACACGTTATATTACTCAAAGTTATGAATTTATTTCCAAATTACAACACTTTAGTAATTAAAATTGATCAGTGGTAAGTTGTGATGGATAAAAACAAGCTTTTCAGCATTTTTTAGTAGCAAACGATTATGCTTTTCATCGTAAATGCTACCAGCCTCAGAATATAACCTATCACACACACACTCTCTCTCTCGCTCACTCACATACTAATAAACTTATACCGTGAATATCCATATAAAAACACAAAAGACCCTTGAATAACCCGAACCGAAGTGCGAGTCTCACCAGAGACAAGATTTACTTAATTGCTGAGACTTATCACCCTGTGTATATGCATAAGTTTTGTGTTGAAATAAAGATTATTATTATTATTACTAAACACGCTACTTCCAGAAATATTCGGCGGCCGAATATTCGGCGCTTCGGCCGACAGCGTTGCCGAATATTCGGTATTCGGCCAATTCACTATTCGTGGCATCACTAGTTCTTAACACGTTGAGCGTCACGCGTATTTGTAAGATAATTCTGTTCGGGCCACGCGCGCCGCTTCTACGCGCCGGTACCGCAGGGCCGGTGTTTCCGATCGCAGTAGAACATCGTTTACCTTTGAAAAGTGATACCTATAGGCAATCATTCAACAGGTTTCGCGATGGCTGACGTGACGCTCAACGTGTTAATGGTCCATACATGTTTTCATATAGACTTTGCTTAGTACCCACACCACGTCTAGTCAGTGGCGTGCACCCCGTAGAGGAATAAAAACATTGGCTTGTTATACTTAGATATTTAATGATGGATGTTTTTTATTTGCGGTGGTAGGGCGATTGTCTGATCTGGGTTGTGACAACAGTACACAAGTGTAGAGATCGTCACAGTGACTCGCTTCGTTGTGTTGCGTTTCGTGATCAGCTTGTGCACATCCAGTGACTCGTATACCTTGAGACCTTCAGCCGTGGTATATGTGGATCATCGTTCTATGGTAGTTACTGTTGTTTTTGGACTATACTGTACTTACCATCAGGTGCACTGTAGTTGCTTTGTCGAAGCAGTAAACATAAATGTATTGACTTAAAATTTGGTCATTCTCAGCATCGTCAGTCTAACAATCGAAATTGGATCAAATTTTAAATCAATATAATTATATATTAACACGTTGAACGCCGGCCCTTTTTCTCAATACTTCCCGTTCAGGCCGTTTTAATCTCTTTATTCTACAATAAATTCTATTTCGTAATATGTTTTTCTTATCATTTCTAGTGTTATAAATCTGCGTTTTATCACATTTTTTGGCTGGGGGTCACCGGTGACCCCCACGGCGTTCAACGTGTGTTAAGTGCTCAAAAATAACAAGATGTTTTTTTCTGCATCAATGGGATGCACGCTACTGCGTCTGATGGTGATCACGGTGCAGTCCAAATAGAAAGTACGACTATCGAGAACAAAAAAAAACCTATAGTATACTCGGGGTGATTTTTATAGACGAGGGGGATATTGAGAGAGGATTTTCAGCATTCGATTCTAATTCCACATATGTAAAAATTGTGATACCTTAATATTTTATTTAAAACATGCACTCGGTAGACTGCTCAATCGCTTCTCACATATTAGGCGCTTAGTTTCAAATCCACTAAAATGTTTTTTCGTAAAAAATTACTTAATGGTCTCGTTGAATACAATACACCATGCATTTTACTATATCACTTCTCTCGTGTACCCGCCATACAATTCCGTTATCACAAATACAGTATTTTTAAATAAAATAATTATGTTTTTCAACAGCCACCAATCAAATCAAGGACGCCATGTTGGTACATGACATTCACAAGAATTATCCCAAGATCTTCAGCAAGTCTTGCAACGCAGTTAAGGGGATCAGTTTCTCGGTTAAAAAAGGTAATAAAATTTACATTTATTTAATGTAAGCCCTTTAATGACCATTTTTAAATATATTTTTTTTACACTGGCTCGTCATAGTGACTACAGAGTACCTGATGGTAAGTACAGTGTAGTCCAAAAACGAAAGCGACTATCAAAGGATGAAAATCCATTGATAGTCTACATCGTCATGTCGGGTCATATATACCACGACTGAAGGTCTCTAGGTATATGAGCTACTGGATATACACAAGCTGATCCCGAAACGCGACAAGCCGCAACTGGTCACTATGACGGGCTTTACACCCATGTACTGTGGTCGCGATCCAGACGGGCACCGGCGCCCTACCACCTCGCTGCTGCTCGTTTAGCACCACCCAGGAGTCACGTGTAGGGAAACTAGGGTAAAGCCTACGGACGCGAGCAGCTTCGACTCCCAAAAGAGCATGTAAAGAGATTATTGAAAAACGATTACAGCTACACTTGGCATCATTAATTTTTGACCCTTTAATTGTTAGAAGGATTTTAATCACTTTAACTTTCATCATACTAACAGCTAAGGAGTGGAATATGCTTCCAGCGAGTATATTTCCGCAATCTTATGACTTGGGAGTCTTTCAGAAAAGAGTAAATAGACATTTGTTGAGCGGACGCGGTACACCGTCAGCCTGATTTTTACCTTTCACCAGGTGTGATTGAGAACAAGTACTTATGTAAACATCTTTTAAATCCTCTTTTTTTTCTATCCTAATTACGAGGTCTACAATAAACGCTTGGAGAGTGTGCAAAGACGTTTTGTTTACCATCTCTCCTACGGTGATAATGTGGCGCATGAAATCTTGAGTTATCATGATAGACTGGTTTTTTATAAAATGCAATCTTTAGCTAGTCGCAAGAAAATATCTGACCTAATATTTTTATTTAAAATATTCAATGGATATCTAGATTGTGCAGAACTTATCAACAATCTAAAAATTAATGCTCCATCTCGTTTGCCCCGCAAAACAGCTTTCCATTTTTTTTCTATACCCTTCTTTAAAACTAATCTTGGACAGTTTTCTACCATGCCAAGGATCTGCAGGCGGTACAACGCACTCTCGCGACTCGGTGACTTGGACCTGACTGTTTCTCTTTCAAAATTTAGAACAGCGTGTAGAAAGTGACTGTATTTTTATTTTTATTTGATTTGTGTTACTTGGAATCAGTCACAGTTTCGTTTAAAGTTGTTATTTATACATTCTACAATATTGTCCTTATGTGTTGTGTCTATGTATGTATGTATATGTTTTTTCTTTTTTTGGAATTTTTTATTATTCCTTAATGTAAACTAGCATTATATATTAATCACTGTGCATGCTGTGGTGCTCTATAATTGTGGGGGCATTTATATGTTCTATTTAAGTACCATGATCCTTTTGTTTTCTTGTCTAATGTTACCCATGTTGGGCACCCTATTATGTAAAATAAAATAAAAATCTTATTAACTTTAACTAAAAGAACATCACCTATATGCGGGTGACGTTGCGACGAACATGTTAAAATAATATCGCTGTTGCGTCCAGGGGAATGTTTCGGATTGCTCGGAGTGAACGGCGCCGGCAAGTCTACCACTTTCAAGATGCTCACGGCTGAGGAGTGCACGACGCGCGGCCAGGTCTTCGCGAACGGTCACCGTCAGAACAAACAAACCGGGAAGGTATTGCAGTCGATATAACTATGAAACACAAAAAACTATAGGTGGTCGGTCAGAACGTAGATATAGTACGGATTTAAGTCCCACGTGCGCACCGTTGAAGGAAAACAGCTAATAGATATGTCATGTGTACTAGTGCTGTGAGAACGGCGATCAGCTGCGCCACTGGTCACGTTGGGCACGACATACACAGTAGGCAAAAAAAGTCATCGGCCACGTGGATTATTTTCCTATTCTTGAAGTTTTTCTTATTAAGAGATATGAAATTACACTCCGATTCAATTTATTCACTTAAATTACAGTATATTTTCACAAAATAATACATTTCTAACTTAATAATTCAGATATATCTCTTGGTATTCATATTTATTTAATAGAAATTGCAAATCGGGCGCAAAAAAAGTCATCGGCTACATATCATTTCTTAACATCCTACTTTAGTTTCGACGCTTAATCGATGGCAATCAAGTGAATTTTGTGCATAAAGGGATGTTATTCTTGGTGGGCCAAGGCAATACATTCTCCAGCTGAGCTTTTTTATATTCAATATTATTTTTTGCTTTAATCAAGGACGTGTTGGTTTAAAGAGGTAAGTGTTAAGATTCTCGGCCTATCCATTCTTTTTATCACATATCGATAATTGTTTAAAATAATTGGAGTGTCATATTATTACGTTCCACACTTACTCACATGAAAAAAAAAATAAGCGCTTTACTACGACCGGTACAGTATTCAATTCAGTATAGTGAATATAATGAATTGAAGTGTAATTTCTTATCTCTTAGTAAGAAAAACTTCAAGAATAGGTAAATGTTCGAAGTGGCCGATGACTTTTTTGCCTACTGTAAGTGCTAAATTTGATACAGCCATTAATGTATCTCTGCTTACCCCAAAAAGGATACAGCGTGACGATATAATAATATATAGTCCCGTTATATCACTTTCAGAGTGAGGTTTTCCGACGGCTCGACTGGTCGTAGGTTCGAATTCCGTATCGTTTAACTGGGATTTCAGATTGCTTTCAATTACATTACGAAATTTTTTCGCAAGCTTACTTTACTTGGGAGACATGAGACAGAGATCAAAGAGTAAAAAATGAGATAAAGCTGTGAGGTGATAAGGCGATTGCCCGACCTAGGTCGTGACCATAATAACCAACCGCAAAGATCGTCATAGCGTCTCGCTTCGCGCTGTCGCTTATGTACTTTCAATTGTTGATATACCTTCAGTCGCGATGTATGAAGGCTGTAATGATGACGTCGACGCCAATGGATTCTCGTCTCCTGATAGTCGCTGTAATTTTTGGACTACATTGTACTTTCCATCAGATGCGTTATAGTCACTTTGTCGAGCAAGTATAAATTAAAATGTGAGTCCATTTTAATAAGTCTACATCTCTTTCTCATGCCAATAACGTAGTGTTTTAACTATAGACGTGCATGATAATTTCCAGTACTTGCGCTCGCTGGGCTACTGCCCGCAGTTCTTCGGTCTGGACGAGTTCCAGACCGGCAATGATAATCTGACCCTGCTGTTGACGCTGCGGGGGCTGCAGGCGGCCGACGTGCATGAGGAGGTCAAGAATTGGATACAGGTTGTCGGTGGGTATCTTTGAAAATACGAAATTCTGCCATACAACATTCAAACACTCTTAAGCCCAGCTGTTAACAAAACGAAATTAACTGTTATTATTTTATAGCGTATATATTGCAGGTTAAAAAAGAGAATATACACTTCCATACAACATTCATACATTCTAGGCAAAGGGGTTAAAATGATCTCATTAAAATCTGATATGATACCAAATTGACACTTAAAATTTGGTTCATATCAAAAGTTTCAGTGTCACGCCGATTTCCCATTTTTTCAAAAGTGATTTATTTTTTCTTCTGTTTTTCACTTTTCTTTTTTGTGCTCTTTTTCGCTTTTTTGCGCTTATTCTATTTACAATTCATTTTATTAATGAAATACATTAAAATGATAACCAAATTACATATTTTTGATACTTATCTTTACTCTCACCCTATACTATTTCTCTGGCTCCGTTTTCTTTACTATGCATCTGGTTTTATGATCAGGTCTTGAGAAGTACCGCAACAGCGCAGTGTCGGGCTACAGCGGCGGGTGTGCGCGGCGCCTGGCGGCTGCTGCGGCGCTGTGTAGCGGGGCGCCGCTCACGCTTCTGGATGAGCCCACTGCTGGGGTCGATGTGTCCGCACGCAGACGCGTGTGGGCCGCCCTGCGTCGCGGCCTCGCTGATGATCGTGCAGTCATCATCACCTCGCACAGGTACATCCGCCTCGAAGGACAAACTACATAAGTAATGCTTTATTTTGTTCACCTATGACCAACTGTGTAATCTATTATCATATTTGACTCGAAAGACCAGCTACATTTAATGTAGCTTGATGGACTTGATACTAGGTTTATGCTTGTATCCGGCTCGAAGGGCCAAAAATTATATTTTTTGCTTAAAGGATCAAACTTGTGATGCAGTTTGAGATTTTAAATTATACTTAAAACAGACTTGCGGGGGCGAAGCATGAGGCCCAAGCCACTGGTAGTTAGGAGCTCAGAGTGAGGAACCTCCTGACAATGCGCGCCGTATCGAGTAGAACTGCCTTTTGTATCCGGCCATTGATCCAGCAACCAAGCGCGAGCCTCTAAAGATAGAAAAAGAGGCTCTTTGCGATGGGTCCATAGTCGATATGACTATCGTCAATAATTCATTATTATTACATCCTAAATATATGTAATTAACTTCTAATGCGTGTAGAGTTGCACGTAAACTTTATTTGAATTGTGAATAATTTAATATAAATTTTGCGTTTGTTTCCAGCATGGACGAGATGGAGGCGCTGTGTTCGTCGATAGCGATAATGTCCCGCGGCGAGATCCGCGCGCTGGGCTCGGCGGCCGCGCTGCGCGCCGAGCACGCGTCCGGCCACGCCGTGCTCATCAAGGTCAAGCACTCCGGGCTCAAGGGCGACGGTCAGTACGCACCGTCATCACTACACTAGAGACCTTTTGACTCGTTACAGAGCCATCTTGTACCTCTGCATCTAACCACTCAAATAGAAGCAAAGATATTTATTTATAAGTACACTTACATAGACTACATTAACACATAAAAACTATATAAAACATGAAGAGGATACATTATAAATGCGACTATATTTACAAGTTTAGACTACATTCACAGAAGAAAAGAAAAATAAAAATACGAGTAACACAAAAAGATATAAAATACTGTAATCAGAAAAATCTTATAACAGAAATCAAAAAAAATAATTCAATAGTCTATGGAACAATCTTCTCAAATAACATCCTTTTTTTTAATTTGTATATAGTTTCGTTAAATATGGCGAGATCAATAGATAATTGTATAACTTTGTCATTCTGCATAGGGGTGCATTTTGACCTAAGTTTGTAGAAGGACACATTGTCATATATTATTATTTATAGAAACTCGCGCGTGGGTTTTCAGAGTCACAGCTATAGGTGACTCACATTTCGGCTAGGATTTAGGATTAAGATGTTCTCTAACTCTTACTGCAGCTGCGTCATTGGGCCGTGGAATGGTCTTCCACTGGGCGTGTTCCCACCATCCTATGATATGGAGTCCTTTAAGCGTAGAGTGAAGAGGATTGTACAGCTCAGCATGATCGTTGCGAGTATCGATGGGTTTTTGTTCACTCTCGATAATCGTTGTCGTTTTTTGGACTGCACCATGCTTACCATCAGGTGTGAGGTAGTCAATGTGTAAAGACAGGATAAAAAAATGTATATTCTTTAAAGAAAATCCTTAAAGGCGCGATTCGGATTGTTATAGTCGTCACTCTGTATGCATTTTAAGTTAAATTTAGAGCGGCTTGCACTAACAAATTAAATCTAGTTTAGAGTTATATAAAATGCTATTTAGCGCTGATCTGTACTTATTGTCTTGCACTAAATCAGAATCTAGTTATAACAACTCTTAAACTGAAATCATCATTAAGATGGAATCAAACCAATTCAATTAATAAGCGTTTTATACAGGCTTAAACTTAATTCGTTAGTGCAAGCCGCCCTTAGTGACAAACTTTTCTATGATAAATAAATTGTTTTATCGCGAGTCATGGATGTATATACAAGTTGTCCATATTCGACGAAATGATTTGACATCACTGTAATTTTGGACCGTAATGTCAGATCGATGAATCAAGTAGCGCGTTTGAAGCGTCAGTCCAAGGAGATTTTTGCCATAGGACCGGACATGCCACACAAACGCTCTCAGATTGTTGAAATTTACATTCAGCAAAACAATTCATTCGCGTTAACTCAATCAGGAGCGGTGTCGCGATATGGTTGCCAATTGATCGTGATAATGGCATGGAATGCTTCTGGTTTCAACAAGATGGCGCTCAATCACACACGCGCACACAGCTCGAGTTACTATCGATATTTTAAAACGATTGTTCCCTGGACGTTTGATTTTGAAAAATGCTGAGTTTCACTGGTTATTGCGTTCATCAGATTTAACGCCTCCAGACTTCTTTTTGTGAGGCTATTTGAATTCGTTTATACCAACAAGCCAAGGCCTCTAGACGCGCTTAAGGCCAAAATACGGCAGGAAATAGCCGACATATTGGCCGAAACATTCGACACAAAAACATCGTATTCAAAAAATTATGTAAGCAAATCTCCATGTAACCAATTAAACGATTTTTAAAATGATCAGTGGGGTATGTGTTTTTCTATGATTAAAAAGTCATCATTTCGTCGAGTATGGACAACCCTGTATGTATTCACATATTTGTCCAAAACCCACTAAACACAGGCGCAAGCTTTGGGACGATAAATGTATTCAAATGTACACATAGTATTATACTATTATCATAGCTTAAAAGAAGTGAGAGATAATAATAATTATTACCAATTATTGTACACAGAGCCGGACAGTGCGCGGTCGGAACTGGACCGTTTCAAAGGGAAGTTGCACCAGACATTCAATTGCACACTCAAGGATGAACACAAGGTGAGACTAAAAATACATTCTTGTATTTTTTTTACCTATTTTTACCCTAAAAAACAACTTCCTAAGAATATTATGTGCTTTGTCTTTTACCATACGTTTATTTATTAAAAAAAACATGGGTGTAGAATTGTTTTTACCTGATTACCTTTATTTATAAAAAAATACAGCTTGTTTTCATTGTAAAGCGTGTATTGAATTCATCCTCAGACAATGCTCCACTATCACATCAACGAGACTATGCGCTACAGTGACCTGTTCACGCAGCTCGAAGGCCTCAAGTCGTCTTTCGCGAACCTCATGGAGGACTACTCCGTCACGGAGACGACCCTCGAGGAGGTGTTCCTGTCCTTCGCAAAGGAGCAACACGAGGGGCCGGCGACTGTCTAAATGGCGTAGCCAAAATGTCTTCACCTTGCCTCGTTGATTAGCAGAGAGCCTAGACAAAGCAATATTCGTTCAGAGTCAACGCTAGTAGAAAAGTGTAAAATGTATAATTCACATAAGATGTCGAAATATGATGTTGACACGTTGTCATTTTTTACTTTGAGCTTATAAGCTACAAGCTTAGAAGTAATTGTGAAAAATCAGGTATAAACAACATTTTTTAGTTATAACTCTGCTAGTTTATATAGAAATTCAGTTGTCGACAACCTTTTTAGCTATAAATCTACCAATTCCCAAAGAAAATCAGGTGTGTACAACCATTTTATAGCTGTAAGACTGTTGGTTCTCGTAGGGAATCAGGTATCGGCAACCTTTTTTAATCCTGTGACGCTCGCGGGCGTGAAATCACGCCCAACAATTGTACCGTTGCGGCCCGCGGGCGTGAATTCACGTTGTTCATAATTTTTATATCTTATGGATTGTTTTGGCATCGGTAACTTTACCAACGTATGATTTATAGAACCAAGTGGCTCTATGGAATTTCACTTCACTCGGCTTACTAGATTTTTTTTGACACAATCTTTGTTGTGATCGCGACCTGTGCTGTGTGGTTTTCGAGTGTCAACTATATGGGGTTAATTTGTGGCGCGGGCGTCAAAGGGTTAAAGATATACGCCTGCTGATTCTCAAGAAATCAGGCGTTTACTTACCTTTTAATTATAAGTGCTAGTTTCGTAGGAAATTAGGTGCTGACAACCTTTTTTTTTGTTATAAACCTGCTAGTAGCGCTCATAGAACATCAATTGTTAATTTTGTCATTGGGATCATGTTAAGAAGCCATGTTTACCTCATCGAGGCAGGCAGGTGTCAGCAACCTATTTTATCTGTGATCATATTACGAACTTCGGTTTATTACCTCATAGAAAATCAGGTATTAGCAACCTTCTTCGCTGTGAGTCTACTAAAGCTCCACTTTGCGTCAGCAAAAATCAGATGTTGTCAACCTGTTTTAACTCTGATTATTGAGATCAGTAATCATGTCACTTGAAATTAAAAATGTAATGATAATAAATAATTATTATCTGCGCGCAAAGTTGATTGAAAATTGATTAAAATTAAAGTAATTATAATTTTATATGTTTTATAAAAATATATACGTCCTATGTACAAAACTATCACGTGTATTTAAGAGGCTATATTTTATTTATTTTTATTAATTTCACATCACATTATTATTGTATCATCACACATATTTAAGTTAATTATAGACATGCACAAACCTTACGCCGGTAACACACGTTGGTGTAACTAAAGGCGCTCGATGTAGGTGACTGTAGAATTTACGGCATGACAGCGCAAAACAGTCACCTGCATCGGACGCCATTTGTTTAGCTGTATCGAACCGCATATCTACCAATATGTCATCTAAACACTTTCCATAATAAATGAGATTTACGTTTGACCTCAAAATGGCATATGTTCAGTTCAAAAGTTCGGTAATACCAACAGTGGCGTTCATTCCATAGATGCATGAAAGCATTGCATGCCCTTACGATAAATAAGTCTAGAATAAATTACTTAAAGTTAAACAAAAAAAGGAACTATTTATATTCATATCTATTCTATATTCACTCCATCTATCGTTCCTATTAAAGCAATATAATAGTTGCTACCATAATGCAATATGCAGGTTAATAACGCGAGTTCTGCCTATCCTGATCAAGTAACCTATGCACATCACTGGGCACCAAGCCCGATTTCGTTGTGAAGATCTTTCCCAGGTTAACAACGCAGGACATGTCGAAAAAAAACTATATACGGTGGACGCATTCGACAATCAGCCTAACGAAAATGAGCCATTGTGTAATATGTTTTATTTATTCGTGAGCTGTGAACAGTGTAGTCCGACGACGGTAACGACTGTCAAGGGATGAAAATTTCTTTACAGTCGCAGTCATCCTATCGGGCCACATATAGCACGACGGAAGATCTCTACGCATATGAACAACTGGATATAAAAAATAAAAAAGATTCGCTTCTACATTTATCATGCGAACGGCTAAGGAGTAGAATATGCTTCCAGCGGCCATATTTCCGCGATCTTATGACCTGGGAGTCTTTAAGAGAAGAGTGAATAGGCATTTGCTAGGCGATCGCGTTTCATCATCGAACTCATCTTCACTTTCCACCAGGTGTGATTGAGGTCAAGCGTTCGTCTATAAATTATAAAAAAAATATATATATTTATACACAAACTGACCTCGAAACACTACAGGCCGAAGCGATAGTGTATTTATTCGTGACCTTGCCTATTTTTCTCAAATAATAAAATCATCAACCGTAACCAATACTTATATGGGCAAATATATACCTATTAAATATTTTTAAATAACTTCTCAGTTAGGGGCAATGCCAACGGTCATTGTAGACGAATTTGTATGAAGATACATACATTTAGATCTAGGCGAGTGCCTCTTGATATATCACAATTAGGGATGTAACGGAGGCAGTTTTATCGGAACCGAAGTCGGAGTCGGAGTTTTTAAATTTGATTTATCGGAGTCGGAGGCAATGTCAGTCACAAGTGACCGCAGAATAAAATAGTTTTATTAAGGGACAAATAAAAACATTATTCAGTGAAACTTTTTAATTAGAAAGTGATAAATTTACAAATACACAGACAATAAAAATTGCTGTTTCTTATTAAAATTTTCCCATTAACAGTGAACAAATTAAGTCAAATTTGCTCCAGGGTTGTTTTGTGTTAATTTCTATTTTACTTATTACTTATTTAAATGTAAAATAACAAAACCTTATATAGTAATAAATTTAAACGTACATTTAGTTTTAAATTTAATCATTTTAATCATATTTTTTTAATCTAAATTTTTAAAAATGTCTTGGCAATCAGTACGTAGCACTGGTTGTTTGATTAATTGATATTATGTTTCAACAATATATAAAATGAAATCAAATGAACTGACTACAACAGTGGTGGTGATCTCCGATGAATACCTCCGATTAAAAAGTTTCGGAACCGAAGTCAGAACCGGAGGTGTAATAACAATCGGAAGTTCCGACTTGTCGGAGTCGAAGCTCCGTAACATCCCTGATCACAATACTATTACAAAGTGAAACAAATCGAATTTAGCCATCTTTAACAGTGGGTGTCAAGGCATGACAACGAAAATTATAATCTCAGTGTTCGTTTTCGCTCGATCATCTGCACAGACGTGTGTTGCCGGCTTTACAAAATAATCACATCGCATTTCACTGCACAATTACATCGTTAATAATAATTTAAGTACACGCTTTAGTAAATAACACATGCGCTACCGGCGCTTGAGAGAAATATCTTGAACCACAGCCCATGGATTTTATCCTATATGATTTAAAATGTCATTAAATTTTTGAATTGAGAAAAATATGTGTAAGATTTTGTAATAAACTAAAAAAGTAAACACGCCGCTCATATGCGGCGCCGGTAGCGAACGTGTTAATATAATATATCTTTGTGAATGTATTACTTGTGATGTAGATGTTTAGTAGTAGTGTAGATAAGCTTCATAGAGGCTTAATGTATAGTTAATTCCACTATTGTTACTATGAAAGAGATAGCAATATCAAAAAAATGATTTACAGGGTGTTACACACAATACTTAACGACACGAAGATCATAAGACGAATTAATTGAAGTAATATTACTTATTTGTTTACGGAGCAACCAGTGGCCGATACATTATATAAAAAATATAACAATGATAGCTTATGACAACAGAGGTCTAAATGCATCAGCCGCTGAAGGCAGCATGCCACAAAAATAAAAAAATAGAAAAAAATAAATTTTAGTTAAAAATCAAGGAATTTAAAAATTAATGATACAAAGGAGGAAGGAACAGAATATGTGCATGACATAACAACTACGCGGACAACAATAAGAATAAAAACACAAAATATACATTTATGTGACCCCAAGTGCGTCCAATGTTTTTTATTTAAATTTCGGTAATTTCCTTTAATTGTATTTTTAATCTAATCGTTTTTACCGTTCAAAACTACTATTATGTCGTTTGAAAATTAACATTTTTATTTATTTTACAGTATTATTGTCACCCTAAGTAGATTGACGATAAAATCAGCGCTTTGAGCAATATTTTCATAATTAGTTCTTATGATGCATATACATAACGTTAACCCTTAACTTGGCAGAATGATCTTTCCTTCAATATCAAAATAATATTCATACCGTTTAACCCTTACGTTCCAAAGATGTCTAATAGAAACTAACCGTGCGTTCAAAAGCTGATACATTACTTAAATATTCATATAAAAATATTAAGTTTGCGCTAAAAACTTATGGCAATAGGTTTTGTAAATTCTGATGTATCTCCACAGATACACTATCAAGAAAAGGGTTAAGTGTTAATGTATACTTCTGTAGGGATGTTCACTCACGAATCCGTCATCCGTTATTCTCCGATCCGGATCCGAATATTGACGGACCGAAGTAACTGTTTAACACTTTCGCCACGACAGGCCTTACTGCAAAGTGTTTGGCAGGAAAGTGCGCACATCAAACGTGCGCAGTCTTCAGTGTTCAGGGCCAAAATTTTGGCTCACAACGATTTTCATTAGTTTTCAGAAGAAAAAAAATGCGGGTGAATGAATTATAATCACCCATCGTGTATAGGGGGCGTTTTTTTAGCTGATGACTGTAGTCACCCATAATAGCGAAAGGGTTAACGGATTTTGGAAGGACACCCCGGAAGTTTTTAGTCAGTAAAAGTCTGACACGCCGGGGTCGCTGCCCTCACTGTGGCGATGATGGTCCTGTGACGGATTTTTCCTTAAGAGGCAAAAAAAGGGGAGTTAACGGATTGAGATCGGACATCGTGCGTCAACATCCTAACACCCTGTATATTTGAAATTATTTCTTGAAGATTTAGCTAAATTAAAAGCTGAAGCCTCCAACAACTGTCTGAATCTCTCCCTTTATTCAATTCCATTACACCAAGTTAAGATGAATAATGTATTTTGTTAGTTAATAATTTGACGGATTATTTATTTACTACTAATTTTCTTACTAAAAATGTAACGATTTCTGTAATATTATATTTGACAAAATGGAAAAAATATTATATTTATTATTTTATTACAAAATTGTAACTTTAAACAGCTTATCTATTTTCAGCAAACTGCATAGCTTTAAATCGATGACAATTACTTGTAACAACATATCGAAAGGTGAAAGGTCATTTGCTTTAAATGACATTTATTGGCTTTAAATGACATTTATTGGCTTTAAATGACATTTATTGGCTTTTATACAGGTGATTCTATTAAGGTGATATGGTGATTTGATTCTAAAACCATATATGTATAAAATAGTAATACCTTAATACTTCTTTTAAAACAAAGTAAGATTATAGACAACATATTTAGGGACAATTACAGCCATGAATTAATAAATAAGAATTTATTATTAAGTAGTTATTTTGGCTGTCCCAAGCCAGTATATTGTTTAAAAAATCTATTGTCTTGTCTATAAAATCACCGGTATGGCTCAATATCTCAAAGAAAAAAAAATCTCTTAAAGCAAATGTTCTTTCACCTCTCATTTTTTTTTTATTAGTATTAATCGGGCATAAAAAGGCAAAATTATCTGATTATTTAACATAACTATGTATCTAAGTTTATTGAATGCATTAATTTATTCCAAAAATCGAATACTAATTAGTTAACAAAACAATTGCGTGCTTGTACTTTTCAGCAGCGCCATCTATTTGAAACAACTTTTATTTAACGAGTTTTCAAATCATGTTTCCAAAGACGACTGCGCTTAAAGCTTTTCGCTTAATCGGTATTAAAAATAAATGTTGTCAATTAATATATGATCTAAATTTTCGGTGGTACGCGCGGCCCAAGGAGACACGGGGGGCTCGCGCCTGTGTGAACGTGTTAAACAACTTAACTACTACCCACATAAATGTTAAGCGTAATAAAGTGCCTACTCTATAAACTTTCTTATAATTTTAGGGAGATGCGATCTCTAGTAAAAATGTATGTGCTATGTGATAGAATATTAATTAGTCCGTGATACGGAAATTTTATTTTTTAAATGTGTAATCGTCTAGGTTAAGTGTTTGTACACGGTTTGTAAAGCAATATGACATCTTATTTATGTAAAAATGCTTACGGCAACAAGATATATTTAATTTTGCTCCTGATTGTAACTACTTTTGTTTTTTTTTTAATATAATTTATCACCTAATATGTTATAAGTATTTACATGCGCATTCTTATTTTTTTTTAATATTGCACAAAGTTTCTTTACAAATTAAATATTAATGATAGTATTTTTAAATAAGCTCACGCAATACTACTATATGTTGCGTGAGTTTCACATCCGAATTTTAATTATAATTTTATTTTCAATTTAATCTAAAATTTTCAGGGTCTCAGATATTTTAGCTCTTCAATTCCCATGTTTATGTTAATCTTAATTTTTGTATTTATCTTTTACTAAAACAGTTTAGATACATTCAGCGAAGGTAAAACCAAATTTAAAAAAACTACCCTCCTCTTTTTAGGAAGGTGTCATACAGGTGACACTGAAAAAATATATGAATAGTTTTACTCTTCAACTTTGCTGTGACAATGGTAGAATTAAAAAATAAATTATCATGTCGTAGAAAAAAAAATTAAACTACTGTCACCTACAAGTAACACTGGGAATTGAAGAGTTAAGCGTTTTTTTTTATAATTTTTTATTATACATTTTTATTCCCATGAAGAGAAGTTTCATTAATAGAAAAGACGCTAAAAAGATGGCGCTTCAAACAAATGTATTTTTACCTTTCAATATATATTCTACTATATTAATAATATATTGTTAAAATTAATGTTAAACGAATAATTATTTGCTTCTTGCACAGAGCACCTGTGAGAGGCAGTCTTGCATATTTATAATAATAGTGTTTGTACTTATGGTTTATGTAATAGTGAGACTGCATTTACAGTGTATTGGAAATAAAGTATTTAATGGAATTTGTTTCTTTTATCCTTTTTCTACTAAAAAATAATAAGCAACATGATGAAATCTATAAAGCTGAGATTATGCTTCGACTTTACTCAAGTATCAGAAATTATATGCCACATACTCACTGGTGAAGGTAAAACATCGTAAGGAAACCCACATGGCATGTAATAGACATGTGTGTTCTAGTGCTGTGAAAACCGTGATCAGCTGAGCTACTGGTCAGGTTAGACACGATATAAAAGCGCAAAGTAGATACTAACCATTAATGCCACTAATGTTAACTGCTCACCCCGAAAGGAATAAAGCATGACGAACAAAATTTTGCCAATTTTATTTTTATAGAAACAGCGCTAAAGTTTCCTAAGACCGTATTGTTGTAACTTTTAGAATTTCCTCATACTGTCCTCTAAAAATAAAGTTATCGCAATTTTTGTTATGTGATGTAACCGTAGATGAGCAAAATGTAATCAGATTAGTGATCAACGATTATACAATGTAATCAAAATTTTAATTTCGCTGATCTATAATTATGGTTAAAATCTTTCTAAACATTAATGAGTTATAAATTTGTATGCAATTGAGGATTCATTGGTGTTTAAAATATGGATGGGCAAAATGTAATCAAATTAACGATTAAGGTTACATTCTGTAATCATTAATCTGATTACATTTTGCCCTTCTATGGTTTTTAACTCTACTATTCAGGGTATGGATCCTTCTTGCATCTACAAAACAAATTTCAGACTTTATTCTGAATTTGTGATATAAGACATTGCTTCTAACCAAATTTCACGATCCTAGGTTAATAGGAAGTACCTGTTGGTTTTGATTTACTTGCTCTAATGGCAAAAACAATAAAAATTACGACGTAAACGGAAATATATTGAGAGGGGATGAAAAGTTGTATGGAAATATCGTCATATTTAGAGCTAAAAGCTTGAAATTTACTTTTTAGGCTGTTGTTTCGATATCTATAAATATGACATCCAAAATTTTTAAAAGTTTTACCCTCAAGAGTGTGAAATAGCAAGGAGAAACAGGAGATGAAAATTTGTATGGAAATATGTAAGGTTTACGTGAATGTTTTATAAGTTTGCTACAAGAGACAAAATATTAAAGCTATCCTGATGTAACATTTACGGAATCATTAAAAAATGTGAAAATGGAGGTAACGCGAGTAAGAAAACTTGGCAAGCACCGCGCCGTACACAATGAGCGCTGTGCAGCCGCGCGGCGTGCTACGGCGTAATGTAGGTGGGGAAATATGCCTTGTGGTTACCCGAACGGGTAGCAACTGTGCCACACGCATGCAAATACTGATTTATACGTATGTGTCTTATTTGTAAAATAATTAGCCTAAATAATTTAAATTGCTACCCAAAGATTCTATTCCACGCGGATGAAATCGCGGGCACAACTAGTATTTGATATTTTCAACTCGTTACCTCCATGTGTTCCTAAGAAAAATGATTTGGGAACAAATTTATGGCCGGAGCGACAAAACACCTAGGTACTTTATAGATCGACCTGCATTTGACCTATTTAAGCGTTCTCTAGCTCCGTTATAACTGCATAGCGCGGCCTTGCATTTAAATAGGTCAAAGAGTTTGTATACAACGGATATGGGTAGCAGGTTCTCGATCAATATCTGTTGCTGGGATCATTGGCCGCAGCGCAATGTGCAGGCTGCATAAGTTTCTATACTACGCCTATACGGGACTACGTCTATGAAACTGTACCTCTCAACCGAATATACCTTTATGAGTTTTATTCGGTATCTAAAAAGGAAGAAATCTCATGACCTGATTTTCTCTCTTTAACTTACATTATTGTTGCTAAGCATCTTGAACCGCTCCAGTTGCACAGAAATATTGCCTCATTGAGCATTTTTTACCGTCTGTATCACAGCGAGTGTTTTTTAACCATGTTCCACCCTCGCCCTTTGCAAAACCAAACCAATTTACCGAATCACTGCTATACGGTGACACATACCCCGGCTAGGACCAAGTTCTCCAACTCTTACTTTTGCCGAGTCGTCGGGCTGTGGAACGGTCTTCCGGCGAACGTATTCTCACCAACCTTTGGTTTTGGGTTCTTTAAATGAAATGTGAAGAGATGTTTGTGCAAGCCGACATAAACACTTCAACTATCGATAGGGTTTTCTTTGTTATTGATATTCGTGATTTTGTTTTTGGGCTGCACTTTGCTTACCACCAGGCGTTGAGTGATCTCTGTGCTTAGTCAGGATAAAAAAACATAATTACTTTTAATCAAATTAATATTCTGACTGAAGTACTCATGATTACGCTCATCTCGGCTTATAAACTTGTATTGATATTTAAGCACTATATTATTGTTGATAAGCATAAATAATATAAAAATGAAATCAATCATTTGAGCAACGCCTTCTCAATTATTTTGTAGTACAGTACATTAACATATCCTTTAGTCTTATATCTTGCTTTGAATATCCAGTATATACAAACTAGAAGGAATAAATTGCCAAATTATGATGAATACTGTGTTAAGCTTTGTTGTAGTTTAGAAAATATATGTACAAAACCAATGAAGATATAAATAGTGGGGTTTACAGACAAAATAGAGCCTCCGTCTTCATCATACTGAGGTGTGTAAGAGCCAACTATACATAGGCATACATGCCAAACTGTACATAGATTGCTAGCAACTTAGCTCTTGCATGCACCTTCTCTGCACTATTCACCCTCAAACTCACATTGGATAAGTATGCTGGATTAAACATCTAAAACCCCTTCCCATGGGTTCCTTAAATATATTGGCAAAGAGGAGGCCTTTGCCATGCAGTGGAACGAGATTGGTTAATAATATTAATCACAAAGGCAGATAGAAATAAATTATATTATGTAAAGGTTTAAAATGATATTGAAACCAAGGTTATATATTGTTACATGTGGAATGCAATAAAAATCTTATTATTTCACACACATTTAATATAGATTTTATGGTCATAGACATGCTATTTAGCTACCAGAATTGTAAAATACATGAGTACCGTTTTACTATTATTACTAATATAAAAACATTGAGTAAAACTTCTACTTAATCTCCATTATATTCTTAAAACACTTCTAAATGTATACATAATTTTTTCGTTAATAACTCACATAAATTACACAGACACAAGGAATGTAAAACTCGAATAGAATACACATACATCATGAAAATGTAATAATGTTTATTATACGAATCATGGAAACAATACTGTTTAATATTTTCACCAACCTGAATCTTATTCAGTATAAATTTATTCTATAATTCCTTTATCTTATTGAATTTATAATTCAACATGTAAAATGAAAGAAAAATATTACAATCTCACTCATAATTATCTATAATACAAAAAGTATATTAACTATAATAATCATAAAATTATACATAAAAGTTTATGAACACACATATACATACAGAAGCTACACTGATTTTTTGGCATTTTTTGTTATTATTCTGTTATCATACCTGCCTATCATTCTGTGAACTCTACAAGCTGTTAATGTGATGACAAGGCATGAGTGAGTGTTTGCAAACTGTTCCTATGTTACCATAATTGTTGCTTTTGCACAAACTTAGATAAATGTCTTGTAAATGTGTATTATCTTAAATGTGAAGGTCAAGTTTGAATGTCATTGCCAAATAACCTACTGTGATAGTGTATTCTGCACCTTTAAGTATCACTTAGATATTAAGAAACTATAAAATAATACAAGTCATGATTTCTTATCGATTCATATATTAGATTATTTAAAAAATTGCCTATTTTTGATATATAAAAATGCCACATCACAACTTTTACTATTATTTTTATTATAAAACATCACTTAATTGTTTATTAAACTCATGTAACTATTAGATATTTGGTACAGAACAATTCTGATGTACTTTAAAATTGATTATATTCATAAATAAGTATAGACATCAAGCACATGTTTCACTAGTAAATTGATCTAATTTTTGTCTTAAGCATTTTCATCAGTTAGTTTTTTGATGCGCCTCATCTGGAATACACGCTTCACTTGTTCAAACACTTTTTCTGGTTCCAACTGAGCGTTGACACGGCTCACTAGTCCAAGTACGTCATAGTTGTTGATTATAGGGATTGTGTCATGCATATATGTGTTAAACCTCTTCTGCAAGCTTTCTATGTTGTCGTCGGAGCGACCGCTGCCCGCAGCACCTCGTTTCAAACACCTTTCCGTGCATACATCCCTCGAGCACTCAAAGAAAAGTACGAAACGGAATTGTGTTTTCGTAGACATAGTGCGCTCCCACCCCCTCAAATTATCAGTGTTTCTCGGAAAGCCGTCTATGAGAAATCGAGATTTACCGGACTCTTGCATAGCTTTGTAAATTAAAGAGCACGTTACCTCAACAGGTACTATTTCTCCGTCGCGTATTTTTTGTTCAATCATCTCCCCGTACTGGGAACCAGGTCTCTGTCTTTCTTCCCTAAGCAAATCGCCAGCAGAAAGATGAACAAAATCAAATTCCTTAGCAATAAGCGCACACTGTGTGCCTTTGCCAGAACCGGGAGCTCCCAACACGAATACTATTTCAGGAAGCATTTTGTAAAGATAACTGGAACAATGCCGCAACAAGCGACTCACCATCTAACAGTTAACTGCGAAACTGGTTTGTAAATGTGAATTTAATTTAGTTTTATAAAACTTGCGCAGTGCGCACAATTATCGAGCCATTGACCATTGACGTCATGTCAAAATGCACAGACTACAGATTAAACAAGGGACTAGAGATGGGAAAAAATATAAAATCACTGTTGATTTAGTGATAAAGAAATAACATATTTACAGAGACTGAAATGGACTATGACAAAATTACTAGCACGAAAGAGACCAAACTAATAGTGAATATGCTCCCTGTTATAATTTGTCGCCTATCTACAACGAATGAAACACTAAATAACAGAATAGGCAATTATACTTACCTAATTTATATTAATTTATTAATTATAATTATACTATTAATTATTAATGATAATTATACTATTAATTTTTAATTATAATTATATTATTTATTAATTATAATTTTCATTTATTCAACGTAATTACAATATAATTACATTTTAAAATAAATACATATAAACAACATATAAATTTTAAAATATAAAAACATGTAGACCTACAGGGGCGAGGCCTAAGGCCCAAGCCATCGGCAGTTAAGAGCTCAGAGTGAGGAACCTCCTTACAATGCGTGCCGTATCGAGTAGAACTACCTTCTGTGTCCGGCCCTTGATCCAACAACTAAGCGAGAGCCTCTTAAGGTGGTAATTGAGGCTCTTTGCGATCAGCCCATTAGTCAATACGACTATCGGGACAATTATCGTAGAATCTACATCCCACATGCTGGCAATCTCGTGTGCGAGGTCTATATATTTTGATAGTTTTTCTTTCTCAGCTTTTACGAGATTTTCATCATGTGGTATGGTGATATCAACGACTATTGTCCGGCGCGCCGACCGATCTACTACCACAATGTCAGGTCTATTAGCAAAAATAGTCCTATTAGTGGTAATAGATCGATCCCAATACAGCATTGCACGACCATTTTCAAGAACTGGCTGAGGTACATACTGATAGTACGGTACCTCATTGTCCACAAGACTATATGAAAGAGCAAGTTTCTGGTGTATGATCTTGGCCACATGATTATGTCTGTGTAAGTACTCGCCGTTAGCATGAAACGAACAACCAGAAACCACATGCCTCAAAGATTCTCCAGGACGGTGGCATACCCCGACATATAATTGCACAGACAAAACCTTCGGTTTCCCCAAAAAGGTCGCCGAAACGCAGCCAAGAAACGGAGGCAATCGAATCTACATCAGGCGCATGAAGAGCCCGATAAAACCGTCCGTGAAGCTCTTTACTCTTCCATATATCCTTGCGATCCAAGGTACTCAGTACCTTTGGATTTTGCCAGTTCTTATTTGCCAGATAAAACGGAGTTAGTCATAATTATTATTACTTATTTAATATTATATTATTAGGGTCTTGAACTATTTTCTCGTCGTTTTATCGTATTGAGCCATTTTAGCGTATTAAATAGGTACCTAGAACCCTGTGTTAAGCATTTTCTCTTAGAAAACATTTTTTTTTTCCAAATACTATATTAAAAAATTTCTCATTTTTTAATTCAACGCTACTTCGTGTAAAAGTAAAATGCACGTAGCATGATACATTATACTAGTGAACTGCTAATGTTTAGGTTTTAGCCGAAATTTCAGTTTTAATCAGCCTGGTTGAACATTTTGTCAAGGTTGAAACTTCCTGGTGTCAAAAAATCGGTCACATATACTGCAATATATGGATGTTACGGAGGTAGTTTTATCGGAACCGAAGTCGGAGTTTTTAAATTTGATTTATCGGAGTCGTAAGCGAAGTCTGAATCGGAGTCGGAGGCAATGTCAGTCAAATAACATACACAGGGACAAATAAAAATATTATTCAATGAATCTTTTTAATTAGAAAGTGATACATTTACACATACACAGCCAATGAAAATAAAAATTGCTGTGTTCCTTATTAACATTTTCCCATTAACAATGAACAAATTAAAACAAATTTGTTCTAGTGTAGTTTTTGTGTTAATTTCTATTTTATTTAATGTAAAATAAAAAAAAACCTATTAGTAATAAATTTAAATGTACATTTAGTTTTAGATTTAATAATTTTAATCTAAATTTTTAAAAATTTCTTCTTCAAATTATGTAGCAATGATTGTTTGATTAATTGATATTATGTTTCAACAACATATAAAATGAAATCAAATAAATTGACTACAACAGTGGTGGTGACCTACGATTAAAAACTTGCGGAACCGAAGGTATAATAACAATCTGAAGTTCCGACTTATCGGAGTCGAAGCTCCGTAACATCCCTGCCGCAATATACGTTAATATAATCGTGCCATATCCCTTGCGATTGGTAACAATTTAAATTTAAAGAATTTTAAGGTATGATGGAGATGCCGGCATTATCTTTACTAGATCCAATTTCGAACAAAACTTACATAGGAATCGAATATTCAGGGTTCGGCCAAAAATGTATCTTATTACAAGTAATAATTAAAACAATTATATTTAAATAATTTTTTATTCGGATCATTATTCACAATACTCGTGTTTTAATATAAAACCAACTGCTTCATTACGTATGTTGAGGAGTTGCTTCCAAGAGAAGAAACAAACCTGTAACAAATAAATCGATTACTTTCTAATATACGGTAAGAATATAACTATAGATATTTGTTAAAACAATCAGATATTCTAAAAAGTTTCTTCAAAACAAATTCAGAACAGGTCTGTGATATGATCATCATTTTATAAAACTATTTAATTTCTAGTCAAACTGAACATGATAATTACTTTAAAAAGGAAACTGGATTTTTTGGCATTATTTACAAATTAAACATAACATACTTATTAGAATACGGGTTTTAATTAGTGATGTGCTGCCTATGAGACTTTTACCGATTACTTAGTTAAGAAAGAGAACGAGGAAAAACAAACTATTCGGCCGATTAGCCGGTCAAGGTTTCAGGTCTATTCGGTATTTCTGCGACACTTCGTTTACAAACTTGATTCGCGCTCAAGTAGCAACCGCCGCCAGCAAACGTATCGGAACATGTTTTGTTTACCTCGCATCACAGATGGGCAAAATATAATTAGATTAAGATTACATTTTACTATCGTCCAAATAGATCTGACATACGACTCATGTAAACCATATTCTAAGCTTTAATACGGTTCAAGGATATATAAGTTCTACAAGTGCAATTTTTTTATTTATTTTTTTTAAACGTTGAATGTAAAATAAAAAGTGTTTAATAATACCTTTTGTTGGTTTGCCATAAATCAACAGTTTTCAATACATTGCGTCTGAAAAGAAAAATAAACTGTTTTTAATATAATATATTGGAGAATATCTTACGCAAAATACTAATTGTGCAATTCAGTCCTGTTGAGCTTGTATAACCATCATGGTGGCATCAGGGGAAAATTTTCTCATCATTTTTAAGAACCCGTAAGGTCTTAATATTTTTAATAAAAACGTATATCTAGTGACAAGTAGATAAATGATAATAATTAGATATGATGTTGATGCAACAATATCAAAATTACCGTAATTTCTAGTCGCTCCAACTGATTGTAACATGATCCATACAATGTGGCTACGTGCAAAATTATCTGTTCCAACTATTCAGTGATTAATTTTCGCTTATTCATTTTAACTTGACATATTTTTTCAGCCATCATCCCACAAACGCAGATTTTCCCTGAGAAAAAAGTAAATCGTTAAAAATATATATATGTATATATAAATATGTAATTTGTAGAAAATTTTGAATTAAATCAGTCCTGTTGAGCTTGCTTTAACTTTCATGATGGCATCAAGGGGATATTTATCATCATTAGAGGAAAAATGTGTGTGTATATGTGTGTGTGTGTGTGTATGTACTACATGTTATAATATAAGGAAAATAATACAAGAAAAGGCGACCTGTTTACCTTATTTTCACTAAAACGTGTTAAAATTCCGTCAAAGTGTGTATCTGTAAAGGAAAATGATCGAATTAAAATCCAAATAAAAAAGTAATATCTGTTAATGTTTTCATACATTAATTTAAATCAGAAAATAATTAATGTTGTCCTCATTGATTCAGAACAGGTCTGTGTTATAATCATCATTTAATATTAATGACTTCTTTGAAAAACGAACTAAATTATATCATTGTAATAATTATCATTTATAGTTTATAATTAATAGTTTAAGTGGTTAAGAAAATAAAATTGCTTACCGATAATTATATTGAATTGCGGGTGGTTGAAACAAACGATACAAATCCATCTGAAATTATTATAAAAATTAAATACATTCATATATTTATTTCAATAAAAATATAGGGCCAATTCTACAGTTCGCCTCGGTAATATTTATAAATAGTAAATACTGAATTATTAATTATAATTTGTCTTGTCATTTATAATTGTAAAAGCATTGATATTATCGAAATGAATCAATAATTATATTATCACGCTATATTACACTTAGACGGTGAGCATAGACATTAGCGGGTGTATACACTTTATGCTTGGATATGATGCCCGTCGTGACCATTAGAACAGCTGATCGCCGTTCTCAGTGCGTGACCATTCCATTCATAATTGCAAAGATATTCCTCAAATATTACAATCTGTCTTGTATTTATTATTGTTGTTGGTTACAACTAAAGAATTGGCCCTTCAAATAAATGCAACTCACCTTAGTATAATTTTACATATCCTCAAGTAAATCAAACAATATGTTTGTACAATAGAAAAAATTATAATTTAAAAATTAATTACAGTAAAAGTATTTCTCTGGAGCCTCCACGCTCCCCCATACCTCTCTCTCTTTCTCCCTTACACATCGATTATACACAAAAAAACTTTTAAGCATATATGTTATAATTATTTATTTTATCGTGACACGTAAACCTAGTATCACCCAGTTGATATAAACCAATGAACACGAATAATACACGGAAGCATTCCTTGCGCTATTAAATTACCCTTGCAAGAGACGTCACTCACTAGTGAAGGGGTAAATTATGTCCAATCACTAAATTACGATCCAATCCTTAATTTATTGCATTCAATATGCTTATTCATGATTTTGATTCAGAAATAGCGCAATGATATCTACAGAAAGTGCTTCCATGTTTATCCACATTCAGTGATATTAACAATGTATCGACCAGCAATATTTTGTTCCAGCTATCAATTTGAATATCTTGTGGTAAACGAAAGGAACTCCGGTGTTGTGTGGTGAAAACAAATCTTGATAGTGCAAGAAGCGCGTTCGATAACATTACATATATTACAGTGTTGTATTGTTTTAGCTAGGGCCTTTACAGTTTGTCCAAGTATTGATTTAAGTCGGGGAGACCTTCCTTCAATCCTTTCCTCTTTCTCGTTTCCTGCAACAAAAATAAAAGTTTAGAGGCTATGTAAAAAAAAAAATTAATACGTTTAGTGACTCTGTAAAAAAAACTATAACAACGTTATGTGGCTGTGAAAATGGAAATACAACATAAAAATAAGTAACTAAAGAAAACTATAAATTTATTTCTAAAAACGCAGGAATAATTCCTGTTTTGTTAATTTCTACGAAATTGATCTGTATCGTCCGCGCCGTAGCGTGCAGTCCTGGGACATAAGGATAGCGGTCCTGTGCAGCGTTTGGACGCGGTCGAGTCGCTCTGCTTCGTGAGCACGCCGGCGCTGTCGCTGCGAACGCGCCACAAGACGCGCTCGCTACAGCGCGGCACGGTGTGCCGGAAGCTTGCATTATTTTATTCACTTACGATTTAATGACGCAAGGTACAACAATTTTTGCGTGATAATACCCTAATTAACTTATCTATACATGTAATATATTGAAGGTTAAAGGCTATTTTGGCTTAAGCCAAAGAATAGGTTGGTTTTGTTTGTGAAACGATTAATGTTTTTATTTTGATTCTAGTTTATTTTAATAGTGTTTTAGTACATCAGTCGATCAATATTTATTTTCACTGTATATTCTAATTATGGAAATATAGGCCCAAAGAATTTTTTATAGGGGACTTCGTAAAATGAACAAGATACAGTAATAACGAACTGAGCATTAGTGTGCTACTAATAATAAATTATGTATTATTAGAATAATACTATACTATTAATAACGCAATAGTGACGTGAGTAGCATACCTGTACGACGACGTATGGCTTGGAGCCGGCCTCGCACGGGTCTCCGGGCAGGATCTGCCAGTGGTCGAACACGCACTGCGGGAACGCCTGCCCGCCGGTGTTGGAGCGCAGGTCCGCGGTGAAGCCGAACGACTCGTTCACAGGCAAGAACGCCTTCACGATGAACATGGGCGTGCCGGCCACCTGCGACTCCTCGAACACGTGCCCGCGCCGTCTGTTCAGCACGCCGTAGATTCCACCGACCGCTACCTCAGGACACTGGCACGTAAACAAACATATTAAAACTACAATCCTAATGACCTCATAAAATTTTAGAATACCAGTGAATCAGGCCTGACTTCGCTCATTTGCGCATTAAATTCCAAACAAACGGATTTTCAAAAAAAACTTTCTACCCTTATTTCACCACTTTAGGAGCGGAATTTTAAAAAAATATACTTAAAAACAAACTTAAGTAATAATTTCATTTTTCTAGCTTGAGGTCAAGTCCAAACGGAACACCAAATGTAGGTGCATCTATTTTGCGTGATTGCGTGAACTGTATGGTTTACTACCTCGCCAAGTGCCGAAGGAGTTGGCGTGCTAAGGACACGGGGCTCCTTGGCCCCGTCAGACGGGTAAGAGAAACACTTCAGTCATTTTAATCGGTAAGAGGCTACTGCCCTCCCGGCAACCCTGATTGTACATGAGGTCCATGGTTTAAATATAGGCTCTATGATAAAATGTCTGTCAAGGCAAATCTTTACATTGTAGATACTTCATGTAATACAAAGTTGATTAATAATAAATTATATTAAATATTACTACAAACATCAAAACTACTAGCGGTTTAAAAAACACTGAGAACAATTAAAAAAAAATCACAAAAGAAACAAAGCTGGACGAGGCCCATCAACAGGTTTTTCAAATAACCAATATGTTTTTTTAATTTTTGCAATGATTATATTTAAATATTCATAAACAAAACTTGCTTGTTGGGGTGTTATTTTGTTATAAAATAAATATAGAGCAATTACTCTCCTTACAAAATCTGTCTTAAACACATATCGAGGGGTGAAATCGGTAAAAAAAACGCTGATTCCAAATATATATATTACTATATCACCAAAAAATGTCGCTTAAACTTAACAACCTTTCACCTCTCGATAATATCACAGTTAAAGAATTATTAAATCTAGTATTTTCTAAATTGACACAGACACGTTATATAGGTAGAAAGAACGGTTTACTGATTAACTAAAAAAACTAGGTAAAATTTCATACTATCAATGATAACGCGAGTTTTAAAATGTATGTTTTTGACATAATCTGTAGTAATATGTCTACTTTATGTCCATGCCATACATTTTTGGATTTTCAACAAGCGTTAACATTTACACAATATAACTTTATCTAGGTACTGGGAAAGTATATATTATTCTTTAAATATTATCGTTGTAAGTCCCCCTATTCAGGCAAGGCGTACGTTAGGTCGATGCCAAAACAAAGAACTGTCGATCTGCCACGTCTCGGAAAGGCGGCGCTATCGAGTGCATGCTAACACCGCGCAGGATAAAACGTGGGTAGGGTCTCACATGCTAGGGTACAACTCATTTAAAACGACAAAAAAAAAAAAACTAAAAAGGCTATTGTGCAATATTTCAACATGCTACAAAAAATTAACTACAAAAACAAAAAAGAATTAATAAAAAGATCAAAATACGGTGCAATTCCAAACACTGGTATTTATTGCGTCAAACAAAGCGAAAACAAGCGCAATGCCAACTGACCTGGATCTCGCAGAGGTAGACCGGCTCCATGAGCCTGGGCTGAGCGGTCAGCAGACACGCGTACAGGCATCTCCTGGTCGTTGGAATGATTTGACCGCCACCTCTGTACCAAGAGATTGCTTATTCATCACAAATCCAAAATAAAAAAAAAACGTGCTTTTAAAAATTGACCTAACTATACTATGTCATTTGTAAGTGTTGAGTCTCTGAAATAGTTATATCCGTTACAGATAAAGAATAATACATGTTATTAAAAAAAAAAACAAGATTGCTAATACCCTGAGGAGCTATGCCGTCATAGATGTCCAACTGAATTTTATGAATTTCTCATGAATTTAAAACAGTCAGGCTCCTTTCCAAGTGTCCCACTCAAAGTCAGTTTTTTAACTCATGACAGTACTGTATTGCCTTGGAGCAGTCGATCAATATGTTGGGCCTGGTATTATCAGAGCCCAAGTTTTTTTTTATACTGGTTCAACAAAGTGACTGCATTGCACCAGATGGAAAGTGGTCTAATCCAAGTACAACAATGACCCTCAAGAGATAAAATGAAATTGATAGTCTACATCGTCATGTCGGCCCACATATACCTTGACGGTAGGTCTCTAGGTATATGGACAACTGGATATACACAAGCTGATCGCGAAGCGGGTCAGACAGAACCGTCTCACTATGATGGTGATTACACTTGTGTATTGTGGTCCCGACCCAGTTTGAGTGATCGCCTTACTACGTGTACCAATTAAAAATCATATTAATCAAAGATGCGAATGACCTGTGGATGGCGTCAGTGTGAAGGGTCACATCATAGATGTTGAATCGCACTCCACGCAGATTCTCCTCAGCCATCGCGCCCTCCTTGGCGGCCCACTGGAACCCGGCCACGACGGAGTCCTTGATCTCGTTAAGGTACTGCACTCCCTTGGAGCAGTCCACCAGGATGTTGGGTCCGGTGCCCTCGGGCCCGAAGCACCAGATCTTACGCGCTTCGGTCACGTCGTACTCGTATTTGTCGCTCAGGTAGCGAGCGCGGGTCTTGAAGTCGTCACGCGGGTTCACCTTGCCCTGTTAAAAACGTTGGCATTGTCAAATAATGTCTACATAACACCGTCACATATTATCAATGCCCTTATGAGTACGTTCGTTGGCCAGATGCGATTCGATTGTGTTTCGCACGGGATCCAAATCAGAATCTCGGTATGCCGTAACGTAAACAAGTGATATATAAACAATGTAACTCGGTACTATATTATCTTCAATTTCAATTTATTATTATTATTTTATTTATTTATTTATTTCAATTTTTAGAATAGCACCCCCCTCTTCTTGCTGAGGTGTCGTATAAGGCGACTAAGGCATATCTTGAACACCGCAATTCAACCAGGTGTTTAGAGAAGGGAAAACTCGACCAAACCTGCATCCTGCTCCCTCCCGATCGTACTGGTTCTCCTTTCCATCGGGCCTGAGGGAGCTCGGACGAGAGAGTGCTTTTCTGGCTGCGCGTCCAGTTATGTACTTAAATATCTTCTGCGCAATTGACTGTTTCCGAAAACTGGACCTCAAATTTCTTAACCGGTGTTGAAACAGTCGCCGTGGCCGAAACCGGCTAGGACATCATCATCATCTTCAATTTATCACTAACAATCCTGTTCTTCGCCTCAAATGTGTTTAAAGTCTTACAACGAAAACGTGCGTCTTAGTATAATGTAATGTTATCCTATATAAATTAATACGGTGCTGTATAATAAATTATTTTTACTCTATTTTTACATATAAGTGCTTATTCAATTGAATTCATTTTAAAAAATTAACTAAAAATCCTATTAACTTGAATGCGAAAAGCGTCATCCATATTTTGGTGACATGGCAAAGAACGAGTTAAACAAGTATTTTTAAAAAGCAAAAATTTTGTTTACGTTAACTCATTGCAATTTGATATTTATAGGCAAATGTAGTGTAAAATAAATAATACAATAATCATAATAATTTATCATCACACTATATCTCTTTTCGGGGCGAGCAGGGATACATTAGTAGCTGTATCCAGTGTGTACTTTGGCGTCATGCTCAAAGTGACCAGTAGGGCTGCCCATCGCTGTACTTCAGGGTACTACTTTACTGTTGTTGATAGATTTTAAAACAAAATTTCACCACAAAAGTGATTTGCATCTTTATGAGAATAAACTCTTTGAATTAGACTCACGAAAAAGGAAGCTGTTCCTCACAAAAAAAATTCGCCGTAACTGAGGCTCGAACCCAGAATCTCTAGCAATGCGCGATCAGGCCGTAAAATTTTCTCCAATTTAGGTTTTTTTTTGTTAAAGTGAAAAACAAACCCACTCACGTCATCAATATCCTCTGCCAGACCGTCGGGCATGGGCTGGGCCTTCATGAACAGACGGTTGTGCTTGTTGGGCGACTTGGATAGGCACATCTGGTCAGACTCTTCGCTGACCGTCTCACGGTACGATACGACTGGGTCAGACTTCTTAATTGGAATGCACGCGTGGTCCTCCTCAAGATCCTGTGTCAATGTTACTTATATTAACCTGTGTCATCATCCACCACTTCAGGTTTTAACACATTTTGACAAGTTGTGACAAAGAACAATTCTTTTTTTTTTCGAAATGACTGCTTTTAGCCTGCTGATTCTCAGTTAGCAAGAATTGTGGTACATGCACTTTCTTCAGAGATTTTGGTTAAAAAAAGCTATCAGTTGATAAAAAGTTGGGTTTTCCTAGCAGAGCAATAATGATGTTTTTAATGGAATACAATCTCCAGTTGATTGCTTCAATCTGTGGATCAATCAAATCAGTACATTAAAAAGTAAAAACTGATAAAATAAACTTTTTTAGTAGCTCCGAGGAAAACTCTCAATGCTGAAGAAGTAAAAAAAAGATAAGACTCAGTTCTCGCATGTTATCGCTGATAAAGGGTATGGTCACAGAACCACAGAATTAGCACGAATGCGCAATGAGCATTCGTTCGGCCGCTAAACACCTGTTCTTGATTCTCATTCTTGCTCGTTGATCGTTTGGTGTTAACGCTAAGAGCGGTATTTCGTTTACACTAAAAGAGATAAAGAATGCTCTTGTTCTAGCTCTATGTTCGTTTGGTGTAAATCCAGCCTTAGAGACCACCATCATTCTCTGAACCAGCGAGCTATAGATAATTACCTTAAGGCAGATCTCAAGATGCAACTCTCCGGCGCCGGCGACAATGTGCTCGCCCGATTCCTCATTGATACATTGCACCATAGGATCGGACTTGGCGAGACGCTTCAGACCCTCCACCAGTTTCGGCAGGTCGGCGGGGTTTTTGGGCTCGACGGCGACTCGCACCACGGGAGACACGCTGAACTTCATCACCTGGGTGACAACGAGATTCATCAGCAAACTTCGTTAATTTGAATATTAAGTGTAAGGATAATGGTCACAATAGGGCTGATTGGGCACAACATTGGATAAAATAGTGCTGATTTTCCGCAATGGCAAAAACCTTAAAAACATTTTTTTTTTACAAAGGATTGACATCATAGCTACATTAAATCTTACCAAATATACTTTACCACGTTTCAAAGTCATGGTGCAAAAACCAATGAAATATTTATAAGTTTCAAACATAAAAGAACATTACCTTTTATTTACACACGTGGTGTAGAATTTACTACAACTCGAAATAGTGATATTCGAAATCAATGACTTTGGTATGTTAAATGAACAAGGCGACGTTCTCAATATGATCTTGGGGAGTTACAGTCGAAACTTGACACTTTTGTAGAAAATATGTACAACAGTGACATTTCTCCAGTCAAGTTCAAATTATCAGTAATTCTTAGTTAGAAAATGTGTTTAATTTATTAACGAAACTAAAAAGAAATACGATTTCATGCTATAATTATTTTTCATTGGTGCAATATATTTTCAAAACCTTAATGTTCCTATATGTTACAATTATTACGTTATATAGGCGCTACTCTGTATAATTAGATGGGGCAATTCTGAGTATTAATGCAAATTACAAACTGTTAAAATAAAACTACAATAACAATAGACAATAATGATTTCCTTTTTACAATACCTTCATGTTGTGGGCGTTCTTGAAGGTGGTGATGGTACCGGTCTTCACAAGGAACTGATCAACTCCAACCAGACCGCAAATGTTACCCGAGGGCACATCCTCGATGGCCTCCACGTAGCGACCCATCATGAGGATCGTGCGCTGGATGGTCTTCTCGTACAGGTCCTGCCATAAATAAAACTGGTGTTATAAATTGATCCAATTACATTAGTAATTACTAATGTATCTAATTCACATTACAACCAAGGTTGTAAGGTCTTGGCCTTAAATCGCCTTGTTAAACAAAATTGCTTTGCAATTTAATTTGCTCGAAAAGATTTGATTTATCATGCGAACAGTCAAAGAGTAGAATATACTTCTAGTGAACCCAAGTCATAAGAACGTGGAAATATTCCACATGACGTTAAGTTGGCGGAAATGAAGATAAAAGAAAAAATCGAGTGAGTTGGCTAGGCGAAATTTTATTTTCTACCTGCACACACAACTCTCCTATTGATTTCGTGTATTTACATGTGATTTGGCTGTATTCGTTTGTTGTATATTTTTGTTGCTGATGTGTATTCTTATTGTTTTTGTGTTGTTTGTTTTACTTTTGTCTAAAATTGAATGCGAGGAACTCAGTTATCTGAATTATCTATAGAGAACTGTATCGTCCGCGCCGTAGCGTGCAGTCCTGGGACATAAGGATAGCGGTCCTGTGCAGCGTTTGGACGCGGTCGAGTCGCTCTGCTTCGTGAGCACGCCGGCGCTGTCGCTGCGAACGCGCCACAAGACGCGCTCGCTACAGCGCGGCACGGTGTGCCGGAAGCCTTAAGTTAATGCTAGCCTGTCGCGAAGCGATTTTTTCTGCATTAGCAATGGCAAAATACGCCCATTTAAATTACATTAATTGAATAAACTTAGTAAATGAAACATATTTAAGCACTTTTGAATCGTAAAAAAAACCGAATCTACCTCCAATTCATAAAGCAAAATCTATAGAGCCGATAAGAAACGCTTATAGTTGCTCTTTTCAACATATTGAAGGTCTGATAAATACACAAAAGAATAAATTTCCTAAGACAATTTACATTAAAATTAGACAGTTTCATCAATTGAAGTCATCAATGGAATAATATCTATTTTTAGCAATGTATTTAAATTTCAATGGCGATAGCTCTTCTGCCTTTTGGTATAATAATATAATAATATTATACAGGCGAGTACCGCGCCCCCATATAAGAATGATTATAACTATGAGTTGAGAATTAGTAAAGCTTACCTCTTTCTTGCCAGGCTGGAAGTTGGGTCCCATGATACGAGCTTTCTGTCCAGTGACGACCTTGCCAGAGAACACACGACCGAAGGCGTAGAAACGACCCTTGTCAGAGGTCGGCACCATTTTGCTCACGTACATCATGAGGGGTGCTTCAGGGTCACAGGTCTATGGACAAAATTAATAATTTATTCTATTGATAAATAAAAGTCAAAAGCTCTGTAGGCAAAATCTTTAATTACTCTTATCGTTAATAAAGGCTTTGTGGACAAAATCTATTATTACTCTTTTTAATAATAAAAGCTTTGTGGATAAAATCTATAATTATTCTCATTGTCAAAAGTGAGTCGGGCTCTGAAAACAAATCTATAATTGCTTATACAGAAAGATGTTCTTAGAAAAAAAAAACTATAATTACTCTTATTGACAAATTACAATCAAAGTCTCTGTTTACACAATCTATAATTACTTAAACTAACAAAGTAAAAAACTTTGTGTACGAAATTTATTTTGACAAAGAGTTAAAGGCTTTATAACAACATGTAGAATTACTCAAATGTAGAAACCATCGTCATTAATTTACGATAAATTCTTTGTTTTATAATTAAAAAAAACTATGTAAAACATTTTCTTTTATTTTCGATTTAAAATAAATTAAAATCTGCCACCTGTGAAATTATGTATGTAGTAAAAAAAATAGTCAAGGTTTCCAGTTAAAACGTACCTTGATACCAAGGGCAGCTTCGTCGTCATGCGGTCCTTCGTACAACATCTCCATACGGTACTTCTGGGCGACGACGGGCGATGGCAGGTGGATGGCTATCATCTGAAGCAGGGCTTCTCCGGCTGGCAGCCACGAGCGCATTACAACCTGATGTTAGAATTCAACATTTAGTCATTTCTATTAATTTGGGGTTGCACTAAGCAAAGCATTTGGCACTATATTGATAAAAATAATAATCCATTAAAATGGGAACTATTTAAAACAAAGTTCTTTCAAGCTAACAAAAATCGAAATATCAATAGATTAGAATGTAATTTAATTACGCGGACTATAATTGAATGCTTACAAATTTGTTTATACGGTATATTTTGATTTATAAAGAAAAATGTTTCTTCCAATTATGGGGTTGCCAGCCATGGGGGCTAACAGCCAATTCCGGAAAGAAATAATGTCAGTCCACTTTGACACCCAGAAACTCATTTTTACAGTAACTGGCAACACTTGGGACTAAGCTTATAATTTTTTATGAATACTTTTAAATCTTTTTAATACATAACAATTTTCCTCAATGTAAATATAACAAACAGCTCTGTGTAATTAATATCGCAATGTAACTATAACAAATGCTTCAGTGCAATAGTAACTAGCCCCTGAGTGTAAATATAGCAATTACATCATTTAAATTAAAATTTCTGTGGAATTATAGCACGTCTCAGTGTAATTATAAAAAATGTCTCAGTATGATTATAACAAATGTCTAATTGTGATTATAACAAATGAGTTGTGATTATAACATGTCTTACCTTAAGTAGAGCCTTGCCGTCCTTGTCAGCATCTTCATGCTTAATGGTGACCCCGAGTTTCTTTAGCAGACCCTCAATCTCATCCTTCTTGAAGTTCATGATAGCGTCAAACACCTTGTAAATGGGGTCCAGCACGTACATACAGAAGGAACGCTTGTTATCGTTATCCTTCTGCTTAGCCCATTTCTTTGTGTTGGCATTGAAGAAGTTCTCTCCCCAAAGCCTGCGGAGCAATTCTCTCAATTTAAGAAGGGTTCAATATCTAGCTTCGATAAGTTCTGGACCTTGTGATGTCCCAAATATGTCTTGTTTGTTACTTATGTCTGTTTTTTTTTAATGATATTTATGAATGATTTATTAGAATTATTGTATCTCAATTTTCGTTGTAAATAATCCACAGGAATCACCCACCAATCCATATTGAGAATACAATGTTCGTCCCGGTCTGCCGCTGGATTATAGCATTGAACACTTTATCCAGTATCAATGGGACGCATTACATGTGACCTCTTTGCGTTAATATGTTGTGCCTAATGTGATCATCAGTTAAATAAAATGATATTCCTGATCAAATTTGGTTTAAATACAAGAATACGGTATGATTTTAGTATAACACTTTCACCTCAAGCCTCTCTCGTCAAACCCAAATCTATGAAGGAAACTATCAGCTAAAAGAGTTTCTTGGATCAGTCTCAGTAATTACATTTAACACTAAGATGATATTCCTATTGAGAACGAATAATGTGAAGGCTTATGTGCGTGTTATGATTAGGGTGTATTAGTATTCTCACCTGTTCATAAGCTTGACGAGATCAATCTTGAACTTGTCCGCGTACATCTCAGAAAACTGCTTAAGGGTGAAGGCCCAGCCGTGGAGACCGGATCCGAAACCGACGGAACCCTTGCTGGGGTCCACTCGGACCTCACCTGCGTCAAGAAGCTCCCATTATATTTGCATATTAGTTACAGTATATTTAAAATTAATAAAAACTTATTTACATTAGTAGATACGATTGTCAACAGACATCGTAATCATTCTTACAAAATGGCTTAAACCAATGCTTTTCAACCTGGGGTTCTCGGACAAAGGAAATATTTATAGTTAAAATTACATTAGAATTATAGTGCAAAAATGCAAGGGCGTGTGGCGTCAGGTCTACCAACTTTCTGTAAATTATAGCAATGCTCACATGGTCCTGTGTCCAATATCAAGCTGGTATAACGAACAATTGTTGATATTTAAATACTAAAGTCGAGGATAGAAAGGCTATTTGCCTTAAGTGAGATTTGTTGGTGAAGTAGAAATATATACATTTTCGGAATCGGTGAAAAACAATGATCCAGAAAATGTGCATTACAGAATATCCAAAAACGATGTCACTTAAAGCAAATAGCCTATCACCCCTCGAAATAAACCCAGGTGAGTAATGCATATAAAAGTTTTCATAGGGATTCCGCTGATCATGGTAAAGTTGATCCAGAGGGGTTCACTTTTAAAAAAGGTTGGGAAGAGTTGGTATTTATAAATTAACAATAACTATATATCAGCAATAACACTAATAGAAAGTATATGAAAATGATAAACGTAAGCTACGTGACATTTTGATAGTTTACATCAATCCCAAACAATTTTGGACTTTCTACTAATATTACACTCATACATGTTGGTTTGTCTAAGCTTTCAAGAAATTTTAGTGAGATTACGCGACTCAATTGACATAAAAACGATTTTAAACGTTCTGTATCATCAAATTAATGAATTAATAGATAAGAGGGCGTGTCAGCGCGCGACATTCAAGAGTATTTTTCAACAAATCACGTTTACATAACATGTTTGAAATATATAAGATAACATAGAAATAGATAACAGCGAAATTGTAATCAGTTATTTAATCTGTTTTCAATGTTAACCGACTACCGTGTTTCACATGTTATAGCCAAGACGCTTATTTATTGTATAAATATTTTTCCTGTAATCTCATTTCAAGGATTTTCTTGTTGCCAAATAATTGACATAATTATATTTAGGAACATGAAAAAATATTATTTTTCAATGTTTTACTTGCTTTAATTAGTAGCAGAAAACACAAAACAAAAAACCGGACAATTATATACCGATCTACAGTTGTATCAATAAAAAAAACACTCGTATTTTGCGAGTAAAATTTTATGTATAACTGGTACCTTGAGTTAAACCTATCAGACAATGGAAAATAAGACTTTTTAGGGGGTTATAATAAATATAAACGAAGGAACAACTCTTCCTGTATTGGCGCTTAAGTCTGTTTAGAATGCAATAAACTTTAGTGTGAAAATTCTATATACAAAAAAATGCAGCTCAGTTTTGTTTGATGCTTACAATTTAAAGATAATTACGGGGAAATGTGTAAGTTACGAGTAAATAGTTCAAGCTACATGTATTACATTTAGAATAAGTGAAGAAATATTATTGTCAACTGGAAACAAATAACCCGCATGTCTCGAATACAATTGCATTAAATTTTCTGTATCGATCGCGGTTACATAAAAGCACAGGCTGCAATCTGCAAAGTGCTCTAGGCTCTAGCTATTAATGCGACCTAGTTCAACAGCTCGCCAACCGTGTCAAACACCCTTTTTTTCATTCCGACACGATGCTTGTTAGTCTAGGTCAGAGGTTCTTAAACTTTTAAAGCACCGGGACACTTATTGATCCCAATAATTTTATAAAACCTCACATTACATTATTACAAACCAACAATACTTTAAACGAATAACACAACATAATTTGTTCTTAATAATTATTATAAAAACTTCCAAGTTCAGCAAAAAAAAAACAATTAAATCGCTTATGATTTATAGTATCAGAATATGGTCGAAGTAGGCACCTTAAACAGTTCATTTTTAGCTGTGGTTTGAGTCATCAATATATTTTCAGGTAATATTTGATTAAATCATAAATAAACAATCAAAAAAGTTATTTACTTTATAATTATAGATTCTACGTTTAATTAAGTATATTAATTTACTCATATATAAATTTGAATCGAACTGTGAGTTCTATAGAACAATTAAAATACGCAAATACCTTAATACACACTACTTGAACATAATTAATCATATTAATTTATTTCTTCCTATTAAAAACACAATTTTTTTCCTCATTTAGGGGATACAACGTTTATTTATATATTAACAGGAAAATAAACAATTATTAGTATACAAGACCGGATTAAACGGGAGAGCGCAAGCTGGGGCCCTAGCATCGGCCGCGAAATTCTAGGAGAGGCAGACGAGTACATAATCCAGAACACCTGCTGAATTACATATCTAAAAAACTAATTTCTCCATAAAAATAGGTTTCAAATTTGTACAAGCTTTTGTTTTGACGTTTTAAAAGTGGCCTTAAAAGTTTCATAAGATATAATCACCACGTGTTCAATTTGCAAGTTTCAAGTTGTTTTTTTTTTTGTGAAAATTTTGCTTCTTACGCGATAAATGACTTTTACGAAGTTGTAAAAATTTTCTCAATGGATAAATTCATATAATTAAGAAACAAAGGTAAGGGTACTAGAGGGGGCGCCAGATAGTAGTTTCCTCCCCACCTAGAAAAATTTAAATATCCAGGACATAAGTACATCTAAATCAATACGCTTATTCAATTTTCGCCTTGCTCTATACCTCTATCTTACTTTATGAAGACCAATGATAGAGCGCGCTCACCCAACAAATTCAGCCGCGGGAAGTGAATTCAACTCCTTGGCGATTCGCAGCAAAGAGGCGAATCGCCTCGTGCGAGTAGCTGGTACGTCAACCACATAAGGGTACAAGCCCGCCCGGCGTCTTGTCAATTTATGATAGAATGGGGAGGGGAAACTAAATTATACAACTCAGCTGCACACACTGTAGAGTATAATCTATAGAAAACCGAAAATCAAGCCACTCTGGGTCGGTTTTCCGAACTGAGTAACTTACGTGATATTTACTTCTGATAATTGAGACTTTGTAGCTAAATCACCTGTGTAAATAAGATTATTTATCAGATATAGACAAATTATGATACGTTTGTTTACAGACACTCGAATTTCTTAGCAGGACTCTCTATTGATAAGACAACTGTTATTGCAAACCTAGCTATTTGTGAAACTGGGTACCCAAAAATGAAAAGCCTCTAAAACTGATTAAAAATAATCTTAACTACCTTGAGATTCCACTTAATCCGCTGTCACTGTTAATAATGAATATAAAATACGAGAGTTCAAAATGTGTCATGAACAATAGCTCACCCATGGGACCTCCGTCGTCATTGTAAGTGGCGATGATGACGTTAACGTTCTCCACGATACGCTGGAACGTCTGGTACAGCTCCTCGGCCTCCAGCTGCAACTCCAGAAGCGCGCGGTCCATCTTGTTCATGAACAGGATTGGCTTGATACGCTCAGCGATCGCCTGACGCAGCACCGTCTCCGTTTGTACACACACACCTGGCAAAATCACACATGGCTTTCTTGTAGCATCATTTCCTAAACTTTTCACTCCGCCCTGTCATTCATTCCTAGAATCAACGAAACCTCGCAGGTGGTAACAGCTAAGACAGTACTGGCAATTTTTTTTTAAATTAAAATATATGTATGTCTAGTTTTAATTACAACAGTCAAAAGTCAAATCTTGCAATATCCAAAATTAAATTGAAATGACTGAAAAAAGGACAATATGTCTTTAGTAGTGAATAAGTGTGAGGCAACATTAAAAAAAACTTACCAGAGACACAGTCGACAACAACGAGAGCTCCATCAGTGACACGTAGAGCGGCGGTCACTTCTGATGAGAAGTCAACGTGCCCGGGTGAGTCAATCAGGTTGATCAAGAAACCCTTCTCGTTCTTCTCACGCTGGTCAGGGTTTGTGATGAACACCAAGTCTTTCTCCTCCAGCTCGAAGAACATGGATATGGCGCTGGTGAACAAGATATTTAAATGTGGCACTGTTTGTTGTTTAATATTTGCGAGGAGAGTAGTTTTTTTTAAGCGTCAGATGGCCGTTCTGAAAGATCTTCAATGATATTCAGTTTGTTTATGGTAAGAACATTCATCATTCTGTATTTTTTAACTTTCAAAGAGAGCAGTTATTTAAAAGTGATTTAAAATTTAAATATTTTCTGGATCAGTTCAGCATGTATGTGTGATCCAGAAATACCCGTGACGGTCCACCCCCTGTTAGTGGAGTGTCCCAAGTTTGCCTCATCCAGGTGAGACCTACAGATTTGCAATGGACTCAAGTTGTGTGTATACACCTGTTTTACAATGTGAAGAAGACCATTGGCAATCTTTTATAAGTTTCTGGAGATTGTCCCAACGACTGTGAAACGGTATAAGTGTGCAGGTATAATTGACAAGTGAAGGACTGGATTTTTTTTTTAAATAATTACAACACCGATATGAGTGCACACACGCACACAAATGCACTCACACAACACTCACTATATGATGCGGGGAGCGGCCCACATTTACCAAAATTTAATATGTTGTGTACTATGTTATTGGTATTCTAGATTTTTTAATTTTTTGTTTCCAATTTTTGTATATAATCTTATAATATGCTGTGTAGTTACCCTTAAATAAATTAATTAATAAAAAATAAAATTAATACTTCATATGATTGAGTTTTATCCATCTTTGCCTAATAATCAACAATAAAGCTTTAGAAAATAAAGTTGTGAAAAAAAAAAGCATTTGTGTCTAGCATATAGTTCAGAGCAGTGATTAATAGGAGTCCTTGAGAGGCCTTATTTAGGTTTATGCTAAATAGCCATTAGATATAAATTATTATTGGCAAATGAGACACTTTATTAATTTTAATAAATAAACAATAAGCATTTAACAATGTTTATTGAAATTTTAACATTCTAAATCTGAAGTCTGTATTGTTACAACAAATGTGTCCATACTCTTTTTATTGCTTTTCTTTCTGGAATATGTATTCTGTTCAATTATAATATTGTTTTATAAAACAATAACAATAATCATGAATAGTATCATGATTTAATTAATCTAAGGAATCATGTTTACATGATGATTGCAAAATATATAAAATTGTTTAAAAAGTTTAGCTAATGTTTAAATTAAATGTAGTAATGCAGAGATATTTTTAAAGAATTTAAATAACAAATTATAAGAGATGCTACACTTTAAAAAATAATATTGTGGAACAGCACAAAAGAAAAATTTATTGTTGCACCACTATGATTTAAACCATGTTGTGAAATTATTAACTTTCACTCTGATATCAATAGATAAGCAACACTGTTGTCTTGATGACTTGGAAATTATTGCAATGAGCTTGTAATTATTTTTATGACCATTTTTTTGTAGATTGTGTTTATAAAGTTGAGCAATATACAATGATTACATTACACATTTTTTGTGCATTTTACCCAAAATTTCACAATTTTCATATTGCATAACTACAAAATATCTCTGCTAAACCTGCTTAATCCGAGTTTAAGCAAATAAACTACAATTTTAACACAAATTTCAGTAATAATTAACAATCATACTGTACTTAATTTATGTAATGTATATTCCTCTTTTTTTCTTTTTAAGACTTTGATTTAAATATATTAAAAGTTTTCCGTTCAATAATGGGAGTGTATAGGCTTTTCGTTGGCATGAAAATCGGATATTTATCTGGCAACAAGTTCAATAAATTGCCAGATGGAAAGGTTATTGCCCCATGTGTGCAAATCTTACTCACGTGGACTTGATGGTGATACATCTGTCCTGTTCGTCCTTGCGCGTATCAGTGAATCGAGTCTCGCCAGCTCGGGCTCCAGCTATGATACCGGCTTTTGACACCAGCGAGTCTGTAAGCGTGGACTTGCCGTGGTCGACATGAGCGATAACGGACATGTTCCTGATGTTCCTCTTCTTGTCCATCATCGTACGGATCTCGTCTACCGTGAAATTCACCTGAACAAACCAGAAAACAGCTCAACATACCCATCTTCGCAGATGTTCCATTCACTGCAGCACTTTTATCAACACGTACTCATTTTTAACCGTTACGCTTTCGATTTAATTAAGCCCTGTCGCGTTTTAACAGGAAATTATTTGGGTGATTGCTGCACGGTCACTTTCTGACTTCACCGCAACACTGAAACGTCATCCTATCAAAAAGAAGGAAGACGTGAACAAAGTAATAAAACTCGGAATTTATTCACAGATTTAGTGAAATATTAACGCGAATAAATAGGACGTAACAACCGCAACACTTTCATGAGCACTTCAGTCGCATTTCGTACTCACCATTTTGGATGGTTTTTGATTTTTCTGTCACTTAAATAAACTACCATACGCCAGCAATGGCGTACGCTTGAAAAAGGACCCGTTCGAGGGCTGTCCGGATGTGGCAGCGAGTTGTCAATTCAATATATACCATAGATAGAAAGGGTTACCACTTTACAAATGATTGGTTATTATTGCGCAATAAGTATAAAACAAAAAGTTTAATTATTATAATTTAGTCAAGGATTTTAATGATACTATAATGTGTAATTGTGTTATAATAAAATTCAAAATATAATTGAATTCTGTGGTTATAAATAGTTTATGCAGTATAATTTCACGTTGCTATGACATCTATTGCGGAGTAGATGAACTTCAATTTTGTATTGTATGCGTGTCTACTTATTTCTTCTTTAGTTTATAATTGTAACAACAGATGTCAGTAAATGCTCTAATTTTTTATTATTTTTAATAGTTGTTGCATTGAAAGAAATACCTACAATCAACACCTTACTTTTAAATTTTAATTCCACGCTTTTTTGTTTTATTTATGTATACTACTACTTCTATTATTTCCTATAAAATTGTCCTATTTTTAAACTGTAAGACGTTAATAAAAACAAGAAAAGCAATTACCAGTAATTTTATGCTAATATTTTTTTAGTCTCTATTATATTTTTTGCACTATTAATTTAACAAAATAGATTTTTATCATCAATGTGTTAATTCAATGTTGTAGAATATTCTAAACAAACCAAAACTGGTGTTGGATAACATTTGCATTCAATGACCTTGTATTTAAAATACAACCAAATAATTAAACACTTGTGTACACAGACACTTATGTAATAAATAGACTTTGATAATAACAATATATGTAAGCCGTGGTGGCTGCCGGCAGAATAGAATAGCACCGCCCGCTTCTTGCTGAGGTGTCGTAAAAGGCGACTAAGGTATCTCTTGAACACCGCAATTCAACCAGGTGTTTAGAGAAGGGAAAACTCGACCAAACCTGTATCCTGCTCCCTCCCGATCGTACTGGTTCTCCTTTCCGTCGGGCCTGAGGGAGCTCGGACGAGAGAGTGCTTTTCTGGCTGCGCGTCCAGTTATGCACTTAAATATCTCCTGCGCAATTGACTGTTTCCGAAAACTGGACCTCGAATTTCTTAAGCGGTGTTGAAACAGTCGCCGTGGCCGAAACCGGCTAGGACATCATCATCATCATCATATGTAATTATAATTATTACTGTAATGAAATTAAGAAATATATTACGTAAAAAAGCAATTTCTATAACTGCTGTATAAACATGGAAATAAGAAACAATTGGAACGATGACACAAAACGCGCAGAAAAGAGTAATATTTTTTAAGGTCATACATGCTCAATTTGTGTTTTTCTTTAACTCTATAGAATTTCTTGAACAGGTAAGGCATAAAAACAACTTAATGTCATTACAGTCAGAATATCACAAAACGTTAACTCGCTACGGATTGTTAAAATTGCAAATTGTTTTATTTGAGAACATGTTTTTAACTTCACTTTTAATGGGTGTATTGTTTTATGTTTTATATTTTTAGGAGAACATACAGCATTATATAAATAATAAAAAATAGTCAAATAAGATAGAAAAGCCTGCAAACCAACCACAAAAAACAAAAACTAAAATCAAGGTAAGAAACACACAATAAGAGAAATATAAAATAATTTATTATCAGGTAAGCAGTTGAAGCAATTGATAAGTACTTGTATCCTGTAATTTAATTTTTATTTAATCATTTATTTTTGTAACTGAGATAGTATTGGTCCAGGCTGCAATTGTACAAAGATGAAAACAAAAAACAAAAGAATGAAACTTACATATTTAGATCTATGAGGGTTCTTTATTTTTTCAAATTCTATGTATACAGATGCTATCTCAGTAACTAGCTTAAATTAATTTGTTTTTTGTTGAGAATAACACCATTGTGTCTATTGATATGATCATCTTTTGTATCCTATTTCTTATTTTGATAATTCTTATTGTCTTTTATACATGATTGTGGCCAACAGGCTAACTCACCACCTGATGGAAAGTGGTTACAATTAAGTATGACAATAGGTATTGCCATTGTGTATTGAAATCTGAAAAAGGAGACGAAATAAAGCAGTTGGGCATACAAGAGTTGAGTATGAAACGCGATAGGTCGAAGCGATTCACTACGACCGTCCTTGCATCCAAGTACTGCAGGTAATTCGGACAGAGTCCGTGAAAACATGGAACTAGAAATCTTGAACTATATTTGGATGTTGCTTTACGCATTCTGACAAATCAAAATCCTTCAAAATACTGATCTGCGAAACCAAACAAAAAATCACATTATTATTATCAAATACTTAGTCTGTACGGAACTCTATGTACGCAAATGCGATTCGTTCCTAGCCAGTTTTTTTTAAATTCGTTCTTCTGTAATATTTGATAATTTCATTTATTAACAGTTTTACTTTAAATGTGCTAAGTGTGAAAGTGTTAAGGACAAGGTTCCGAAAATAAATCTTTTTTAATTACGTTACATACAAATAATTCTGCGAGGTCTCCGTTTGGCACAAACGAGTAGTTTTCACATATCTTTCCAGATCAAATATACAAAAAAGAATCGTTGAAAGTTAATTGTTTGGTTCAATAATGTAGAAATTGCGCAGTAACCTTACAAAGATATTCAATAAAGCTATAGAGAAACATATTTATCAACATTATCGGTATATAGTTATCAATATTACATAAGGTCATAGTGTTGATATTTGAAAAAACAGTTTATTCAGTGGTGACGTTTTGATAAGTGTGTTATATTGCTAGGGCTGTGCAACGCCGTATTAACTCAACGCGAGTTCTGTAGCTATTATCGAATTATTTTTTATACAGCATAAAGTGATAAAAAAAGTAAAGTAAGGTTATTACGTCCCCGCCGGTGGCTGAATTCGCTGTCTTCGGCATCAGACGGCTCTGTAAAATCAAATTTGTCTCATTGGACGGCGCCGTTTGCACGTAATCGCATATCTCTCATTAAGTGCTTCTGCCGACTATGCCTGCGTTAATTTGCAAACTTATATTCTTTTTATAAGCAAGAAAAACAAATTAAATTGATTTCTTTTGACATTAACTTTAAAAAAAAAAAACAAAATGAAAAGACAAAATGTCTAGTAGAATAGTGTTTAATCCAAGAAAAATACCACTAAGGAACAAATTCATTATCAATCGCTATGACCATATCGGCTAATATATACCTCGACTAAGCATGGGATAAAGTATAACAATGGATGTCTCTGATATTAGTTTTATCTCAATTGCACGCTTTGTTTTGACATAATGCTATCTCGGTCCTAGTCTATGTTATTTTCCTTTATCACTGTTAAATTATCAATGATTTCACGTTTTTGCCTATCTCTATCTACGACGACAGAAGGGCTCTAGGTATAGGAACCTAATCACCATGTTTAAAAAGTATGTCCCATGCATAAAAATTCTGAGTGTGGGTGGCCTGTGGCAATTGCTACTGTTGCTACGTGCCTAATCTAGAACTGGGGTCAAGTCAGTCCGAAATTAAACGTTTAATTCGGTATTTTGTGCCGATTAATTCCGCTTAGAGATTCGATTCAAATTTATTACGTTCTCGCAATTATGTATCATAATGAATGGCTCGCTTTAAACTTTCTGCATCCGCATACAAATGCTTCTCAACAGCAAACAAAGCAATTGATTTGCATGAAGAGTACAACAGCAATGCTGCTCGGCAGCAAAGAGATAACCCAGTTTTAGTAAAACCCGTTATTACTGTTATTTTTTTTTATTTAAAACTCTAACGTATTTTAATTTAAATACATGTCTTTAAAACTGATTTAAAATTTATGAAGAGCAATTGAAATAAAACGTTAGTTAGTTAACACATAATTACTTTAGATTTCAGTTCATTTGAGTGGGAATATAAAATATTTGACAATATTATAGGCTTTTTATAGAATAGTGATCTTTATAGGAGTTACACGGTAGGGTAACTCGATGCTGGGGTTGGCTGTTGGGGGGGTGGCGAGCGCTGGTAATTGCCGACTCTGGAGGCAAGTTAGGGCTGTCCTAATTCCGAAGAATGAATGTAGTCTTCCAGGCCATGCCTCGCAGCGATGATAGAATGACACTGTTGACGTATATTATTCTAAGTAAGGCTAATGGAAGTTTTATGCACTTAATGCAACATATGGTTATTTATAATTCAAGGCACGATATCTAGGTCACGCGCATTGAATATAACGCGCGCCAAATAAGTAATAAAAGGTGTATTGGTCTTGCACGTAGCAGATGAAATTATACGCTGGTAGATTGTAATTTTAGGCATTTATTATAAACACAAAACACACGTCCGCACGCCAGCCGGAGCGAACAAAGACAGCCCGGTGTTGCTAGCGCGGACACATAAAATAACACAATATGTTTGTCTCCGACATGCTGGGGCCTCAACAAAAACAATTATAATCTTAATAAATATAACAAAACATTGTTAGTACTTTAATTGTTGCCCATTAATTTAGTAACGGAGATATATTTTTAAGAGTCAAGGTTTTTCAAACAATTAATATATATAACAATTTACAATCATTAGTGAGTCAGCAAAAGTTATATCTAAATAATGATCAAAATTTAATTACATTGTAATCAACTAGTTGCTGCGAATAATGTATTTGAATATATTATTTTAAGGTAATCCATAGGGATTATTATTTTACCTTGACCTTTTATTTATTGCTATAATTTTATGTTTATATTAAGAATGTTATATATCATAGTTAATTTTAATCAAGGACAATATAATTAATTTGTATCTAGAGGCAAGACACAGACCTTTGCAATGGACCTACGATGAGTGTGCCCATTGGAGGTTTTAACCTCTATGGCTCTCACTATTCCATCGGTACCTGGAAATACATTTATGACTCTCGCCATAGGCCAATGCATAGGAGATACATTTAATTCCCTTAATATAACTAAAGAGCCAATTGTAATGTTTGGCTTAACATTATGCCACTTGGGGCGATTATTCAACATAGTAAGGTAAGCATTTTTCCACTGCTTCCAAAATATTTGTTTCATGTGGTTACAAATAGACCAAAACTTAAGTAAATTGGCAGGAGTGTCACTGACATCTTGCTCAGGATAACAATTTAATGGAGCACCTGTGAGGAAGTGCCCTGGGGTTAAAAATGTGAAATCTGCAGGATCTGCGGAAACTGCAGTGATAGGACGAGAATTTAAAATCGCTTCTATCTCCGTAAGTACGGTATATATTTGCTCATACGTCAGTAACGCTCTTCCCATTACACGTTTAAGGTGGTGTTTGACACTTTTTACAGAGCCTTCCCAAAGCCCACCAAATGCAGGACTGTAACTAGGTATAAAGTGAAATTGAATACCTTTATCAGCAGAAAATGTCTGGACCTGCATTCGATGTGATTTATCACCACCATAGAGCTTATATAAGTCACCCAATCGGGTCTTCGCCCCCTTAAAGGTCGTTGCGTTGTCGCAATAGACAGTACTGGGCAAATTTCGTCTAGCAATAAATCGCTTAAAGCATGCTAGAAATGTCTCTGTCGCTAAATCTGACGCAAGTTCGAGGTGAATAGCTTTAGTGACAAAACAAACTATGATGAGTATGTAACCTTTTCCTATGACTGATCTTCTAATACGGCTTTGTTTTACGGAGATTGGCCCAGCAAAGTCAATGCCCACTTTTTCAAAGGGACGACACGCGTTGACTCTGTCGGCAGGCAAAGACCCCATCAGCTGACTCGTGGCTGCAGCCTTTAGTCTGAAACAGGTTACGCACTTATGTACAATCTTTTTAACGCATCTTAAACCATCTGTAATCCAATATTTTTGGTTCAGGCTACTCAAAACTAATTTCTGTCCTGCATGTAAAAGTCTAATGTGCTCACGTCTGATTATCAAGCTGGTGATTATTGAAGCCTTGGGTAGTATAACCGGATGTTTTTTGGAAAAAGATATCGAGGCATGTTGTAGTCTGCCTCCAACACGCAATAAACCATCGCTACTTATAAATGGATGTAAAGCTTTCAAGCTACCACAGGACTGACCACCGGATTGAATACATTTTATTTCTTTACTGAAATATTTTTCTTGTTCAGACCTTATCAAAAACGTTAATGCATTATTTAATTCATTTACACACAAATAATCTTTATTAATTTTGGCAGAGTTAGGTTTTAAATTGTTGATGTACCGAAGTATATATGCTAAAACTCTAGTCATCTTAGTAATATCTGAAAATTTATTTATTATTGTATCTAAGACACAATTGCTGATATAGTCTGTCGATGCAGTGCAAACCACCGGTGCTAAAATTTCACTATCACTCTCTGAAGAAATATCAGAAATGGATGGAGGCTTACCATAAGCATTATGTAAAGAAATACCTTGCCTATGTAGCAAGGGCGGGCCATACCACCATAGGTCGTGGCCTTTCAGCTCATGCGGTAATAAACCTCTACTTACACAATCTGCAGGATTGTCATCAGTATCAACATAGTTCCATTGATAGCAATTTTGTGATGACAGGTCATTTATTACCCGGATTCTATTGGCAGCGTAAGTGTTCAATTTAACAATGTCAGTGTTTAACCACGCTAATACAATTTGTGAGTCTATAAAAAGGTACGTGTGATGAATTGTTACTTTGCTATGCAAACTAGAGAGAGCCTTGTCTGCTAGTCGAGCAAGCAACAGCGCAGCGTTAAGTTCCAACCTCGGAATTGTTAATTTATTTTTGTGAGAATTTATTCTGGACTTAGAACACAGCAAGTTCATTTTAACCGAACCATTAGCGTCAACAACTCGCAAGTAAAGACAGCACCCGTGTGCAATAACTGACGCATCTGCGAAACCTATCAGCTGAATGATGGGCTCATCAGTCAGACCGATGCAGCGTGGAACATGCACAGGCTCCATCTCTGTTATACTTTTTGCAAACTGTAGCCACCTGTATTTTATGCTTTCAGGTATATGTTCATCCCAGCCAATTTCCTCGACCCAGAGGGCTTGCATGATTAATTTCGCTTGGACAAATATTGGACCCATGAGACCTAACGGGTCAAAAAATTTGCTCACATAGCTCAAGATTTCTCTTTTGGTATACTGCGTGACTGAACATTCTTTTATTGAGAACAGTTTAAATGTATCTGTACGCATATCAAAATTTACTCCTAGTGTTTTTACTGAGAGATCATCAAAGTTGATATCACCAAAATACTGCCTTTCTCTCGGTATATTATTCAGTACCTCATTAGTGTTAGAGGACCATTTGTGTAGTTGAAAACCACCCAGAGATAGCAAATGTGTAAGTTGTTTTTGAATAGAGACTAATCCTTCTTCACTGTGATGCGTAACTAATATATCATCGACATACACATTGTTTTCCAACACAGCTGCTGCTGAAGGAAACTGATCACAATAGCGGCGAGCCAATTCTATAAGGCATCGCGTTGCAAGGTAAGATGATGTTTTTAATCCATACGTTACTGTTTGTAGTTGAATACACTTAATGTCTTGATTAGGCCTTTCACGCCAGAGAATATTTTGTAGTGACCTTTGCAAAGGGTCAAGCATAATGCATCGAAACATCATTTTAATATCAGTGATGAAAAAATATTTGTCCAGTCTAAATAAAATTAAAATATCAAAAAGATCTCTTTGGACCACTGGACCATTCATTAATATATCATTGAGTGAAACACCCTTTTTTGTTTTAGCGGACCCATCAAAAACGACTCTTAGCTTGGTAGTTTTGTTATCTTCCTTGACCACTGGATGATGAGGAAGGAAATATACTGGATCCTTGACTAGGTCATATTTATTTATGTTAATGTATTTTGCATGACCTAATGATAAGTATTGGTTGATGAACTTTTTATACTGTTCATAAAGATTGGCATCTTTATTAAATCTTTTTTCTAAGTTGAGAAAACGAGTTAAGGCTAAGTGAAAAGTATCCCCTAATTGCTCATTTATTTCATTGAGCGGGACCTTAATAGGTAAGGACACTTGGAATTTATTATTTTTTATCAAAACGTTTTCCTTGAAATTGTTTTCACTATACTCGAATTCTGATAATTGTTCAGGATAAATCTCATCCACTTGATCGTTTACCCAGAACCTGGATAAAGATTCATTTATACTGTTATCACATGTTTTGCAAAACAGAGTTACCTCTTTTTGTGGCCTTGTACCAGACTCTACGCGTCCCGCTATGATGTATCCGAAGGATGTGTGAAGCAGTGTTGGCTGTTCTGTACCACTGTCTTCTGCTGTGGCAGCGAGCTGTGGTAGCAACACCTGAAAGAAGATGTCGGCGCCTAAGAGCAAGTGTACATCAGCGGACTTATTGAAGCTTTGGTCGGCGAGTTGGCACGGATCAGGCAATTTAATGTGTGAAATATCAAATGTTTTCTGTGGTAGCCTTGAAGTGATTTGAGGTACCACATGACAGTTCACATTTATCTTGAAGGGGTAGACTAGTGAATGAACTTCAACATTGGTTGAGTGAACAATTTTTTGTTGAGCATTTGTGATGCCTATTATGTTGCTGTTGACGCGGCTTGGAGAGTTGCCCAGCAGCTTTACCAGTTTTTCCGTGATAAAACTTGCTTGAGAGCCGCTGTCAAGCAAGGCTCTGCAAGTTACCACGGATCCAGTATTAGTATGTAGTTTAACTCGCGCTGTAGGCAGTAAAACTTGGCCATGCGTCATACCAGCAATTAGTGTGACTGGTCTCGTCGCTGAGGTGACTGTTTGACTGACTTTGTCGTCATGCAGCAAGGTATTATGGCATTGTTTGCACTTTTGGCATTTAAAATGAAAATTACATCTCTTACCATGTAATCTGAGGCATATCCTGCAAAGTTTGTGCTGTTTAACGAAATTTATTCTTTTCTCCAACGGAGCTAGTTTGAAAGAAGGGCATGCAAAGAGCTTGTGATTGGACTTGCAATAAATACAGCCTTTTTTAATTTCTGATGGCATGCTGCTTGTGTTTGTTATAAGCTGTTCCGGACCCTGGTGAGATATGCTGGCAGCATTTTCTGCAGCAAGCGCCTGCTTCTCCAAAAACGTTAAGAACTCGTTCATGGTGGGCATGACCTTGCTGTCACGCTGTATTTGAAACGCGTGGCTCGTGAGCACGTCAAGCTTTTTCGATAGCATGCATATTAATATGCTGTCCCATTGTGTGACTGGTTCGCCGAGGTTTCGCAGTGCAGCCAGCTGTTGCTTACAGGTATATATGAAGTCCCGCAGTGCAGACGAAGTTGCTGTATTTATACTAGGCTGTTCCAAAAGCAGATCAATATGCTCGTTGACAATTTGGAATTTATTTTCATACCTTTCTTTTAATAATTTTACAGCTTCGTCATAACTTTGGTCTTCTAAAGGCAAGCTGCTTACTATGCCTAAAGGTTCGCCTGTAAGAAAGGTTTTTAAATAATAAAATTTTTGCACCGGCGGCTTTGATGCGTCAGTCCCTATCACAGTGTTGAACATATTAAAAAATTCATAAAATTTGGTATACTGCCCGCTAAATGTGGGTATCACAATGTGTGGTAGCTTTATTGTTGTGGCTACTTGACATGTACCTACGGACTGTTTCTGATTTTTTTGTAGCATATCATTGATAATGGACAATAGTTCTATATAAGTATCTTCAACCTTACCTATATCCTCGGTGTCATGTTCATTTAATACGTATATTTTTTGTGAAATGCGATTATATTCCTCAAACGCTGATATCAACTGCTCTTTACGTAGTTGCAGCACTGACACGCTCGTATCGCTATCGAGGTGGGATACAAAGGTTTTGACACGAGTTATGGTGGCCTTTACATAGCCACGAGAGCGTATTAACTCCTCTAAAACTGCCATTATGTGCTATTAACAAAAAAAAATGATACACTAGTTAGTAGGTGAACCAAAAATAAATCAAACACTTGAACAACTTTTACAGCTAAGTACCCACCGTTTAGTAGATATATTTTGCCTTTACACTGTTTTAACAACTATTGTACTTTAATTTCAAACGTAGTTTTAATATTTTTACAGTAATATTTATATATCTTGCCTCTAGATACAATAAATCACGAATAATAAAAAAATAATCTAAACGCAAACTACGCGTCCCACGGATAAGCTAACAATAAAATTATGGCAAGCCGCAATTAAAATTGTGGCACTGCTTCGCTACATGCCCCAGCGTCGCCGACGAGCCGAACGGTCTGATTGGACGTTCCCGTGGACGCCTGTCACGTGATGTGATGGCGAGATGCGCTGGTTGGCCGCCTGGCTGAGGCGCCCGAGGACGCAGTTATTACCTTATATGGTTGATTTTGCTTCGGATTTTTTTTCCTCTGGCGATGAGTCGTAAGAGTTGCGTATCATACCTTTTCAAACACCATGCACCTGCATAATATTTTGTCACTTCTTATTTGCCGGTAGTTGATCTGGCTGCGGGTTGTGCTCGGTTTGTAGTGGACTGTATGTTCTTTCTTCTTTTCTTTATTTTCTTGCCTCCAGTTCAATCCTTGAAGGACCACATGTATTGGTCTTGCACGTAGCAGATGAAATTATACGCTGGTAGATTGTAATTTTAGGCATTTATTATAAACACAAAACACACGTCCGCACGCCAGCCGGAGCGAACAAAGACAGCCCGGTGTTGCTAGCGCGGACACATAAAATAACACAATATGTTTGTCTCCGACAAAAGGGATTCAAGTAAAGACTGCCTTTGATTCAGAAGCCTCTCACAAGCGGTGGCCAGCCACTACAGCCGTCAGCTCCAACATTATCCACCTCGCACCTATGTAGACCAATATTTTTTGGTTACACGGGGGTACTGTAGACTAAACTGCCTCCACAATTAGTGACCCCTAAGTGATCACCTTGCCGTGACGTCCTTGTTTTAATTAGCCAGTAGAAGTTCGACACACTGGAACAACCGACCTCATGACAGCCCTGACTGACCATGAGTATTTTTCCCTCAGGTCTCCAGTGGGCAGAGATACTGACTTGCTCGGCCACCTCTTGTGCCCTTTACAGAGTTACTTTAATTAGTTTTACTGCCTATATTAAGGATTATGATAGATAATTGACTCAAATAACGGAAATACAGTACGTGTAAATTATAAAAAAAGTCCTTTTTTATTCATTACAATCGCAATACTTATATTCTGGTGGCTTAGTGGATAAGAGACAGGTATCCATAAGAGGCAGTGCGAATGTTTGTTGGTTCGAAGCCCGGCACATGCTCCCCAGTCAAGGAGAACAACGTGAGAAAACCCCTATGGAATTTTGTAGAAACGTCATGTGAAAACTCCCTGAGAACGGAGATCAGCTGCGCTACTGGTCACATTTGGTACGGCATATAAGCGCAAAGTACACACAGCCACTAATATATCTCAGCTCACCACGAAAGGTATATAACATGACGATATATTATTATGATTTTCTCATAGATTACAATATTTTAAAAGTTCAGTTAGAAACTACTTACAGCTGTTTTTTATATCTTAACTTTTCTTAGTAAGGTTTTATCAAGATTCTGAGATTCTTTTTTATTTATACTTCTTATATCTTGGTATTTGCAAGCTGTATATTTTTCTCCACGAAAGGTCGGAAATGTGATAATAATTATTGTAATTAAAAGTGACAGCCCTGTCGCATATGTTCCGAGCGCCGAGGGGATATCCAAGGTCGAATAATAACAATATTGACAAAAATTGTATATTCTCGTGTCACGTGTATGCAATTTGTGGTTTATAATACCGTATTATTTTTGTTAACCTCCGACCCGACCCAATAACCACTGCTAAGCTGTGATATACCGTTTTCTGTGCATTGACATGGAAAGCCGCTCAATATAGGTGACAGCGCTGAGCAGTTCTCAACGAATATATGTTGTCAGCGCAATGACATTTATCGTTATCAGTTGTGAACATTTTATAAAAGATGGCGTTAGCGTTCACTGTTTTTAAACTGTCAATTGTGCTTTTATGTTTTAACAATAAACTTTATTTTAATGAGCTAGCTAACCCGACATACGTTATTCTGTCATATAAATGATTTTTAGTGGATATTATGGTAAATAAAAAATAACAAATGTATTGTGTGTGGGGATGGGATCTGTGACAGCAAGAAACGTGGCGCCATCTGTCATTGACAATATTAATATATAGGCTTCTGTTTGAAAGAAGAGCGATGGTTAAATTATTTGGATATTCATACAAAAATACTAAAATCGTGATTAAAAAATTCAGGAGGGGGAAAATTTGGGGTTGTAGATATGTTTTGATACCAAATCATAAAAGAATACAAAAAAATAAACTATAAATAATAACAGTATGAAATATTATTACGATTAATTGTCATACATACTAAATATACATTAAAAAAATATTAAAAATCGATAAAGCCGTTTCAAAGGAGTGCGACCACAAACATCGTGACACGTGATTTTAATATATACAATAATACTTCATAGTAACTGTTATATATGAATAACATAACAGGATTATTCATTATTGAATAACAGCTGTTATTACATCTCTAGAGTAATACTTGGCTGAATTTAGCAATATGTCGTTCACACGGAAATAGTCGCCCAAGATCACAACATGTGTGTACTGAGTCAACGCACCCAAATCGACGGTAGCAACAGCGGTTATTGCAGATAAAAAACACTGAATAGCATGAAAAACTGATTTTGGATTGTCGCCAAGCGTTTGCTATCGATGGACGTACTCCCGCTTCCCAAAAATGACAAGAATTACCAGTAAAACTCACAAATGTTCTGACCACTATAATAATTAACTCACTCACGATTAGCCATGTTCTGAATATTTATCTAATCTTGTTTTATCTTCGCCTTTGCATTGATTCTGATCGGAAGCAGTTTGCATGCGTAAAAAAACCACGCACTCTCCCGCCATGACAATAGGCTGGGCAGTCGTTCTTGAAGAAGTAAATATTATTGATTGAATTAATCCATATAATTGAGAAACAACGATAAAAGGACTAGAAGGGCCGGTGCTCCAGTCTGCGAGGCCTGGAGTAGGCCAGAAGTCGCCGAGAGCCGAGGAAGTTGGTGATTTTAGTAAAATTTCGGTATCTTGTGACGGCAGCCCTTATGGTGCATGACAAGTTCCACCGGATTAAAAAATAAATGGATGGCACGGCAGTAGTTTCAGCACCGCCTTTAAAAGAAAGGTCCGGGCTAATGGAGCGAGTTTTAAAAAGAAAAACATACCATAATCAAGATATTTATTGTCTCCGTTGATAATAGTTGTGTGGAATATTTGGAAGATGTTTTTTATTTGTAGCTATTAGAGATAATATCGCGAGTCATAAAACGCTGTGGAATATTCCATCTGGAAATCATTGTTTTGATGTATGTTCATAGTTTTATGTAATACCTAAAGACTTTGTTATCTGCACACATTTTACAAAACGCTATAAAAATTATAACAACAGTATATTTATAGTAAGTAAGCGAAAACTGACTGGCTTCGTACAGGTTTGCTTAGCCACAAACATAGCTGATTTTCAAATATATTTTGAATCCGAATTTTTTTTTCTAGCCCGTGGATAAATCCTATGCAGGGCCTAAAATCCCCTGGGATGTCCTTTCAATCACTCCACCCGGGTCTGGGAATCCAGATACTTCTTTTGAACAACTAAGTAGTGGAATATACTTCCTGCGAGCATATTTCCATGATCTTATAACCTTTTTTTTTCGGCATGTCCTACGTTGATGGCCTGGGAAAGACCTTCACAACAAAACCGGGCTTGGTGGGCGAACGCAGAAGGCGCTCAGCCAGCGAAATTTAAGGGTTGGGCGGCTACGCAAGGGCACCTCTGTGGGTACAGACCTCGACTTGGGCGGCCGGCCAGTTGAAAAACGAACCTAACGGTGATCTACCAGCGTTTCGGAAGCGACTACCTTGAGAAGAAACGCCGAAAGAAACTCAAGGCTGCGTCGGAGTAAAATATATAACCTCTCTTATAACTTAAAGACTCCCTTTAAGAGAAGAGTGAATAGGCATTTGTTGGGCGGACGCAGTTCATCGTCCAACTCAACTTCACTATCCACCTGGTGTGATTAAGAAGAAGGTGTGAATAGGTCAAGCGACCACCTGTAAATAATAATAAAAAAATTCTTTACTACTTCATTCCTTCTCCTTCAATTCTTACTTAAATAATCGTACAATTGAGAAGGATTAATTTATCCAAAATTATTAGAGGTTTCATAGACTCGTCCTATTTGCTAAGCCAAACTGATATCAGATGTCAGCATTCTAACGCAAGAGATTTTTCGCAGTTTAAAGTGCCATTTCTAAGGTCAAATTATTCCAATAATACTGTTATTTTTCGTATCTGTGATATGTATAATAAACATTTTTGTGATGTTGACATACTGTCTTGGACATTTGGCTTCTTCAGACGAATAGTGAAATAAAAAATTGGTTTAAATTTTTACTTTTATCTTTCTTCCTTTGTTGTGTTTCTTTTATATAATCCGTTAGTTTTCTTTTATTGCTTTGTGTCTCTTAACTTGATTTTTGTTTTGTATTTTTTTTTGTAGAAACTTAAATTTCTCACGTTTTTTTTTGTATATATATATTTTTTTACACTGACACGGCACAGTGACTACACCAAACCTCATGGTAAGCATGGTGCAGTCCAAAAAACGCCAACGACTATCGAAATGTAAGAAAAAACCCATCGGTAGTCGCAGCGATCATGCCGACCTGCACAAATATCTCTTCACGCTACGCTTAAAGGATCCCATACCATAGGATGACTTTATTGTTTATTGCTCTGTTTCCCTGAAAATGTGAAAAATAAAATAAAATACATAGCAATTTTTCATAAGCAACTATATTAAACCTTTTCTAGTTATTTCGAAGGACTATTTATGACAGACATGCTTTTGAAATATATTAAACTTGACAATCGCTACAATACTCAGTGAAAGTGTACAATAGTGCATTGATAAATCGTGATAGATCAATAGCAAGGACTCGAGTGGAAACACGACAGGCACAAGCATTTAGTTTTTGCATACCTGCGCTTGATTTCCTTTCTGATTTCAAAGAATTACTTAGAGAAATACATTAACGTGAAATATAAATGTGGTAAACCGTAAACCTAAGCCTGAGATTTATAATATAAACGCTACTTTGGCTGTGTTTAGAATTTGCTTAGAAATTTATTGCGTTTTTAACAAAAAGAATGAATATATAATAAGGATTTAGGTATAGCCTAAATATTCGTTCTGCCAGGATATTCAGCTCAGCTAGCTTAAGATTTTAGCGATATCATATTCTTTAACATGAATGAATTCATATAATCGGTAATAAAATGATTCATCGCGACTCGTTATTCGTAGCGTGAGGAGCAAGGCACGGCAATGACCAGCGGAAGGTTGCCGGGAAGAATTGGATGAGAAGAGCCGTAGACCAGAGGACGAGCTGGTGATGATGGTGGTGGTATAGACCTTCAGTCGTGGTACGTAAGTGGCATGACGACAGTCATTGTCAGTGGATTTTCGTACCTTGATAGTCGCTGCCGTTTTTGTACTACACTGAACTTCTAATCAGGTGATCTAGAGTAACTTTGTCGAGACAATATAAATAATAGCTTTGAAACTAGACATCACCTACCGCATCGCGCATCTCTCGTCTGTCATTCAAATTAGTAATGGTGCCCTCGTCACGTTTGACTTTTAAAAATGTAGTCCGTGAAAACATTGAATGAAGCCGACGGGTGATGAATGAAGCGACCGCGATCACTTCGCGGTAACTGTTGCACAACACGCCCTAGCACTTTAGGCTGCTTTCATACCAAGTTATTTTTTTTTTCTTAATTTATGGCTTTATTCCAAGGACTGAGTCTTTGTGAGTTCGTCAATGTCAGTGTGCTAGCTTAAAAACGAGGAAACTTGGCCGGCTATGCAGTTTCAAATGTGCTTAAGATATTGGACGGTTATCAAATTGTACTATTTGTCTTGAGATTGTCCGGTACCTAAAACAAAACAACACAAACTAACTACAACATCACAAATGTATACACAAATAAATAAACAATAGGAGACACATTTATTTATTTAATTTTACAAAATTTGGTGCCCAACATGGGTGATATAGAGTAAAAAAAAAAGGATCATGGTACCAGAATAGAACATATAAATACCCCCACAATTATAGGGCAACACAGCATGCACAATAATTAATATATAAGGCTAGTTTACAGTAAAGAATATTAGTAAAATTCAAAAAAAGGAAATAGGATTATACATACATACACATAGACACAATATAAAAAAAACCATAGATTGCCTAAATAACACTTTTTAACAAAATTCTATAAAAAAAAAGTAATTCGAATTAATAGTTTCTTTCCCCACAGAGACTCACGATGAATAACACCAGGAAGACCCAATAAGCGTTTTGAGAGTGATTATATCATTTGGAATTGATATCGCATTCATTGCAACTTTTAATAAAGTTCAGTGTATCGATGTTAGCCCGGAACGTACTGTCTTAAAGATATTCTTCTCACAGGCTTGGGTCTAACTGAGCCTATCTGAACGCAGGTGAGTTGGCGGCAAACTACATAGCAATTTTTTACATAAAACAATTGATCACCGTGAAATATTCACTTTACATCATTGCTAAAAAGGTCTTACACTTTAAAAATTGTTGACAAAGGAAATAAATTAACAAGGCATTTGTAAAGCGTAGTAAGCCCAAACACATTAAAATAAAGCTATAATAGACATTTTTTGTGTACTGTTACAATAACAGAGAAGCACAACAGCAAATGTTACTGACAAGCTAGGCTGGATATAATATAAATAATAATTATTAAATGCTAAATATTAATGTGAACACCATTAACAATTAACATATATTTCGCAACAAGTATATTTTATGTTGGTAAGCATACAGGAAGGATACGGATATGGATATGATGGGACACTTCTTAATGGCGTCGGTTTAAGTAAAATATTGTGGAGATACGTTGTTTGACATTAAGTTTTATAGCATGTAGACGCCGCTCGATACGTAATTGTCGCCCTAAGGGTCGTTAGGGTGATACGAGACCTGCGGGGTAAGAGGATGCGCGCGCGCACGTGATGCTTGCGAGTCAGTCGACTACCCTGACGCAAGGCAAGAGTACGTGCGTGTGCGTCGCAGTTCGGTGTACCGTAAAGTGGAAATAAACAGTAAAACGCCAAAGTCCGTGTCTTTCTACAGCCACACCCACGACCACCGGTCATAGCTTATTATTCTGTAATTAATAACAAATAATTATGAAGCCAAGAGTTGATACAATGATCCGAACAGGTGTCCATCGACTCAGTACGAGGCCAAAAGTGAACCTAAATATGAGAGAGAGTTGTTATTACGTTTGATACTAGATAAGTTTTAGAGTTTATAGTTATATATTATTTTATCTTTTTAATAGTACCTACAGTGTGAATATCCTTTTCTCTTGCTTTGCTCTAGCTTGCTTTTCGCATCCAATGCTCGACAGCTTAAGTATTTTAGGCATTCACTGTGATTTCAACCTTAGGGATCATTTCGGGAATGTCTTCTCTAAGACTTGTCGTTGACTTGGTATCTTGAGTCCGACGGTTTTTCACCTCCGATCAATTAATATATTGTATAAGGCCCAGGCCCTGCATGGAATACTATTCGCACCTGTGGGACGGTTTTGCCCAGTAATTACTTGACACCCCGGAAACGTTGCAGCGAAGGACTACCCGCATTTAAACTGGGTGTTTCCTTGAGTTACTGAAACAAAAAACATCTTAATAAATAGTCAGGCAGACAGATAGACGAACAATGAATTGACCTTATATAGTTCCTTTTTTTCTCTTGAGGTAATGAATGTACTGAACCCTAATGAAGAAAATATAAAAACGTACGTTTTGTTATCTGCCATCGTATAGTATGAAGGCAGCCTTAGATCATGACTAAACACAACGAAATAGAGCTTAACACGGGGTGATAAAATCTGAAATTGTCAGTTTATTTCGAATCGGATGTACTCCGGGACAGTTGCCAGATATTCGGGGAAACGGATGAAAAGTCAGTAAACAAATATACATGATGCAATACATGTATTATGGAAACATCTAGATTTTATATATTTTTACTTATTACTTCACTTATGTTTGTATGTGCCGTCAGCCCACTGATCCATACGAAGGTGCGGTGTTTTGTTTTATTGCAAGACTCGCATTTTATCTGGATAAAAATGATAATAAAACCGCTGTTGGTGATCACCGTAGCTCAAAATGATTCATAGCGCCTTTGAAAACTTCTACATAAAAACAAAATGGTTATTGATTAATGTTACTTCACTTGTACTATTAAGCTTATATTTTAAAATCTAAATTAAATAAAAAAAAAAATTTTATCCGTGGTGGCTGCCGGCATTATAGAATAGTACCCCCCTCTTCTTGCTGAGGTGTCGTAAAAGGCGACTAAGGTATCTCTTTAACACCGCAATTCAACCAGGTGTTCAGAGAAGGAAAACTCGACCAAACCTGCATCCTGCTCCCTCCCGATCGTACTGGTTCTCCTTTCCATCGGGCCTGAGAGAGCTCGGACGAGAGAGTGCTTTTCTGGCAGCGCGTCCAGTTATGCACTTAAATATCTCCTGCGCAATTGACTGTTTCCGAAAACTGGGCCTTGATTTTCTTAATCGGCGTTGAAACAGTCGCTGTGGCCGAATCCGGCTAGGACATCATCATCATTTTAAAATCAATACATGTAAAAATAAAATACCCAAAAATTGTCCACTAAAAATTTCCAATTCTAAACGAAAAAATAAATTACGTACCATAAAGTTACTATATTCCAGCGATTCCTAAAGTGGGTTCTGTGGAAAAGTTACCCGGGTTTCAAGATAAAAATTTTTTCACTTGGTGCAAATATTATTTTGGAACAACATAAAATATGTGATCTATATTTAAAATATACCTAAGAAAACTTGTATGTTTATTTTAATTCCATAGAATTTTTTATTACCCGTGCATAATGTTAAAGTTTTATGTTAAACTATCAAAGACAATATAAGAAGAAATACGGTTGCTAAGCGATGTTGGTTGTTATGGATTAATAAAAGTGTCACTTGAAATAACGGATATTATTTTAAAATAAAATATCACTAAAGGTATATTAAGATTGAACACATAACTCCACTGTTGTTGCACTGAATCGTGTATTCCACATACTTCCATCTCGTAACTATGCGTGTAACCGTGTGCAGCTATATATTAGCTACAGTTTACAGTGTTTTACTTCAATATATCATAGATTTCAATATTCTAAAGCTAATTTGGCATCGGAAGCAGTACATCAAAGTTTCGTTTAAGGTCACGAAACAAAATTAACACGATAAACCAATAAAAACGAACACTGTTTTAGAATCACTGCGTGGGCAGTGACGGTGTTTATTTATGTCAATGTAAGCTTTAGCGCTCCGTTTTATTTATGTTGAAGAAACGTCCCCTATGAAGTCGAGGGGATTCTTCCGAAAGTTCATGTACATAAACAAATTAAGCTTTATTGGACTTTTCTGTACTGGAAAATTATATGGACCAGGAAATCCTACATTTTTTTTATATTGAACCAAGACAATTTGATTGTTATCTATATTTCAAGCCAGAGCCATATCAGTTCACTTGTAAAAATACTAATACTTTTTAATTCTTCAAACCATGTCCCATAGATGGCACTGTTGTATACAAGGAACAATTTAATTTAAGGATATGTATTCCGTATTCTCACATTGAATATTTAATATAAAAGTAGAGTATTCATGGACAAAATGAAAACTAATCATATATATATACCTGTATATCATTTACTGACATAATATAATTGCTTACGGTTATCTATTAGATCGGACCGGTACAAAAGATGGCGCTAGTCAAGCGCTGCTGCCGTACTTTATTTTTGAATACTGCTTGAAACGTAATCTTCAAGTAGAGCACCATCTGGCAGGATTTCACTTGTTCAACCGGCAACTTGAATGTTTATATTTTACTCCTTTTAATCTTTTATTATATGTTCATGGAATATAAATGTTAGCTTGATATTTAAATTATTAGTAAGGAAACATTCAATAAAATTAGCACAAGTCTAAAAGGAACAAGAATACAGAACGCTTAAAGAACAATTTAATTTTACATGCTTGCTAATTATTGTTAAAATAACGTAGAGGAACATAAATTATACCATAATTTATATTTTAATTTTTGTTTTTTCAAATTGTTTTATTGTAGGTACATATAATGAAATAACTTCACAGGAATGTATATTATTATTTATACTTAGTACGAAATAAGCTGCGCTTTAAAATATTTATATCCTTTATTAAATTAACAAGATTTTTATAGGACAGGTGGCCTTTTGCAATAACTAATATAGATGGTGTTAACTGCTATTTAAAACCTTATCAAATATCAGCATGCTTAAATATTAACCCATGAAGGAAACATACATGTAATTGTAAAATTACAATACTGTTACGAGCGCGGGGTATTAAAATGCCGGTTGTGACGGACAATCAATTTATTAATAGAGGAGAGTACACAAAATCAACACGTAACCACAGAAATGTCGTGAAACGCAGCTGTCGAACGATCGCGATGTTAAATCGTCGAAGAGTCCAGAAGCACGTCGAAGAATGCTCTCGAAAATCCGTCGTCAAAAGTCCAGTCGCAAAAAGTTCTCGAAGTCCAGTATCAAAAATCTAGTCGAAATAATCGCACGTAGTATCACTATACAGTCGCAGTATGATCGCAAAAGTCCTTGAAGATCGCTTCGTAATATCGCACTGTGTCGCTGTCCAAATTAGAACTGTCCTGTGATCGCATCGAGCGCGTATTTATATCGGAACAGCCGCTTTCCAGCATTTTCGAGTAATAACTAGAATCTTATAGAGGTATTTGAACCTTATGTTTTTAGTTGTACATTCCAGAATGGGTTTATCGACCTTTCGCGAACCGGAATTCCACGAATAGCGGCCGTCTCACCGATACACGCGTCACAAACTCGGGCGGCAAGATGAAACGATGCGCCGCCTCCTATTTTTTTTGATGGTAAACAATTTTCTCGGATCCGGTTGCAAGTTATTTCATTCGAAGGAGTACGTCAAGACTATCTATGCGTTTTAAGATTATAGTCGTGCGATGCCTGGAAGCCTAGAAATCTAGGGCTAAAGTTTGGCCCTAGTTCCGTCGTAACAATACATTTTTTTTATAATTGACAGGCAAAGGTTTGAGCTAAAAAATATCTAATGGAAGTGAAGATCAGGCCGATGGTAGACCTCGTCCGCCCAAAAATTGCCTATTCGTACTTCTTTTAAAGGCTCCCGTGTCGTAAAACTTGGAAATACAGACAGGGGGTGCCTTCCATTCCTTCGCTGTTCGCATTGAGAATAAAGCGGCCAGCCCCGAATCTTGAAGTATTTCGAAGCGTGTCAAACTATGTCTGAGCGACCCCGCTCTCAAGCTTTTACAAATTTGTTTAAGCTTTTTGTTTGACGTATAAAAAGCTACAACAAAAGTCTCAAGAGATATCGTTACCTCGCCTTAAGTTATGTAAGGTCAAAAATCGTGTCGGGCAGTACACTTGAGGGAGTCTGCTGCCCGGATGAGAGGGTGGCGGTGCACGGTGTCCAGCGCATTGCCTGGGAGAGAGGTTTTGGAGGGGTGGGTTTTACTCCTTCCCCTCCCAGAGAGATAGCCTCAACAAGGCTTCTTGCTCCCTGGGCGTCTGGATGAATTTGGCTTCCCAGGCCCAGGTGGAGCAATCAGAGGGATACTCTGGGGGTTTTTAGTCAATAGGAGTCTGACACACCGGGGTCGCTGCCCTCATAGCGTCCCAGATGATCCTATGTACGATTTTCCCCCGGGATAAAAAAAAGGTCAATGATCGTTTTCGATTTTTCACGTTATTCAGCGCAGTCTTCTAAAATGTGCTATTAACGTTTTTTATTGGGTAAATCTATATAAGTGAGAAATAAATTTACAGTGCCACTGAAACATACCACCACACTGAAAATTTTCAAGAGCCTGAGTTGGTGTATTTAATGTATTCAGTTGTAGTATTTCCATTATTCCGTAAATATACAATTTTATTGCGAAACACACACCTTGGCCTTGTTTCGGACAAGTTGACCTCTACGTAGATATTTCATTGAATTACATTACATTCAGTTCCAAAGGCTAGACTTTACACAGATTTATCGCCGTGCTAAGTTAGGTTGTTAGGTATTTCATTTACTAGAAACGTTTTAGGTTTAATGCTCTGGAGTCTAGACGTTCACGCCGGAGCTGTAAATTATGATACTCGCCCGTAGGCCATAAAAATAAATGTTTTACAATAATGTGCGATCTAAATTTTGGGTGGTACGCACCGCCTAGTGTCATAATCGGATGCGAGCCACTGGTGGTACGCGTCGCCCGATGATGCAATCATCTGTGGGTCGGCGGTGGTACGTGGTGCCGTGTGAGGCTGACTTGTGCGAGCCACCGGTTGTACGCGCAGCCCAAGGTGGCAATAATCCTAAGTGTATGCGAGCCACCGATGTACGCGCCCGCGTGAACTTGTTAAAGAGATTTTTTAATTGTAATTGGTTCCCTTATTAATAATATTGTGATTGTTTATGACAAAAAGGTATCAGACAGTCTGTTAGCTTACCTCTATGGAATTAAGAAATACATGAAAAGATGAAGGAGGAATCTAGTACAAACCACGCGAATCAACATGAAACATTTCTTTTCCTTTTTGGCTGGAATAGGCCTCTACAACTACATCGGGTTTGAGAGGGCGAGAGCTTGGGCTGAAATTTATAAACACTACTAGCTGTCCCGGCAGACCTTGTTCTGCCCTATTTCTCTAAAACAAAGACATATTGTTTTTTTTAATGTTAATAGCTTCCCCGTCAGATTTTATTGAAAATTGTTTGAAGGAACCTGGCCTTAATGCTATATGTATAAAAATTGACAAATATTGACATTAATATTTATACGTCACTCAATAATTGTTTTGCCTTCCCGGAACCCGTCCACTGACATTTAAACTTTATGGAGTGGTATTAAAGTTCAAAATGACTTATAACGAATTTTTTGTATGAGAATACAGAAAAGTGTTATTTTAAGACAGTTGTAGGGAATTTTTAAAACTTTTCTCTCCGTAATAACCTTCCTCAGACTTCAAGAAACACAACAAAAAAGAAATCAGCCAAATCGGTTCAGCCGTTCTCGAGTTTCGCGCTTATCAAGACATTTAGCGATTCATTTTTATATTTTTATATATAAGATTTCGACTTCACTTAGCAAAGTTCTCAAAAAATAAATTTGTTTTTACAAAAAACTCAATATATAATAGAAACTTGTGTTTATACTCAATATGGCTATCGATAGTATTTGCAGAGCCAAGTCTATATTGACAAAATCGGTGATTTAACAAGTCTTTTGACATTTACTGAATTTGTATTACAAATTGTAATGTTTTAGTAGAGAGCAAGTAAACTTAGGGTTGCGTCTATGAAGCTCAGCTTTAAGGTGCTCAATCAGCGACTTATGGGTTGGGTGGCTACGCAAGACCACCCCTGTGCGCACAATATAATTATTTAGAATTATAATTGTTTTTTATTTTTTTTATTACATACAGGCTTGCGCTTGACCTCAATCTCACCTGCTGGAAAGTGATGATGAGGCCGACGATGGAGCGCGCTCACCCAGCAAATACCGATTCACTCGACGTTTGAAGATTCCCATGTCATAAGACGCCGGAAACACTGACGCAGGAAGCGAGTTCCACTCCTTCGCGGTTCGCAGCACAAAGGAGGAGGCAAATCGCTTCGTGCGAGCAGCAGGAATGTCAACCACAAAAGGGTGCAAACCAGCACGGCGCCTCGTCAATTTATGGTAGAAGGGGGAGGGTGGAACTAAATCATACAACTCAGCCGCAAATACATTGCTAATACATTGCTAATAATATTCATAAGAAAAGTAATTATTTAACAATAGTTATTTATATTATTTCCACCATAATTGATTGTGTCAGTGATGTTTGCTGTTGGGATTCTGTACTATTTCAACAGTAATTTCTTAATTCTATGCCTCTGACTATATCGTTGACTTCTGTTGTTTGTCGGATCACCTCATTTAATCCTTCAGAGAAACTCTGCATTGAAGGGACTATTTTGAATATACAGGAAATAAAAAAACGGAGTGTAAGAAACTCAGATAAGACACACTGATTCAAATAAGACAAGATCTCTCCTCCATCTGGCGCCTGTGAAGTCTTTCCTTGTTAGTTTTATTGCGAATCTATTTCAGTACTTACGAGCGAGTAACTCTCGTATTGTAGAGTTAACATGTGTTAGAAGTGCCTGTTTTATTACTATTATTATTTTAGTAGTTGTAGGGGCCCAGCGTAGGTCCGGCTTCAGGTACATACCTCCGGGTTTTCTCGATTATGTACAGATTTAGGTCCACAGGCTTTCCAGTGAAAAGAATCATCGTGAGGAAGCCCGCGGAGCATTTACTAGAAATGTCATGTGTAAGTTCCCATAGCGGTCAGCTGCAATACTGGTCACGTTGGGCACGACATATAAACACAAAGTAGATACGGTGACTAATGTAACTCTGCTCACCCCAAAAGCTATAAAGCGTGAAGATTTTTTTATAGTGGCGTTCATGCTTGTTGGGCGAGCTAACTTGCTCTCCGTTTCGACCATTGGAGGATTTCTGATTTCTCATTGTTACAAACTTATGGATGCGTTGTTTTTATTGTCTGGACAGTTGATGAAAGTCTGAGTAGCAGTGAAATGCTCGTATGGCAAAGTGCTACTGCGAATTAGTGATTTTTCTGTTTGGCGAGGTGGAGTGCGCGTAGGTCGTTAGTTCTGACGTCAAGTTGAGACCACTGAATATTAAATATATAACAACGGGCTCAAAGCTCTCGTACCTAGAGCCGTAAAACTTATTTTTTTATTTTTCAATTTAATTTACGCGATTTATTTTTTGCGACTTTTTAATTTTATAAAAAAACATGGCCGTGGTACTCGGATTCCCGCCAATGCGTGATGAGTCAAACGCTGACACATCCATCGGGTGTCACCTGCCGTAGTGTTGTTGGGCTGCAGGTGTCTATTTTGATTTTATCTTATTCAATGATTTTTCGGAGATATTTCTGTTTATTTTCACTGCGTCGAGGAGCTAAATTACTCATTTTTGTTGTGGAGGACGTCTGCATACTAAATTGTATGTTTGTGTCAATATTCTTTCAATTCTGAGAACAGTTTTTAAAATGTGACATATTTTTATGAGATTGGCGAATGATTTGTTCTGCTTGTATTTTTTATTCATTAGTAAACTGTATTTCACTTTGGATCAAAATATGGGTCAAACTTGAAGGATTGACCTAAAAGCGATAATACTAAATAGATTAGAATACTATTTAATTAGATTGGATCCAGGAAAAACCTATGTCATAGACTTCTGAGAAGTGACAAAAACAATAAAATAATTGTTTAAACAATGTTGGAAACTAGCAGGAAAACATGGCTACTTTTAGTAGCTACCTAGTAATTAGAGATATTTTAATATGGAAAGGTACACTAATTAAACCATATTTATTTCCAGTCATTCTTTTTTTTTCAGAAAACAATAAAAATCAGAAAATATTATAATGTGTTCGAAATTACACCATGGCCAAATAGTTTTACAATTAGAAACATTTATTTATCATATAGACTTCCCACAAAAGAGAAGCAATATGCAAATAGTGAAATTAGAGTGAAAATGTCGCTTATTATTGCCGCAGCTGGGTCACAGTGACTGCCAGCACCCGAATCGCGCCTTAAGCTCCCAGGACTCACTATGACGAGGGAAGCTCTATATTTACCTCCCAGAATTACTACAAGGCCAAACACTTCGCTCATAAATACACCATCACAGCGCGCGTAAAATTAGAACGTGATTAGTCAAGTTGCTAAGTCAACAAAGCAGATTATAAACGATAATTAATTTGGTTTCATTTTGAATTAGTTGCCGCAAGGGACACCATAAATCTCGTGGCGCCACCGTCGTGTGATTCACCAATTGACGCCGTGTAGTCGGCGACTTCAGCGCGTTATTCTATTTTCAAAAATCAAGTGACTGAAGTTAGGTCATTGACGTGAAGATAAATCTGTTTTAAAAGGGGCTATACAAGATGAGAAAATACTGAAAATATCAAATTTCGCTCAGGTGAAACATTGATTTATTTTAAAAAAATATGATAACTACATTCGAAGATTTTTTTTACACTGGCTACACAAAGTTACTACAGTGCATCTGATGGTAAGTACAGTGTAGTCTAAGAACCACAGCAACTGTCAAAGGACGAAACGCCGTGAACAGTCTGTGTCGTCATATCGGCCCACATATACCTACTAAAGGTCTCTAGGTATACGAAGCGAGTCACTATGACGGTCTTTACACTTGTGTGCTGTGTATAATATATCGTCACGCTATATCTCTTTCGGTGTAAGTAGAGATGTATTAGTGGCTGTATCCACTTTGCGCTTATATGTCGTGCCCAACGTGACCAGTAGCGCAGCTGATTGCAGTTCTCAGAGCATTTACACATGACTATTCTATTAAATTCCACGCGGGTTTCCTCTTTATGTTTTCCTTCAGCGGTGAGCAAGTGGTGGCTAAAGCTGGTACTTTTGGGAAAACGCAGAGTTACGCGCTTGGATACTGATCCCTTATCCACTGAGCCACTACATCCACTATTAATTTATTATACTTTTAAGTTTGAATGAAATTTGAATAAAATGGGCAGGCCCTGTTTTATTGAAACAATTAATAAAAATAGTTGATAGGATTTTTGGGAGTCGAAGCTGCTCGCGTCCGTAGGCTTTACCCTAGTTTCCCTACACGTGACTCCTGGGTAGTGCTAAACGAGTAGCAGGGACAGCGACAGTACATGGGTGTAAAGCCCGTCATAGTGACCAGTTGCGGCTTGTCGCGTTTCGGGATCAGCTTGTGTATATCCAGTAGCTCATATACCTAGAGACCTTCAGTCGTGGTATATGCGGGCCGACATGACGATGTAGACTATCAATGGATTTTCATCCTTTGATAGTCGCTTTTGTTTTTGGACTACACTGTACTTACCGTCAGGTACTCTGTAGTCACTATGTCGAGCCAGTGCAAAAAAAAAAATAGAATAAATAAATTAAATAACAATTAATCTCATTAACAATCATTGTATTTCACAACTAAAGAAAACCATGAAATCTAATATTTTGCATTTTAAATTGGATTAACTGATTTTTATTTTTGCTCATTTAAAGCCAGTTGCAGTAAAAAAGGTATAAACTATGTTCATTAAAAACTGGTTAAGCCAATCAAATAGGTTTAAATGAAATCTGATTATTTCTTCTAGCCTTAACATTTCGACATCGCCTATTTACTAACCTACAAATTACAATATTTAATATTATTTTTATTTTTTTAAATTGCTTAAGCTTATTATTATAAACACTTATATTTAAGATTACTTAAGCTAGATGTTATTTCCATTTATTGTATTTTTTTATTGCTTATAGATATTTCTAATTAGATGTAACACGACCGGGGCCCTTCACGAAAATCAGCGCTGCAGGCTTCCTCTATGGTTTTAGGCCGATGAAAGGTCCCATTTTCGCCATGTTTATATGTTTTGTATTTTCTTTTGTTTCTGTGTGTTGTTTGTATTGCTTGCGAAACATAACAAAATATATTTTGTTTTCATATAACGTAAATATTTTTGGCAATGTCTGCTTTTTAAATGTCACATTGTAATGACATCTTAATAAACATTTAGCACAACTTGTACCAACAAATTAAATCTAGTTTAGATGTGTGTAAAACTCCATTTAATTGAAGCGGCTTTATTTGACCTTGACGTTGATCTAAATTTGACATTTGTTACAATTGGATGTTTCCGTGCAAGACAATTATTACATTTCAAACGCTAAATAGCTCTTTATATAAGTTTAAACTATGCTTAATTTGTTGGTTCCATAGTAGAATAGGTCTAGAAATGGTTGTAACTTTGTAATAAAATTATAATCAAAGTTAATTATCATTAAATTAATAAAGATAATTAAGTAACATTTCAAAATAAATCGCTCATAGAAAAAAAATCAGAGGCCTAATTAATAAATATAAAGTTTTTTTTTTTATATTTAAAAGCTGTGATAAAATAATGAAATAAATAAATAAACGTCCCTATCTGACTGTTCGGATACCAATTAAATTTATCTTAAAAAAACGTTAATCTCGTGTAATAAATCTATAATTTAGCCTCGTATTTATTTTTATGGAGTGGGCCTATATAGTTGCACCCAGTAGCGTCCATTCCATAGATGCATGAAAGCATTGCATACCCTTACGATAAATAAGTCTGGAATGAATTGCTTAAAGTTAAACAAAAAAAGGAACCCTTTATATTCATATCTATTCTACATTCATGCCGTCTATCTTTCCATTGAAAGCAAAATACTATCAAAATATAATATTCAAATTAATTACGCGAATTCTGCCTACCCTGTCCAAATGTTCTATGCACGTCACTAGTTACATATCGATGTAACCATATATCGTATGGCCTACGAAGTTAGGACGTATATTTTCCGCCCATGTAAAAGGCGCTATAGTTATAAAGACTGAGATCGATGGAGCGACCCCGTGCGGAATATTTCCTTGATTTTGTGGTGTCTGGGTAGGGTTACTGGCCCTTACTATTTGTTTCAACAAACATATTTATTTTTTTCAGTAACAAGAAGTACCGTCGCCCGCCGACAAATGTAATCGAAGAAGCGTTGTGTATTGTGTTGCCAACCACGAAGGACGTTGTTTACTGCACTCTTCAAAAAGCTCGGGTTACAGCTTTGGGGAAAAATAATACACGGCAACCCATGCCACAGCTCAAGTGCGCGACAAAAGTTTTAGAAAACCGTTGTATTGTCGCAGTTTACAACGACAAAAGAATAAGTAAACTAAGCTATTTATTACTAAAAAGTTTTTTATTTTTTACCTCTGTCATGTCACTAAGCTGTCGAATGATATTCCAGCCAAAGTATTTCAATCTTTCAAGTATATTTGAATTTTTGAGAGACGTGTGCAATGGCTTTTGAGCTCGTTGGCATGACCACAACAATTATCGATAAGCAGTCACCGGTTTTTTTTTTTATAATTACATCTGATTTTTAGGCTGCGCTGTGCCTAACAACGGATAGAGTGTAGTCACTTTGCGTTGATAATATAATATAAAATCCATTTCTTAATGTCCTAACTATTAACTATACTATACTTAACCTAACATTATAAATGGGAATATAAGTTGATAAGGCTGTCATGTCTTAACTACTAAATTGATCATTATTAAATTTTGAACACACATTATTAGACATACAGAAAAGGACATAGGGCATCTTTCATCCTAAAAAAAATTACTGCTCCCAAACGTTCGAAAGCGAACGAAGCCACGGATAATAGCTAATCTACAATGAATGTGTCCACCGCAATAAACTACTAAAAAGGAACATAAAATTAGCAGTTTTGCGCTCGACGTTCCCAGAGGCTATTTACAGACAAGTTGCGAGAGTGGGACTATAAAATATAAAGAAACCGCAAACACGCGCCAAAATTAAAATCAACAACATGTTCTTACATAGAACAACATAAATTTTTAACGATCTGTATCCAGTTACGCGTTGTAAGCTAATTTGTGTGTCGTACTTGCATTAAGAAATGATACAGAGGTAAACAAATAATACCTAGAAAAAAAAATTAAAAGTGAAGAAAGAACCAAATAAATTAATTAAAATAAAAGTGAATAGTCGTTTGTTGATCAATCCCGTTGGATCATCTTCACTTACGTGCTTGAGGTCAATCATTAGCCTGTAAATCATAAATAAATAGTATGTAGCCTACTTGTATATCTTCCTACCTCTTTATATTAGTAGTGTGGTCCTTTGGTATCATACATGGTTTATGGTGAGGTTAAACACCGCTGTACAATGGTGCGCGGCTGGTTTGCGACGTGAGCGCCTCCACCTTAGTCTTACTATAAAATAGACCGCGCCAAGACGTTTCATTCATCGCTTTCGTACTGCTCACATTGTTATTTGTATTTGTTTTGTATTATTGTGCCGTGAACAATATTTCTGCTTGTATTTCATCTTGTGACTTCTTACTGTGTCGTATTAAACGTGTTAAACCTTGCTGCCTTCACTTCTTCTGTCGACATCTGGCGATATTTAACATCGTCAATCACCATAAGCGTCATCAAAAGTATGAATACGCTTACGAAACAAAAAAAAAATCCTAATTTTATCCGCACGTTTTGGACTATGTTATTCTTCTAAGTATTTCTTAATTCCATGGTCGTAAGCATCGTTTTAGACAGGAGTGAGTCAGGATCGAGTACCGGTGGTAGCGATACCCAACGCTAGGGGCAGCGGCGCCGTGCAGACGCGACGCTCCCGGCACTTAGGCGCCTCCGATCTGCCCCGTTTAATAAAATAGAGCTATTGTATATTGTACACTAGCTGTCCCGGCAGACCTTGTTCTGCCTTATTTCTCTAAAACAAAGTCATATTGTTTTTTTTAATGTTAATAGCTTCCCCGACAGATTTTTTTGAAAATTGTTTGAAAGAACCTGGTCTTAATTTTGAATTATTTAATTGTGAACAAAATTGTCTTTGACATCACTTAATTTCAATGAACATCTTAGAAGATATTCCAAATCTTATATAGCAAAACAACGTTTGCCGGATCAGCTAGTTTAATATCTTAAATTTGATCCCATTTTAATATGGTGCAGGATTGATACATGTCTTCGAAAGTATAAGCCAGAACTTTTGAATTGACAACAGCATAATCCATTTCCCTCTACATCTCCCTCGTGTGTAGACAGATGTTAAGAATCGAGACTGTTTCCAAGCGTATATAAGGTTTTTTTTTTGATAGCCCGGAGGATATTGTTGACGGACCTCAGGGAGCTTTTTGGTTGTCGGACTTGCACCGACTAAACCCCCCGGGGTTACACAGCGCTCTCGCCTGGATAATTTTAATTTTGATTAAACACAACACAACACAACAGAACACAACACAACCGAACACAACCGAACACAACACAACATAACCGAACACAACCGAACATAACACAACACAACACAACACAACACGACACAATCGAAACAACACAACACAACACAACCGAACACAACACAACCGAACACAACACAACACAACCGAACAGAACCGAACACAACCGAACACAACACAACACAACACAACCGAACACAACCGAGCCTAACCTAACTTAACCGAACACAACCGAAAACAACCCAACACAACACAACCGAACACAACACAACACAACCGAACACAACCAAACACAACCGAACACAACACAACACAACACAACCGAACACAACCGAACACAACACAACACAACACAACCGAACACAACCAAACACAACCGAACACAACACAACACAACCGAACACAACCGAGCCTAACCTAACTTAACCGAACACAACCGAAAACAACCCAACACAACACAACCGAACACAACACAACACAACCGAACACAACCGAACACAACACAACACAACCGAACATAACCAAACACAACCGAACACAACCGAACACAACCAAACACAACCGAACACAACACAACACAACCGAACACAACCGAACACAACACAACACAACACAACCGAACACAACCAAACACAACCGAACACAACAAAACACAACACAACCGAACACAACCAAACACAACCGAACACAACACAACACAACCGAACACAACACAACACAACACAACCGAACATAACACAACACAACTGAACACAACACAACACAACACAACACAACACAACACAACCGAACACAACCGAACACAACACAACACAACCGAACATAACACAACACAACCGAACAGAACCGAACACAACCGAACACAACCGAACACAACCGAACACAACCGAACACAACCGAACACACCCGAACACAACCGAACACAACACAACACAACCGAACACAACACAACACAACCGAACACAACACAACCGAACAGAACCGAACACAACACAACCGAACCTAACCGAACAGAACCGAACACAACCGAACAGAACCGAACACAACCGAACAGAACCGAACACAACCGAACACAACCGAACACAACCGAACACAACCGAACACAACCGAACACAACCGAACAGAACCGAACAAATCCGAACACAACACAACACAACCGAACACAACCGACTACAACCGAACACAACCGAACACAACCGAACAGAACCGAACACAACCGAACAGAACCGAACACAACCGAACACAACCCAACACAACACAACACAACCGAACAGAACCGAACAAATCCGAACACAACACAACACAACCGAACACAACACAACACAACCGAACACAACCGAACACAACACAACACAACACAACCGAACACAACCAAACACAACCGAACACAACAAAACACAACACAACCGAACACAACCAAACACAACCGAACACAACACAACACAACCGAACACAACACAACACAACACAACCGAACATAACACAACACAACTGAACACAACACAACACAACACAACACAACCGAACACAACCGAACACAACACAACACAACCGAACATAACACAACACAACCGAACAGAACCGAACACAACCGAACACAACCGAACACAACCGAACACAACCGAACACAACCGAACACAACCGAACACACCCGAACACAACACAACACAACCGAACACAACACAACCGAACAGAACCGAACACAACACAACCGAACCTAACCGAACAGAACCGAACACAACCGAACAGAACCGAACACAACCGAACACAACCGAACACAACCGAACACAACCGAACACAACCGAACACAACCGAACAGAACCGAACAAATCCGAACACAACACAACACAACCGAACACAACCGACTACAACCGAACACAACCGAACACAACCGAACAGAACCGAACACAACCGAACACAACCGAACACAACCCAACACAACACAACACAACCGAACAGAACCGAACAAATCCGAACACAACACAACACAACCGAACACAACACAACACAACCGAACACAACCGAACACAACACAACACAACACAACCGAACACAACCAAACACAACCGAACACAACAAAACACAACACAACCGAACACAACCAAACACAACCGAACACAACACAACACAACCGAACACAACACAACACAACACAACCGAACATAACACAACACAACTGAACACAACACAACACAACACAACACAACCGAACACAACCGAACACAACACAACACAACCGAACATAACACAACACAACCGAACAGAACCGAACACAACCGAACACAACCGAACACAACCGAACACAACCGAACACAACCGAACACAACCGAACACACCCGAACACAACCGAACACAACACAACACAACCGAACACAACACAACACAACCGAACACAACACAACCGAACAGAACCGAACACAACACAACCGAACCTAACCGAACAGAACCGAACACAACCGAACAGAACCGAACACAACCGAACAGAACCGAACACAACCGAACACAACCGAACACAACACAACACAACACAACCGAACACAACACAACACAACCGAACACAACACAACCGAACAGAACCGAACACAACACAACACAACACAACCGAACACAACCGAACACAACACAACACAACCGAACATAACACAACACAACCGAACAGAACCGAACACAACCGAACACAACCGAACACAACCGAACACAACCGAACACAACCGAACACAACCGAACACAACCGAACACAACCGAACACAACCGAACACAACCGAACACACCCGAACACAACACAACACAACCGAACACAACACAACCGAACAGAACCGAACACAACACAACCGAACCTAACCGAACAGAACCGAACACAACCGAACAGAACCGAACACAACCGAACACAACCGAACACAACCGAACACAACCGAACACAACCGAACACAACCGAACAGAACCGAACAAATCCGAACACAACACAACACAACCGAACACAACCGACTACAACCGAACACAACCGAACACAACCGAACAGAACCGAACACAACCGAACAGAACCGAACACAACCGAACACAACCCAACACAACACAACACAACCGAACAGAACCGAACAAATCCGAACACAACACAACACAACCGAACACAACACAACACAACCGAACACAACCGAACACAACACAACACAACACAACCGAACACAACCAAACACAACCGAACACAACAAAACACAACACAACCGAACACAACCAAACACAACCGAACACAACACAACACAACCGAACACAACACAACACAACACAACCGAACATAACACAACACAACTGAACACAACACAACACAACACAACACAACCGAACACAACCGAACACAACACAACACAACCGAACATAACACAACACAACCGAACAGAACCGAACACAACCGAACACAACCGAACACAACCGAACACAACCGAACACAACCGAACACAACCGAACACACCCGAACACAACCGAACACAACACAACACAACCGAACACAACACAACACAACCGAACACAACACAACCGAACAGAACCGAACACAACACAACCGAACCTAACCGAACAGAACCGAACACAACCGAACAGAACCGAACACAACCGAACAGAACCGAACACAACCGAACACAACACAACACAACACAACCGAACACAACACAACACAACCGAACACAACACAACCGAACAGAACCGAACACAACACAACACAACCGAACCTAACCGAACAGAACCGAACACAACCGAACAGAACGGAACACAACCGAACAGAACCGAACACAACCGAACACAACCGAACAGAACCGAACAAATCCGAACACAACACAACACAACCGAACACAACCGACCACAACCGAACACAACCGAACACAACCGAACACAACCGAACAAAACCGAACACAACCGAACACAACCCAACACAACACAACACAACCGAACACAACCGAACACAACCAAACACAACACAACACCACCGAATACAACCGAACACAACCCAACACAATACAACCGAACACAACACAACCGAACACAACACAACACAACCGAACATAACACAACACAACCGAACAGAACCGAACACAACCGAACACAACCGAACACAACCGAACACAACCGAACATAACACAACACAACCGAACAGAACCGAACACAACCGAACACAACCGAACAGAACCGAACACAACCGAACAGAACCGAACACAACCGAACAGAACCGAACACAACCGAACACAACCGAACAGAACCGAACAAATCCGAACACAACACAACACAACCGAACACAACCGACCACAACCGACCACAACCGAACACAACCGAACACAACCGAACAAAACCGAACACAACCGAACACAACCCAACACAACACAACACAACCGAACACAACACAACACAACCGAATACAACCGAACACAACCGAACACAACCCAACACAATACAACCGAACACAACACAACCGAACACAACCGAACACAACACAACACAACCGAACATAACACAACACAACCGAACAGAACCGAACACAACCGAACACAACCGAACACAACCGAACACAACCGAACACACCCGAACACAACCGAACACAACACAACACAACACAACCGAACACAACACAACACAACCGAACACAACACAACCGAACACAACACAACCGAACAGAACCGAACACAACACAACACAACCGAATCTAACCGAACAGAACCGAACACAACCGAACAGAACCGAACACAACACAACACAACCGAATCTAACCGAACAGAACCGAACACAACCGAACAGAACCGAACACAACCGAACAGAACCGAACACAACCGAACACAACGGAACAGAACCGAACAAATCCGAACACAACCGAACAGAACCGAACACAACACTACACAACACAACCGAACACAACCGACCACAACCGAACACAACCGAACACAACCGAACACAACCGAACACAACCGAACACAACAGAACACAACCGAACACAACCGAACACAACACAACACAACCGAACACAACCGAACACAAACGAACACAACCGAACACAACCGAACACAACCGAACACAACCGAACACAACCGAACACAACCGAACACAACCGAACACAACCGAACACAACCGAACACAACCGAACACAACCGAACACAACCCAACACAATACAACCGAACACAACCGAACACAACACTACACAACACAACCGAACACAACCGAACATAACCAAACACAACCGAACACAACCGAACACAACACAACACAACCGAACACAACCGACCACAACCGAACACAACCGAACACAACCGAACACAACCGAACACAACCGAACACAACCGAACACAACCGAACACAACCGAACACAACCGAACACAACACAACACAACCGAACACAACCGAACACAACCGAACACAACCGAACACAACCGAACACAACCGAACACAACCGAACACAACCGAACACAACCGAACACAACCGAACACAACCGAACACAACCGAACAGAACCGAACACAACCGAACACAACCGAACACAACCGAACACAACCGAACACAACCGAACACAACCGAACACAACCGAACACAACCGAACATAACCGAACACAACCGAAAACAACCGAACACAACACAACCGAACAGAACACAACACAAAAAAGTGTTAAAGTTCAAATTGACTTTAAAATATTATTACGAATTTTTTGTATGAGAATATAGAAAAGTGTTGTTTTTAGACTTTTTCAGACAATTTTTTTAATTTTTCTCTCCGTAATAACCTTCCCCATACTTCAACAAACACAACAAAAAAGAAATCAGTCAAATCGGTTTAGTCGTTCTCGAGTTTCGCGCTTATCAAGACATAGCTGATCCGGCAAACGTAGTTTTGCTATATAAGTTATTGTAATATCTTCTATGATGTTCATTGAAATTAAGTGATGTCAAAGACAATTTTGTTCACAATTAAATACTCTTAATCAACAACACATTTATTTGGATAATAAAGATTAATATTATTACGTTTTTACAACTCTTAACAAATAATGCATTAATTTCGACCAAATTTGATTACCATAAAAAACGGTTCTAGTGAGTTAATCTTAAAAGATAGACATATACTGTCGCGGACATTTTTTTAGATCATTTCAAGAGAAATCATTCTTTCTTACATATATTTTTCGTATCTTGAACCGTTTTCGCAGCGCACGCAATGGAAGCACTCAAGGATGAATAATTTTCCCTGTTTTTTTCACATTTTCCATTATTTCTTCGCTCCTAATAGTTGCATCGTGATGTTATATAGCCTAAAGCCTTCCTCGATAAATAGTCTATTTAACACAAAAAGAATTTTTCAATTCGAACCAGTAGTTCCTGAGATTAGCGCGTTCAAACAAACAAACAAACAAACTCTTCAGCTTTATAATATTAGTATAGATGTATCTGTATTATTATGAAATTTTACTAGGACCGTATTTTATTATAAATAACTACCGGTGGTTAGGGTCTCAGGTGTCGCCCCCGTATGTCTACATATTTTTATATTATAAATGTAGATGTATTTATTTTAAAATACATTGTAATAAAGAAAAAAAAATGTTTACGCTACGTTACGCCACACTCCGGTTGGGATGAGTAGAGATACATGAGTGGCTGTTTTCACTATGCGTTTATGTGCCGTGACTAACGTGACCAGTAGCGCAGCTGATTGTCGTTCTCGGGACATTTAGACATGAAATTTCTGTTTAATGCCATGCTGATTTCCTCACAATGATTTCCTTCACAGGTAAACATGTGTTGCCTAAGCTTGTACCTTTTTGGAAAATCTAGAGTTAACGCCGTGATACGAACCAACGAACGGGGATGCGTCGCCGCGCATGGATACCCGTCCCCAGTGACGTGGATAAAGTATTTGAATAAGGTAGAATCGCTCCAATTGCATAAAGATGTTGCCTCATTAAGTGTTTTCTACCGTCTCTATCATGGCGAGTGTTCTGAAGAGTTATTTAACCTTGTTCCACCTTCTCCCTTCCTGAATAGAACCACGCGCGCGGGTTTGCGGAGTCACAGCTATACGGTATCTCACATCCCGGCCAGGACTAAGAGGATCTCTAACTCCTTTTTTTGCCGTGCCGTTGGGCTGTGGATGGTCTTCCGGCGAGCGTGTTCCCACCATCCTATGATATAGGATCCTTTAAGCGTAACGTGAAGAGATATTTGTGCAGGCCGGCATGATCGCTGCGACTACCGATGGGTTTTTTCTTACCTTTCGATAGTTGTTGGCGTTTTTTTGGACTCCACCATGCTTACCATCAGGTTTGGTGCAGACATTGTGCCGTGTCAGTGTAAAAAAAAGTTGGCCAGTGTTCGCATAATTAATTTAAATATATATTATTATAATACAAATTATATAATTCTTATCCGAAAAAAACATGGCGTATAAATAGAATACGTATGAATGTAGTTAAGTGGGTATTTGTTCATCTTTAATTAATTTATTTCGGACTTATTTATTGTAAGGGCATGCAATGCTTTCATGCATGTATGGAATGAACGCTACTGCCCGTCCCTTATGCAGTAAGCCCAAGACAAGCACCCGGGCGGTGCAGTTGGGGGAGCGCGCCGCCCAGATCTAGGCGTTAGCGGTGTGCGATGTGTTCCCGCTGACTGCTCTGGCGAAAACTCAAGAGGATGAGGGGAGGGTGCACCCACGCCGTCAGTGTATTAGGTGGATGCGGGGAGTGGCGACTATTCAACCACTTCCCGTTAAGTAGGCGAGGCCTGAACAAGGGCAGACGTCGCCGGATGCCGAGGAAGTTGGCCTGGACTTGCCCTTGGCACTCGGCAGGCGGGAGAAGGATCACTCCGGGGGTTTTAGTCGGTGCAAGTCCGAAACACTGGGGACAACCTCATTTAGCCCCCTGAAGTCCGTTTAAAAAAAAAAGCCACGTCAGTCACTCAGAATCGATAAAATTCTTTTTGAAATAAGACTGTTTGCATGAAATGCCGATATAATTCTAACTCCACCATCCATGAGGGAAGGAAAATTAGTTTAAAAACAATAAGGAAACAAAAATACGTTTATTGTATACGTTTTGAATTTGTGAAATAATCACGTACCTCACTTACTTGCATGTAAATAACGACTGGTTTATTATCGTATGGACGCGACATACAGCCGCAGATACAACCAAAGGTCGTTAAAGTAATGTGGCCATACTTTATAGGTCAGGTGAAGGACATGATTGAAGTTTAAACTCATTACATTCTGCATGCTACTTTGGGAGCAGAGATGGGCAAAATGTAATCTCATTAATGATGAACGATTACAAAATGTAGTCGTAATTTTAATTTTATGCTCTGTAATCATGATTAAACCTATTTAAAACATTAAGAAATCATAAATGTGTATACAATCTGGGATTTTGTAGAGTTTAAAACATAAATGAGCAAAATGCAGTCATATTAATGGTAAAAAACGTAAAATGTAATCGTTAATACTTTTTATTAATATGATTACATTTTGCCCATCTATGTTTGGGAGTGATTATATTGTGCCCAATTAATATCGCACTCGATTGAACTTGAGAGAGCACAGTGTAAACTCGTCGATAGCTCGCTATATACTGACTAACTGGAGACCCCATCTGAAAGTGAAATGTATATATTCTCGGCATACTATACTGTGGAAGACTGGCTATTGTAAAAGGTAATTGCGCTTAAAAATTGTTTACAAAGGAACGAAATTTACAAATTCATTTGTAAGACGTAATAAACATATAAAAATTAAAATGAAACACTGTGGATACATTTTGTGTACCTACACTACTTTTCATATTTTAACTAGTAAATGTAGGTATATATATATATATATATATATATATATACTAGCTGTCCCGGCAGACCTTGTTCTGTCCTATTTCTCTAAATCAGATTTTATTCTGCCAAAACCTATTGGCCCGTCGGCTGTTTAATGAAAATTGTTTGAAGAAACCTGGCCTTAATGCTATATGTATAAAAATTGACAAATATTGACATTAATATTTATAAGTCACTCGATTGCTTTGCCTTCCCGGAACCCGTCCACTAACATTTAAACTTTATGGTATGGTGTTAAAGTTCAAATTGACTTATAACGAATTTTTTGTATGAGAATACAGAAAAGTGTTATTTTTAAAAAGTTGCAGGGAATTTTTAAAATTTTTCTCTCCGTAATAACCATCCTCAGACTTCAACAAACACAACAAAAAAGAAATCAGCCAAATCGGTTCAGCCGTTCTCGAATTTCGCGCTTATCAAGACATTTAGCGATTCATTTTTATATATATATATATAAGTGACTAGCTAAAGTGATCCGGCTTTGCCCGGTAGAAATTTTACGCCCTTGGGGGTTGATTTTCTATATGGTCAAATCTTTGGTAAGGCAATAATTTTTATTAAGTTTTTTGCCTTACTAAGGCTCGCTTTAAGTCTTGAGACTTATTATGATCACATTAGGGTTTTAAGTTCCTTTCCGTTTCAAGACAGCAAGCCAATTCTCATCCGGTGTTTAAACGGCAAGCATCTTAATCAATTTATGGGAATTATTATGGTAAGCTCTAGTCAATTTTTGTCGTATTAGAAACCTCTCTACATCTCACTTAAGCCCCTGAAAATTGCTTAAGAAAAGTTCATCAGTTTCAAGATGATGGTCACAATGGTATCGTAAAAATAACTCTAGGAAACGTCCTTGCTGGGCATCATAAAACGGGGCAATACGTGTCGATCCTTATCGACTATGCGTACATTAAGCTATTGTTTTACTTTACAACTATTAAATCAAACAATAACCGATCAAGCCTGAAAATCTTTTACGATAATATCATCTCTTATCTCTACCGTGCCATCAGCCTATAGAATGATCTTCCAGATGATGTATTCTCTTCCTTCCAGTGACGTCCATAGGGTGGTAGGATAGGGTAGGCAAAATTCGCGTAATTAATTTGTATATCATATTATAGCAGGAAATATTACATTGCTTTTATAGGAAAGATAGACGGCGTATATAGAATAGATATGAATATAAATGGTTCCTTTTTTTGTTGAATTTTGGGCAATTTATTCTGGACTTATTTATCATAAGGACAAGCAATGCTTGCATGCATCTATGGAATGAACGCTTCTGCTTCCTTCTATGATATTGGGTTCATTACATGACTTGTGAAGTGACTTTTGAGCATGTCGGCATGATCACGACAACTGTTGATGAACAATTTTCAGCTTCTTGACAGTTGTAGTCGACTGAACTTTGTATTGTACTGTGCTTAAAATTAGAAGTCATTTTGGCTTACGTAAAACAAATATATTTTGTTTTTACAAACAGGATTGCGCTTGGCCAGAATCTTACCGGAATTTTCTGTAATAATTACATATTGAATCACCCTAAAGGAAATTGTATACAGTATGCAATAAAAACCTTGTCCGACCCGATTAGTGTTACAATAACATTACCGAAATATATCAGTAAATTATATTATTTATAAACATTTAATGCGAGCTCTGTGGAGTCGTAGAAGACATACACCATTTCTTGGTGGAATGTGTTCGGAGCGTTTCTATAAGAGAAATCATGTATAAACAATTTGGTTTGAACAGGTCTGATGTGGGTCTATTTCAGAGCGTCTTAGCTGAGCAAACATCTTGCGCAGCTGAGATGCTCTGTAGACTCACATATACATACATTGTTGAATTAGCATTTACACAGTGTGATTATGGGACTAACATGGTCAGCCTGATCCAAAGTCCCAAAAAAAAACCGGAGACAATAAAAAAAAAATAAACATTTAAAAGTTATAGTCTTATTCAATTTAAGGATTTGCATTATTTTAGATGTGATGTAAACTCGAATTAAATCGTACAAACTAATCAAACGATTAATTTATAAACGGTGTTTGGATATAACGGGGCACATAACCCTTTTGACATTATGGCCTACTAACATGATCTTCTGCTTTTTTTTCTTTGCTCACCAGCTGCGCACACTCCCTGTGATGTCATGTAAAGTTTCCCCATTTAATTAATGTTTATTTTATTTTATTCGGAATTTTTACACTGTAACTAAAAAGGATAATCTAAATAGAATCTAATATCGATATCGACCAGTCATGCACGTCGCATTGGGTGTTTGGATAGGGTAAGCAGATTCACATAATTAATGTAAATATTATATTATGATAATAAATATTATAATACCTTCACAGGGAAGATAGACAAATGGAATGGAGAAATGGATGTCGTGAAAATTGAATAGATTTCAATATAAAGGGTTCTTTTTTTTGTTTAAATTAAAGCAATTTATTCGTGGATAATTAATCGTAAGGGCATGCAATGCTTTCATGCATCTATGAAATGAACGCTACTGATATCGACTGTATACTAGATCACATATTCTTAAAAATACCTAACTACTGGAATTTCTTGGAAATGGATTTTTTTTTATCGATGCTTTTTTCTGTTATGGGTAACACTAATAAAATTTCTACTATATAAAAGAGATTGTTTTATTATTTTTATTGTCTCCGGCTTTTTTTTTGGGACTTTGGATCAGGCTGACCATGTCAATCCCATAATTACACTATACTTTTGTAACTACACTACACTATACTATAATTCTATATACTATTTCAATAATTGGTGTGTGAGTCTAAATAGCATCTCAGAAAAAGAGATTGACTTTTAAGTTTGAAACGCGAATACACGTGTCCCTGTTTCGTCTATCGGATGATTACTGATTTGTTGATGTTGTGGTCTTCTAGACGTGTTATTGTTGTTTGGACTGCTGTTGTGCGTCTGGAGACAGTGAGAGGATTCTCGGATAGCAAAATGCCTTGGGGAATCGGTGAATTTTCTAATAGGGTTAGGAGCAGTGCGCGTCGCTTGAGACCGTTGGTTTTGACGTCAATGAGAGACCCCTGAATATTAAAAATATTTACGAGCTCAAAAGGACTTATTTCCAGAGCCGTACATTTAAATATTTAAAAAAAATACTAAAAGAAACAATACTTAGGTAAAATACTTCATTATCTATTGTAATTTGCAATTTATTGTTATTTCGGTCTGCTTGGGTGTTTCATTTACTCTTACACCTATATTTTGTATGAAATTACAATAGATTTTGAGTAAGAATTGTACAGAAAGCGTTGTTTAAATAATGTATTTTCTTGGTTTTGCTATTACGCGACGGGCTTGTCAAAGACTACAAATGTATTTTACTTTAATCACCGCTCGGTCCTTATCAGCTGCCACTACAAAGCTTTGTATTCGTTTCGCTGTTTTGCAATAACAAAACGTATTTTATCGCAATGGCAACATTGGCAACGGTTGGAAAACCCGCCGCAATACCGTTTTGTTTACACCGACCAGTTTCGCTTGAGCCTTAAGTTTATTGAGGTCACATTCATTATCTGTTACGGACTAGTTATATTTTTTAGGATTGTTTCAATTACAATTGTTACTTTGTTGTATTTAGTTAATTATAATTGTATAAATAATATTTTTAGGTCTTTAATGTTATTCAGGGATGTATTATCTTTACCATCGAATACAACGGAGTAAGCGCAAAGTAGAGACCTTCATCAATGGGTTCTGCTCATCTGGAAAGGAAGATAGCGAGATAATATAGCTACTACACTTAATTTTATTTAAGAAAAAAACTGGCTATTTTTTCGGCTACTTTATATAACTTGTATTAAAACATTTTACAAATATCGCTTTAGACCTTACATGAAAACAAATTAATTAATAGAATATATTTTATTTCCTTAAACACTTTTTATATACAACTGTTTGGGAATTTCTAGTTTACATACATTTATACTTATTTAAGTACTAGCTGTCCCGGCAGACCTTGTTCTGCCCTATTTCTCTAAAACAAAGTCACATTGTTTTTTTTAACATTAATAGTTTCCCCGTCCGATTTTCTTGAAAATTGTTTGAAGGAACCTGGCCTTAATGCTATGTGTATAAAAATTGACAAATATTGACATTAATATTTATACGTCATCACTCAATAATTGTTTTGCATTCCCGGAACCCGTCCACTAACATTTAAACTTTATGGTATGGTGTTAAAGATCAAATTGACTTATAACAAATCTTTTGTATGAGAATATAGAAAAGTGTTGTTTTTAGACTTTTTCAGTTTTTTTTTTAATTTTTCTCTCCGTAATAACCTTCCACAGACTTCAATAAACACAACAAAAAAGAAATCAGCCAAATCGGTTCAACCGTTCTCGAGTTTCGCGTTTATCAAGACATTTTGCGATTCATTTTTATATTATAGATTTATGTAACTATAAGATTTAAAAATTAATCAACAATTTAATTACTTCTAGTTTACTATAATGTGACTAGCTGTGTTAGAAATAAACCTTTAAAAGTGGTAATTAATTTTTTGCCCAGACGCTCATCCAAAAGCTACCAGACGACATTAAAATATCCAGCATCCGTTTAAGTTACGCAATGTATAATTATATACATATATCGAGTAAGTAATGGGTCATAGAGAACTAAAGTCATCGAGATATCTTAGGAGGTTAACAGGCTGATGTAGCAGAGGGCTGGTCATATTTTCCGAAGAACTGATACCCGCTTGAGAAGACGTGCTCTTCAGTGGAGATCACGCCTCGGTAAGTGTAGTGTAGGACGCCTTCTGGCTAGGTAGAGCAACTTTTTGTGCGAGGTTGCAGACATTTCTTGGATGAGAAAAGCCAGAGATCGGGCTGAGTGGTGAAGCTTGAGAGACGCCTATGTACAGCAGTGGATGAATACGGGTTGATATAGCGATATATAAAGGTTAAGATACTATGAATAGTAACAACTTTATATAAACAGTTCCGAAAAGAAAAATAATGAAATCTTTTAGTTTTTTATAAGACATTCCTTTACAAAATTGAAATGTTTTAACAACAAAGTGAAGTGGTGCTACTGCATAGGATGTCGCCAGGTTATTGGAGAAATATGGATCCTCAGGTCTCACTGACAACGAGCTGAGGGACATCCTGAAGGTTTTTATAAGTAGGAATCTTTATCGCATCGGGTCCACCGAACTCAAGTATGCCCTGAGTCCATGCAGGATTTTATAATAAACTACAAAGGATGTTAAGTGTGGAAAAATATTGGCAGGTTCAATTTCAGACAAAAGTAAGGCTGGGAAATATGTAAACACTGTATACAATTATTTTAACTTTCTCTAAAATGGATAATTTGTCACGACACTTTTTGCCATTATTTATAGGGCTTGATCCTATTTGTATATAGGCTATAAAGGAAGAAGACATAATACAATAAAGATAGTAATCAAAAGCCAAGCACAGGAATTGCACTATTGTCACCTTTAGGACGGTTCTATTAGATATCAATTGTCCGCTCGGGACCTAATTGATCGCGGAGTTCGTATATTTATTGGCTATGACTCTTTCGCTGGGGCTAAAATGCATAATATCGAGCATCGTCGCAAATTCACCTGCATCGCAGTCTTTTTTCTGTTGCACAATGGAATTGAGATCGCAAATCAGCAGGCGCAGCGTGGGGTGCCTCCCGGCAATGCGGAGTGACGACCTACGGCAGTTGGCGAGAAAAGATTGTATGAGAAGAGTCAAAGACCGGGATCAGTAGAGAGATCATGTCCAGCTGAACTACATTGCCTAATTCCATCAGTCCCATTTCACCACAAAATCACCAGACTGTCAAATATCATTCGAATGTGGTCGATGTTACGTATATCAATACGAAAAGATAAGCTCGCCCGATTGCTGATGGGGCTCTTGCGCCGCGTAAGCTACTCAGTTTGGAACACCGGCGTAGAGTGACCTGCCTTTCGGTTTTCTATAGACTATACTCTGGAGAGTGTGCGGCTGAGTTGTATGATTTGGTTCCCCCTCCCCCTTCTACCATAAATTGACAAGACGTCGTGCAGGTTTGCACCCTTATGTGGTTGACATTCCAGCTGCTCGCACGAAGCGATTCGCCTCCTTCTTTTTCCTGCGAACCGCCAAGGAGTGGAATTCACTTCCTGCGTCTGTGTTTCCATCTTCTTATGACATGGGAATCATCAAACGTCGAGTGAATCGGTATTTGCTAGGCGAGCGTGCTCCATCGTCGGCATCATCATCGCTTTCCATCAGGTGAGACTGAGGTCAAGCGCAAGTCTATCAGTAATTAAAAAAAAGCTCCCAGGGTTCATATTTCTACATTATTAAGAATTGAAGAAAGAAGATTGAATAGGTATTTATTGAGTGGGCGCGGTCCATCAACGGCTTTTCACCTTTCAACAGATGTAATTATGGTTAAATGTACGCCTGTATAAAATGAAAAAGAAAACTTCCTTTAATATATAAACATGAGCCAGCTGGCATGAATTCTCGATTATATTAACATAATATTATGTTCTGAACCTTAAAGGCCAAGTTTTACTGGTCGCCTGTCCATTGCACAAACATATTGCGTATTTAGTGAAAGCATTGTTGGACATACATTTAATTTTACGATTAGCAGACGACCACGACACTATTACAAAACAAGGAAAATTGCGTTTTAATATAATAATCACTTAGATACATAATGAGTGCAATTATTTTATTCAAAGTTAATTATTATTGTTGAGGAAACTTCTGAATTAATTTTAAGAAAGCTTAAGGTTCCGTTTCCAAAACGAAAATAAAGTATTCTTTTAAAGTCAATTCGATATATCGAGACCCTTTTTCTCAGAAACGCGTGAAAGAATCAAGTTGGAATTAAAATCGAATACTCCAATTAGTGATGAAAATGCCCGGGAATTTTCCCAAAGTGCCCAAAACTTGTATGGGGAATATTCCCGGGAATTTACGAAATGTTCGCGGAAGTGCTGGGCACTTTGGGAAAATTCCCGGGCATTTTCATCATTAACTCCAATCTAGGGATCATTATGACTCAGAAAAAAAATAAACCTTCTATGTTAACGCAATCAAAATATACGTCCATTTAGGTCTCATTAATCTACGCTTTGTTAATCCCTTCCTCACTGTTTTCTGTGCGTTGACACATTGAGTGGGTGTCAGCTGAAAATCAGTGCTAGGTAGGTAAAAGAAGAATTCGGACCCCTAGACCCGGTTAGCAGCAATGAGGAGATGATACCCCGGGGGTTTTAAAGAGCAAGAGTCTGGCACACCGGGGTCGCTGGCCTCCCGGGGGCTCCGACGGTCCTATGTAGGATTTTCCCGGATTACCAAAAAAAAGGTTGCTCAGCTGGTCACTTAACATTTGCTGAGCTTACCACATCACAGCATTTGATTTAGTTGTTTTCTAACTTCATTAACCTGCTCTTCTATGTTATATGTTATGTTGTGTGCCAAATAAATGTTCATTCTTTTTTTTAAGCAGTATCATTTATACCGTTTTCAAGGTAAACCAAACTTATAGGGTAATGCCTGATGACCTAGAATCACGTAGCAACAAGGTAGGAACAGGAAAAAAAAACCGTAAATTAAAAATCCAAAACACATTTTTTTAGTGTTTTAAATTTATACCACCAAGTTTGTACGGAACCTTCAAGCGTTTGCTTGACTCACACCTGTCAGGTATTTTTTATTAGCTTATTAATGTGGTGATTACTTCGATACATAGGTACCTAAATGCCTTCCGTCGTGGTATATGTGACCAGGCATAATAGCGGCGATTGTTAATAGACTCTCGTCCCTTGGTGGTCTTTTTGTGGTGTTCTTTTCGGCATGGCCTACGATGGTGGACTGGGAAAGACCTTCATAACAAAACCAGGCATGGTGGGCGAACGCAAAGGGCGCTCAGCCAGCGAAATTTATGGGTTGGACCTCTACTTGGCCGGCCGACCAGTTGAAGAACGAATCTAACGGTGATCTACCAGCGTTTCGGAAGCGACTACCTTGAGAAGAAACGCCGAAAGAAACTCAAGGCTGCGTCGGAGTGAAACGGAGTTATTTAAACGATAGTTGACGGACCTATCTTTAATCGGCGGCGCCGACGACGCCACGATATTGTCACTGTGTTCAACCAATACATAAATAAATCCTTTTATTTCGTTGACTGTGGTAGCTTAGTGAATAAGGGGCCGGTATGCACATAAGACAACGAGAATGGCCGGAAATTCGTATCCCAGCACGTTCCTCTGTGTTATTCCAGTTTTTTTTTTAATTTTATTTTTACACTGGCACGACATAGTGACTACAGAGTACCTGATGGTAAGTACAGTGTAGTCCAAAAACGAAAGCGACTATTAAAGGATGAAAATCCATTGATAGTCTACATCGTCATGTCGGCCCACATATACCACGACTGAAGGTCTCTAGGTATATGAGCTACTGGATATACACAAGCTGATCCCGAAACGCGACAAGCTGAAACTGGTCACTATGACGGGCTTTACACCCAAATACTGTGGTCGCGATCCAGACGGGCACCGACGCCCTACCACCTCGCTGCTGCTCGTTTAGCACCACCCAGGAGTCACGTGTAGGGAAACTAGGGTAAAGCCTACGGACGCGAGCAGCTTCGACTCCTAAAATTTCCCAGATTAAGTAAGTACGGTTTTTGACACCAGATACTCACCAATGAAAGAAAACATTCCGAGGAAGCCTGCATGGCATGTAATTAAAATGTCATGTGTACTAGTGTTGTGAGAACGGTGACCAGCAAGCTACTGGTCACGTCACATTTAAGCGCAACGTGGATACAACTACTAATGTATTTCTGCTCACACCGAAACGGGTGTAGCGTGACAATATTTCATTATTATTACCTATGGGTAAAATCCCAGACGGGGCTGTCCGGGTAGCGGTGAGGACAGCGACCCCAGAGTGCCAGGCTTATGGTGGTAGGGCGATTACTTGAACTGGCTCATGACTACAGTATATGAGTGTAAAGACCGTCACAGTGACTCGCTTTGGCTTATCGCGTTCCGGGATCAGCTTGTGTATGTCCAGTGGCTCATATACCTAGAGACCTTCAGTCGTGGTATATGTGAGCCGACATGACGATGTAGACTATCAATGGATTTTCATCCTTTGATAGTCGCTTTCGTTTTTGGACTGCACTGTACTTACCATCAGGTACTCTGTGGTCACTATGTCGAGCCAGTGTAAAAAAAAAATCCTACTTACTAAAAAACTCTGGATTGTTTCTCTACTAGCTGCCAGCTGGGCCTCGGGATCCATATTCCTCCAACAACCCGGCAAGTGTAAATAAAAGCTAGTTCAATTGATATTTCAACACAGCATTGAAAGTAAAAAAAATTATTATAAGTCTCATTATGTAAGGTTGCAGACAGCTGGAAGATCGCCTTGACCTGCAGCCGAGGTCCGCCTGCCACACGTGTGATGTGACCTCACACTGGTGTTGCCAGGTCAGACATAGCAAATATCACACCAGGGTAAAACAGACAAGATTTCCGATATGCTTTTTTTTTGTAAAATAATAATAATATATCGTCACACTATATTCCATTTGTGATGAGTAGGGGTGCATTAGTGGCTATCAACTTTGCGCGCATATATCGTGCCCAATGCGAGCAGCAGCGCAGCTGGTCGCCGTTCTAAAGGCACTTATTTATTTATTTTAAAGGGAAACATACAGAAATATAAAAATAAAAACAAAACTACACAAAAAATGTTACACAAGCCAGCAAAGTTTCCACAAAGATTTGTACAAAAATATAAATCAAGCTATAAAATAACAATAAGAGAAAATCAATCAAATATACTTACATATATGTTACATATAAACAGTACATATGTAAAAAGAAATACAGTAAAGAAAAAAATTGAACTTAAGCTAATATTTTCACTTATGTATAACATTTGTAATAAATCTCATGCGGAGTTCCTCACGATGTCTTCCTTCATATGTATGTAAGTATGAGGTACCTGATTCCGTACTTAATTACGAAATAAACACTATTATTATTAAAAAAATTATACAATAATTTGCAAATAAACGATACACAACGGATTTTGTTAACTGATTCTTAAACATCTAGACATTTCGCCTACCTATGAAATGTCAATCGAGACAAGTGATAAAGTGGAGGAAATCGAAACATTACGAAATTCGAATAACCTGGCAACACAACTTCACAGCGTTACTATCACATTTGTAAACCTTAACATTATGATAAATCCTACTTGATATTTAATACTTCACGATTTTTTCTAATATCTATAGGACACCTTGTACGATACAAAACGTTACCGGAACAAATATAGCATAAATAATAATATAAATCCATATAATTCGATATCCCAGTTGCAAAAACGTTTTTTTTAATTCAGAGAGCACTGAAGAGAGAGGGAGTGAAAGAGTTTTAACACTGATAATGATAAATTGATTGTGTTGTGTATTTCAGCATTTTGTGAAACCTTGATTCTTGTAAGTGAATTATTTTAAATGTGATACAATAATTGTGTCTTCTCCTATTAAACCTAATAAATAAACTTTATTTTGTTTATGGTATAAATATATATAATAATAAATAATATATCGCCACGGTGGTCACCCCATGTCTCTTTCGGAGTAATGGAGAAAATGGAGTAAATTCGGAGAGATGCAATAGTGGCGGTGCGCGGCGCCACGAATAATTGTGGGTTCGCATGCCGGCACGTGCCTCTGGGTGTTTCCAGATTAGGTGCGAATTTACGCTCCACATACTCACCGGTGGAGAAAAACATGATGAGGAAACCTGTATAGCATCTAATAGATATATCATGTGTAAGTGTCCTCAGAACGGCGACCACTGCGCTACAGATTAAGTTGGGCACGACATATATGCGTGAAATGGATGTATTAACTAATCTATCTCTCGTTATCCTGGAAGGGACACAGCGTGCTTATCTATACATATATAAAAAAATCAATTGCTGTTCGTTAGTCTCGCTAAAACTCGAGAATAGCTGAACCGATTTGGCTAATTTTGGTTTTGAATTAATTGTTGAAGTCCAGGGAAGGTTCGAAAGGTGAGTAAATATGAAAAAAATGCTAGGAATATAGTAAAAACAACAATTTCGTTTTCGTATACAAACCACTCTGTCCCCAGCTGTCAAACATATTATGATGTCAATCAAAACAAAACAAAGCCTTCATGTTGATTAGAGGTTGCATGTCATTAATGCGCCTTATATTTAATGCGCCATTATAATTTATACGCCAAGTAATCAAACAAAAAATAACCCAAAAACGTCCCATAAGGCATTATAGTAAAAATATCATTACCACATACATACTACACACCCAGATATGACTTAGGTCTTTCAATGCAATTTTATTTCTATTAGACTGCGACAGGCCAATAACTTTTAGCAGAATGAAATCTGACGGAGCAGCTATTAACATAAAAAAAAAACAATGTAAATTTGTTTTAGAGAAATAAATAGGGCAGAACAAGGTCTGCCGGGACAGCTAGTATTATATATATACCTACTATGTTATATACTACTACTATATATGTATGTATATAAATATTTGCTGGAAATTTATCAACGGGAATATCTATCGAACATAAAACAAACTTCATTATCACGAAACTTTTTGCTTCCTACCAAAAAATCGTAAGTATTTATAGTCTGTGTAAACCATAGACAATGCATTCGAGAGTTTTTAAGTGCATTGTAATCTAAATGGCATAGATACAAAAACTAAACAGACAAAGATAGATCGTCAAAGAAAAAAAAAACATTTAGAGATCCGATATAGGTTCTCGTCACAGGGATTTTTAAATCTCCAAAGGCATGTGCCACGACGTTTGTTTTATTTTTTCTCTGTGATATATGATTCGACGAACGGAATGCATACCAATGCAGGGGAATTCGGAATGCGTGCTACTGGAAATAAAAACTATTGACTTTAACGCAACGGAATAAAGTTTAAAAAGATCGACAAATCTTTTACATTGCCAGTTAAAAAAAAAACAATTTGACACACGTCTGAAGGGCGTTTAACGATTGTGAAGTTAAAACTTTAATAGTTAAGAGTAGAGCTATAAAAAACACTTTGTAAGGGTGATGACTCACTGCAACCATCAAACTTCGTAAAAATACCGGCCTGGAAAATTCGGACAAAGGTCAGATATTGAATTTCGCACAACGTTTGATCCAAAACCGCAAAATATATTAATCTAGCTCATTACGATGACGACAAAGCATTACGTTGTTGCACGACAAGAAATTCCATATAGTTCAGACTCGATCCGGACGGATCCACGAGTATTATTAAAACCAGAGATGGGCAAATTGTAATCTGATTAATGATTAACGATTACAAAACGTAGTCGTAATTTTAATTTTCTTGCTCTGTAATCATGATTAAATCCATTTAAAACATTAAGAAATCATAAATATGTATGCAGTCTGGGATTCTGTAGTGTTTAAAACATAAATGAGCAAAATGCAGTATATAGTAAAAAACGTAAAATGTAATCGTAATCATTATTATTAATCAGATTACATTTTGCCCATCTGTTATTAAAACATACAGCTCAAACAATATAGCTCAGGGCTTCTTAAACTATGGGGTCGCGTAACAAAATTCTGCGGTCGAGAGAGATTTTAATGGCAAATATTTATATATACTATTTTATAATATCACTAGAGTTGGCGGAATACAGTGGACTTGCAGCGTCTAGACACGCGCAGAAAGACGGTCAGAATCCACTTTTATTTTTGATACTATAATAAATAAAATTTTATAATTATTTGTGCAATTTTGAATTTTCAATTTTTGTATGTTTCAAAACGAATTCTAAAACTATATATTTTCATATGTATATGTATATTGTTACCTAATAAATAAATAATAAAAAAATTTTAATTTATTTTTCTTTTATATTTGTATGGGGTTGTCAAGAAACTCGCAATCATAAATGGGGTCGTGAATGACAAAAGTTTAATAAGCCCAGCTATAGCTATTTCGGTATGATAATATTCGGATTTTTTTTAATCCTGACTCGTCCTAGTGGCTACATCACATCTGATGGTAAGCATTGTACAATCCAACAAACGACAACGGCTATCAACAGTAAACAAAAACCTATTATCAGTCGTAACAGTTATGCAGGCCTGCGCATATACCTCTTCGGGCTTTGTTTAAAGAACCCCATATCATAGGATGGTGGGAACACGCTCGCCGGAAGACCATTCCACAGCCCAGCGACACGGCAAAAGAAGGAGTTAGAGAGCTTCTTAGTTCTAGCCGGGATGTGAGTTATAGTATAGCTGTGAAAATTTGGAGATTAACAGATGACGGCTTATTTTTACTTATACTTTTGCTCTTATTTTAGGTATGGTAGAAGTCCATATTATGGGACACTGTCCCTATTTATGATACACAATGTGAATATAATCATTTATAAAAAGAATACCAAATTATGGTAAAAGTCCGTATTATGAGACACATTTTCAGGTTGGTCGTACATTACCGCTATTATATAATCTGTTTAAGTCAAAAATACTATTTAAATCGTATCATACAATTGTCTTATGATTATTTAATTAATATAGCTAGTTTTTATTGAATGTTAATTTGTAAAAATAATATTAATAGCTTTTTATGAGAGGAATCTCTATGTCCCTATTTATGAGACACTTAAAAAGTAGATGGCCCCAATGTCTCATGATGTATGTCCCTATTTTTGAGACAGTTTAGAAATCAATAAGACTGATTTTAAAATAACTATTTATTAATTTTAAATCACAATACTTATAAAATAGATAATAAACTTGAATCTTAAATAACAAATAATTAGTCTTTACTAAATTAAATGAGAAATAAATGAAAATTATAAAAATATTTAATTCACTTTTATTCTTTAATTTTCTTTTGCAGTTCTTTTACTTTGTCCATCAGTTTTTTCTTTTCTTCTTGTAACTTTTTTTTTATTACTTATAGGCGAACGCTTGACCTCAATCACACCTGGTGGAAGGTGAAGATGAGTCCGACGATGAAACGTGTTCGCCCAGCAATTGCCTATTCACTCTTCTCTTAAAGACTCCCAGGTCATAACATCGCGAAAATACTGCCTCTGGAAGCGTATTCCATTCTTTAGCCGTTCGCATGATGAATGTAGAAGCGAATCTTTTCGTGCTGATATAAGGAACATCCACCACATACGGATGTTATCCCACACGATGTCTAGTGGTTTCGCGGTGGAATGGTGATCCTTTTTATGCCAACACGCTCTCTGCTTCAGGACAGAGGAGTAAACATCTTTCATCACAGTTAAAAAAAATTGTAGGAGAAATATTACATACATTTTTACTTTCAAAATATGCTCCAGACTTTTTAAACCACTCTTGCAATTCTACACAAGTGACAGCTGCTCTTGTAACACTCAAATGTTGGGGTTTCCTTATAGCTAATTCTGAATGACGTTTTCTAAACCCTTCATACCAGTGGCGACTAGGACGACTCTGTAAACGGAGTTTTTACAGCTAATTTTTGGACATATTTTTGAACACAATCCAATAACTCAGTTTTTGTTACAGGTGCTCCTATTGCAGCCCTGTCTAGCACCCATTTGACAATATCATCTTCTTCCTGAGACGATAAGACTGTTTCTGGTTTAGATTTTTTTTTATCTCATCTAGCCCAATACTTTGTTTCTGCCTAGAGTAGCCACAGATACTTCGAAGGCAACAGCTACTCTCCGTAATGATGACCCGGTATCTTTTATTGCTTTTAAAGCATTTTCTACATCTATTGGGTCATATTTAAGTCTTTTATCAAGCACTTTTGAACACAACACTTTCTTTTTTGCTGATTGAGACGGCTGTTGTCCCCATTACTCCGATTTTCAATAATTTGTTTTTTGTTGTTCACTGTTGACACGTAACCTAAAATATCGAGAGATATGTCGATGGGGGGAGTCGAAGCTGCTCGCGTCCGTAGGCTTTACCCTAGTTTCCCTACACGTGACTCTTGGGTGGTGCTAAACGAGCAGCAGCGAGGTGGTAGGGCGTCGGTGCCCGCCTGGATCGCGACCACATTACATGGGTGTAAAGCCCGTCATAGTGACCAGTTTCAGCTTGTCGCGTTTCGGGATCAGCTTGTGTATATCCAGTAGCTCATATACCTAGAGACCTTCAGTCGTGGTATATATGGGCCGACATGACGTTGGAGACTATCAATGGATTTTCATCCTTTGATAGTCGCTTTCGTTTTTGGATTACACTGTACTTACCATCAGGTACTCTGTAGTCACTATGTCGAGCCAGAGTAAAAAAAAAAATTTCACTAATTAATAAAAGTATAAAAATCATATTTTAAATATTTCAATAATATCAAATAAAAAATTAAGAAAAAAAAACTTGCAAAATTAATGTTTTGATTTTAGGTTAAGTTTTGAAATTAACGTAATTAAATTGAAAATACTTACTCAGAAATAACTATTTGAAGTTATGCTGATAAATAATTTGTTATATTTAATCATTTTACTTTTTTAATACTAAAAATTATTGATATTTTAATTAAAAACGCATAACAGTACACTGTCTCATTAATGGGGACAATCATAAGACTTGATGTCCGTATTGAGTGATACGCGGTGTAAAGTGTTCCATATACCGGTACGTCTACGTTAACAAGTGTCGGTATTGTGAGACACTCAAAAATAAAATAATATTGCTATAAATTAACATAAATGCAAATAACATACAATATCTATAATTTATAAGCTTTTAGATTACACTTACATTATGTATATAAATATAATAAAATATATAATTTCATCCAAGTAAAAAACTGTACAGTAGTTATCGTTCAACTCTTTTAAGCCACGGTTTTGAATACCAACAACAAACCTCATGCTTTTATTTTTTTTTTTTTCAAAACATACAAGTAATAATTAACAATTAGACTTGTTAATTTCATTCAAAAATGATAAAATTATGTGTTTATTATATTTTTTAAAAGTATATGGTAGAAGTCCATATTATGGGACACTGTCCCTATTTATGATACACAATGTGAATATAATCATTTATAAAAAGAATACCAAATTATACTTTTAAAAAATATAATAAACACATAATTTTATCATTTTTGAATGAAATTAACAAGTCTAATTGTTAATTATTACTTGTATGTTTTGAAAAAAAAAATATAAAAGCATGAGGTTTGTTGTTGGTATTCAAAACCGTGGCTTAAAAGAGTTGAACGATAACTACTGTACAGTTTTTTACTTGGATGAAATTATATATTTTATTATATTTATATACATAATGTAAGTGTAATCTAAAAGCTTATAAATTATAGATATTGTATGTTATTTGCATTTATGTTAATTTATAGCAATATTATTTTATTTTTGAGTGTCTCACAATACCGACACTTGTTAACGTAGACGTACCGGTATATGGAACACTTTACACCGCGTATCACTCAATACGGACATCAAGTCTTATGATTGTCCCCATTAATGAGACAGTGTACTGTTATGCGTTTTTAATTAAAATATCAATAATTTTTAGTATTAAAAAAGTAAAATGATTAAATATAACAAATTATTTATCAGCATAACTTCAAATAGTTATTTCTGAGTAAGTATTTTCAATTTAATTACGTTAATTTCAAAACTTAACCTAAAATCAAAACATTAATTTTGCAAGTTTTTTTTTCTTAATTTTTTATTTGATATTATTGAAATATTTAAAATATGATTTTTATACTTTTATTAATTAGTGAAATTTTTTTTTTTACTCTGGCTCGACATAGTGACTACAGAGTACCTGATGGTAAGTACAGTGTAATCCAAAAACGAAAGCGACTATCAAAGGATGAAAATCCATTGATAGTCTCCAACGTCATGTCGGCCCATATATACCACGACTGAAGGTCTCTAGGTATATGAGCTACTGGATATACACAAGCTGATCCCGAAACGCGACAAGCTGAAACTGGTCACTATGACGGGCTTTACACCCATGTAATGTGGTCGCGATCCAGGCGGGCACCGACGCCCTACCACCTCGCTGCTGCTCGTTTAGCACCACCCAAGAGTCACGTGTAGGGAAACTAGGGTAAAGCCTACGGACGCGAGCAGCTTCGACTCCCCCCATCGACATATCTCTCGATATTTTAGGTTACGTGTCAACAGTGAACAACAAAAAACAAATTATTGAAAATCGGAGTAATGGGGACAACAGCCGTCTCAATCAGCAAAAAAGAAAGTGTTGTGTTCAAAAGTGCTTGATAAAAGACTTAAATATGACCCAATAGATGTAGAAAATGCTTTAAAAGCAATAAAAGATACCGGGTCATCATTACGGAGAGTAGCTGTTGCCTTCGAAGTATCTGTGGCTACTCTAGGCAGAAACAAAGTATTGGGCTAGATGAGATAAAAAAAAATCTAAACCAGAAACAGTCTTATCGTCTCAGGAAGAAGATGATATTGTCAAATGGGTGCTAGACAGGGCTGCAATAGGAGCACCTGTAACAAAAACTGAGTTATTGGATTGTGTTCAAAAATATGTCCAAAAATTAGCTGTAAAAACTCCGTTTACAGAGTCGTCCTAGTCGCCACTGGTATGAAGGGTTTAGAAAACGTCATTCAGAATTAGCTATAAGGAAACCCCAACATTTGAGTGTTACAAGAGCAGCTGTCACTTGTGTAGAATTGCAAGAGTGGTTTAAAAAGTCTGGAGCATATTTTGAAAGTAAAAATGTATGTAATATTTCTCCTACAATTTTTTTTAACTGTGATGAAAGATGTTTACTCCTCTGTCCTGAAGCAGAGAGCGTGTTGGCATAAAAAGGATCACCATTCCACCGCGAAACCACTAGACATCGTGTGGGATAACATCCGTATGTGGTGGATGTTCCTTATATCAGCACGAAAAGATTCGCTTCTACATTCATCATGCGAACGGCTAAAGAATGGAATACGCTTCCAGAGGCAGTATTTTCGCGATGTTATGACCTGGGAGTCTTTAAGAGAAGAGTGAATAGGCAATTGCTGGGCGAACACGTTTCATCGTCGGACTCATCTTCACCTTCCACCAGGTGTGATTGAGGTCAAGCGTTCGCCTATAAGTAATAAAAAAAAAGTTACAAGAAGAAAAGAAAAAACTGATGGACAAAGTAAAAGAACTGCAAAAGAAAATTAAAGAATAAAAGTGAATTAAATATTTTTATAATTTTCATTTATTTCTCATTTAATTTAGTAAAGACTAATTATTTGTTATTTAAGATTCAAGTTTATTATCTATTTTATAAGTATTGTGATTTAAAATTAATAAATAGTTATTTTAAAATCAGTCTTATTGATTTCTAAACTGTCTCAAAAATAGGGACATACATCATGAGACATTGGGGCCATCTACTTTTTAAGTGTCTCATAAATAGGGACATAGAGATTCCTCTCATAAAAAGCTATTAATATTATTTTTACAAATTAACATTCAATAAAAACTAGCTATATTAATTAAATAATCATAAGACAATTGTATGATACGATTTAAATAGTATTTTTGACTTAAACAGATTATATAATAGCGGTAATGTACGACCAACCTGAAAATGTGTCTCATAATACGGACGTTTACCATATACGTATAATTTTACTATAGTATCCATCACTAATACATTTTGTAGTCGATTTATTTATTGTATGTAATAGTTTATTTTAGTATTGTTTATTTTTCAGTAGGTGTGTTTCTATTGATTAAACTTATTATTATAAACACTTATATTTAAGATTATTTAAGCTAGATGTTATTTCCATTTATTGTGTTTTTTATTGCTTATAGATATTTCTAATTAGATGTAACACGAACGCGGCCCTTTTTAGGGGGGACCGGGGACTTAGGAACCGGGGCGGGGGAAATTAGCGCTGCAGGCTTCCTCTGTGGCTTTAGGCTGATGAAGGTCCCATTTTCGCCATGTGTATATGTTATGTATTTTCTTTTGTTTCTATGTGTTCTTTGTGTTGCTGCATTTAAATTTCTGGCTTTTTGTTGGTTTGTGGCGAAATAAATACATTTACATTTCATTTCAAATCGGATGATGGATGTAGTGCGCAGTAGCGGTCATTCCATAGATGCATTAAAGCATTGCATACCCTTACAATAAATAAGTCTGAAATAAATTGTTTAAAGTTAAACAAAACAAGAAAACATTTATATTCATATCTGTTCTATTTTTACGCCATAAATCTTTTCTACGAGGGCAATATAACATTTACTATAATTACATAATATTAAAAGAATTACGTGAATTCTGCCTACCTTGTCCAAATACTCTATGCACGTCACTGGTAGTGCGCAACCGCCCTAAAAGAAACTATAAATTATTAAGCTTAGAAAAGTTATTATTGTATTATTAAATTGTACCGTATGGTTATCATCTTAACAATTAGGTTTGTATTTGGTCTATAGTCCTGCACAATTACTTAAGTCAGTTGTGAAATTTAATTCAATATACACACGATTGCAATCAATTTATTTGTTTACCCTACATGGTTTGTGGCGTAATGTTAGCACATAGAATTAAGAAATATATAGAAACCACACACATGCTCCAAAACTGATGTGTTTTTTACCCGGCGTAAATGAGGTGATTTTTTTTTACACCAGCTATGAGGCGGATAGTGCCAGCTGACCGATCTATTCAAGACCTGGCTGATGCCTTTGGGGCCGTGGCCGCTCAGGAGGGCTGGGCACTCCTCGAGAAGTCAACGGAGCGGGGTGACGCACTCCGCTAAAAATACTTTTATTCTCCCTCGTAATAGTGTCTATGGGCGCATCAAGACCGAGCTGTGGAGCATTGGTTATAAGATCCACAGTATATGTAGAAGTAGTCATCGACCTATTCAAGACCTGTCTGATGCCTTTGCACTGATGTCCGCTTGTGTCCGAGCTACCATCTAGCAACCTCGAGAAGATAATAAAGCGGGGTGAGGCACTCCGCCGAAAAACATTGAGCAGTGTCGGAGATGGTTTTTGTTCTCAGGCGAAATAGTGCCTAATGGGCGTGGCATGACCGGTGGTGAGTTAACAATAGGACGCACAGACCCCATCCATATATAGAAGTCACCTTGGGATTTTAACCGATAAGTCCTGCACACCTCGGCCACGCCACGTTTGCTTGCGGCCGTGATGGTCAATGAGCATTGTCTCCAAGTAAAAAAGCTATGAGGCAAGTATTACATGTACAAAATTTTGATATAAATTTTTTGATCTGAACCTGTGAGAGAGGCGTTTGTGAGTGCCTTTGCTCTGAACAGACTTGACATCGGGATGTTTAACAAAATCTTAACAGAACTATTTTATCTGATGAGGCGTCTGGCTTTTTCAGATCAATGGCACCATATGTAATATGTTAGGTATTTCTGTATTAGGGTACGATGGGGCTGACATACGTACACACGTAAAAGTCCCTTAAATAAATAGAATTAAAAAAAAATTTTTTTTGATACTATGATTGTGTAATAAGAATTTTTCCTCATAATAGTATGTATACAATAAAACCTGTGAACAAAATACCAGCATCAAGTAGACATTATCGAACAAACCTTTCCAGGGCGATGTCGACTATCGAATTTCGTGGATTAGAGTGCTGCCTAAAAAGCCTTTATTGCTCGGAATATATTGAAACAGAGTACTTTTTTCTTTTTTTTTCAATCAATGTATTTAAAGGGCTTTCGACTGCCACATGCAGTCATGCCAGCCCTATCGTGCTACACCATAAATATAAATAAAAATATAAACAGTACACTAAGTGTTATTGGCACACGATAGAAGAAAGAGTACTTTTTTTTCTCTTTATTTATTTAAAGGGGTTTTATCACAGAGAGAGCGCGTCCCCCTCGTATAGGCAAAACACTTACAGTTAACTCAAGTCACCTCTAGGTAAAGTGCAACCAGCATTTTGGCCTGCTCAGAAAGCGGAAGGGACAGAATGCAGTTGCAAGTGCCCACAAGATAGTTGACAACCGGTATATCCCGACGTTGTGCTTCGTTCCGGACACACTGCATCAGCAAATGATAAACATCTTCCACGCCACATGTCATACAGTTTGGGGGGTCGGAGATTCCTATTAAATATTTGAATTAAATTAAAGAGTACTTTGTAATCCGACAAATTACAGAAACAATCTATTTAAACTACACATCATACTAAGCAAATTATATATAATGCTATAATATGGATGTAATTTTTTTATGTGATGACAAAGAGCGCTGGATTAAACAGGGTCCGGATTATTGCAATCCGCTGAATGTTGCTTCACGGTGGTCCGCATGTTTGGTACTAGATTGTCTTTCCACATATTTTTTAATTCAATTTATTAGCACAGAGTTAAGTCTTACAAAGCTTAACCTTGTACATGTGTAGGTATATTGAATATAATAATATTATCATTAACAAGGCACGAGTGAGTAAATTCAATGTTGAATTCTTGACATTGGCCACTTAAGGTGGTTCTTAATCACTCCACATGATTATTGTTAAATAACCTTCTTAATGTTATTTTGCTTAAATTCAGTTTTTATAATAAACTATCTGTAATGACCCGGCTTTGTCCGGATAGTAATAATTTACTCCCTTCATACATGCATTTTAATTTCTAAGCAAAATTTGACTGATTTTCAAACAAACTTTCAAACCGTATCCCCCTTAGGGATGAAATTTAAAAAAAACTCGCCCTTAGCAGGTGCGTACGCCATATACAGAACCCAATGTCTAAATTTCATGATTTTATTTTTAGTAGTTCCGGCTCTACGGTCATATATCAATTACTACAAGTGTTTTTATATATCTTTATATAAATAGATTGATATTTATAAAATTATATAGCCCCTAAAACAGAAACCTATTTCTTTATATTAGTGTTCTGAGTTCAAAAACTTATTATATATAACTTAAATTCACAGACAACACTAAAAATGAAAAAAAAAACATCAGGCACTCAAGATAAACATACGTTATTAATGCGATAATTCTATGTAAAAACGACCGAAAATCCTAAAATATAATTTGTACCCTTGTAAATAAATCGTGTACCCTTATTTTCTATCTAATTAATTGTAATATGATAATATATGACTATTTGTATATTATGTAACTTTATAATTAAAAAAAGGTGTTATATTGCTAAATTGGTTGGCTGTATAACCAAAGACAATGTTTGTTTTTAATAGTTACAATATTTTTTAATCTGTCAAAAAAACGGCGTTCACAATTCCAAACGTCCTCGGACATCAAATGAAAAACCCAGTCTAATAAAATCGCAATAAAACAATTTAAATCAACAAGATTGTCTTATTACTCAATCTCAAAACCTTGGAAAAGTTCATTGAAGACTGGGATTGGGTTTTATATTTACAATATTTATTGAAGTTGCCTATAATATATACGAACATATCACAATTTGATAGGTCAATTACACATGTCAAATCAACTTATTTAAGTATTCAAAGAAATAAGTCTAAGCAAATAAGTATTATAGCATGTAGACGCCGCCCGATACGTAATTGTGTTAAACGCCCTAAAGGTCGTTAGGGTGTTACGGGACGTGCGGGGTAAGAGGATACGCGCGCGCGCAAGGGATGCTCTGGCTAAAGCAGTTGACTACCGAGACCCAAGGTTAGAGTATGTGCGTGTGCGTCGCAGTTCGGTGTGACTTAAAGTACAAATAAACACTAAAACGCCAAAATCTGTGTCTTTCTACTACCACACCCACGACCACCGGTCATAGTATATAAAAAAGTCTAAAGTTTACTTTTTAAGCACAAATAAAATGTTCTAACTTCTAGTTTAGCAGCGCAAAAACACATAATTTTGACCAATAACGTGAACATATTAGATATATTTTTTATTTTTATACGTTAATAATCATAAACCATACTCTACACACTCTATAGACTGACCTCGTTTTCAATGCCACAAAGATTTTAAGCAAGTTAACAGCTTAGTATCATTATTAAACAGATTATAAGCTTTACCGGTTGGTAATAAAGCTTAATATCGTTTCAAATCGCTCTCAAAGTATGTTTATAGTTTATCGTATAAACATGCTTTGAGAGATAAAACCTAGACAGATTGTTGTTAAATATAAATTAAGTAGTCGTATTTTATTGTTAAATCGTGATAAAAAATTAAAGATATAAAACTTTTTAAACAAGCTTCACTATTCATCGTTATTACAATGGTAGCGGGTATTAAAAAAACATACTAGCCGTGGTGACCAGACGTTGCCCGCTCAGAGATTGGTTTTCCAAAAACGTTGAAACACGGTTTTTTTTATTTCTAAACAAAAATTTCGGAAAATTGACGGATTTTTAAGCAAACTTTTAACACCTTTAGGGGTGAAATATAAAAAAAATATAGCCTTTAATGTGTGACTACATGATATAAAAAATCCAATATCTAAATTTGATGTTTCTAACTATGTAGTTTAGGTACTTCGATGATATGTCAGCCAGGACAAAATTTTTTATATATATTATTAACCCTTTGCACTCGAGAAGTGACTCTCATTCACCATATGATATGCGCGCGAGAACGGTCTCGAGTGCAAAGTGTTATTTCTTTTTCAGGTGCGTTAAATACCAGCCTAGGTCTTTAATAATCTTCAACACCAGTAGCGTTTATTCCATAGATTCACAGAAGCATTGCATGTCCTATGATAGTTTAATTAAAGTAAACAAAAAAGGAAATAATTATATTCATACTTATTCTTTTTCTAAACCATGCATTTTTCCTATGAGAAAAATATATTGTTTACTATAGGATGTAGATGTAACCCGATACGCAGTTGTCGCCCTAAGGGTCGATAGGGTGTTACGAGACGTGCGGGGTAAGAGGATGCGCGCGCGCACGGGACGCTTGGAAGTTAGTCGACTACCGAGACCCAAGGCGGGAGTACGTGCGTGTACGTCGCAGTTCGGTGTGCCTTAAAGTGCAAATAAACTGTAAAACGCCAAACTCGTGTCTTCCTAAAACCACACCCACGACCACCGGTCATATTACTATAATAATATATATTCAAACTAATTACGCGAACTCTTCCTACCTTGTTCAAACCCTTGTTCAACACTATACCACTATTACGTTATTATTTGTAGCTGTGGTGGCCTAGTGCATAATGGATAGATTTCCGAGCGTGGCAATGCGAACGGTCGCAGGTTCGAACTCCGGTGCGTAGCTCTGTGTGTTACCAGATTACGTTCGGACATAGGTCTCACATGCTCTCACCTGTGAAGGAGAATATTTTGAGGAAACCTACATGGCATCTAACAGAAATTTCATGAGTAAGTTTCTTAAGAAAGGACCTCAAAATGCGCTACTGGACACGCTAGGCACCATGATCAGCGCAAAGTGGAAACAACCGCTAATCTATTTCTGCTCACCCCGTAAGGGATATAGCGTGACGATATATTATTATTACTAACATTAAGCCGTGGTGGCTGCCGGCAGAATAGAATAGCACCCCCCTCTTCTTGCTGAGGTGTCGTAAAAGGCGACTAAGGTATCTCTTGAACACCGGATTTCAACCAGGTGTTTAGAGAAAGGAAAACTCGACCAAACCTGCATCCCGCTCCCTCCCGATCGTACTGGTTCTCCTTTCCATCGGGCCTGAGGGAGCTCGGACGAGAGAGTGCTTTTCTGGCTGCGCGTCCAGCTATGCACTTAAATATCTCCTGCGCAATTGACTGTTTCCGAAAACTGGACCTCGATTTTCTTAACCGGTGTTGAAACAGTCGCTGTGGCCGAACCCGGCTAGGACATCATCATTGCTAACATTATTACAGACTTACTCAAACCTCGGCGGTGAAAGAAATTGTAGTGAGAAATGAAACGCACATACACGAAATAAGATAAACGCAATACGAATATTAATACAATGATTATTGATAATAATATAACAGTAAACAATAAGGAAGCAAAATAGGGAAGAAATGGAAAGACATGAAAGAAAAGAAAGATAGTAAGCAAAGGGAACGAAAGCTAGAAAAGAAAAGTAAGAAATCTATACTAATATTATAAAGCTGAAGAGTTTGTTTGTTTGTTTGTTTGAACGCGCTAATCTCAGGAACTACTGGTTCGAATAGAAAAAATATTTTTGTGTTGAATAGACCATTTATCGAGGAAGGCTTTAGGCTATATAACATCACGGTGCAACTATTAGGAGCGAAGAAATAATGGAAAATGTGAAAAAAAAACGGGGAAAATTATTCATCCTTGAGGGCTTTCATTACGTGCGCTGCGAAAACGGTTCAAGATACGAAAAATATATGTATGAATAATTTATATGGCAAAACAACATTTTCCGGGTCAGCTAGTAATAGATAAAATTGTAAAGAAAAGCTAAAAAATGTTTTCTATAGATACTCTCTTTTTTAAATTTTATTTCTTGGTTGGTCAATAACGACTGTTTTCTTCGTTGATAAAAAAATTAGACATTTAATTCGCAACGTAGGCGTTTCGGTACGTTTATCAATAAAATGAGTCGAGAATCTTTTGTTATGCAAATTACTTTTTTGCCAGTATCAAAATGTTGAAGATCACTGACACCGAGAAGCGAGATTGTCTGTAGGTACAATGTAATGGGACGTTTGAAAGACTAGATTAAATATCACCATTTTTAACGTTGATGTGGGAAGCTGACTTTGAGGTACGTAAATTGAGCTATATGCGAAAAAATGTTAATTAGTTCCGCCCACGTGAAACAGAGTTAAAAAAGACCATTTTTTGACTATTTGGTTTACAGATCGATCATCACATTACTACATACAAAACATGAAATAATAATACAAAAAGTGTGTCCTTAAATAGTGAACACAAAAAGGTAAATTAATTATTTTATAATAAATAAATTAGACATATGGTAAAGAAAAAAAAAGTAATGGTAAGTAGTTAAAAAAGAAAGAAACATGTCACATTTGTACGCACTACAGAATTTTATGTTTAGCTGGGGGTAAAGAAGAGTAAAGAATATCAAAGGATTTACAAATGCTATTATAGCCAGAGAACATTCTACTAAAAGGGAAATGTTTACCAGTATTTGTTTTATAAAATTCCAACAGGCACTAAAAACTTTTCTGATATTTATCTCTGTTTTATCATCAGGATGTGTAATGATCTTCCAACAAGAGTTTTACCTTTCTCGTATGATATTGAGTCCTTTAAAAGATGTACAAAGAGACTTTTGTGCACTCCCACGCAGCCTTGAGTTTCTTTCGGCGTTTCTTCCCAAGGTAGTCGCTTCCGAAACGCTAGTAGATCGCCGTTAGATTTCGTATTCTGGCAGGCGGCTCAAGGCGAGGTCGTACCCATAGGAGTACCCTTGCGTTGCCACCCAACCCATAAATTCGCCGGCTGAGCACCTGTGCTGTTTTTGTTTTTTTGTTAAGCCGGTGGATATCCCTTGGGACCGTCAGCGGAGTGGTGAGGGCTACTCCCCCGGTGTGTCGGACTTGCACCGACTAAAACCACCGAGAAACCATCCTGAAACTTCCGAGGGCCCAGGGAGCGATTGGCTTTAGGACCCCTTTTATAGGACCTACTCCTCTCTGGGAGAGGGTCCTAAATTACTTCTCATTACCTCTCATTGGGGTGGCGTGCAGGCACACATGCCGCCCTAACCCCACTCTCCGCTGGACAGCGGATGCCCTCAACGTCCACCGCCCAGCCTGTGCTAGGAGGGGAGCCCGTCCGATGTTCGTACCCACTGAATAATATATATAAAAAGGTGGGCCCACTACTTTATAAGAAATAAGTGAAAGATTTGTACGAAACCTTGTTATAACGTTTTAAAAGTTAACTCAAAAGTCTCACAAAATATTATTACCACGTCTTAGTTATGCTAGGTCAAAGGCCGTTTTTCGTGCATATATCGCTTCTTATGTACTAACTGATATTTACATTTGTACAACGTTGTATCGACAGATACTAGTATTTGGCCCGCCTCGAAAAATTTCAAGATCCGGAGTTGCTCTCCTGACTCCTTACCCATCCGCTCTATGAGCTGTGTCCAGCGCACAGCCACTTCAGTTATCTAATTTGCTGGGGTGCTGGATATAATCCTAAGAAACGACATTGAGGTCGGTCTACAAGCTGAAAATGTAGCTTAATATATTATTATGAGTAGTTTTTATTCAAACGCTTTGTTCAAGTTTGTAGCATTTGCAACATACAACTGTTTTTTACTCACAGTTGCGTCGCCATGGTCTGCTAGCCAAGGCCGGGAGATCAGTTTGAGATAATGAAAACCGAATTAGCAACAGCTACATGTACTACCGCCTCATTTTTTAGAACTGAACACAATAAATCTGTAAGCTTTTTTTATAGTTCAGGTGAAAATCCGGCATAGGACTTTCAGAGTCGCCGTGAGGGTAGGCCCCAGTGTACCAGTGACCTACTGACCACAAACCATTGGAGTATCCCTCGGTGTAAGCCATGCCTGAGGACCCGTATTTCTCTAAGGACACAGTGAGCGAACAGTTTTACCTCAGGAACATCGAGCATCGACGTAAAGTCGCTAGCCTCGCAATCTTTTATCAGTTGCACAGTAGAGTCTTCTCGGGAACTACATTCCTTGATTCCACCAGCCCCATTCCATAACAAAACCACTAGACATCGTGTCGGATACAATCCGTATGTGGTAGATGTTTCTTATATCTGCACGAAAAGATTCGCTTCTTCATTCATCGTGTGAATGGCTAAGGAGTGGAATATGCTACCAGCAGCCATATTTCAGCGATCTTATGACCTGGTAGTCTTTAAGAGAAGAGTGAATAGGCATTTGTTGGGCGGACGCGGTTCAACATCGGACTCATTTGTTTGGACAGGTTTGTTTGAGGTCAAGCGTTTGCCTATAAATATTAAAAAAGGACCTCTCTATCAGACGGTGCGTAGAACACAAACGTATCAGCTCCACCTTATCCAGGCAGCAGAGTTCTTCAAGTCTACTTTCCGGTATCATTGAGCCTAAATAAGTAGAGTAGTTATACAATTATATGTCGAGATCTCGACATATTTAACGAAACTATATGCAAATTAAAAAAAGGATGTTATTTGAGAAGATTGTTCCATAGATTAATGATTTTTTTTTCTGTTATAAAAATTTTCTGATTATAGTAGTTTATATCTTTTTGTGTTACTCGTATTTTTATTTTTCTTTTCTTCTGTGCATGTAGTCTACACTTATAAATATAGTCGCATTTATAATGTATCCTCTTCATGTTTTATATAGTTTTATGTGTTAATGTAGTCTATGTAAGTATACTTATAAATAAATAAATAAATAAACTAAAGAGCAATCATTGAAATTTCTAGTAGTAAGTTCTAAAATATATGAGATTGAATAACATTACATAGAGTGAACTTACTAGGCGAATATATATTCTAGAACTATATTTATGATAGATTACGCACTATATCCATCATCCGATTTATATCCGTCATCCGTCAACCTTCAATTTGGATACGAATATTGTTAGACCAGAATATCTATAGATTATTTTCAATACTCGTGTACTGCGTCTGAACTAAGTCTAAACTATGTAGAATTTCTTCTCGTGTTAACGTAGCTTTTTATGGTGATTGTAATAGCTCCTAGATTCATATTTTCATGGATTTGTATCAAAGGCAGTAAGTAATACAATATCTGAACTCAGTCTAAGATTTCTACGCTCGTTTTCATGGCCACAAATGGGACCCAGTGCGAAACCATTCTGAGTGGGCATTTGGCAAACATATTTAAAAACATTTATATTGCAAATAAAACCTTAATTTTTTTTTTATGTGCTTTTTATGTACACAATATATGATTTTATAAACAAGGGAGAATATTGAGTATTTGATTCTTCCAAATTTGTAAAAAATTAATATCTTAATATTTTCATTACGATAAAGTAAATTATAGAAAAAATGGTTCCATAATACTAATGAGTGAAAGAGAAATAATTAATTATTAAGCAAATTTTTTGTATGTCCCAAGCCAGAATATTAGGCGTCTGGCCTGTTAAGATCAATGGCCCCATACATATGTCATACATTAGGTATTTCTGTATTAGGGTACGATGGGGCTGACATACGAACACACGTAAAACTCCCTTAAATAAATAGAATTTTAAAAAAAGCCAGAATATAGCGCGAAGGGAAAACGAGTCAATACCTATTTACCTAAAATTACGTAAAAGCGCTTTATCTATTTACCAATCAATCTTGTGCCATACGCGCTGCGGTGTCGACACTTTTATACGGATCCATTTTTATTTGTTCATCATTTTATTCTTTATTATTAATAAGGTTTTTTTTTTTAATTTATTTTTATTTCCACAACAAAACTACTAGACATCGTCTCGGATACCATCCGTATGTGGTGGATGTTCCTTATATCCGCACGAGAAGATTCGCTTCAACATTCATCATGCGAACAGCTAAGGAGTGGAATATGCTACCAGCGGCCATATTTCCGCGATCTTATGACCTGGGAGTCTTTAAAAGAAGAGTGAATAGGCATTTGTTAGGCGGACGCGGTTCATCATCGGACTCATCTTCACCTTCCACCAGGTGTGATTGAGGTCAAGCGTTCGCCTATAAGTTATAAAAAAAAAAAAATTTAGGGGCTTTTATTCTAGTGAATTTATCAGCCCCATTGTGCCCTAACCTACGTCCTTACATCCTAGGGGAGTCGCGGATAAGCAAGCATCACCATCTGGCACAGCATCCTGACTTCACTGGACAAAGGATTCGCCAAAATGCCGCGCCATGCTCCAATACTTTGTCTGTTAATTTTCAACTTGCTCATCAGCGACTTTCTTTGTGTTTCGTTCCGGGCACACTCAATCAGCAAGTGATGCACATCGGAATATAGGATATTTACATATTATTGACTACAAGATCACCTTGTACAAGGAATTAACAAAATTTTGGATGCAGTCGTTTATTATACGCATTACATGCAGTTATCATTAATCCGAACAAATTAATCTCCAGGCGAGGTGACATAAATTGGCCTCCACAGAGTCCCGATTTAACGCCTATGGATTTTTTCCTGTGGGCTATGTCAAATCAAAAGTTTACGCTAATAAACCGACTTCCCTGGCACAATTAAAAGAAAATATCCGTCGTGAAATGGCAGCCATCACGGAGACTACCTGCCGAGCTGTCATAGGCAATTTTAGTGCCCGACTAAATGAATGCCGAGAGCGCAACGGTTTACATTTGGACGATGTTATTTTTAAAAAATAAATTCCCAAACAGTGTACTTCAATATAAAATAAACATTTTTTTCAATAAAGCTAAGACTTTTCTTTTAAAAAAAGATTTAAATGTGAACTTACTTTTGAGACACCTTGTATATTTATAAAGTAAATCTAACATTGCTGTGTGGTTATGAAATATCCTTGGAGCTCACACAATCGCGCCCACGCGTGCTCGGATACTTCCTATTGTTGCGCTCGTTGTATTTTTAATATACCATAGCTAATGGGTACGTTGTAAAATAATATATGCTTATTAAGATTCATTTTCAATTCGTTTCCTGCAGCCGTACCGCAGACTTTTACAGCAGTAATATTTCGCACTACGACGTTCTACAAGTAAGCTTCCTTCGAAGATGTTTTAATAAAATAAGTGGAAAAATAGGAAAAATAAGTTGAGTTTACCGCCCATAACTGTTAAACAAAAAAAAAATAAACAGCTGATAAGGAATCAGTATCCATGAGGGTCGGAGAAGAGGATGACACCCCTACCTCCGGCTCCGGTCAGACGGGAAGATGAAACACCCCGGGGGTTTTAGTCGGTGCAAGTCCAACGCACCGGGGGGCAGCCCTCACCGCCCCCTGAGGTCCGTTAGGGACTTACCCCGAGCTACAAAAAAAAAACGGTATTCACGGCGTATGCACGGCGACGTAAGTTGCGTAGATTCGTATCCCGGCACGTTCCTCTGGAGTTTCTCAGATTAAGTATAGATTTAGATTATATATATATATTAAATAATATTATATTATATTATATTGTATTATATTATATTGTATTATATTATATTATATTATATTATATTATATTATATTATATTATATTATATTATATTATATTATATTATATATTTTAGATTTTTTATTCACATGCTCGCCGGTGAAGGAAAATAACATGAGGAATCCCGCATGACATCTAAAAGAGATGTAGTGGTTAAGTGTCTTGAGAGCGGCGGTCTGCTGTTCTACTAGTCACGTTGGGCACAATATACATGACCAAAGTGCATACACCCACTAATGTATCCCTGCTAACCCTGTAAAAGATATGGCGTAACGATTTATTATATTATTATTGATAACTAGCTGTCCCGGCAGACCTTGTTCTGCCCTATTTCTCTAAAACAAAGTCACATTGTTTTTTTTAATGTTAATAGATTCCCCGTCAGATTTCATTCTGCCAAAACTTATTGGCCTGTCGGTTGTTTTTTGAAAATAGTTTGAAGGAACCTGGCCTTAATGCTATATGTATAAAAATTGACAAATATTGACATTCATATTTATACGTCACTCAATTGTTTTGCCTTCCCGGGACCCGTCCACTAACATTTAAACTTTATGGTATTAAAGTTCAAATTGACTTTTAAATATTATTAAGAATTTTTTGTATGAGAATATAGAAAAGTGATGTTTTTAGACTTTTTCAGACAATTTTTTTAATTTTTCTCTGCGTAATAACCTTCCCCAGACTTCAACAAACACAACAAAAAAGAAATCAGCCATATCGGTTCAGCCGTTCTCGAGTTTCGCGCTTATCAACACATTTAGCGATTCATTTTTATAATATAGAATATTACTACGCCAAAGTTATTCTTCCGATTATGGCTTTCAAATTACTTTGAATTATAATCTTTTTTATTCTCTGAAAGCAATTTGAATACCAGAAAATACTTGAAGCATGGCATTTAACGTTAAAAACAAAGGAATTCCTTAGATAACCTTATCAGGTTAAGTGACGCGACGTTCTGCATAGATATGCCACGTTGTCGGACATGCTTCCACTGTCAGCAGTCGAGCGATACTTTATCTAATCTGTACCTCCATGGACTCAGTGAAACAGTGACGTGCATAGGGTATTTTGGACAGGGTAGGCAGGTTCACATAATTAATGTGAATATTATATAATGATATTAAATATTGTATACTTTCATAGGGAAGATAGATGGCGTGAAAAAAAAAATAGATATGAATAGAAATGAGTTCCTTTTTCTGTTTAAATTAAAGCAATTTATTCCAGATTTATTTTTCCTTAGGGCATGCAATGCTTTTATGCATCTATGGAATGAACGCTATTGCAGTGAAAATTATAATAACAATCCAATATACGAAGTTTCAAATGAGTACTTGAGTCGCCTTTATATCTAAATTGATGATAATAGTATATCGTCACGATTTGTCTCTTTCGGAGTGAGCAGAGATATATATATATATATAATGCTTTATCCACATTGCGCTTATATGTCGTATCCAACGTGACCTGCAGCTCAGCTGATCGCCGTTCTCAGGGCACTTACACATGACATTTCAATTAGATACCAATGATACCACGCGAGTTTGTTTTGCTCTGGAGACTACATATATCAAAGTGTCAGATTATAATATGTACATACATACACATGTATTTTTATTATTATTACATGGACACACACATACGCATACAAACATAAGTATATTACACTCATGTACACACTTGTCATATATATTAATTTCAGTATATACAAATTAATCCCATTAGTTAAGATAGGTTTAGACGAGAAGGTGCGTTTCGGGCAGTAGACTTGAGGGATTCTGCTGCCCGGATGAGAGGGAGGCGGTGTACGGTGTCCGGCGCGCCGCCTGAGAGAGAGGTTTTGGAGGGGTGGATTTTTACTCTCACTTCTTCCCCAGAGAAGTGGCCTCAACAAGACCTTTTGTTCCCTGGGCGTCTGGACGAATTTGGCTTCTCAGGCCCGGGTTTAGCAATCAGAGGGATACCCCGGGAGTTTTTAGTCAGTAGGAGTCTGTCACACCGGGGTCGCTATCCTCACAGCGTCCCTGATGGTCCTATGTAGGAATTTACCCCGGGATACAAAAAAAAAGAGAGAAGGTGCGTTTGTGCAGGCGTTAACATTCACACACCAAATATATCCTGTAGGACTGATTGTTTCCGAATATTTTCATCAGCAACATCATCTTCGCCGAATGGGACTACAGCCAGTTCCTACTTGATGTAATACGTAAACGTCGCCAGGGCTGAAATCAGCCAATATATCATAATCAAATATACAAATAAATAGATATACAAGCATAGATGGGAAAAATGTAATCAGATTAATGGAAAACGATTACGATTACATTTTGCGTTCTTCGTCGTTCGTAAACACTACGGAATCCTCAATTGTATACACATTTATAACTCATTTATGTTTTCAAAGGATTTAATCATGACTACAGAGCATAGATGGGCAAAATGTAATCAGACTAATAAAAATGATTAACGATTACATTTTACGTTTTTTACCATTAATATGACTGCATTTTGCTCATCAATGTTTTAAACACTACAAAATCCCAGATTGTATACACATTAATCATTTCTTAATATTTTTAAATGGATTTAATCATGATTACAGAGCAAGAAAATTAAAATTACGACTACATTTTGTAATCATTATTCAGATTACTTTTTGCCCATCTGTACAATATAATAAACAAAAACAATTAAATTTAAATATTCAAATATAAGAGGCATCCAGTTATTGCACAGCATGTTGCTTAACTAACAGGAAAATCTTAATTTTCATTTTAAACTTATGTATCGCTTATATTTTCGCAGGGTTTGGAATATCGCCCTAATTGTTATGTGGCGGACAGATGTGTGACGCCAAATTATCGAATAAGCTAGAAACACCTGCCTCGTCCGACATGCATATAATCTTATCTACGTTCAGCATTATTTTTTAATCATAACAAACATATGAAGGTTCTAAGGAGTGTCATCGGCAGTATGCTTAGAGCCAGTAGCGTTCATTGCATAGATGCATGAAAGCATTGCATACCCTTACGATAAATTATTCTGGAATAAATTGGTTTAATTCAGGGGTCGGCAACCAGCGGCCCGCAGGCCTCATGCGGCCCGTAAGCCACTAAGGTGCGGCCCGCGCAAGTAACAGCCGTTCCACAGATGGCCGCACCACAGGCAATAAATTAAAAACACTTATAGAAATAAGTTTCTGTTTCATTGTTTTGTGTGCGCGAAAGCCGGGAATTCAGTTCAAGTGATCACAGTCTAAACAGAACTAGACTAGACTGTGACGTAATATTGTCCCTTTTTCGTTTGAGAATGTGTGTTGCGAGCGCGAGGTAGTCACAGCTCTCTCGCGATTTTGTACCGATGATCATAACATCCATCACACGCGCGTTGCGTCTCCTATCCCAGTCACCACTGCCCCTGCACTTACTCTTATGATTACATTGTTTTGATTACATAATTGTGTGAGCAGACTTTTTCTATAATTAACTATCGAAAAAACAACCATTGTTCTCGATTAACCGATGAACATTTAGATGCGATACTGCGCATTTCTATGTCTAAAATGGAAGCAGACATTAAAAAACTTGCAAAACAAGTACAACCTCAAAAATCGCATTAGCTATACAAGTCTTAGTTAATTTTGTACCTATTACTTCAAAATGAGAGTAACAATAAATATGGTTAAAAATGCAAAAATAATTTTATCAAAAAAAAATTGTGTTCATTAGATGAAATGTGGCTCGCGCCAATATACTCATTATATTTGTGGCCCTTCTATAAGAAAAGGTTGCCGACCCATGCACTAGGGAAGAAATAAGCCACATTCACTGAGAAACAAACTTTACTTTTCCGTTGGAAAACAGTTGCTACAGTCAATTTATCAACTATAAATAAATTTATAACTGCAAAAACATTATTTTTATGTTGTAAAACTTTGCTTCTTGCTAAATTTCATGATTATAATTCAACAGGAAGCGCCTTATCGATTTGATTCCTTTGTAAAAACGCAAATTTAGTGACATTAACGAACATATCTTTTAATTGCATTGAGATACACCGTCATAATGACTTACTTCGCCCTATAGCGTTTCGAAAACAATTTGTTCATTTTCAGTTATGCACATGCCTTCAGTCGTAGTATATGTGGGCCGGCATGACACCAGCTACTGTCAATGGATTCCCATCTATTGGTAAGAGTTGCTATTCTTGGCCTTCATTCTACTTTCTATCAGGTGCGTTGTAGTCACATTGTCGTGCCATTAAAAAAAAAGAAAGAAGTTTGATTGTTCACAGCGACAAGCGACTGGAGAACTGTGTATTTAATATCCTGTAATACCTGAGAAAAAGTATCATGGTAGACGGAGTCGGACGGACAATTCCACTTTGTACAATCAATTCATTGTAAATTGCATATAAGTTACAAGTTCTTGCATAAAATCTTGCTGTTTTTAGAGTTTACAATAGGCACAATTATATTATGCATAATTACGAAACTTGCAATTATCAATTTAATTAATGTCTGTAATTTACTTGCCATCAAACGTAATTATGTTGGGACGGAACTTCTGTTCTTGAAGGTTAATAATTTAATAGCATTTGTTGTTTATAAATTACATTTTATTGCATCATTCGTCTGCAACAATAAACAACGCACGTGTGAATTATCATGTAACGATGTCGCGGAAATATTTAGAAATATGCTTAATTTAAATTTGCCCATTCCCATTGAAATATTAAAAACGTATTGTTTGTGATAACATTTATTTCTCTTTTTTTAATAATAAGAACAGCGTGATATATGTTTTTATTTCACGTTTTTAGGAATATTACTGCGTACGGAGCCAAGACGTGGACACTAACGATTAGTTTAGTCCGCCAGTTTAAGGTCGCTCACGTGCGATGGACCGAGCTATGTTGGGCATCTCTCTGAAGAATAAACTCCGAAATGAGCTTATCCGACAAAGAACTAAAGTTGTCGACATAGCTCTTCGTATCAGCAAGTTACTAAGCTCATCCAATTACGGCTCGCATACTTGACCACGTCATCCAGTAATGTTGCGACACGACGTTCTATATTCAAAGAAAAAAAGAAAGCCCTTATTTGGCACTTAACATAAAGTACGATACAAACGGAAAGGTTAATTAAGGTAGATAATTACAACCTGCAGAAAGCAAGCACCCTGTGTTGTGATGACGCACTAAATAGAAGTCAGCTCAGCAAATGCTAGATGAGCCTGCCATCGCTGATTTTCAGCTGGCACCCATTTGTTATGTCAACGCATAGGAAACAATTGGGAAGAGAATAATAGAGAATAGATTCACAGCTCTAGAGACCATTTCAACGTGTCATAGATAATATATATCAGGGATGTTACGGAGCTTCGACTCCGACTCCGCTAAGTCGGAACTTCCGATCGTTATTACACCTTCGGTTCCGACTCCGATTCCGACTCCGAATCCGACTCCGATAAATCAAATTTAAAAACTCCGACTCCGACTTCGGTTCCGATAAAACTGCCTCCGTTACATCCCTAATATATATACCTACACCTAATTGTATACATACACATGAACACACACATACGCCTACTAGCCTCTGTATCACGGCGAGTGTTCTGAAGAGATATTAAGCCTTGTTTCATCTTCTTCCTTTCATAAAAGAACCACGCGCGAGGGTTTACGGAGTCAGGACTATACGATTACTCATATTCCGGCTAGAACTAAGAAGTTCTGTAACTCTTACTTTTGCCGAGTCGGTAAGCTGTGAAGAGATCTTTCAGCGAGCGTTCTGTTATGAGTCACTATAGATTTAGGTTTAAAAAAAAAGGATCTAGAAATTAAACACTTATGAAATAGTAAGGCGGCCGTCTGTGTAGGATGTTGGAATAGGACTGACTGCATGTCGGATACTCAAACTACAGGGCAGGCTCAGATATGCTGAGTCACAGGAATAGGGACAGGTAAGCAAAGGTACATTGGGATAGTATAACAGTTCGGACCATCCAATGATATTGATTCCTTTAAAGGAAGTGTGAAAAGATGTTTATTCAAGCTGGCGTGATCGAAATGAATAGACCGACATCGGAAGGATCTCATAGGGATTTCTATTAATTCTTCTGAGATACGAAACCTTAAATATAACAAAGCATAAACGATTCCGGTATATTTGCAAAATGGCTGTTTTCTCATGTTCCTAATGCAATATTTAATGAGTGTTGACCATACAGTGATCAGCTCTTAAAGTTAATGTTAATTGTGACCACAGATGGCAACTTGCCAGATGAATGGAATATGCAGGTGTCCACGCAAGTATCCTGTTGTCTTGTCGGAATTGTATGTTCTTTTGTGCTTATGGAATCTTGTTTATTAATGTCATAACCTTATTTTACCAGTCTGTAAGTCACACGAGCAGGAAATGGGAAAAGGTTGGCTAAACATTATTCATATCAATTCAAGTATCCTGCCAAAAACAACTTTTGTTCAATGAATGTTAAATATTATACTTAAATATTATTAATATTAACTACCGTGATATCTGATGGGTGCTGGAAAAACTGATAATTGAGGCGTCTAGTTTCAAAACCCGCTATAGCGATTTTTCGTACAAAATTACTTACTAAAAGTTTTAATAGTAGGTAATTTGGAATGTTTTTATCAAAGCAAATATTGAATTTTTTCTTTTTTGCTTTTTCACTCTAGAATAATAATTTAAATACCTTATAAGAATGTGATTGTTATGTCAAAGATACGTTTTTATAAATAATTGGGATTTGAAAAAATAAGTTATAGCGGGTTTTGAAACTAGACGCCTCAATTGTAAGAAAATGTTTACTGTATATAAAGAAAAAAAGATTCGCAAAAAAAAGTCATCCGTTTCAAACGGTTATTTGATTTTTTTTTTTCTAAATATAGCTCGTTATGCTTTCTATAATATGTCCAAATTTGGTTAAAATTGGATGATCCCGTTATGAGAAAAAAAGAAAACTTTTTGATATTGATTTTTTGATTTATTCAAAAACAAATCTCATATTTGCAGTACCTGTACACTCACAAAAGATGATCCAGATATTTTTTTAGGGTCAATCTTGTTACCTCAACCTGCGATGGATATTGTTTGAAAAACCACCAACTTTGAGTGCCATACCTAGATGAAGGGAAGCCGAATTCGTTAGTAATATATATTACCAATTACATTTTTATATAATAGCATTATTATTTTAAACACGTTCGTCGCAGCGTCACCCGTATCTGGGTGACACTCTTTCTGCTGAAGTTTTTAGTTGGATTTTATAATAAATATAATAGAATAAACACTTATACGTAAATATACGTTGTACAACATTAAAATACTAAATATATTAACAATATCCAATACTTTTTATTAATTTGTATAAGATAACATATTTATTACATTTTTTTTTATTACATTATACTATGTTGCACGCTTTTCTTTAAAAGCCTCTAAATTCATTTGAAGTGAGAAATAAAATTCTTTGTGATAAATGAAGATAAAATTATCACAATATAATCGTAATACTCGACTTACGTTGTTTATATTCCTGCATATCGCTCGTTTACGCGGATTTAGGCCACGTGAGAATCGCAGAGAGAAAATGTCAATCCATCACTAGATCAGAACTGCTCATTTAACTTAGTTCAGTACCATTTTGACGGCATCGCTTAAGCCATTCTGCCTCTGGCGACCTGATGTTATCTTAGGAGCTTAACTACCAAAATATTTGAAACTCGAAGTTGGATTAACTCGGGAAAAAGGTTTTATATTGGAAACAACGATAATGGTGTCCATTAGCGTGAAATCGTTAGACCAGGATGTTTTTCATTTGACGACACCGATAAAAATTTCCGGTATTAACTTGTAAAAACTATCCTATGTTTTGTCCCAAGCCCTACTATCCAAACTATTACTATCTTCATAGATTTTATGTGAACCGGTTTAGTGGATTAGGCTTAGAGAGAATTACTTTCGCATTTATAATCATTTGGATTTAAATAGCTTCATTTTACAAGTGCTTTGTAATTATCAAAAAAGCAAACGGAATTGAAGCTACCACCGGTCTGGAATACAGAATCTATAGAATAGACCCTCCAGACATCATCGTGTATAACTAATTTCGACCTGTAGTTAATAGCATAAATTTCTGTTTTGTCTAAACTTTACGGCTTTGTGTATCTTGTTTATGTATAATTGTGTTTATTTCAATTGACAGTTTGATTTTTTTATTTAAATAACTTGTTTTTTTTTATATATTGGCCAGACGAAGCTTCGAGAATGGAAACAACAGCCACGGGTTGAAAATCTGTTGATATTCGTCATTGCTTTGTTAGCCCACATATGTCATGATAGATGATTTCTAGGTATATGAATACTGGATATAAACAAACTGATTCTGAAATGCGACAGGCCAAAGTCCCAAAAATAGCCTTTATATTTGTGTACTACGATTGGACTTGGGTAATCACCCCAGTAGCTCAATAAGTTCTCAGTAATCGGTATCGGTTGATGAAAAACGGATCTCAGCGACATGCAGGCGATAAAGTTATCGTCCGGCAACCAATTGTTTTAAACGCTGACATTATCGCGTCCTCTGTTCGCAGTGAAATGTTTACGTGACGCCGTCTTTGTTGAGGAGAAGATAAGGGACAACTGTTATCATATGCCTCTTCAATAGTGATAAAACCTTGGAGAATTACCCATGTTTAAAGGGTAAAATTAAATTAAATTTTCAAATGGACAAGTTTTGATGCAAATACTACGAAATTAGGTATTTCATTTTTGGGTCAGAAATAAAAAATGCGTGTTTCTACGTTTTTGAAATATTAAACCCCTAGTGAGCATAATAAGAGGTTCCTACCAGGCAACGCCGGGTGACTGCTAGTTCTTGATACAAAAACAAAGGAAAAAAATAAATTTCGTAACACTTGTAAGTAACGCGTAGTGGAATTATTTAAAGAATGAAAAACCGGATGTATCTTAAAACTGAATTTTGTTAGCGCTCTATCCGTTTTCCAAGAAAATGACTCAGTATTTTACTATATTACATTCAATTAACCGCCACATCATCTGTTCGCGTCCCATTCATGAGGACAATGAATAAATTATACAAATATAGGACACACTCATATCTTCAAACTTGAATACGACCTACAATGTCGAGTAGAATCGTCTATTTTAAAAAACCGTCTTGTGTAAATTCTTATTTTACTAAAAAAAATATACATCGTCACGCTATATCCTTTTTGTGGTGAGCAGAGACACATTCGTGATTGTATCCACTTTGCGCTTATAGGTCGTGCCCAACGTGACCAGTACGCTCAGCTGATCGCCGTTCTTACAACATTACTAAATACAAGGTTTCTATTTGATGCCATGCAGTTTCTTCACGATATTTCTTTCACCGGTGAACACGTGGTACCTAAATCCGTACTTTATCTGGAAAACATAGTTGTACGGACCGGGATTCGAACCTACGACCATTTGGCGTTGCCGCGCAAAGCGACCGGTCTCTTCTCAACTAGGGCACTACTGCCTTATATATTTTAATCTTACTATAAAATCTTTATTATAATAAATTATTTATCTATCTATCTTCACATCGAATCCCTATTGGGGTAGGCAGAGAGAATGGAACGCCACTTTTAAACCTCTTTCGCTTCACTTAGTCTTAAACGAGATAAGACTTACCGTATAGCCGTGACTAGTGATGAAAATGCCCGGGAATTTTCCCAAAGTGCCCAAAACTTCCTTGGGAATATTCCCGGGAATTTACGAAACGGTTTTGACTGTAATACAAAATCACAAACTAACGATTCAAATAGGTATCTGTTACTACATATTTCAACAATTTTTACTTAAAAATACATCAGTTCAGAATTCATCTCACTAAATATCCAAAGTATAAAACAATGTTATGCTCGTGAATTTAATTTCGGCTGATCTATTAGCATAGCTTTATGAATTTTTGTGTTCTTGAATTAGTGCAATGGAATTTAAAGCTTATGTGCTAGTGTAAAGGTATAATGTTGTTTGTAAGTTTTAATCTATTTGGCTGTTTTATAACGTCTAAAGTTTGCGGTTGTTTTTTGTTTACACTGTTCAATGAAAATGAAGTACATTCAATGAATTGGATACGTCCAAGTGATAATTTTTTATCTGATTGTTTAGTAACAAGTACACATATTACCCTAACTGAAAAAAGTCTAGAAATATATTAAAATGTAATTATAAAAAACAATAATATTTCTTTGTCTTAATATATTATATATTTTATTTTGTCTCTGTGCCGTTATTAAAGGTCAAAGAACTCGTATACAAAAGTAGTTGCGGTTTTAAAAAAGATAACATACTTTTTGTAGGAAAATAATATACCTTATCTATCCGTTTTTCTTGTGTGGGCGATGTTTACTGATGTACGCCAAAACGAGGCTGTGCAAATTAGCACTTTTTTATTAAGAGTAAATGGGTTGTTCTAACTTAAACTCAGGAGATAATTAAAAACTCAGTTCTTTTACGGATTCTAACTTGTCTGGAAATAATGATTTTTAAATTTATGATGTAGTTCTTATGTATCTGACTTCTATTTTATATTGGACATATGAGTGGACTCCATCTAACCATATTAATAATCTTAGGAAACAAATTCATTTTGCTTTCTAAATACATGTATAAATTTCTGAGATATTAGATAAATATAATAAATGTCTCATTAACATATTTTCATGCATCAAAAGAGAGTGTTAAATACTTCAATGATATAATTCATTGCATCTAAATATTTTTATGAGAAATATCAAATTTACTCCCAAACACTTTCAATATTAAGTCGCTTCATTTCTCTTTCGTTTTTTATGTTATACGCATAGACGGGCAAAATGTAATCAGATTAATGAAAACGATTACATTTTACGTTTTTTTACCATTGATATGACTGCATTTTGCTCATTTATGTTTTAAACACTACAAAATCCCAGATTGTATACACATTTATGATTTCTTAATGTTTTAAATAGGTTTAATCATGATTACAGAGCATAAAATTAAAATTACGACTACATTTTGTAATCGTTCATCATTAATCAGATTACATTTTGCCCATCTTTGGTTATACGTGATAATATTGATATGATCTTAACACTATTAATTATAAGAAACTCTAGTGTGCCGCTGATCTATAATTATTTCAGTTTTCTCTAAGAAATTTTATTTAATACCTATTCGTTTTTCTTTGTGAAAGGCAAACAAAAATCGACTATACAGCCATCTTTATGGGTGTTTAATCCGCAATACATATAAAAAAATCATAAAAATAAAGAATCGTAAAGATTTTCAGCATAAACCAGAAACATTATGAGGTTCTAAGATTTATAGCTGGATTAAATCTAATCATGTTTTAGTTTCACTAAGTTACACTGATAATCTCGATATACTTTATTGCTTACCCATATAAAATATCCTAGAACAGCTTGACCTTATTAAAAGTACCATGTGCTCACTTCGTACAAACCAAATCTAGCTCAATAAAATTAATTTAAAGAGGGCATAATATTATTACCTTAGAACGTAAGCCATAACAGTGATTATAATGCGTGCTCAAAATTAACCTTTTTGAAGATAGCTGAGTTTAAAATCTTTTACAAAGATACACTAGGAGCTGAATCCACTCAGCTCGTGTCTTTGCTCACCCTAAAAGTAATTAGCGTGACAATATGTTATTATTTATAAATATTTTGAGTTCAAATAATTATATTAATATTTGAAATTTCTAATAAATTGATAGTCCCTATTGCAATACTGATAATAATAATTTTATATAAATTTACTAATCATATTTATTTATCAATGAAAAATAAACCTCAAGTCTATAGACTTAAAACTATGTTTTGAAAACAAGTTTTTATGCTTGAATAAATCACTTGAGATATTCTTATTTTTTTACCTCATCGAATTCTTCTATTCCTGTCTCAATCTAATTATTTTGCATAACCAATAATAAGTTAGGGATAAAGATTTCCTTGAAAGGAAATCTTTATCTTTAATAAGGATTTACTGTGATCTAGTTGTCCAAGACATAAATTGGCAAAATGTAATCAGATTAATAAAAATGATTAACGATTACATTTTACGTCTTTTACCATTAATATGACTGCATTTCGCTCATCTATGTTTTAAACACTACAGAATCACATATTACATACACATTTATGATTTCTTAATGTTTTAAATGGATTTAATCATGATTACAGAGCAAGAAAATTAAAATTACGACTACATTTTGTAATCGTTAATCATTAATCAGATTCCTAATCTCAAGAGAATTCTCTTCAAAATCTGCAATATCTGATGATTCTCGAGAATCAGATTTTGCCTATCTCTGTTCCAAGGTACATGTCAATTTATCAATTTAACTCACACACACTTTATGTAGCCGTAATACGTTCAAAGATATAATCTTGTTGTAGTTTAAGTTTTTTTTTTTTTCCTGAAAGTCTATGCTTTGGCGACCGGGAAAGGCCTTCCCAACTAAACCGCGTGGGATTAGGTTTAAATATTATGATGAAGGACAAATTGAGATAGTGAATCTCTCGCCCGGTTTAATTGCGACGGTCTATCTCGGCCAACAGCGTATTGCCCAGTTCGAAAAAAAAATTGTATAATGAACAGTAGGCATGATATAAAATATTACCTATACCTGTGAATGTATCTTTTATTAGTGTTATCTCTTTCGGATGCATAATTTTAATATAGTGCTCTCTCAGTCTCAACCCGTGTTATTTTCATTTATAACTGTTAAATCATAAGTGATTTCACGTATTTTTTTTTAATTTCTAGTGATTAGGCACACCGACGGAACTTTATAACCTGGTCGCATTTTACAATATTCATTGTAAGCAAATGCCAACAAGTCACGCGATTATGGGCAAACGTGAGTATACAATTACGAACATTTTTATTTCTTAAAATATTAACGACCGAAGGTCTAAAATCGTACGACTTTTGTGAATGTTTGTACAAATATCATTTAGTTAATTACTTAAATTAATTTTCATTACAACTGACCTATTTCACGCGTAGTTCCCTATTGTATTATATTAATTTATTATCATAAAACGTGTTTGCGAAATTATAATAATGGGGTATTTTCTTATGGCTGTTTATACGGGCAGTATTTAATAAAGCAAATAAGTATTTTATAACAGGACAACGAACATAATGTTGGCATAGATAAAAAAAACTTACGTGTACACGTGATCGAAATAAAAAAAAAGACAACAATAGAAGTATCTATTGTTTATTAAAGCGTCAGAGGCGTACATCTAAAATGCGTGCATAAGCAACCAGTATCTCTTTATATTGCTTTATGTAGTTGTAAATTTAATAATCAATTCTTCAGTTCAAAGAGTTTATTCTCATTAAGATAGAAATCACTTATATGAGAACATTTTGTTTAAAAACTATCAAGAACAGTAAAATACTAAGAGCTCACTTGGCAAATGCAGAACCATATTTGTTAGTATTTATCTTTAATATATTGTAGTAATTTAGTTCTGTATATGGCAAGCGAGCTCGCGTTTCTAATGCAGGAGGGTAACGCGCTGTAGAGTTGTGCTCCCTCAAAAGTGATATTCCGTTTCACATAATTAGTCAGTGGTTGAAACACAAGCAAACTTGCTCGGCGAGTACTGCAATTTCACAATTTTTGGACAATACTTGTCCTTTCTAAACATGTAGCTTTGCATGTTAATCCATCCTCCCGTCCGACATATGATTCTATATGCATTAGGGGAGATTCCTGTCTTTCTAATTCAAAATGCAAATGCTTCCCGCTAACAAGAACTGTGTGTGGTGAGATATCTGGGAGTATATCTAGACGAAATGTTAAGTTGGAAATCTCATATTGATATTTTGATCAATAGAACTCAAAAACTTATCTATGTCTTTAAGAAATTGAGAAATTCTGCTGACATTTATACTCTTAGGACTGTTTATTTCTCTCTGTGTGAATTCTTGATATCTTACTGCATTGCTGTTTGGGGTGGAGCCTCTAAGACCACTTTATTGAAACTTGAGAGGGCTCAAAGAGCTGTCTTTAAAGTCATGTGCAAAGAATCCAGAAGGTTTTCTACTGAGCTGTTATATTCTAGTTGTCGAGTTTTGACAGTAAGACAGCTCTTTGTCTCGAAACTTGTCCTCCGTAAACATAGAGTGTTCCTTGTAGGGACAGATAGCAAAAGAAAACCTCGCAGAATGAGATATGTTTGCCATATGCCGATTCACAAGTCTCATTTTGCCGAGAAACAATTTTGGGTTCTTGGTTCAAGGATTTACAATAAGGTTAATCATGAATTAAATATCTTGAACTTGTCTAGATTCGAATGTAAGATGAAGCTGAGAGACTGGTTGTCGAATCTAAAATATAATGATACTGAGGAACTGTTGCAGGAATAGATGTGTTTGGGCTTAAGCATTAACATTCTTTTGAAATTGTTATTCACTTTTTATTTTTATTTTGTATAGTCTATTGTTTAGTATGTAATATTATTGTTGTATTGTTTTATAAGATTGGAGCTACGCAGCGGTAATAAACTGTAACAAATTGTGTGAAATATGCTGACATCCAAGATACAGGTTGTCCTAGTTTGGGTGTCAGCTGATTTTAATGTGCTGCTTGTAATTGTTTGTCTAATAAAAAACTTTATTTTTATTTTTTTACTTTTATTTTCGACTGGACAATACGCTTTTGGACGGGATAGGCCTTCACAACTAAACCGGGGTTAGAGGGCGATCACTAAAGGTGCTCAGCCAGCGATTTATGGCTTGGGTGGCAACGCAAGGGCATCACTGTGGTTACGTATCTCGACTAGGGTGACCGGTTAGAAATATGTACATAAGGGTGATCTACTAGCGTTTCGGAGCGACTATCGTGAGAAGAAACGCCGAATGAAACTGAAGGATGCGTCGAAGTGGATAATTCTCGTCCATTATTACATCTCCTTATAAGAAGTTTCATTTCTCTAATACTAGCTTTTGCCCGCTATTTAGTCAGCTTAGAACTGGTAATTCCAGTAGCCTATTTTAAATGGCTTCATTAATTTTTACTTCCTTTTACTACTTCCATGATGGTTAAAAATGGATTCTGTGATCACTGGAATGGGATTTTTTTTTAAACGATGTCCATAATTTCTTTTTATCAATTTATAGGCGAATTCTTTCAACCTCAATCACACCTGGTGGAAGGTGAAGATGAGTTCGATGATGAACCGCGTCCGCCCAACAAATGCCTATTCACTCTTCTTTTAAAGACTCCCAGGTCATAAGATCGCGGAAATATGGCCGCTGGAAGCATATAAGGGACACCCACCACATATGGCTTGCCCATACATCGTGGGTGTGTTTACGAGCTGAACAACACATCCACAAACACATTAAGTATGTATTTAGGCAGCACATGCTTGCCGGTCAAGGAAAACATAGTAAGGAAACTCGCATGGCATGTAATAGAAATGTCTGTGTAAGAGTGCCCTTAGTACGGCGGTCAGCTGCGCTACTGGTCACGATGGGCACGGCATATAAGCGCAAAGTGGATACAACAACTTATATATCTCTCCTCACCCCGAAAGGAATATATGTAGCGTGACGATATACAGTCAAAACCGTTTATGGCGACATTGTTGAGAACATTTGTAATTATTATATTATTATTATTACTGTTAAAATTATTGTTTGCAACACTAAAACAACGCCACCTGTCGATATATCTGTAAAACCATTTGTCAATTCATTTTTCCTATAATATTGTGCTGTATGTGTCTTAAAATCATTAAAATAATATTTCGTTCTGAATGTATATTTACTTAAATACTTCCACATTACAAGAATTACATCCACAAACCCCAGACCCAGACCTGGAACAATAAACTATTCTGTATTATTTTATTTATAGTATTAAGTATTTATTTATATTATGTATTTATATATTCATTTAAATATTTTTAAATCTGGTGATCGTATCCACAGCTCGACGCGTTGAAGGGGCACACACTACTATTGCGCTAACCGAGTCGTTATGCATGCGATTTATTTATTTTGCTCGATTTATTGACCTATTTTTTTGGTAACCCGGGGGAAATCTCTAACGGACCTTCAGGAGCCGGTGACAGCCGCACCCAGGTGTGTCGGACTTTCACCAACTAAAACCTCGGGGTGTTCTCTCTACCGTCTGCCGAGAGCAAAGGCAAGGCTGAGCCATCTTCCTCGGCATCCGGCGACGTCTGGTCTTCTGCAGGCCTCATCTACTTGGTAAGGCTCGATTTATAGACCTAATTAACTGACGGAGACCCTAAATATATGCAAATAGTCTCAGGACGCCTGCACCAATAAATTAAATCTTTGATGTTAAACTGTACTTATAGTCAAGCACAAACATTATCCAGTTTTAAAATGGTTAAATTTAAGTTATCATTGAGGTTGAATTAGTGTTTTATACAAGCTTAAACTAAATTTAAATTGATGATGCAAGGCGCCCTTAGATTAAAGATAAATGTCCGAGATAAATATCGCGTGAGGCAGTTGTCTCGTGATAAACGTGCACAGATTGAATAATTAATAACTAGAAGCGACACACTCGAGAGATGAACGCGTCACAGCGTTAGCACTTCCTGCCTTTGTACTTAAAGGTTGTGTAAAGGGAATGGTTTTATAATTAAAATATTACAACCATTTATTTTTTATTGAAGTGAGACTTCGTTACAATCTTTGTAATTTGAAACTCGATTAAATGAATAAGAGACAAACAAATCTGCGAGATAATGAGATAGAATACATTATACAGCGTTTCATACAACTCGTAATGTTAAATAATTAACAAAACTTTATCAGTTTCGCATAAAAATCATAATTTAGAAAACCAAAATTGTATTATTTTAGTTTTTATTTTAGGCTAAAATTATGTGGTTTTATTAAAATAGCAAACAATACATTTATTAAAAAATGTCTAGGCTAATAATCTAAAGAAAATAATTATTTATAAAAATTCAAACCTTAAAGTGTGATGGCTGTTTAAACAACTTCCTTTGCTTATTTATATTTGTAATAATTATTTTTATATGAAAACGATACCTAATATGTTGTAGCTTGTAAACCATTTATCAAACGCAAAGTTAAAAATAGACTTTGTTTATAACTTAACCAAGGCTCTGCCTTTACGATACTTTAGTAGTGTGCAGTGTGATGTAACCGAAACGTGATAATCCATTCAACCTTGATAACTACTCAAATATATTGCTAATTGTTTATAAACTCCCGATTTTTATTATTCTATCAAGTTCGATCACGACTACCGCTACTAAGTTATGTAAAATATCGAAAAAAAAAAACATGTTTTGTCTTTACTGCGTAGTATTTCGCGTACCTACTAAACTGCAATTGTTTTGTAAATTAAAATTATTGCGATTAGATACTTTTTTCTCTATTTAAAGGTTTTTGAATAAATTGCTATAGTACCTTTAAATAATTTAATTAATAGCCCAGTGAAACATATTAATGAAAAAAGTCAGACTATTAAAGATTTTTTTCTGACTAGGATTCACGGTCACATAACCCCTTAAGCAGTAGCGTTTATTCCATAGATGCATGAAAGCATTGCATGCCTTTATGATAAATAAGTCTGGGATGAATTGCTTTAATTAAAAAAAAAAAGGAACCCTTTATATTCATATCTATTCTATTTTCACGCCATTTTTTTTAACTCTTCTTGCTGAGGTGTCGTAAAAGGCGACTAAGGTATCTCTTTAACACCGCATTTTAACTAGGTGTTCAGAGAAGGAAAACTCGACCAAACCTGCATCCCACTCCCTCCCGATCGTACTGGTTCTCCATTCCATCGGACCTGAGGGAGCACGGACGAGAGAGTGCTTTTCTGGCTGCGCGTACAGTTATGCACTTAAATATCTCCTGCGTAAATGGCTGTTTCCGAAAACTGGACTTTAATTTTCTTAATCAGTATTAAAACAGTCGCCGTGCCCCCTTTCCCCGGCTAGGACATCATCATCATCATTTTCACGCCATCTATCTTCCCTATGAAAGTAATATAGTATTTATTATTATAATATAATATTCATATTAATTATGTGAATCTGCCGACCCTGTCCAAATACCTTATACACGTCACTACCCTTAAGGTAAGTACGGTGCAGATCAAAAACGAAAGCGATTATCAAAGGATGAGAATCTATTGGGCCTCTGTCTTCATGTCGGCCCACGCATATCACGATTGAAGGTCTCTAGGTATATGAGTCACTGGGCATACACAAGTTGATTCCGTCACGTTACAGGCCAAAGCAAGTCACTATGACTGTCTTTACGTTCGTGTACTGTGGCCAGGACCTAGTTCGGGCGTTCGCCATATCACCACAAAAATGTTAGAATAGGTTAAGAATTTCACATTGTCTGTTACCATTTCTATAATCATAGATGGGCAAAATGTAATCAGATTTAATATGGCTGCATTTTGTTCATCTGTATTTTAAACACTACGAAATCCCAGATTGTAAACATATTTATGATTTCTTAATGTTTTATATGGATTTAATCACGATTACAGAGCAAGAAAATTAAAATTATGACTACATTTTGTAATCGTTCATCATTAATCAGATTACATTTTGCCCATCTCTGTCTGTAATGGTATCTTGGCGGTGACTGTCGCCAGGACGCGACGGCACGCTTCAAATACGTGCAAAGCCCTAAACACAGCACGATACTGGAAAGTAGGTTCATTATCTGTTATCAAACACGCGTGGAATTCAAAGAAAATTGCTAAGTGTTTGTCGGTGCATGTATTCGCGGTTCTTGGTAAAAGTTGAGGATAACTGTAAGAAACACTAGCAGTTGCCTTCGTCTTTACCCGCTTTTGAAAGCACTGTTAATTTTGTAATTGTAATATATCGCCACGCTACATCCCTTTTGGGATGAGCAGCGATACATTAAAGGCTGTGTTCACTTTATGCTTTACATGTCGTGCCCAACGTGACCAGTAGCGTAGCTGATCGCCTTTCTCACAGCATTATAGCACATGACAATTCTATTAGATGTCATGCGGGCTACCGCACGGTGTTTTCTTTATCAGTGAGCATGTGGTGCCTAAACTTATAGGTACATAATTTGGAAATATCCAGTGGTACTTGTCAGGATTCGAACCTGCGAATATTCGCGTTGCTGTGAAATGAAAATGAAATGTATTTATGTCGCCATAATTTACAAAAAACTAAGAATTGAAATACAGTAACACAAACAGTTTACAGAAACGAAAGAAAATACAAAAACATACAAAAAAAATGGGTCCTCCATTAGCTTAAAGCCACAGAGGAAGTTTGCCGCGCTGGTTTTCGTGAAGGGCACTGGTAGGGTTACATCTTATAAGAATTAACAATAAACAATAAAAACAGAATAAATAGAATAACATATAGCTTAAATAATAAATACAAAATAAATACGAGTGATAGTAAAATAAACTATTACATACGATAAACAAATCGACTACAAAATGTTAATATCTGTGCGTGGATTCCGGTCTCTTATCCATTAGGCAACTGATGATGATGATGATGTCCTAGCCGGTTTCGGCCACGGCGACTGTTTCAACATTGGTTAAGAAATTCGAGGTCCAGTTTTCGGAAACAGTCAATTGCGCAGGAGATATTTAAGTGCATAACTGGACGCGCTGCCAGAAAAGCACTCTCTCGTCCGAGCTCCCTCGGGCCCGATGGATAGGAGAAGCAGAACGATCGGGAGGGAGCGGGATGCAGGTTTGATCGAGTTTTCCCTTCTCTAAACACCTAGTTGAATTGCGATGTTCAAGATATACCTTAGTCGCCTTTTACGACACTTCAGCAAGAAGGGGGGGGTGCTATTCTATTCTGCCGGCAGTCAAGACGGCTTAGGCAACTACTAAGTAAACTAATAAATGAATGAAAAAAAATATATATTCGTTATTTTACTTCTTCGTTACAGTTATTCTTCGCTAATGAGTGAAGAATTTAAAATTAAAATTAAATACACAATACTGCAGTCTTGATTGTCATTATCATTTAGGAAATGTATTCCAGATAGAATACATGTACAATGTATTTGTATTTTTAGGATCATAGAAAGATACCGTCTCCAGTGTGTCCTGATTGCGAAATTATCGACGATGTTCAGCACGTCCTGATTGAGTGTGTCCAGAACGCTAATGTAAGGAAGGATGTTATGTGTGAATTAAAATTAAATAGATTGGATGTTGGTATGTTCCATAGCATTTTGGCGGTGCCCACTAAAGCAACTGCCGAAATGCTATGGAAACTGTATGAAAGGTGAGGTTTGAAAGGTTTTATTTCTATACTAGCTGATCCGGCAAACGTTGTTTTGCTATATAAGTTATTGTAATATCTTCTAAGATGTTCATTTAAATTAAGTGATGTCAAAGACAATTTTGTTCACAATTAAATACTCTTAATCAACAACACATTTATTTGGATAAAGATTAATATTATTACGTTGATACAACTCTTAATAATTAATGCATTAATTTCGACCAAATTTGATTACCATAAAAACGGTTCTAGTGAGTTAATCTTAAAAGATAGACATATACTGTCGGGGACATTTTTTTAGACCATTTCAAGAGGAATAATTCTTTCATACATATATTTTTGGTATCTTGAACCGTTTTTGCAGCGCACGCAATAGAAGCCTTCAAGGATGAATAATTTTCCCCGTTTTTTTTTCACATTTTGCATTATTTCTTTGCTCCTAATAGTTGCACCGTGATGTTATATAGTCTAAAGCCTTCCTCGATAAATAGTCCATTCAACACAAAAATAATTTTTCAAATCGAACCAATAGTTCCTGAGATTAGCGCGTTCAAACAAACAAACAAAAACAAACAAACAAACAAACTCTTCACCTTTATAATATTAGTATAGATATATGGCTACGATGGGGCTGATATGACTAAGTTAAAAGCCCCTAATAAAAAATAAATTAAAAAAAAGGATCATAGAGAAATCGCTTTCATATAAAGCTGGACCGGATCTGCTTGTACCGTATATGGTGGGAGATCGCGCAATATTCTGAAACGTATCCTTTATTTTCTAAAATAAATTGTTGTTATTATCATAAAAAGGCTATAGCGACGCGAATGGCGAAGAGAAAGCTGTTTCCTTGGCAATACAACGCCCACACAGCAACGATGCACGTTTAAAGGTTATAAAATATTCGATAAGATCTCAGCAGCTACGGTGGATCATATGAAACCAATTTGCACAGCATTTTTTTTTTACCAACCAAACCGACCAACATACCAACCAACAAATACATATACCAACTTCAAAGTAGATAAATAAAATATGGTATTAAAAAAACAAATATAGTTATCTCAATTTCTGTGGAGTTTATAACAAATTTTACAGGCATAGATTTTTTCACATACAGCCGCGCGAAGAGTTTGCAACATTTAAATCCTTAAAGGAAGTATATTTCCTTTACATATATATATATATATATATATATATAGAGAGAGAGAGAGAGAGAGAGAGAGAGAAAAATGTAGTTCTGACGTATCTGCCCGCTCTGGGGAATTGTCGTAATGAGAGATTTACTAATAATTCATTTTTTTAAACATTGTTCAAGAACATATTGTTTTTCGGAATGAGTAGAGACACCTCAGCGGCTGTATACAATTTGCGATAGTATATCATGCCCAACATAACCAGTAACGTGGTTGATCGGCAATTCTTAGTTAATATAAAACAAAACGTATTATTTAATACTAAAGTTATAATAATTATTAATACAGTAGTTTAAATCAAATACTGCATAACTAAAAGGGATACAATTTAAAATATTATTATTATTATCACGTGTTGTTTGTCTGTAAATATACAAGATTAAATTAACTAACCACAAATTAAACATTTAATAAACAAGAATCCATCAAAATAATTATATGCGTTGCCTGAAGAGGAAGGAAAATAATTTCAGTGATAATAAAATAATCTTCCAGCTGGAAAATATTTGCATAAACAAGAAGGAATTTATAATTATAGGCAACAATAAATATATTTTACTCGCAATATACAAAAATGGCAAAGAAAAAGAGCCTCTAGTAAACCTTTTGTTAAATTCTATTTGCTAGGTAATATTTGTTAAAAAAAGGATATTGATTATAACTATATGTACGATCGAAGCGACGGGAGCTCTTGGTTTCCTATAATGTATATTATTTCTACACAAATAATTTTCTACAAGGATCTTGTTCTTCTTCCTGCTTCATTAATAACTCTTTATATATTTGTAATGTGTATTTCGTTGTAGCTAATAGGTTTTTTTGTTTTAGGTACTCCAACCGGGCAATCTCAATTACATTTAAATTAGTCAACACTGATCAATTTTCCTCGAATACCAAATTCAAAATCAATGCTCATACATTTGCAAAAACACATTGGTTATAACACTAATAAAAAGGCCGTGAGGAAGGAAAAAACAACCAAATCACATATCTTGCGACACGAAGGTTTTTTTTTTAAATTGATACTCATACCACAAATCCTCAATTACACCATACTTTATATCTATTATATAAAAATAAGTCCGGTTTTCATTCCTGACGCTATAACTCCAGAACGCACTAACCGATTTCCACGGTTTTGCATTCGTTGGAAAGGTCTCAGGCTCCGTGAGGCTTATAGCAAACAAAATTCAGGAAAATTTTCAACAGAAAAGCAGGAAAACGCGAAAAATCTTTTTTCGCATACAGCGCCATCTCTGATACATAGCATGTACTACAAACCAATATGATTTTGCTTGGTGGTGGAGCAGATCGCACCAGTATTTTAAGTAGATGGCGCCGATGCGTTATAGATTGTTTGACAGCTACTCATTGTACTGTGCTCAGTTAATTTCATGTGACATTTATTATGCGCACGTTCTTTCAAACGCTAACTAAAAACCAAAACAAAGCCATCTGGTGGCGAAACGAAGTTCGCCGGGTTTGCTAGTCATACATATAAACACGGTCAGCCATAGCGAGTTATCTATGAAAGTATCTTGAATTGTCGCTGCCATTTGGTAAGTCTCACTTTCCGATTGTCTCAAGTAACGGTAATAAAAAAATATCACGCCTACGAGGGTGCTTTTGCAACGGCATATGTGTTATATATTACGCCGATCCGAATACGCCCTACAACTTCAAAAGTGAGTCAATATGGTTGTGGTGACCTGAATTATTTGTTAAAAAACTCGAAAAAACAACTATAAATTAAACTGCTGAATAAGATTTAAGATACTATGTTAAGCACAATCATTTGTTTGTTTGTACAATTCTAAAATCTGCACGTCCACCAGTGTATCGTTAATTTGGAATTTGCGTTGTTCTAGTGTCGATAATAAGGTCTTTGTCGATATCGACAAAAATATGGATTATGGCCGGTGGTCATGGGTGTGGTTGTAGAATGATACGGATTATGGCGTTTTACTGTTTATTTGCACTTTAACACCGAACTGCAACGCACACGCACGAACTCTAGCCTTGGATCTCGGTAGTCGACTAACTTAGCGAGAGCATCCCTTGCGCGCGTGCACCCCTTACCCCGCGCGTCCCGTAACACCCTAACGACTCTTAGGGCGTTTTAACACAAGCACGTATCGGGTGGCGTCTATATGCTATAGGATATATTATAATACTGACGTGATTTATTTTGTAATCGGTGTCTGTATAAATAAAAATGATTTGTTAACTTACAGTTGATGTCGATTTGTCTGTTTTACCTGACATTAGCTGATATTTTAGTTGCTCTAGGTCCATTTATAGCCTCCACCATATCACCTTGCCAGCCTAATAGCACGACCGAACATACCTTATTACTTGTACAACTGAATGTACATAAATAGATCCGAAAACGTAACAAGCTGAAGCAAGTTAACTGTACCCAGTTGCGATCAATGTTTACAAACACCTTAACAGCCTTCTGTTACTTATTTAGCCCCACCCACATGGTCAAAATATAATAATAAAACTATATCGTCACGCTATATCCCTTTCGTAGTGAGCAGAGATATATTGGTGGCTGTTTCCATTTTGCGCTTGTATGTCGTACCCAACGTAACCAGCAGTGTAGGTGACCGCTGTATAAATACTTTAGAAAAAAAAAAAATAATAAGAAAAAACAAAGTCAGGCAGAATACTATGAATGAATATCAAATTAAAATAAGAACTAAACTACTTTGTCTTAAAATAATGTTATAAAGGCAGTAGAGTTCATTCTATAAATGCATGAAAGCATAGCATGCCCTTACGATAAATAACTCTGGCACAAAGTCCTTTAATTTAAATTATAAAAGGAACTCTTTATATTCATATCTATTCTATTTTCACGCCATCTATCTCCACTGTGAAAGTAATATAATATTTATTATCATTATATAATATTCAAATTCATTATGTGAATCTGCCTGCCCTGTGCAAATACCCTATGCCCGTCATTGTATAAATAGTAAGCATAAATTAAACAAAATCAAATCTTTTGGTATACGGACAAAATACGGTCCCAAATTAATCAAAAATTATATATTGTTTTTGCTTTTTTAAAACAGCCAGTAATATTTAAGTTTCAAAACAAATTAAGTTACATTAAAATTATCGATATGAACTACAGATGAGTGTCAAGCCCTAACTATATTTCTCCAGGGCCGACTCATCACAATTTCTAGAAAAAAGGCCATCTGTGTTGTTAGCTGCCGACTATCGACGCACATCAACTATAATGGGAAGACAAATAAAGCGGGATCTGGTACACTAATCATGGCATGTGATTCCTGTCATGGGATCAGTATTTATTTTGAGAATAGGCCAGTGCTGGTAAAGTGGGCGTTGATATCTTAAGGGGCGGTAACCCATTCGTCACGATATGGGTTAATTATTTAGTTTTAAATAGGTTTTCCATACTTTCTGGTTTCTACGGGATTGTCCTAGTTGAAGACGGTGTTTGTGATGACCGGGCCGATTTGGTATTTTGTCCCTATGCCCCGGTATTGTCTATTTCTCTCCTGAACGGTCACTCACTGCCGAGGATCGTAAATTCAATTTACTTGGGAAATTCACTAGAATTAAATGAAATATAATTTTATTCAAATTGACCTAATTTATGTACGCATCTTTAAATAGTCAAAACAAAGGAAAATGAATCTATCACCGGTTCGGAAAGCAGAATCTAACGAGAAGAGCGGGAAAGAATCTCTAATAGTTATCTTTTCAACATAATGAAATACAAATATATAAAACACAAAGGGATGAATGTCCCGTGAGCAAATTGTATACATTAAGACCACGCACTGTTATTTAAACAGTCATTGGTGTGGGATAATATCCCTTTTTAGCATTTTTTTTTTAAATAGTTTTAGCTATGTCTATGGTGATAACTCTAAGATGTCTAGGTATTGTGTTGTGTAAGTGAATACCAACCGTCTCCAACGATTCCGTTCAGCTGCTCGGTCTTGGACCTGATAGAGCCATCGATGTTTTTTATAAATACACCTATCCCCCGATTTACACGGTAGATACGTTCCTGAGAAAAACGTGTAAATCGAAAATTAAAAATTTTCAAGTCAAAACCGTGTAAATCGAAAAGCTTGCAGAAAATGCATAATTTTGCTATTTAACAGTTGTGATTTTTTTCAATATTTTTAGGTGTACACAGAAATAAAAATAAAATGCATTGACAGGTTATAATATGTAATATATTACGGAAACACTGTTTTTTTATTTAGTTACAATACATTAAACAGAAGAACAAAAAATATAACCAAAGGTGTTTTATTATCCTTCATCATGTGCAGCAAGTCAGCACATACGCTCGGGATTCCCCGTGAGATGTGTACACAAACACAGTAGCATTTAGTAGAGTGCGATAAAAACAAAAAAAAACTTATTTGGAAAACCGTGTAAAAGCGAAAACGTGTAAAACAAGTACCGTGTAAATCGGGGGATAGGTGTATAAGGAAACAGAGAACAATAAAACTATATACAAAAAGATATACAAGCCAAGAAATTTTCCATAAAAATAATAAAATTTAAATGGAGCTCACAACATCGGCTCAATATTGCATTTATTTAAATTTAATGTTGTGCGTTTTGGCACTTTCTGGTAATTTTGAGCATCTATAAGTTTTTTGACCATTTTCATTTGCATAAAATGCGATATAACTTAATTATGTTTTATTTAATGATAAAAGATGATGCAACAATACCTATTTTATTAAAAATACAAAAATTATTTACATTATTGTAGCTTTATGGTTAGGATACCTACCTTATTTGACTTGATAAACAATAGTACAAAATGCTATAATTATAAAATAATAGTGACTCTAAGTTTGGGTCTATCAGTTGTCATCTTGCGGGAGAGTTATTTATTTATCTATAAGAAGACTTATATAGTCTACATTAACACATACATAAATATATAACACATGAACAAGATACATAACAAATGCGACTATTTTTTAAAATGTACACTACTTGCACTGAAGGAAAGAAAAATGAAAATACGAGTAACACACGGACAGGAACAGTAACGAAAATAAAAACACTAAGCTGATTTGCAAAAATCAGAGGAAACGAAAAAACAAACTAATAAATAACCTTTACCCTTGAACAACACCCTGTTTTTTTATTTTTATAATATTTTCTTTAAATAAATCGAGATCATTAGATCTCAACACAGAATTTTACAGCCTTGTTATTATTTTTTTTTTTATTACCTGGTGGAAATCCATTATGGATCGTCAGGAGGCCGTGAGGGCCGCCCCCTGGTGTGTCGGACTTGCACTGACTAAAACCACCAGGGTGTTCCTTCATCCCGTCTGACCGGGGCCGGAGGTTCAGTGCCATCCTCTTCTCATGTGCGGAAACAAGTCACACACCGTTTTCGCCTGGATAAGTTGGGCATCACGCTCCCTCAAACGCATCGCCCAGGCGTCTTGTCCGGTTTTAAGGCCTCTGCCGAACATCATCCTTTGTCCTGTCTGGCGTGGGCGGCGGATCGGATTGTCAGGGCTGGCTATTGCCTTCCTGTTCCTCTCCGCCGCCTCCTTCCTCAGCATGACTTCCTCACAGTACGCGAAGGCCGCCTGCCATGCCCTGCCACTGCCGAGCATCGCGCAAATGAGCGCCGGCAGCGACAGATCCCCACCCACCACCCTGAAGCCTTGTTATTCTGCATAAAGGTGAGTTGATTGCTTTCATCAAAGGAAATAACTGTTCACATTTATAGGAATTTCCAAACATTAACTAGATTAAATTGAAAAAAATTCTTATTTCCTGGCTGTTTTTAAGATTGATGTGGACAGAATGTTAGACAAGGTTGATTTAAATTATCTTGAACAAAGAACGTCGATGCAAATGACTGTCGCTTGGCTTACAAAATTATACCTACGTACTTCGCTATATACAAACTACAAAGCCAGGATATAGGTACCACGATCTATGTAAATGATGAAGGCTTTGTGAAGATAAGCGAGAAGCAGTTCGCTGTGTGCGTAGCCTTGTCTGGACGTTATCACCGGTTATCAGCTACACGTCTTCGGAAATGTTTGCACCGGACTTCGGAGAGCGAGCCGCGGCCTCGATTTCGCTCCTTTATCTCTTGGTTTATTGTTTCACTAGAGTCTGAAACAAAAGATCAACAACTACTAATAAGGCTAAGCAAAGACAAAGGAGTGTTCATAAATCCCGGCCTAAGTACCACGTTTAAATAATAATAATAAATTATTTCTTAGAAAAATAATTACAAAGCAGCATATTAAAGTCAGCTGACACCCAAACTAGGTCTGCCTGTATCTTGGATGTCAGCACATATCACAGAATTTATTACATACAGTTTATATCCGCTGCGTAGCTCCAATCTTAACTCAAAATAATACAACAATATTACATACACTATACAATCAAATTAACTAATAATTTCACAATAATGTTAAACCCCAAGTACATCTATTCCCGCAACAGTTCCTCAGTATCATTATATTCCAGATTCGACAACCAGTCCCTCAGCTTCATCTTACATCCGTTGAGCTTGGGCACTCCGGAAATATAGCCAGGAGGATAACAGGATCAATTTCATTTTGACATACCTCTCACAATTTTCTGATATACAAAACTCTTATTAAGCGGTAAAGGATGAAGGATGACAGAAAATATATACAATATGAATATAAGTGAAATTAAGGACCGAGGCCGACCGAGATACACCTACACAGACGAATAAAAAAGACATCAGACGGAGGGTGATGTCAAAAGTACGCGAAATCGGAAAATGTGTATTTAGGGTTTGATAATTGTTAAGGATGTCAAAGAACTTTGATAAAATAGAAATACCAGTTTGACCAGTTTCGGCTTGTCGCGTTTCGGGATCAGCTTGTGTATATCCAGCAGCTCATATACCTAGAGACCTTCAGTCGTGGTACAAGTGGGCCGACATGACGATGTAGACTATCAATGGATTTTCATCCTTTGATAGTCGCTTCCGTTTTTGGACTACATTGTACTTACCATCAGGTACTCTGTAGTCTCTATGTCGAGCCAGTGTAAAAAAAAAGGCGTTTTGTACTCTCTGTCTACAACAATAGGGATTCGGTGTGATGTTTGATAGATATTAAACGGTAATAATGAACCCGAATAAAGCAGATTAAGGACAATAATAGTGTAATCCTAAACGTTTGTCCGCATTACGAGCTGTTGGCGACACGAGTGCGGGCGTCGCCGGGTATTGAACCCCGGGTCAACACACCGACAGCTGTTATACGTGATATTACAATAAAATAATATTTAGTGACAGGCTGTCGTCTCAGCTTCAGTTTCGGCCTAAAATAATATGTTTCGGTCAATTGTAGCCGATTTTTTGGCTTCCCGAAATCTACAGGCAAGGGACACTCAGTTAAATACGTCTTTTTTATTTATTTAGGTTTGTCTGTGGTGTCATAGTGGACAAGCTACCGGTATCCTACCGAGGTAACGGAAATGATCGTAGGTTCGAGTCCCAGCACGTACATCATGATTTTTCTAAATTAATTACGAATTTAGGCACCTAATGCTTACGGGTGATGGAAAACATCGTTCAGAGAATGGAGAGAGCACGGCATCTAATAGAAATGTCATGTGTAAGTGCCCTGAGAACGGCGATCAACTGCGCTACTGGTCACGTTGGGCATGATATATAAGCGCAAAGTGGAAGTGGAGTGGATACAAACATTAATGTATCTCTGCCCACCCCATACGAAGTATAGGGTGGCGATACATTGTTTAGAAAAAAAAGTTTCTATGTTAGAAACAGAACCATATCTCAACTTCGTTAAACTCGTCATCAAACTGGAAAGGTCAAGAGGAAAATTTATGTATTTAATGTCTTTAAAATGTCTAGCTAACCCTTGCTAAGAATGTGCATAGACTTTGTAAAGTAACTGTGTACTATTCGTTTATATTTACAGAATCATAAAATCATCCCTACAACTAATAACAAAATCTATTATTATGTTTATCTATATTATACAATGAAACAGAATTATTAAATATACAACAACTATATATTTATAATACATGCATCAATATTAAAAAATATATTTATAAAAAATTTTGCAAGTTTGCTTGTGCTTCCTAAACCACGGACCAATTATGTGAAACGGAATATCACTTTCGAGGGAGCACAACTCTACAGCGCGTTACCCTCCCGCATTAGAAACGCGAGCTCGCTTGCCATATACAGAACTAAATTACTACTATACATTAAAGATAAACACTAACAAATATGGTTCTGCATTTGCCAAGTGAGCTGTTAGTATTTTACTGTTCCAGATAGTTTTTAAACAAAATGTTCTCATGTAAGTGATTTGTATCTTAATGAGAATAAACTCTTTGAACTGAACTAAAAGAAAAGCAGGAAATTCGGTTTCAATTTCGGCTAAAAATCTAGCTTCGTTCGGTCAGTAGTAATGTTAACTCTGCTTCAGGCACTAGGGAAGTCCTAAGTGACACATCCATGCTTTCTAAGGAAAATCACGTGCGAGTTGCGTAGTATAATATCGCTGTCATTTTTACTATAATACTAGCTGTCCTGGCAGACCTTGTTCTGCCCTATTTCTCTAAAACAAAGTCACATTGTTTTTTTTAATGTTAATAGCTTCCTCGTCAGCTTTTATTCCGCCAAAACCTATTGGCCTGTCGGCTGTTTTTTGAAAATTGTTTGAAGGAACCTGGCCTTAATGCTATATGTATAAAAATTGACAAATATTGACATTAATATTTATACGTCACTCAATTGTTTTGCCTTCCCGGAACCCGTCCACTAACATTTAAACTTTATGGTATGGTGTTAAAGCTCAAATTGACTTTTAAATGTTATTATGAATTTTTTGTATGAGAATATAGAAAAGTGTTGTTTTTAGACTTTTTCAGACAATTTTTTTAATTTTTCTCTCCGTAATAACCTTCCCCAGACTTCAACAAACACAACAAAAAAGAAATCAGCCAAATCGGTTCAGCCTTTCTCGAGTTTCGCGCTTATCAAGACATTTTGCGATTCATTTTTATATTATAGATACGGTGGAACTAAAACAGTGAGGTATTAAGGTACTAGTTTCATTTTACGACACCGGCGTCCCGAAAAAAGTCAACTGTCGCTAACCAGTGCATTTATACTCCGAGGTACAGTTCTACAGTTCCAGTCCTACGCAGCCTTGAGCTTCTGCAGGCGTTTCTCATTAAGGTAGTCGCTTCCGAAACCCTACTAGATCACCGTTAGCTTCTTACCTTGATCGGCAGCTCAAGTTGAGGTTCGTACTTGTACAACCTCGCTGACTGAACACCTAAAGTGCTAATTCCTCTCACCCGGTGAAGTTGTAAAAGCCTTTCATGGCCAACAGCAAATTGGCTTGCCGAAAAACACGGTTGAACTGTAATCTAAGGCCCTAGCATGAACATAACTACCTTTTTTGGGGTAAATCCTCATAGGACGGTCTTGGTAACACATATACTGGCTAGAAACATCAAGGTGACTACTTCTGCGCATCGTCGGTGGCAACGGAAGGTCTTGTAATCAATTTTCCACAGCACCGTAGTATGGTAACCTTATTCTGAGAGATTCTAAACCAGCACTCTATTCCGTGATATTTAAATAAGGCCTATCACATACAATTTACAATAATTTTACCGTAAGATTTCTTGATAAAACGAGTTTTGATAAAAAAAAAATGAGAGTCCATTAACAATAGCCTTGGCCATATTGGCCCAGGACAGAAAGCCTCTAAGTACATGAACAACTGGGTATATACAAGATCATCCTGAAACGCAACAGGCCGAAGCTAGTTATTGTGATGTTTTATGCACTTGTTTATTGTATTCACTCATAGATAAAGTAATCAATTTTTTTACCCTGTGGAAATCCTCCTGGACCTGGGTAGCGGTCCCGGTATGTGGGAATCTTACCGACTATAATCACCAGGTTTTTCCTCCTCCCGTCTGCTATGTGCTGAGGGAAAGGCAGCGCGAGCTTCCTCGGGCTGCTCGGCAACGTCGGGCCTTTTCCAGGTCTCTTTCTCAATATGGGAGGAGTGGTGTCACCACATGTCTTGGAGCGGTACGTGGCAACACGTCACGTATCGTTCATGTCAGTAAATGTTGGACGATAGGCTCTCTCAAGTGCCAGGCGATCATCCTATCATCTCAAATTAGAAAGAATCGCAATTAGCAGATTACAAAGGTGAGAAACCAAAAACCAAGAAACAATATACAACGGAACATAATTTTTCAATTAGACAAAACAAAGCTAAACGGCTGGCATTGTTTAATATACGCATAAGTAATAAGATATCACACAAAGGAACATGGCGGTCGCAGAGTGGTGTCAACGACATTTTGACTCCTAAAATATTGTCCGAAGGAATGGTGCGCATCGTTTAGTGATGCCAACGTAGACATTTACCCTTAAATTCAAGGGTTTAACAGGTTGTCAACAGACCACATACAGTGTGTAGGGAGACATCCTTACCAGTCCAAATACCTTATGTGGACTGTGATTGTGAATGAAAATTATTTCAGAAGAGTATAAATATTTTATAACATAAGTATACATTTTAATCACATATTTACCGACTCTTAATAAAAACATAACAGGACTTATGGACCATTCCCACTCTGGAGCCTGATCAAGTATCCTGTTAAGTTGGTTCATAATATCAGGTTTTTTGTTTAGAATTTTAGGCGTTAAAAATCTGTTTTTGGTTGTGAGAAAATTGCCCAAATTGGGTCGTGAGCACAGTACACGAGTGTAAAGGCGACTTCAATGTCCTGTTTGGGCCACCTCAAAGCAATGGGGGTGAGAGAGGGATATCCTACTCCTTGATCAACTATTTGGACAATGTGTGGGAGTACGCACACAGTGCAGCCCTTATTTACAGGTGGTGGACTCCCTGAAGTACCACTGCCCGCAATAATGTTACGGCGGTGGGTTGCGCAGGTAACGCACAGCCCACAGATAGCGCGATCTAATTGAACTTGGCTTTTGTTTTTATCAAAGAGAAACTTATATTATTAGCGTCTATAAAAATCAGCTTTAAGAATACAGAATAAGTCTTAAGGAGAGAGCTCATGGGGTTTTTTCTTCAGAAAAGTAAACAAATATTTTAAATAATTTTAAGGATATTTTCTTGGTTGTGGTTGACAATACTGAGGCACATCGTTCATTGTCACATATGAATGGGGGCCTCGGAATGGTGCTCTGGCCGAAAACGGCTTTCCATGTCGTTTTAGATTACAAAGTTATGAGAACAAAGAAAATATTAACATTGATTTATTGACGTTTGAAATTATGAGCTTTGTAACTAAATCTTTACTTTTAGTGGTGTTCCTGCGACTTGTAACGATGAATTAAAGATATACCTTGAAATCCAAAGAGTAAAAATATTTAATGATTTTTTTGTCGATAATATATGTGGAATATGTTATTAAAACTCCCAATTATTTGTATATTTTTTAGAAGTTTAAAGTTATAAGCTGGTATTACTATAAAACTGTGCAATAGACGAATGACGTTTAGTGATAACTTAGTTTGAAGGTGGTGGTAGAAAAAATGGATTATAAGGAGAATGATGTGTTACTTTGGTTTCCGTATTATAATTAAAATTAAATAGTTCTGAACCTGAATATCTCTTCCCTCGATCCCACATATATATGTATAAAGGAAAATCTATAGACCACTGAAATATAATGTCAGGGTTACAAAATTCGAAAGGGCTTTTGACCAGCGTAAAGCCGCAGACGCTTTGACGCTAAGAAAAAAACAATTAGGAGTGTTTGTAAAAGCACTGACTGGTCCATGCTGTTTGAAGCAGCGTTTCAGCAATGGTGGCCGGTGTACCAGAGATTACAGATCCTCCGAATGTGCGGACGAAACAACAAAACACATCCTGTGGAATGTGACTTATTAATGCTCAAACGTAACTGTATCCTGAGCCGCCATGCTACACCTAGGAGAGGTTTGAGATATCTCTGCCAATAAAGTGCTACTGTTCTTCAAAACTATAGGATTGGATGGCGAGCTTTAGTTGTAAGGTGGCGATCACAATAGATCTTTTAAATCGCAGTGATACAAGTAGAATAATACTGCGTAGCCCCGTACTAGATAATAATAATACATATACTATTGTGTTCGTATCATTTTTTATTAAACAACGCGGCTGAATGTAAATTTGCAGTCAGTACATTTGTATTGACGTGTGCACAACTGATTCTCACTGTTTTGGATAAAGCCTTTTTTATAATTATTTATAACTAGTTGTGCCCGCAACCTCATTCGTGTGGAATTAGTTTATTATGATAATAATTATTTCAATCTGAAATCCTTATAAAAAATATTTAAATGACAATCGATTATTTCTTATATAAATTACAACAGTTAACATAACTATTTTATTTATCAACTTAATGTTAAATTAATCTCAATCAAAACGACTTCAACTATCAATAGTAAAGAAAAACAATCGATAGTCGCAGTGATCATGCGAGCATGCACAAATATCTCTTCATGCTTCGTTTAAACTTAACGCCGCGGCCAAAGTAAGTTACAGAACTTTTTAGTCCTAGCCGGGATATGAGTTACCGTATAGGTTTTATTTGAAGGGAGAGGGTGGAACAAGGTTCAATAGCTCTATAACATCCGACGTTATGGAATTCGATTCGAGATATGTGTTAGTACCAGTTACTTCTATAAATAAAATGCGGAACAAACATGGTATCTTTGTGTTGTATTTTATAATTATAAAGGTAACATGTTCTTGCAAAATCTTTGTTTACCTCCGCTCATTAGCGGCTAACATTCTGGTTTTTCAACACGTTAGAATACTGGAGTTAATTGCGTATTTAACTTCGGTTCAATACAGTGGCGAATTAAGGTAAGTTTCGAATCTAGCGACGGACGTGATGCTCGAGTCCGAACTTGAAGGAATGCGCCATCCTATATTTCCTGCCGTAAGCAGTACGTGATGCGTTCCCACGTACCGCTCCAGGAAACAAGGCGAGTGAGGTGAGGCTTTCTACACCACCCCTCCCAGAATGAGGATGAGGTCTGAAAAAAGCCCGACGTCGCAGAGTTGCGTGAGAAATCTGGCTCTGCCTCTCCCTTTGCACTTGGCGGACGGGAGGAGGAACACCCTGGTGATTTTAGTCGGTAATAGTCCGACACACCGGGGCAGCGGCCCTCACCACTGCCCTGATGCTCTATTAGGATTTCCGGGTTAAAAAAGAGTCGAATCTAGCGGAATTTTCGTCATTTTATCAGACCTTCAGGAGGTGGCGAGGGCCGCTCCCCGTCGTATCGGACTTGCACCGACTAAAGCCCCCGGGGTGTTCCTTCTCCCGTCTGTCGAGTGCCAAGGGCAAGGCTGAGCCATCTTCCTTGGCATCTGGCGACGTCTGGCCTTCTGCAGGCCTCATCTATTTGGCGAGGTTCGTCATTTCACCTAAGAAAGGAACATATTACAAGGTACATTCATTTCCAGAATATATTCAATTATTCCATTTCTTTTTCTTGTTCCTGAAATGCGTAGTTTCCTAGACCCGTAATTTCTCGTATTCAGCTCGGATGCAATGCGTAGACGCGACGCCCTTACTACTGTTAGCCGGTGTTTATTATCCAACAGCGCACAGGAAAACGATGAAACCGCAAAACGTAGTTCTTTGTGTTGTGACATTAATGACAAACAACCTAACGACGCAACGTGCGCCGGCGCACGTTCCGCCATCATGTCGTATTTCTACGTCACACTCTTGCGCATTTACACACACTTACTCCGTTTTCCAAATTTACAATTTTTTAATTAACCCTTTACTTAGCAGAAATTATTTTTTTTATATATAAATAATATTCATACTACATAACCCTTATAACCCAAGGGTGTCTAGAAAAAAGTAAACGTGCGTATGAAAATTAAGAATTTACCTAAAAATTCATATAAAAATATTAAGGTTGCGCTAAAAAATGGCACTAGGTTATGTTAATTCTGAAGTATCTCCACAGATACGTTATCAAAAAAAGGGTTAATTTTTTTTTTTTAATTCTGACTCGGTACTGTCAATAAACCACACCTCGTTGTAAGCACGATGCACTGCTTTAATTGCCTGCCATCATGCAAGTAATGGCATGCAGTGGGTCTTAATGGACCGCCTCATGCGGGTTCCCAAGCAGACTCCCTCAAACCAACCACCCAGTTATTGTCACCGGAGATTGTCACGCTCATTTTGGGCGAACGCATCATTTAGGCGACGGTGCCTTAGCCGCCAAATGACCATGGTAGTTTTTCTTTCCTTGTTCCTTTCAGTGGCCCCCTTCGGCCTCCTGACTACCTCACATAAGGCCCCAATTTCTTTCCACCATGGCTTTCATCACCGCCGGCAGTGAGAGATCGCTACCGATATACAATCTAATCCAATGAACCCCATCTTCATATAGTATTCATATATTATAAACAAGCAAATTATAATTTTATTCCAGTTGAGAATCTATAGCTCATGTTTTGGATTTAATTAGGCCAGTTGTTACCTTCTGATAGTATCCCAGTGGCCAGTAAACATGACGGCTATATGTGCCAAATGTTAATTAATAAAATCCACCGGGACCTGTTTATAATGTCGTCGAAATAACAATTTTAATAATGGAGCGGGTAATTTTCCTGTTATTACTGTAACAAGGCGTATTCTGCCGACATGTTGCGGTTTTTAGGTCACGTTAGGTCTAGTTAAAATACCTATAAATCATTCTTAATGCCACTTATATACTTTATTAAATGATAACATGTTGAGGAGAGGAACGAGCTAGCGTGCGTGGATTTGGAATGGTTTTGTATACCTATTCAAGTTGAACAAAACTATATGTACCTTTTATCTGTATATACTAATAAATATATATTAAAACATGTATTAGGATAAAAACCACATGTTTACCGGTGAAGGAAAAAGTCGTAAGGAAATCCGCATGGCTTCTAATAGAAATGTCATGTGTATTAGTGCTTTGAGAACGGAGATCAGCTGCGCTACTGGTATATGCGTAAAGTGAATACAGCCACTAACATATCTCTGCTCACCCCGGAAGGCGTGACGATATATTATTATTAATTATTGATTTAATTTAAAAATACATTGAAAAATCTCCTTCATTTTCGATTCTTCGGATAACTTGTCTTGTTTTAGAATAACGAAATCATTTCAATAATGTTTCTTTTTGTTTTTCTGTCTCCTACTTCAGAGGGCCAAGACAAATAACATTCATTAAACGATAAGGCTAGTAGATAAGTGCAAAGTTTATGGAATAAACCTAAATAACCAATGTGATATTCTGAAAGCTACATTCATTTTTTTATCCCGACTTGGAACAGTGACTACGCCCTTTTTTTTTACTTGGGGAAAATCCTCATAGGACCGTCCCGGCCGCGAAGGGGGTAGCAGCCGGGGTGTGCCGCACTTTTACCAGCTAAAAACCCCAAGGTGACTACTTCTGCGAATTAGTGGGGACAGCGGGTCCTGTATTCAATTCGCCGCAGCTCCACTACGCCGCGCCTGACAGGCACAATCACGGGGGTAGACGCCGCCTCCCCCAATACCACCTAGTATACTTCGGCAGAGCGCGTCACAACGCGCCGCCGTCTTCTCGGGGGTCGCTGACCGGTCTCTCAGAGCCCCCACCCTGAACAGCCACAACCCCTAAGGCATAAGCTGGCCGGTCGCGGTTCCACCGAGTGACTATACCCTGCCCGATGGCAAGCGTGGTACAGTTCAAAAAACGACAACGTCTATCAACAACGAAGAATAACCCAGCAATAGTCGCAGTGATCATGCCGGCCTGCACAAACACCTCATCACGCTTCCTTTAAAGGACCTAATTACATATGACGGTAGGAACCAGGGATGTTACGGAGCTTCGACTCCGACTCGGATAAGTCGGAACTTTCGATTATTATTACACCTTCGGTTCCAAACCTTTTTAATCGGAGGTATTAATCGGAGTTCACTCTCATTGTTGTTGGCAATTGCAATCACACACGCCATTGCAAAGCTTAACGACTCGATAAAAATAAGAATTAGTATGTCGTGAACACTAAGGCATAGATTTATAGACGCAACTTTCAATTTACTTTGACTTTACTAAAACATTACAGTTTATATTTCACAATGAATGTCAAAGGATTTGATAATTCACCGATTTCATCAAGATGGACTTGGCTCTGTGAATACTATGGCTATAAATCAGTAGCGTTCATTCCATAGATGCATGAATGCATTGCATGCCCTTACGATAAATAAATCTGGAATAAATTACTTAAAGTTAAACAAAAAAAGGAACCATTTATATTCATATCTATTCTATATTTATGCCATCAATCTTTCCTATAAAAGCAATATAATATTAATTATCATAATATAATATTCAAATTAATTACGTGAATTCTGCCTACCCTGTCCAAATATCCTATTCACGTCACCGCTATATATGCTCCAGTTCCTATTATATATTCAGTTTTTTTCTCAAAATGAATTAATTTTTTAAGAACTCTGCTAAGCAAAGTCGAAATAGCGTCTACAAATCTCAGTTTAACAGATTTTTTTTCTCTAGGCCGCCTTCCTATTCGTTAGACCTTCGTTATTATAATGATGTCCTAGCCGGATTCGGCCACGGCGACTGTTTCAACACCGATTAAGAAAATCGAGGTCCAGTTTACGGAAACAGTCAATTGCGCAGGAGATATTTAAGTGCATAGCTAGACGCGCAACCAGAAAAGCACTCTCTCGTCCGAGCTCCCTGAGGCCCGATGGAATAGAGAACCAGTACGATCGGGAGGGAGCGGGATGCAGGTTTGGTCGAGTTTTCCTTCTCTGAACACCTGGTTGAATTGCGGTGTTAAAGAGATACCTTAGACGCCTTTTACACCTCGGCATGAAGAGGGGGGTGCTATTCTATTCTGCCAGCAGCCACCACGGCATAAATTTATTTATAATTATTATATTTATTATAATAAGCAAGCCTACCTACAAACATTTCTGTTACACAAATTATTAGGCCATAATTTTGTTAACTATGAGCACTCGGGACTGGGGAGTGGTTAAGCGAAACCTCGGTTGAACTCAAGACGCGTTTGAACAATGGGAAAGTGTGTCAGGATTGCAACAGCCCAGCTTCCGTGCTCCGCTGTTGACAACTTGCGAGAGATAGAAAGTGGCGCGTCCGTCTCCTGAGGCGTTAGCACAAATATTTGCGACAAAGTATTCGTATAATAAACCTCCTTATTTCAAAGGGTTTTGAAATCGGCAATCACATTCAATTTGTTGCGAATTTACGGCAAGTGATACGCATAAGATCTGTCTAAACGCCGTTTATTTAACTGCTCAATAAAATGCAGGCGCAGCTTCGCACTGTATGACTAACAACATTTCTCTACCCCTGTTCCTTTTAAAGAATTGTAGTCCATAGTTGGGCAAAATGTAATCTGATAAATGATGAACGATTACAAATGTAGTCATAATTTTAATTTCCTTGCTCTGTAATCGTGATTAAATCCATTTAAAACATTAAGAAATCATAAATGTGTATACAATCTGGGATTTTGTAGTGTTTAAAACAAAAATTAGCAAAATGCAGTCATATTAATGGTAAAAAATCTAAATTGTAATCGTTAATCATTTTCATTAATCTGATTACGATTACATTTTGCATTTTAATAACCGTCTCGGAATAAAGCGATTTGAACATTTGAACTAGCTGAAGGAGTTGAATAATCAGCTCAGGTCCAAATATTCTTGTGTCAGATCTCCTTCTTGCGAGTTCATCTGCGACATCATTGCCACGTGAACCGCTATGTGCTTTAAGATCGTACTTTATATTAATTGAAAATATTTATTTTTAAGAACCGCCCTACACGCTATCACGGAGCTGAGCTGACTGGGCGTTATATTAAAAGACAGATTACTTAAGAACGTTATATTACTACAGTTACACAGGCTTGTCTTATGCTAGTTCTTATTCATAGACGCAGTGATGATCTAAGGCATAGACAATATAATCAATATAGAGACGTACCTGATATCTTCCTTTTTTTTTTTTAAGACATGAAATAACTTATTACTATCAGTTATTTGTGCTTCAAGATTTCATGGCGATAACCGGAACTAAAGGTTAGTATCCTTACCTCTTTTTTTTTTTTTTTTTATTATTTTAACAAGTTTATATTGCTTTTAATTTTAATAAGTCATGCCATGAAAACTTTTACAATTATACTAGGAGTAACAGAACGCCGCTGACATTTGACGTCTTTTGTGTTAAGTCGGTTTGACGTTTGACATAAAAATATTAATAACTAGTTTTTTTACAAAATAACAATTTACATATAATATACGAAATTTTGATTACACTTTTGCTTTTACGATTCAACATATCTTTGCGGTTTCTTTACAATACGTCCTGAACGTGTTCTAAGATGTGTATCGACATTAGTGTTTTGTATATTCTGATTTTCAGTGTTACTAATGGTTTTTGTTTGTTTTTCAGGTACCACTTCGGTCTGTGGTGGTGTAGACGGTCTTAAAATATGTTCACGGTTACGACGAAAAGTGCCCTGAGGAGAATTAATGAAGTAGCTACGTGGATGTGTGTCTTTTTGTGAAATTATACCAGGAACCCAAGTGTTATTTAGTTTGTGTTTGTAATAGACTTTATCACCGACTTGAAGTTCTGGTAATGTTTTAGTATTTTTGTTATAATATAATGATGACTTAATTTGTTGTTTTTGTATGTTTTCTTTTAATTTACCTAGGTCTACAACATGTGAAGAAAGTGTTGCTTCTGACACAGGTAAGACAGTACGTAAGTGTCTTGACATACACAGTTGAAAAGGAGAATATCCTGACTGTTTAGGAGTATTCCGATACATAAGTAATGCCAGGTATGGATCAGTGTTGTCTGCTTTACACTTCTTCAATAAGTTTTTTATAGTACCTATTGCTCTTTCTACCATACCATTAGACCTACTCAAGTATGGGCTAGATGTAGTATGTTCAATACCCCAAGACTTGGTAAATTCTTGAAACTCATTACTGTTAAACGGAGGACCATTATCAGAATTTATGATTTCTGGTATGCCGTGTCTTGCAAAAATAGATTTAAGATGAATTATTATAGTCTTAGAAGTTGTGTCTGATTTTAACAATGCGATTTCTATGTATTTAGAATAATAATCTACAACTATTAAATATTTCGAACCATCTATTTCAAAGAGATCAATGCCTACTTTGTTCCACGGTAACATCTTAAACTCATGGTGGATAATTGGTTCTTTAGTATTATTCCTACGGTAGGTCAGACATGTATGACATTGGTTGATATATTTCTCAATATCATTGTTCATTAGTGGCCAATAGACTGTTGATTTTGCATGACCAATGCTGCTATTTATGCCTTGATGACTTTGGTGAAGAATAGATAATATATATTCTCTCATTGACTCTGGAATAACAATAGAATTACCTTTAAGTACAATATTATTAAGAACTTGAAGTTCATCTTTAATAGAAAAATATGGTTTGACCATTTGGTCTAATGATCTTTTGTGTTCCGGCCAACCATTTAGACAAAACTTCATGACTTGACTAAGCACAGAGTCTTGTTTAGTTCTTTCTTGTAATTCTGTTAACTTTGGTGCACTAATTGATAAGTTAGAAAATATTAGGTTAACATGTAAGTCTATGTCATTCTCTAAGTCTTGTAGAGCACTACATGAAAGAGCTGCTCGTGACAATGTATCTGCTATGTAAAGATATCGACCAGGTTTGTAAATGACATTTAACTCATATGGTTGAAGACGAAGCATTATTCTTTGTAATCTAGCAGGTATATCGAATAAAGGTTTTTTGAAAAGTGTGATTAGTGGTTTGTGATCTGTTTCCACTGCTGTCTTTTTTCCATAAATATACTGGTGAAATTTTGTACAACCAAAACATACTGCTAATAATTCTTTTTCAATTTGAGAGTAGTTTTGTTGACATGAACTTAAAGAAGCTGATGCATAGGCAATTGGCTGTTTGTCATGTAGTATGACAGCTCCTAAAGCATCTTTCGAGGCGTCTACTGATAGAGTAATTTCTTTATTTGGATCATAATAAGTTAGTACTGGTGAAGAACTTATTAATTTTTTCACCTGAATAAACTCCGACTCATGTTTGTGTGTCCATATCCATTCATTCTTTTTGGACAGTAACTGTCTTAGATTTGCCGTTTGTAAAGACAGATTTTGAATAAAGGGACTTAGATAGTTGATCATGCCCATGAATCTTTGCAGATCATTTATTGATTGAGGTGAAGGCATATCACAGATAGCTTCTACCTTTGCTGGATCAACTTTGACACCATTCTGACAAAATATATGACCTAAATATTTTACTTCTGTGGCACAAATTACAGATTTTTCTTTATTAAATTTTAAATTAATTTGTTGAGCTCTGTCAATTACTTTTTGTAATCTCTCATTGTGTTCTTGGATACTACTGCCATAAATAAGAAAGTCATCCATCATGATTGTTACACCTTCTATATCAGCGAATCTTTTGACCATTTCACTATGGAAAGTTTCCGGTGCTGCATTTATACCGAAAGGTAAACGTGTGAACCTATAACGCCCAAAAGGTGTTATGAAAGTGCACAGCTTTGACGATATTTCAGTGAGTTTCAGCATCCAGAAGCCCTTGTTGGCATCTAGAGTGCTGAAATATTTTGCACCAGCAAGTTTGGATTTAATATCATCTAAAGTAGGAAACTGGTAGTGAGGTCTCATGATGGCTTCGTTTAATTTGTTAGGATCAATGCATAGTCTTAATTTACCATTTTTCTTTGTAGTGAGTACAGTGGCACTTACCCGCTCTGTTGGTTCTTCAACACGCTGTATAATGCCTTGCTGCTCCAGGTCTTGTAATTCTTGCTTCAGGGGTTCCCTGAGCTGGAATGGAACTCGTCTGCAGGCTGCGATGACTGGTATAGCATCCGGCTTCAACTTCAGGTCCACCTCTAGGTCCTTAATACAACCTATACCCTGTGTGAGCTCTGAAGGAAGCTGCGGTGTAATATTAGGGTTGAAGTTTACTGATAATACTCTCTTAACAAGATTGAGTGCCTTGCATGTATCCCTACCTAATATGTTTTGACACTGGAAGTCAACTATATGAAAATTAACATTGTGCATATTGTTTTTGTGTTTGACTTGTATATTACACTGACCTATAGTGGGAATAGTTTCACCACTGAAAGTTGATAATTTATAGTGTCTTTTGTGTAAGGACTTTAATGGGATGTCAAGAGTATTGAATGTGTTAATTGAAATGATGTTCGTGTCTGCCCCAGAATCTAGTAAAAAGTTAACATTTTTGTTGTTTAATATTAAATCTATTTTCCACAACTTCTGTGTAGTATTATTTGAGGCTAGACAGTAAATTGATCCTATAAATAAAGCATTTTCATCATTATTGCTTTCTATATGATGAATATTTTTTACATTATTATTCTTATTATAGTAGCACATTGCTGCAAAATGATTATATTTATTACAAATTTTGCATTTGGTGCCTAAGGCTGGACATTTTACCCTATGAATTTGACCACAACGTCTACAGTTGCTGGCAGTTTGTGGTGATGCCTGTGATGCTGCTCTGGACTGTTGTCTTGACTTTGACTTCGTTCTCTGTCTTGATAGAGGCCTATGTTGACGTTTGGAGATGGATGCGACTATGTTATTTGACTCAAGCTCTTGCACTTGTTTTCTTGTCAGTTCTAAAGTTTTTGCAAGCTGAATTGCATCTTCCAAAGAGTTAGGTCTCTCTGCCAGAATTTTCTCTTTTATATAGTGGTTATTACTAGACAGGTTAAGGCTGAAAATATCCCTAACTAAACTGTCTTCTAAACTTTCAAATGAACATTGTCTGGCAATATTTTTAAGGTCTGTCACGTAATCATCTATTGATTCGTTGGCTCCCTGGCGACGGTTGAAGATTTTGTGTCGTTCCATTGTTGTATTTATTTTGGGCAGGAAATATGTGTTGAACTTGCCTATCAAGGTATTATACGTCACATTGTCTATATCTTCGTTAAAAGATTGAAAAATCGCTAGGCTGTCCGGTCCCATCAAATGTAATAGGATTGCAACCTTTCTTTGATCTTCTACTAGTTCAAGATTATTGGCTCGCATGTAAATTTTAAACATTGTCTGCCAATTCGTCCATGCTAGTGGCATATTACTGCTTTTTAAATCTAGTGGACTTATCTGAGAAGATATATTTTGAGATGTCTTCGTCGGCTTGGTTTCCGCCATTTTGTTAATACTTATTTTAGAGAACACACACGAAATATATTGTTTTTACCTCTTCCGTTTCTTTTATTCTTTAACTTCTGACACCATATCACGAAGCTGAGCTGACTGGGCGTTATATTAAAAGACAGATTACTTAAGAACGTTATATTACTACAGTTACACAGGCTTGTCTTATGCTAGTTCTTATTCATAGACGCAGTGATGATCTAAGGCATAGACAATATAATCAATATAGAGACGTACCTGATACACGCCTTGATCCAGGTCTTGGGGCCCTTCCCGAAAACCAGCGCTGCAGACTTCCCCTGTGGCATTAAGCTGACGGAGCCCATTTCGCCATATTTATATGTTATTGTATTTGCTTCTTTCTGTATGTTGTTTGTGTCACTTTTATTAAAATTTTTAGTTTTATATACTTTGTGGTGAAATAAATGTATTTCATGTCATTTCATTTAATTTTATCCACAGAGTGTAAAGTTTCAAGCGCAGCAGTCTGTGGCCAAGAAACATGACTGCGCTGTGCAGACGTGAAAGTGTTTAAAGCTGTAGGCCCAGTAGCGTTCATTCCATAGATGCATGAAAGCATTGTATGCCCTTATGATAAATAAATCTGAAATAAATTGCCTTAATCCAAGATACAGGTTGTCCTAGCTTGGGTGTCAGCTGATTAAAAAAAGACACTAATAAAAAAAATTCAACAGAAAAAGGATCCCTTTATATTCATATCTATTGTATTTTCACGCCGTCTATCTTCCCTATGAAAGTAATATAATATTTATTATCATTATATAATATTCCCATTAATAATGTGAATCTGCCTATCCTGTCTAAATACCCTATGCACGTCACTGTGTAGGCCATATATTTGTTTCATGGAAGGATCGAATTCACAACTGCTAGGAAGTTTTATCACTCGTCGACGAGTGATTGCACTGTTTGATTCACTTAAATATCTAATTTAATCAACTTTACTGGTGAATGATGATGAAATATAAATAAAGTATTGCACAATATTGCCACTTATAGCGAACTCCTTATCGACAGCTACATAGGTTTCTATTAGTCATTTGTCGCTTGAACATACACATGGGATAAATAGAGTCGGACTGCAGCTTCGGGCGCGGTTTCGACATTAAAGACCTTTCGGCAGGTTGTGAAGTAATTTTAATAAATTCTACATGTTATTTATATTAAATTTTAATAACTATGTATATAAATAATAATTAAAAAGCATTTATTTGGCACACAACATACAACACAGCAAAATAGTTTAATAAAGACAGAAAACAACAAAAGCAATGATGATGATGTGATGTTGTGATGATGTGCCAAAGGGAAGTCAGCTCAGCAAATGCTAAGTGACCAGCCGAACCAACCAGCGCTGATTTTCATCTGACACCCATTTATTGCATTTATTAATTGTCCTCTAATGTATTTTTTTATATGTAGGTACGAAATGAAAATGTTATTCGCGTGTCTCACCACACACTCCACTGCATGTCAAATATCCTCTCAAACATCACGCAATCAGCCAACCACTGAAAAGGTTTTGTGGTGAGCCATTTATTCAGAAAAAGTATTACAAAATACACACTACATTTATTATTATTAAAATTACATTTCAACTTAAAATCTATACATATCCAATACTAATCTAAACCAGGCTACAACACAAATTTAATCTAGTGGGTCGGACAAATCTTACGTGCTATACTTACAGTTATAATTATCAAAATAAAAAGAGGGCAAAGCCTTTATTTACATTAATCCTTAAACTATGAAATGATGATGATGCCCAAGCCGGATTCGGCCACGGCGACTGTTTCAACACCGATTAAGAAATTCGAGGTCCAGTTTTCGGAAACAGTCAATTGCGCAGGAGATATTTAAGTGCATAACGAGACACGCTGCCAGAAAAGCACTCTCTCGTCCGAGCTCCCTCAGGCCCGATGAAATGGAGAACCAGTACGATCGGGAGGGGTCAGGATGTAGGTTTGGTCGAGTTTTCCTTCTCTGAACACCTGGTTGAATTGCGCTGTTAAAGAGATACCTTAGGCGCCTTTTACGACAGCTCAACAGGAAGAGAGGTGCTATTCTATTCTGCCGGCAGCCACTACGGCTAAAAAAAGGGCTTGTCGGCTACGGATGTCGGTAGACCGTTTCAGGCTTTCGCCTCTGACGGTGGCCTCTCCGCTGCTCGCTAAGACGAGCACAGGCACAAGAGGCAGGCCATGGGAGATAACGCACAGGTGCGTCTTTCATGGTGTTATCTTAGAGAAAATATTATTATATCTCTATCTGAAACGACACAAATAGTTATACCGTCTTCAGCTTGAGTAATTGTATTAATACAGATGACAATAATCTGTTGAAAAACTAATTTTTGTTGTATGGTAATATGTAGTGTTTAAATTTTATAAATGACTAGCTGATCCGGCAAACGTTGTTTTGCTATATAAGATTTTGTAATATCTTCTAAGATGTTCATTGAAATTAAGTGATGTCAAAGACAATTTTGTTCACAATTAAATACTCTTAATCAACAACACATTTATTTGGATAAAGATTAATATTATTACGTTGATACAACTCTTAACAAATAATGCATTAATTTGTTTACCATAAAAACGGTTCTAGTGACTTAATCTTAAAAGATAGATATATACTGTCGCGGACATTTTTTTAAATCATTTCAAGAGGAATAATTCTTTCTTACATATATTTTTGGTATCTTGAACCGTTTTTGCAGCGCACGCAATGGAAGCCCTCAAGGATGAATAATTTTGCCCGTTTTTGTCACATTTTGCATTATTTCTTCGCTCCTAATAATTGCATCGTGATGTTATATAGCTTAAAGCCTTCCTCGATAAATGGTCTATTCAACTCAAAAATAATTTCTTAATTCGAACCAGTAGTTCCAGAGATTAGCGCGTTCAAACAAACAAACTCTTCAGCTTTATAATATTAGTATAGACTATCGTTGTAAATACAATCTTACAATAATGTAAATCTTACAATACGCGAGCCACAGGGCAAGGCAGCCACGTGCAGAGATTGGAGGCACGCCAGTCGATTCCCGAATAAAGCAATCATGGGTTGCCATATACGCAAACAAATTGTAAATTCAAGTTTTTTTATCCTTTGTTTTATACTACGGGTATAAATAACCCTTCAAAGGGTAAATCCGAAATAAAATAATAATAATATTTATGAGTATATAATATAACGTGTTTCGCAAAAAATCTTGTCTTTTCTTTCTCATGTATTTGCGATTATTTTTCTCTTTCTCGGAATGTTTTGCGTACACACGCATAAAATTTTTCCTATGGCGTGCAAAAAAGTGAAGAATAATTGTAAATACAAAAAAGTCAAATCGATGTTTTATTAAATGCGAAACGTTTGCTCTGGACGCACTATAATAAACTATTTAAAGGAAAAAGGAGAGATGGTATTGTAATCGTATTTTTATTGTCTTTAATCACTAACAGTAATTATGGTTAAAACGCTAAGCATTAATGTGTCATAAATTTGTCTGCATTTGAGGATTAATTAGTGCTTGAAACGTAAATGAGCAAAATCTAATCATATTAATGATGCAAAATGTAATCGAAATCGTTTTTCATTAATCTTATTACATTTTGCCCATTTTTGGTTATAAAGTATATAACCGCGTATGTAGTCTTTTATTAAATTGTGAATTCCACGGAGCCAAAATCTTATACTTACTTACGACTAATTTAATTATAAAAAACTTAAATTTGACTTCATAAATACCTGATGTAAAATGACAATGAGATTGACAATGGACGCCGTTTGCTCAACAGATACTGATTTACTCGTTGCTAATATATGAATGAAAAAGCTTTCTACTAATTTCCTAATACCCGTTTATTATACTAATGATCATAACACTACTAGTTTGGCTTAGCAATACAAATTAAATATCGATCTCTAAAATACTAAATAAAATTTCAAGGATTTACAGCGACTTGACGGTTCGCAATCTACTGTTTTTTTATTAATTTTCCGTTCCTGTGTAATATTTGTATCCAGAAATGGTTTAAAGTTAAAAAACCACGATAGAACAAGATGAGCACGAAGGAACTAGCAAAAACAGCAAATATGGCGCTTCAATATTTGTACTAAATTATGCTGCCACATACCCGCATTTTTACTGTATAGCTGTGGCAAGCGTATCTTTTAATTCAAGGTTTGGTTGTCGAGTATGTAGTTCATTGAGTTAAATAAGGTCGCTATATTTGTAATTCTAAGAAGTCCTAACCTCAATAAAATGTAACATATCGTACAAAATAATGTGTCCTTTTTATTGTATGTTTTCATAGAAAATGTGGCGGTAAACTCAGGGCTTTATTTATATTGTTATTTTCCTATTATTTTAATGAATTGTTTGTATATTATACAAGATAAGTATTTCATAAGCTTGTAATAAAACATAATCCTACTAGTCAATACGTGTCAGTGATACTATTTATTATTTAAGATATTATATCTCGAGTTATCACATGGCATGATACAGATGTTTTAAAATTCCTGCGGTATCTTGTTACGTATAAAATATCTTGCCAATGTAATACCGCAAATGTGTAATAAAGTGTGTAGATATATTGTTAGTTTAAAAAACGTTTCAGGTAAATGCTTATCATCTTTATAGGAGTGCCATCTTCATATTGAAGTTTGGGTGTCAATAGGCAAAATTTGTTACGAACCCATTCTGTGCTCTTCAAAACAAGAGAACTCAATCAGATCCTCTTTTTAATGACGTTTAGGTACTTCCTCCTCTCTGATGGCCTAAATTTATTTTCCCCGGAATCTTACCTTCGAGGATCAGCCTAGAAAACTCGTAATGGGATCCTCTGTACGTATGTCCAAAGGAGCCCACTTTTCATCTCACAATTGTCGACATCAGTTCTCTTTGCGATGGGCAATTGGCAGGTGTGGTTTTATATTTGAGGTGATACTAGTCCAGGGAATTTCGAACATATTCCGTAAGATCCACATCTTAAATGTCTAAATGCGATCACAAATCTCCTTCAAAAGTATCCAAGTATCGCAGTCACAAAAGACACGTGTAACAGATGTAGCATTCCATGTAAAAAACAATGTCGAGCAAACTTTTATAGCAATTGTCTGAAACCAGTTCATAAATACTCTAATGCAAATGCTCAATGCTCCTGTTTAAATCATAATATCTAAATTTATATTTTCTTTTCAGAATTTCGTACCTCGACAGAAGAAAAGGAAACATTATAGGAACTCTTACCGTGTGTCTATCTGTCTGTCTGTCTAATTCTCAGGAATACGGAAAGTTATTAAGTTAAAATTGATATGAAATACCCTAGTCTGCAGTTCCTAGAAGCTTTGAAAAAATGTATCTTCTTAATCAAAGCATTCAAAACATAGAGATGTTTATGTCAGTAAATATACGTTTCCGCAAGACATTCATAATCTACAAGGTATTTCCCGTTACCCTAGAATCATGTTCAGTAAAAAGCAATGTCTTATATTACAAGTACAAGGAAAATCTGAAAGCCGTAAAGTAGTTACATCAACAATCAAAATGATGTGATTATAACTTTTCAATAAATTTGTAAGGAACCCTCAATGCACGAGTACGACTTGTACTTGATCGATTTTTTTGATGTTGTGTCTCATTAACAAAAAATAATTAATATAAGCATTTACAATAGTAGATAAACAAATAGATAAACAAAAATAACGACTTTAAATGTGTCAATAAATATCAAATTCCCTTAAGTAACGCTCTAGTAATTCGTAGGTATAATTGACTCAGTAACTTGTGTAGAATTGATTAGAGACCCCTTGGTTCCCATCAATGCACAGAAGTAGTCACTTTGAGGGTTTTAGCTCGTATAGGTCCAATGCACCTCATTTGGCATCCTCAATGCGCTGTCAGGATGGTCCTGTCAGGATATTTCACAACTAAAAAAGGTATTTAGTAAGATTCTGTAACTTAATTATTAGTATTTGTATTATTTTCTTTGTATATAACGGTCATTAGCTTTAAATTAAACCTGAATATAATGTATAAACGCATAATTTATTAAAACTTTTACGTATGGTGTTCCAATTACCAGATTTTACTTGCATGGACTTATTGTTTACTGATATTTATCAAAATTTAATTTTTGCTATGTAAAAGACGGTGACGTGCATCCCATAAAAGCATAAAAAGGGATAATCTTATACTTGGACTTTTATAAATATATTAATTTAAATTTTGGTCCAATTTGGATTCTGAAACTCTGAATCTGATAATTACATGTTTTTAAAGTAAATATATTTATTAAATATCCAAGTATACTAAGGTAGGTAATGCTTTTTATATTTCCCTGGGATACACGCGACTAATAAAATTTATAAAAATCCCGTAAAATATATATTGTACCTGGTCACCCGATGTCGATTTAAGCGATAGAGGGCGCACCTGGTGTGGAAGAAGCGGGTACAGCCAAGGTGACCCGACACGCCGAGCCAAAGGCACTTCGCAGAAAGCATTTGCCAGGTCAACAAAACAGGTCGAAGCGGATTTAATATAAAAATTGTATTTTCCAACTTACAAGGAAAATGGGTCTATATGGAATAGCGTATCTAATACGGATATACCTTTATTGAATTCTTTATTATTGTATAGAGCCTATATTAGGAACATCGCTTCATATTTGGTCAGGTGTTTTTATAAATTGGTTATATATTAGTATATTTACAATAAGATATTTCTGAAACTTCACTCGAGTGGTTTTTTTTTCGGCATGTCATACCTTGGTGGCTTTGGAAAGACCTTTTCCATCCGTGCGAGGCTTAAAACTTTTAAACCGCATAAGATAAAGATTTTAAATTAAGATATAGCATATAAACATTTGACGCAAAGCCGATGATTGTATTTAGTGTAATAAAAAAATGATTAGTTATTACAAAATTGTATATTATATTAAATCAATATACATTCCACAAAAATTATCCTGTACCTTTTTAATAATTCATTTAATCATGCAAATTAATTTCCCTTTTTTATACTTAATACTCCTAAAAAGAGCATTCTCGATGTTATTTTTCAATTATGTATATCTTTAATTAATGGAATTAAGTACTTATTTTTGTTATTAATCAATAAAGTGACGAAAACACAGTATTAAATTCAATTACTAACTTATATATGAGTCTTGGAATGAAAACAAGGGCTATCAATGAATTCCCATCCGTTGCTAGCAGGTATCGCTCTTGGACTACAATGTACTTTGCAAGAATTGGCAATGCAATAATAACGCTTCATTTGTTCTGTAATGCAATAAAAACGCTCCTTCGGTTCGGCAACGCTATAACGGCGACATTTGTGTTCTGTGGCGCTATAACAACGCCCCTTGTGTTCGGCAACGCAATAACGGCGACATTTGTGTTCTATGTCGCTATAACAACGCCCCTTGTGTTCGGCAATGCAATAACGGCGACATTTGTGTTCTGTGGCGCTATAACAACGCCCCTTGTGTTCGGCAATGCAATAACGGCGACATTTGTGTTCTGTGGCGCTATAACAACGCCCCTTGTGTTCGGCAACGCAATAACGGCGACATTTGTGTTCTATGTCGCTATAACAACGCCCCTTGTGTTCGGCAATGCAATAACGGCGACATTTGTGTTCTATGATGCTATAAAAACGCCCCTTGTGTTCGGCAACGCAATAACGGCGACATTTGTGTTCTGTGACGCTATAACAACGCCCCTTGTGTTCGGCAATGCAATAACAACGCTCCTTGTGTTGCAATTGCCCATAGGCAAGTAACAAGTTACTATCAGGTGGATCGTCAGCCAAATTTAACGCAAATTAAAAAAAAACTTTACGTTATATAATCATTTTCATTAATCATCAAATAAACGCGATTAAGATCATGAAGTAGATACTCTATAGGTAACAGAAAGATCACTCGAAAGATATTCAGAAGTCGAGGTGACCCAAAAACGTCGAAGCCAATAAGATACTTCTAAGAAGTTTCCATTGCCAGAAAACTGTAGCCAAAATATTATTTTCCGTGTAATTGTAAACATACATTTGACACTTGGCATTTGATTCACAATTCATCATTAATTTGAGCATTAATCATGACAAATAAAGGTAAGATTCACAATTTATTTATAAATAATCCGAGGGAGAAACCTACTTAATCTTGTTAGGATCGCCGTGAGGGTAGCAGCCTCGGTGTGTTAGGCTTCTACTGGTTAAAAGCCCTGGGTGCCCTTCTACTTACAGTAAGCTAGCCCGGGGACTCGTATTCCTGCAACGACCCGGCGAACAAAAGCCCTCTACAAACGCTATCTTTAGTAGGGTTCGTGTGGAGTAGTAGAAAGCCTCTGGTCCTCTCTATCAGGCTTTACTAAAGATATATACTCCGCCTCTGTGATTTGACATTAAATTAAAGGCAACTTTACATTTACAGCCCATATTTGAAAGCAAATACATTTTGCCAGAGCGCACTTAATTTAGACGTACGTCTCCGCACACCGCTTAACAGAAAGGTCTTGAGTGGTGGACTTTTTACAGCCACATCTCCAAGAGATAGAGTCCAATAGGTTATTCGCTCGGCAGGTCATTGGAGGAATTCGTATCTCCAGGCCCGGCTAGAATTGATTTGTGGGACACCCTAGGGGTTTTTGGTCAGTAAGAGGCTAACATACCGGGACGGGGGTCGCAGTCCCCATGGCGACTCTTATGGTCTTGTGTAAGATTTAACCCCGGATTACAAAAAAAAAAAGTAGCTGCATTTATTTAGTGGGTTATGACAACCGAGAAAAGTTAATATACAAGGACATGCTTATTTATTTCTATTTCACAGACTGTAACAGGGTCATGGACGAGCTATGTGCGGCCCGCAGCTCGAAACTTGGCCATCAATCCCCAAAATCATCTTTGATTTTTGTCGAAATAATTTTTGAACACTTAATGGATTTACGACTGCTTTTAAGGTTGATAAATTGTAGGTTCTTATAAGACGTTAAAAGGTTGTATACCTACCATGTAATTAGTGACTAACCGAAGATGGATTTATGAGTGAAGCCGATTAATCGGCCATCGCGATAACCTTCAGCCGAAACCGAAACCGAATGTAGAAAAACCCATGGGAATGTAGTTAAAGATTTACTAAAAGAGAATTACATTATAATTTAAAAACAAGTTTTATGATTTCTAAAATGATCTATAAACTTGTCAAAATTACAAAATTTCGGAAAAATATTACAATTATGTGCATACGTAACAGTTCGTCTAATTTTACCGCCTGATAGGAAATCTTCTATATTGGCCAGGCCCGGATCTAGGGAGGAGCAAGCTGGGACTCCTGTCCCGGTCGCCAAATTCTAGGGACGACTTATAAGAAAATTGCGCAGTGTCTCCACTGAATTAAAATGGAACCAACTCCTCCATAAGTAATATGCTAAAAAATTGTACAAGTTATTGTTTTGACATTTAAAAGTCTCATAATCCTATGATATGGGATCCTTTAAGCGTAGCATGAAGAGATATTTGTGCAGGCCGGCATGATCGCTGCGACTACCGATAGGTTTTTTCTTACCTTTCTATAGACGTTAGCGTTTTTTGGACTGCACCATGCTTACCATCAGGTATGGTGCAGTCACTGTGTCGAGTCAGAATAAAAAAAAAGATCATCGCCCCGTCTAGTTATGTAAAGTAAAAGGCCGTTTTTCGTGAATATTTCGCTCACTATGCGTTAAATAATATTTACATTAATATAAAGCTGTAGAGGGAAGGGCGGCAGACAATATTTTATGCCAATCTGCCCATATGTTTTGAGTTTCGGCATATCTGATTTTGCCGAAAACTGGTTTTCAGGCCAAAGTCAATGTTTCGGTAGGCACTAAGTAATACCATCTTATAAAAGATTATTGTACCCACGCAAAGTTCATTTTATACCGCGCAGGAAAGTACATTTTTTTGCGGTTATATTATTATCATGTTTTTAGCACAGTAATAAAGTTTGGTTAACAATGTTTTATGAAAAACTCATGCTTGGTTGATCAATACCAATTTATAAGGCAATAGCAAAATATTTCCATATTATTAAAATCTATACAACAGACGAAAAAATTCTTGTAATAAGAATGTATTTTAATAACGGATAAATATAAACATATAACCCTAGCCTGTAATAACTTTATAATAAAAATGGGAAGTATAATTAAAATTGGAAATTAATAAAAAAATATTTTAAAGGCCAGACGTTCGTTACTATCAAATAAAACAAAAAAAATGGCGATAAATTATAAAAATCCAGAATTATTGTTGTCGTAATTGTTCTCCAACGTTGAAAGACCGAGCTCACTACGTAGGAGGTTGTTTTGAATGTGGTACAGTCTATGGACCAATACGGTGCCCCTGTTTGGGCAGATAACCTTATTAACAGAAATGTCACCTTATTGTAACGCCCTCTGAGGGCGTCAGCAATCCGGGGGTACTGTACTATTTTGTTCGAGGCGTCTTGACCGACCCCGGTCATTGCAACTCCTCTGGGCTCCGGCCCCCGGGTTTCTTTTCGCGACTTTCTGGTCACACTAGTTTCGGCAAGTACTTATGTAATTCCCTATGTAAAAAAAGAAGTCGTAATTTTTCTGTGACATTTATTATTTACTAGGAAATTCAGCCTAGTTTTAACTAACGAATTATCAAACATTCAATCCCTATTTGGCTTCCTTAGGGGTGGCATATAAAAAAATCTAATCTCAATGGATGCTTACATCTTATAAAGAGCCCAATGTTTAAATTTCATGTTTATAACTTCACTATAAGCTATTATTTAGTGCTACGATAATATGAGGCGTCTAGTTTCAAAACCCGCTATAACACATTTTTTTCAAATCCCAATTATTTATATATATAAAAACTTATAATTAATCGTTGACTTAACAATCATATTCTTATAAGATATTTAAATTATTATTCTAGACTAAAAAAGCAAAAAAGAAAAAATCATATAAAATATTTGCTTTGATAAAAACATTTCAAATGACTATTAGAACTATTAAGTAATTTTGTACGAAAAATCGTTTTAGCGGGTTTTGAAACTGAACGCCTCATTTGTCAGTCAGGTTTTTTTTCCACAGGACGATTTGCTGTTCGCCGACAAAGGCTTTTATAAATTCACCGGGCTTGACAGGGGCGCGCACTGAAGGTGCTCAGCCAGCGATTTACGAATTGGGTGGCAACGCAAGGGCACCCCTGTGGATACGGAACTCGACTTGGCCGACCAGCCAGGGAGAGAAACCTAATTGTGATCTACTAGCGTTTCGGAAGCGACTATCATGACAAAAAACGCCTGAAGAAACTCAAGATTGCGTCAGAGTGGAAGAAACTCAAGGCTGCATTCGATTGGAACTGTTTGAGGCAGGACAAGTGATTTTTATATGAATGTAGTATACATTCTTTTTTTTTACACTGGCTCGACATTGTGACTACAGAGTACCTGATGGTAAGTACAGTTTAGTCCAAAACGAAAGCGACTATCAAAGGATGAAAATCCATTTATAGTCTACATCGTCATGCCGGCCCTCGTATACCACGACTGAAGGTCTCTAGGTATATGAGCTACTGGATATGCACAAGCTGATCCCGAAACGCGACAAGCCGAAACTGGTCACTATGACGGGCTTTACACCCATGCACTGTGGTGGCGATCCAGACGGGCACCGACGCCCTACCACGTCGCTGCTGCTCGTTTAGCACCACCCTGGAGTCACGTCTAGGGAAACTAGGGTAAAGCCTACGGACGTGAGCAGCTTCGACTTCCAAAAAAATAATGCGGCACACTTTTCACCGTAATTTAATAGATCTGTAAATTCTATGAAATAGTACAATGTAGCTTGTACTGGGCGGTGCAATCAAAGGTCGTTTACGACTTTGTCCTTTATTTGTATTGTACGCACAACTTACAATGGTTTCGTTTCTTTTACTGTGTAGTCGTGAGTCACAACCGCGCACTTCGCTTTCTTTGGAACTATTCCAACAAAGCCTGTCTTTAATGCAGCGTTTCCCAACATTTAGGCTATTAAACGCATAGGCCTACGAAATTAATGTTTACATAGGGATTTTTACCCTATATTTAGAGGTATTTTACGTGGCTATGGGTTTTCAACCCTTAACTTGGCAGAATGTTCTTTCTTTCAATATCAAAATAATATTCATACCGTTTACCCCTTACGTTCCAAGGATGTCTAATAGAAACTAACCGTGCGTTTAAAAACTGAGAAATTACCTAAATATTAATATAAAAATATTAAGTTTGCGCTAAAAACTTATGGCAATAGGTTTTGTAAATTCTGATGTATCTCCACAGATACACTTATCAAGAAAAGGGTTAAAGGTTAAAATCTTGAGCAAGTTTTAAATTTGTTACGTTAAGATCTAATTAGAAGAAAAATGCACGATTTCATTAATATTACATTAAATTATGAAATTAATGGTCATAACATGAATCTAAGAGAAGTTGAATAATGTGTTCCATTCAATTTAATTACGTTCTATGAAATAATCTTTGATATTTGTATAACAATATTGCTAATGTATATAAACGTTTTTGTGCTGTCGATATTATGTCTTGTATATTTAGCTACCTTAACAGAATACTGATGTATTTGTTCATATGTTTGTACGCACATCATGGTAGAAATATTTTTACTTGCTGGCTTTTACTTGCGTGAGCCGCATGCGGTCCGCAGGCCGCTGATTGCCGACCCATGATGTAGGGATTTACATATTTTTCAATTTAAATCACTAACTATATTCATACAGTACGCTGTTCCGGAACTCATGATAAAACTTATCAAGAATTAATTTTGAACTAGTTAAACACTTCGCAATCACCCAACTTTTACAAGTTTGTATTGTTATGATGTCCGTGTACTCCAGGTTGGGAATCGCTGCTCTGAATCTAATGTATTGATGTTTTATAACATACTACGATATAAATATTGATGCTACAATATTTTGGTAAATCCACGCGTTAAACATATTTTCATTTACTTTCAGCATCACGCGGGGAATACGAGTACAGCTTCGAGAATAAACCTGAATTTTATCACTGATCTAAAGACAGGAGCAAAATCAAGCTTCAACCAAAGGATGGGAACTAACTCCCAAACTACATTCATGAACAAAACCTCAAACCTACGGGCACGAACCGAATCACCCAAAAAACCTAAAAACGCGAACAAACTCAAGATACTTTTATGGATGCAAGTAGATGTCCGTACTACATGAACAGAATTAATCAACACCCTAAATAAAGCTAGTTGTAGATCTTGAATTAAGCAATTTTAAAAATAAACTAAGACAGCCTAGCCAATTCAACTATTTTTTTTTTTACACTGGCTCGTCATAGTGACTACAGAGTACCTGATGGTAAGTACAGTGTAGTCCAAAAACGAAAGCGACTATCAAAGGATGAAAATCCATTGATAGTCTACATCGTCATGTCGGCCCACATATACCACGACTGAAGGTCTCTAGGTATATGAGCTACTGGATATACACAAGCTGGTCCCAAAACGCGACAAGCCGAAACTGGTCACTATGACGGGCTTTACACCCGTGCACTGTGGTCGCGATCCAGACGGGCACCGACCCCCTACCACCTCGCTGCTGCTCGTTTAGCACCACCCAGGAGTCACGTGTAGGGAACTAGGGTAAAGCCTGCGGACGCGAGCAGCTTCGACTCCCAAAACTACACTAACTATAACTTATATAGATTTTATTTACGCCAATATCAAAGCTAAAGCTGAGTTAATATTGCGTATGTAATCTGATAACACGGGCTGTTGATTACGGTCAATATCCTCCATTATTCGCGTTCATAATAATATGCATGTTTGAGTCTTGCGAGCAAAATCAACCTCTTTTCTTTTAACCCGGAGGAAATCCCTAACGGACCTTCAGGGGGATGGTGAGGGCCGCCCGCCTGGTGTGTCGGACTTGCACTGATTATAACCCCCGAGGTGGTCCATCGAGCGCATCGTGTGCCGGACGGGCATAGCTATAATGCTTTTCCTAAAGCAAAATCAACCTCTTTTTTTTTTGGTAACCCGGGGGAAAATCCTACATTGGACCATCAGGGTCACTGTGAGGGCAGCGACCCCGGTGTGTCAGACTCCTACTGACTAAAAACCCCCGGGGTGTCCCTCTAACCACTCCACCCAGGCCTGGGAAACCAAATTCATCCAGTCGCCCGGGGAGCGAACAGCCTTATTCAGGCTTCCTCTCTGGGAGAGGGATGGGTATAAAGAGCCCACGCCTCCAGTACCTCTTTCATAGCCGGCGCGCTAGACACTGCGCACCACCGCCCTCTCATCCGGGCAGCAAACTCCCTCAAGTCTTCTGCCCGACTATTGTTACCGGTGGATGTCACGCTCGCTCTGAGCAAACGCGTCCCTCCGGCGCCGGTGCCTTGGCCGCCGAATGGCCAGAGAAGATGTTCGCTCTCTGACCCTTTCGGTGGCTTCCTTCTGCTTCATAACTGCGTCGCAGAAGGCAACTACCTCTCTCCAAGCCTCTTCACTGCCGACCATGGCTTTCACCACCGCCGGCAGTGAAAGGTCGTCACCAATATTGCCCGTGAGGACATCACGTTCTTCAACCCAGGCTGGGCACACCTCAAGGGTGTGCTGCGCCGTATCCTCGGGGCTCCCGCACTCGTGGCACTCCGCCGTCAGCTCCCCTCCAGGCACCCGCCACCGGCGACGGCCAAAGCTACCGTGACCCGTGAGGATCTGGGTCAGCCGGAAGGAAAGTGCGCCATGTTGTCTGTCCAGCCACGAGTGCAAGACAGGGCACACCGCCTCAACTGTCCGAGGTAGGCGCTAGGTTGCTCCAGCCTGGACTGCCAATCCCTAACGGCCTGGTCCTGGAGAAGGACCCTCTGCCTCCGAATCTCTGTGGGGGCCAAAGCAAAATCAACCTCCAACCAACGAACTCGAACAAAATCAACCCTAAACCATACTATTCATATTTTTATGTACACCCGTGTTATCTACTAACATTTTTGTACATTTTTACTCGTAAACGGAGTCGCAGGCAGTTTAAAGGTGTAAGATTATAAAATCAACGTAATATCAACATTCGGCTCTTGTAAAGAGCATCAAGTATATACAAATGACTTGTTATAACAGTAGCGACTTTAGTATACACATGCCAACAGTACAACGAGCTAGTGTTAGTAAATATTGCGATGTTTTACAAAGAACAATGCGTAGGTTCGCTCCTAGGTGATTTAGATGAGCAGAATGACCTGAATAAAACGTTTTTATTTTAATACGCGGATGCTCGTTTCGGTCTTTTTTTTATCATCACGCAGATTCTCTATTGTACTTGGCAATTTCTCTAAATACCTTTGAAAACCTCTTTTTTTTATCCTGACACGGCACAGTGACCGCACCATACCTGATGGTAACAATGGTGCGTCCAAAAACGACAACGTCTATCAATAGCAAACAAAAACCATTGATACTCGCAGCGATCATGCTGGCCTGCACAAATATCTCTTCACGCTTCGCTTAAAAGACCCCATATCATAGGACGATGGAAAGACGCTCGCCGGGAGACTATTCCAGAGCTCAATAACTCGGCAAAAGTAAGGGTTAAAGAACTTCTCAGTACGAGCCGGGATGTGAGCCACTGAAAAGCTGTGACCCTGCAGACCCGCGCGTGTGGTTCTGCTATGGAAGGGAGAGGGCGGAACAAGATTAAATAACTCTTAAGAACACTGGCCATGATACAGACTGTAGAAAATGCTCAATTAAAATCAAATTGATCAATCAATGCTACGTTTCTCTAATATTCATTAATCGTTTAGTGCACTCTCCCATCCTCCGGCGTTTGCTTCTTTCTATTCTCGAACTATACTATACTTTCCATCAAATGTGATGTAATCACTTTATGGAGCTAGTATAAAAAAAAATCTTTTTTTGAACTAACCAATTTTAATATGTTTAATTGAAACAAAAAAAACGTCCTCATTGTTATTGCCTTTTTGAATGATTGCTTTTTTTTATTACAGACAGGGTTGCGCTTGACCTGGAATGTGATGACGACGCTAATGATAGAGCGCGCTCACCCAATAAATGCCTATACCATCTTCGCTTGACGATTTCCATGTCGGAAAATATTGAAAAAACAGACGCAGGAAGCGAATTCCACTCCTTGACGGTTTCCAGCAAAAAGAAGAAGCGAATCACCTCTTGCGAGTAGCTGGAACGTTAACCACATAAGGGTGCAAGCCCCCACGGCATCTTATCAATTTATGGTAGAAGAGGGAGAGTGGAAAAAAATTCTACAATTCAGTTGCTCATTCTCCAGAGCAAATCTATAGAAAACAGAAAATACCACATTTTTTCCTAATTATTTAGATCACATCTAATCTTGAACAAAAACACCACATAATATAAAAACTTATCATGGTCAATAAGTATCCTTGTAACAATCGGATATGAGTCGTAATTTGAATGCAAATTTGTCCGATTGCTATCAAAATCAGAATTAATATAACAATGGTATTGTTAACAGAAATTCCTGCTAATTCAAAGCATTTATATGTAGTTTGTGTGTTTTTTTCTAACACAGATTAAAAATAACCTTAAAACATTTCCATATGAATAAATTTTTACACTTTCATTATAACTCCAGCTTTCAACTATAACAAAGATAATTAAAAATTATTTCCGTGTTTTAATGCGTGTCAGCCAACAAATTTTGTTCCGTATAATAATCAAGGAATGTCGTGTTAAAATTTAGTTAAACCTGTACTTCTGCATATAACATACATCAAAATCTTTTTCATTAATAACTTTGTATATTTGTGAAAATCACATGAAAATCCGTTTAATAGTTTTCGAGTTTATCGCGAAAAGAGAAACAGACGCGACGAAGGGTTTGTTTTATATGCAGCGAATAAATTAGATAATTAGATATCGGGCTTGTAAAATTGTTCAACTACATGCCCAGATTAACCAAATAATGTTTCGTTGAACAAGTAATTTACTTAGATTAAAGACAATTTATAATATAAGATAATGTGAAAAGGAAAATTCAATTTCCATTGCTACTTTTCAAAACGAAAATAATTGTTTAGTATTTGGTTCAAAAATTATTATCTTCTGTTATCCAGATAAAAGGACACTTTATCGAGATCTCATGATGAAAAAATCCTTCGTGTTACTGTAAAAGCAAAAAATCTAAGGCTTTTTAAAAATGGACTATCTAATTCTAAGAAGCGTTGATGCTTGTATACAAACTCTAATACAAGAGTACTCTAAATCCTTTAACACCGTAATCAACCGAGTTTGTCCCAATTTAGTACAATAAAAAGCACTTAATAGCAATCTTAGACCAGTTAGAGGACCATTGTCGGCAAAAACAACCAGCAAAGCTCATCAGATTTGTCAAAATCGATGGATAAAAAATCACAGCAGATAAAAAACAAAGAAGGAAGTGTTTGTTACATGGTCTTTACAATTCACCTAGTGCTAATAAAAGCTTCGGCTTCGGTCACGAATATAACTTTCGGCATAAACTTTAACTTGCCCAAAATACAATGGCGGCCATCCCATAGAAGCACAATAAGGCATTATCTTGTTAAACTTAGATATTTAACACCTATATTGATTTCAAATTTGGTCCAATTAAAATTCCCTAGAATATTCTAACAATTAACAGATTTCAAGTCAATACATTTATTATTATAAACATAGTTATGCCTTTATGGGATGCACGCCACTGCCAAAATGGGCTGAACTTTTGTGCGAAGCCGAAGGGTTCTAAATTAAACGAACTGGTTCGACCAAAGACTCGGAATGTTATTTCTTATAAAAAGTTGCAAGATGATTTTAATAATCTCTAAGAGCTGTTTTATAGTTAACAATAAGCCTTACATTTTTTTTAATCATTATCTATTCATTTTTACTTCACTTGCCTTTCGGGACCATTACACAGAGGTATTTTTTTTGCTGTTTTTACCTTGATTAATCTATTCTTTTGTGTTGCAAGTTATATCGTGTGTCAAATAAATGTATTTTCTTTTCGTCAACCCTGAACTATGCACATTTCTTAGAATTTTAGATATTCGGCCTCGCCGTGTGTTCTAGTGATTGATCAACTTCGGCTTTGTCTTCGAGCAGAAATCGACCGTATGTCAGACACTAATTTGATGCAATGTTGAGGTATGTAGTGTGATGAACCATTTGACTCGTGAAAAATTTGCTTATTATGTTATTTTTTCTGTATTGTCCATTTTATGTAATATTTGTAATATAGGATTGGTCACGTGACCTGATGACGATAATACACACTTATGCAATATTTAATAACCTCTTCATTCGTTACACATTCAAATTAGGTTTCAATGTCAAATTTGTTTACTTCTGCAACCAAGATGACCGGTAAACTATCGGTAATTATTATCGTCAGTTTTCCTGACAGTCTTGCTGATTAACTTACATTGTTTTAAGAGTTATACTCCTTTCTTTTGTTGATACATCATTTATTTCCATACCTCTGTTATCGAATTTTAGTTTGTAACTCCATATTGCTATTCGTACAGCATAATATATTTTTAAATCCTTTATGCAGTTTTTTTTTATAATTTCAATTAATGTTTCCTCATCAATGTTTACCATGTTAAGTAAATCGAAATTTCGTGGAATCGTTAATTTACAGGTTCAAATATTAACGTCGTACTTGGATCATATTTTTGTTCTTTTTTCCCTTAATATGGACGCCTTGTTTACGATTCTAGGTATTTAATGTTTACTGTAACTATTACGGAGGTGTGATTTTTAATCAATAGGTATGCAAAGGGTATGTGAAATTAAAGAATATATAAATGGTATAATAATCTTCATAATTTATTTTTTCTTTTCATTGCTTTCTCCTATACAATATGTATTCAGTATAAAACAATATTCTTTTGTTAAATTTATAGAAATATATTATTTTAGTATAACTGTTCTTTATCATTTATAAACTTACATATTATTGTTAACATTCTGAAGAATCTGTTTGTATAAAAAATAATACAATAGAGGCACGCGAGCCGTGTCCGAGTCAAACTGGAGGAACACGGCTTGCCGCCTCAGTTTATAACAATTCATTTTGTTAATTGGTATTAAAATTACTTATAATATAAAACTTACACAAGACAATGGTACAGAACAATTTACTGCATGTAAATGGTAACAAAAACAATTATTAAAACATATAGGCTTTAGTTTACAAAGCGTAGGCACTCGAGATTTCTACTTCATCCTATAAGATAAACATTCTCACTAATAAATACTTACATCTCACGCATTCGACTTTCATTAACTCTGCTCTCTCATTCTACACTCAAAACTCTCAGACTAATTGTTTTCAGGACGGTCTCGCTTTCCCGCTCCGGGTTACAAAGGTCACGTCTACATTAAAGCACCGGTTCAGTTCCAATAAATCTTATTGTATCGGGGAAAATACTTATACAATGCACTCTCTCTTGCAATCAAGGCACTCACGCAACCAGTCTCACAAGCGCGTAATTTGTCTGGAAACATTCAAGCATAGCGATCGAAGTTGCCGAAACAACATCGTCGCGATTAAAAACATTAACCTTGTGCAACAAAACGTGATTCGGAACGTCCGACTGTTGAACACATGGCCGCCATTCCGCGAGGGCGGCACAGGCGGAATTTTAATTAGCAGAACATCCGCTCGTGACTTGGTTCCACGCGACGTTGCCATACCCACAGCGCGTTGTCCCTCTCCGATTAACAGTGTATCAAGCCTGTCATAGTCGCCCTCTCTTTCTACCATAAATTACAACCAAATGAAGTGATTATTTTAATAAGATTCTGTTAAATCGTACAGAACAATAGCTGGCACAATTTGCACAATGGAAATCCCGGTTCAGCGAGGGGCATACGGCAACATTGCTAAAACGGGAAAGATATCGCAGTAAAACTGGCAACGCCGCATATTTCTTGGTCAGACCGCAAACGAAACGACGTAGCACGAATATCCTTTCTAGTTTAAAATTTTAATCAAATGACAACGCAATACTGATACAAGGAAAACAGTTCTCCAACTTACAACAAAAGCTAAACCCGCGCTAAGTACGTTCCAGTTTCACGGACAACTGGAATGCTAGCCGAGCGGGTGTTCCGCCCCAAGCACTCACTGGCGATCGACAAACTTAACGAATAGATCCACAGCTTTAACGTGGCGCGTCAACATCTTACACTAGTGTTCATTAACTATATATTACACAGTAAAATTAAGATCACAAATCGCTTTGTATGCTGCGTCCTAGCGGGCGCGACTAGCATGGAATGTGGAGGACAGGCGGCGGCGGCAATCAGAAGTGAGACTCGATGTGACAGCCGCCGTTCGCGTGCTCCAGGACCTGTTCTTTTAGTCGATGAACGTGGTCTTTGAGCTTCACGACCATCTGAGCGAGCTCCGCGTTCTCGCCTTTGAGTATCTTCACTTTGTCCTCCAATTTAGAGATGCGTTCTAGCTTGCGCCGTCTACATTTTGACGCGGCAACTCGATTCCTCTGTCGCTTGCGTTCAAGCTTGATTCTTTCTTGAGTATCCATGTCGATAGGGGAGAGAGGGGGTGAGCTGGCTGCGCTGGGGACTGTCTGAGGCTCGTCCTTGACAATGGGAGTCGGGTATCGCTCCAGCGGTCGGTCCAGGTCTGCATATACTCTCCGCCCGATAGGCATAACCGTTTCGCCGTGGTGCAGCTTGTCCAGCGCCTCGACAAATGGTCGCGCGTACATTTCCTGTTCCTCTGTGGGCGCGACGGCTGGAAACAGCACCGGTGCTCCGGGAGTGGGGGTCGCCGTCGTTACCATGCCGTTCTGGATGATGAGCTTCTCCAGCTCGGGGGAGCCAAGCTTTAGCATTTGCAAGTCAGGGGAGGAAAGCACAGGGGCCGCAAATCGCGCCCTTTTGCCACCCCTGCCGACGTCCAACGTGAGGGGCCTCTTTAAGTTCTCAATGGGGCCGCTGAGGGGGTACTCCTCATATAAAGTGGTCTCCATACCGTGGCCGGAGTGCCGAACCATGTGTTTACACCGAACGCTTCGGTATCACTGAATTCACTGCGCGAACTAAAAAACTTTCTCGTGCGCCGCGGCACGTCCGCTACGAACCACGTTCCACTTGTTTCTAAACATTGTTAAGAAACAACCACTGCTTTTATGCCGTGACTCAGATAAGCTATTTTTAGAAATGGCGTGATGAGGACGAGGTTTGATTGGTTGAATATGACGTGATATGAAGGAATACCCGTACAGGATTGGTGATTGCGACTGTAGCGTAGTGCGAGGCCGCAGCGGGCTGTTTACGACTTCGTGCGATTACCGAGAATCGACGGTTCTGTTTCCATTATACCAGGAATTATTGTAAATGGTAAAAACTTTGTCTATTTTATACTGAAACTATTTCTACGTTAATTTGTATTATCAATAATAAACTAAGTACATCCTAAAAAAGCAAAGCAAAAAAAAAGTAAAAGTTAAAAGCATCCGGTCCTTCATCAATCTTTCAAAGGGTCACTCCACCCTGTCGAGGGCACCCCAGAGTATGTTTGTCGATTTCCGGACTTCACTCAAGAACCCACCTGCTCCAGAGATCTTCGTTTTTTCGGCATATGTGACCATATCACAGCCACATCAGCTTCCTAATACTGAGATCTATGTCGATTGCTTTAGTACTCTATATGAAACCTCATTTCAGATATCATTCTTTAGATTTCCAAAATAACTCGTATCATAAAACGCTGAGCTACCTTATGTTAGCGGACTTGCCAAATTTGAAGTATCCATGTGTTTGGCGCGTGCGTCAAAATGGATAAAATGCATTAAATATAAACTCTACTTTTTAGATATTATGAGATAAATGGAGAAAAAATTAAATTTAGTACATATTATTTAGTGACGTGTTATTTATATTTAGCTTTTAAAATTCCCAATGAAACCAATGCAACCAAAAAAGTAATCATGGCCGTAACGACCGATTTTGGTAGCCTTCGGATGAGTTCAACATCTGAAGCATGTTATATTTCTGTACAATATACTACGCTATTTTTAAGTGAATAAAAAATAGAAAATATTCAATGATTTAAATTATCGTATTATTCCTTAGGCAAAGAAGTACTTTCGGTATTAAAATCATTGGTTCCAGGAATCTTTTTCACAATTAATCCATCTTATGGACTATATATCCTTATGTAAGAATTAATTATTACATACTTTTGTAAGATCCTGTATAATACAAACAAACGTATTATACCTTTATACATAAGTTTATAATAATATTTACCGGATTTTTTGTAAGCAGGCGGAAATCCCCATGTACCGCCAAAGCCGTTGAGAGTACGTCGATTATGGTGTGCTGGGATCTTAGTACCCCATCACACCAACGGAGTATAGCCTAGACAGCAGCCATCTTATGCATACTGGTCGGTACTCCTTGAAAGGTCACCAAGATAGGCGGAGGTTCCTCGTGTAACACTTCTGAGGCCGGTGTGACAGGCTACTGGGAGTCACCCCTACCCTTGACTCGAATAGTCCTTCCCGCGGCCACGCAGGTTGTTTCAACGGCTCTATAGCTTGCCGCCTCACCGGCAGTAGAACACCTCACAATAATCATTCGCCCTGCATACCTGAGCTTTGCGTCCACAATATTCAACGGATTTATCAACTTAATCTTTTAAATAAAGCTTTCTCAGTATTTTTTTATAATTATAATGCTTTGCAAAGTATTTAAAACTAATAAATTTGAAACTACATATTGTGGACTGGTGCAGAGCTTCGTTTGTTAGACTTAAAGATGCTATTTGTATTCAAATAGAATATTTAAATTTTACATTAATGTAACAAACAACGGAAACACACCAATTTGGGTGAGGCGCGGAGGCGGGGTAGCCGCGCTTGCCCGATGCAAGAAAATAAATGCGAGCGGCGCGCGGGAGGCGGGGGGCAACCGATAGAACAGTCGGCCGAGTACGAGCAAGAGATCCGATACCTCCCGCTCCAACAAGATAACTCCACAACTAAATAGAAGGAAAATAAAAATGCACCTAAAATTCCTACTTCGTTTTATGAGGACTCTTTATTGTTTGCTTTTGTTATTGCAGCATCGACCTTCGATTTTTTTTACAATGATTATATTTTTTGCCGTAATTTCTAGAAACTGTAGGTTGTTATAAAAATATATACGACAATTACTAAATTACATATTTACAATTTAATTTATAATAAATGAAAAAAAAATGTTACTTTAAAATATATTTAATTAACAGAGATACATACTTGGAGGTTTGAATCAGTAATTAACGATAATTAAGATATAGATCGCACGAATGTCAGCTCATAATATCACCATAAAAACATGTGCTAATAAAATTAAATACTGTTTTTCGTTTTTAAGAATTTTTTACTCGTCTGGCTACCCTTTCAAATGTGTAAATGAACCTTTAACGAAAATAAATATCAGCATTCAGCGAACTTACAAGGTGGGATATATTTTACATCCGTTTACACAAAAATCTCTTATAACAGTGAAAACTAGTTAAATGAGATTTAAAGGATTTTTTATTTAGAATCTTTTCATTTACCTAGTTTTCCAAATAGCCAGGTTTACAATGAAAGTTATTTTAATTATAGAGTCCTGCTAAGAAATTCAAGTGTTATAGACAAACATTTTTTTTTAATTTGTTACTCGTGGAAAATGTTTCATAGGAACTGTACAGCTGTGAGGAGAGCGACCCTGGTGTGACAGATTCCGACTAAATAAAAACTGCCGGGGTGTCTTTTCAATCTCTTTACCCGGTCCTGGAAAACAGAATTTTTCCAGTCGCCCGGCGCGTGAACAGCCTATCTAGGCTTCGTTTCTGTGAGGTTTGGGTGTAAAGAGCCCACCTTCCAAACCTTTCTAACGAACGGCGCGCCAGACCTTGCGCACTGCCTCCCTTCTCATCCGGGCAGTAGATCTAGATACCCTCAAGCTGTAGACAAACCTGTCGTAGCTTGTCGAAGCCTGATAAATGGTCTTATTTACAAATAATTGAGCTACAGTCTCAATTCTAGATGTAAATATCGAAAAATCTAAAAAGTTAACCCTTTCGTTGCCGCAGTCGATTCCGCCGAAGCGGTGCTACTGAACCGGGCAGCTCGCCGCGAACTGCGCACATTGCATCATGACAAGTTGATGTTCGAATTTTCTCATTTAAGTGTATATTTAAAGATTTTGCTGGTATATTAAATAAAAATGTAAATTAGGATAATTCTTAGTAATCTATTTTTTTACTTTTCTATAAAATGAATGCCGGCTAAAGTCGGTGCTGGTGGACACGGGGCTTTTTGTGAATGCCGTCTAAAGCCGGCGCTGGTGACGAAAGGATTAAAAAGGTTTGAAGATTCCTAGTAATAGAGGTATATCGAAGCAAAAGTTTCGAGACCTCATTTTAAATAGAAGCTTCTCATCAATCCCGGGTCCATTTAACCAGGTTTCACTGTATCGTATTAAAAAATACAAGTAATTCACTGGTCAGTGTGCTGTAGGTGCGTTTACGGCGCCTTTAAAAACGACATTTTTGCCATCGCCAGTTGTAATCATCTACAACTTGTTCACTTTACAAAGTTCTCTATGACAGACGAAGAAAAGGTTAGTTTTCTTTGTAAAGTAATTATTTAATGTTTTATTTTGATTATGATTTGTTTTAATAGTGTTTTAGTACCACAATCGATAAATATTTATTTTTACTATTTATATTAAATATGGAAATTTAGGTTCAAAGAATTGTTACAAAGGACTTAGTAAAATGAACAAGGTATCAACTGATCCATCGCCCAGGGTTTTAAATTGAATATGTAGAAGTTGCTTAAATTACCCTAAATAAACAGTTTGATATTTCATATCAGTTCATTTATTTAAATTCTGAATTTTATTCTTGTGTGCTTAGCATCCTGTTATCAAAAATATGTTTATTCATAAAACATATTTTTGACTTAATTAGGTAAAATAAATTCATAAGTACGCGAAAATCAAATTATGTTCGCACACTTAGATCTGTCAAACAGATCGCCATCGTATTCACAACTACCGAGTGAAGTTAAAAGTGCCGTTATTTTTACCATCATGGACCTTCTATGACGGTGTGGTTTGACGTTTGGCATTATTGACAAAATTGCCAAATTTGATGATATCATAAACTTCCGTAAACATTTTTGTCACTGTCTAAAATTTTAAGCACCGTGATTTTTAGCACATCTTGTATAGGTAAATGCTACCTACATTTACGGCCTCATCTAAGTAGAGGGTGAACCGGGTAATTGTCGCGCGTGGCAAAAATGAGGGGCGGTTAAATTGAGGGGGCTTGCACCAAGAAAAAATCTTAAAAAATATTCAGTATACAGAAAATGTAAAAGCCGAATAGTCATAAAATCAATTTTAATGCTAAAAACTTTGATTTCATTTTGAAACCTTTCCATGGGAAAACGTATATATATATTTTTTTTTTTTTCTAATCTATATACAGGCTTATCGGAAACTCGCCATATTGTTTCAAACATGTGATAGATGGTCTAAAATGCAACAGTCGAACTCATCTTGACCTTCCTCCAGGTGTGATTAAGGTCAAGTGTCTATGAGTGGTCTATGAATCCAAAAAAATGTTTAAGCGATCCCAATGTAGGGCAAAATTCAATGGATTCTAAGATATATCTATTTTCTATATGTATATGCTATTTCAACACAGATCTAAATAATAAAAAAAACTTCGAAAACTGAGAAATAGACAAAATTAAAAAGAACATTAAGATTTTGTTTATTATTTGAATCATAAGCATGGTTTTAAAATGATAATAAATGTAAAAATATTCAGATGGAAGATAGTCGCTGAGTTGCCTGACTGCTGAACTTCTGACGGTTAATTGCACTTTAGAGATAGGCTAAGTAATTATTATTTAGTGCGATATTACTTTGTGCTTTACATTCATTATCAAAAAAACGATCTATACCGATTGAAATAAACTATCTTTTCTGATAATAATACAATTTTGATATCAGAAACAAAATATTTTTAGTATGGTAGAAGTCCATATTATGGGACACTGTCCCTATTTATGGTACACAATGTGAATATAATCATTTATAAAAAGAATACCAAATTATACTTTTAAAAAATATAATAAACACATAATTTTATCATTTTTGAATGAAATTAACAAGTCTAATTGTTAATTATTACTTGTATGTTTTGAAAAAAAATTATAAAAGCAGGAGGTTTGTTGTTGGTATTCAAAACCGTGGCTTAAAAGAGTTGAACGATAACTACTGTACAGTTTTTTACTTGGATGAAATTATATATTTTATTATATTTATATATATAATGTAAGTGTAATCTAAAAGCTTATAAATTATAGATATTGTATGTTATTTGCATTTATGTTAATTTATAGCAATATTATTTTATTTTTGAGTGTCTCACAATACCGACACTTGTTAACGTAGACGTACCGGTATATGGAACACTTTACACCGCGTATCACTCAATACGGACATCAAGTCTTATGATTGTCCCAATTAATGAGACAGTGTACTGTTATGCGTTTTTAATTAAAATATCAATAATTTTTAGTATTTAAAAAGTAAAATGATTAAATATAACAAATTATTTATCAGCATAACATCAAATAGTTATTTCTGAGAGTATTTTCAATTTAATTACGTTAATTTCAAAACTTAACCTAAAATCAAAACATTAATTTTGCAAGTTTTTTTTTCTTAATTTTTTATTTGATATTATTGAAATATTTAAAATATGTTTTTTTATACTTTTATTAATTAGTGAAATTTTTTTTTACTCTGGCTCGACATAGTGACTACAGAGTACCTGATGGTAAGTACAGTGTAATCCAAAAACGAAAGCGACTATCAAAGGATGAAAATCCATTGATAGTCTCCAACGTCATGTCGGCCCATATATACCACGACTGAAGGTCTCTAGGTATATGAGCTACTGGATATACACAAGCTGATCCCGAAACGCGACAAGCCGAAACTGGTCACTATGACGGGCTTTACACCCATGTAATGTGGTCGCGATCCAGGCGGGCACCGAAGCCCTACCACCTCGCTGCTGCTCGTTTAGCACCACCCAGGAGTCACCTGTAGGGAAACTAGGGTAAAGCCTACGGACGCGAGCAGCTTCGACTCCCCCCATCGACATATCTCTCGATATTTTAGGTTACGTGTCAACAGTGAACAACAAAAAACAAATTATTGAAAATCGGAGTAATGGGGACAACAGCCGTCTCAATCAGCAAAAAAGAAAGTGTTGTGTTCAAAAGTGCTTGATAAAAGACTTAAATATGACCCAATAGATGTAGAAAATGCTTTAAAAGCAATAAAAGATACCGGGTCATCATTACGGAGAGTAGCTGTTGCCTTCGAAGTATCTGTGGCTACTCTAGGCAGAAAAAAGTATTGGGCTAGATGAGATAAAAAAAAATCTAAACCAGAAACAGTCTTATCGTCTCAGGAAGAAGATGATATTGTCAAATGGGTGCTAGACAGGGCTGCAATAGGAGCACCTGTAACAAAAACTGAGTTATTGGATTGTGTTCAAAAATATGTCCAAAAATTAGCTGTAAAAACTCCGTTTACAGAGTCGTCCTAGTCGCCACTGGTATGAAAGGTTTAGAAAACGTCATTCAGAATTAGCTATAAGGAAACCCCAACATTTGAGTGTTACAAGAGCAGCTGTCACTTGTGTAGAATTGCAAGAGTGGTTTAAAAAGTCTGGAGCATATTTTGAAAGTAAAAATGTATGTAATATTTCTCCTACAATTTTTTTTAACTGTGATGAAAGATGTTTACTCCTCTGTCCTGAAGCAGAGAGCGTGTTGGCATAAAAAGGATCACCATTCCACCGCGAAACCACTAGACATCTTGTGGGATAACATCCGTATGTGGTGGATGTTCCTTATATCAGCACGAAAAGATTCGCTTCTACATTCATCATGCGAACGGCTAAAGAATGGAATACGCTTCCAGAGGCAGTATTTTCGCGATGTTATGACCTGGGAGTCTTTAAGAGAAGAGTGAATAGGCAATTGCTGGGCGAACACGTTTCATCGTCGGACTCATCTTCACCTTCCACCAGGTGTGATTGAGGTCAAGCGTTCGCCTATAAGTAATAAAAAAAAAGTTACAAGAAGAAAAGAAAAAACTGATGGGCAAAGTAAAAGAACTGCAGAAGAAAATTAAAGAATAAAAGTGAATTAAATATTTTTATAATTTTCATTTATTTCTCATTTAATTTAGTAAAGACTAATTATTTGTTATTTCAGATTCAAGTTTATTATCTATTTTATAAGTATTGTGATTTAAAATTAATAAATAGTTATTTTAAAATCAGTCTTATTGATTTCTAAACTGTCTCAAAAATAGGGACATACATCATGAGACATTGGGGCCATCTACTTTTTAAGTGTCTCATAAATAGGGACATAGAGGTTCCTCTCATAAAAGGCTATTAATTTTATTTTTACAAATTAACATTCAATAAAAACTAGCTATATTAATTAAATAATCATAAGACAATTGTATGATACGATTTAAATAGTATTTTTGACTTAAACAGATTATATAATAGCGGTAATGTACGACCAACCTGAAAATGTGTCCCATAATACGGACTTTTACCATAATAACGATTTTTTCTAATGTTTAAGCTTGTTGATGGAATGTGTCCGATCTGAATCTGTGAGAGAGGCGTTTGTGAGCGCCTTTGCTCTGAACGGACTTGACGTCGGGATGTTTAGCAAAATCTTAACAGAACTGTTATCTGATGAGGCGTCTGGCCTGTTCAGATCAATGGCACCATATGTAATATGTTAGGTATTTCTGTATTAGGGTACGATGGGGCTGGCATACGTACACACGTAAAAGGCCCTTAAGTAAATAGAACAAAAAAAATATATTTAAGCTTACATCAAAGATAAACTTCTTTTGTAATAAACTTTTGTAATAAGGCCTATACGAAGGGTCTATAAAATTGGACGATGTACATCCAACTCACCATTTCCATTGGAAGACCATAAGAAATCGTGAGGCTTTCCCATATCTGGTAGAAGAGATAGACATTTCTCCCTAAAAATAGCCTAATTCCATATATAATTTAGGTAATAAATGTTGTTGTGAACCGGCTCTACTCAAGTTACACCGTTGTGACGAATAATTTATATATAATAACGATTGGATATTACATGCGGAAAATATACAAAAAAAAAATTAGGTAATAAACTGTAAAACGCGTAATATTTCACTAATAACATTAGCCCCAAACTAAGCTTGCGCTTGTATTATGGGTACTAGATGTATGTGTATCTTATACACATGTATATACATGTATATACAAATGTACATGATTCACATCAAACTAGAATATCTCATCATCATGGCTCACCGGTGCCTGGACTTAAGCCTAAGACATTCAGCGTCGCAAGCAGTATCACTAAAAATTACTTTTTATTATATACAATGTATGCTATTCTATGACTAATATTTCGAATACTATATGGGAAGTCATTTAAAATAATGTTTACATATCAATAAGATATCATTTAAGTATTTTAAATAAACGACACCAGAGACCAAACCTCATTTTGCATACATACCTATTTGCATATTTACCTACCACAGCTTCAGAAACCAAACAAAAAAGGACTTTTGTCCGTGGCTTGGGTAAGGTCATAATAATTCGGAAACTGCGACTATACTTTAAGAAATAAATAAATATGGCTGTTTAATGTTTTTAGTTTATAATATGGTGAAAGAAAAAATAATACGTGCCCATCATTATTGCAGCTTAACCTAGTAAGAACATTTAGTAATTAAATAAAGAATTATTTAGGAAACTAGAAAGTTCATACATTTGATGCAGGATTTTAAAAGAATATGCGTAGAAAACTCTTTAAATTGAAGAGCTTGAAGTTAATAACCTAATAATTAGTGTAATTATTAAAGTTGAATAAAATTAAAAAGACAAAAATTACCATTGCATTTTTGGTAAACATTTTAAAGAAAGACATCTAGTAGCCAATAGATGATTTTTTAAATATAAATCATATCCAACACTAGATGGCCGTGTATCATTAAATTTCATTTGAATAAAACAACTACCTGACAAGAGATGGCGCGACTGAAGTACTTTTTATCTGTTTCAAATGATTGATCAGAGCTGCAAAGATTATAAAAATAAACCATAAATTATAGATGATATAATTTTCGTTTACTTGACTACGCATCTAAGGTTTAGTTTACGACATTTTTACTTAAAAAGAAGCGGATATGTAATTTTAATTTTTATTAAGCATAACATATTTCCTGCTAACATTTAGAAAGATGTAATGCTTAATAAAAATACAAATATAAATAAAAACGACATTAGCAGCGTGAGCAATAAAAGTATATTATAAGATGTATGAAATTACAGTATTTTTATTTAAAATGTTTATTCTAGTTTATTTACAAAATCCAAAGTATAATGTCAATGATGTCTTCTTTATATATTATTAATTTAAAATTATATTTCAGCTTGCTTATTTGATCATATTTTGGTTTTACAGACTACCTGTAATGACCCGGCGTTGCCCGGTAGAAAAACATTATTCTATCCTTTATTATTCCCTTTCTCCATGTTTTCTGCGTGTTGACATAACAAATGGGTGTCAAGTTGTCACCTAGAATTTGCTGAGCTGGTTTTCTTGATCAACTTGGCGCATCATAACAGCACAGTCTTTGTTGTTTTTAACCTATCTATTTGTGTTGTATGTCGTGTAGCAAATAAATGCTTTTCATTCCCTTTTTTCTTTTGAGAGCTAATTTCCTAGAAACGTTAATATTTGTTATCAAAAAGCCAAATACCAGGTTTAATAGTTTCCTTTAAAATTGTTGTATTTTCAAACAATCTTTCAACACTTGTTATATCCCCTTAAGAAAGGAATATTCATTATAAATCCGCCCTTAGTGGATGCCTACATCATACAGATAATCCAATGTTAAAACTTTATCTTTAGTACTTTGATATGTCAATCAAGACAAATGTTTATATGTACATATAGTTTATTGATTAAAAAGGATTTTCTACATCAGTTTTTTTTTGTCAATCCGGTGGAAATCCCTTCGGACCGTCAGGGGAGTGGTGAGGGCCACTCCCCCGGTCGAACTTGCACCGACTAAAACCACCGGGGTGCTAACTCTATCATCTCTTCGCCTTCGCCGGGCCTGGGTATCCGTATACTTTCTACGGACCCGGCGAGCTGTCTACATCAGACCTAAAGGGGATAAAAATAACACAAAAGTATTTTCTTATAACTTTATATTTGGATTTATATTTTTTTTTACCTTTTTTTACTTTGGGAGTCGAAGTTGCTCGCGTCCGTAGGCTTTACCCTAGTTTCCCTAGACGTGACTCCTGGGTGGTGCTAAACGAGCAGCAGCGAGGTGGTAGGGCGTCGGCACCCGCCTGAATCGCGACCACAGTACATGGGTGTAAAGCCCGTCATAGTGACCAGTTTCGGCTTGTCGCGTTTCGGGATCAGCTTGTGTAAATCCAGTGGCTCATATACCTAGAGACCTTCAGTATATGTATGTCAGTGGTATATGTGGGCCGACATGACGATGTTGACTATCAATGGATGTTCATCCTTTGATAGTCGCTTTCGTTTTTGGACTACACTGTACTTACCATCAGGTACTCTGTAGGCAATACGTAGAGCAAGTGTAAAAAAAATTTTAAATATTAAAAATTTATTTACATGTAATATTTATTTAACGCTAACAGATATAATTCGTATATCGTCGTATGGCTTGTCTGTCTTGGGGTTGGTCTTCGCGCTGCCGATGTTCTGGACTACTTCCATCCCGCGCACGACGCGTCCAAACACCGTGTGCTTGTTGTCCAGCCATGGCTGAAACCCAACATACAACCATCATCTTCAGCCTGTATCAGCCAGTCCACTGCTGGACACACTCCTCTGGCAAAGGCTCCCAATAAGCCCGATCTTCGTTTCTTTTCATCCAACAATTGCTAGTGACTTTTTTAAGAATTACAGATTAACGCTTGGACTTATAGTGAAGAACTGCTTTTATAGAAAAGTTGGTACAATAGTTTTAACAGCGAGAAATTAGCAATTAAGCGCATGACGTTGCAGGTTGCGCCAACTACGTTGCAGGTTGCGCCAACTACGTTGCAGGTTGCGCCAACTGCGTTGCAGGTTACCCCAACTACGTTCCATGTTGCGTCAACTACGTCATCATACATATCAGTCATGTGTTGTTACAGCTTACTTAAATAAAGTAATATTTCATTTCAGTAGGAGTTTTTTAATACAGATTAACACTTGAACTCAATCACATCTGGTGGTAGATGAAAATGAGGCCGGTAATGAACCGCGTTCGCCCAACAAAAGCTTTCAAAATTTGAGAGTATTATAAAAAAAAACAGCTGAATTGAGTGTAAGTTAAGCTTCGATCTTGAATAACTTTTGACTGAGTTGATTTATCAAAAATTGACTTCAGACCTTTTTTGTAGAGCGTTAAATTCTCTACAAAATAATGAATGGGTATTGCAATACGATATATTGTTCATTAGTTATAGAAATCAAAAGAAAAAAAAAACTTTTGTCCTGTGTTATTTGTATGGGAAATCGAAAAGTGCGATGCGGACAACCTAAATATTAATATTAAGGGCTCATATTTTCAGAGGCCTATTTTGGCATTAAAACGAAACTTTTGAGCGTGATTCCGAGGATTTTTTTTTAAACGCCCTAATAATTATGTTTTTTTATTAATTATATATTGCTGCATATACAACGTTACTGGTAACTAACGCAAAACATTTTAAAAGTAACTTAGGTACATCAAGACTAACAAGTTTTGTTCTATGACTTTTGCCAAAACTTAACACAACCTAAGATATATATATTTTTAGTTTTAGTGGGGATTTCTATCAATCGTTAGCTCTATGATTAAAGTTCAGTCAGCAGACGCTACGAAAGCGTCTACCCCAGTTGCATCGCGCCGCCTTTCAGAGCGTTAAGAAGATCAGAACTGCAAATTTGATTTTTTTTTGTATGGGCAAAAAAAGATTGAATTATAAAAAGTCGTGGAACAAAAGTTGTCAGTCTTGATATACCAAAGTCACCCTTAAGAGGTTTTGCGTTAGTTACCTGTATCCCTGTATATTCCAGTATAAATAAATAAAAGCGGCACGTACAGTGGGTGCAAGCGTGATGAAGAACTGGCTGCCGTTGGTGTTGGGCCCAGCGTTGGCCATGCTGAGCGTGTAGGGCCGGTCGTGCTTCAGCTGCGGGCGGAACTCGTCACCGAACTCGCCGCCCCATATGCTCTCGCCGCCGGTCCCCGTGCCTGGCGACGCATTCAGACAATCTCTTGTCACTTCACTTACTTTTTTAAAATTTATTAGTTCAAAATTACAAAGGAAAATAAATTACTATTTAAGACTGTGAAACCATATCGAAAAGTAAAAGGCTATTTTGTTTAAGCGACATTTTTTGGTGATATAGTAATATATATATATATATTTCTGGAATCAGCGTTTTTTTACCAATTCGGTTGATTTGTTTGCGGACTCCATACCGGGATTCAGGAGAAAGGTCTTCGGGTTGTTGAGAGATGCACAAACGAATAATCTTGACATTAATTAATTGATATAATATATATTGATATAATGTAATATAGTATGATATGATATAATATAGTATAAATAAACAGGCCAATCTGACGTATGTTGTGGATGCCTTAATAGGAACTGTACATTTTTGATTGTAACTGTGTGTATGTATTGTGTAAATGAGTTATTGTACCGGGCCACTGGCAACCCTGTAAAAAGTAAATAAATAAATATAAATATTACTGTATCACCAAAAAATGTCGCTTAAATCAAATACCCTTTCAGTCGACGATATGTCAGGCGTATTGGCAGCCAGTGAGCTCGGACCAAACAATTTTACAAGTATAGAATATTTAAATATTTTTTTACAATTTCACGATATAGTTACTACATTACACCCGATGGTAAGTACAGTGTAGTCCAAAAACAAAAGCGACTATCAAAGGACAAAAATCTACTGAGTCTACATCGTCATGTCGGCCCGCATATACCACGACTGAAGGTCTCTAGGTATATGAGCTACTGGATATACACAAGCTGATCCCGAAACGTGACAAGCCAAAGCGTGTCACTATGACGGTCTTTACACTCGTGTACTGTAGTCAAAACTCAATTCGAATCGATTCAATCGGCCCACCACTGCGATTATTTTATCATGTTATATGCTGTTGGCATCTCTGGGACAGTTCTGCCCAGGGACTCGACGCTCTGGATAGGTTGAGCGGAGGACGACGATCCAGACGTCACTCAGCATCTGAACCGCTCCAGTTGCGCAGAGATATTGCCTCACTGGGGGCTTCCTACCGCCTGTATCACGGCGAGCGTTGAAAATGCCCGGGGATTTTCCCAAAGTGCCCAAAAACTTCCTTGGGAATATTCCCGGGAATTTACGAAATGTTCTCGAAAGTTTTGGGCATTTTCATCACTAATCACGGCGAGTGTTCTGAAGACACATTTTTTTATTTTTAGTTCAGAGAAAGATTTGGCTGACTAAATTGAAAGGTCATTTCAAATTGTATTCGGTTTTTTGTGTTTATTTGTGTTTTTAGTTGATGGTTTTCTTTTCTTTGTTTTTATTGTGTAACAAGGTCCTTATAATTTTATATAAATGTATATGTAGGGCTGTCCCAGTGAAGCGGCTGCGTCGTCCGCAAGGCCTTGTCAGAATACCAGCGCTGCAGAGTCTAGTGCTCTGTGGCACAAGCTGAGACAGGGCCCTTATTGGCGGCGGCTTAGACTTTCTTATGTATTGTTTGTTGTTTTTTATTTATTTTTTATTTTTTTCTGGTTTTTCATGTGATTTATTGTATCATGTTGTCACTTTTGTCTGGGTGCTGCTAATAAAACGTTTTCTTTCTTTCTTTACATTTGACCTTGTTCCAATCTCTCACTTCCACAGTAGAACCTCGTTTGCAGCCTCACAGAGTCAGAGCTAGACGGTATACTCTATACTCTACACTCTATACTCTCTACACTCTATAGGCTATACTCGCATACCAGCTAGGTCTACGAAATTTTCTCTTACTGCAGCCGAGTCATTGAAAGCATCGAGTTCGTATATACAGAGTGAATTTATAGACGAGGTAGATATTTCGGGGCACAATAATATGTACCTTCTTGCAGCTAATAAAAATGTAAATAAACTATATTCCCTAACAAATCATTAAGAAAAATTTATTAACAAATAAAAATTGATCCGTAAAAAGTGTAGACACTGTAGCACGTGTGGTGCACGATTCAATGATAAGTAAATAAAGTTCCTTTTTATGTAATTTTAGGTAAATAGGTATTGATTCGCTTTCCCTTCGCCTTGTATCTTGGCTTAGGACAGGCAAAATACCTACTTAATAATGAGTTGTTATTCATTCATTCATATGTGTAATTGTCTCTTAATATTTTTTATTTTTTTTATTTTATTATTTACTAGCTGATCCGGCAAACGTTGTTTTGCTATATAAGGTTTTGTAATATCTTCTAAGATGTTCATTCAAATTAAGTGATGTCAAAGACAATTTTGTTCACAATTAAATACTCTTAATCAACAACACATTTATTTGGATAAAGATTAATATTATTACGTTGATACAACTCTTAACAAATAATGCATTAATTTCGACCAAATTTGATTACCATAAAAACGGTTCTAGTGAGTTAATCTTAAAAGATAGACATATACTGTCTCGGACATTTTTTTAGATCATGTTAAGAGGAATAACCCATCAGCGACTCTCTCAGAACTGAGCTGTATTTCACCGTAACGGGTATTGATATGCCAAAATGGCAAAAGCCCTTATCTATACTTCTATACTAATATTATAAAGCTGAAGAGTTTGTTTGTTTGTTTGAACGCGCTAATCTCAGGAACTACTAGTTCGAATTGAAAAATTCTTTTTGAGTTGAATAGACCATTTATCGAGGAAGGCTTTAGGCTATATAACATCACGATGCAATTATTAGGAGCGAAGAAATAATGGAAAATGTGAAAAAAAACGGGCAAAATTATTCATCCTTGAGGGCTTCCATTGCGTGCGCTGCAAAAACGGTTCAAGATACCAAAAATATATGTAAGAAAGAATTATTCCTCTTGAAATGATCTAAAAAATGCCCGCGACAGTATATGTCTATCTTTTAAGATTAAGTCACTAGAACCGTTTTTATAGTAAACAAATTTGGTCGAAATTAATGCATTATTTGTTAAGAGTTGTATCAACGTAATAATATTAATCTTTATCCAAATAAATGTGTTGTTGATTAAGAGTATTTAATTGTGAACAAAATTGTCTTTGACATCACGTAATTTCAATGAACATCTTAGAAGATATTACAATAACTTATATAGCAAAACAACGTTTGCCGGATCAGCTAGTGTATATATATAAGTGTACTGACCCGTGGGATCCCCGGTCTGCACCATGAAGCCCTTGATGACCCGGTGGAATATGTGCCCGTTGTAGTACCCGTTGCGGGCGTGCACGCAGAAGTTCTCCGCGGTTTTGGGCACCTCCTTGCCGAACAGCCGCACGTGGATGTCGCCCAGGGACGTGTGGATCACGGCCTGCTCGTATATCCTTTGGACACCTGAAACGTGGGCAATACCCTTATTCACATATGTTTTTTTATTTTGCGGCTTTCGTTCTAAAGAATATATCAGCCTCATTGTGGCCTAAACTACATCCTTACACCCAAAATAGTCACCGATGAATAAACGTCACTATCTGGCACAGTACTGTTACGAGCGCGGGGTATTAAAATGCCGGTTGTGACGGACAATCAATTTATTAATAGAGGAGAGTACACAAAATCAAAACGCAGCAACAGAAAAGTAGTGAAGCGCAGCAGTCGAATGCTCTCGATGTTATTTCGTCGAAAGTTCCACGAACACGTCGAAGAATGCTCTCGAAGATCCGTCGTCCAAAGTCCAGTCGCAGAAAGTTCTCGAAGTCCAGTATCAAAATCCAGTCGAAATAATCGCACGTAGAATCACTATACAGTCGCAGTATGATCGCAAAAGTCCTTGAAGATCGCTTGTGATATCGCACTGTGTCGCTGTCCAAATTAGAACTGTCCTGTGATCGCATCGAGCGCGTATTTATATCAGAACAGCCGCTTTCCAGCATTTTCGAGTAATAACTAGAATCTTATAGAGATTTTTGAACCTTATGTTTTTACTTGTAAATTCCAGAATGGGTTCATCGACCTTTCGCGAATTGAAATTCCACGAATAGCGGCCGTCTCACCGATATACGCGTCTCGAACTCGGGCGGCAAGATGAAACGGATGCGACCCCTCTGATGTTTTCGATGGTAAACAATTTTCTCCGATCCGGTTGCAAGTTATTCCATTCGAAGCAGTACCTCAAGACTATCTATGCGTTTTAAGATTATAGTCGTGCGGCGCCTGGAAGCCTAGAAATCTAGGGCTAAAGTTTGGCCCTAGTTCCGTCGTAACAGTATTTTGATTTCACTGGACAAAGGATTAACCAAAATGCCGCGCCATGCTCTAATACTTTGTCTGTTAATTTTCAACTTGCTCATCAGCGACTTTATTCGTGTCTCGTTCCGGGCACACTCCATCGGCAAGTGATGCACATGTGTCACAATTGCGTGACTCGGCTTTCCTCGTGAGATATGCAAAACTTCCCACTGGATAATTCTCTGTCATACACATTACATACAGCAAGGTCAACCAAGGTAATCTTAATATATAAAAATCTCCTGTCACGATGTTTGTCCGCGATGGACTCCTAAACTACTAAACCGATTTTAATGAAATTTACACACCACGTGAAGTTTGATCTAATTTAAAAGATAGGATAGTTTTCATCTCAATTCATAGTCGCAATATTATTTTATTGCAAATTATTTGTTTATTATTTAGCAGTCATAATTTACAGTTAGCTCCAACCGATTCTAAAAGATGGCGCTATCCGTTGACTGGATTGAGTAATTATTCAAAAACCAGTCACAGCAAAGCGTGGCTGGTCTGCTATAATTTATATGGCAGAACAACGTTTGCCGAGTCAGCTAGTTGTGATATAAATTCTTAGAATTGAATGTTTTCATGCAATTATTTCTACTAAATGTTGGTTGAATACATAAAGTTTTCAACTATAATAATATATGATCACATTATATACCCTTATGTGCTTTACCCTAGTTTCCCTACACGTGACTCCTGGGTGGTGCTAAACGACCAGCAGCGAGGTGGTAGGACGCCGGTGCCCGTCTGGATCGCGACCTCAGTGCATGGGTGTAAAGCCCGTCATAGTGACCAGTTTCCGCTTGTCGCGTTTCGGGATTAGCTTGTGTATATCCAGTAGCTCATATACCTAGAGACCTTCAGTCGTGGTATATGTGGGCCGACATGACGATGTAGACTATCAATGGATTTTCATCCTTTGACAGTCGCTTTCGTTTTTGGACTACACTGTACTTACCATCTGGTACTCTGTAGTCACTATGGCAAGCCAGTGTAAAAAAAAATTACTTCCAGGGTGAGCAAGTGTGCATCAGTGGCTATATCCACTTTGCGTTTATATATCTTGCCCAACGTGACCAGTAGCGCAGCTGATCGCCGTTCTCACAGCACTAGTACTCATGACATATCTATTAGAAGCCGTGCAGGTTTAATGTCCGCCATTTCATCACGGAGCTCAGTTTCCTACGAAATACTTTGCAGCTTGGCATGCTGCTGCCTTAGGCAAAGGTTTACAAACATGTGTACATTATCATGAAATTCTCAAAAATTGCTGGTAAAGCTTGCCAGTGGACATAGATGGGCAAAATGTAATCAGATTAATAAAAATGATAACGATTAAATTTTGCGTTTTTTACCATTAATATGACTGTATTTTATATAACTGTATTTGCTCATCTATGTTTTAAACACTATAAAATCCCATATTGTATACACATTTGTGATTTTTTAACTGTTTTAAATGGATTTAATCATGATTACAGAGCAAGAAAATTAAAATTGCAACTACATTTTGTAATCATTTTTATTAATCTGATTACATTTTGCCCATCTCTGCCAATGGATAAGCTTATTCCGTATCTTTGATACACTCAATAATATGAGTATAAAAGTTACTATGTTGTCTGGTATAGACCTGTATATGCCACAACGCAACGTGTGCACCGGATCTTACAATTTTTAAATTACAAAACGCTTAATAATGCAAATACATCATAAATATGAATGCAATTGATTATTAACTAGCTGATCCGGCAAACGTAGTTTTGCTATATAAGGTTTTGTAATATTTTCTAAGATGTTCATTGAAATTAAGTGATGTCAAAGACAATTTTGTTCACAATTATATACTCTTAATCAACAACACATTTATTTGGATAAAGATTAATATTATTACGTTGATACAACTCTTAACAGATAATGCATTAATTTCGACCAAATTTGTTTAGCATAAAAACGGTTCTAGTGACTTAATCTTAAAAGATAGACATATACTGTCGCGTACATTTTTTTTAGATCATTTTAAGAGGAATAATTTTTTCATACATATATTTTTCGTATCTTGAACCGTTTTTGCAGCGCACGCAATGGAAGCCCTCAAGGATGAATAATTTTCCCCGTTTTTTTTTTCACATTTTCAATTATTTCTTCGCTCCTAATAATTGCATCGTGATGTTATATAGCCCAAAGCCTTCCTCGATAAATGGTCTATTCAACTCAAAAAGAACTTTTCAATTCGAACCAGTAGTTCATGAGATTAGCGCGTTCAAACAAACAAACAAACTCTTCAGCTTTATAATATTAGGTCCTTACATATGAAATTGGCGTTTTGTATGGGAGGAACAAAAAGTCGAATATTTTTTAATATAATATATTTAATTAATCAAAGTATGAACCATTATTTTCTATGCACTTTTGCCATCTCATAGGTAGTTCATTGATCCCTTTACTAAAAAAACCAGTCGGACGGGAATCAATAAAATCTTTGAAGGCGATTTGGACTGCCCCATCGGAGTTGAATTTTTTCCCTTGCAAGAAGTTATCCAAATTTCGAAAAAAATGGTAATCTGTTGGAGCAAGGTCCGGGGAGTACGGAGGATGTCTTAGACTTTCCAATTGAAGCTCTTCTAATTTAGTAGCCGTCTGTTGCGCAGTGTGTGGTCTAGCGTTGTCGTGAAGCAGCAGTGGCGTGGAGCGATTGACCAGCCTAGGTTGTTTAGCCGCTAGCTTTTCCATCATGGTTTGCAATTGCTGACAATAGACATCAGCCGTAATAGTCTGGCCAGATTTGAGAAAACTAATGAACAATACCGGCACTAGTCCACCAAACGCTTACAAGTAACTTTTTTGGGGTTCATTTTCGCTTGGGGCAGGATTTGGCTGGCTGGCCAGGATCCAACCATTGCGCTGAGCGCTTCCGATTATCGTAAAGAACCCATTTTTCATCGCAGGTAATGATTCGGTTTAAAATACCTTCATTATTGTGCCGGTTTAGTAATGTAACGCAGCAGTCGACGCGCGTTTACCGGTTTGCTTCAGTCAATTCGTGAGGTACCCACCTTTCAAGCTTTTTAATCTTCCCAATTTGCTTCAAGTGAATTAAAACAGTTTTATCACTAACATCGCAGCCTGCAGCTAACTCGGACGTGGTTTGCGATGGATTCGCTTCCACAATAGCCTTCAACTCTTCATTATCAACTTGAGTCTCAGGCCGTCCACGGGGCTTGTTCTGCAGGTCGAAATTTCCAGAACGAAAACGTTGGAACCAAAAACGAACTGTGTTTTCTTTTGCAACACGACCGCCATACACATCATTCACCCTTCGAGTTGTTTCCGCAGCACTAGTGCCACGGCGGAACTCGTACTCGTAAATAATGCGATATTTTAAGTTTTCCATTTTGTAAAATGAGTGACGCAAACAGAAAAAAACAGAAGAAAAAAACAAATGAATGACGATCATCGAAGCACAAATACATGACTCTATAGCTGTACAAATTTGAATTTGGAATTCCTTACCAAAGAGGAGAAATTTGTGATTAAAGTGGCCAGTACGAAAAACGCCAATTTCATATGTAAGGACCTAATATTAGTATAGGTTCGTTTTTAAAAGCTGTTTATTAGAAAGCGCTTTTAGTCAGAGATATTTGTGCAGGCCGGCATGATCGCTGCGACTATCGATTGTTTTTCTTTACTGTTGATAGTTATAGCCATCTTTAGGAGAGCACCATGCTTACCGTCAAGCGTGATGTGGTCACTGTCGAGTCAAAATAAAAACAAATTTCAATTGCATAATGTTACCTCGAAATATTAATGTCCTAAACTAAACAAACGCCAATGAACTCACCCTGGCCCTCTGTGGCCGATATGATGTCCTCCTTGGACGGCTTCTCATTGAAGATGTCCCGGTCAGCGTCAGGGCTCTTGATATCGTCCGGGCTGCGCCTCGAGAACAGATAGAACCTGTTCTTTTTATACGCGGAGCAGACCAGAGTAGGGTCCGTTTTCACCGTGAGCAGTGTCGGGTTCTCAGATCCTTCCATCTCGAGAGTCGAGGCCACTTTCGACTGGTTCGGCTGACCCTGTGTTGTTTAAATTTAAATTTAGCACGCCGGCATGACCGGGGCGACTACTGCCGAAATATTAACGGATCCAAACAGAACAGCTTTGGACTCAATTGATCGCCGAGTTCGGCGACTCATTGCCGATGGGGCTCTTACGTCGCGTAAACTGCTCAGCTTGGAACACCGGCGTACAGTGGCCTGCCTTTCGGTTTTCTATAGACTATACTCTGGAGAGTGTGCGGCTGAGTTGTATGATTTAGTTCCCCCCTCCCCCCTCTACCATAAATTGACGAGACGCCGTCCGGGTTTGCACCATTATGTGGTTGACATTCCAGCCAAAGAGTGGAATTCACTTCCTGCGTCGGTGTTTCCGGCATCTTATGACATGGGAATCTTCAAACGTCGAGTGAATCGGTATTTGCTGGGTGAGCGCGCTCCATCGTCGGCTTCATCATCGCTTTCCATCAGGTGAGATTGATTGAGGTCAAGCGCAAGTCTATCAGTAATAATAATAATAATATATATATATAACTAACCTAACCGCAAATAAGCTTTCGCTTATACTATGGGTACTAGACAAGGATAAGATTAGGTTGGTTAATGCACTGGTGGACAATTTAGACATCTTTGCAGAATACCTTGACTTGTTTTGAAGTAAAATAAAAAAAAATACATATATATATATATATATGAACATAGTGATAATTAGTATCGCAGATCGGAGACTAGAATCAGGGTACCTGGAAGAGTGCCAGGTGCAGAGGCCGCAGGTTCTCAGGCTTGCCGAGCATGCGCACGCAGCGATTCGTGACCAAGTTGACCACCTTGACGCCGAGCATCGTCGCGTACAGCACGAAGTGTCCGCTCGCGTCGAACAGCACGTTGGCGCAGTGCACCGCGTCCGACTTGTCCAGGTCGCGCTCCGCCGCCATCCTGCCCGATGGACAAACTCAACACTCAAAATCACTAATTGTTCCGTATTCGAATAAGTGTGGGGACAACTTCGATTTATGGTCTGGCAACACCGTACGGGTTGTCAATTGAGTTTTGCTCTCGCTCGAACCGATCCGCCGAGTAACGACATAAAACATACAAATATTTATAAATACAACGAAATTATCCGATTCCAAAGTGTATAAGTGTGCTTGGAAGATCCTCAAAGACACCAGTATCCTGGAGGAGAAGCAGGGGCCCCTGAGGAGTTGGCGGACTGGTGATCGCGGTAAGTGAGATTCTTTAGGCAGCCCGTGCCACTTGCGGAGCTATCGAAGTACCGTACACTAATGAATAAATAAAATACAATTAAATACATTTATTTCGCTTCAAAATAAAAACACAGAAACATAAACAACATACAGAAAAGTAGAAAAAGAGATATCTAACGGAGATTAATTGAAACGGGGTTCTTCTGTTTTCGATTGCTTATTTGCAAACACAGTCCGAGCGTACACGTAATAAAATATATAAAAAACAAAACAAAGAAAAGGACGCGCGCAACACGAACGGCGGACGGGCTACGATGCTAGCACGGCGTAGGCTTGTCGAATTAACATCGATACATCGATATATCGATATTTTCAATTCAATATATCGATATTTTTGGGCGATATATTTTGTAATGATATATCGATATATCGATACAAAATATCCAGTATCGAAAATTGTATCGAAAACGATATTTTTTTAATTGTTATGGCAGTTAAGTCTCTGAAATCTGAAACTGTAGAAGACAGGACCAAACAAAAAAAAAGAACTATGTTGTCTATGACTTTTGACTATTATGTTTTACATCGGATTTTGTTCATGTATATTATTTGCTGCCATTTATTTATTTATTATTTATTTTTATTTGATATCTTAAATTTAGAAGATAGCCTTTTAGTTCTTGATATTTTTGTAATTTTGTCTAAGAAAAAGGAATACTGGTAAAATACTTTCGTGTGTATTGAGATTTATTCGATATATCGATATTTTTCCTTCGATATATCGACGTCGATATTGATATTTTAATAAATATCGATACATTGGAATATCGATATTTTTTTTCTTTTTCGACATCCCTAGCGCGGCGATCTGTGGCGCGGGCCACCGAGAGGTGAGGGGAAAGAGGTATATACCGTAATGCGCGAACGATCTAAGTATACCCCCTCCCCCCGCGTTACAAATATATTTTAAAATGATTGAACAATCAAGACAGATGTTTAAATATAAGTGCTAATAAACACCAATAAATTATGCAACATATGTTAAATAAAATATCTTTTATAATTAATCAAAATACTTTCATTTTTATACAAATAAACTTTGTAATTATCCTACTCTTGTTATATTATATTCATCTCATTCTTTTGTCGATTTACTGAAGTTTCACTTCTATCGTGTGTGAATCGCACACACACCTTTTTTTTTATTTGAGCAAAATAGCTTCTACTAGCTAAAAATACTCTAAAATGTTTTTTTGTAAATAATGAGATAAAAGTAATAAAATAGAATAAATATCAAGTCAAAGTATGCAATGTTGCAGTAGGAAAGTGCAAAATATATGGAATTGAAATAACGTGTCGTATTTCAAAACGTTTATATTAATCCTATATATTTTGCACTCTTCCATTATCATTATCGCTGATCAAATGTTATTTTGTCTAGGCCCTCTGATGATGAATGGACATACCTTCGTCCGAACTCCATGTTGGGCAGCTGCTGCGTCTGATGCTGCAACTCTTGAAACCGTTGGAGACTCTCGTCCAACACTTTGTGCAGTTTCCCGGTTGCGAAGTGAAAAACGCGGACCTAAAAAACATTAATAATAATATAATTGTTATAACTTGAATTAAGTTTTTACTGTAATTTGTTTTCTTTCGTGTTTTTTTTTTTTTTACACTGGCTCTACATAATAACTACAGAGTACCTGATGGTAAGTACAGTGTAGTCCAAAAACGAAAGCGACTATCAAAGGATGAAAATCCATTGATAGTCTACATCGTCCTGTCGGCCCGCATATACCACGACTGAAGGCCTCTAGGTATATGAGCCACTGGATATACACAAGCTGATCCCGAAACGCGACAAGCCGAAACTGGTCACTATGACGGGCTTTACACCCATGTACTGTGGTCGCGATCCAGACGGGCACCGGCGTCCTACCACCTCGCTGCTGCTCGTTTAGCACCACTCAGGAGTCACGTGTAGGGAAACTAGGGTAAAGCCTACGGACGCGAGCAGCTTCGACTCCCAAAAACGTAGAACGTAAAAACGTGTAGGGTGTTGACGGACTTGAATTGAAGGATAAGGTACTTACTGGGATTTGGTGGTAATGAGGCTTGCGGTACCGCGTTCCACCACACCACGCTTTTTAGCCTACCTTTTTGCTGTTACGTTTTTGACAGAATGCGCCGGCGCTAGTGATGCGCGCGGCATGCACTTGCACGTATCGATAGTTAGTGAGGAGAATGGATACAAATTGTTAAAACAAGTCATAACAATAATGAAACAGTTATCACGCACGGCAAAGCCAATGGTCGTAGGTTCGAATCTCGGCACATACCACTGGGTCTTCTGGCGAGCGTGCTCCTACCGTTCTGTAATATGGAATCCTTTAAATGAAGCGTAAAACAAATTTGTGCAGGTCGGCATGCTCGCTGCGATTGTCGATAGCGTTTTTTACTGTATCAACAGTAGCCGTTGTGGTTTTTGGACTGTACCATACTTATATTCAGGAGTGGTGTGGGCACTGTGTCTATGGTAATCAGGATATAGAAAATAGACCTGTTAAAGTACACCTATCCCCCGATTTACACGGTACTTGTTTTACACGTTTTCGCTTTTACACGGTTTTCCAAATAAGTTTTTTTGTTGTTTTTATCGCACCCTACTAAACGCTACTGTGTTTGAACACGTGCGCTGTGTACACATCCCACGGGGAATCCCGAGCTTATATGCTGACTTGCTGCACATGATGAAGGATAATAAAACACCTTTGGTTATATTTTTTGTTCTTCTGTTTAATGTATTGTAATTAAATAAAAAAAACAATGTTTCCGTAATATATTACATATTTTAACCTGTCAATGCATTTTATTTTTATTTCTGTGTACACCTAAAAATATTGAAAAAAATCACAACTGTTAAATAGCAAAATTGTGCATTTTCTGCAAGCTTTTCGATTTACACGGTTTTGACTTGAAAATTTTTAATTTTCGATTTACACGTTTTTCTCAGGAACGTATCTACCGGCCTGCAGAAGGCTGGACGTCGCCGGGTGCCGAGGAAGATGGCTCAGCCTTGCCCTTGGCATTCGGCAGGCGGGAGATGGAACACACCGGGGGTTTTAGTCGGTGCAAGTCCGACACACCGGGGGGCAACCCTCATCGCACCCTGAGGTCCGTAAGGGATTTACCGCGGGTCACAAAAAAAAAAGGAATGTATCTACCGTGTAAATCGGGGGATAGGTGTATATCAGGTTATTAACCCTTTCGTTACCGCAGTCCATTCCGCCGAAGCGGTGCTACTGAACCGGGCAGCTCGCCGCGAAATGTGCACATCGCATCATGCCAAGTTGATGTTCGTATTTTCTCATTTAACCTGTTAACCGGGGAATTAGCTATTGCTCAACTCGTTTCGGAATGGAAACTTTTTGTTCGCAGCGATAAGTAATATCACACCTCCAATAATAAAATAATTTCCATGACGAAAAATGTCGTCATGCCCATTGCAGTAAGCTTTTATGTACTTCTCGAGAAGTAGGCAGATCATTGTGACGAACTCTGTCTAAATACAATGAGCAGTGTCGGGGAAGATATTTTCCTCCGAGTTTGTGCCCAGCGGGCGCGGCGCGACGGGGCTGTGGCGAATCGATTACAGGTCCCGCAGTCCCCGCCAATGCGTAGAAGAAGTCACCTTGGGGTTTTTAGTCGGTACAAGTCCGACATACCTCGGTCTCGCGTAACCCCCTAGTGCGGCCGAGACGGTCCTATGAGGATTTTCCCCAAGTAGAAAAAAAAGGCTTTTATGTATGACGAAATATTTCGTCATGCCCAGTTAACAGGTTAAGTGTTACATATTTAAAGATTCTGCTGGTATATCTTCTTATATATAAAAATGAATCGTTAAATGTGTTGATAAGCGCGAAACTCGAGAACGGCTGAACCGATTTGGCTGATTTCTTTTTTGTTGTGTTTGTTGAAGTCTGGGGAAGGTTATTACGGAGAGAAAAATTAAAAAAAATCCCTGCAACTGTCTAAAAACACCACTTTTCTATATTCTCATACAAAAAATTCTTAATAATATTTAAAGTCAATTTGAACTTTAACACCATACCATAAAGTTTAAATGTTAGTGGACGGGTTCCGGGAGGAGAAAACAATTGAGTGACGTATAAATATTAATGTCAATATTTGTCAATTTTTATACATATAGAATTAAGGCCAGGTTCCTTCAAACAATTTTCAAAAAACAACCGACGGGGAAGCTATTAACATTAAAAAAACAATGTGACTTTGTTTTAGAGAAATAGGGCAGAACAAGGTCTGCCGGGACAGCTAGTTAAATAAAAATTTAAATTAGGATAATTCTTAGTAATTTACTTTTTCTTTTTTACTTTTCTATAAAATGCTGGTATCGAAAGGGTTAAGAGCTAGTAAGGAACCAAATTCACCTTTCTATCCAAGCTGATGGAGGCCATCTTCTTCCCGTCCGGCGAAAAAGCAAGCGCCGTGGGATAAGTCTTATTCTTCACGAAATCGAACAAATCCGTGTCCAGTTTGGACTCGAAAGCCACATTTTTCGGGAACCGAAACTCGTGCTTCGGCCCAGTCCAGTACTCCACTATGCCCGCCTTGTCCACCGAGACTGCTGCCTCGAAGACAGGATTGTACTTAATAGTGACTACTGTGTTCTGGTGAAGTTGGAACGTGTGGAGTGTGACTCCTGAAGCCTGGGTGCCGTCGAAGATGTGGATTTTATTGCTGTTCTTTTCTGACCTGTGAACGGAAATTTTTAAGATTAGTTTTGGACTTACATATCATCACTCTATATTCCTTTCCGGGTTAGCTGGGGTATATTGGTGTTGCAGGCGGCACACTTGAAGGAGTGTGCCGTCCAACAAGGGTGCTAGCAGCGCGCGATATGTTCCCGCGTGCCGCTCTATAGCAGAGATATATGAGAAGGGTGGCTCTTTACACCACTCCTCCCCAAATGAGTAGAAGCCTACGTAAGGCCGCACGCCTTGCCGGTCATCGAGGATGAGATCCCAGTTGTGCGCTCGATGCCGGTAGGTGGAACACCCCGGGGACTTTAGTCGGTGCAAGTCCGACACACCGGGGGGGGCGTTAGGGATTTCCCCCAGGTAAAAAAAAAGTGTAATATTAATGAGTGTATCTACTTTGCGCTTATGAGACGTGTCCAACGTGACCAGTAGTAGCACTCGTCTCACGAGGCCATCAGGATGAGTCTTCGCATATATACAGTAGGCAAAAAAAGTCATCGGCCACTTCGAACATTTGCCTATTCTTGAAGTTTTTCTTACTAAGAGATATGAAATTCCACTCCAATTCATTATATTCACTTAAATTACAGTTTTTTTTCATAAAATAATACATTTCTGACTAAATAATTTAGATATATCTCTTGGTATTCATATTTATATTTATTTAAAAAAAATAGCAAATTGGGCGCAAAAAAAGTCATCCAATAATCCAAGTGGCGGATGACTTTTTTTCCCTACTGTATGTATATATAGATAGGTAGTGACCCGCTCCGGCTTCGCACAGGTGCAATATAATATGGATGATATATTCATATGGAGCAGTTTTCTGAGATATCTTTATTTTTTGCATTATCATTTATAATAAACGTTCAGTAATACTAACACTGCTAAAGCTGATATGGGATCACCTGCAGAGTGAACCCACTCCGTTCGGTACGGCTCGAACTCTATTGATATCATGTTGATCATATCTGAAAGGGATGGTTCAGTATAAATGCAAAAGCAATGAAGAACAACTCGAAATATAATAAAAATTATTCTGAAGTAAGTTCTTTTTTTTAACCCCGCATGCGAACTATGAATACTGACCAAAGTTAACAACATCAAACACCTTGATAGTCTTCTCCGATGAGGCCGTGCACAGCAGCGTGCCTGTGCTATTGGCAGCTACGTCGCTAATCGGAGCCAGGTGACAACGGAAGTGCTTCACAAACTCTATACCCTCATCCTGGAAATAGTGTTGATAAATATCTCTTTTAAAGTACAAACATTTACTATACCCTAGATCTTATTTAGGTGATTTTCCTTATCTAACAAACAGTTTATAATCTTATTAACCTTACACTGAGTCTAATGTTCCTTAGAAGAAAACGTATGTTAGCATTTTCAAAATTGTTAAATATTTATTTCGCTTTAAATTAAGGTATAAATTTATTTGAATAGGTTGTGTGTCAGTCCTGGTTTTTATTAATTCACTCACTGGCAACATTGATGTTTCCGATAATGCTGGTTTAATGACGGTGGAGGGATATAAGGACATGCAACGGCATTCGAACGGGATTTGAACACTAGTTCTTGAGCAGAGAGGACAAATTGTAAAGGCAATAAACAAGTGATATAATATATAAATTACTGGATTTTATTCCTAACCATATAAATGTATCCTTTTGCTTGACTACATATTCATAGTGTAAAGTTTAATTATGTCATATTTTAAATTATTTTTACACTTTCTTAAAAATGTAAACTCATAGGCATTTGCATGTCACCTACACCTTACACATGGCGCTCAAGCTTGGCCGCTGGCTAAATGTCAAAAGCTTACCCTCAGGGTATACCAGCAAGCTATGGAGATCAATATTTAAGGTATTAAACTTACGGTCCATGTTAAGAACACCATACTGTGTGCCAAGACACATACAGTAGACATAGCTCCGAAAGCTGCCATTTTGAAATAGAACTGGGTTGGCTATGTCTATCACAAGTCTGATAAGTTGTAGGTGAAAACAAACGTCCACAGAGTCCCAAAAAGAGGAGTTAAAAAGGGAAGAAAGGCCTTTTTTGTCCTGCAGTAGTATGAGACTAGCTAATAATAGTAAATAAATAATATTTTTAATGTTATAAAATTGTTGTTAATCATATTATGTTATTTTAAGATATAAAAAAAAACTTTATAGAGATTAACTTTACAAAAGAATACAAATTTATAGTGTTAAGAAATATTATTTTGTCTATAACAATTATGTAAGAATCAAATTGTTGTTTGACCTATCAACATAACTTTCATGAACACCTACTACATAACTACAATATGCTACTACAATATGTCTAGAACAGACCTACAGAAAAATTATACTTTTTAAAGGATAGAAGACACATGAAGTTAGTAGAGCAAGAAGGGAATTAAAAGGGAATTTCTAAAGCAATAAAACTAGTCATCTGGAAATAGCTCAGAATTCTGTACTCATAGTGAGAAAGGTACCTAATTTAAACAAATAAAACTATAACATGTAAATTACAACATTTACTTATTAACCAAGACCTAAACAAATCTTGCACTATTACTATGGAGTATTGTACTATTTGTAAGATACTAAAACAAAACCAACAATGGTGCAAGCCAGCTTTAAATGTTGTTTATAATATTATTAATGATGCATTAACATGCAATATATAAGAGGTAAAATAGAATACATTCATTGATAAACCATTCTACTCATCACTGAAAAGCTTGCCAGTACTAGGATTGGAACCTAGAAACTTCAACATCCCTACCAACCAATCTATCAGGCTACCTGGCTAAAATGATTTGTTGATTATGTTAAAGAACATGTAACTATATAATACCTGTTTTTTCCAAAATTTGAGATGTCCATCTTGACTGGCAGTGATAACAAAGTCTGTGTTGGTCACGACGACATGTGTAACTACATCTCGATGCATGTAACTGTGCTCGTATGTCTCTGACGAGGGCAGATTTTCCAAATACAATGATTCAAACTCTAACACTGAAAACAGTTCTATGTTGTAATAATCTTATTGAATTATCAACATTATTGACTAAGATTCTTAAAAAAAAAGTGTCGGCACTGCATTCGCTTCCAATATTAGAGGAAAATGTTGAAAATACATCAAATTGCTGTCTGTAAACAAATACCTTTTCGTTTTTTAACTTTAGGTTTTGACGCTTCAGAAGGCATAGGACCAATCCAGCCCTCAGAGTCTTCTGTATTCTCATCATGATCGTCGTTAACTGGTCTCTTTTCAGACATTATATTAAAATAATTTACTTAAAATACAAACATAGAATACAAAATTAGACAAAATACAAATCAGACACACATGGCTGTCAAGCAAAACATGAATAAATGGTTAAGTTAAATACCACTTACGGTAAAGATTGTGGAAGGAAATTATATACATCTGTATATTTCCGTATTATACAGCGCTGTTCTATAAAATTGTGTTACCAAGGAAACAAATATTTCGATCCCTATTGGTTAACAGGTTAAACTCGTTGGTCATTGGTTGCTAGAGAGTATTCATTGGTTAGTACATATAATGCCATAGAGGAATTTAGCTTGTTTTCATCGTTATTTTGGCGCAAATCTAAAAAAAAATTGTAAGTTCAATTGAATAATACAAAAACACTTGTTACAATTATCAATTTTAAATAATTCTATTTACATCAAAATAAGTGAGGTTTTTATGTTTTTCTTATTAAAAATCTGATTTTTAAATAGTCACGTTGGAACATTCAAATTTTTTTTTTACTTTTTGTTGTCTATGCTCAAAATGTCTTTTACAAATTTGTAGTGATGGTGGCTGGCTTCCTTGAAAACGAAGCGTCATAAATTACATATAATTTGTAAATTTCACTAAATTAAGATTGTTGAACGATCTTTACATTAGTGATTTAAGTGCTCAACAAGTTTAATAACTAATCGGTAAGTTGAAAGTGTGAGTTTTATTGTGAAATCCCGCGCTACCGGTATCTCTACACGTGGTTAGGATGCTATACGCTGTAGCTATATTGTAGTTTTGTTTTCTTATAATTATCAGTTAACATTGCCACGACGCACATTCCCTTTGCGTTTCTAAGTGATTTTTTACTGATTTATGTAAACTCGCCGAGTTTAGGTTGTTTATTGAACGTGGTCGCATAGTGGCGCTGACTAGGCGCCCGTTTCTGACACACATTGCAGTCGAGGTAAATGTATATTTTAGTGTTTTATACATTCCCTTTGTCTTTATGTAGTCTAAATCGAGCCAGCGGCGTTGCAGCATTGGTATTTATTCGGATGTACTTGCAATAAGCAGATTGATTTCAATTTTCTCCGGCTTATACTTTCCTTTTTTACCCTGTTTATTTTAATGACGCATCGGTCTAGTTCGAAATGCATCTGGGAAAACTTAAAGCGGCTGCGAGTATCGTGGATAAATTGTGTTAGTCGGTTTTTATGTCTTAATGACCTATTACATAGGTTGTGCAGTGAAATCCTTCAGACCATCACAAATCCAAAAAAACGTAATTTAAGGCAAATATTTGAACAAAATGTAATAATGGATTCATTTTTTATTTCTCATGAGTGCTTTTCTACCAGCTGTTAGGTTAGATTGACTCGTGTAAGAGGTACAATGTGTTTATTATAATTTTCTGCTTATCACTGTTGGCAAAAGAGCCAGGCTTTATTTCTTCTACATATATAATAACCTTGACCCGAAGGTTTCATCATTCAATTATGCTATATGTTTTAATCCATAGATAATCTTCAGACTATTTATGTAAACTAAAACATGTTTTCTCTATATATACCTTTCTTTATATCAACATTTTTGATATAAACTTGTATGTACATAAGCTACTTACTACAAACAAGATATAAATAAGATAATTAATACAAATGAAACAAATTTACTCAGAATTAGGGTATCTATTTATGCAAATTGTACTCTTAATGTTGAAAACATTTTTTAAATATATTTGATAAAACTACATCAGCACTCTATAATTTTTTATTTATTCTTTGATTCTTAACTTAAAAAGTAATAATTAAAAAAAATCAGGAAATAAAGATTGTATTTCATTATTAAAATATACAAATAAACTGGTTGACAGCAGAAAGTCTGTTTTTTAATACAAACATTAGACCACTGTTCGATAGCTGCTTACCTCAATGCTCAGCATTTCTCTTCCCTAGTACTAACTAACCAAAAAGCTTACTTTTTTTTATGTAATTTAAGCCATATATATATGTAGATTATTATTGGACCTTTGTGCTAATACTAGGTTACAATTAAAGCTTGCGTTGATCATATTTCTTTGTTAATATGGTTTAGTTTTTTCTGCCAGTGGTGACATTTAATGTAAAGCTTTTTATTGAAAGCAATACTGAAACTTAATTATTTTAGAGTCATTTTCTAAAAATGCTTCTTTCATTTATTTGCATCTACTGTTTTTAAATCTCAAGCTACATATTAATTTTTACATCATAACTTTACATTATATTTGTGTAGATTGAGCATATTTTTTTTTTATATTATTCTTTGTTTATTTTATAATTTCCTTCATGATAGAAAAAATAGGGTTGTTTTATTTGTAAAACACTTATTTAGTATTTGGATATTTGGATTCTAGTTTGATTTAATAGTGTTTTAACACCTCAACTGATAAATATTTATTTTCACTATTTATACAAAAAGTGGAAATTTATGTTCAATGAATTGTTATAAGAAACATTATAAATTAAAAAGGTGCCTAATAAGTTTACATCCTGCTTGATGGAAAGTGACTTTTATTACTACATAATAATGATATAATGATCTAAAACATTGTCTGTGTGTTTTGTGAATATTGAAAAAGAATAGTCAAAGGTGCTTGACATGCTTAGGCTGCCTCTGAAAAGTGAATCCCCATAAAATTGCATGTGTATATTCGGAATTGGGTTGTTGAAGTAACAGTGTGACATAAAATAGTTCTTGATGATTTCTTTCACAATTCAAGGGACTCTTAAGGTCAGTGGTAATCAGCAACTTGATAAAATAGTGCTATTATAAAACATCACAGTATTTATGACAAGTGACACAAAAATCAGACATCTTGTAAATATTTTATTTTGATGATCCAGTAATTTTTGGTGTTAAAACTTAACATCTTGATTTGTTATCTATTTTTGGTTATACTCATTTTTTTAAACTAAATCAATTTAAGCCATTGTTTAGATTTTAGGAAAGAAAGGGTAATAATTTTACTCTTACATATGTAATACATACACAGATCAGGCTAAAATTAGGTTTATATAATAAAAAAAATAAAAAATATAAACATATAAATACAATATTGATGTATTAAAAACTGTTCAACCTAGGAAGACATTATATCAGTATATCTAATACTGTACTATGTTACATTACTCTTGTTACCTTTTTAGCTGACAATGAAAAAAAAAAACAATTAAATGGAGAAACTTACATAGAACATAATAAGAGCATGAACAAAGGAAAAAAATAATAGCAAAAGATCATCAGGATCATGGCCCCCATAGATCCCAAGCCCTGTTTATTGATTAAATTGTTTGAATAATCTGTATAGTGATTTTTGTAAGTATTCAGAGCTTAGATCACATATGAAATAATTGAATTCCTTAAATACAATAACATGAGAATAACTTTTTAATGGCCATGAATAATGATGGTTATGGTAATGTTATTGCGACACCAATATGCCCCTTTTGGGTCAGACAGGGTTTTTAGTACATACTGTATAAAATAAATAGTTAATTACAAATATGCATGATTTCTTTGTTTGCTTACTTGAATTTTGGTTTAATTCAGACAATATATTTATTTAAATAATTTTCTAGACAAAGATGTTTTTTTTTTTAAATATGTAACTGAAATAATGTTACAATATAACAGACACAGGAGTCAATGACCCAACCCTACTTTCGCTTTCCACTGCAACTATGATTTCAGACATTTTTTGCAAGCTGAGATGAATTCTTAGATTATCCTTCACTCTGCTTGCTACCAGTGGGTAGCAGAGTAGTTTTCATGTATGCTTATAGGTTAAGCAGCAATAAAATAAATTAGTTTTGCCATTTCATTGAAATTTAGAATGATTCCATCATTCTATCATGTAGATTGTTTGTATTTTTCGCCTTAAAAGTGCATTCTCTGCTTACAACATTTTAGTGTCTGTGAAGGACGGGTAGGGAATGTCATTTATCATAAGCCACAATTTGTACCCTTATAGCGAGAAAATATTAATTTGTCCTTAGTGTTCCATCAGTGGGTGCGTACCTGACGACACTTATGTTTGGTATTTTTACTGCATTTTAATTCTAACAGATTTGATGTCTACTATTCACTGTGCCCAAATAGGATTCTATCTTCGACCTCCATGTTCTTAGCAAACGATTATTGTGTTGAGAAAGAAATGTAAAAGAAAGGTATTTTGCAAAATCATGTTTCAACTTTTTGTGCTTAAGCCGCTGTATCTAGTTGTATTTCATCTAAGCGACGAATGTTTATCGATTATAACAAATTGTAACGCTATTGGGGAGTGAAAAACGGTCGGTGAGTTGAAAAAACTTTGGTCTGTCGTAAAAACGACAATCTACGTCAATAAAACATGAAACTTAACTGCGGCAGTAAACGTTTACCGTGCCTCACGTGCGACATTATCATGAACGGTATTTATTCGTTGTATGAAAGCTAGTTAACCACATTGAGAGCAAAAAATTAAATAAATGATCGTTTCACTTTGGAATTGTCATACTGTTTCGTTCTTCATTGTGTCCGATCGGAAAAGTATCTCGTTATCCATGCGTGGCGACGCGACTGGTCGTAGATTCGAATATAACCCCCATACATCTGCGTTTTTTCCAATTTTAGTACGTATTTAGGCAACACATGATCACCGGTGAAGGAAAATATCATGAAGAAATCCACATACCTTCTAATCGAAATGTCATGTGAAAGTGTCCTAATCACGGCGATAAGCTGCGCTACTGACCACATTGGGAACGACATATAAGCCCAAAGAGGATACAACCACAAATGCACAAATCTCGCAGGGCATTCAATTCTTTATATATTATACCTGTTATTGTACCACATTATGTTAAAAGGAGCAACTACCAGAGTTTCTTGCCGGCTCTTCTCGGTAGATTCTGCTTTCCGAACCGGTGGTAGATTCGCTTTGTTTTTTTTTGACGATTCAAAAGTGCTTGGAAGTAGGCCTATTTGAATAAAGCTATATTTCATTTCATTTCAATGTCTCTGCTTACTGTGAAAGGGATATGACGTGACTATATAATTATTATCCGTTTAATTAATTTAGGATACGAATAATACATTCTAAAAATCGTGGACATAAATTTTTACATTAAATCATTTCGTTTATCTGAAAAAATACTACGAAAGATTTCAGAACCTTCCGGAATTTTCTTTACACCTACCCCTCCCATAGAGGTAACCTCAACAAGATTGTTGTTCCTCAGGCGTCTGGATGAATTTGGTTTCCCAAGCCCGGGAGACACCCCGAGGGTTTTTAGTCAGTAAGATTATGACACACCGGGGTCGTTGCCCTCATAGAGGCCCTGATAGTTCTATGCAGGAAATCCCCCGGGTTACAGAAAAAAAACTTGTTCTTTTTTTTACACTGGCTCGACATAGTGACTACAGAGTACCTGATGGTAAGTACAGTGTAGTCCAAAAACGAAAACGACTATCAAAGGATGAAAATCCATTGATAGTCTGCATCGTCATGTCGGCCCACATATACCACGACTGAAGGTCTCTAGGTATATAAGCTACTGGATATGCACAAGCTGATCCCGAAACGCGACAAGCCGAAACTGGTCACTATGGCGGGCTTTACACCCATGCACTTTGGTCGCGATTCAGACGGGCACCGACGCGCTACCACGTCGCTGCTGCTCGTTCAGCACCACCCAGGAGTCACGTGTAGGGAAACTAGGGTAAAGCCTACGGACGCGAGCAGCTTCGACTCCCAAAAGGGCCTCCATGTGAATTTTAGGTCTGTAATAACGTGCGCGAAACTGATTCCCACCTCTTTCGCACATAGCTCAACGTATATGCCTCGAGCTATACAAAAACCGCTAACTAGCTATGACGTCGGATGAATCAGGTCCATTCACAAACGAGGAAATATTTCGTCAAGTATTGCTACACTTTTTCATTGTACCACAATTACAGTTAACTTTCAAGTTATTGCCCCACTGACCTGAAGAACACGTTTTTTTTTTAGAAAGCAATAATACTTTTCGTTTTTTAATTACGTCAAACAATGCGAGACCGTTTAGATTTGTAACAAAACGACATAGAACGATGTTGGTGCTTTGAGATTTACTTCATATATTTATTTAAATGTTTTTGTAAAAATATATCTTTTGGGATCGGTAAGATTTTAATATTACAATGATTTATATCTCTCTGATAGGTTTCGGATCACAGTACCTGGCGTAGACGGGCCAAATATAAGCAGAAAACGGTTACATTTTGCATTTTTCATAATTAATATAATTACATTTTGCCTATATAATTTAAAAAACTAAGGAATTTTCAACTGCATTTAAATTTATAAATCCTATTAATGTTTAGAAGAGTTTTAATCATGATTACAAATTAACGAAATTAAAATTACGATTACATTTTTGCTGTGGTACCTGGGTCCAAAGACATTTGTATTATATCTTCATAAGAATAAACTCTTTGAACTGAAAGACATTGCCTTGTTTCGGTCTGCCGGGTTTCTGGTAGTCAGTGTATGAAAGTTAAGGGTGTATATTAATAGACGCCTCTTTGGCTTTACTCAGCATTTACTCATACATTACAAATTATATTATTTAATTAATAACATAGTATAGGTAAGTCAGGTTAGCAAATTCACCCAACTTGAACTTGGCTTTTCGAATACCTAGATTATAATCACGTTCCTGTTATACATATTGTATTATATATATTTAAAAGGGTTTATATAGGAAATATACCTTTTTGGGTTTTTTTGACTCGCATTTAGGTGATCATTTTGGAATTAAATAAAGAGAGCTAAGAGAGTAGAGAGAGAGAGTGGAGCAAGTTTAAATAATTCTTCAGAACACTCAACATGATACAGACAGTAAAAAATGTTTATTGAGGCAATATCTCTGCGCAACTGGTACTTATGGCATTTATAATTAATTTTTCATTTTTGGATACGTGCGTTTTATTTTATTTCCGTTTTTGCAGTGATTCAACGAAAACTAGTTGTATATACTTACGGATCTACTTCAATTATGATTCATACATTACCACGTTCACGCCGGCGTGACCCACCGGTGGGGTCACACTTGACTGTTCCGTGTTCTATCCCACCTCACGCGCAAAAACGTAGACATTCGACCCGGCATGAAAGTCTTAAATAATACTTTTTGCCCTGTTTAAAGAAATATATATTACCAAATTTTCTGTCCGCGAATTTGTCTACAGCAGCAAGGATTAAATTATTCCAATTTAAGTCCAATTTGGCACTATTTTTTAAAATAATAATACGAGTATGTCGTCGCACTATATCCCTTTTATCATTTTGCGTATATGGCGTATCCAACGTGACCAGTAGCGCAGCTGATTACCGTTCTCAGAGCTCTTTCACATAACATTTCTATAGATGCCGTGCGGGTTTCCTCAAAGCATCTCTTTTAGATATTATAATAGAGAAATAATTTTGTAATCTATTATCACAGGTTTTCTTAACCATTTCTTATTTCTATTCATTATCATTTCTATTCAACAGCTCGATTCTACCCACTGTTGGGTATAGAAGGCCTCGCTCGTGTTATGCCACCACCCTAAGTTCCTTGCCTAGTTCATACAGTTAATGCCGGAAAACTTGACCACGTCGTATGCCCATCTTGGAGTCGGACGCGGGGCGTTTCGCCTGAACACTTGGTTATCTTTATGACCCAAAATAAATTCTTGTCGAGTATTAAGTGAATAAACTATATAACATCACAAGGCGACGCGTCGGTTGATTAGTTGTCATAATTGCTAGTTTACGACTCGTTGCCAGCTTTCGCTAGACCGCTAACTCGGTTGGTAACAGCTAAGCGATCGGCTCTCTTGCTACGCGTCAATGGTTCGGTTCCCGCAAGGAATGAACACACCCTTATATCATACACCCTTGGAATATCTCGATAAAGAGGCTGTACAACAGGTTTGCGATCAGATGCGAAATCGTAGATTAAATATTTTTTTTAAAGGTTACGATTCGGAACCTCGCGAGCTTGACACTCCGTATAATGCATACAGAACAGTACATTGCGACCTGGCAGCCGCTGTTGGGTCACCATCGACGAGCATCGACTGTTGGAAACCAAATCGTACCTTTACACTACACTGTACTTGCTAATAGATTCGGAATCACTGCCGTGTCACCATAAAAAAATGTCCCCAACGCTCGTCTGAGAATAAACCATCAGTAATCGAGAAGTTATAATAATACATCATTATATCTCTTTGGGGGAGCAGAGATACATTAAGGGTCGTATAGACGTCGTATAGAATAATATATCATCAAGCTATATCCCTTTTGGGGCAAGCAGAACATATATTTGTGGTTGTATCCACTTTACGCTTATATGTTGTAGCCAACGTGACCAGTAGCGCAGCGGATTGCCGTTCTCGGGGCACTTATACTTGAAATTTTTAGGAGATGCCATGCGTGTTTCCTCAATATTTTCCTTCACCGGTGAGCATGCGGTGCCTATATCCTCTGCAATCTGGAAAAACTCAGAGATATGTGCCGGGGAATCGAACCTATGATAATTTGTGTTGCCACGCGTAGGTACCAGTCCATTATCCTTATCTCAAAAAAATGCCACTGCACTATAATTTTATGTCTCATTATTCCTAGCTGATTCTTATCTGTCTGTGGTTAGTTCAGTAGTTACAATGATGCGGTTTAGAAATGGTTTGGATACTCGAATCCGATATACAATGAATCAGATCATTTCGGATTCTATTAATAAATACAAATATATCAGAAAAACTTTAAAGGCCTTTTTTTTATTCACAAAGCTGGTTCTCTCGCTTGTAAATACAACACATGAAACATATTTTTTTAAAATTAACCTGCTCGATGTGATTTTAACATGCTATGATATACAAGCAACAAATATGATTATAACAAGTAACTGCACAATAACAAATAACTATACCCAAAAACAAAAACTTAAAGAATGAAACTTCACTATTTTAAGTCAAAATAAAAAAGAATAATTTTGGGTAGAAAATAAAATTTGGATAATTTTATTTTAGTGGTACAAATGGAATCGCTAAATATATCTAAATCTTTACATATTATTATAAGAGGAAATCATTCGTAAAGTGATAGTGAGTAAGATTTCTGGAGCAATACAAATTGTATAAGTCCCAGGTCAGACCCAGCATGGAATACTGTTCACATCTCTAGAACGGTTCTGCCGAGTACTTAACGTCCAGGATAGGTTGCAGCGGAGAATGATTTATACGTCACTGAGCATCTGAACCGCTCCAGTTGCGCAGAGATATTGCCTCACTGAGAGCTATTTACCGTCTGGATCATAAAAAGTTTTCCGAAGTGTTATTTAACCGTGCTCCACTTTCCTTTCCTCAGTAGAACCTCGCGCGCGGGTTCACAGAGTCACGGCTATACGGTAACTCACATCTCACCTAGGTCTAAGAAGTTCGCAGCTGCTCGCGTCCGTAGGCTTTACCCTAGTTTCCCTACACGTGACTCCTGGGTGGTGCTAAACGAGCAGCAGCGAGGTGGTAGGGCGTCGGTGCCCGTCTGGATCGCGACCACATACATAAAGCCCGTCATAGTGACCAGTTTCGGCTTGTCGCGTTTCGGGATCAGCTTGTGTATATCCAGTAGCTCATATACCTAGAGACCTTCAGTCGTGGTATATGTGGGCCGACATCACGACGGAGACTATCAATGGATTTTCATCCTTTGATAGTCGCTGTCTTTTTGGACTACACTGTACTTACCATTAGGTACTCTGTAGTCACTATGTCGAGCCAGTGTAAAAAAAAAAAGTTCTCTTAACTCTTACTTTTGCCAGGTCTATGGGCTGTGGAATGTTCTTCCGGTGAGCGTGTTCCCACCGTCCAATGATATGGAGACCTTTAAACGAAGTGTCAAGAGATATTTGTGTAGGCCATCATCGCTGCGATTTTTTTAAATTATCGATAGGTTTTTTTTTACTGTTGATAAAAAGCATGTAAGCATAGTTAAAAAAGATGGAACAAAAAATATCTACCATATTTGTTTAATGTCCTTTTAAGTAAAATCGTGTTTAGGTGACATTAAACAAATTGTAAGCCGATTTACTCTATCGACCTATGTAACTAACTATCAGTGATAACTTAGGGAAACTTGTATATTACATAGTTTCTTCTACGCTGTTAATACTGCGATGTTAAAATTGTTTACTGCGTAGATACGAAAGGGCACTTACCGACATTTGTGCCACATACTCGATCGTTTAGCTGTCCCCACTGCAGTGGCGTGCATCCCATAGAGGTATAAAATGCATTTCGTACCTTGTTATGATTGGACATTTGTTAAATGTATTTATTTAAAATCTGGTTATTACCAGATTCTGAGGCACGGAATCCTAGATTTGTTTGTTAAATGTCTCGCTGGATCAATAATGAATACAAAAATCTTTTAAACTAAATGAATTTTCAAGTGACTTTTCAACATGTGTGTTCAATTATTTTTCTTTACTTTCAAGAGAGTGGGAATTGTACGCACGTAACAAATCCGCTTCCTCATTCATATTACGAACATCTAAGGAGAGAAATTATGTCTTGTTTATACGCGTGTCGACTGAAAAATATATTTTATAAAATGGCAAAAGAAGAAAGTTGCTTCGAGTTATTGTATTTGAAACATTTCGCGACTGGAAATAGTTTTGTGAAGCTAATTCAAATATGAACCTTATATACGGTGTATTAAGATCCATATTTCTTAGTAACAAAAATTGGCGACGATTGTCCGCAATTCGCCGTGATCTTGACTCGAATGTTATCATATTCAGGGTCATCGCGTCACAGAAACTTGTGTAAATAGGTAAATGCTAAATTATACATCTCACTCGCACGCATTTATCGGTGCGTGTGCATGAATGAGATAGCGAAGGGGAACGACCGATATTGACGCTTAAGGTCAACCGTGACAAGGTCAGGGTTGCTGTTTTATTAGATTTTTATAGAGCAATTTTGAATTAATGATCGTAGCAGCCCTATATGACGCAGTGAGGAGGCGTACGTGCGTGCGATCATGAAAATGACATGTAATGTCCTACCGAAGGTCAATTTCTAGGTAAAGCCGAAACCGAATCCTAAGCAATTTAGTTCAAAATTGACTAAAGTTTATTGTAATAATATAATTTTAAAAAAACTTTTAAAATAAAAGTTTGTGTTATATAAAAGCTACTTCTAGAGATAAAATCACATTGCAACTTGTTAAAAATAATAACACAATCGCAATAACGTGCGTATTCGTAACAGTTCATTTAATTTCGGCGCTTCTTAGAAACCTTCGTTTTCGGCCTGACACTAAAGATAAGTTTGCCGATATCATGACCTATATGCATTTGTTTACTCTATGGTCTATTTTCTGAAATACAGTCTTGTTACAGATTAACAGCTAAAAATAGAAACTAAAACTAAGTAAAATTTGTTGTGTTTGTTATCGGATCTTGATAAAACCGGTTTTATTTAATAATGGAATCGATTTATTAATACGCAGTTATACGCACATAGAGCTATTTATTTGAGTCGATTTCGAGAAATATTGGCTGATATTTGTCGATTCACATTTTTTTTAGATGACGACATGATTAACATTAAACACTTTGCTGAGCGGTGACGAGTTAAGTCGTCATTACCGTGTTTGCATTATCTATTTCAATTTATGACACTCGGGGCGATATACAGGGATACAGGTAACTAACGCAAAACCTCTTAAGGGTGACTTTGGTATATCAAGACTAACAACTTTTGTTTTACGACTTTTTCTAATTTAGTCCTTTTTTCCGCATACAAAAAATAAATAAATGAAACTTGCAGTTCTGATCTTCTTAATACTCTGAAAGGCGGCGCGATGCAATTGGGGCAGACGATTTTGTAACATCTGCTGACTGAACTTTAAACATAGAGCTAACGATTGATAGACATCCCCACTAAAACTAAAAACATATATCTTCGGATGTGTTAAGTTTTGGCAAGTCATAGAACAAAAGTTGTTAGTCTTGATGTACCTAAGTTACTATTAAGAGGTTTGGCGTTAGTTACCAGTAACGTTGTATATTTGCGATATGCTTTTCCGCGCATGTAAACCGGACCATTATCTACAAATTGATCATATGAGTCTATATAGAATAATTTGTATATTGTGTTGTTTCAGAAATGAGTTCAAGCGTATGCTACAAATGCAACCGGACCGGGCACTTCGCTCGCGAGTGCACGCAGGGCGGCGTCGGCGCTCGCGACGCCGGCTTCAACCGGCAACGCGAGAAGTGCTTCAAATGCAACCGCACCGGGCACTTCGCGCGCGATTGCAAGGAGGAGGCCGACCGCTGCTACAGGTCCTATACATATTCACAAACTCCCTTCCCTTTTTATTATTAGTGATCCGTACCGCAAAAGGAAAAACGGAACCCCCTAATACGGTCACTTTGTTGTCTGTCTACCCTCATAAAATCATACTTTTAAGTTAACACAAGCAAAATATTTTATGTCGGTTATGCTATTTACGCATTTGTCTTACATATGTTGGTGACTTAGTGGATAAGGAGTTGTGGAAACGCGAATATTCATAGATTTGTATCCCGTTACATACCTCCTGTTTTTTTTTGTAGATTAAAAATGGCCTTAGGCACCATATAAACACCAATCAAGAGGAACCCCACATAGCGTTTAATAAAAATGCCATGAGTAAGTGCTTTGAGAACGGCTATCAGTTGCATTACTGGTCATATTGTGCACGACATATGTATATGCGCATAGTGGATACAGCCGCTAAGATACCTCTGCTGTAAGGGATATAGTGTGACGATATGTATATATATATATATATAGGCCGTGGTGGTTGCGGCAGAATAGAATAGCACCCCCCTCTTCTTGCTGAGGTGTCGTAAGAGGCGACTAAGGTATCTCTTTAACACCGCAATTCAACCAGGTGTTCAGAAAAGGAAAACTCGACCAAACCTGCATCTTGCTCCCTCCCGATCGTACTGGTTCTCCTTTCCATCGGACCTGAGGGAGTTCGGACCAGAGAGTGGTTTTCTGGCAGCGCGTCCAGTTATGCACTTAAATATCTCCTGCGCAATTGACTGTTTCCGAAAACTGGACCTCGAATTTCTTAATCGGTGTTGAAACAGTCGCCGTGGCTGAAACAGGCCAGGACATCATCATCATCATCATATATATATATAAATGAATAACGTTAGTATTGTTTGGTACAGATGTAACGGCACGGGGCACATAGCGCGCGAGTGCGCGCAGAGCCCTGACGAGCCGTCGTGCTACAACTGCAACAAGACGGGCCACATCGCGCGGAACTGCCCCGAGGGAGGCCGCGACAACTCCACGCAGACCTGCTACAACTGCAACAAGTCCGGACACATCTCGCGCAACTGCCCCGACGGCACCAAGACCTGCTACATGTGCGGCAAGCCCGGCCACATCAGCCGCGACTGCGACGAGGAGCGGAATTAACCTCCGCCCCTACATGCTCACGTTAACAAATTAATACTATGTATATTACGATGCCACGCACGGAGGATAAGCAAAGGACGCACGCGGATCGCCCCGCGCGCGACTCTAGAACGTAAGACCACATGACTGTATGAAATTACTAATGCAACGGTATGAAATTACAAATCAGGAGCAGATCACAGCAGAGTGCCACGGCCGTGCCGAGCCGGGCGGCGCGACATCGGCGCGATATCGGTGCGACGTCGCCACGACAATAGCGCGATATCGACGCGACGCCGACGCCTCTCACGTTAATGTTTGTTCTCGCACGACGTGACAATTATTGTGTTTTAAAAATCATTTAATTATCGTGATTGAACATTGAGGTGTAGCGGTTACAGTTATTACAGAGTATATATTTAATATATTTTGTACAGATTTTTTTGTCGAAAGATAAATTGGATGCTGGCGTACCATTTGAGTTTTGTATGTGAACGAAGAGACCCCGGGAGCGCCCCGTACCCGTCCATGCCGTTGCGCGCCTCATTTTGTCCCGTCACTAGTTACTCTAGTTTTTTTTTTTAATTGATTAATTCCTTTGTTTATAGTCCTGCAGACTTGTGGAGTATTCAATTGTTAATTAGATATTCACCAATCTGAGTCTTTTTTATTTTGTTATCCCTGTCGATTTGACTCTGTATACATGAGAATGTAAACAAGCCACTCGGCTTTTCTGGGAGACATTATATAAAAAAAATATATTTGACTTTAATTATACATTAATATTTATGTATATCTGATCTAGAACTTAAAACAGCCGATTGCATGCAAACAATGTCATCTCAATAAAGTTAATTTTTTTTTTAAAGAAATGCAAGGCAACATAAAAAATAACAATTGGTCCTAACCAAGAGATTTAATTAAAACACGCCACATTTAACTAAATGTTTTGGTTCTAAACACAATCGGTTTATAGGAATCAAACAAGGCACAACCAATTACTATTTGAAAACTAAAGACTCAATTATTGCTAAAAAAAAATAGTATGCAATTTTGCCCTAAAGCCATGGTATTCTTGTTGTAATTACTAAAAATAATTAACAGAATTGTCAGAACTTTAGTTATTCACACATTTTACTATAAAAACCAGCCTTCCCATTAAATATTTCCTAACTTCCTCATTACAATTCCAGAAACAAAATGTTTTTTAATCATTCTGAAATTTTGATAAATTATCTACACAACTTTGTGATATGAATTGCTTAGAACTTAATATTACAATAAGGATTTCTGATTTTGGATTGGCGTGCAATAGAAATGTATAGGTAAAAAATATTGAAATAATTAGATGACCTATATACTGAAATCATTAGTTGAACCTAATTTATTGAAGAAAGTTTGTATTTTACTTTATTAAGAAACCTCTTGTCCAATTTAATATTTTCTAAACATAATTGTATACGACTACCTATACCTATAAGCAGTGGCCTGCGTCCCATAAAAACAAGCATTCTCGTTATATCGTCATGTAACACATACATTGATTTAAAATTTTAATTGCAAACTCCTATTCTGGTAATTACCACATTGTGGGTCAATATATTTATTAAATGTCCCTGTATAACAAGAAAAGCATACGCTTTTATGGGATGTACCCCACTGTATATGTATTTAAACATCTTTAAAACCTAATTATATTTTAAAATATGAATCTATACTTGAGGTAAGAATTAAGATATGTATTCACTAAAATTTATATCAAGTCAAATCAAGTTCATAACTATTCTCAAGGCAATACACGATAAATACACTTTTCATTCCTAATAGATAGTATAATTACACGACAAAATACTAGAAAAATATTAAAACAGCACAGTGTAGTCCAAAAACGAAAGTGGCTATCAAACATACCACGGCTGAAGGTGTCCGGGTATATGAGTTACTGGATATAAACAAGCTGATCCCCGAAACACGACAGGCCAAAGCGAGTCACTATGATGGTCTTTACACTTTATACTGTGTGTTCATGTCTCCGTTCGGGCAATCTGTCTACCACCACAAACTTTTATAAGGCGATACTGTTGTACCGGGCTGGTGCTACTTCGTCGATAATGCTATTAATCAACGGTGTTGCGGAGCGGATGGGGATGACTGAAGAGGAAAACTGGTTTTATTTTTTTAAGACCGGTGATATTGACTTCGAGCAGCCGCAAACTAATGGAAGATTTAAAAGAGGTTTCAGAGGTCACTAAAGAAAACATCGAATATTATGATACAGATCTTTCTCGTACCACGTCAATGGATAGCACAAATGTAATGTCACTACTCTGTTACAGTGGTAATTGGCTGTTTATAGAAATTTTACTAATAAAAATGTTTGAGCGATCTAACCTATTTTGCAATCTTTTTAGTTATATGATATGAGCAATCTATTGCATCTGTTTGGTATTAGGCATAACACAAATTAAAATAGGTTGTTTTGCTATTAGTTTTATCTGATTTGATTTCAATAAATCGCCAGTGAAGATCTATTTTGCCTATCTCTCCTACAGTTTCGTCCATCAATGCTTACTTTTAGTTCTCATTTATATACTAAAAAAAAATCGTTAATCGATACCATAATGATGACGGGAACCGTGTGATCCTGATCATGTGTGTATGTGAGCTTTTTTATAGTAAAAGAAAAGAACCAAAAAACTGGGAATAGTGAAGAAGACATTCATTAAAATTTCGAACTATAAGTTGTGCTCTATGCGAAAGAAAGGAGACTAGTAAGAACATTTAATAGGCCGAAATTTGTTTACTCATCTATAGGTTGCAATCATTATTCAGTTTTCTTTATTATATGTCAGGCGCCTGTTAGATTAGCAATACTAAAGTTACAATATTTAAATAGTTGCTACCATTTATAACAGGCGCTTAAAAAATTGAATTTTCATTTTTCAATCTGCTTTTGATTGTTATCCCGTTTTGTTAGGCTCATCAAAATAATTACTTTATTTTCAATACCACCTTTAAGCTGGAAATACTTTTTGTTCATGTTTAGTGTTATATGCTACAAAAGCTAAAACAATCGTCGATCGTCAATTTGTTTGGCACTATTAGCATAAGAAATAGGTTCTCTACTAATATGTTATTAGACATCTAAAGCCGATGAAGATGAAGATCCAATTAGAGATGCTCTTGAATATAAAACAGAAGTCGAAGAGAGAACAAAGGTTTGAAAAAGTAGTGCGTACAAGTTACCATAAAATTATTATTATGATAGTATAATTAATTTTTGAGCTAATTAGTAATTGCGGTCGTATTAATGTACAATCATACCATTACACATAAATAAAAGCATTATTATTGTATCGAGCTTCAACATTGTACTTCTATTGAATGTAAATTATTCACTACAGCCTAACTTGACCAGCTTCATGAATCATGTTTGAACATTAAGGCTTAACTGCAAACAAATTACCACAGGTAAGGAAACCGTATATGATACATTATCGATTGCTGAATTTATAATTAAATGTATTACAGAATGTGTATATATATTTAGCTCTAATAGAAAATATTATGAAAAGTTAAATCATTATCATGAATGCAAAAATAGTCAATGCATTTTCTAACGGAACTTACCGGTTTTTCCACTAGCCGGGCGTGGTATAGTGCGGCTGCGCGACAATCGCTCTATGAAGTGAGTAATGGGTCGCGCTTAAAATTCTTGTTTATTTTTATATATTAATTTAATTTTGTGTAATATTCTATCAATTGGATTATCAGAAGTGTTCTACTAACTTTGTGGAGTTATAATTTAGTGCAAATGTTGTTTTAAAATAAATTATAACAACAACAAAAGCGTTTTAAATGGGCGTTGACTTCAGGTTAAGTGTTGGTATTGTTAACTTATTATTAAATTAAAGTTAAGGCTAATCTACTTTTAAAATCATTTATAGTCTACTGAAAGTATTTAAATACCAGAAAAAAAGGGAATTGTTACATTAATAAGTACAAAATAGTCATTTATTCCGATTATCTAACGAACGTAATTTGAAACTTTTACCTAACTGTTGACGGATAAGCATCAACTTATTTAATTTAATGCACAAAATAACTATGTCACGATATTTTCTCTATAATTGAAAACATCCTCGATAAAGTATCTGCCATACATCCAACTGAATCTTAGAAATATTCTCTTTTTGTGAATAACACAGGAAATACTGCTTTAAAAACAAAATAGGGACTAAACTTTAATCAATGGCCTTCCGAAGTCCTCGTTATGAAATACACTATTTTTTTTCTAACTTGACATGGTTACAATGCCTGTTCCTATATCTTGGGCCATTTGACCAGCAAAAATTTCAATTTTTTGTAACCTAACGCACCTTAGGTCCTGCCAGCCTTTTGTAAATCCGACTTCTAGACATGTTTTAATGGTCTAATCTATAAGTGGAATGGTATCTGTAACCAAGATCAAAACTATAATTGAAGAACTTCACATGTTGTAATCTATGGCATGCATCACATAAAATAGCATTATTTTGTTATACTTCTACATTTTATTTTAATCCGGACTGTGCATAGTGACCGCATCACACATGATGGTTAGATGGTGCTGTCTAAAAAAATTATTGAAACTATCAATATAAAAATAATAGTAATAGTAAAAAAACAATTAATATTCAATGTGACCATGCCGGCTTGCATAAATATATCTTCACTCTTTGTTTAAAATGCCCAATATCATGGAACTGAGAAAACACATTCGCTGGAAGACTATAATACAAATATTGACTTAAAATTTTGTCCAATTTGAACCTGACACTCATATTCTAATAATTACCAGATTTGAAATCAATACATTCATAAAATATCAAAGTATAACTAGGTAAAAAAGATTATGCTTCTATAGGATGCAAAATTCTGGTTTTATTTCTTAAAAATTGAATATATGGATCTGCTAAATCTAAGGACATAATATCTGATTATGTTTGATTAATTATTGGCAATGATAGGACTGAAAATTGTCAGTTGTTATGGTTTAATAAATATTTAGAGATTGGGTTTATCAATTTTTAATGTGAGGTTCCTGAGCTCCTTTTAAAACTCCAAATATACAGCACACATTAAAGTTGAGATTTTTTAATATATACTGGCACAACAAAGTGACTACACTGCTCTTAATGTAAAGTATGGTGTAGTCCAAGAATGGCAATACGTGAGTACAAAGGACAAAGACACTTGACTTTGTGATGACTTTGTGAGGACTTTGGTGACAAAGGATGTAAATTTGTTAACCTTCGCTATGTCATTCCACATATATCATGATGGAAGGTCTTTAGCTATATGAACAACTTGACATGCTTAAACTGATCATGAAACAAAACTGGCTGAAGCAAGTCACTATGAGAGTCTAAAAACATATGTGTGCTGTACCTTGCCTTTATAGACGCTACTTAGGCTTTGCTAAGAAAGTAAGTTTAATTATGACAAAAAACTGTATATATAAAACAAATTTGAGTGTAACTTAAGTATTTGCAGAGCAACATCCAATCAGATGAAATTAAGGGCTTTCAGTGTATTTTAAAATTATTTATATAATTTTATTTGTAATGCTGAGTAAATTGTAACCTAAGTCAGGATAGTGGCTGTAAATCTCAATTTTAGATACAAGAAAAAAAGGCTGAAAGTGAATTAAATGTTTTAATTTGCAATATTACTTTCAGAAAGACAATTACAAAGACTGAAGCATGAATCTCAAATTAATATTTTATTTAACCACTGCCTCAATATTACAAGTTTGCATATCACAAGACTATGTACCACCTACGTACAATCCAGACATAGTGGAGAATACGAACAACTACCCTAACACAAATCCACAGTACGACAATCCATATGATCCCAACAGAAGGTCCCAGAATAGGGAGAATTATGGAAGCAACCAAAACCAGTATGATACAGATCAAAGGTACAATCAGTATGAAAATAGGAATGAACCAAATTATAACCAGAATCCGTACAGTCCGGAAAATACTCCGAGACCTTCATGGGAGAACAGCAGGACTTACAGTAACTCCTACAAATCTGCTGCATTGGAACATGAGAGTGTAATTATTCACGAAGCGTGAGTATTATACTTTTTAAAACAATAACCGTCACTAGCATCTTTTAAGCTACATGATTGTCAGAGCCCGGAATCATCACTCAAAACATGTAGTCTCAGCTCTAAATGTAAACCAGTTTAAAAATCTGCAGGAGAAATACTATCTCAGTATTGTTATACAGGCACAGGGTACTTATCAGTTGTTTTAACTGCTTGCCTGATAATAAAGAAATAAACAAAATTGACCTTATTATGTAACAAATTATATTTTTACTGTAGTATTAATGAGTGGCTCTGTTAGCCTAGTATATAAGGGACCGGTATCAATCAGCGGAAGTGCAAATGGCCGTAGACTCGAATCTCGGCACGTACCATTTGAGTCTTCCACCTTAAGTACTACATGTTCACCAGTGAAAGGACACTTCTCCAGGGAAACCTCGTGGCATTTAAGAGAATTATCATGTGAAAGTGTCCTGAGGATGGCGATCAGTTACGCTACTGGTCACGTTGGGCACGATATATAAGCGGAAAGTGGTTACAGTCATTAATGTATCTCTGCTTACTCTGAAAGGGATATAGCGCGATGATATAGTATTATTATTATGTATGTAGTTTAATCAAATGCAGTTTTGAACAGTGGAATGTAAAGAAATTCGGACAGTTTATGCTACTGCATCGTAAAACTTTCATGCACTGTATCATAGTAGTTTTTATTATCTTATACATACTTGGGCCAATACTGGTAGCATGAAGGTCAGTGAACTTTTATAAATATAACCAGGGGCTGACCAGGTGGTAAACATAATATCTGTAGTTTCAAGTGCTCTGTATGTTATAAGTTTCATTACTGTAAAGTGTATAAAACAGGTGTTTTTAAAAATAGTCTAATCAGATGGAGGTAACAACACTAAATATACCAGCGGTTTACTTACGTCTGTTTTTATACAGTATCTTATAAAAACTCTTTTCTTTTGGTAACCCGGGAGAAATTCATCAAATGTTCCTTCTCCCATCTACCGGGGCCAAAGGTACGGCTGGGCCAACTTCCTCAGCACCCAGGACATCTATCTGGCTTTCCACAAGATACATCTATTATGCGGGGGTGGTAAAAATGCCACCCTCTATTCAATCCTAACATAATTGCGTGTAAAATGCCTTTAATTCGTGAATTTTCACTAAAGCGGTGTGCAGGAACACATCGCACATCGCTCACATCTGAAAATATGGGCGACGCACTCCCTCAATTGTGCCGCCCGGCGTATAATCCGGTAAGGGAAGACACCGTCTGGCGTAGGCCCTCTGCATCGTCCTGTTTTAGCTGGACGGCAGATAGGGTTGTCAGGGTTGGTAATAACCTCCCGATCCCTCTCCGCCGCCTCCTTCGCCTTCATGACGTCCTCACAGAAGGAGAAGGCTGCTTTCAAAATTCGCCGTTTTATTTCTCACTTATAAATAAGAAGTGACAGTGCCTCTCAACTCGTTGTTAGCCAGACTTGGGGATCTATATACTTCCAACGACATTCATATAGCCTAAGTTCATGCATGTGCTATGGTGCCAGAGAAAGCACACGTAAAGTGTATATTGTTTATATCCACAGAACATATTTCATAGTGGCTTCCCGTATGGTAAGACCAGGTCAGATCTATAAGATCTCTGCGAATATCCTCAAGGCTCGTCTGCAGATGACCATAAGAGCTTCAATCTCTTGCAACGGCGTTGAAATTACTGATGTAACACAGCGGGTCAAGGAGGGAGTACCAGAGATATTAAATATGAGGGTATGTTAATTCCTGCTATAACGATTAAGACCTAATAGAGCGATTTTTGAATAAGAATTTTAAATATTAACGAATCTGACAAAGCAATCAGATTCGTCCCTCCACAGGGCAAATGTCTCTCTTCCCGATTTTCCCTGCATACAGAGCGGTGAAGCTGCGAGACGCGACTACCAGAATCCAATAGCAACCTTAACAGAGACACTTGACAGCGAAAATTATTTTCTTAAATAAATATAAAATAAAAATATTAACCTTCACCGATGGGATCATGGATCTACCTAAAAAATGTCGAAACATTATCTATAATAATGGAACACATTTGGTTCAAATAAATTCATTCACGCGCTTAAGGAGACTAGTTGAATTTCACTGAAAAAACGCCACAAACTTTTTCCCAGACCTAATAATACAATTTGATAACCGTCCAATATCTCAAGCACATTTGAAACAACATAACCGGCTAACTTTCCTCGTTTTTAATCATCACACTGACATTGGCGAAGTCACAAAGGACCTGTCCTTGGAATAAAGCCATAAATAAAAAATAAACATATATATCTTAATATATATAAATCTCCTGTCACGATTTTTGTCCGCGATGGACTCCTAAACTACTAAACCGATTTTAATGAAATTTACACACCACGTGAAGTTTGATCTAATTTATAAGATAGGATAGTTTTCATCTCAATTCATAGTCGCAATATTATTTTATTGCAAATTATTTGTTTATTATTTAGCAGTCATAATTTACAGTTAGCTCCAACCGATTCTAAAAGATGGCGCTATCCGTTGACTGGATTGAGTAATTATTCAAAAACCAGTCACAGCAAAGCGTGGCTGGTCTGCTATAATTTATATGGCAGAACAACGTTTGCCGAGTCAGCTAGTACATATATATAAATGTATTCCCATTGTGAAGGTGCCTCCGTCAACAGTACCTGGCAACTACAAGCTGCGCGTGGAAGGCCTGTACCTGGACACGCCATTCGGAGGGCGAGCGTTTGTCAACGAAACCCAGCTCAGTTTCTCGAAACGATTCATGACCATATTCATACAGATGGACAAGCCCGTCTACATGCAAGGGCAGACTGGTGAGTTACTTAGCAGCTATTCTTCATATTTATGTCAACAATGAGCTTAGACAAAGTAACATTCGATAAACGATAACGCAAGTAGTTAGTGCCTATCTTATGGAACTGGCATATGTTTTCGAAATATTACGTCGTGACTGTATGTCAAATTCATACATTTTGCACTTATGTAGTTATCGTTTATGGAATATTATTTTGTATAGACCTTGTGGCGTTAACTCTTTGTCGAATGTTTAAATAATCGGGGCTATGAAATATTGGAAAAAAAGTTGCATAATTGTGAGGCACTAAATCTTTGCCGAAGAATTGAAATATGGCTAAGTACCAGAATAATTCGTCATCATTTGTTGTGATCATTGGTGTGGCTTGGTGGTCATCAGGTTTGTGATACCATCATTTGGTTTTAATTTGTGATGTACAGTGCGACATTCCGATCCCATCTTTATTTTGTATTTTATTGTATTTCAATTTCTCGATTTTGCTATTTTATCACATAAAATTTGTTTCTTTAGTTTCTATTACGAAGATAAAATAAATCAGTGAATTGCCTTACACTAACCTTTGTAAAAATGTACACAAAATCGGTCAATTTTTTCGACAGGAATTTCGCTTTACGCTTCGGTATTTGACTGAATAGTAAAGGCCGAACATTCGCCAAGCTTTTGACGAATTTTTGAAAGTAATATTGGATACTATTTGATATCCTTTGCAGTACGATTTCGCGTGATTCCAATCAATACTGAGCTGAAGGCGTTCGGCAGAGCCATTGACGTCTATATCCTGGATCCTAACAGGCGAATCATGAAGAGATGGCTCTCCAGGCAGGTCAGTACACAAATTATTTGAGACTTTTAGTAAGTACAGCGTATCTCAAAGGGATTGATTAGGCAGCGTTTTTGATTAAAGCTCGCAAACGGATTGGCTTTTTCCGACATTATCAACAATTTGACATATGAATTTGGTTGAGTTCTTTTTTTTTTTTTTTTATTCTGACTCGACACAGTGACTGCACCATACCTGATGGTAAGCATGGTGCAGTCAAAAAAACGCTAACGACTATCGATAGGCAAGAAAAACCCAACGGTAGTCGCAGCGATCATGCCGGCCTGCACAAATATCTCTTCACGTTACGCTTAAAGGATCCCATATCATAGGATGGTGGAAACACGCTCGCTGGAAGACCATTCCACACCCCAACGACACGGCAAAAGAAGGAGTTAGAGAACTTCTTAGTCCTAGCTGGGATATGAGAAACCGTAAAGCTGTGACTCCGCAAACCCGCGCGCGTGGTTCTATTCAGGAAAGGAGAGGGTGGTACAAGTTTAACGCCTAGAACACGCAGGTTTGTATCTTCCAATAAAAAAAAAACCCTGTTTCTTGTCTGCAGAATGTCACTTGTAATGCGCGAAAGTCTAAGTATCTTAGGTATAGATATTCGCTGTGATCTCAACCTTAGAGATCATATTGGGCCTTCGTCTCCGCAACATCATGTAGACTTGGTATTCTGACCAGAGTGCATCGGTTTTTCATGTCAGATTAATTGTACCTATTGTATTATATTGCGCCTATACCTATATTACCTATTGCGCTTTTTTGCCTATCAGGGTCCTAATTTGTATAATAAAATATATGATATACTATTTCTATACCCACTGACACAGTATACATGTAAAGAAACCTTACACAATTGTTACTTACACTTGACTACAACATAACATAAACACTATGCTCAAGCACGTACACACACGCACACACAAACACTATAAAATTAAATTTGGTTATTTGTAATTTAGTGATAATGAAAGAGCGGGTCTGGGGACCTGGTGATCTGTACCACAGGTATAAAACCTACAGCAGACACCAATTCCTCGCAAACATTTTTATTGTAAATATTTCTGTTATTGTGTAGTTTTTGTTTGTGAGGAAAAAGAAATAAATACATCATTATTATTAGGTTAACAAACGAGAACTGATCCGTAAAAAGTGCGAACACAGTAGCACGTGCGCATAGATAGGCTAAATGTAATCAGATTAATAAAAAAGATTAATGATTACATTTTACGTTTTTTACCATTAATATGACTGCATTTTGCTCATTTGGTTGCGTTCAATGCCAAAAAACCCAGGTGTGTGTTTTTTCCAACAAAAATCCCCATTTTCTCCTCTTCCTACTCTCCAGAATGTGCCGCTGGCTGTGCGTGACAGCCTTAGTATATTAGGCATGGATATTCGCTGTGATCTCAATCTCAGGGATCATATAGGGACGGTCATCTCCTCGACTTCACGTAGACTTGGTATCCTGAATAGAGTGCGTCGGTTTTTCACACCTGATCTTTTGTATCTATTGTATAAGGCCCAAGTCAGGCCTTGTATGGAATACTGTTCGCATCTCTGGGATGTGTCTGCCCAGTACTTGCTTGATGCCCTGGATAGGTTGCAGCGTAGGGCTGTCCGCATAGTGAGCGATCCAGGCGTTTCTGAACATCTTGAATCGCTCCAATAGCGTAGAGATGTTGCCTCATTAAGTGTTTTCTACCGTCTGTATTATGGCGAGTGTTCTGAAGAGTTGTTTAAACTTGTTTCACCCTCTCCTTTCCTGAATAGAACCACGCGCGCGGGTTTGCGGTGTCACAGCTATACGGTATCTCACATCCCGGCTAGGACTAAGAGATTCTCTAACTCCTTCTTTTGCCGTGTCGTTGGGCTGTGGAATGGTCTTCCGGCGAGCGTGTTCCCACCATCCTATGATTTGGGATCCTTTAAGCGTAACGTGAAGAGATATTTGTGCGGGCCGGCATGATCGCTGCGACTACCGATGGGTTTTTTTCTTACCTGTCGATAGTCGTTAGCGTTTTTTGGATTGCACCATGCTTACCATCAGGTTTGGTGCAGTCACTGTGCCGCGGCAGTGTAAAAAAAAAATATGTTTAAATACTACAGAATCCCAGATTATATACACATTTATTATTTCTTAATGTTTTAAATGGATTTATTCATGATTACAGAGCAAGAAAATTAAAATTACGATTACATTTTGCCCATCTCTGCACGTGCGGCGCATGATTGATTAGTAGATAAAGTTCCTTTTACGTAATTTTATGTAAACAGGTTTTGATTCGTTTTTCCTTTGCACTTTATCCTGGCTTAGGACAGGCAAAATACCTACTTAATAATTAATTAATTCATGTTTGTAATTGTCCCTAAATGTTTTGACTATAATTTGTTATAAAAGAAATATTAAGGTATCACTTTTTTACATATTTGAAATAAGAATCGAATGTTGAATATCCTCCGTGAACATCTCTCTCGTCTATAAAATCATTCTGTATAGTAATTAATTTTAAAATACTTCAAAAGTTCAGTTATAAAAATGAATTAATCCAAAAACAAAAGGACAGTGCTCTTTATATTCCATTGTTGAAAACAATAGATGCTTGCATTGACAATGGACAGTACTGGGTGTATTATCACAATATTGTTTCACATTTTATAATAGTCATGTGAGATTTTTTTGTTATTACTTCCTATAACAAACTGCTGTTATTTGATTATGTACGGATTTAGAAGTAACATGCTCACCAATTAAAGAAAACAAAACATCACGAGGAAACTCGCTTGGTATTTAATATTGATGTCATGTGTACTAGTGCAGTGAGAACAGCGATCAGCTGCGTTGCTGGTCACGTTGGGCACGACATATATATGCGCAAAATGGATATAGCCACTAATGTATCTCAGCTCACCCTGAAAGGGATATAGCGTGAACATATGTTATTATTACCTTACTACTATAACATTTTTTGCTTCCACCACCGACGCAAAAAGATGGGTGTTCTATGTTTAACTTGTGTATCTGTTGATCTGTGGATCTATGTATTTGTATGTCTGTTTGTGACATTGTTACTCATAAATTGATTCTTCACCTTTGTTTCTCAATTATATGTAATAATCCAACAAAAAATGTTTACAGCACAATTTTTTAGAGATTTTGTTCTCAACAACTTTGCGAAAATGTAAAAATCCATTTATTGCACAAGAAGTGAATTATCACGAAAACGATATCTTATGAGACTTTTGAGTTTACTTTTAAAACGTCGTACCCAGAGGTTTGTACTTTTCAGCCTTTTTTTATGGAGTGGTGGGCGTACCTTTTGTAGATATATTATTCGACAAAGTTACTACTCGTCACCTCACCTTTTGGAAAGGAGAATCTAGAGAAGCCGACAAGAAACTATGACATGAAATTGTCAGTATTTTCATCAAATGATTGCCTGTGTCTCTTGCAGAGCAATTTCGGAACAGTGAGTCTGCAGTACCAGATGTCAGATCAACCTCTATTTGGAGAGTGGTATATCAGAGTGGAAGCCCTGGGTCAGACAGAAGAGATTCAGTTCCTCGTTGAAGAGTATTATCAAACAAGATTTGAGGTATGTTGTATTTTAGTGTATGACAGTGCTCATGATTTCTGCAATTTCTGTAATCAGTACTGAGCCTAATTATATATCGATTGATATTAAAAATGTCGAATATGTGAAGGTTAATACTCTAATTATAATTTATGTTAGATTTTCAACGTTTTACGTTACTTCTCGCAATCAATTCCCAGCTATATGCACAGCACATGATTCCGTTTTGCTCCCAGATTCCCGGCAGTCTGCACGCTTCTGGTTGTTTTTTTTTTTTTAGGTCAGACTAACATTACCGGTCGGGACAGACCTTAACGACTCAGCCGGGTTAAAGGAGCGAGCACATAAGCTGCTCAGCCAGGGAATTTATGGTTTGGGTAGCAACGCAAGGGCACCCTTGTGGGTACGGACCTCGACTTGAGCGACGAGCCAACGAAAGAACCCACGGATGATCTAATAGCGTTTCGGAAGCAATTTGAGAAGAAACTCCGAAATGCTGCGTTGGAGTGAAACTGCCTCGTAAACGCACGGCTTTGCGACATTTGACTGAACTATCTCTCTTCTTTGGCGACGCTGTTGTCATGGAATCCAAGTAGAACAGACCCATCCATTTATTTAAAAAAATATATAACGATAATTGGTTGATCAGGTAAATGTGACGATGCCGGCGTTCTTCTTCAACACGGAGCCGTACATCCGCGGGCGCGTGATGGCAAACTACACGTCGGGCGCTCCGGTCCGCGGCAACCTGACGCTGAAGGCGACCGTGCGGCCCGTGCCGCAGTACCGGCCGCGCTACTTCACGCAGGGGCAGTTCAACAACCGCGGGCAGCCCGGCCTCACCGGCTACAGCGACACACAGTACACCAGAGGTGACCTACATTCAACTTACACGAAGGATGACTAAAGGAAACCGACTGCCATTTTATTTTATTTTTACATAATTAAGGGCGGCCAGTGGCCAACACACTAAAAAATCAATAAAAAATAAACAATCGCAAAAAAACAACTTATAAAACAAATACATTAACAAATAAGAATATATCAGTCAAAGTGAAATCATAGGCAAAAGAAAAATCATAACAACAACTACTCCGTGTCCCTCAACCACCTGATGGTTTTCCTTTTCTATCATGCCACGCTTCTAATCTTTAAGAAAAATGGAAATACTGAATCCGATAGAATTGAATCTTCTTAAATGAAATAAAGTGCGTGTTATATAGTAATTCAGCTATTTATGCCGTGTGGTGACCATCTACAGCGCGCGCATGGTCAACACTGGATCTGTCGCTTTATATTGCTGTGTATCCATAGATGGGCAAAATGGAATCAGATTAATAAAAATGATTAACGATTACAGTTTACGTTTTTTACCATTAATATGACTGCATTTTGCTCATCTATGTTTTAAACACTACAGAATCCCAGATTGCATACACATTTATGATTTCTTAACTTTTTAAATGGATTGAATCATGATTACAGAGCAAGAATATTAATATAACGACTACATTTTGTAATCGTTTATCATTATTGAGATTACATTTTGCCCATCTCTGTGTGTATATATATGTAATGTAAAGGTGGCCGGAAAAGATTGGACGAGAAGAGCCGAAGTATGGGCTCAATGGCACTTTCTGGCAGAGGCATATGTCCTGCAGAGGACTAAAGTGGGCTGATGGTGATGACCATGTGTCTAGATGTCGCCTCAGCAGTAGCGTTCATTCCATAGATGCATGCAAGCACTGCATGCCCTTACATTAAATAAGTCTGAAATAAATTGCTTAAAGTTAAACAAAAAACAGGAACCATTTATATTTATATCTATTCTATATTCACGCCATCTATGTTTCCTATGAAAGCAATATAATATTTGCTATCATAATATATAATATTCAAGTTAATTACGCGAATTCTGCCTACCCTGTCCAAAGACCTTATGCACGTCACTCCACCTCAGTGACATCGGAGTTTATAGCTCTCTTTCGCTGTACATCAATTCTTCTCTCTCATGCAACAAAATATAGTTTAAACACGAGGCATACTCTTATAATACTTAATTATGAACAGTGCGTCCGAACTACAACCCGTACCTGTACAACGAGACCGGGTACCAGCCGCACGAGTACCCGGGACAGACGGTGGACGAATTCGGCCGCGTGACGTCACAGCGGCTGCGGCCCGGCCAGCCGAACCAGCTGGACCAGCAGGACTGGTGGTACGATCCGCAGAAAGTGGTCACGAGGATGTTTAACTTTGTGAGTTTCCTTATTTGTGTATGATAATTTTAGTTTATTAATTTTTCTGTACAATATATGTAATTAAGCTCACCTAGACAATGTACACTGGCTTTGAAATGCATCATGTAAAAACGCCTTTTTTTAATTCACTACCCATTACTGGGTAAGCTAAGCTTAGCTCCAAACTGCCAGTGACTTGGTCCTCAGGTTTCACTCCCATTTTTTTTTTCTTAACCCGGGGGAAACCTGTTATGGGCCGTCAGGAGACGATGAGGGTCACCCCCCGGTGTGTGGGAGTCGCACCGACTAAAACCCCCGGGGTGTTCCTTCTCCCGTTTGCCGGTGCCAAGGGCAAGGCTGTGCCAGCTTCCTCAGCGCCCGGCGAGGTCTGGCCTATTGATGGAAGGCCCCTGGACACCATGCCGTTCTCCTTCATTTTCTTTGAGCGGTGCGCGGGAACACATCGCGCACCGCTCTCGCCTTGGAAATGTTGGGCGACGCACTCCCTCAAGCGCGCCGCCCAGGCGTCAATCCGTTAGGGAGGGAAGTGCCTTGAGTAGGCTTCCCTCCTGCATCCAGTACGGCGAGGGCGACGGAGGGGCGGAAAGGACAGGGAAGATGAAGCCTGCCTCTCCCGCTCACGCTAGGTCAACATATTTTTTATTTCAATTTATTTCAAAACTTGTGTTTTCTTTACAACTAATTATTTTAAAATATAAACAATGTATGTATTTATTTATTATGTTAAATAAAGTGTACGAATAATAATAATATATCGACACGCTATATCCCTTTAAAGGTAGGCAGGGATACATTAATGGCTATATCTACTTTGCGCTTATATGTCGTACTCAACATGACGAGTAGCGCAGCTAATCGCCGTTCTGACAGCACAAGCGCACATGACATTTCTATTAGATTCCATGCGGGCTTCCTCAAGATCTATCTTGCACTGGTGATCATGTGATGCCTAAATTTGTACTTAATCTAAAAAAAACTAGCTGCTTGCCGGGATATGAACCTATGCTACCGGTAACTTATCTACTGGGCCAGCACAGCAAATAGTAGGAGTATGTATTTTGATGAATACTAATCAAGCATTAATTTCCAGGACGAGAAATACCCGTTTTGGATGCAGAAACCGGATCCAACTGAGTATGCAATACATCAGGGCAATACAAATCCATACACCACTCCGTCTTCTTACAACTACTACGGAACGCAGTACTATGATCAGCTGCCGTACCTGAGATTCGTGAGTGGTTATATCTATTTGTCATAACGCCGAATCCCTATTGGTGTAGGCAGAGATGATGGAATGCCACTTGCAAACCTCCTTCGCTTCCTTAACTTTAATTAGTCCGTTTTTAGCGTGGTAGGTATGATGGAATAAGAAGGTAGACCTACCGTAGGCTAAAGCGCAGGATAGCGTGATAGATGAGTTGGTGAAGAATGAAATGAAGAAGTCCAGACAGCAAGTAGATAAACGTTTAATGAAGCACAGTACAAAGTCCAGTAGAAGTAGTGAAGCACAAGTAAGATAGTCCAAGTAGAAGTAATAAAGTACAGAGCACAACAATACAAATAAGAACACGAAAATAAACACAATACGTAAACTACAAGCAGCGAGCGAGTGGTGCGTGGAGCTAGTCTCAGTGTGATAGCAAGACTGTTTTGACGGCTGCCCGGGCGGGTAAGCGCTTTCGTCGCGTGCGCATGCGCAGTTCCCCCCCGCGCGCGCCTGTATCCCACGTCTCTCTAAATTAGAGCCGTTTCCACCGCACGACATATTGTAATGAAATATCAAGTGTGTTAGTATGAAATGTGTTGATAAAATTACTTAGATAAATAAGGGAAGATATAATGATGTTATTTAAAATAGTTGTTAGTTATAGGTCAGTATAGTATAAAGAATTAGAAAATAGATAATGTTAAAGACAGAAATAAATAAATAGATAGTGAGTATGCCACACGTTCATGCACACTCACCGATTCCGCGTACTTTTGAGATTACCCTCCATCAGAACTCTTTTTATTTGGTCTGTGTAGGTAAGTCTTGGTCGGCCTCGCCTCTTATTTCTACTCATATTTATATTGTATATCTTTTACATCATCCTTTTATCATTCAGCCTCTCCACATACCCGATTTATCGAAGAATGCTTTTGTGCATGCTATTGACGACATCCTTATCTTTGAAACCAACAATATCAGCACAAAGAGTGTTATCATTGAGCTGCCGACCTAGTAGAATATTTCTCGCTCCTATTTTCAAGAGTCCTATGTAATATCCCAGGGAAAATGTTGTGCTTGGAAGCCCATTCTACCCATTGGGCAAAATGTGCGGCAAGATCAAGTTGCCAGTTGATGACTCTTTAGAAAGTGGGGATGACCTGATAACCAATAGTGCAAAGTGCAACCCAGAAATAGTACTGACGACCCTCACATAAACGATTAAAATAATGATGCTAAAGGGTAAAGGGATGCTAGTACAAGATAGTGGTAGATCTGCTTAAATATCTAGATATAATGTTAAGAAATTATGCCGTATGCACAAATATATAGGAATACAGAACAAATTTTATGTATTTCAACAGTTTAACGGCACATACGAATTCAAATACCCAATGTCGGAGCTCGCGCAGCTGGTGCCGACGCTAGATGGCGTGGAGGTCATAATAACTGCCTCAGTCGGGGACCCGTTCCTCGATGAAGTCATCGAGGGCTACAGCATCGCGAGGATCTTCAACTCGTCGCTCGCGATCACGTTCCTGGGCGGTTCGCCGCAAGTCTTCAAGCCGGCGATGCCCTTTGATGTTTACGTGAGTCCCTTATAATACACTAGCTGATCCGGCAAACGTTGTTTTGCTATATAAGGTTTTGTAATATCTTCTAAGATGTTCATTGAAATTAAATGATGTCTAAGACAATTTTGTTCACAATTAAATACTCTTAATCAACAACACATTTATTTGGATAAAGATTAATATTATTACGTTGATACAACTCTTAACAGATAATGCAATAATTTCGAACAAATTTGTTTACCATAAAAACGGTTCTAGTGACTTAATCTTAAAAGATAGACATATACTGTCGCGGACATTTTTTTAGATCATTTCAAGAGGAATAATTTTCCATTATTTCTTCGCTCCTAATAGTTGCATCGTGATGTTATATAGCCTAAAGCTTTCCTCGATAAATGGTCTATTCAACTCAAAAATAATTTTTCAATTCGAACCAGTAGTTCCAGAGATTAGCGCGTTCAAACAAACAAACAAACTCTTCAGCTTTATAATATTATATTATAATACATACACAAGCACTCGAAGGCCAGCCATACAGACAGTGCAATGGACACTAGACGACATTGAAGTCATAATAATTACTTAAGTCGATGACTCCGATGAAGTAATTTTATTATTTATACTTCAGTTGGAAATAGAAAATCGAAGTATCTTAAAAAATTATTGAAATTAACTTTTTTATGGATGGTATTTATATAGTAGCTTCTACGGCTTATGTAAAACCACGTACAGCTAAAACCACGGTGAAATGTAAATAAGCCTGTATACGACTTTTAATATTTTGTTAGATTGATTGTGCATTTTTACATTATATTTAGAATATTTCTAAGTTAATTTATGTAATATTGAAAGAAAATAATACAAATGTTAATTGGGCCCTATTAAATTAGTTATGCCCTCGATGCACTGGGACGTGACTTATTGAGATATGATATCTCTTGACACAATTTAAAGTACTTACATTTTCTATGTAAATGTTGTATATTTACATTTAGTTTCGTAATGGTGAATCTAGAGAAATATTTTCTGTTTTGCAAAAAAACATTTTCTTTCTCGTGTATTTGCAATTATTTTTTTCATTCCAGTAATGTTTTGTGTAATTCGTTAAACATTTGTCTATAGTATGCAAGAAAGAAAAAATAATTGCTAAGACACGAAAAATAAAATAAACATGCTTTGCGAAACACAAAACATTTGTACACACCAAAACTGGGATTTAATATTTTTTGAGACAATTTAAAGTACAGTTTAAAAGCAATTATTATTAAATTGAAATGTCGTTGTCCAGATGGCGGTGTCGTACCACGACGGGTCGCGGCTGCCGGCGTGGCAGGCGTCGGGCGTGGCGGTGACCGTGCACCTGCAGATCGAGGGCCGGGGCGCCGCTGTGGAGCCGCTGCGCCCGACCCTGGTGCCGGGCAACGAGGCCGTCTGGCATCTGCGCATCGATCTATACAACCTGCTCAGTTCGTACTGCCACTCCTTATATGCTAGCCCACAGTAGATTTAGCTTCCTAGTTTCGAGTGTGTTTACAAACGCATTTTACATTCACGAACATTTTTTTTTATTTGCGTAAAATCCCGGGGCCATCCCTGCCGCACACGGGGCCTTCTCCGCTCCAAGGTAACTACTTCTGCCCATTAGTAGGGCCTATGAGTCCTCTAATTAATTCTCGGCACTCCCATAGCGTCTTCCCTGATAGGCACGATTTCTGATAGAGACGTTCATAGGGGGCATTCACAAACACCTGAAACAACCCAGAGACCTTTTTTTTCTATACTAGGTCAAATTCTTGCATAGGACCATCAGAGCAGCCGTGAGAGTATCAGCCTTACTGGCCTTAACCTTCAGAATGTTCCTTTACCTGCTGTTAGCTGGGTCAGAGGATCCATACGTCTTATATGATCCGGCAAATTAACAGCTTTTCACAGGCTCTGTCTATAGGAATGGTGGATCTTAAGAGACCCTCACCCTTTAGGTCTTTTCTATCAGATGATGCGTGGGGCATATACTCAAGTCAAAACCCGGTATGGTAGTTCTATGTATTTATTGACTCCATGCATGTGGTACTTATGCAGAGTTGCAGAACGATCCGAACTCTCGCGAGGTGCTAAACAGCGTGACGGGCGTGCGGCTGACGGCGCAGCTTGCAGACGCCGCCGGTGCGCGCGCCTCCGCCGAGCTGCAGTTCGTCGCGCACTACAGCGCTGACCACAACCACATACGCGTCTCCACCAGTACCACCGACGCCAGGGTGAGCCGACGCCTCACTACCCGCTACCTATGCCCTAAACATAGTCTCTCCACAACTCTCACGCACACATACACAAACACTCCACATTGTGAAGGATGGGCTGCTTGTTGTGTTGTGGTGATGCCATCACCGCTTGTGAGAGGCTTGTTAATCGAAGGCAGTTTTAGCTTGAATCATATCGTCGGGTGAAAGGCTATTTGGTGTAAGTGACATTTTTTGGTGATATAGTAATATATATATTTTTGGAATCGGTAAAAAACGCTGATTCCAAAAATATATATATTACTATATCACCAAAAAATGTCGCTTAAACCAAATAGTCTTACACCCGACGATATTTATTATCTATTGAGCACGCGGTTAATATAATTCACGTGACCAAGATATCGCAGTGCATTTCACTCATTATTGCATCGAATTTCAAATAACCTTATACAGTGTTGCATCATAACATTAAATGTGTCGGCAAATTTCAAAAGCCGGTATGTCGCAGGCGGGTGCGCACTCTATGGAGAGAAGGTGTAGTAGTATTTTGCGTGTATTTAGGGATAATGTATACTTAAGTCAGCTCTTACGCACCTTCGACACCTCAGAATGATGAAGAGGGAGGCACAATTCTATTCTGCCGCTAAACTCCATGGCTACTCACAAGCCGGCGACAAATCACTTTTGAGTCATTCATTTCGCTGATTGGTAAAACTGGTTGAAATAGTTAGTTACTTTTAATTTGGTTAGTTATTTTCTTAATAAAAATATTTTTACTCGCAGAATAATAATAATATCACGTACGTATATCACGATATACGTGACGTTGTATCCCTTTGGGTGTCAGCAGATATACATTACTGGCACAGTACCCACTTTGCACTTATATGTCGTGCCCAACGTGACCAGTAGCTCATCACCATTCTCAGGGCTCTACACACGACATCTTTATTAGATGCCATGTGGGTTTCCTCACGATATTTCCTTAACCGGTGTTCGTGTGATGCCTAAATTTGTATTTAATCAGAGAAACCCAGAAGTAATTACCAAGATGCGAACCTATAACCATTCGGGTTTCGCAATAATAAGCATTCTGTTATCAGGTTGGCGAGTACATAATATTCCACGTGCAGAGCAACTTTTACATGGAGTCGTTCAACTACGTGGTCATGTCGAAGGGCATCATACTGACGAGTGGCCAGGACGCGATCATGCAGGTACTACAATCGATAATCACTGTTATGTATTATGGGTCGCACCGGGTTTCCTTATGAAAATATTCTTTAACTAGCTGTGTCCGCGACTTCGTCCGCGTGGAATAGTTATTTTGGGCATTTTAGTTAGTTATTTATTTTAAAATTGTATATCTTCTAAGATGTTCATTGAAATTAAGTGATGTCAAAGACAATTTTGTTCACAATTAAATACTCTTAATCAACAACACATTTATTTGGATAAAGGTTAATATTATTACGTTGATACAACTCTTAACAAATGATGCATTAATTTCGACCAAATTTGATTACCATAAAAACGGTTCTAGTGAGTTAATCTTAAAAGATAGACATATACTGTCCCGGACATTTTTTTAGATCATTTCAAGAGGAATACTTCTTTCATACATATATTTTTGGTATCTTGAACCGTTTTCGCAGCGGACGCAATGGAAGCCCTCAAGGATAAATAATTTTCCCCGTTTTTTTCTCCACATTCTCCATTATTTCTTCGCTCCTAATAGTTGCATCGTGATGTTATATAGCCTAAAACCATCCTCGATAAATGGTCTATTCAACACAAAAAGAATTTTTCTATTCGAACCAGTAGTTCCTGAGATTAGCGCGTTCAAACAAACAAACTCTTCTGCTTTATAATATTATAGATTAAATAAACAAATACCTTCAGTCGTGGTATATGTGGGCCGACATGACGATGTAGACTATCAATGGATTTTCATCCTTTGATAGTCGCTTTTGTTTTTGGACTACACTGTACTTATCATCAGGTACTCTATAGTCACTATATCGAGCCAGTGTAAAAAAAATAATAATAAAATAAATTATTTATTAGAAAAACAATTACAAAGTGGCACATTAAAGTCAGCTGACACCCAAACTAGGACTAGCTGTATCTTGGGTGTCAGCACATTTCACACAATTTGTTACATACAGTTTATATCCGCTGCGTAGCTCCAATCATAACTCCAAACAATACAATAATCTATACTAATATTATAAAGCTGAAGAGTTTGTTTGTTTGTTTGTTTGTTTGTTTGTTTGTTTGAACGCGCTAATCTCTGGAACTACTGGTTCGAATTGAAAAATTCTTTTTGAGTTGAATAGACCATTTATCGAGGAAGGCTATAGGCTATATAACATCACGATGCAATTATTAGAAGCGAAGAAATAATGGACAATGTGAAAAAAACGGGCAAAATTTTTCATCCTTGAGGGCTTCCATTGCGTGCGCTGCAAAAACGGTTCAAGATACCAAATATATATGTAAGAAAGAATTATTCCTCTTGAGATGATCTAAAAAAATGTCCGCGACAGTATATGTTTATCTTTTAAGATTAAGTCACTAGAACCGTTTTTATGGTAAACAAATTTGGTCGAAATTAATGCATTATTTGTTAAGAGTTGTATCAACGTAATAATATTAATCTTTATCCAAATAAATGCTTTATTGATTAAGAGTATTTAATTATGAACAAAATTGTCTTTGACATCACTTAATTTCAATGAACATCATAGAAGATATTACAATAACTTATATAGCAAAACTACGTTTGCCGGATCAGCTATGTCTTGATAAGCGCGAAACTCGAGAACGACTAAACCGATTTGACTGATTTCTTTTTTGTTGTGTTTGTTGAAGTCTGGGGAAGGTTATTACGGAGAGAAAAATTAAAAAAATTGTCTGAAAAAGTCTAAAAACAACACTGTTCTATATTCTCATACAAAAAATTCGTAATAATATTTAAAAGTCAATTTGAACTTTAACACCATACCATAAAGTTTAAATGTCAGTGGACGGGTTCCGGGAAGGCAAAACAATTGAGTGACGGATAAATATTAATGTCAATATTTGTCAATTTTTATACATATAGCATTAAGGCCAGGTTCTTTCAAACAATTTTCAAAAAAATCTGACGGGGAGGCTATTAACATTAAAAAAAACAATATGACTTTGTTTTAGAGAAATAGGGCAGAACAAGGTCTGCCGGGACAGCTAGTAATATTATATACACTATACAATCAAAGTAAATAATAATTATACTGATTGTGGTTTGGGGGAGTCGAAGCTACTCGCGTCCGTAGACTTTACTCTAGTTTCCCTACACGTGACTCCTGGGTGGTGCTAAACGAGCAGCAGCGAGGTGGTAGGGCGTCGGTGCCCGTCTGAATCGCGACCACAGTACATGGGTGTAAAGCCCGTCATAGTGACTAGTTTCGGCTTATCGCGTTTCGGGATCAGCTTGTGTATATCCAGTAGCTCATATACCTGGAGACCTTCAGTCGTGGTATATGTGGGCCGACATGACGATGTAGACTATCAATGGATTTTCATCCTTTGATAGTCGCTTTCGTTTTTGGACTACACTGTACTTACCATCAGGTACTCTATAGTCACTATGTTGAGCTAGTGTAAAAAAAAAAAAAAAATTGTGTTGCTAAGTGCTAGAAATAGTGACTCGCTCCAGCCTGTCGCGTTTCGGGTTTGGTTTGTGTATATCCAGTTGTGCATACACCTAGAGACATGCCGTCGTGGTGTATGTAAACCGACTTACCGATGGTGACTGTCAACGGATTACCCTCACTTAGCTGTTGGTGCTGTCCGCGGACTACGCTGTGCTCTATATCAGGTGCAACGTACTCGCTTAGTCGATATAGTATAGAAAAAAAGTTTAGCTAATTATCAAAACTCTATGATCGTGCTAAAATGTCTTGTGCAACGAGATCATATCACTCCGACGCAGCCTTGAGTTTCTTTCGGCGTTTCTTCTCAAGGTAGTCGCTTCCGAAACGCTGGTAGATCACTGTTAGGTTCGTTTTTCAACTGGCCGGCCGCCCAAGTCGAGGTCCGTATCCACAGGGGTGCCCTTGCGTAGCCGCCCAACCCATAAATTTCGCTGGCTGAGCGCCCTCTGCGTTCGCCCACCAAGCCCGGTTTTGTTGTGAAGGTCTTTCCCAGTCCACCTACGTAGGACACGCCGAAAAAAAAAAACGAGATCAGTAAAGCAACTGATTGCTGTGCTCAGGGCACTTACTCACCCCATTTGGGTTTATTCACGATGATTACATCCAATTTTTTTTTTCATAAATTTCGAACTACCCACACAACATTAAAAATATTTTTTAAGATTTTTATTAAAACAAATTTGTATGTGTACAATGAATGTTATCGTTCCGGTGTGTCGTGCAGGAGGGCGTGCGCACGTTCGCGGTGACGGTGTCGGCGGAGATGGCGCCCGTGGCGACGCTGGTGGCGTGGTCGGCGGACCGGCGCGGCAGGGTGCTCGCCGACTCGCTCACCTTCCCGGTCAACGGCATCTCTAGGAACAACGTACGTATCGCAACACTTGACACAACCGACCTGTCTTGCCAAAATGCACACGTCACATTACCACATTTCGGGCAATGTCATTATAGCACTAGTGCGCGGTGTAGGTAATTATTACACTTGTAGAGACTTCATGAATGCTAAACGCGCGCGGGGTTACGAGGAGCGGGGTGGGCGACATGCATCCACGCAGGTGCTTTCATTTTTAGCGCCCGCGCCACCAGTGTGACGTCTACACTACCTGAAGAGATTGTCCGTGTCAGTCTGCCTTGTACACCAAGAGAGGGCCTCTTCACCGAGCCTGGGAATCCAAATACTTCCGACGGCTCGGCAAGCGTGGCGTGCGTCCTATATAAAGCATTATAACGCTATACCTGGAGATTTAACACAAACATATATATTTATATATACTTAAAATTGGACCCAATTTGTACTCTCAGACTGCCATTTTAATTTACTTTTAAAATATCTAAGTGTAATAAGATAATGCTTTATATGGGATGCATGAGACTGCTGGTCACTAATTTCCTTCTTGAAACCTGGCAGCGTCTCTGAAAAGTTATGTAATAATATTCTCGCTATGAGCAAGAGGCATTTTAAGGCGTTACTTTATAATACTTAAATATTTAATAAATATGTTAGCTTTATTTAAATCTGTAATTTTCGACAGCTCAAGCAACCCAGCTTCAGAAGCGTTTTTAAATTATAAGAAGTCATGTAACTAAGTGGAGAGAGGAAGGGTCGGCGTGTGTGTGCCCCACACGCCGTTTCCATAGAGAGATAGGGAGGGGTTTGAAATCCCCCTCCAAGAGAGGAGGCCTGCCCATAGGCCAACGCTCGCCGAGCCCTCGGAAGTATCCGGATTCCCGGGCTCGGCGAAGGCGAGGAGAGGCAGTGCTGGCACCCCGGGGGGAGTGACCCTCACCATTTAAGTCATGTAACTGATGGTTCACTATTATTTAGAGCCGTGGTGGCTGCCGGCAGAATAGAATAGCACCCCCCTCTTCTTGCTGAGGTGTCGTAAGAGGCGACTAAGGTATCTCTTTAACACCGCAATTCAACCAGGTGTTCAGAGAAGAGAAAACTCGACCAAACCTGCATCCTGCTCCCTCCCGATCGTACTGGTTCTCCTTTCCATCGGGCCTGAGGGAGCTCGGACGAGAGAGTGCTTTTCTGGCAGCGCGTCCAGTTATGCACTTAAATATCTCCTGCGCAATTGACTGTTCCCGAAAACTGGACCTCGAATTTCTTAACCGGTGTTGAAACAGTCGCCGTGGCCGAAACCGGCTAGGACATCATCATCATCATCATTATTTAAAGGCGTTTAAAAATGTAAGGAGCATATCTGAAAGTGGTAATTATCAGATTAAGATGAGCGGTTCGTTGGCAGTTCACGGTGTACATAAACAACCGCAAGCACCGCACCGGCGAGCGCGTCGAGGTGGCCGTGTACGGCGAGCCGGGCGCCTACGTCGGCCTCTCCGGCATCGACAACGTCTTCTACACCATGCAGGCCGGCAACGAGCTCACCTACGCCAAGGTATCTATCGCACGTGCTTCACTCCATATCGATACTAATATTATAAAGCTGAAGAGTTTGTTTGTTTGTTTGAACGTGCTAATCTCAGGAACTACTGGTTCGAATTGAAAAATTATTTTTGAGTTGAATAGACCATTTATCGAGGAAGGCTTTAGGCTATATAACATCACGATGCAATTATTAGGAGCGAAGAAATAATGGAAAATGTGAAAAAAACGGGGAAAATTATTCATCCTTGAGGGCTTCCATTGCGTGCGCTGCAAAAAAATGTCCGCGACAGTATATGTCTATCTTTTAAGATTAAGTCACTAGAACCGTTTTTATGGTAATCAAATTTGGTCGAAATTAATGCATTATTTGTTAAGAGTTGTATCAACGTAATAATATTAATCTTTATCCAAATAAATGTGTTGTTGATTAAGAGTATTTAATTATGAACAAAATTGTCTTTGACATCACTTAATTTCAATGAACATCTTAGAAGATATTACAAAACCTTATATAGCAAAACAACGTTTTCCGGATGTGCTAGTCGATACTATAGTGCTTTGACTACGTAGGGGGTTTCGCTCATGTGGACGATGTAGATTGTAGAGCACTTAATCGTCTAGGGCTTACTGTCTGTAAAACTGAATTTCACCGCACCTCGGTCGCCTCTAGACACTTCAAAATTTTAAGCGCTCGATTTTACAACAAACTAAATGTAATTCTCAATATTTATCCCCTTTCCCTTTATGAACTTAAAATCAAAGTTAGGGATTACTTGTTGCAGCTTGATTATTTACAAACTGAAAATCTTTTAAATACTTATATATAATCTGCACTCACACACAACACTCTTTACTCACCCTTTTCTTCACATAACACACCTATACACAACACGTCTGTATATTTTTATATATTTTTGTAATTATTTGTATTCTCTGTAATGGTGGGCGCTGACGTGTGCGATACAGTCTCACGACTAGTGCAGGCGTCAACGTAAATTAAATTATATAATGTAAATTTTTGATCCAATAAAATTATTATTATTATTACTTACTCGCTTCAATTGAAACACTTATTACCTATTCACGATATATTGATTGAATTATTAATATGTTACATAATATTTATTATCATTTTTATATTCTAATTTTATAAAATGTCCATTCCTTTCTAAAGCTTTAGACGCAAACCTATATAATAATTCAAATTCAAAAGCCGATCTTCCTTTTTACAGAAAACTTATTTTTATTATTGAACTAGCAAACCCGGCGAACTTCGTTTCGCCACCAGACAGCTTCGTTTTGGTTTTTAGTTAGCGTTTGAAAGAATGTGCGCATAATAAATGTCACATGAAATTAACTGAGCAGAGTACAATGAGTAGCTGTCGAACAATGTATAACGCATCGGCGCCATCTACTTAAAATACTGGTGCGTCCTGCTCCACCACCATGCAAAACCATATTGGTTTGTAGTACATGCTATGTATCAGAGATGGCGCTGTATGTGAAAATGATGAATTTTGTTTGCTATAAACCTCACGGAGCCCGAGACCTTTCCAACGAATGCAAAACCGTGGAAATCGGTTCGAGCGTTCTGGAGTTATAGCGTCAGGAAGGAAAACCGGACTTATTTTTATACAATAGATGGTCGACATTATATTCTTGCCATAGACATATAAACTATTTTTAAATTCCTTATTTCATTCAATCACTACAATACTTCACGTTCGTAGCCGCGACATTCGCATATGGCCTACGGTTTTCTTATTGAAGTTAATAGGATTTTTAGTTGGAGTTTGAAAAGGAATTTAATAGAATAAACATTTATACATAAATGTAGGATATACAATATTGGAATACTAAAAATGTTCCCATTATGCAATACCTTTGTGATACAGTGTTAGGTATTGCCATGAGTTTCCAGCTATTTACCTGTCGGTCCCCTATCCCCTCCCACCACAAGCCTAGACAACAGATGGCGCCGCGTGCGAATACTAGTACTGATCAACACCGGTGCAATCAACACGTGACGCGAGCGCTAAAAGTGTATATTCGTTTTTTTCTCAATTTCAACGACATCGAAGACGCGTCATTCAACACCAAAAAGGTACGTGGTTCCTGTCTTACCTAATTCCAGGATCTCATGGCCATTATCGAATAATAATAATTGTGTTTCTATATCCAACATACAGAATAAACCTAAAGATACGTGTCAGCATTCGAACCTATGAGAATTATCCACTGAACCACCACACAGCTACAATTATGATTTCTGAACAGGTTATATCGAAAATGGCACACTTCGATGAATCGACAAACGGCACGTTCGCGTACACGTGGCGCTCGCATTTCGGCGACGCCGACGACCTGGTCTACTTCCCGTCCTCGACCTTCGGCATCGACGCCAACAGGACCTTCGAGTGAGTTATTATTTATTATTTTTTAGGGAAACATACAACAATATGTGGATGTCCTAGCCGGTTTCGGCCACGGCGACTGTTTCAACACCGCTTAAGAAATTCGAGGTCAAGTTTTCGGAAACAGTCAATTGCGCAGGAGATATTTAAGTGCATAACTGGACGCGCAGCCAGAAAAGCACTCTCTCGTCCGAGCTCCCTCGGGCCCGATGGAAAGGAGAACCAGTACGATCGGGAGGGAGCGGGATGCAGGTTTAGTCGAGTTTTCCCTTCTCTAAACACCTGGTTGAATTGCGGTGTTCAAGAGATACCTTAGTCGCCTTTTACGACACCTCAGCAAGAAGAGGGGGGTGCTATTCTATTCTGCCGGCAGCCACCACGGCTAACACAAAATAAAAACTATACAAAATACACATAAGTCAGCAAAGTTTCCACAAAAAAAAATTTGCTACAATCTTTGCTAATTGTTTTATCTTGTATATTTATAATGTGACCTGTGGACAGACAGGTACTCAGTTTTGTTATTCAGCTTTGCTTCTATAATAATAATAATACTGGGATCGATCTATTATCACTGATAGGACTATTTTTGCTAATAGACCTGACATTGTGGTAGTAGATCGGTCGGCGCGCCGGGCAATACTCGTTGATGTCACCATACTACGTGATGAGAATCTCGTAAAAGATGAAAAAGAAAAATCATCAAAATATTTAGACCTCGCACACGAGATTAGCAGCATGTGGAATGTAGATTCTACGATTATTGTCCCGTTAGTTGTATCGACAGATGGGCTGATCGCAAAGAGCCTCGATTACCACCTTAAGAGGCTCTCGCTTGGTTGTTGGATCCAGGGCCGAACACAGAAGGTAGTTCTACTCGATACGGCACGCATTGTTAAGAGGTTCCTCACTCTAAGCTCCTAACTGCCGGCGGCTTGGGCCTTAGGCCTCGCCCCTGTAGGTCTACATGTTTTTATATTTTAAAATTTATATATATTATCTTTTTATATGTATTCATTAAAAATTTAAAAATATTGTGATTGAGATGAATAAAAGATAATAATAATATATCGTCCCGCTACATCCCTTTCAGGGTGAGCAGAGCAGCTATTGTATGCTATAGCTGTGCTTTTCATTTTATATTTATATGTATTGCACATTTAAGGTAACATATACACAAAATGTATTGTTAGGATTATAATAATAGAAAAGTATGCCGTGGTGGCTGCCGGCAGAATAGAATAGCACCCCCTCTTCTTGCTGAGGTGTCGTAAAAGGCGACTAAGGTATCTCTTGAACACCGCAATTCAACCAGGTGTTCAGAGAAGGACAACTCGACCAAACCTGCATCCCGCTCCCTCCCGATCGTACTGGTTCTCCTTTCCATCGGGCCTGAGGGAGCTCGGACGAGAGAGTGCTTTTCTGGCAGCGCGTCCAGTTCTGCACTTAAATATCTCCTGCGCAATTGACTGTTTCCGAACCTCGATTTTCTTAATCGGCGTTGAAACAGTCGCCGTGGCCGAATCCGGCTAGGAAATCATCATATCATCATAATAGAAAAGTAGTATCATTATTAGTAACGATGCGTTTTGTGACAGGTTCGCGGGTCTAGTGGTGTTCAGTGACGTGCCGGTCGCGCGGAGACCCAACTCTTGCAACGCGTCGATGGGCCTCGCCGAGTGCCTGGTCGGCGGCTGCTACCCCATGGAGAAGCACTGCGACGGCGTCTATGATTGCACCGACCGCACCGATGAATCCAATTGTTAGTTACCTACAGTCTTAACACAATGTGGAGTCACCATTGTGTGCTCACTTGGGGCGTGACCAATGTGTGTGATGAGACTCCAGCTGTGAAGGCAGGTAGCACGAGCCTCGTCATCTGCCGTGGACGGCGCCGATTACGTCGGGGGTCGATAGTTTATTTATTTATTTTACATAATAGGGTGCCCAACATGGGTAACATTAGACAAGAAAACAAAAGGATCATGGTACTTAAATAGAACATATAAATGCCCCCACAATTATAGGGCACCACAGCATGCACAGTGATTAATATATAATGCTAGTTTACATTAAAGAATAATAATAAAATTCCAAAAAAAGAAAAAAGATTTACATATATAGACACAACACAAAAGGATAACATTGTAGATTGTATAAGCAACAACTTTAAACGAAACTGTGACTGATTCCAAGTAACACCAAAAGTAACACAAAAAAAAAAAGAAAAAAGAAATACAGTCATTCTCTACACCCTGTACTAAATGTTGAAAGAGAAACAGTCAGGTCCAAGTCACCGAATCGCGAGAGTGCGTCGTACTGCCTGCAGATCCTTGGCATGGTAGAAAACTGTCCAAGATTAGTTTTAAAGAAGGGTATAGAAAAAGATGGAAAGCTGTTTTGCGGGGCAAACGAGATGGAGCATTAATTTGATTTAATAGTTGTTGAGGATTAGCCATCGCTTGTGGTGAAAGCTTCCACCGCTTGTGGGAGACTAGTTAATCAAAGGCAGTCTTTTCTTGAAATCGCATTTCTTATTTATTTGGCGCAAATTTTATACAATGCGCTCGACCTAGATATCGCACATTGAACTATAAATATCCTTATGTTGCATGAAACTTTCACTAAACTTTATTCTACATAATATATGCCATGCACAGTCTATAAGTTCTGGATCTAAAACGAACATTTGAATCACATTGATTACATAGATAAACCCTAATGCGAGTGTATACGTGTGTGTACAGGCGAGAACGACGACACGTTCGAGCTGGCACACTTCCGCAAGTTCAGGTTCAACCGCGTCCAGCGGCAGTACGAGAACGTGTGGGTCTGGCGCGACATCAACATCGGCCCGCACGGCCGCTACGTCTTCGACATCGACGTGCCGCAGGTGAGAGACCCCTCGTCTGAAGGGATGGGATGGTCAAACAGAGGCCCGCGGGCTGCAGCTTTCCCTGTGAAGGCTTTGCGGCGCGGTTAACAGTGTCATATTGAGTATTAATGTTAAGTTTTTGCTGTGTCAGTTGGATGTATAAAAAATTAAATTTGTCCTATGACCTGTGGTCGTGGGTGTGGTTGTAGAAAGACACGGATTTTGGCGTTTTACTGTTTATTTGCACTTTAAGGCACACCGAACTGCGACGCACACGCACGTACTCTAGCCTTGGATCTCGTGAAAGTGCAAATAAACAGTAAAACGCTAAAATCCGTATCTTTCTACCACCACACCCACGACCACCAGTCATAGTCTTTTTTTATCGTGATTCGGTACAGTGACCAAACCACGCCTTGACTTAATATTGCTTTTTTTCTGTCATCTGAACTACATTTCATTAGGCAAGTTTTTTTTTAATTCTTTCGAAATATACCGATGAGAATTTCAACGATGTTCAAACTGTACATTATTATTATATTTATTGGCAGGTGCCTGCACACTGGACAGTATCTGCCTTTAGTATGTCTCCGACACTCGGTTTGGGTATGCTGACAGAACCCATACATGTAAGTAATAATTTTAAAAAGTTCATAATGTATATTGCAGAAGTTATAAATGTTGTCTTAGAATAAATAAAGATACAAATGGCAAAGGACATATTAAAATTAGTAACTATGTGGTGATGAGTGAATCAAAAGGCAGTTTTATCGTGACTGTTAATTTCGTTTGTTTGAACAAGCTTTGACTACTGGTACTTGTCTTTTTATAGTGTTTTGTGTTTACACAGATCTAAAGAGCAACATAGTAGCTCCCTTAAGTCAGTCGTGTTTCGGTATCAGTGTGTGTGTGTGTGTGTTTGTTATTACACAGTACTTTCCATCGGATGCAATATAGTTACTTTGTCCTGCGAGTGTAAAATAAATCTATGCTGAAATCGAACTGATTAATTTGGATGAGTGAAACCTGGACTCAATGTCGCTTATTAGGTAATCCTTATGTTCAGCAGTAGATAATTACTAACGGTGTATTATGTGTTGCGTTTGTCCAGTACGTGGGCGTGCTGCCGTTCTTCATCAAGGTGGAGGGGCCGGATCAGTGCCGGCAGGGAGAGCAGGTCGGGCTCCGAGTCGTCGTGTTCAACTATCAGCCGCAGAACATTGAGGCGGTGGTCGTGCTGGCCGCCTCGCCCCACTACAAGTTTGTGCACGTCGAGGAAAATGGCATTGTAAGTTAAATGTCAATTATAGCATGTAGGCGTAACCCGATACGCTCTTGTCGCCCTAAGGGTCGTTAGGGTGTTACGAGACGTGCGGGGTAAGAGGATGCGCGCGTGCACGGGACGCTTAGAAGTTAGCCGACTACCGAGACCCAAGGCGGGAGTACGTGCATGTACGTCGCAGTTCGGTGTGCCTTAAAGTGCAAATAAACTGTAAAACGCCAAATTCGTATCTTACTATAACCACACCCACGACCACCGGTCATACAATTATTTTACCACCCCATCTAGGTCAGTACAATCTGCAACGTTTTCATAAAGGTTCGTTTACATAAAAGAAAGCGATATTGCGAGTTGTAAAAATACATTTCTGCATCGTTACATCTTGGCAATCAGGTCAGCGCAATCTGCACCGTCATTAGAACGAGCATTAATTAGCCAATATCATACAAACCTACGGCTGCAATTTTTATAATGCAGTATATAAATATAGCTCTATGTTATTGTAATTCTCTTATCTCTTACACTTGCCATCTGTCTTATGTTTCATATTTGATCAGTGTAAGTAAACCTGTAATCATCTAAAACCAGGGCTGTCGAAACCAGATGCGATCTCAGGACAAAGGTCATAGAAAGTATATACTATAATACCTACTTTGACATCTTCAGGTTTTTTTTTAATTATCGATTTAATGTTTTCAAAACACCATCAATAAAATGGAATATTCCGTTATCAGTGCGTTTGTATTTAATTTTTTTTTTTAGAGTTTCTTTAGTGGAATATTCTCCGATAAAATTTTACCTAATTGTGAAATAATTAAAAAAAATACCAAACGTACACACATGTCCCTGAAAAGGCTAATTTTTTAAATATAAAATTATAATACAGTGTCATCATTATTATGTTTGTATCATTTATTTCATTATTCACAAAAATGAAATCTATACTAATATTATAAAGCTGAAGAGTTTGTTTGTTTGTTTGAACGCGCTAATCTCAGGAACTACTGGTTCGAATTGAAAAATTCTTTTTGTGTTGAATAGACCATTTATCGAGGAAAGCTTTAGGCTATATAACATCACGATGCAATTATTAGGAGCGAAGAAATAATGGAAAATGTGAAAAAAAATGGGGAAATTATTCATCCTTGAGGGCTTCCATTGCGTGCGCTGCGAAAACGGTTCAAGATACGAACAATATATGTAAGAAGGAATTATTCCTCTTGAAATGATCTAAAAAAATATATGACAGTATATTATCTTTTAAGATTAAGTCACTAGAACCGTTTTTATAGTAATAAAATTTGGTCGAAATTAATGCATTATTTGTTAAGAATTGTATCAACGTAATATAATGTTAATATTTATCCAAATAAATGTGTTGTTGATTAAGAGTATTTAATTGTGAACAAAATTGTCTTTGATATCACTTAATTTCAATGAACATCTTAGAAGATATTACAAAACCTTATATAGCAAAACAACGTTTGCCGGATCAGCTATAGTGTCTTGATAACCGCGAAACTCGAGAACGGCTGAACCGATTTGACTGATTTCTTTTTTGTTGTGTTTGTAGAAGTCTGGGGAAGGTTATAACAGTGAGAAGATTTTAAAAAAATATCTGAAAACGTCTAAAAACAACACTTTTCTCTATTCTCATACAAAAGATTTGTTATATTGTTATTTGTTATATTGTCAAAACACGTTGCAGGCTGCACAAGGAAAAGACTCGTGTTTAGCTATCAACGGCCCCGCCCCTGCCCCAGGGTGTCTCAGCGCATCCCGATCTGTTGGTTCAGGTGCGGTCGTACAACCCGCGCACGTCGTTCGGCGAGCACCAGTTCTTCGTGTACATCCTGGCGGGCGACGCGGCCACCGTGCACGTGCCCGTCGTGCCCACGCGCCTCGGCGACGTGCCCGTGCGCGTGCACGCCTCCACGCTGCTCGGCCAGCACCACTACACCAAGAAGATCACCGTCCTCGTATGTACACACTCACTTCTGTTGCTTGCTGGCCCGTGACGATGCTCCTGCGGGGTCTTCTGTTGAGGCATATCTGGGCCAACATTGTTCTTGAACTCCATTTTTTTTGCACTGGCTCGACAAAGTGACTACAGAGTACCTGATGGTAAGTGCAGTGTAGTCCAAAAACGAAAGCGACTATCAAAGGATGAAAATGCATTGATAGTCTACATCGTCATGTCGGCCCACATATACCACGACTGAAGGTCTCTAGGTATATGAGCCACTGGATATAGACAGGCTGATCCCGAAACGCGACAAGCCGAAACTGGTCACTATGACGGGCTTTACACCCATGTACTGTCGCTGTCGCTGCTGCTCGTTTAGCACCACCCAGGAGTCACGTGTAGGGGAACTAGGGTGAAGCCTACGGACGCGAGCAGATTCGACTCCCAAAAAGTAATAGCATTTGAACTTTTGAAGTTTAAAACGCTATATTTTTCTACAAATTAACTGTTTTCTTTTATCTTCCAACTCGGCAGTGTATGTATGTGGGTTTCCTCACGATGTTTCTCTTCATCGGTGAGCATGTGGTTCCTATATCAGTACGTCTAATCTGGTGAATTCGAGAGGTACGTGCCGCGATACGAACCTACAGCGTTCCATTAACGATGCCGCGTATGAAAACCGGTTCATTATCCACTAGGTCACAGCAGCTACTAAGATACATGTTATTTTTAATGATTTACAAATTAATAAAAGTGATTTTAAAAAACTATAAACATAGATGATATCCACCATTTGTTGATGAAATGTGTCCGATCTGAATCTGTGAGAGAGGCGTTTGTGAGTGCCTTTGCTCTGAGCAGACTTGACGTCGGGATGTTTAACAAAATCTTAACAGAACTGTTATCTGATGAGGCGTCTGGCTTTTTCAGATCAATGGCCCCATATGTAATATGTTAGGTATTTTTGTATTAGGGTATGATGGGGCTGACATACGTACACACGTAAAAGTCCCTTAAATAAATAGAATAAAAAAAAAAGTTAAAATAATAGTTTAATGCTAGTAACGTCAATAAAGTAACTTGAAATGCTCACAAAACTATTGCATGGACTGCATGGATGGGCAAAATGTAATCAGATTAATGAAAATAATTAACGATTACATTTTACGTTTTTTACCATTTATATAACTGCATTTTGCTCATTTATGTTTTAACACGTTCACGCCGGCGTGTACCACCGGTGGCCCGCGCTTGATTGTGCCATCGGGCGGCGTGTACCACCGGTGGCCCGCGCTAGATCGCCACATCAAGCGTCGTGTACTACCGGTGTTTCGCATTCGATTGTGCTATTAGACACTGATAATTTAACGTACATATATAAAAACGTTTATTTTGAATAAAAGTTATATTTAATAACGTATTATAAATATAACTTTTGCTCAATAACTTATAATATCTCTGATCAGGATATAAAAACAACACGAGTTACACAATTTGCAAAGTAAGCACTCAATGTATAATACTACTGAAGAAACAAGAAGCGCGTGCAAGCCTGAACACGCGAAATTAGCGCGCCGCCAGATGAAGCGCGACATAGATTTACGCGCCGCCGGGTGGTGCATCAAATGAAAAATGCGCCGGCGGGAACGTGTTAAACACTACAAAATCCCAGATAAACATTTATCATTTCCTAATGTTATAAATGGATTTAATCATGATTACAGAGCAAGAAAATTAAAATTACGACTAAATTTTGTAATCGTTCATCATTAATCAGATTACATTTTACCCATCTCCGATGGACTGTAATTGAATTTGTTTTTTTGGGAGTCGAAGCTGCTTGTGTCCGTAGGCTTTACCCTAGTTTCCCTACACGTGACTCCTGGGTGGTGCTAAACGAGCAGCAGCGAGGTGGTAGGGCGTCGGTGCCCGTCTGGATCGCGACCACAGTGCATGGGTGTAAAGCCCGTCATAGTGACCAGTTTCGGGATTAGCATGTGTATATCCAGTAGCTCATATAACTAGAGACCTTCAGTCGTGGTATATGCGGGCCGACATGACGATGTAGACTATCAATGGATTTTCGTCCTTCGATAGTCGCTTTCGTTTTTGGACTACACTGTACATACCATCAGGTTCTCTGTAGTCACTATGTTGAGCCAGTGTAAAAAAAAAATTGAATTTTGTTCTTTTTTCGTTTCTGTAGCCTGACGGTCTACCGCAGCACCGCCACCAGTCCGTGATGCTGGACCTGTCGAACCGCGCGTACGTGTTCCAATACATGCACGTTAACGTGACCGAGACCCCGGTGATCCCGTACGAGGCGGACCGCTACTACGTCTTCGGGTCCAACAAGGCGCGCGTCTCCATCGTCGGCGACGTCGTGGGGCCGCTGTTCCCCACCATGCCGGTCAACGCCACCAGCCTGCTCGACCTTCCGATGGTGAGTTGTACCGCATCCTCCTCATCATTGCATCTATGTAATGAAGTTAGCGCTAACTGCGACGTCGCTAAACTATCGAGTAGTTTGGATTATGGTCTCAGTACGCGGTTGCAAAGACCGTTATTAGAAACCCACTTCAGCTTACATTTTAGAATCGCCTCATCGGTCCGGCCACATGCCGTTTAATAATTTTTTAAGTTTAATGAAAATCTCTATAATATAAAAATGAATCGCTAAATGTGTTGATAAGCGCGAAACTCGAGAACGGCTGAACCGATTTGGCTGATTTCTTTTTTGTTGTGTTTGTTGAAGTCTGGGGAAGGTTATGACGGAGAGAAAAAATAAAAAAAAATTGTCTGAAAAATTCTAAAAACAACACTTTTCTATATTCTCATACAAAAAATTCGTAATAATATTTAAAAGTCAATTTGAACTTTAACACCATACCATAAAGTTTAAATGTTAGTGGACGGGTTCCGGGAAGGCAATACAATTGAGTGACGTATAAATATTAATGTCAATATTTGTTAATTTTTATACATATAGCATTAAGGCCAGGTTCCTTCAAACTATTTTCAGCCGACAGGCCAATAGGTTTTGGCAGAATAAAATCCGACGGGGAAGCTATTAACATTAAAAAAAACAATGTGACTTTGTTTTAGAGAAATAGGGCAGAACAAGGTCTGCCGGGACAGCTAGTTACACAGTTATACAGATAAATGTGAAATATGTAACGTTAAGGAAGACACGGAATACGTGTTGATGGAATGCAGTCGGATTAAATCGGAAAGGGAGACTCTTTTTCGAGTCCTTAATATAAATATGATGGATCTCGGCGCATTGCATCAATACTTAACCGAGCCCGGAGTACCCAGGTTACTCACCCCAATTTACACATTTATAAATTTTTTTTTAGAATTAAGATCTTAAATTTGTATGTTTACGGGGCTGACATGACTGTAGTCAAAAGACTTTTTTTTTTTTCAAAAATAAAAAAAGAATCGCCTCACGTACTATAAGTGATCACTGGCTGTAGGTAAAAATGAAATAACATAAAAGATGTATATGGCCTCAATAAAAAAAAATGCAAAAACAACACACAGAAAAGAACAAAGTGCAAGAGATAACCTATATAATGTTATTTAAATGAAAATTAATTTGAAAGTTTGTCTATATACCGCCTTACAGAAAGATTTCGTGTGCGTTATGTAGGTTAGTAAAATTATATCAGAATCGTTAATCAATAAATCTGTAACCGTTTATGCTAGTTCATCTCGGAAACGGCTAAACAGATTCATATGCGGTTTTCAATAATGTATTGCGGAAAATTGCTTTTAACATTTTTTTTTTATTCAGTTCATAAATAAAATAAAAATATTTCAATTTAATAATTATGTTGATCACGTATTTAAAAAAATTGGTATAAAATAATTGTTCAGGTTATTTGGCTTAGTTACATACAGTATTATTGTTTTAGTAAAACTGTCGCTGTGTGTACGTGGAAGGTATATGAAAAATAAAAATCTCAATCAAAGTACTACTGTTGTGCGAACGAAGTCGCGGCCACAGCTAGTATTTAATCTCTATATTCTCTACTATATCACTGTACTCTAATAGGAGCTTAATTACAGAGGATTAAATAATTCTCTGAATTTAAAAACGTTCTAATGTAGTCCCAATTCAATCTCCTTGTCGAATATGTCAAAAATGACACATGAGATATTATGGCTTTGCGGTAACAAGTGGTATCGTCGGCCAGGACTCGGCCGAGCAGAACATGTTCAGCTTCGCGGCGAACATGTACCTGATGCTGTACATGCGGCTCATCAACCAGCGCAACCGCACGCTCGAGCACGACGCCTTCTACCACATGAACATCCTCTACCAGCGGCAGCTCTCCTTCATGAAGCCGGACGGATCTTTCAGCCTGTTCAGGAGCGACTGGTTTGTTTTTTTTCTTATTTTTTTTTATATCTAATACAGCCTTGCGCTTGACCTCAATCTCACCTGCTAGAAAGCGATGACGAGGCCGACGATGGAGCGCGCTCGCCTAGCAAATACCGATTCACTCGACGTTTGATGATTCCCATGTCATAAGAAGATGGAAACACAGACGCAGGAAGCGAATTCCACTCCTTGGCTGGAATGTCAACCACATAAGGGTGCAAACCCGCACGGCGTCTCGTCAATTTATGGTAGAAGGTGCAGGCGGGAACCAAATCATACAACTCGGCCGCACACTCTCCAGAGTATAGTCTATAGAAAACCGTGAGGCAGGCCACTCTACCGCGCCGGGGTTCCAAGCTGAGTAGTTTACGCGACGTAACAGCCCCATCGGCAATGAGTCGCCGAGCTATTAAGTAGGTTTATTGTCTCTCCTAAGGCAGGATAAAGTACTAAAAGGAAGCGAGTCAACTTACCATTCAATCATAAGTCACACGCGCTGTGGTGTCCAAACATCTTATGGATCAATTCTCATTTGTTAGGGAATATAGTTATTTACATTTTTATTAGTTAAAAGAAGTTACAAACTATTGTATCCTGAAATATCTCCCTCGTCTATTAAATGACCCTCAATCAGTATGAGAACTGCATAATGTTCTTATTCCAGGAACCAGTCTGCATCGAGCGTGTGGCTGACGTCGTTCTGCGCCAAGATATTCCAGGACGCGTCTTTCAATGAGTGGGAGAACTTCATATACATTGATCCTGATGTGAGACCTTATTGAAAATTTAAGCATATATTATATGTTCACGCTATATCTTCTCCGGGGTCAGCAGAGATATATTAGTAGCTGTATCCACGTGACGATTATATGTCATGCCCAGCGTGACCAGTAGCGCAGTCGATCGCCGTTCTCATACAACACACTCACTTGCACACAACACATCTTGCACACACTTGTCTTGTTGTTGTTGTGTTGTTGTTGTTATTTTGTCTTGCAAACAAGACATTTCTAATATATGACAGTTTCACGGTGATTTTTACTTCGCCTAGAAATAAAAGGAAATTCTTGAGGAAATATCGTTGAGGAAATCCGCATGCCATACAATAGAAATTTCATGTGTAAATGCCCTGAGGACGGCGATCAGCTGCGCTACTGGACACGTTGGCCATGACGTATGGGCGCATGTTTCCGATCGCACCGTAAAGGATACAGCGTCACAATATCTCTTTATTTATTTATTTTTTACAATTTTTCATTTTAAAATAAATGTCATATACATTTTAAAATATAAAAACGTAGATCAATGAGATTGGAGTCTGAGTAGTGTTGAAAATGCCCGGGAATTTTCCCAAAATGCCCAGCACTTACGCGAACATTTCGTAAATTCCCGGGAATATTCCCAAGCAAGTTTTGGGCACTTTGGGAAAATTCCCGGGAATTTTCATCACTAAGCCTGAGGTTCAAGCCACCGGCAGTTAAGAGCGCAGAGTGAGGCACATATTCACAAATCATGCCTCATCGAGTAGCACTGCCTTATGTATTAGGCCCTTGATCTAACAACCGAACAAAAGCCCCTTGAGATGATAATCAAGGTTCTTTGCGACCAGCCCATTAGTCGATAAAAAAAAAAAAAAATATTTATTCGCCAAACAACTACAAGGCAGCACATTAAAAATCAGCTGACACCCAAACTAGGACACCCTGTATCTTGGATGTCAGCATATTTCACACAAATTTGTTACAGTTTTTTACTGCTGCGTAGCGCCAATCATAACTCAAAACAATACAAAAAAAACAACATTATATACCAAACAACAGACTATACAAACAAAGTGAATAACAATTACAAAAGAATGTTAATATTAAAGCCCAAGCACATCTATACCTGCAACAGTTCCTCTGTATCATTATATTTACGACTACGAGATAGATATACGACTATCAGGACAATAATCGCAAAATCCACGTCCCTCATGCTGGTAATCTCGCGTGCGAGGTCTAAATATTGTTATATACAAAAGTGGGTAGAAGAGTGCCGGTAGTGTTGAAGAAGTTGCAGCGGCGATACTTTTCCCAGGTGATATCGATGGCGGTGTCGTGGGTGCTGGAGCACCAGACGCCGGAGGGCGCGTTCTACGAGGTGACGTGGCTGCCGAACCGGAACGACAACTCGACCATAGCCGTGCCCAAGGACAGCGCCCTCTACCGCGACGCGCTCGCCCACGGCGGCTGGACCGACCCCGGCGCCGCTGAGGTGAGCCCTCCCCCCCCGGTCGCGCTGTGCCACTGTAACCATAGGAGCTCAGTTGATAGACTGTGTGTGTGTGTCTGTTTCGCTAATCGTTTATAATTTTAGGACAACAACACCATAATAATGCAACGGAACATTACACTGACGGCTCAAGTTATCATCACTCTGGAGACGGTTAAGAATCTCAAGGACATCGGAGTTCGGGAGGTAATCTTTTTTAATAATAATATATCGTTACGCTATATTCCTTACGGGTTGAGCAGAGATACATTAGTGGTTGTATCCATTTTGCCCTTATATGTCCTGCCCGACGTGACCAGTAGTCCAGCTGATCACTGATCTTAGGGCACTATCACGTAACATTTTTATCAGATGCCATGCGGTCTCCTCATGGTGTTTTCCTTCAGTGGTGAGCATGTGGTGCATAAATCTGTAGAACAATCTGCAAAATCGTAATATATGTGTCGGGATTCGAACCTAGGACGATCAGCGTCGCCGCACATGGATACTGGTCCCAGTCCACCACAGTCACAATAAGTATTTTCAACATAACCTGGTATAAATGTAGGATGGATGTTATTGTGTGAAATATTATAATGTATGAAGTAGTAAATGCGTAGATCGGAACGTATGGGAGTGAAAGACAGAAAGATAGAAAGAGAGAGAGAGGATAAACGGTATTTTTTTCGATGCGAGTGCTCTGTAATTTTAAGACGACACAAGGGTGTTAAGACGAAAAAGTATTTTTAAAAGTGCAATAAAGAAGTTTATAAAGTTTATTTTGCTATTTATTTGATCTGAAGATCCCCAAAACTACATAAATGTACACAGACTTCAGTATTTTAAATCATTTATTCAACATAATTAAACACTAAACTATGAAATATATCTCTAATTCAACTGTATAACTGTTTAGTTCCCAACTGTAACAACAATCTAATCTCAGGCTAAGATCTATAAAAGTTACGTTAACTTTGCTTAGCTTTTACTCAAACATTACAAATTATATTATTTAATTAACGACAAAGTATACGATAAATCAACGATTTCGTCAGCTTAAACTGGTCTCTGCAAATACCTGGGCTATATACTGAAGATTCTATTTATTTTGTTATCAGTCACAGAATTATGTTAAAAGTTGTTGTATGTATAAACCTTTTTCTTTTTGGAATTTTATTAATAGTTTTTACTGTAAACTAGCATTATATATTAATTATTCTGCATGCTGTGGCGCCCTATAATTGTGGGGGCATTTATGTTCTATTTTTTTACTCTATGTCACCCATGTTGGGCATCCAAGTTTGTAAAAATAAAATAAATAAATAACAATAAAGGTGAACGAATTATCTGGACAAAGTCTATTCAGCGCTTTTCAAATCTATCTCTCTCTTTCTCATTCTCTTATACTTTCTATCCCTGTCACATTCTTACACTGTTCCTTATTATTCTGATATCATTGGCATCAAACATTCCGTGAGATTACCATTACGAACAGTTACACAGTGCATCCGATCTGAATCTGTGAAAGTATGATTCTATTAGTTTATTTATTACATTTAGCACAAAACATTAGAAATAACACGGCAGCAAATTCTATTCTGTGGACTTAGTACACGAATATCCGTTAAATAATATTATAGCTAGTTCAGTCTGACAATATTGGAATTCAAACTGTAGATTAACACGGTCGCTCTGGCGCTGTAAGCCATAATCTCGGCCAGAGACAGCTGCGCTTAAAGCTTTTCAGTTTATCGTTATCGAAAGTAAATGTTTTCACTCAATATACGATTTCCATTTTTGGTGGTACGCCCAGCCTGGTATCCCCAGTCACTTGTGAGCCGCCCAATGAGGAAGACTTTTTTGAGCTGGCAGGGCGATTTCCCGAACTGGGTCGTGACAACAGTGCACAGATTGGTTGAGAATCAAAATCGTTAATTTCTACTCATTTAGTATCTTTGTGCGAAACTAGATGACGCTACAATCAAATTACAACTCGCAATTCTGTCGTTCCACAGAATTGCAAAAATATATTGAGAATTTTAATATAGCATTGTTCGACAGTACTGCTATTATTTGAATAAACAACGTAATATAGTGTCGTGATCGCGACATCTGTTTTTTTCTTTATTTTATCCTCGGTAGTACAGTGGTCAGTATCAGGACCTCTCACGCTGGAGACCAGGGCTATATTCCCCGCTGGCCAGCCACAGTTGTCGCGAGCACTGCACTATGTGCTGTATGCCCAAATAATGACCGTACTGTCGAATCATGTTATATTAAAATTCATAATATATATGCAATTCTGTGGAACGAAGCAATTGTGAGTTGTAATTTGATTGCAGCGCCATCTAGTTTAGCACAAACTTACTAAAGGAGCAGAAATTATTTATTTTTATTCTCAATTATCTTAAACATCCGTCATAGTGACTCAATCCGGTTTGTTGTGTTTCGGGTTCCGTTTGTGTATATCCAGTTGTTCATTCAGTTATGGCAGTAATGTGTGCCGACGTGGCGACGGCGGCTGTCAACGGATTATCGCCCCTTGTCATTCGTCGTTCTTGGACTAAAGTGTGTTTTCCATGAGGTGTAATATACAATAGTTACTTTATCGAGCCACTATATATACAGGCTGATTTTATAGACGAGGGAAATATTCAAGGAGGATATTCAGCATTCGATCCTAACTCCAAATATATACGAATAGTGATATCTTTATATTTCCATTAAAACAGAGTAATTTATAGTCATCATATTAAGAGGCAATTACACACATGATAGAATAAATAACAATTAGTTATTAATAAGGTATTTAGTCTCTCCTAAGCCAGGATAAAGTACGAAAGGGAAGCAAGTCAATTAACTGTTTACCTAAAATTACGCAAATGGAATTTTATCTACATGCCATTCAATCGTGCGCCACACGCGCTGCGGTGTCCAAACTTTTTACGGATCAATTCTTATTTGTTCATCAATGTTTATGTGTTTATGTCAGAGATGGGCAAAATGTAATCTGATTAATGATGAACGATTACAAAATGTAGCCGTAATTTTCATTTTCTTGCTCCTGTAATCATGATTAAATCCATTGTATGTATCCATATATAATTGTTAATCATTTTCATTAATCTGATTGTGTTTTTCCCATCTATGGTTTATGTTATGTGTGTATATATATTGTTATTTACATTTTCATTAGTTACAAGAAGGTACAAATTATTGTATTTTGAAATATCTCCCTTGTCTATAAAATCAACCTGTATAAAATTTATGCGAGGCACTGGTTGTACGCCCAGGCGCGTACGTGTTAATGGATGACTGATAGAAATCGTGTGACGGATGTATTACGTTAACTGTTATACAAGTATCGGATATAGTGCGCAACCGGCGCGGCGTATTGATTTGCATGATGCGGTCCGGCAGGGCCTGTCGGCTCGCGTGGGCGCGGCCCAGCAGCGCGGCGTGGCGTGGCTGGAGCGCCACCTGAAGCTGCTGAGCGAGTTCGGGGAGCCGTACGCGCTGGCGCTTGTAGCGCACGCGCTCACCTACTGCAAGGCGCCCAGCTCCGAGCACGCGTACCGGCTGCTCATGCGGGCGCAGCGCTCTGAAGGTACCCTCTGCTCTCTGTCTCAGCACTACAAGGAAACAAAGAAGCCTTTAGCCAAACCAGATCCAGGGTTCACTTTCAAGCACGATGGTATTTGTTGCGTGAGCCTCACTTCACCATCGCTTTTCATCAATTGCGACCGAGGCGAAGCGCAAGATTGTCAATGTGGATTTACAGTAATGAATACGTGTGATGTTGTTGGCAGGCGGCCTAGTGTACTGGGGCAAGGAGCCGGTGCCGCAGCCGCCGTACAAGATGGAGAACCAGAAGCCGTTCCTGCTGCCGCGGCTCCCGTACATGTACGACTCGAACAACATCGCGGCGACGGCGTACGCGCTGCTCGCCTGCATGGACCACCAGGACAACAACGAGCCCATCGTCATGTGGCTCAACTCGCAGCGGCTGCGCGACGCCGGCTGGGCCTCCACGCAGGTACCGCGCTGCGACACGCCATCGCAACGAACCCGTGACCATAGCCTGTCAGCTCGAGCCAAAGGCCAATACAATTAAATCAAAAAGTATTAGTCAAAATATCATGAATATCCTAGAGGATGTTTTTCATCTTCTGGTCGAGTGTGACCGGAGCGAGACTATAAGAGCGGACATGATGAGTAAGCATCGTATAAATCCCTTCGACGTTGACATGTTCAATGGAATACTCGCTGCACCCACGTGTGATGCGGCTAGATCCCTGTTCATGTTGCTGTTAAAAATTTTAGCAGAATAATTTAGTGTAGTGTTATTATTTATGTATCTTTATTTTAGTGAACTTCTTTTAGCTAAACAGGGCTGGCGTAATCACATGTGTGATTAAAGCCCTAACCAAATTATAGAATAATAAAAAAATCATGAATATATGCAGAATGAGTCATTTATGGTGAGGATTCTACCGTTTGTGGGAGGCTTGTGAATCAAAAGATAGTCTTAACTTGTATTCTCTTTATTGTTTATTTGAGCGGCGTTTTATATATTCGTTGTATCTATTTGTGCTTGAAGGGGAATATATATGCTCGAGTTCGAGCTCGATTCAGTGTTTATATGTGAACGTGCGTGTGCAGGACACGTACGTGGCTCTCCGCGCGCTGATCGAGTACACGAACCGCAAGCGGCTGCGCGACGTGAGCGCGCTCACCGTGCACGTGGACGCCGTCGCGCTGGCCGGCACGCGCACGCTGCACGTGCGCAACGACAACCTCGCCACCATGCAGTACATCGACGTGAGTACCCCACGCTACGGCAGCCTCGCTATCGCCCTCTTATAAATCATAGTATAATCATATTTACTAACAATTACAATTTATTAGTGCATTTTTTTTACCCTGGCTCAACATAGTGACTACAGAGTATCTGATGGTAAGTACAGTGTAGTCCAAAAACGAAAGCGACTATCAAAGGATGAAAATCCATTGATAGTCTACATCATAATGTCGGCCCACATATACCACGACTGAAAGTCTCTAGGTATATGAGCTACTGGATATACACAAGCTGATCCCGAAACGGGACAAGCCGAAACTGGTCACTATGACGGGCTTTACACCCATGCACTGTGGTCGCGATTCAGACGGGCACCGACGCCCTGCCACCTCGCTGCTGCTCGTTTAGCGCCACTCAGGAGTCACGTGTAGGGAAACTAGGTTAAAGTGATGTATATGTTACAAAGCGCCGTTATAGATGGCTCCAGAGCATGCGCGGAACAGCGCCGGCAACTCTGCGCATGCGTGTGACATTTGAGATTGTCATTATAAAACTTACAAAAGGAACTAACATCTTTTATTTACATTCACGATATTTAGTATACAATTATTAGTAATAGGCTATAATTGTACCATAAAGCCTACGGACGCGAGCAGCTTCGAGTCCCAAAGCATACATACAACATACTGCATAGTGTTTAGGAGCAGTTCTGAGAGCGGCCGCAAGTGTATAATACCGCTGGCGCAGATCCCGGAGGCGTGGGGCACGGTGAAGGTGACCGCGCGCGGCGCCGGCTACGGCATCCTGCAGATGTCGGTGCAGTACAACGTGGACGCGCCGCGGTTCCAGACGCCGCCGCCCGCCAAGGCGTTCTCGCTGCTCACCTCGCAGTACTACTACGGCAGGAACCACTCGCACATCCGGTTCCAGGCGTGCGCCAGGTGCGTGTCCCGCTTACCGACACATGCGTCTCAGAGGACGAGGCCCATCATAAAGATTGGCTTCAGGTTATCGAAACCCCCTTGCCCGGCCTGCAGCGAGATGAGAACACCTCGAGGATTGTAAATAATAATATCGAGGGGTGAAAAGCTCTTTGGTTTAAGCGACATTTTTTGATGATATAGTAATATATAATTATATTTCAGTAAATTCAAATTACAGTATAATTATATATTCTTTTATATGTGTATTTACTTATTATATCTATATATTATTGTTGTTTTTTTGTTATATTTATATTTATTTGTGTTCTTTTCTTTTTAATCTTATTATAAACACAACTTTTTATTTTTACCTCTGATTTCGATATGATTCGGTAAAGTTCAGGTTCGAAATGGGCAGTAGCCTAGTGAACCTCTCTCAAACACAAAACACCTAGCAGTTTTGGGGCTATGTTCTGTTTGTGTCTATGTATTTTATTTTAACTGCTTGCCTGATAATAATAAATAAATAAAATATATTTTCGGAATCAGCTTTTTTTACCGATTCCAAAAATATATAGTTAAAAGAAGGTACAAATTATTGTATCCTGAAATATCTCCATCGTCTATAAAATCACTCTGTATATATTAGAATATCACTAAAAAATGTCGCTTAAACCAAATAGATTTTCACCCCTCTATATGAGTTTCTGTGTTTCCAGTTGATCATGTACCTAGAGACCTTCCGTTGTGGTACATGTAGGCCGACATAGCGATTGTGGCGTTAAGTAAATTATCGTCACTTGGCGGTCCTTGCGATTATTGGACTACATTGTACTTTCAATCAGATGCAATGTAGTCAGTTTGTCGAAACAGTATAAAAAATCATCACGCTATATCCCTTTCGGGATGAATAGAGATACATTGATGCCTGTATATACTTTACGCTTATATGTTGTGTGTCTAATTTAATAAAATATGTGAATTCATTTTAGTTGGGTAATTTAGTTCACATCGCACAAACTAGATGGCACTACTAGTATTTTTAAACACGCAAGCGTTTTGTTGCAGAAATGTGATGACCATCTATGATTTTTATTCTCATGGGTTTCGTAATATATTAAGTGTGTGTGTGTGCGAAATAAACGTTGTGTCCAATGTGGTCAGTAAGCGCAGCTGATCGTCTTTCTAACAGCACTAGTACACATGAAATCTCTTGTTATATATACCATGCGGGCTTCCTCACGATATATGTATTTCACTGGTGAGCATGTGATGCTTAAATTCAAAAGTGTTTATACTAGCTTTGAGGACGAACCAGACTTGTTTTCGGTTGTATCATATATGAATATACAATGTAGTTGAAAATGACTAGAAACTGGTTTCGGCACCACATTTTTAAAAAAATAATTAGATGTAAAGTAAGGGACGCATATCCAAGGGCCCTCAATGGCGTTCAGAGATAAGAACAAACGACATAGGGCCATCCAAATGATATCGTCGGGTGAAAGGCTATTTGGTTTAAGCGACAGTTTTTGGTGATTTAGTAATATATACAGAGTGATTTTATAGACGAGGGAGATATTTCAGGATACAATAATTTGTACCTTCTTTTAACTAATAAAATATATTTTATATTTTCGGAATCAGCGTTTTTTTTTATCGATTATTTTTTTGTATACAGGGTTATAGGTAACTAACGCACAGCCTCTTAAGGGTGGCTTTGATTTATCAAGACAGACATCTTTTGTTGTACGACTTTTTCTAATTCAATTACTTTTTTTCCCATACAAAAAAAATAAAAATCAGATTTGCAGTTCTGAACTTTTTAACTCTTCGTAAGGCGACGATCGCGCCACGCTGACAAAGGCGACCGAAGACAGACTTACGTAGTGCGCGGCGTCTTGTGTCGCTACTAACGAAGAAAGGGGTCTGCGGCGCGGTGAGCGGGCGTGGCAACATGTGCTTGACTACTGTGTAACACGGGTCATGTCAGTCGCAAATTTGCTTGCGTGTGTTAGTTGTCCCAGTGACGCGTTCGTTTCATAAATCACAATGTCAAATCGATACACTAACATTGAATATACCAAAATGGTGCGTGTTTATGCTCGGTGCGGTGACAATCTGTCTGAAGCTTGCCGTGAGTCCGCGAGACTATTTCCGAATGTGTTGACACCGAGTAAATAGATTTGTGAGTATTTTTGTAAATAGTTTAATTATTGTAAATAGAGTGATTCCACTTTTTAAATACGCCTACATTAAAAAATAGTTTACAATTATCTATCTTCAAACAGACCGCGCGCCTCTTTTGGTGCGATGAATTGCTTGATTACGTATCAATGTTCGTGTTTTTCTATTTACTTTTTTATTTTTTAGTGTAGCCAGTCCTAAGCCTGGATAAGTATGAAGGGATTGTGGATTCAGTGTATAAATATGTACAACCTTTGAAACATTAACTTACGTAGAGGCCTTTACCTTGTTCATTTTACGATGTTCCCTATGGCAGACAAATAATAGGTTGGTTTTGTTTGTGAAACAATTATTTAATGTTTTATTTTGATTCTAGTTTGTTTTAATAGTGTATTAGTACGTCAATCAATAAACATTTATTTTCACTATTTAACTAAATATGGAAATTTACGTTCAAATAATTGTTATAAGCGACTTTGTAAAATAAACAAGGTATAGGGTTAATAAACTTTCTGCTACACGATCCTTAACGCTGCGTAGCAACGTAACTGTGCGCACGACTGCATAGCACCAGCTGATTGGATACCTACGCCAGATCGAATGAAAGTTGGAATATAGAGCTAACGATGACTAGATATTCACACTAAAACTAAAAAAAAAAAATCTAACGATGTATTAGGTTTTGGCAAAAGTCGTACAACAAAAGTTGTCAGTCTTGATAAATCAAAGCCACCCTTAAGAGGCCGTGCGTTAGTTACCTATAACCCTGTATATAACTATATACCAAAAAATGTCGCTTAAACCAAATAGCATTTCACGGGACGAGCTCCCCTCCTGACACAGGCTGGGCGGGTGACGTTGAGGGCGTCCCCGTCCAGTACAGAGAGGAGGCGAGGGGTTTAAATCCCCCTCCACGAGAGGAGGCCTGCTCAAAGGCCAACGCCCGCCGAGCCGTCGGAAGTATTCGGATTCCCAGGCTCGGCGAAGGCGAAGAGAGGGCAGTGCTGGCACCCCGGTGGTTTTAGTTGGGGCAGGTCCGACACACCGGGGGAAGTGGCCCTCACCACTTCCCCTGACGGTCCGTAGGGATTTCCACCGGGATAACAAAAAAAAAAAATCATTTCACGCCTCGATATCATTTAAATGACCTTATGTCGTTTGTTCTTATCTCTGAACGTCATTAACGTAGACGACACCTATATTATGTGGATAAGTGGAATTATATGAGATATTATGAGCACACGTTGTATATTCCAGTTGGACCTTGGTGCAGGAGTCGATCCGTTCGGGCATGGCCGTGCTGGAAGTGGCCGTGCCCACTGGCTACATGATACAGCAGCAGACCCTGGACGCGTACGTGCTGTCCAGGCGCGTGCCCACCCTGCAGCGAGCCAAGTACCTGCCGACCAAGACGCTCTTCTACTTCGACTATGTAAGTCACGAGTATATTAAAAAAATGACACTACAGAAGGCAAGACATGCGCTAATCCGTAAATGCACGAAGACAGTAAAGGCATCGATATTGTAAAAACCGGCGGGCTTGTTCCCACCGTCCAATGATGTGGGGGTACTCTAAGCGAAGCGTGAAGATGTTTATACAGGCCGGCGCACAACACCTCGGTACTCCGAGGTCTCTTCAGGAGGCAACCAGCCACATCAGGCGGCTGGCGAGTTTCCTGGAGGAGCTGGACTGGGATGATTGAAATCATCCCAACCCGGTCTCACGCAGAATAAGCCCATTTGGACGTCAAGTTGCGAACAATGAGCCCGATTGAATCTATAACCTTGTACGGTACTTCGATAGCTCCGCAAGTGGCACGGGCTGCCTAAAGAGTCTCACTTACCGCGATCACCAGTTCGCCAACTCCTCAGGGGCCCCTGCTTCTCCTCCAGGATACTGGTGTCTTTGAGGATCTTCCAAGCACACTTATACACTTTGGAATCGAATAATTTGTTGAATTTCATGTATATTTGTATGTTTTATGTCGCTACTCGGCGGATCGGTTCGAGCGAGAGCAAAACTCAATTGACGGCCCGTACGGTGTTGCCAGAGCATAATCGAAGTTGTCCGCACACTTATTCGAGTACGGAACAAACCTATTGTGCAGGCCGGCATGGTCGTTTTTCTTGACTGTTGATAGTTGTTGTCGTTTTTTGGACTGCACTATACATACCATCGAGTGTGAGCGGTCACCTATCTATACTAATATTATAAAGCTGAAGAGTTTGTTTGTTTGTTTGTTTGTTTGAACGCGCTAATCTCAGGAACTACTGGTTCAAATTGAAAAATTATTTTTGAGTTAAATAGACCATTTATCGAGGAAGGCTTTAGGCTATATAACATCACGATGCAACTATTAGGAGCGAGGAAATAATGGAAAATGTGAAAAAAACGGGGAAAATTATTCATCCTTGAGGGCTTCCATTGCGTGCGCTGCAAAAACGGTTAAAGATACCAAAAATATATGTAAGAAAGAATTATTCCTCTTGAAATGATCTAAAAAAATGTCCGCGACAGTATATGTCTATCTTTTAAGATTAAGTCACTAGAACCGTTTTTATGGTAAACAAATTTGGTCGAAATTAATGCATTATTTGTTAAGAGTTGTATCAACGTAATAATATTAATCTTTATCCAAATAAATGTGTTGTTGATTAAGAGTATTTAATTGTGAACAAAATTGTCTTTGACATCAATTTCAATGAACATCTTAGAAGATAGAAAACCTTATATAGCAAAACAACGTTTGCTGGATCAGCTAGTATTTGATATAAGCGCAAGGCGGGTACTCTGCTCACGTCGAAGAGGGTTTAGCATGAAGATATATTTTTATTATTATTAAAAACACTGTCTACTGTGAAATTGTCAACCGGTGGACGGAACAAATGAGTACCAGGACGGGGGATAACCGGCGCGGTCTCGTTGCAGCTGAGCGCGGAGCCGACGTGCGTCAATTACACCATAGAGCGCTGGTTCCCGGTGGCCAACATGTCGCGGTACCTGCCCATCAGGGTCTACGATTATTACGCGCCAGGTGACCACTGCCTCCATTTATCTCTTGTGTGACAGTGACGTGCATCCCATACAACCATCAAAATAAGTGATCTCTTTACACTTTGACATTTAATAAATATAAATGACATAATATCTGATAATTACGGGTAAAGTCTCGGGATTCGAATTGGAACAAACTTTGAAACAATATATGAATTAATGGCAACGCGAATTGCCGTAGGATTGAACCCCGGCACATTCCTCTGGGTTTTTCCAGATTAAAGGTACGATATGTTTACCGGTAAAGGAAAATATCGTGAAGAAACCTGCGTAGCTTCTAATAGATATGTCATGAGTATTAGTGCTGTGAGAACGGCGATCAGCTGCGCTACTGGTCACGTTGGGCAAGATATATAAACGCAAAGTGGATACAGCCAGTATGTATCTCTGCACATCCCGAAAGGGGTATAGCGTGCCGATATATAAATTTCCAAATATTACTTTTTACGCGTTGGCGGGATGCACGCCACTATTTTTGTATCCCTAGTTTGATTGAAAGGAATAAAAAGCATTTTTTGTTACATACCATAAGGTATAAAACATGAATAGGTTAATTAAGATAGAAAACAAAAGCATATACCCTGTGTTTTGATGATGCGCCAAAGATAAGTCACCTCAGCAAATGCTAAGTGACCAGCTGAGTCACCCAGCGCTGATTTGCAGTTGATTCCCACCTATTGTGTAATGATTTATTATCAAGGCATGGAAAACCATATTTCATATTTAGCCAATCTTCATCTTCAGTTTTGGACGAATATTGTGGCAAAAGCGATTAATGTAATTCAGCCAGATATCGGCACACAATCAGATACAAAAATTCCAAAATTAAAAATTAAAATAAGTTTTGGTCTCACATGCTCGCGCACCTTTCTTTTTCCACTCCGACGCAGCCTTCAGTTTCTTTCGGCGTTTCTTCCCAAAGTAGTCGCTTCCTAAACGCTGGTAGGTCATCGTTAAGTTCTTCTCATGGCTGTGTGCTCAAGTCGATGTCCGTACCCACGGGGGTGCCCTTGAGTGCCACCCACCCACAAATGTGCTGGATGAGCACCTTAAGGTTTCGCTCTTTTCGCCCGATGAAGTTGTATAACCCTTTCCCAGTCACCAGCAATTCGTCCTAACGAAAAAAAAAAAGAACATTCTCACACACAGTATGAGAAACACGTGTTAAATTTTATAACACTTTAAGACATTAATGATCTGTCAATTGCATACAAATTAAGGATACGTTAGTGTTTAAAAGAGTTTTAAAATTTTATTAGCGTTTCTGAAACTGGACGTTAGTTTTAAGCTTGCTAGAAACTTTAGACTTTTGTTAAAATTTCGAGGCATTTTAAAGTTTTATCGAATGTTATTTTTTTGCCAACGGTAAGCGAAAGAAAAATTTTTGGTCAGAGGCTAATAAAAAATTAATTATTACTTAGAACCATAGATGGGCAAAATGTAATCAGATTAATAAAAATGATTACGATTACATTTTACGTTTATTACCATAAATATGACTACATTTTGTTCATCTATGTTTCAAACACTACAAAATCTCAGATTGTATACATATTTATTATTTCTTAATGTTTTAAATAGATTTAATAATGATCACAGAGTAAGAAAATTAAAATTACGACTACATTTTGCAATCGTTCACCATTAATCAGATTACATTATGCCCGTCTCTGCTTAGAACGTTATAACGAGAGCATATACGACGCGCTACCGACGTACCTGCTGAATATCTGCGAGGTGTGCGGCTCGTCGCAGTGCCCCTACTGCGCCATATACAACGCCGCGGCGCGCTCCGCCCCCGCCGCGCCCGCCCTGCTGCTCGCCCTCGCTCTCCTCATGCTGCGCCATCTCCCCCCCTACACGGTACACGTCACTTAGTGCAAACTAAATCCGGTTTCAGATAAATTACAGCAATTCCTTAATTCTCTTAGGGCGGCTTGCACTAACGAATTAATCTAGTTTAAGCTTGTATAAAACGCTTATTAATTGAATTGGTTTGATTACATCTTAATGATGATTTCAGTTTAAGTGTTGTTACAACTAGATTTTGATTTAGTGCAAGACAATAAGTACAGATCAGCGCTAAATAGCATTTTATATAACTCTAAACTAGATTTAATTTTTAGTGCAAGCCGCCTGTAGGGCCTGTACGCACTGCATCCGTGAAAATACATTTCGAAGTTTATATTTATTAATTTGTTTGTTGTTCAGTATTGTGTGGTTTCCTAGACCTAGAGCAATATCAGAGTTAGATCCGGATTTTCTAGATACGTGTTATTACAGATTCGAATCGGATACAATGCGTTACAGCCCTTAAGGTGCCAGTCGGATTCTAACGATCAGAACTCGTTAGCCATAATTCTCTTAGGCAGAGATTTATAGACGGTGCATTGCTTGTATTTTGCTCCGAAAATAAATTCATCTGATAAAAAAAATTGAATTTATAATACGAACTTCCTATATATTCAAGTAGAAAAAATCGGTGACTTACCATAATACTTTTGCATTAATTAAATAATGTAATTAGTAATGTTTGAGTAAAGGCTGAGCAAATAAAGCAGTATCTATAACCCTCAGCCTTAAAGACATCACAAGATTCAAAGAATTGCTGTAATTTATTTTCTTTTTTTATTAATTAAAAATTAAGCATGTCATTAATTGCATATCTGTTTGTGCCTTTAGGTATAAATGCAGTATGCGAAAACAAAAAAAAAATCTAAAAATAATTTACCGCCATTTTTTTTATTTCTAAGTATATAAAATAGAGTTTGTTGAATGTCAAATATCATAAAATGAATACCAGTACTTATAAAGATTAGTATTTTTGTAAATAATACATTTTTTTATATAGTTTATTGGTATTTTAAGGATACATAAGTGGTAAGGCTAGGAAATACATGACAAAACAAGAAATAAATTCGAAACGAAAATTGTTACGTCTTCTTTCTAAAGAGAATCTCATATTTCCATTCAATATTTAGTAAGAATATTTCAGAAAAATAAAAGGTTTTCAATTTTTAATATCCCAGTGTACAATTGGCACAAATAATGACGACACAGTCACTGTATCAGCGACAATAAACGTTCAATGAAATTTTATTGATATATAATTAATTCATTGTAGATTTTATTTTTTGTTATTAACCACCGTTTAGTTTAATTTTTAACTAATCTTTATATAGTTTTGTCAATTTTAAAAAGCTATCTTTGTAGATATCGAAATCTATATTTAAAGACAGGTTTATGCGTGGTTGACTCCGTTGTTTTTAACATAATTTTTTTTCATGTATAAGTTTAAACTATATAAAAAAAAATGTTTTGTGTAGTAAATATTAATGTTTGATTTATAATCACTTTTATAGTAAAATACTTTTACATTTTCTTGAAAAGAGAAATATTTTTTCCTGCTTTTACAGTATCAAAATTTCAAACTTTGCTTTTCTGTGCTTCCTTTTGATATTTACTTCATACAAGATATTATAATATAGTTTATTCGAAGTCGTTACATAAATAAATTAATTAATTTTTAAATTAATTACATGTGCTAATAACTTTTTTACACTGGTTCGAAAAAATTACTACAGTGCACTTGATGGTAAGTACAGTTTAGTCCAAAAATTACGCCCACAATCAAAGGACGAAAATCCATCGATAGTCTCTGTCTTCATGTCGTCCCCACATATACCACGACTGAAGCTGATCCCGAAACGCGACACGCCGAAACTGGTCACTATGACGGTTTTTACACTTGTGTACTGTGGTCACGATTTAGTTCGGGTAATCGCCCTACCACCTCAATTAATATGACCCATACGCCATATATATTGTTTTTTTTTAATAAATGTTGGAAGCGACGGTAACTTAATCTTAATTTACGGAATATCATTAAGTATAATTGAATATTCAGCTATAAAGAAGTGACTTCGTTGAGTTGTTTATGAAAGCTGGTTAATTATGTTCAACTTGTGTACGTATCGATATGGCAGCTAATATTTACTATTACTTTCTAGTAAAATGAAAATATCTTAATTTTCCTTTATAAGAGAGAGATTTATAGACACTACGTAAATTTTGTTTAAACTTTGCTCAGGAAATAAGATCGGCTTTAAAAAAAAAACTAAACGTATAATTAAATAATATAATTAAAAATTTTTTACTTAAGTTTGATCAAAATCAAAGTAGTGTCTATAAAAAGCAACACACACAGTGAGTGGGGGCGCGTTGTGCGCTGGTCTAGTCGGGAGTTCGTGGGATCTATTTCCTTGTATTTATTTAGAAGATTACACATTGAAAGCGTGCGCGGATCGGCCTCGGAACATGTGATGCAGTGTGTAATCTTCCATATAAATACAAGGAAATAACTCGACGAATTCCCGACCCGTGCACACTTTCAAAGTGTAATCTTTAGTGAAAATACAAAGAATTACATTAGTCGAACTCCTGACCCGACCCGCACCCACTCGCTGTGTGATGCGCTTAAATTTCAACCTAAGTTTCTTATAACTTGTGTTTCTTGTCATTCGCAAGTAAAACTGGCTGCGTCTTGAGTAGATTTAGTTTAGCAAGACATGAATCCTTTACCCATTCCATTTATACATTCGTAGTGTTAGTTGACTAGTGTTCAATATAGTTTAAGTTTGGCTAACAGCGCGGCATGCGTTTCTCAAAGTAATCATTAATCCGATTGTAGACAAATAATCCTTAATCTTCGAATATGATTACATTTTTTGATGAATTTCGTTATGATGATACGTTACAAAATGTAATCGAAATCATTAATCTGATTACATTTTGGCCATCTATGATTATTATTGACACAACAATGTGTAGTATTTTAATTTAATATTAATATAAGAAACAAAAATCATTAGAGAACTTAAAAAAGTTTTTAGTAACATATACAGGCTGAGTTTATATTCAAGGATATTCAATATTCGATTCTAATTTTGAATATGTAAAAAAAATAAACCTTAATGTTTACATTAACCTCTTAAGTGGTTATGACGGATATATACGTCATCAACCTATGCATTACAAAACGCCTAAGACGATATTCGCATAAATTTATTTGTGTACACCACCATGGATAAAACTTATATGTTGAGTTGAGTATAATATACATATAAATATATATTTAGGAGTCCGCGTATCATTCGTTGCGTTTGAATGGGAAGAATGGGGGCAGGTAGTGGTCATTCGTTTGACGAAATGAGCCACTTACGAGGTTAAAACAAAGCGAATTATAGTCAACTTAGTTCCATGATATTTATAGACAATTACACCCATGAATTAATAAATATCAATTATAAAGATGGTATTTTGCTTGTTCCAAGGATTAAGTAAAAAGGAAAACGAGTCAATGTCTCTTTTTCAAAATTACACAAAAGGAGCTTTATCTACTTACCATTTAAACGAGCGTCACACGCGCTACGGTGTCCACACCTGTTACGGATCAGTTCTCATTGGTTTACAATTTTTCTTTATGATTTATTTGGGAGTATAGTTGTTTACAGTTTTATTAGTTACAAGAAGGTACAAATTATTGTATCCAGAAATATTTTCCTCGTTTATAAAATCACCTGTATAGTAGAAAAAAACTGTTTTTATGCTCGTGTAACAAAGTCAAATCAAGCAAAAATACTTGGAGGTATATCTTACAGTAATAATATTTTTCTTTGGTGCTCTTTCTTTTTAGACATTTATTATCCTTATTTTCAATTCAACGCATAACAATTTGGAATATTATCAACATTACATAAATGGGAAAAAATATATAAAATCAAATATAGCATTGAATGCGTACTTGCCTTAAAACGCAATAAATTTATTATAAAGTGGTATATAATTATAATATTTAGAAAGTAATAAATAATAAGATCTTTTAGCCTTGTACTGACCAGTCTAATATATCATAATGGTCACAAAATAGACTCAACTGATAGAAAAATATATGTAAACATTTTTACAAATGATGTTAAGTGTTTAAAAAATGCAATAAATTCACAATGCCTTATTAGAGAAAGACAATATTTAACTATTATATGAATTGCTAAAAAATATTGCAATTTATTTTATATACTATTAAAAATCACTCGTGTATTTGTAGACATTTATATAGGTTTTATTTTCTTTAAGAAATCAAGTATATCAAATTATTAATACATTTTAATATACTAAGGTTAAGGTGACCGCATATAACTGCGCACGGTTAATTATATTTGATGTATGTCTGCCAAGCCATAGAAGCACAGGATCATTCACGTCAGTGTGTTTATTTATTGTAAATTAAACAAAAAAATATGTTTTTTTTATATATAACCACAGCAAAAAGTGTAATGTTTTTTATTCATTAAAAATATGTCGATTTTTCCGTGCGCTTCTGTATGTTGCTGCCCTTATTTATAATTAAATGTTTAATGTATTTGTTGACTGGAATAATGTACAAATTTGGAATGAATCCCGTCCAAAAACCCAGTTTGTCGAAATTGCGATACAAAGTACTCATTTGTATATTGTATTGAGTGAATCTCGTATCTTTTACCATGTAAGAATTTTACTTATGTAGTTTCCGTCCAAAATTAACCAATGACTGATTTTTTTACTTTTATACAATTATGTATTGTGTGTATATTTTAAGTTGTTAATGTATCTGTGTCAATATAATTAGTGAGTTGTGACTCTGCATAGATTTATTTCTGAATAAAAATACGTGAAAAAATAATTGTTTGATTTTTGTTGACTCTGCATGTGATCCTTGATGATTTCTAATTTTTTAATTATATATTAACAAACAGGAAAAATCCTTTTTTTGATGGTAAAATTTAATGAAATATAATTTATGTAGTCGTATCTACAAGCAGTTCTATGTATTCCATAAAGAATAAAAAGGATACAGTAATACCCCCTATAACACGGTTGAATGTTTTCACCTTACAGGATAACGCCTTATAGGAGTATTCTCGTATAATGCGCTTGTATGATCTCGTATAACGCGTTATGTACAAATAATTCACATTTAATTTCTCTCTTAAAGGGGGTTGAAATCTAATATTAAGAAAAACGTAATATGAACGTTTTATTAAAATCAAAGTAAAAACAGTTAGTTTCAAATAATTTATATTAAAAAAAAAACAGTTTTAATACATGTTAATTTGCTGTCAGAGCTATCTGAATGAATTTTGAAATTTACAAATCTTTATAAATTTCACAGTACAGAAATATAACATGGAAAGTCTATTATATGAGGGACTGAAATCACGTATGTGAAAAAGCGCTATAAGAGTACCGTGTTATAAGGGGGATTACTGTATTTGGACATTTATCAAATGTATTGACATGAGCTTTGGTCCAGTTTGGATTTTGTATCTAATAATTACCAGATTTCAGTACAGCATATTAAATGTTTTGGTGCAGCTTACACCAACAAATTGAACCTAGTTCAAACTTACATAAAACTAGACTTGTCTTGCACAAAAAAGTCCAATTTTAAAAATTCTTAAATTTAAATTATAGAGGTCGAATTAACCTCTGCAATTAAATCGTATTTTATACAAGCTTACTTGTAAATTGATAGTGCAAGTCACTCTAATTATAAAAAGGTATTGCTTTATAGCCTATAGGATATATGTCACTGTATATAAGAAGTTATAAAAGAAAAAAAAATCCATCTGTAGCGAGATTTTGTACCTTATTAGGAACAAATAAAATAATATTGGAAATGCAGATAAAAAGGATTTATGATATTGTGTTCTTTAAATGAAAAGTGAAGAGATATTTTGTTCATGCTGTCATGATTACTGACTATCAATTGTTTTTTACTGTTGAGTCTTTTTTAGGCTGCACCATTCTTAGCATCAAGCTTCGTGTAGTCACTAGGCTGAGTCCAGATAAAAAAATTGTAGAGGATTGCCTGAACCGAGTTGTCCCTGCAGTACAGAGCTAAGTCATAGTGACTCACTTTGGTCTCAATTTACAGGCTCAACTTGTGAACTTCCAGTTGTTTATATACCTAAAGACCTTAAGCTATAATATATAAGGCCCAGTATAACAACTGTTATGGCCCAGGGTATGAATATAAAAAAATGTACTTGAGTCCCTTACCATTTTCTCACCCCATCCCACGTTCGATTCTTAACAATGGCACTTGAGTACACATGGTGAGATCAACTGGACTTATCATTAGCGGCAAACCAGGTGGCACCGGAATAGTCAGTTTGTTTTGGACAATACAGCAGAACATCTAAATATACTATAATTGTGTATGGAGCACCTGTTCGGAGCTCCAGTAAGCCTGTCATCATCATCCAGTTAAGTGCCTCTTTGATTATTTCATTAACACTGTGCCTGTATGATTTGTTAATCCTCTAATTACACAGGGATCCAGAGCTCCAGAGAGATCCAGAGCTCCGGAGAGATCCAGTGCTCCCCTGCACTAACAACAATAGTGACTGTCAATTTAAATTGATTATCATCCCTTGGCAGTCATTAAACATTTTTAGATAATGCTGTACTTTCCATTAGATAGGACGTGGACATTTTAAGCCAGTATAAAAAAAATGAAAGAAACATTATTTAAACATTTATTATTCCTATACATAATATATTTATTGATCATAAATACTTAACTATTTAAATTAAGACTTTTATTGTCTTTTCTTAATTTGTTTTGCTTTTGCACTAGATGCTTTAGCTGACGATCCACCACTAAACAGATTTGTAATCATCTCTGACATTTCTGGCATATCACCCATCTTTGTTAGGTTACTGATTTGCTTAAGTTCTTCCTGAGTCTCCGGATCACTCATCATCTTCGGTAGAATCATGATAAGAAGTAGGGGTAATACCATCATAATCACCATTGGGTTGAATAAGAAATCCGTCAGTCTCCATTGCTCTCTCATTTGGAAATACCTATATTTCGACAGCGGCTTCATTTTTAGAGGATAAAGTACGTGTATAACTTGAGAAGTTTGGATATAATTAACTTTTCGTGCTCTGTACTTGCCTTTTGAGTTGATTTCTACCCTCACAGGCTCATACATGTAATCGGGGTGTACTACTTCCACTACATATGACCCTGAAGGAATGTTCTGTATTGTAAAAAAACCCTCCTTGTTGATAAATCCGATGTACTCGCCTCCGTTGACATGAATCCTTGTGTTCACTTGCCAATTGGTCGCTTCTTCTTCTTCTGGAGGATAAACTTTTCCTTCGATAACATACCTCCCGTTTCCTACATCTTCTTCAGCAATATTTACTGCACTTAGGGTTTGTCCGTAAGCGCAAATGATAAAAACCGTGACTAGTATTTTCATGACGTATCGAAACCGTTTTTTGTAAAGGTAATTTTGTGATGTGGAAAGGATTTTAATTGCAATAAAACACTTAATTCACGCTATTACCTCATTCAGGACGTTTTACGTTCTTATATATTTAATTAAAACGTACGATGTGGAAGAAATTTTTGCAATAATAATTGACATTTGATTAGCCATTGAATATAGACTTTTAATCGAATATAAAATCGATTTTTTGTATTAATATGTAGTATCGAACTAATCGAGTGTATCAATGTCTCATAATACTCTCAATTCATGAAATTATTCACAGATAGTTGAATATACTTAAACACATGGAAATAATATTTTTTCAATTATTGTCTTCTTTTATAAGTATTACGTTTGGTAACCACAGCAAATATTTATTTTGATTAAGAGATTCCCTGTTTTAATCAAGTGATCGATTATTATATTGGCTTTATATTGTATGAAATTGATTTATTTTGTAAATTCTAAGACAAACTCGAATACAATCGGATATTGAGAAATCATTCTTTGAGATTTTTTCTTGTGAAGCGGTTTAAGTACTGAGTGCCGGGATGGTCATTTACAGTTCAACCGGGCTTAGGGGGCGAGCACAGAAGGTGGTCAGCCAACGAGTTTATGGGTTGGGTGGCATTGCAAGGGCACCCCTGCGGGTACGAACTAGTGATGAAAATGCCCGGGAATTTTCCCAAAGTGCCCAAAATTCCCGAGAACATTCCGTTAATTCCCGGGAATATTCCCATGGAACGTGTAAACAGAAATATACGTTTATTTCTTAAAGTTTCTTTCCGAAATAAAATAATGGCCTGTGGGTCGATTGTAAACATGCTTACATATGATATAAAAACGAGACTTTTATATTGCAGTTTATTTTCTTACTTAAAATTTAAATATAAAAAATAAATTACCTTTGCTATTTCATTCCGGATGAAGTCATAACTATTTTTAAATAATCAAAAAACTTTTTATTTATACTTATTTAAGGATGGTGTCTTTATTATATAGGAAAGTTACACGAGTGTAGTGTATTTTTTTTTTTTTTTTTTTTGGTTTCTCGGGGGAAAATCCTGCATAGGACCATCAGGGACGCTGTGAGGGCAGCAACCCCGGTGTGTCAGACTCCTACTGACTAAAAACCCCCGGGGTGTCCCTCTAATCGCTCCACCCGAGCCTGGGAAACCAAATTCATCCAGACGCCCGGAGAGCGAAATGCCTTGTCGAGGCTGCCTCTCTGGGAGGGGTGGGGGTAAAGAGCCCACCCTTCCAATACCTATCTCATAGGCGGCGCGGCGGACACTGCACACCGCCTCCCTCTCATCCGGACAGCAGACTCCCTCAAGTCTACTGCCCGGCTATTGTCACCGGGGGATGTCGCGCTCGCTCTGAGCGAACGCATCCCTCCGGCGACGGTGCCTTGGCCGCCGAATAGCCAGAGAAGATGTTCGCTCTCTGACCCTTTCGGCGGCCTCCTTCTGCTTCATCACAACCTCGCAGAAGGCTGTGACTTCTCGCCATGCCTCTTCGCTGTCGACCATGGCTTTTACCACCACTGGCAGCGAGAGGTCGTCCCCAATGCGGTCCTGAAGGACCTTCCTATCTTCAGCCCAAGCTGAGCACACCTCAAGCGTGTGCTGCGCCGTGTCCTCGGGGCTCCCACACTCGTGACATTCCGCCGTAAGCTCTCCTCCGGACACCCGCCACCGGTGACGGCCAAAACTACCGTGACCTGTGAGGATCTGGGTGAGCCGAAAGGAGAGCGCGCCGTGTTTTCTGTCCAGCCACGAGTGTAAGACAGGGCGCACCGCCTCAATTGTCCGAAGACCGGCGCTAGGTTGCTCCAGCCTGGACTGCCAATCCCTCACGGCCTGGTCCTGGAGAAGGACCCTCTGCCTCCGAATCTCCGTGGGGGCCGGCCGCAGTCCCCTGGCTCGCTTCTCCTCGCACCATCTGTAGAGGGTTGCGAGGGTTCGTGCGTCGAGATCCCACGGCACGGACCCCACGAGTGTAGTGTATAAATTGTGTGTGTATGAAGAGGTCAAACTTTTCAAAATGATTTGAGACGTAATAAACCACAAAATATTTCAAAATTGATATGTTTGTATATTATTATTTAAAATATTTATATTGTTGAACAATAAAAAAAAAATCATGATAAATAGTAATATATCGTCACACTATAATCCGGGGTGAGCAGAGATACAGTAATAGTTTTATCCGAGACGGTGCACGGTGTTCGGCGCGCCGCCTGAGAGACAGGTTTTGGAGGGGTGGGCTTTACTCCTTCCCCTCACAGAGAGGTAGCCTCAACAAGGCTTTCTGTACCCTGGACGTCTGGACGAATTTGGCTTCCCAGGCCCGGGTGGAGCAATCAGAGGGACATCCCGGGGGTTTTTAGTCAGTAGGAGTCTGACACACCGGGGTCGCTGCCCTCACGGCGTCCCTAATGATCCTATGCTGGATTTTCCTCGGGATAAAAAAAAAAAAAAAAGTAGTTTTATCCACTTAGCGCTTATATGTTGTGCCTAACGTGACCAGAAGTACAGCTGATCGCCGTTCTCAAGGCACTTACACATGATATTTCTATCAGATGCCATGTAGGTTGACTCACGTTGTTTTCATTCGCCGGTAAACATGTAATGCCTAAATAGGTATTTAATCTGAAAAAAAAAAACAGAAGTACGTACCGGGATTCGAGCCTACGACCATTCACACTCTAGCGCATAGAAACCGGTCCCTTATCAACTAGGCCACCACCGCTATACTACAAAATATTTTTGACGGATTTTATTCGTATTCTGCGATATGTTTACCAACTGTGGACCGACAAAGCGACAAGATGCGCGGAGGCAAACAACGCATGCGACGGCATTATACAGATTGTGAGCGTGTGAGTGAGAGCGCAGCAAGACGTTCCCGCTGACACTTTTATGTCACCGCTCAATAATGCCGCACAGATGAGAGTCTTAATAATTAATTAAAGAATGAATTTATTTTATTTTTGTGTACTTTTCTTTTAAGATCTTCATGATTCTAGATGAACAGAAAATATCCTTTAAAATATGATTCCTTTGTGAAAACATCATAAACTGTAAATATGCGACATAAAAGGGCACATGTTTTGTTAGTATTATCTTAAAAGTAAAATTAGAGGTACAAGGAATTGCTAATATCAGTATTTGATTTTAATTTCAGCTTAATATCTCTGGGCGTTTTTGAGAAAAAGTGTCAGACAGACAGACAAGGAATTGGTTCTATAAAGGCTCTCTTTTCCTTTTCAAATAACGACTTCTAAAAAGTAATGCAGTGTAATTATATTTTTGTACCTACATATACATTATGTAAAAAGATACAGAAAATATTATTATAGCAGAGAGTGAATATAGCTCTGGTAAATAATCACTAAACGCCAGTCAAACATTTAAAGAACTATCTGAAACACCGCCATTAGGAGATTGTCACCTGCAGTGGATCTAAAAACTTCTACTCCGGATTTATTTATACTATAAAATATTATAAAAATTATATATATAATAAATATCATTAAAAAATACGCAAATCTGGAGTAGTTCGTGTACATACATAAAAAACATTACACACTAGCTGTGTGTCCCGGCGTTCCTCGGGAAGAAATAATTTACTCACTTCGCCATATGTTTTTCAAAAACGACGAAACACATATTCTTTTATTTCTTACTAAAAAACTAAATATCAATTTTTATAGGGCTTACTTAAATTGACGGATTTTAAACAAACAAACAAACTTTTGACCCTTATTTTATCTTCTTAGGGATTGATTTTCCAATAAGGTCGAAACATTTTTTTTTTCTAATTTCCAACCAATAGTCGAAATACTGGTTTTGATAGTGCTTACTTCAAAATTGGCAGATTTTTCAAACATTTTTCCAACCATAGTTTCAACACCCTCATAACGATGGAATCACAAAAACTCTGCGTTTTGTGGATACCTACATCATACCAATTAGTAGTAAAAACCAATTTCCAAATTTCATGTTTCTGGCTGTAGTCGTTTGAGCTTAACGATGATATATACATGAATGTTATGTCATGAATGTTAGGACAAGTGATTTTATATACATATGTATATAGATTTTTGAACATAGGTTAAAACTAAATAAATATTATTTATTTAACTCATGAATAATATCGCCTTCCTTTGTTTATAAAATTCATACGTGAAATAAAAAAAACACATGGGTTCGGCTTGCCGGAAGGTACGAATGTCATAGTTTCCCTTTAACTTTAAATTTAATCACATAGTTTATAATAATTTCATTGTAATGTAATATATTACCAAGGTTTATTAGTACTAAGTATAAATTACACCTTAAAAACAACCTCAAGAAAGCACGAATCGAGAAAATTATGATTGAAAAAATTGATGAGATTTGGGAATTTTGGACACTTTCAGGGAATATTCCCCAATTTTCCCGGGAATAAAGGGAAGATTCCCGGAAACTTTCCGAAACTTTCGGGCATTTTCATCTCTAGTACGAACCTCGACTTAGACCGCCAGCCAAATAAAATACTAACCCTACGGGTGATCTACTAGCGTTTCGGAAGTGACTACCTTGAGAAGAAACGCCGAAAGAAACTCAAGGCTACGTCGGAGTGGAACTGCGCCGGGGAGCGAAAAATTCCTTGAGGTTCGATTATTTTACAAATATACATATCAATCCAATGCGATTGGAATCGATTCAAACGTAATTGGTTGACATTTTCTTTTTTTTTGTATATCTTATATTTAGCACCGAAACGGTGAATATAGGTCTTCTTTGATTTGACATTAAAATATGATCGTTTTCGTAGATTGTCCCTAATTTACTAAATGACAAATAATTATTTGAAATTAAGGCGTCTAAATTTTAATTAAATTAGTCTCTAAACTTTTTATTGTTTTTATCCTGCTCATATGCATAAAAATTACATTTATTTGCATTCATTATCAGAAAGTCAGTTGTAATAACTGATAAGTGCGTGTATCCTACTATTTATTCTACAACGTTTATTAGAACATTGTCTCATTCAAACGAAAATCACGGTTCGGTGTAGTCGAGGTAAGTAAAAGAATTTTACTTATTCCACACAAGCAGGGCAAACACTCTTCTCCAGTGAAAAAAAAACACACGTTCATTATCCTTTCACATTCGAAGAGAAAGCACTATATCCTGTCCTGATTTACGTAAGTACAGCTCTGAGGCAGATCCTAAACCAGAGGTCGTCAAATTGTGGCCTGCGGGCCGCATGTAGTCCGGTATCGCTTATTTTGATGCAATACCCGGACAGGATCAAAAGATTACAAATGTTAAAACTTTCATCATATATGTTGTAGGCATAGATGGGCAAAATGTAATCAGATTAATGAAAATGATTAACGATTACATTTTACGTTTTTTACCATTAATATGACTGCATTTTGCTCATTTATGTTTTAAACACTACAAAATCCCAGATTGTATACACATTTATGATTTCTTAATGTTTTAAATGGATTTAATCATGATTACAGAGCGAGAAAATTAAAATTTCGACTACATTTTGTAATCGTTGATCATTAATCAGATTACATTTTGCCCATCTCTGGTTGTAGGTCATTTGTTGTAATTAAATGGTGCTTACGACAGGGAATACTACGAAATTGTTGGTGGACATGGTAGCACTGACTCATCAGCGACTCTCTCAGCACTGAGGTGTATTTCACCGTAGTAGGTACAATAGGGCTGATATGCCAAAATGGCAAAAGCTCTTATATAAAAAAAATGGTGCTTGGTTAAAAATTGTTATCTTTGAAATTAAACTCATATAATACATGCAGTAGACCTACTTTCTACAAGCTTTTTACAAAACGGACACATATCCTCAATTTACCCCGATCATCATCAACCCGTATTCATCCATTGCTAGACATACGTCTCTCCAATGTCATTATCCGCGGACCCTAAACAAATTATCAATTTGTAATAACTTACAAAAGATTAATTTATTATCAAAAGGAGGGTGAGAAAGGTTTATTAAGTGATGGATATCGAAAAAAATTTTTTCGTTAGGGTTGAAAAACTAGAATCCTTTAGCTTTAAAATTATCTTTGTTAGATTTGCAACATGACCACTTATTCCTGATTTCATAGGTAGGCAAAATGTAATCAGATTAATAAAAAACGATTACGATTACATTTTGCATTTGCAACCAGCGGCCCGCGGGCTGCATGCGGCCCGTAAGCCACTACGGTGCGGCCCGCGCAAGTAAGAGTCCTTCCACAGAATTATTTTCAATAATTATCTATCGAAAAAACAAGCATTGCTTTCGATTGACCGATGAACATTTAGTTGCAATACTGCGCATTTCTACGTCTAAAATGAAAGCAGACATTAAAAAACTTCAATATGAGAGTAACAATAAATAAGGTTAAAAATATAAAAATTAGTTTTGTCTAAAAAAGGTATTTATTAGATGAAATGTGGCCCGCACCAATATATATATATATATATATATATATATATATATATATATATATACATATATATATATATACCAATAGGTACTCATAATATTTATTTTTTATGTAATCATAATATGTATGATTACATTTTGCCCATCTATGTTTAAACACTCAGGAATTCTAGATTACCTTAAAAAATTATAACTCCTAAATGCTTAGAAGGGTTTTAATCGTGGTTACAGAGTAACTAAATTAAAATTACGACTTCATTTTGTAACTATTTATCAGATTACGTTTTGCCCATCTCTGCCAGAAATAACATCGCTTCAAAAATCGGGAAAACATTTGGATATTTTTTGTTCCCTTAATTGTTGAACGTAGTTTAGTTTAAAGTAGTACAACCAGATAATGATGACCACTACTCCCACGTAAATAGAGATCGGAGCATTTAGGATATCCTTTTCAGATAAAAATAGGCGAATATATTGATGAATATACAGTGTCATTAAAAACTGAACCTATTAATGGAAGCGTGTGATAGAGGACCTAACATGTAACATTTTAAGTCATAACGTCGGGACAAACTTCAATACTTTTAGAGATATTACATTTTTTCTAAACAGCTTATTTCGAGCAAAATGTATGCGTTGTTTCCAGCTACGTAATACATCTTTCTAAATATTTATACTATATCTTTTCTGTAACATAGATACTTTCCTGGATAGCTTGTTAGATGGGCAAGATTTTTCAGTAGTTTGTAGAGTTTGTATCATAGTGTATTTTAATTAGACAACAGTTTCTGTAAAATAACATTGTAATTTGAAATTTACTTTACACTTTAGTTTACACTTTAGATTGTGAAGGTTTTTGGAACTGCTCCCATTTAAATACGTACGAATACAATATATTTAATTTGAAGCTTTTAACGAAATAGATATAAATGACGATATCGGGCGAACTAACAAAAAAAAAAAAATTAAAATTGAAATATGTATCTCTAAAACTATTAAATTCTTACATATAAGGGGGGTTCATAAATTTAAGGTCCTCTGTTACATGTTTTAATTAATACGACGAATTAAAAATAGCTCTGTATATAGATAAAAAATAAATAAATATATTTAAAACTTTCACGTCTTGTACTCATTATAAATATTGTAAGGGGCCTATGCGCGAAATAATTAACTTTTAATTATTGCGAAAATTCCGCGGCGCCCCAGCCTAGCTCGTGACTATGACATGTGTAACCAGATCGAAGCGTCGAGCCGCAATTAAAAGTAAGGTTATACACGTATAAGACCGGTAAAGTATTTATAATAAGAAAACAAATTAGATAGAATAGCGACTTTAACCAGTTTCTATCCAATGGCGTTAGGAAGTCCAGGTTACCTCATATCTTAGTCCGCCCTAAGTGGAGGAAATTAACGTACTAACTCCTCAAGGAGTTCCTCTTGGTATAGTCAAGCTTCGCAACGACGCTTATTGTATTTGCAGCTGGTTCTAAGCAACAAAAGCCCTTACTACCAGATGGTCTATATGCCGTTTTGACTCTTTAGAATAAAAGAGCTAGAATGCGAAAGACGTAAACGTTGAAATTGCGTAAATTTTGGGATGATAGGGCGGCTGCCGGAATAGAGTTGTGACCACAGTATGCGAGTGCAGTGGCAGTTTTATAACTCGCCTCGGCCTGTCGCGTTTCGGGATCTGTTTGTGTATATCCAGTTATTCGTGTACCTTTTTTTTTACTTGGGGAAAATCCTCATAGGACCGTCCCGGCCGCGAAGGGGGTGGCAGCCGGGGTGTGCCGGACTTTTACCAGCTAAAAACCCCAAGGTGACTACTTCTGCGAATTAGTGGGGCCTGCGGGTCCTGTAATCAAATCGCCGCAGCCCCACTACGCCGCGCCTGACAGGCACAATCGCGGGGGGGAGACGCCACCTCCCCCGATACCACCTAGAGTACTTCGGCAGAGCGCGTCACAACGCACCGCCGTCTTCTCGGGGGTTGCTGACCGCTCGCTCAGAGCCCCCACCCTGCACAGTCATAACTAGTGATGAAAATGCCCGGGAATTTTCCCAAAGTGCCCAAAACTTGCTTGGGAATATTCCCGGGAATTTACGAAATGTTCGCGGAAGTGCTGGGCACTTTTTGGGAAAATTCCCGGGCATTTTCATCACTAGTCATAACCCCTAAGTTATTCGTATACCATGCCAACCTGCACGAATATCTCTTTACGTTTCGTTTAAAGGACCCAATATGACAGGACGGTAGGACACACCGGCAGATCGGCACAGCTCAACGAATCACTAAAAGTAAGAAAGAACTTCTAAGTCTTAGCCGCGATATGAGTACCGTATAGCTATGACTCTGTAAGCTCCCGCGCGCGTAGTTGTTATGGAACGGAGAAGGTGGTCGGTAGAAAACGCTTAGTGAGGCAATACCTCTGCGCAACTGGAGCAGTTGTTGGTCATCGCAGTTCTTACACGATATTGTACTGAACTAGTGAGCAAACCCTGGTTATTCGACATTAGGCACGTTTACACAGTCGCATTACATATACAGTAATCCCTCTTATAACGCGTTTTCATATAACGCGATTTTAGTCGCTCGTATCACACGGGTATTCCCTCGTATAACGCGGGGATTTACCACGTTATATATTTGTACTGTGAAATTTGTACAGTTAATAATTTACTCAGTAACTCCGACAGCGAATGAAGATATAATAAAACTGTTTTTAGAATTATATAGTACATTTAAAATTAGTTGTAAGTTTTTTATTTAATATTTTGTTAGTTTGATTTTAATATAAATTAACATATTTCGTTCATAACATAGTTTTTCTTAATATTCGATTTATACCCCCTTTAACGAGAAAAGTTGTATGTGAATCACTCGTACATAACGCGTTATATGAGAATACTCCTACAACGCGAAACCAATCTACCGTGTTATAGAGGGTATTAATTCATTTATAGAACATTTACAGGAAATCCCATTTATGACTCAATTATAGCGCCCATTTATAGCTATATTCTCCCACAATACATTTAGGTACCCCGATTTTAGATCCACCGCACTTGATATTACGTATAAGTATTGATCGCGAGGCCAGACTTTGTGTCTACAGCGAGTATAACATGTACGATGGTTATACTATAGGCATCTATACAGGTATTATATAAGAGGGGCAGAATCATTGCCGACACCAGTGTCCTTTAACATGATCGATATACTAGTCCATTGTTTACGCTCCCCGTGTAGTGAATTACATAAATCTACGGGAAAATTACGAAGTATATTCGATGTTAGAAATTTAGAATCTTATTGTGAACCTACAAATATGGCAAATGATAATTTTATACTTCTACAATTTAATGAGTATTTAAGGTATAATATTCTAAAGTAATTTTTATATGTTGTTCCCATTTAGTATATTAAAGTGAAACGTTCCGTCCAATAATGAATAAAGGCGTATGTTTATTAAAAATGGGACTTGTACAACGTTTACATCTAGTGATATATTATTTATGCGATTTTAAGATGTGGTCCATGGTCGCGATCTGTGCCACTGTGGTTTTTATATGTTATCCACGTTCCGCGACTATGTATGTTGTGCAACTTGGGCCGGCTTATCCCCCAACACAGGGTGAAGTGTGGCCGGAGCCCCAATTTGAAGTCAAAGGGAAAGAGTTTTATGTGTTTCGTCCTTCAGTCTTCAATGTAACAGTAAGTTATCAACACATGTATTTTTTAATTATAATTTATAGGTAAACGCTTGACCTCAATCACACCTGGTGCAAGGTGAAGATGAGTCCGATGATGAGCCGCGTTCGCCCAACAAATGCCTATTCACTTTTCTCTTAAAGACTCACTCAGGTCATAAGCTCGCGGAAATATTACTCTAAAAGTATAATCCACTCCTTAGCTGCTCGCATGATGAATGTAGAAGCAAATCAACATCCACCACATACGGATGGTATCCGACACTATTAATACTTGTTTAACAATGCTAAATGAGCCATTCATCCATTTTTGTACAATTTATTTAAAATCACATGCGATTTAAAAGTCCGCTATTTTTAAAAAAATTAAATTGGCACTACCACAAATATAAATTCTTAATATTTTTATTATAATAATTGGTTTATTTTTGTGTTATAATTATTGCCCAACCAAGGGTCATTTTCTGCTCGATGCCGAACATTTTCTTCAGAAATTCAGCTCAATTTGAGTTAACACGTCCCCGGCGGCGGCTGAATTCGCTGTCTTCGGCACCTGACGGCTCTGTAAAATCAAATTTGTCTCATCGGGTGGCGCCGTTTGTGCATAATCGCATACCTCTCATTAAGTGCTTCTGCCGACTGTGCCTGCGTTCATTTGCAAACTTTTTTTCTTTTTATTAGCAAAAAATACAAATGTAATTGATTTCTTTCATTGTACCATAAATGGTACACGCCGCCCGATGGAACAGTCCTCAATGTACCATTACTGGTACATGCCGGCGGGAAAGTGTTGATAGTGAATATTTATTTATTTTAAAGGGAAACATACAGCAATATAAAAATGATAACAAAATACACAAAAATGTTACATAAGCCAACAAAGTTTCCACAAAAATTAGTACAAAAATAAAAATCAAGCTAATAAATAACAATAAAATAAAATCAATCAAATATACATACATATATGCAGTAGCGGTCATTCCATAGATGCATTGAAGAACTGCATGCCCTGACGATAAATAAATCTTGACTAAATTCCTTAAAGTTAAACAAAAAACAACCATTTATATTAAAATATATTCTATATTCACGTTACCTATCTTTTATATGAAAGCAATATAATATTTACTATCATAATATAATATACAAATTAATTACGCAAATTTTACCTACCCTGTCTAAATACCCTATGCACGTCACTGCATATATGTATATTATACTATATAAACAATTTAATAGCTTTAAAAAAAAATTTGAGATGATTTAAATTACCTTACAACTTACAATAAGTAATAATATATCGTGACGCTATATCACTTGCGGGGTGAGCAGATATACATTAGTGGCTGTATCCAATTTGAGCTTATCTGTCGTGTACAACGTGACCAGTAGCATAACTAATCGCCGTTCTCAGTTACCAAAGTTTCCAAATGCGGATTACATTGTTGTTATTATGCGGGTGCGCTGTCAAATACAATATTCAATAATGCCGTATTTTTTAAAGGTAACAAACAATACTTGTGCTATACTTAAGAGAGCTATCGACCGCTACAATAATGACTGGAAGAACATTTATTCAATTGCTAAACGGTACCGCAAGGACAAATCGCCTACCATTCATAATAACAAGCTGAATCCGTACTATCAAGGCTATGTTAAAGAACTGAAGGTAGATCTAGAAAACCCATGCGAAATCTACCCACAATTCGACATGGATGAGCGATGTAAGTATCTACATCTTTTAGATTAACTTTGAACCTCTGTATGAAAGTTTGTATTCGATGTTTTTTTATACAAAGAAGTAAGAAACGTTTATTAAGAAAAAAACAATATGTAAACATATGTAGTATAGAAATAATAAATAAAACTCTTGAAAATAGATAGCGAGCCGAGTCGCATCACTATTACCCATACTGCATTGTCCGCTCCAATTCACACGGATCATAGATGGGCAAAATGTAATTAGATCAATGATTACAAAATGTAGTCGTAATTTTAATTTCGGTGTTTAAAACATAGGCAAATATAATCATATTAATAATGTAAAATGTAATCGTAATCGCTTTTCATTAATCTGATTGCATTTTGCCCATCTAGGACACGGTGTCGGATTGGAGGAGGGATATCAAAAATTTCACCCTTAATAGATACCTACGATGTATAATTTTTTTTTATTGAGGGGACAAAATGCTGTTGGCCGTGAAAGGCATTTTCAGCTTCACCGGGCGAGATGGCTGAGTATTATAGTTGCACAACTAGAAAGTTATGGGTTTGGTGACAAAGCAAAGGTAATTTGGATACGAACCTCGACTTGGGTGGTCGGTCAAAAAAAGAACTTGGTGGTGATCTACTAGCGTTTCGGAAGCGACTACCTTGAGAAGAGACATCGAAAGAAACTCAAGGCTACGTGGGCTATGTCAGGCAGTTATATATAAAGATGGATTAGCATATGGTATGCTTTTGATCTCGACTTTTTTCTTTTCAGATAGTCTTAGTGTCGCATCGATATCGAAATTAAAGAGTCCGTCCATTTGGGGCATCATACGGGGATTGGAAAGTTGGTCACAATTATTATATTTCTCTAATAATTTCCAAGTGAGTTCTTACCATTTCTAAAGTACCTACGGATCACACACTGATCTACTGATTGGACGCCCAGGACTCCGAAAAAACAAAAGATTATTACTGTTGAGATAAATCATGGATCATAACTCAGATGTAAGCTCTTTTGATAAGCAAAGGAGCCTCTATACTGTCCGCCTCTGTAATTTAGTAAATCTGCGACGATCTGGCCCAAATCAGTCGAGTAGTTTTATTATTGGTAAAGTTTTTATTCAATACTATCATGGAATACCAGCTCTGCAGAGACCAGTAATCTGTGACATAAGCCAAGACGGTGTCTTTGTTAGCGGGGCATATCATTTTCATTTTATTTTTGCTTTGTAACACAGAAAGACTAGTTGCTGTGGAGATCTTCGTACCGCCTAATAGACAATGAATGTCGTGTTAACTTTTAGCTAAACCTATCCTCTTAATCTCTCCCCTTTCCCTTCCCTTCCTCTACATCAATCAACTGTTATATTTCAATCAATTTACACAAAATCTTAACAAGCTATTAACCTAAATCTACCTCATGAATCACTCTGAATGTTGTATTTGAAATTTCATTCAGCTCGTTGAGTTATATCGCGAACAGTCATAAGAAGTCATCTATATCATAAGAATGATAAAACACCTACTCAGGCAAAATTGAAGCTAATCCAACTTGTATAATCTCAGGAAATTTTTGTAAATGTAACGAAGATTACTGACCACCCGCAATATAAGCATCGTGGCTTATTGCTGGATACCGGCAGGCATTACATCTCCTTGAAGAATATCAGAAAGACTTTAGATGCTATGGTTATGAATAAAATGAACGTTTTCCATTGGCATATGGTAGATGACCAGAGCTTTCCATACCAGAGCGAAAAATTCCCAGAATTAAGGTTAGAACGTTCGGCTATATTCCGCTCATTCCGTCATTTTTTTTTAATTTGATTTGGCGCAAATACTGCGCCGTACGTCCGCAACTGATGAAAAGTACAATGCAATACAAAATCCGAGTACGACCATATAGAGACAACTATTTGCCATTAGTCGCCGCGAATCTGCTGTTTTATACAAATGTCTTGCATGCTTCATTTAAAGAAACCAATATCAAAGGAAGAAAGCAATATTCTCACCGGAAGACCGTTCCACTATCCAATGATAGATAATTAATTAATCCTATTATGTTATGATAGATGATACGGTCGGTAGACTTGAGAGAGTCTTCTGCCCGAATGAGAAGAGGGTGGCACGAATGTATCCTACGCACCGCCTGACAGAGAGGCCTAGACAAGTGCGCTCTTTACACTGATAATTCTCAAATGGAGCCTGAGAAAACCTAGTCGTTGGTCGGGTCGTAGGAGGAATAAAACTCTCCAGGTCCGGCTAGCAGCGACTTAAATGATAACCTATAAGAAGAGTGAGGAGATAAGGAGTTTTATCCAGTAGGAGTCTGACTTATCAGAGCCACCGTCATCACAGTGACCCTGACGGTTAAATTCAGGATTTTGGCCCGGGGTTCCGATAAATGCCAGACAAAGATTGGAGGACTTTAAAAGGCAAGGATTAGGTGTTGGTCACCGTTGCTAAGCCAAAAGTGCCAAGTTGATATAAAACAGGCTCACGGTTTGTAAAGTAATTTATGTTAAGTATTTTTACTTTGTTGGTCCAAGATTTTAAAGTGTTATAATAAGTTGTTTGTTTTGCAGTGAAAAAGGTGCTTACCATTACACATTGGTATATACAAAAAAAGATGTTCAAATGGTTATTGATTATGCAAGGGATCGTGCTATACGTGTGGTCCCAGAATTCGATATACCTGGTAAGTTGTTATTGATAAAATCCTTAGGATTATAAAATTATATCTATTGAACTCAACGTAGCTTTGAGTTTCTTTCGGCGTATCTTCTCAATGTAGTCGCTTTCAAAATTCTAGTTGATCACCGTTAGGTTTTTCACCTGGGTTCGTACCCACAGGGGTGCTCTTGCGTTGCCACCCAACCCATAAATTCGCTAGCTGTGCTTTCTAAGTTGTCGCCCTTAAGCCCTGTGAAGTTGTAAATGTCTTTACTGTCCAATAGCAACGAAAAAAAGCATCTTCGTAAGCGGGATAATTTTATAATAAAGATTTGATATATTCGAAATGATGATGATGATGTCCTGGCCGGTTTCGGCCACTGCGACTGTTTCAACGCCGATTAAGAAATTCGAGGTCCAGTTTTCGGAAACAGTCAATTGCGCAGGAGATATTTAAGTGCATAACTGGACGTGCTGCCAGAAAAGCACTCTCTCGTCCGAACGCCCTCAGGCCCGATGGAAAGGAGAACCAGTACGATCGGGAGGGAGCGGGATGCAGGTTTGGTCGAGTGTTCCTTCTCTGAACACCTGGTTGAATTGCGGTGTTAAAGAAATACCTTAGTCGCCTCTTACGACACCTCAGCAAGAAGAGGGGGGTGGTATTCTATTCTGCCGGCAGCCACCACGGCTTAAAAAAAAATCGGTTTCGGCTTATTCGAAATAATGTATGTATAAAAGGACTTTCCAATAGGCAGCGGTAATTAGGACTAGTCAAATTAATTTTGTAAAGTTTTTTATTCCGGAACGCAAAAAAGCTTAACACTTGAAACTGTGTGTCTTGCATTTTTGTGTCTGTAACATTGTAGCTCTTTCAGGAATAAACCTATTTTGATTTAGTTTTTTTTTATGTGTGAAAAGGGATATGTAAGAGAGTGGTCTTAGGTATGAAAAAAAACTGATCAACTGCTTGAAGACAAACAGCTCTTTTCTAGCTGTTGACGGAATGTAAACCGCATTTACAGGTTTAGTTGATTCGAAATTTAGTATCCTATGATTTCAATGATATTTAATGACCTGATTACTTGACTTGACGCTGCAGCATCATCTGAAAGCAGCATTACACTCAACTCTTCATTATTTTACAGCAGAAGTATCATAATTGAGCTCATTGGCATGATTTCAACGATAACGTTATAAATAGATAAATAATTGAGTCAAGGGCTGTTTTACATATTTAGTTTAAGTGTTATTTGCCATTACGATAAAATATTTATTGACCCGCTTTATCCAGGCCATACTCGTTCTTGGGGAGCTGCGTACCCTCAAATCCTGACTCAATGTTATCAAAACCACAAGCCCAGCTCATTGGGACCGCTCAACCCTATCCACAACGAAACCTATCTGTTGCTGCATGATTTACTCCACGAGATCCAGAACTTGTTCCCGGATGAATATATACATGTGGGAGGAGATGAAGTTAATATGAATTGCTGGTAATCTATACTAATATTATAAAGCTGCAGAGTTTGTTTGTTTGTTTGTTTGAACGCGCTAATCTCAGGAACTACTGGTTCGATTTGAAAAATTATTTTTGAGCTGAATAGACCATTTATCGAGGAAGGCTTTAGGCTATATAACATCACGATTCAATTATTAGGAACGAAGAAATAATGGAAAATGTGAATAAAACGGGGAAAATTATTCATCCTTGAGGGCTTCCATTGCGTGCGCTGCAAAAACGGTTTAAGATACCAAAAATATATGTAAGAAAGAATTATTCCTCTTGAAATGATCTAAAAAAATGTCCCGGACAGTATATGTCTATCTTTTAAGATTAAGTCACTAGAACCGTTTTTATGGTAAACAAATTTGGTCGAAATTAATGCATTATTTGTTAAGAGTTGTATCAACGTAATAATATTAATCTTTATCCAAATAAATGTGTTGTTGATTAAGAGTATTTAATTGTGAACAAAATTGTCTTTGACATCACTTAATTTCAATGAACATCTTAGAATATATTACAAAACCTTATATAGCAAAACAACGTTTGCCGGATCAGCTAGTTAGAAATATTTTTAAAGGGATATATCATATCTCATTTATTGTATACCATAAAATATAAAGGATAGTAGGAGTTTGTTATTTTTCTAAACGACGGTTTTAAGTGTGATTGATTTAAAAAATAATAGAGATATAAAATATAAATATATACCCTAATTTCTACCCATCCATGAATAAATATTAACATTTGCCATTGATGAAGTTGTAATGAAAGATATATACATAGAGCCTTTTCAATAAAAGTTTTTGTTTGAAATAGAGAAAAATACTGTGTACTATAAAATTTACCGTCGGATTGCACAAATAAGCACCAAGGCGATGAAGAAGAGAAGGTAATAAAGAAGATTACGTCTGTTGTTCTCCATGAATACGAAACATTACGAAGGGAAATGCTAGATTTACGAATTCAAAAATGTTTAAAGTAAGGCTGGAGTCAGAAAATTGAGTACCTAGGTAATAGGACAGTTTTTTGGTCTTGCATAGAGAGCGTCAAACACAATCCTTGTCCGGAAGGATTTAATTCTGTCTAATCCTAGTGACTAACAGGGAGATACTCTGCATTCATCCAATTCATGAGATCTAGTCGATAAAGCCTTACCAGAAAATGATAAGTTAAATAAGTGTAGACGTATAGTGTTTAATATTTGTACACAATTAGTCTTTTTTAGGAAATCTAACCCTGAATTGGTGAAATATATGGCAGAACACCATTTGTCTGCGGCGAAACTTCATGCGATGTTTATGAGGAAGGTTATACCGCTGCTAGACAATAAGTCCGTTCCTATCGTGTGGCAGGTTTGTTTTATTTGACAATCTTATTTCACAAATCGTATATAGTAAAAAAGAAAGAAAAGAAAGAAAAAGCATTTATTTGTCACACAACATGAAAGGATAGGTTAATCAAGGTAGAAAACAACAAATAACTGCGACAAATGGAAGTCAGCTTCGCAAATGCTAGGTAACCAGCAGAGCCACCCAGCATAAATTATCCAATATTCATGGCTGTCGTCATCATTACCAGCAGCAACCCATCCCCTTGTCCCTTCGTGGAGATAGGCCTTTCCTATTAAGCACCACTAAGCCCGGTCTTCAGTCTTCTCATTTAATCCTTTCCGAATACCTTCCATGTGTCATCACTCTGCCTTACCGGAGGGCGTCACACGGTACGCCGTATTAGTTTTGAGCAAACCTTAGCGTAACATCTTCCCTTGCCTACATGACCCTTAAGATCTTTCAGCTGCACAGTGACATTACCTCACTTAGAATTTTTAATCGTTTGTATAATGACAAGTGTTCTGAAAAAATATATAGCCTCATTCTACCCTCTCTCTTTCATAACAGAACCACGCGCGCTAGGTTCCCCGTGCCACAGTTTTATGGTGGCTTCTATAATTTCAACTAGAACTAAGATGTTCTCTGACCATTGCCTTTGTCGTTGCATTGGATTATGGAATGATCTCTCGGCGAACGTGTTCCCTTCATCCTATGATATTGGGTTCCTTAAGCGACGCGTGATATGATATTTCTGTAGGCCGGCATGATCGCGGCGAATTTCAATAGACGGTTGTCTCTCGATAGCCGTACTCGGTTTTCTGTACTATCCATCAGGTACAGTGCCGACACTTTGTCGAGTCAGAGTAAAAAAAAATAACTTAAAGTTATTTTTATTCTCTATTGGTTACAACACAGAACTTCGGCAGCAAAAAATTGTATTTTTAGAACATAATTTTATTTCGTAGACCGTTTATTTCACTCAAATGTCGTACAAAATGTAATACGGCAGTCTCTTAAGCTTTTAATATCGAACGTTAACTATTTTTTTATGATTTATAGGCAAATGCTAGACGCTAATCAGATTTGATGGAAGGTAAATGTGAGGCCGTTAATAGGCCGTGTTTGCCTAACAGATCCTATTCACTCTTCTACTAAAGGCTCCCAAATAAGACCGTGGCAAAATAGACCTGGGAGTGCATTTTGCTTCTTTTTTAATGTATATAAATTACATTTTGAAATTATATTTACAGGAAGTTTTCGATGAGAACGTGCCTTTGTCGAAAGAAACACTCATTCAAGTTTGGAAATATGTGTGGACCAACGAAATGTATAAGGTTAGTCTATACTACATTTTAAGGAGCTTAAAGTTGTCAGTTACGAAAATTTGTGATAGATATTACAACGCTTAAAGGCAGTGATCACCTCAAAAGAATGAAAATTCGTAGTAATGGTTGTTGTCAGCGACGTGCATAGGGTGCATTTGGACAGGGTGGGCACAATTCGCGTAATTAATATGTTTATTATATTATGGTAGTAAATATTATATTTCTTTCATAGGAAAGACGGTGTGAATATAGAATAGATATGAATATAAGTGATTCATTTTTTTGTTTAACTTCAAGCAATTTATTCCAGACTTATTTATTATAAGGGCATGCAATGCTTGCATGCATCTATGGAATGAACGCTACTGGTCGTTGTTCACATTGCAAGTCCTGTAACAATGCAGATCATGAAATTTTTTTGTTTAATTGTCGTCATTTTGGAATAATAAGGCTTTTATTGGTTTCGGAACTGGAAAAAATCTACAAAGAAGTCCCAAGGACCTTGAAAGAAATATTATCAAACAAAAAGTGCTTTGTGCCTATTTACGATTTTATTAAAAGTACGATAAATAAAATCTAACCTGAACATTAAACCATCAACGAGAGGCTCAAAAGGGCTTGTACCCAGAGCCGTAAAACTTAATATTAAAAAAAGGCAGTGATAAGTCCATCACATAACTTTATTGCATCAAAACTTAATAATAAGCAAAATAAACTAAAAAAATTAGTAATAATCTAGTGAGCAACATTTGCAAGGCGTGGTCGATCGAGACATCACACAAATTGTCTCTTCCCTGCCGTCCACTGCGGCTGGTGCGCAAGTGATCCGTATAACCATTACGGCGTCTGCGAGAGTGAGCCGGCAGAGTGCATGCCAATACATATATTACAACAATATATTATTCAATATATAATATTATTTACAAACTGAGCTTCCAGTGTTTTGGTATATTGAATTGATATTCCTTATTTAATTCCACCAGCCCCATTTCATCACAAAACCACTAGAAGCCGTGTCGAAGACCATCAATATATGGGGAATGTTTCTTATATTCGCTTCTAAATTCGTCATACAGTTTTTAGTTTTTTTGGGAGTCGAAGCTGCTCGCGTCCGTAGGCTTTACCCTAGTTTCCCTACACGTGACTCCTGGGTGGTGCTAAACGAGCAGCAGCGAGGTGGTAGGGCGCCGGTGCCCGTCTGGATCGCGACCACAGTGCATGGGTGTAAAGCCCGTCATAGTGACCAGTTTCGGCTTATCGCGTTTCGGGATCAGCTTGTGTATATCCAGTAGCTCATATACCTAGAGACCTTCTGTCGTGGTATATGTGGGCCGACATGACGATGTAGACTATCAATGGATTTTCATCCTTTGATAGTCGCTTTCGTTTTTGGACTACACTGTACTTACCATCAGGTACTCTGTAGTCACTATGTCGAACCAGTGTAAAAAAAATAGTTAGTAGGAGTTTGACACACCGGGGTCGCTGCCCTCACAGTGGCCCTGATGGACCTATGCAGGGTTATTCCATGGGTTACCAAGAAAAAAAGACATAGTCCTGAGATATTTTTCAACCATCAACACATTTTCTGGTGTAATCTATACTAATATTATAAAGCTGAAGAGTTTGTTTGTTTGTTTGTTTGAACGCGCTAATCTCAGGAACTACTGGTTCGAATTTAAAAATTCTTTTTGAGTTGAATAGACCATTTATCGAGGAAGGCTATAGGCTATATAACATCACAATGCAATTATTAGGAGCGAAGAAATAATGGAAAATGTGAAAAAAACGGGGAAGATTATTCATCCTTGAGGGCTTACATTGCGTGCGCTGCGAAAACGGTTCAAGATATCAAAAATATATGTATGACAGAGTTATTCCTCTTAAAATGATCTAAAAAAATGTCCGGGACAGTATATGTCTATCTTTTAAGATTAACTCACTAGAACCGTTTTTATGGTAATCAAATTTGGTCGAAATTAATGCATTATTTGTTAAGAGTTGTATCAACGTAATAATATTAATCTTTATCCAAATAAATGTGTTGTTGTTTAAGAGTACTTAATTGTGAACAAAATTGTCTTCGACATCACTTAATTTCAATGAACATCTTAGAAGATATTACAATAAATTATATAGCAAAACAACGTTTGCCGGATCAGCTAGTATCTAATAAAACATTATCTTTTAGATCCTGTCTTCGGGGCACCGCGTGATATTCTCTTCTTCGTGGTATCTGGACTATTTGAATTTCACATGGGAAATGTTCTACAGAGACGACCCTCGGCTCATGGTTTACAGCTACAACCAGAATGTTGACCTTACCAATATTGTGGGGGGTGAGGCTTGCATGTGGGGGGAGATGGTTGATGACTCCAATGTTATCAGCAGGTTTGTTATAACAACAGCGTATAATAAACATTCAAGGACCCAATTAAACGGCTATTATCGTTTATATCATTTCTTGGGTATTATTTTTAATCCCCGACAGAAAAGACGGATACAACAGATTTAGCGCATGTATCTGTGGATGTGTTTGGCTCTGTGTATTTGTATTTTCTTATGTATTATTTTATTGTTGACTTATATCTGTTTTTTTCTTTAATTAAAAAAATAGATTTAACTTTTACGGACAATTACACAGATTATCTAGCCCCAAAATAACCTTGTGATTGAGCTATGAGTACTAGACAAAGGTACAAATACAAAAAAATAAATACTTACGTAGTCTAAAACTTTCTACCCTAATTCTTTCTTTATGCACTAAATTATACATAGGCGCTTATTATCTCTTTCAGATCGTTATGAGTTCACTGAAATAAACTAAAAACTGTTTCCCGCGATTATTGACTATCCTGATTGTTGTTGTTTATTATATTCGCCAAAATGCAGGCAAAGGAACATGCCATACAGCCTTATCTTATTTATATTATTTCTTTTTATATATTAGGTCCTTACATATGAAATTGGCGTTTTTCGTACTGGCCACTTTAATCACAAATTTCTCCTCTTTGGTAAGGAATTCCAAATTCAAATTTGTACAGCTATAGACTCATGTATTTGTGCTTCGATGATCGTCATTCATTTGTTTTTTCTTCTGTTTTTTTCTGTTTGCATCACTCATTTTACAAAATGGAAAACTTAGAATATCGCATTATTTACGAGTACGAGTTCCGCCGTGGCACTAGTGCTGCGGAAACAACTCGAAGGGTGATTGATGTGTATGGCGGTCGTGTTGCAAAAGAAAACACAGTTCGTTTTTGGTTCCAACGTTTTGTTCTGGAAATTTCGACCTGCAGAACAAGCCCCGTGGACGGCCTTAGACTCAAGTTGATAATGAAGAGTTGGAGGCTATTGTGGAAGCGGATCCATCGCAAACCACGTCCGAGTTAGCTGCAGGCTGCGATGTTAGTGATAAAACTGTTTTAATTCACTTGAAGCAAATTGGGAAGATTAAAAAGCTTGAAAGGTGGGTACCTCACGAATTGACTGAAGCAAACCGGCAAACGCGCGTCGACTGCTGCGTTACATTACTAAACCGGCACAATAATGAAGGTATTTTAAACCGAATCATTACCTGTGATGAAAAATGGGTTCTTTACGATAATCAGAAGCGCTCAGCGCAATGGTTGGATCCTGGCCAGCCAGCCAAATCCTGCCCCAAGCGAAAATTAACCCCAAAAAAGTTACTTGTAAGCGTTTGGTGGACTAATGCCGGTATTGTTCATTACAGTTTTCTCAAATCTGGCCAGACTATTACGGCTGATGTCTATTGTCAGCAATTGCAAACCATGATGGAAAAGCTAGCGGCTAAACAACCTAGGCTGGTCAATCGCTCCACGCCACTGCTGCTTCACGACAACGCTAGACCACACACTGCGCAACAGACGGCTACTAAATTAGAAGAGCTTCAATTGGAAAGTCTAAGACATCCTCCGTACTCCCCGGACCTTGCTCCAACAGATTACCATTTTTTTCGAAATTTGGATAACTTCTTGCAAGGGAAAAAATTCAACTCCGATGGGGCAGTCCAAATCGCCTTCAAAGATTTTATTGATTCCCGTCCGACTGGTTTTTTTTAGTAAAGGGATCAATGAACTACCTATGAGATGGCAAAAGTGCATAGAAAATAATGGTTCATACTTTGATTAATTAAATATATTATATTAAAAAATATTCGACTTTTTGTTCCTCCCATACAAAACGCCAATTTCATATGTAAGGACCTAATATTTACAAAGATCAAAGCCATTTCTATTTTTGATTCTCCTGACACTTGTTAGCTCAGCGCCCCTGCCTGCCAACAATTATATACAAATACATATCCATGACCAGCAACAAATTAATTTGCTAATCAAAATGCACTTTATAGATTTACTACATACATAATTCGTATTAAAATTACATATCAGCCTGTCAATAAGAAACTTTTTTAAGTAAAAAAAGTATCGAATAAGAACATAAGTGTTTCCACAGAACCTGGCCACGAACAAGCGGTGTAGCTGAAAGATTATGGAAAGGCTTAAACTACAAGAACCCGCCCAAAGAGCTGGTGACGCCTTATGTACGACGGCGGATTGAGGAGCACACTTGCCGTATGAAGCGACGCGGTATAACAGCAGAACCCCCGAACGGCCCAGGATTTTGTTTTGGAGTACTTTAAACAGTTTTAAATTAGGTCAAGACAGCTAATTGAATACTTATTAAAAGTAATTTAAAAATCACAATCAGATCAATCAGTCTTAGATTGACCATTGCTAGAAACTTTAAGTTGTATCTAAAATTTCGGCATATTTGAAACTTCGATCAGACTGGGTCACTACTAGATATAGAAATAACATGATTCGATTTGACATTATGTATTTACTGTTTCATTGAAGTGTTATATGATAAGATTTGTATTATTTTCGAGGTCTTCTTTTGAACGGTTTGAGGACGCGGATTATGTGGCTTCATTGTGGGCCATTAGCCTTTTCAATTTGTTAATAAATTGAACCAACCAACGAATAATTTAATTTTAGTGGGCAGATTTGGTGCAACCAGAATCAGTGTCCTAAGTGAAATTTGAATTATTTCGTGTTTGCTATAGTAATGCTTTTAACGATGTGTTTAAGGCGAACATTAATATATCTAGAGACGTTCAATCGAAGTATATTATAGCCGGTATGACGAATGCGACTGTTGCTATATTCTCGAGTCTTGGCGGTCCCTGCTGTTTTTTGACTGTACTATACTTTCCATTAGGTACGATCGAGTCACTTTGTCGAGCCAGTATTAAAGCCAAAGAATTCCGGTACCAATATTCTTGCCAATATCATAGATTTTTCAATTCATATTGTTAAATATTCTATTGCGTATTTATTATTAACCGATCAGAAACAAGATGTAGATCAGGTTAGCTCCATATCTATCCACCATTATAGTTTTTAGCAGTCTTATGGTTAGTCAATGATATAACTATAATATTCGGGGCCAATTCAAAATACCATTGTATAATGATTTTATTCACAAGCAGCTTGTGATGTATAATAATGTGCTGCTTTGTAACGAACTTACTATTACGGTTAGGTATAGTTGCAGACTTAGTTAACGGCGAACGAAAGGAGTGGGACGGCATTACTTAGCGATTTATAAGTAAAGGAACTATCCTCCATACCTGGGCGCTTCTTCAAAGGTATACGTTATAATGCGTCCGGAGCAAATTTATCACGTTTATCTGCTTATTTTTTTCTCTCTCGTGTATTTGCGATTATTTTTCTCTTTCGCACAATCTTTTGCGTACATAAGCAAAACATTTGTCTATGGCGGGCGAGAAAGAGAAAAAAAATTGAGAATACATGTAAAAAAAGGATCTATAGACGTTTTCCGAAACATAAAACATTTGCTGGGGACAGATCATTAATATTGTCATTTGTGAGTACCACGATAACACCACGAGTTGGCGCTCATTTATCAGCTGTTTCTTTCTCCGAATACCATGTATGTATTTAAAGATGACACTCAATTAGAATAAGATATATAAATAATAACAATCTTAAATTCGTAAAATAGCCTCTACCCCAAATATATTAATAGATCAAAAAATACCAAAGTTTTTTGAATTAGTAGCAAAAGGAATATACAATATTAAATGATCTGTTGCAGATAAAAAAAGCTTATCAATTTTACATAATAATATTAGGGATCCAAGTATTACATTGTGTGACGTTTTTAATAAGATTTTAAGACCAAATATATCCACCGAACTACCTCCAGCCGGTATATTAAAACTACTACAATTATCACGAAACAATAATTCATTATACGTATGTTAAGCAGTTTAATTAAAGCTCCTCACATGAAAGTTAAATATTTAAAAATATATTTTACAACAATATACCATTATCAACTACTTATTAATTGAATTTTTTTTACAAAATAGCACTACCAAACACAATTTTTGTATAGCAAAATTAATATGCAAATCAAACCAATGTTTGCTGGCTGAACCCAAAGATTTATTATATAACAGATATTATATTTTAAAAGTGAAAAAAAAAATTCACATTTTCCCAAAATAAAAAAAAATCCAATCAATCTTTGAAGTAAGTATATAATGTTAAATATAGATATAATTACATGATATTATATATGATATTAGGAATTAAAAGCCTTAATTATGCCTTAAAATGTTAAATGAGAAAGAATTTGCATAAATGTTAAATTACACTTGTTGAAAATGCCTTTGCAATTTATATAAAAATAATTATAATGATTGTTACAAATTCTCTAAAAGTGATTACTGAAAGGGAAATATTGTAGATAAATGATATGATCGGTTATAGACTCGAGCTATTGCGATTTTTAATTATAAAATCCTTGTAATCTTTACCTTTTGTTAAAAGAGATAAAAATGCTTAAAACTCTTTGGTTCAAAAGTTTCGATTTTGGCGCCATCACTTATATATTTTTTTTAAATCAGAAGTCATGACAAAAGTTTGTAAGCGGCTTGCTTTTCAGATTAGTTTAACAATGAATTATATGAAAAACACAAAAATACGTATTACAATAATTTAATTTGTTTATTTGTACAAACAAGTGAAATAAATATATATACAAGTAATCTCAAAAATTTATTTTTTCCTTGTGACATCTATTTTCTAAGGTATTTTATTATAAATATTTTAAAATTCATCACTGTATGCATATCTGTTGGTAGAATAAAACTAGCTATTATTATAAAATAATCTCTTCGGAATTCTTGTATTTTGAACTCGAGATTCAGATCAATTAATATGATACGAAATAGGAATGATGACATTGAATAACGTACGTAAATAGATATTACAAATCGACTTTTTTGGTCGATTTTTTAAAATATTTTTTCACTATAAATAAAGGCTATTTTTTATAGATCCAACGAAAATTACCATCATTAGCGAAAGGGGGTGAATTGAAAATACGCGGACCGGAACTGATCATAGACAACGAAAATTGCTAACGTACCGGTTTTGTATTATCGATTTTTAAATTGCAACGACTGCTCTCTATTTATTGTTTGTCTATGAAATTTAGTAAACAATTTCGTTGAACATGTGCGAGTTGTGTTTATTTTTTATTTTATTTACTTAGGAGCATGGTTTCTTTTGTTTGAAATTATAAAATGTCTGGCTACTTGGAAGTAAAATATCCTTGCAGATCAAATCCTTTTAAGGTAATGCTTTATTTAATTACGAGCGGTAAAATATAACGTCGGACGATCGTAGCAAATCTTGTTATTTTTTAGTCATGGAAGAGGCAATGGTGTATTTTGCGGCCAAGCCCGACGAGTTCTGGGGGCTCTTTAGCGGTTTACTACAGCGAGGCGGGAGCTGCGGCAGGCTGCGTGGAGCTACCATTCGGTTGTGTCGTTAAAAGGGCGAAGTCCCGATCCCGCCCTTATGCTTTCGCAATATTTACCGCCGACGAACCTTGCAAGCCGCGGGTGTTGCTTGCTTCGCAGACTTTCCACGACGCTCAAATGTGGATGGAGAAAATAAGGAATCTTTTAAATGGCAGCAAATTTTTAGGTGAGTTTGACTCTTTACAAGCTTTTTAAATATCGATTATGAAGTCGAATTTGTACATAAAACATGATATTAAGGTCAGGGATTGTTTTAAAAATATGCACTGTCGTAATTTCGTAATGAAATCAGTGGAAAAGTCACTGAATGTTATTCAACCCCTATTCCTTTAATAGAGGGCTGTTTTATAATATGTAAGTCTATTACTGACTCAAATTTTCTTAGCTATTTTGAATAAAAATAATTAACAAATTATAGTCGGTTTTGTATTCAAATCTTTTGCTGCTGTATTTTAATTAAGGAGGATGTACATTGGAAGCAATGCTAAAAAAATATCTAAAAAACACCCAAAGATGATATGGATTGACAACTTAAAAAATATAGTTAGGAACAGATCAGGACAGAGAGCAGTGGCTACTTGAGAGGTTTATGTTCATCAGTGATCTGAAACCAACTAAAAGGCACCTGTATCTTGGGTGTAGTTATTTATGTCACATAATATGTTACATGCAATTTATATCTGCTGCATAGCTCCAATCTTAACTTTTAGTGAATATATAGACCAGAAAACAATTACAAAGTAAAAAAAACTTAAACACTGACTAAAGTCAACACCAGCTACCAAGAAACGTCACTTCTAATTATTCAAAAACATGCATAATAAGGTGGCATCTTGCAGAAGCATAAAAATGCATTGTTCTGTTATGCTTGTATATTTAATAAAAATATTGACTTATTGTTCTAGCTTGAATTCTGAGATTTCTATTCTGGTAATTACCCAATTTGAAGTCAATATATTTATTGAATGTCCAAGCATAACAAAGTAAAGCTTTTTACACTTTTATGGGATGCTCACAACTCCTGAAATGGAATATTTATTGTCAAAATGTGCTACACAACATTCAATTTTTACCTTTGGCTTAGATTAGTTTGGAAATTTTGAATGTTGCTTTTCATTTTATAACATAGCATGACTTCGTATAGAAAATGTTATATTTCATTCTTTGTTATAATAATTTCTTCAAAAGTACTACTTATTAGCTACAAAAAAACCTACATCTCAGATAAGAATGGCAAATATAAAGTTGAAGGACAAGAAGTTTTCTCAAGGAATTTTTTTTACATAAATATGCATATTACTTTGTATTATTAGTATATTTTTGAAATTAATTTTTCCCTTCATTCATTATGTTGTTTTTAGTTTTGTTTACATTTATAAAACAAGTCACCAAGTAAAACGCAACATAAAATAGTTTATTAGGTCATCATTAGTAAATCAAATAATTAAAGGAAAACAATAACTGAACTAATTTTATTATTTTTGAGATATAAGTTCCCACTCATGAAAAAAATATGTAAGACCAAGACAATATAATATTTTGCCTTTTCAAGTTTTGCCATTGTAAGCAAATTTTCAAAATATGGCCACTTTATACTTGAAATATATTTTACCTTTTAATAAATATTTGTCAGATTGTTATATTTCATTTTGTTGTGGCTGTGGTGACCCAAATAATGAACTGATCACCATGGACGGCAATATGAATGATTGTAGGTTTGAATCCTGGCATATACCTCTGGGTTTTTCCAGATTATGTGTAGATTTAGGCACTAGATACTCACCGGTGAAGGAAAATATTGCGAGGAAACCCACATGGCATATAATAGAAATGTCATGTGTAAGTATCATCATAAATTATTATGGGCTATAGCATGGTCTTCTGGCAAATGTTTTCCCACTCTCCTATGATATGGGCTCCTTTAAGCACAGCGTGAAGAAATATTTGTGCAGGCCGACATGAGTGCTGCAACTACTTATGGTTTTTTTTAACTGTTGGTAGTCATTGTCGTTTTTTGGAATGCACCATGCTTACCATCAGGCATGCCGAAACCAGATTTAAAAAAAATAGGTAGGCAGTGGAAATAACTGATAAGTGTCTATATCCTGCTACACCACAATTTCTTAATGACTTTACTTCTTTTTTTTTTAACATGTTTAATCATAGAGTAACAATGAAACATCAAAATAAAAATGTAGAGTTAAATTTTGATTAAATTGTTGCCTAAATGTTTCTTATTTTTGTGAATTCACATAAATGATCTAGTTGATATGTGGTAATTATACCAAGGTTCAGGTTGCTATACAATTGTAATTCTTGTAACATACTTGTTTATTTCATAAACTGTACATAACACATTGCATGTAAATAAAAAACAATTATTTATCATGTTTCCCAGAGTAAACCGAAAAACGTAAACAACTTGATGAGTTTCACCTACAATAAATCAAGTTTGTGTCATACTTGTTTGTTATATAAATTGTTTATTGCTTGCTAGCTTTTACGTGCAGGTTTGGCTATGTATTAGGGTTCCGTTCCTCGAAAGGAGAAATGAAACCCTAATAGGATTTAATTGTCATGTTGAAATTAATATCAAATATTCTTCTCTGCAGTTTTTTGTAACCCTGAAAAATCATACGTCTAAGTCAACAATATCAAAAGACATATCAATTTATGTTGTATATTTTTTTGTTTTCGTATGAAAGTCAGAACTTATAAGGTACTTCCCGTTGAGCTACAATCATGAAACATGCCAAAAAGTAATGACTTATCTCATGAATACAGGTAAAGTCTGAAAACTGTAAATGACATGACACATTTCTTCCTTGTTGCTTATTAAACACATATACAAGAACTTGAAAAATAAAATTTTAATAGATATTATGGTATAATTCATGTATTTTTCCAACGTATTATTACATATGTAAGATAAAAGAGTTCTTCAAGCTTTCTGTGTTGAAGATTCTATGTAGACTCGTGGCATTTTTATTGAATGTTTCTGTACTAACAAGTTAAATGTCAAACAAAAATACATATATTCCGTAAAGATATGAAAAAAAATTAAGAGGAAGGTAAAAGTAATTTACTAATACCATGAAATATTAAACCCATAGATTTTTTTTATATCAGAAATGCTAAGAGTTCTCAACTCAAATACAGCCTTGTATTTCTTTCACCGTTTTTTCTCAGGGTAGTCGCTTCTGAAACACTTGTAGATCACTGTCAGGTTTGTGTGTCTAGCTGGCCGCCGGAGTCGAGGTCCGTACCCACAGGGGTTCCCTTGCGTTGCCACCCACCCATAAATCGCAAGCTAAGCACCTTTAGTGATCGCCCTGTTTGCCCGGTGTAATTGTCAAGGCCTCTCTCAGCCACCAACATATTGTCCTGCCGAAAATAAAAGATAACTGTTCTTGGACTATCCTGTGCATTCCATCAAGTGTGGTGTAGTCACTTTGTAACCAGTGTAAAAGAAAAATATAGTTCTACTAGCTGACTCGGCAAACGTTTTTCTGCCATATAAATAATAGCAGACCAGCCACGCTTTGCTGTGACTGGTTTTTGAATAATTACTCAATCCAGTCAACGGATAGCGCCATCTTTTAGAATCGGTTGGATCTAACTGTAAATTATGACTGCTAAATAATAAACAAATAATTTGCAATAAAATAATATTGCGACTATGAATTGAGAAGAAAACTATCCTATCTTTTAAATTAGATCAAGCTTCACGTGGTGTGTAAATTTCATTAAAATCGGTTTAGTAGTTTAAGAGTCCATCGCGGACAAACATCGTGACAGGAGATTTATATATATTAAGATTAAGACTAGCGTAGTGGGAAATTATAATTAGTACTACGTGTTACAAATTTTGTTATTTATCGTGAACGCCAGCCATATCAAGAGTACACCGATTCCTCGTAAAAATTGTTAATTGGAGGATTTACCCTAATTAGTTTTAAATGGGTGTGAACAAACAACGTAAATGGAATGTGGAATGTTACACTAGCACTTATAAATGCACTAGTATGACATTCCACATATATATGAATATAATCTATATTACGCTACGAGGTTCAAATACTGATAGGGAGGCGCCCAGTGCACGATGCGCCGCTTGAGAGAGGTTCCCGAAGGGTGGGTCCTTTATTTCCACCCCCTTGAAGCAAGGAAGGCTGAACAAGGCTGTGTGCTCCCCGGGCTTCTGGACGAATACGGATTCCCAGGCCCTGGTGAAGCGATTAGGACACCCCGGGGGTTTTGGTCAATAGGAGTCAGGACACACCGGGGTCGACGCCCTCACAGTGGCCCTGATTCTATGCAGAATTTTCACCCTGGTTCAAAAAAAAAATAAGCCTTAACCCCTTGGCCTACATGATATCTGTCAATTGCGCGTACTGTAAACAAGAAATACGTTCGCGCGCCGCGTTCCTGGAAAAACTCGGAGGGTACATGCCGGGATAAAAACCTATGACCTCTCGTGTTGCCGCTGAGTGATACCTGTCCCTTATCTAATAAGTCACCACAGGTACAAAAGCCATTTACTAAAGTATACCTATTGAATACCTTAACAGGAATATATGTTCCTCTGACCAACATTTCTGTTAGAACGACGTCAATACCCCTGCTTGTCCCAAAAGGAGATATAACGTGATGACATGTAGTTAACCCGTGCATATAAATTGTATAATTTTCATACAATAACGCCATTTCATTGAATGTTAATAGAAAAGTTGAACAATGTAAAGTGCACATTGTAAACTGCTGACGAAGGTTGTTCATTTATATTGTATCTTTATATCGACGCGACGACGTGGACTGAAGATATAGTAATTTTTTTTTATTTATTTATTTAATGTAAAATATTAATATAATATAAAATAAAATAGTAATGATATCATTAAAAAATATATTATAATTTAGTAAAAAATTATAACAAGTATTATGAATTTTGGTTACGTAAAAGGATGTGGGTACAATTTAAAATAATTGGATCTTACGACAGTTGTAAAAAAGATAAAAATATTGGATAATGTACATCAGGGAGGTAAATAATTGGAGTTCCATGAAAGAGGATTGGATTAGTTCAGGTGGTAGGAAATGGCTTGACCCTGCCCACATTTATTCGGGCAATGCTCAACAGCGACAGGTCATGGAAGCAAAATGGGCAAAATGTAATCAGATTAATGAAAATGATTAACGATTAATTTTACGTTTTTTACCATTCATATGACTGCATTTTGCTCATTTATGTTTTAAACACTACAAAATCCCAGATTATATACACATTTATGATTTCTTAATATTTTAAATGGATTTAATCATGATTACAGAGCAAGATAATTATAATTACGACCACATTTTGTAATCGTTCATCATTAATCAGATTACATTTTGGCCAACTCTGCATGGAAGATAGTCTTTAAATTTTGTAAGGAGACCGTAAAGTTGAAGGAGGAGGCAGAAAGAGAGCGGTAGAGGCAATCAACATTTACCCCCTCTGTCCATCCGTTGTCCTCGCAAAACGGGTGACAGGAGGGAAGCCTTTTCTAGAAACCTCCTTCCCTAGTACGGACATGTAGCCTGCGTGACGCACTCCCTCAATAGCGTCAGCTTGATATAATAATTATTAAAATAAAAATGCTTCTTTCACGGGAACGAAGTCGCGGGCATAGCTAGTAAATGAATACAGTCAAAACCGTTTAGAACAACATACCAGTTATATTGATCCAGAACAAAGGTCCCGGCTGAATGCTATGGGACTTTTACGTCTGAAACATCACCGGTTTTTACGACTTAATATAAGTAGTCCTTTCGATGTCGTTATAACAGATTTTGACTGTATGTTTATCTTTGTCTATTATTATTTTTTATAATTATTTTATGATGCACTATAATACAGGGTGAACGGTAATGCGATACATTCCTTGATAGACGTTGTAGTACAGCTTATTTGGAGTCATTTAAGTCATATGACACCATGTCCGAAACTTATTATTTCTGAGATATTCAAGATTGAAGTATTTTTTTAAAAAACTCCAGTTCTTATGTTAGAATGTGCCCTTGTAGTGACGAATACGAAATAATGTTATTGTTTATGCTATATTCGTATAGCTAAATAATAATAATCTCATTTTGAATTAAAATTTGTAAGAAGGAATCGTAATTACTTAAGTAAAAGCTAAAAAACCAAGTACCATTTTGCAAAAAAATTATGGTTTTGGTAAATTAACGAAGAATTTCCAAGAAAATATGTATGGAATGATTCGTACAAATTACATAATTTTGTTCCTTGATTCATTGGCTATTCAAAGAAGTACAAATGTCATAACAAAATACTAAGAGGTTGATTTGCAACCCTAATAATAGAAGAAGTGACCCGTTTCCTAGAAATCCTCTTCATTATGTTACCGCGCACGTGAGCAGGTTTTGTTCGTTTGATGACACCGCCTTGCACTTGACACTGCTACAACAATAGGACTTATTAATATGAAGGACAATTTGCTCGTAGAAATTTTAGTTATCTGTTTCAGTTAGTTACAACTATCTTCTGAGTACAGGCCTATCTTTGCTTTCTAACTACTTCTCTTTTGATTAAAAACTTGAGAAATGGCTGCCTTCCGTAATGAAGAATACGCGAACATTCTGTACGTTTACGAATAATACGACGGCGACGCTGTAGCAGCGCAAAGAGAGTACATGCTGCGTTTTCCTTACCGACGTGTACCAAACGTAAGAGTGTTTTCGGGAACGTATCGACGCGTCCGTGAAACAGGGCGTTTCGCAGCGCGAACAAGCGATTCTGGTAGACCTCGAGTTCAACTTCCTGATAAAGAAGAAGAACAACTTGATTTATTTCGCATAAATCCAACAATCTTCACAAGGATTGCAGCTAGAAGCCTTGGATTATCCCAGTGGATGGTTTGGTTTACCGTACATACAGCAAGATTACATCCTTATCACTACACACCGGTCCAAGCTCTAGAAGAAGGCGATCCCGCTCGACGAATAGAATTCTGTCGTTTCATGCTAAATGCCGATATGGAAGATCCTCATTTTCTCGAGAAAATTCTGTGGACTGATGAGTCCAAGTTTGACCGTGACGGAATCACTAATTATCACAATTCACATTATTGGGCACCGAAAAGAGAGAATCCAAGGATGAAAAAAGAAAGGGCACATCAAAGAAGATTATCTGTGAACGTTTAGATGGGAATAATTAATGGCCAACTGATTGGGCCGTTCTTTTTTTCTCAAAATTTGAATGGGGAAACTTATGAACTTTTCCTAAGAAACCAAGTGAATCTTTTATTGGGAGACGTCCCCTTAGCCACGAGAAGAAATCTTATCTACCAACATGATGGCTGTCCAGCTCACTTTCGGTTCAGTGTACGCCATTGGATGAATCAACAACATCCACTTCGTTGGATAGGGCGCGGTGGACCTATTCCTTGGCCAGCCAAAAGCCCGGATCTGACCCCTTGCGATTTTTATTTATGGGGTCACATGAAGGATCTCGTGTATGTAACCCCCTAAAACAACGAGCAAGAGCTTCGTGAGCGCATGCAGAGGGCAGCTCAAAATATCCGGCAAAGTTTGACAACAAGTCACTAAAACAGAAATGAGAAACAGACTTCGAGCTTGTATTGGAAGATGGGGCTCACATTTTGAGCAGGACTTGAAATAATGTACCCAGATAATTAGCCAATAAATGTATTATTAAAATACTAAGTTTTTCATTTATTAGAACCCAAAAATACTAGTTGTTTGTGTGTCTTTTTATTTATTCATTTTTTTATTGAAGTATCTACTAGACATTTAAAATTCAAATAAAAAAATAAGTATGTAGTTTTTGTTGACACCTGTACCTTTTTGAATAGCCAATGAATCAAGGAATAGAATTATGTAATTTGTACGAAACATTCCATACATATTTTCTTGGAAATTCTTCGTTTATTTACCTAAAACATTTTTTTTTTGCAAAATGATACTTGGTTTTTAGCTGTTACTTAAGTAATAACGATTCCATCTTGCAAATTTTAATTTAAAATGAGATTATTATTATTTAGCTATATGAATACAGCATAAACAATAACATTATTTTGTATTCGTCACTACAAGGGCACATTTTAACATAAAAACTGGAGTTTATTTAAAAAATACTTAAATCTTGAATATCTCAGAAATTATCAAGTTTCGGACATGGTGTCATATGACTTAAATGACTCCAAATAAGCTGTACTACAACGTCTATCAAGGAATGTATCGCATTACCGTTCACCCTGTATAAATATTAGCATAGTATATAAATACTCTGAAAACAGCGATCAGCTGTGCGTCGGATCACGTATATCTTTTGCCGTGCCGTTGGGCTGTGGAATGGTCTTCTGGCAAACGTGTTCTGACCGTCCTGTGATATGGGGTCCTTTAAGCGTAGCGTGAAGAGATGTTTGCCCAGGTCGGCATGATCACGGCGACTATCGATAATGTTTGGTTTGTTTGTTTCGGAGTCGAAGCTGCTCACGTCCGTAGGCTTTACCCTAGTTTCCCTACACGTGACTCCTGGGTGGCGCTAAACGAGCAGCAGCGAAGTGGCAGGGCGTCGGTGCCCGTCTGGATCGCGACCACAGTGCATGGGTGTAAAGCCCGTCATAGTGACCAGTTTCGGCTTATCGCGTTTCGGGATCAGCTTGTGTATATCCAGTAGCTCATATACCTAGAGACCTTCAGTCGTGGTATATGTGGGCCGACATGACGATGTAGACTATCAATGGATTTTCATCCTTTGATAGTCGCTTTCGTATATGGACTACACTGTACTTACCATCAGGTACTCTGTAAACATTATGTCGAGCCAGTGTAAAAAAAAAATGTTTTCTTAACTGATGATAGTCGTTATCGATTTTTGGATTGCATCATTTTTACCATCAGGCCATGGTCACTGCCGACTGAAGATTAAAAAAAACGTTGGTCACGACATATAAGCGAACAATAGAGACACCCACTAGTGTATCTCAAAAGAAATATAGCAAGACGGTATATTATTATTATTTTATATTTCAATAGGTCCTGAGACATCACCTAAAGATTCGTATTCGGTGACCGTGGTAGCCACGGAGCTGGCCCGCAAGTGCAGCCTCGTCGGCTTCGAGGGCTCCGCCACGGTGTCCCCGACCGGTCTAGTCGTCGCCCGTGCTAATAAGCTGGGCGTCTTCGTCGAATGGAGACACGTGCTAAGCGTTTCACTGAATGAACATGAAGGCGTCACTCGGATATGCGCCGTTTGTGTTGACAGGTATGTTGTTCAACTCAGTGGCGTGCATAAGATATTTAGACAGGGTAGGCAGAATTCGCGTAATTAATTTAAATATTATATTATGATAGTAAATATAATATTACTTTCATGAACGATAGATGCTGTGAATATAGAATAGATATTAATATAAATGGTTCTTTTTTTAACTTTAAACAATTTATTCCAGACTTATTTATCGTCAGGGCATGTAATGCTTTCATGCATTTATGGAATGAACGCTACTGGTTCAACTCCAACGTAGCCTTGAGTTTCTTTCGGAGTTTCTTCTCAAGGTAGTCGCTTCCGAAACGCTAACAGATCATTGTTATGTTCTTTTCCTAGCTGGTCGTGTAAGTCTAGGTTCGTGCCCACAGGGATACCATTGTATTGCCACCCAGCTCATAATTTGCTAGCTGAGCACCTCCAGTGACTCTCTCCCCCGGTGAAGTTATAGAAGGCTTTCCTGACCAGCAGCGTTATGTCCTGCCGAAAACAAAAGATTATTGTTTTTATTTTTAACTAACTAACCTGGTAAACTTCGTACCGCGTTGACAGTCAATTTATGTCCCGTTAACTTTCAGCTACTCTCTCTCTCAACAATTTCCCTTCCCTCTCCTCCCTACGACTGTATCGAGTCGCGATCCCCTGATTTTTATTATTTAATCTCATAAGATTTATGTTATTCCAATCATATATTTTTGAACTTACTTGTGTTACCTAAGGCTGAGATTTCTAAATATTACTTTGACTTCGCTTAGGCTTTCAGAAAATAGGTTCATTTTACCACAAATCTGAATATAATAGGAACTTGAATATAAACTAAGTATTCGCAGAGCCAAGTCAAAGTTGATGAAACTGGTGACTGACCTAAATACTTCGATATTATTGAAATAATAATATAACACTTATTAATTAAATGGCTGCAGTACATTTGTGTTTTATCAGATTTAGTACGGATTTAGGCACCACATGATCACCGGTGAAGAAAACATCGTGAGCAAACCCGCACGGCATCTAATAGAAATGTCATGTGTACTAGTGCTCTGAGAACGGCGATCAGCTGCGCCACTGGTCACGTTGGGCACGACATATAATCGCAGCCCCTAATTTATCTTTGCTAACTCCGGAAGGGATACAGCATGGCGTTATATTGTTATTTTTTATTTATTATTTAATAAGACCTCATGCGAGGCCTGGTACGTCCTGTGTGGATTTTCCCCAACTAAAGAATAGCTCTCTGGCCAAAGGGTGGCCATGCTTTAAGGAATATTCTCAGACAAAATTATTATGTTGTTTGTAAAGTGTATAAAACTTTCAGCAATTTCTCATACGGCGGTGGAAAATTGAAACTCGCATCGCCTTTAGCAGCCCAGCTGGTGAGATCCTTGAAGCAAGCCTCGGGCAGGAGCGCGAGCTCTCGCATCTCACACAGGCTTAGTAAGAGTGAGGGAGATCTGCACAACGGAAATAGTACCAATGGTGAGAAGAAAATTGTTCATTATTGTTGGACTTCGGCTATCAAAGGATTTTCGTCTCTCGGTAGTCGTTGTAATTGGACTACACTGTGCTTTCCATCAGAAGCGCTGTGGTCACTTTATCGAGTCAGTATTAAAAATGAAGAAGCCGAAGTCGAAGTTTTGGGAGTCGAAGCTGCTCGCGTCCGTAGGCTTTACCCTAGTTTCCCTACACGTGACTCCTGGGTGGTGCTAAACGAGCAGCAGCGAGGTGGTAGGGCGTCGGTGCCCGTCTGGATCGCGACCACAGTGCATGGGTGTAAAGCCCGTCATAGTGACCAGTTTCGGCTTGTCGCGTTTCGGGATCAGCTTGTGCATATCCAGTAGCTCATATACCTTGAGACCTTCAGTCGTGGTATATGTGGGCCGACATGACGATGTAGACTATCAATGGATTTTCATCCTTTGATAGTCGCTTTCGTTTTTGGACTAGACTGTACTTACTATCAGGTACTCTCTAGTCACTATGTCGAGCCAGTGTAAAAAAAAATAGCTTTGTTGCAATAAAATCTGGTGGTAAACAATTGTGAGGTGGCAGGGCGATTGCCTGAACTTAATCGTGACTACAGTACACAAGTGTAAAAATTCATAGTGGTTCATTTCCGACTGACGTGTTTCGGGATGAGTTTGTGTGTATCCAGTTGTTTATATAACTAGAGACCTTCCGTCATGGTATATGTAACCCGGCGTAGCGATGGTGACTGTCAACGGATTTTCGTTCCTCGGCTGTCGTTACCGTTCTAGGCCTATACTGTCCTTTTACATCAGGTGCAGTGTAGTCACTTTGCTGAGGCCAGTATGTGGTAATTTTTAACTACAAGAGGTTTGATGATATCGTCGGGTGAAAGGCTATTTGGATTAAACGATATTTTTTGGGGATATATATGAACCAAACTGTAAACGGTATGTGAATCAAAAAAATTTTTTTTTTTTTTGGAATCGGTAAAAAACGCTGATTCCGAATAAATATACATATATTACTATATCACGAAAAATGTCGCTTAAACCAAATAGCCTTCCACCTGTCGATATAGTCTTAGAAAGCTTTAGCTATTTTTATATTAGATTTATTTTTGGTCAAGCGTAAACTTTCGATAATATTTAACAAAATTGATCAAAACATATTTTTATACTTTTGACCTTGAATACATGATGACGGAATCTTTTATGAGACTTTTGAGTTAACTTTTAAAACCTTAAAACAAATGGCTTACAAAATTTCAGACAATTTTTGTAATGAAAATATTGGCCTTCTGTTATAAATATATTATTCATCGGGTACGCTGGCTGGTGTGCTCGTCAACCGCTCCTGGGATTTTGCGCCTTGGGCACGGGCCTCGGCTTGACCAAACCAGGTCCAATTCCAGCCCCAATAATTACTTTGTATATATGATGTATCCAGGGGAGATCCGGCGCAGCAGTTGGCACAGCGGTCCATTCGAAGTGTCCCTCGACGATATAGACCTTGTAATGTTGAAGGTAAGTTTGCATTTAATTAATGCTCGACTACAAGGTTCGAAGCCATCTTCAGGCAAAAACCCAAATTTTTATCCTGACTTGGATAGTGACCACAGCACAGCTTGGTGTAATCCAAAACACGATTACGATAATCAACGGTAAAGGAAAACCAATCAATAGTTGCAGTGATCATGGTGGCTTGTACAGATATCTCTTCATGTTTCGTTTAAAAGACCTAGTATCAAAGAAAAGCGAGAACACGCTGACTGCAAGACGATTCCACAGTCCAACGACTCGGTCGCAGTAAGAGTTAGGGATGTCGAAAATGAAAAAAAAAAATCGTTATATCGATATTTATTAAAATATCAATATCGGCGTCGATATATCGAAGGAAAAATATCGGTATATCGATTAAATTTCGATAAACACGAAAGTATTTTACCAGTATTCCTTTTTAATAGACAAAAATATCAAGAACTAAAAGGCTATCTTCTAACTTTAAGACCTATTTAAAATATCAAACAAAAATAAATAATAAATAAATAAATGCCGGCAAATAATACACATGTCAATGCAACAAATTCAGATGTCAATGCATGCAAGCTAACAAAACATAATACTCAACAGTCATAGACAATATAATCTTTTTTTTCGTTCGGGCCTATCTTCTACAGTTTCAGATTTCAGCGACTTCACTATCATAAAAATTACAAAAAATATCGTTTTCGATACAATTTTCGATACTGGATATTTTGTATCGATAGATCGATATATCATTACAAAATATATCGCCCAAAAATATCGCTATATTGAATTTAAAATATCGATGTATCGATATTTATTCGACAAGCCTAGTAAGGGTTAGAGAACTTCTCAGTCCTAGCCGGGATGTGAGTTGCCGCATAGCTGCGACTCCATAAACCTACGCCCATTATTCTGTTATGTAAGGGAGAGGGTGGATTGATGTTATACAGCTCTTCAGAAAACTGGCTATGATTGTAACGAACAAAAACACCCAGTTAGGCAATATCCCTGAGGAGCTGAATCATCTGAAGGTGTTTAAAAACGTCCAGATCATTTACAATGCGGACGGTCCTCCGCTGCAACCTATACAGGGCGTCAAGGAGCAACTGGGAGAAACTATCCAAGTGATGTGAACCGTATTGCATACACGGCCTAACCTAGGCATATGTAAAAGGCACAGGTCACCAGGCATGGAAAATATATTTCGAAAACTGGTCCAGGACGCGAAGCGGATACCAGCTGGGCAGCTGTCGCGCTGCGTTGGCGCCGGCGACCTCACCCCGAGCTCGTCCTCCGCGCCGATACCGGCATCCACGTTGGCGCAGCAGCTCGACCCATCACAGCGAGAAGTCACACACTGTTGTAACAGGTACATATGTAGACTAGATAGAAAAGGAAGTCTTGTGACACTCACTAGTTTCATTCCACGACACCGGCGTCGCCGGCGGCGCTAAAGAAGGATAGTTCAGTCAACTGCTGCTAACCGGTGCGTTTTCGCACCGAGGCGCTGTTCCACTCCGACGCAGCCTTGAGTTTCTTTCGGCGTTTCTTCTCAAGGTAGTCACTTCCGAAACGCTAGTAGATCAACCGTAGGGTTAGTACTTTATTTGGCTGGCGGTCCAAGTCGAGGTTCGTACCCACAGGGGTGCCCTTGCATTGCCACCCAACCCATAAATTTCGCTGGCTGAGCACCTTCTGCGCTCGCCCCCTAAGCCCGGTTGAACTGAAATGCCTTTCCCGGCAATCAATAGTTAGTCTGCCTCAAAAAAAAAAGGAAGTCTTGTGAGCCTAAATAAAAAGCTTTCTTTGACCTGGTGGAAATTCTCATGGACTGTCAGGATATTTTTTTACACTGGCTTGACTAAGTGACTGCAGTGCAACTTGATGGTAAAGCACAGTGTAGTCCAATAACGAAAGCGACCATCAAAGGATCAAAATTCGTTGATAGTCTCCGCTGTCATGTTGGCCCACATATACCACGTCTGAAGGTCTCTCACTTAGTTACAAGATATCGTTTTTTTTTAAATAATTTATAGACGAACGCTTGACCTCAATCACACCTGGTGGAAGGTGAAGATGAGTTCAATGATGAAATGCGATCGCCCAGCAAATGCCTATTCACTCTTTTCTTAAAGACTCCCAAGTCATAATTTCGCGGAAATATGACCGCTGGAAGGAGATTCCACTCCTTAAGCGCTCGCATGATAAATGTAGAAGCGAATCTTTTCGTGCGAATATAAGGAACATCCACCACGTACGGATGGTATCCGACACGATGTCTAGTGGTTTTTTGGTGGAATGGGGCTGGTTGAATCAAAGAATGTAGTTCCTGAGAACACTCTCTACCGTACAACCAGTAAAAGACCGAGAGGCAGGCAACTCTACGTCGATGCTCGATGCTCTGCATTTTAATTTTTGTCAAAGAGTCGTCGCCAATAAGACTACGAGCTCTGCGATCAATCGAGTCCAAAGCCGCCAACTGATATTTAGCGGATCTGTCCCAAAGATGACAACAGTACTCGACACCCGACCGCACCTGTGCCTGATACAGCCCGGGCGATGCTCTTGAGGCAGTGCGCCATCTAACACCGGGCGTGAGCGGTAACTGATGTGTTCCCACGTACCGCTCCAAGACACGAGCTGAGCGAGAGGTGGCTCTCTACACCACCCCTCCCATAATGAGTATGAGGTCTGAAAAAGGGCCGACGTCGCCGAGTTGCGTGAGGAAGCTGGTCTTGCTTTTCTCAGCACTCGGCAGACGGGAGGAGGAACACCCCGGTGACTTTAATTTGTAGGAGTCCAACACACCGGGGCAACGGCCCCCACCGCTGCCCTGACGGTCCCAGAGGATTTCCGCCTTGTCTCTACACCGGGATATCTGGGTGAAGGTTTTGTTGTCGAAGTTAATAGGATTTTTAGTTAGATTTCTAAAAGGAATTTCATAGAATAAGCATTCATATTATGTAAATACAGGATGTACAACTTTAAAGTACTAAAAATATTTACATTATACAATACCTTTTATTGATTTATATAGGAAAATATATTACATTATACTATGACGCTTGTATTTCGTTAAAACACTCTAAACACATTTGAAGTGTGAAACAAATACATTGCGATATCGAAGATAATAATACCAAAATGTAATCGTAATATTCTTATATTGTTTATATTCCTACGTCTATATATTACGTAATATAGACATATATAATTAGAACCCCGTGAGAAACAAACGAATCGCGCTGGTGACGAACGTGTGTAAGTATTTATAATATCAACTGTTAATATCCCACAGTAATGTATCGGACCGGCGCTCCCTCGCGTCGGTAGCATCGGGGATTTACGAAGAGATACCGGACCTGCCTGAGGCACCAGCCCCCGCAGACTCTCTCTACTGCACGATGACCAGGGGCTTGTCGCTTAAAAAGAATTACAAGGTTCCTATATTATTTTATTTATGTTTTTTTAAGTATATTAGTTCCATCATATATGCTTATGTCGTTTTGGAACTATCACTATTTAATTTTTAATAATATATATGAAGGATTTTATTTCTATCTCAGTATATTTAAAAAAAAATCACCTGCTAAAATTTATCCAGAAGTCGATTGTGCTTATCGAACTTCTGCCGTGGTGGTAGATTAATGTTTCTTTTGTCGAACTCTAAAGTGGTCAAGGTAAAGTGGTAAAGGTCGTTTTTAAACTATAATAAACTAGCTGACTCGGCAAACGTTGTTCTGCCATATAAATTATAGCAGACCAGCCACGCTTTGCTGGGACTGGTTTTTGAATAATTACTAAATCCAGTCAACGGATAGCGCCATCTTTTAGAATCGGTTGGAGCTAACTGTAAATTATGACTGCTAAATAATAAACAAATAATTTGCAATAAAATAATATTGCGACTATGAATTGAGATGAAAACTATCCTATCTTTTAAATTAGATCAAACTTCACGTGGTGTGTAAATTTCATTAAAATCGGTTTAGTAGTTTAGGAGTCCATCGCGGACAAACATCGTGACAGGAGATTTATATATATTAAGATGTATTATGTAACTTATAATAAAATGATATTCATTTAATTTCATATCATTACTGTATAGCATTTGCTATTTACAAAATTATGATCGAGACCAGTCTGAGTCCGGCAGGCATAGTATATTGTATCGTCGGTGTCAGATGGAAGCGATGCTGCGGCTGGAGGAGCCCACCTACGAGTCCGTGGCGGAGTGCGTGTACGCCACCATACGCAGGTCGGCGCGCCGCCCGCCCCCGCCGCCGCTGCCCCCGCGACTGCCTTTCGGGTACGTTATTTCTACCTGATGACTACGTTGAAAGCAGGCGATAACAATGAGACACACTTATAATTGTCGTTGTTTAGTTTTTATTTTTAATTTTCAACTCTAACGGTGATCAGCTGCGATACTGGTTACGTTGGGCACGACATCTAGCGAAAAGTGGATGCAGCTACTGACGTATCTCTGCTCACCCCGAAAGGGATATAGCGTGGCGATATATTTACCAATTACAATTACAGTTTGATGATAAAATTAAATTTGCTGTAATCAAGCTCATTATATTTCACTTCTTATTAATTATGCTTTTCCTTATTTATTATTATTGACATACTTTGTTTAAATATAGTTGGAATTCTCCAGTAATAATTAACTGGAGATCTGAACTGTTTTTTCTGTGTAATTATGATATTCTCTAGATAATTATTTATATTTACCTATCTTACAATTGATTATAATGGCCCTTCTTTATTTAAATTACAATTATCATTCACCAGCAAAATGTATTGTCATAATTCATAATAATTGTTGATCTCCAGTTAATTATAATGATCGTTCCCCAATCATTTACACCTGTTGGTATCTAGTCAATTATAATAATTATCGTATTCCAATGAATTAAAACCGTCGTTCTGTAGTTAATTATAATTGTCGGTCTCCAGTTCGTCGAAGCTGGCCGAGTCGTGGAACAGGCGCGCGTGCCCGTGCCCGTGCCCGTGCCCGTGCCCGTGCTCGTGCCCGTGCTCGTGCCCGTGCTCGTGCCCGTGCTCATGCCCGTGCGCGTGCGCGGTGACGCGGCACACGTCGCTGTGCTCGCTGGCGCAGTGCTGCCGCGAGCTGCACAACGCGGACAAGCCGCGCAGCCTGCCGCGCTGGGACAGGTCGCGGCAGGCTTTCAGCGTTTTCAGGTAACATGGGTTCCCGTGACGATGATTTCATGCATTATTCTTATGAGCATAGATGGGCAAAATGTAATCAGATTAATGAAAATGATTAACGATTACATTTTATGTTTTTTACCATTAATATGACTGCATTTTGCTCATTTAGGTTTTAAACAACAAACTACAAAATCCCAGATTGTATACACATTTATGATTTCTTAATGTTTTAAATGGATTTAATCATGATTACAGAGTAAAATAATTAAAATTACGACTACATTTTGTAATCGTTCATCGTTAATCAGATTACATTTTGCCCATCTATGGTTGTAACGTAAATTAAAAAGAAAGCATTTATTGTTTTGAACTTTTGTAGACATAAATGATTTATCGGATATTAGATGCGAAAAAAATTGCCAACCCATAATTAATTTTTTTTTGTTTTGTGGATAAGAACCATCATATAATTTTTTTAAATTACAGGAAACGACTCAAAAGCGACTCTCGCGTTGCCCCTTCGTCTAAATCGGAACCGTCCAAAGAGAACAAAGACGTCGAAACTAAGAAGAAAAAATTTGACTTCACCCCCACCCGCGACATCTTCAAGAGCTTCAGAGTGAGTCGCAAGATGAAGAACCTCAAGATAACCGGCCTCAACAAGGGCGAGACGAAGAGCTGCGAGTTCCTGGATGAGAGCGTACACGTTCAGTCCAACCGCTGCTCCAAGTCTGTGGAGAGCTTAGACCCCAACGACGAGTTCTCGAACGGATACAGCGGAACAGATCTCTCGATCGAGTTCAGCGGTGACGCGGAGCTGTCGCTCTCACATGAAATCGTAAAGTTCCTCCTCGACAATGACGATATGAGCGACGTGCAACTGAAGTGCGACGAAAGCGGATACATGCCCATGTCGCCGATAGTGCCGCCGAACGATCACTACATCGTTATGTCGCCTAGAGCGAATATCGCGTGAGTTTTAGTCAAGTAGTAGGGGCTGTTTTTATCGACTTTTAATAGTGTTTATAGTCGAATGGGGTAATTTTCAACAAATCATGTAAACTTTGGTATAAGCCTTATTGAAGTCTCGAGAAACCATCAAGCTTTTGCTCAACAGCGTCTATATAAGCGATGTCAGGATGAATGCATGCCGATGTCGTCGAACGATAACTACATTGTAATGTCACCGGGAACGAATAGCGCGTGAGTTTTAGTCACGTAGTACTGTTTTATATTTTTATCGACTTTTGATACTATTTATTTTCGGGAAAACTTCAACTATTCAAGTAAAATTTTGCATCGGCGCTATCAGACTCTTAAGTATTCGTGCTAAAGTTGGATTGCAGCCAACAATTAATTGCCAATATATATAGAGATTTTGGTAAATGACTTTGACAGACCGTTGAGAATGCATAATATTTCATTAATTTTGTCATTGTTAAAGATATTTTTTAAAGTAAATTTTGTATAAAAAATACACTCGTGGTACAGGTTCTATACAATTTGTCTCTTTAATTTTTTTTCTAATATTGTACTGATTATGCTACTACTTCTATCTCTATCTCTTTGTTATCCTTTGTTTACAAATAAAAATACTCTATTTGGTATTTTTAGTGTCACGTAATTGTTTTTCGTCTGAAGAATAATGGTCTGTCTACTGCAATTGTTTCGTGCAAACTTCTTATCTTTTTTTTTCTTGTGTATTTGCAATTATTTTACTCTTTCTCGTATGTCATAGATAAATCTTTCGCTTGTGTACGCAAAATATTGCAAGAAAGACAAAGACAAATAGGAGAAAAACATTTGCTGTGTATTCACAGTAATAAACTGCGATGCATAATATAATTTATAAATATAATATCAATTTTCTTTTTAATTTTCAATTACTGAACTAGTACATAAAAAGTCGATAAAAATAATGGAACAATAAATAACATGAGGTTTGAGATCCGATAATGATGTATAAGACTGCATTTTAATCGACTAACAAATAATTCGTAAAAATTACTTCTTACGGTGTAAGAAAGATTAAAAAATATTTGACTATTAGAAATAGAATTTCTATGATCTTGGACATGAGATCGAACATAATCTCACATAATAAATTAGTAGCAGGTAATTTATGCTAAATTTTGACCGCATACTGTTGCAAAAGGACGCGCTTTGTAAGCGGTAAAACGATAGAATTTCGAGAATGTTCTAGAATATTCTCTAATTTTTTTCTTAGACTAATTTCTTATTTGGTATTTGCGACTCTCACTCAGACATTATCGGGTGTTTGATACCATGACATTATTTGGAATTAAAATAATACTTTACGTAATTTGACAAAAAAACTTTTTACATATGTGTAAAAGCTTATTTAAATGGCAATAAGCGAGAATGCTTTAACGTAAAATATTATTTTACACCAGAGACAAAAACTATCGTGATTATTTTGCATAATTGAGACATCGAGGACTGAAGTAACTTTTTCGGATACTTGTTATAAAGTCAGTGGGATTAAAATCTAACTCTGCGAAAGCCTTTTTTTCAGTTAGTTAAGGTGGGATAATACAGGTATTTGTTTATGAAAAAATGCCTACATTTTTAATCAGTATTTGATCACAGACAGTTGCGTGCATTCTATAGAAGCATAAAAAGCGTTATCTTATAATTGGACAATTAAAAAAATGGCAATTTAAAATTTGGCTTTTGACCTATTGTGGTTTATTCTGGTATTACCAGATTTTAAGTCAACACATCTACATTCGTCATAAGAACAGATAAGGAGTGGTATGTGCTTCCAGCGAGCATATTTCCGCGATCTTATGACATGGAATTATTTAAGAAAAGAGTGAATCTATTTTTTCGGACGGATGCAGCCCATCGTTTGGCTCAGCTTCACCTTCCACCAAATGTGATTGAGGTCAAGCGTCCGCTTTTAAATCATAAAAAAGTTGCAGTCGTTTTTCGGTCTGCACCATGCTTGCCATCAGGTTGAAAAAAGAGAGTATAACAAAGTAATGCTTTTATGCATCTATGAGGTGCACGCTACTGACCACAATGAATACTAATAAGTGATACAATGGCCTAAACATCACATGAAAGCTTTTATTTTTTTTCTATTTATATTAATCTTATATTTTACAAATATTTAGTTCACCTTGCGTAATTTAGTGAACTTAAGATAACAATTCAATAGTTTCTTAAGTATTGTGTATATGTTGGAAATGTATCGACACTGCCATTTAGATTTTATAGTGGTAGGGCAATTACCCGAACTGGGTCATGACCGCAGTACACGGCCTGGGAAAACAAATTCGTCCAGTCGCCCGGGGAGCGAGTAGCCTTATTCAGGCTTCCTCTCTGAGAGGGGTGGGTGTAAAGAGCACACGCCTCTAAACCATTCTCACGGGCGGTGCGCTAGACTCTGCGCAGCTCCTCGATCTCTTCCTGGTAGTAGACTCCCTCAAGTCTACTGCCCGGTGACATATAACCTAGAGCAAAGGTCGGCAACTTGCGGCACTTTGGATGTGAAGCTCTTCAGTTCCATAAACAAATATTATTTTATAAAAAAAAAAACATTAAAAATCGTTCTGAATGGATGAATAAATAAATTAGTTTTTAGAAAATCAAAACACTACTAAATTTATTTTTGGCAAAACAATTTTTTGGCTCTTTAAAAATTCTGATATTTTGTATGACTCTTCAATCTCAAAATGGTTGCCGACCCCTGCCCTAGACTATATACGGAATGGAAACATATGTCGAGATTAGTGATGAAAATACCCGGGAATTTTCCCAAAGTGCCCAAAACCTCCGAGAACATTTCGTAAATTCCCGGGAATATTCCCATGGAAGTTTTGGGCACTTTTGGAAAATTCCCAGGCATTTTAATCACTAGTCGAGATTTCACAGATAAGCTGTTAAATCAATTTTTCATGATCTCCTTTTTAACCCGACTTCTTAACAGTATTATTTTATTCAATGACTATTATTCTGCCGTCCAAAGAGAGTACAGTATAAGAAATTTTAAAAGAAAATTATTTTAATATCAGCTACAAATATCTACAAATAAAAATATACGAACAGTATTAATAATCTCATCTGGTCTAAGTTTGAATGAGTTTCTCCACGCACAACTCCTATACTTTATTCAGTATTTTAACTAATATATATCCCAGGACCTTCCAAATGAGTATCTTAATTTGGGATAAAAACTTGATTTGGAAATCGGATGTTCGATTTTTTCAGTAATAATATTTTAAGATCGAATGCGCTACACATTTTCTGACAAGTAGAGTAAAATCGGAAAATCTGATGCCGCTTTATTGATCATTTAGGTAGTCTTTGAAGAATCACTCCCTAAATGGTGGAAATCATACTACCTGTTTAAACCTCAGTTTCAGAAATGCTCCTTAAATTTGAAGACGATTTTAAACACTAAGAAATCCTCAATTGCAGTCAATTTTATGACTCATTAATATTTAGAAGGGTTTTAATCATAATTACAGAGTAACGAAATTAAAATCATAAACTTTGTAATCATTAATTTCATTACATTTTGCCCATTTCTGCGTGGCAGGCAGGGAATATTCACACTCTGCCTTTTATTTGGTTTGCTAAATCAAATTGACACGTCTAAGATCGTCTTGCACTAACAAATTAAATCAAGCTTAGATTTTTTCAAAACCCTATTTAATTGAATTTGATCACGATGTGAGTTATTTTTGACAGTTGTTAATTCTGGAATGATTTCTTGCAAAAAAATAGGTACAGTTTAACGCTAAATACAGTTTTACGCAAGTTTATTATAATTATAATTCTAACACATTCAGAAAGACTGATTACGAAGACTATTATAGTATTTTGTAAAAGTTTTACTAGGGTTTAGGCACGATAAAACACGTTTGTTTGCAGTAATATATCGATAAAATAACGACACTATTTCACGACATTATAAACATATCAAAAAGTTTTTTTTTTATTTTGATTTTACAACTCTTAGTATAAAATGTATTCTTGGGTCGGTAAACTAGTGTAAAAATATGTTGCCTGACGCGTTCAGGGATTAGCTTTTGTAGAACTTGTTGTTATATACTGCGGGCCTGCATGACAACGGCAATTGTCAATGGATCCTCGTTTCTTGGCACTGCAGTTTTTGGACGACACTACTTTTTCATCAAGTGCAATGTAGTCACTTAAAGTGTTCAACATAGGACCTTTTTAAACTTATCGATAAATAGTAGTAATACATTAGTATTAAAATTTAATCGAATTGAAAAATACACCTTTTCAATTGAAATGTTTAATATCACTTGAAAGTTGTAGCTGTTACTATTTTAGGGACCATTTTATTGATATGAACTACTTTAAATGCCATTAATAACTAATATTAGAGGAATAGAGGAGGAAACATTAGTCGATATAGTTAAAATTATTCTGGAAACGTGTGTTCGTTTATTGATATATACATGAGGCTGATATCTCGTTTCTAGTAATTGAACAATTAAGGTCTAAATAAGCTCAAATTGGAATATAATGGCGGCTCTATACTTGCGCCGCGAACCTGTAAGCAATTACATCGTTTTTGTGTCCGCATCAAAGGATTTGCAGTGGAAACTCGATTATCCGGTCCTCAGTTATACGTTTTTATGATTATCCAGACTTCCAACCCCGGTCAAACAACTTTATACCTTTATGCGGAAGCCATTCTATGCACTGACATTATTTTTGTTATTTATCATATTTACCTAATATGTACAAAATCCGCTTTTCTTCATACATTCAAATATTCGGATATTCGATTATCCGAATTCCTAACGACAACAATAAATCCGGTTAATAGAGTCTCAACTGTGTTTAGTACAAGTGATTTTGGATTCGTGAGGGTAGACAGTTGAATTCGAATTGAAGACACGCAAAATTCGCGGCGTGAAGTCTTGCCTTGATTCGAGTCTGGGGCTACTATGACGGTGTAGTGTCTGGCCCGTTTAAGGCATATGTTGAATTCTACTAGTCGCGATTGTTGGGTCACGATGTACTACTCTGTATGTATATATATATATATGGAAAGGCGTACGATGTATGTCACTGAGCAGCGCTGTCACGTACATCGGACGACTTTCCATGTAAATGTATACGGAACGGTACATCGCAAGTCGGCAGTCGCTGCCATAATATGAAGTGTGCCTCTACAATTCTATGTAGTATTAAAGAGCAGTAGCGTGCATCGCATAAGAGCATAAAAACATTACTTTGTTATACATTGATATTTGATAAATATATTCACTTAGATTAACTCTGTTTTATGTTTTTTTTTCAAGTTAGATTAGTATTTTTCCATTTGTTACTATTCCAGTTCGTTTGCCGTTCGTATTTTCATTTTTCATTCCTTCTATGTAAAAAGTGTACACTTTTAAATATAGTGGCATTTGTAATGGATCTTGTTCGTGTCTTACATAGTTTTATGTATGTGTTAATGTATACCGTATGTAATCTGATAATTACCAAAATAGGGGTCATATAATTTAAATTGGTCCAAATTTCAAATCAATATATGCATCAAGTTTATAAATATAACAATATAATGGTTTCTTATGCGTTTACGGGGAGCGCGCTGCTGCTATAGGGAGGGGGATGCAGGTACAGCTTTCGTATAGCGTCGGTGTGTTGTGATATTATATTGTTACTTTAAGCTTTAAGGCTTTTGTTGATTTTGACTATTTATATACATAGGTATTATAATATGCGCACGTCCATGATAATTTGTGTTAGGATAAAAAAAAGGTCCAATTATAGAAGAAAATGTTGATAGCCACTTTTGGATTTATTTTTTGGAAATCGGTTAAATCTCTCGATTATTAATTTTCTGTTTGCAGGATAATTGTGCTGTAAACATATTTTTTATCAATACTTTTATAGTATACTCTTGTAACTTTTAAGATTTGTTATTTCTCTTAGATATTGCCATTAAAATATTTTAGATATAAAAATGTATTAATTTTTTTGTTTGGCTCAAAAACTTGGCTTTGGAAAAAATAACTTTTAGGATTAAATTGTGTATGAAAAGCTTTAGATTATTTAATACACAATAATCTAGTATTTAAGTTTCTCACTAATAATATTATATCTGTGATTTGATGTTTTTTACAATCATACATATTTTTATCGTCGATTTTATCACGGCTGTTCAAAAACAATTGAATTTTATAATATATTTATATGACTGTAACTGGCATTTTAACAATGGCATAGTTTTAAATGATCTACTTTAAAAAAATAAATAAAAATAACTTTGACAATATTAATTGACTAATTTAGTTAAACGAAGAATAAGATAGTGTCTTTTGGTTTTACATTAATAAAAAATTACAGCCGTGATAAAAAATATTGTTTGATTTGTTTAACTGAGTGTTTTGTATCTTAGGTATTAATCCGTGTGGCTGCTTTAGGGCGGCTAGCACTAACGAATCTAGTTTAAGCTTGCATAAAACTATTTAATTGAAGCGGTTTAATTCGACCTTAATTATTTAATTTAACATCAAAACTGGACAATGTTTCCGTGTAAGACAATAAGTACAATTGAACGTTAAATTACGTTTCACGGAACTTTAAACTAGATTTTATTTGTTGGTGCAAGCCACCCTCAGTTTTTATGGCTGACTTTAGGCAAATATTAGCTGGTGGCTAGTTTTAGTCAAACGAAGAAGCGGACTGAAAAAAGGGGGGTTTATTATTATAACCTAATAATGTGTATTTGCTCAGTTTAATCGAAATTCAGAACGCGCTCACGGAGCGTGCGAGCGTGCGCCCGCATCGATCAAATTAAGACAGGCGCGGGGAGGGGCGAGTCCTGCAGCGCTGTACGCAACGCCTGCTGCCTGCGTGCATTGTGTAACGGGCTTATATTATCTATACGCGCTATACTATTATTTTTGCTGTGAATTTTATTGTTGCTAACATATAGCGTGATATACCCTCAAATGCGGTCCGATGTAGCTGTTTTTAGAATATTTAGCTTGAATTTATATTTATATTTTTGTGAAATATTTCCATGATCAAGTATAATGTCGTAACAAAAACAATTTTCAAAATTTAGATTATTAATTCTTGTCTTATCTAAATTCTGTTTATAAATTATCATGTCAAGTACTATAAACATTACTTTGAAGAAATACATCTGTAGCCTAATGCTAAATCAGTCAATTTCAACAATCCGTTTTCAATAATTCGAAAAAGTAAAGCATTAGCTTTTGTACCGAAGCGTTTCAGTATTTAATACGTGGACTCTCTTTAGCTCAAATTAATAATTAATAACTGTGGTAGCCTTGGGGATATGGGATCGGTATTCGAATGTACATTAGTTCGAGTCCCGGCTAGTACCTCCGGTTTTTATCAGATTAAATACAGATTTAGGCACTAAATTCTCACCGATGACGGAAAACATCGACACATTGGGCACATCATGTAAACGCAAATGTGTGTGCAACCATTTATGTATCTCTGCTCACCCCGGAAAGGATATATATTAATGATTTTGTAGTGTAATTTAGATTGTGTTAAAAAAAATTGATTGGTTGTTTTAGCATTAAGCTAAAAATAAAAAAATAAACAGTAGTATGTTTTTACGATTACAGTATATCTTTTAAAAGAAAACATTAAATAATTAATCGAACTAAAAGAAGGAAAATATATTAACCTTCGCCTTGGAATTCATCGAATTTTTGTAGCATCATATAGTCACGTTTGGTTATTAAAAAAAAATTCTGATTAATTCCATATTTTGTTACCATTTTCTTTATTTTATATATTTTAGGTGTAGATTTTTTGACTGATTGATTAGGTTAGATTGTAAAATTAAAGGTGGAAGTACGGTTTTATTAAAAAAAAATGTTCCTTTCACGTGAATATAATTTAAAGTAAGGGGTTTTTATTGCCCTACAAATTCAAAAATATTCAAGATTTCGTATGAAAAGTGAATCTCAGCCGTCACATTAGGATATTTTAAATTTTTGTTTTAAATTCCAAACTAAAAGCCAAGGTTGGCTGTTCTTTCTGATTTTTTTTTTCGTTGAATTTAATTACGTGTATTAGTATTGAAAGTTATGAAAAAAACACAACAGAATAGGAAAACATTGTAAAATCGTTTAGGTTATTCGGTAAATATGGGAAAATTGTACTAAAATTTAATAAACCATTTTAAACTTTCGCTTTTTTATTCATTATAAATACTTTAACGGGTCTTACGCGCGAATTAACTTACTAATAAATAGCTTTAATCAAAAGTAAGTTAATTCGCGCAAAAGACCCAAGAGTTGCCAGGTCACAGGAAATATTTGTTTTCCTAAAGAATCTCTCTTAAATGAGTCTGAATCACTAAGTTTTATTTTTGTAATTATCATAAAACGACTGTTATTTTTGTAATACTTTTAACAACATTGTATTCACGCAATAAAGTGTGTATGTGTAATTAAATTGTTTTATTTATCATTCGACCTTCTTTTTTGTTTTGTATCCCGGTGAAAAATCCAGCATATGCCATCAGGGCCGCGATCCCGGCGTGTCAGATTCTTATTGACTAAAAACCGTCGAGGTGTTCTTTTAATCGCCCCACCCGGGCCTGGGAAACCAAATTCATCCAGACACCCGGGAATCGAAAAGCCTTATTGAGGGCCACCCCTTCATGGTTGTTTTACTTACCAATAAATCTATACTAATATTATAAAGCTGAAGAGTTTGTTTGTTTGTTTGTTTGAACGCGCTAATCTCAGGAACTGCTGGTTCGAATTGAAAAATTCTTTTTGAGTGGAATAGACCATTTATCGAGGAAGGCTTTAGGCTATATAACATCACGATGCAATTATTAGGAGCGAAGAAATAATGGAAAATGTCACAAAAACGGGCAAAATTATTCATCCTTGAGGGCTTCCATTGCGTGCGCTGCAAAAACGGTTCAAGATACCAAAAATATATGTATGAAAGAATTATTCCTCTTGAAATGATCTAAAAAAATGTCCGCGATAGTATATGTCTATCTTTTAAGATTAAGTCACTAGAACCGTTTTTATGGTAAACAAATTTAGTCGAAATTAATGCATTATTTGTTAAGAGTTGTATCAACGTAATAATATTAATCTTTATCCAAATAAATGTGTTGTTGATTAAGAGTATTTAATTGTGAACAAAATTGTCTTTGACATCACTTAATTTCAATGAACATCTTAGAAAATATTACAAAACGTTACATAGCAAAACAACATTTGCCGGATCAGCTATAGTGTCTTGATAACCGCGAAACTCGAGAACGGCTGAACCGATTTGACTGATTTCTTTTTTGTTGTGTTTGTTGAAGTCTGGGGAAGGTCATAACAGAGAGAAGATTTTAAAAAATTATCTGAAAAAGTCTAAAAACAACACTTTTCTATATTCTCATACAAAAGATTTGTTATAAGTCAATTTGAACTTTAACACCATAGCATAAAGTTTAAATGTTAGTGGACGGGTTCCGGGAAGGCAAAACAATTATTGAGTGACGTATAAATATTAATGTCAATATTTGTCAATTTTTATACATATAGCATTAAGGCCAGGTTCCTTCAGACAATTTTCAAAAAACAGCAGACAGGCCAATAGCTATTAACATTAAAAAAAAACAATGTGACTTTGTTTTAGAAAAATAGGGCAGAACAAGGTCTGCCGGGACAGCTAGTATTTTATAAATCGTTATGGATTAGTCGAGATTATTGTAAATGAAAAAACTTACTCAGCGTCTAATACTTTATTTAGCCAAAATAATTGTTACAAAATTAAATATCACATTTTTTTTACAATAATTATCTAGTTGATTATTTTCATTCATTGTTCTTTTACAATATAGTTGACAATACCAAATAACCACTAGATTGTATTATGGCGGAATACTTTTAAAATAAATTGATTTTTTACTACAGCAGAGTACAAAATAAATAATTTTATTAATTTACAATGCTGCATTTATTACATTTCTAGTTTTTATGGGTTAAATCGTGCATTTCGAGGAATGTTTATGGCCAGCAGTGAATTAAAAGTAAGCTTTTAATTTACTACCTTCCTACCTTCGTAGTATTTATACTAAACTATAGACCATATAGATAGCAACACTGACTTAATAAGATTTAAATGAATATTTCCAAATATTTTGAACATCAAATTAAATTGCAGACAACCATGTGTGATTATTTTACTATATTTTTATAATTTATATGCTAGCTATATCATGCATAAAGTGCAAAAATGTTGATCTGTGGGACATACTTGGTTGCTAGGCACCGATCGAAAGTCGGGTGATACTACAGCATGCGCGAGACTGCATTGTCATTGGTTCTCGAAAAGTCGCGTGATATTAAAAGAGCGCCAGCGCACCTTAGAGAAATATCCGTTACCAAGCGTCAGTCTTGGCTCGCCGCTAAGATAGAAAACACGCACTACAGTAAATATAAAAACTATAGCTAAATATTTATGTTTAATTATTCTAATAGTACATCGACAGGGGGCAAATGTTTCAGAATACATACCTGTCTTTTTCTTTCTCTCGTTGAAAGAGAAAAATCTTTGCAAATACACGAGATAGAAAAGGACAAGCACATGTTTTATGAAATACGAAAAATTTGCTCCAGACGCACCATAATGCAGTGATTGGTTTTATTAAGACTTTGGCGGACCTGTGTATAAGTACTTTACAAGCTGACAGTGCAAGTATAGTAAATATGTGGTAAATATTCAATAAAAATAGTATATCATCACGTTGTATCCCTTTCGGGGTAAGCAGAGATACATTATTGGGATTGCAAAAAAAAATCAAATAATTTTAATAAATCATAAAAATTTTTTGAGATCTGTTTACCTTATTTACCGACTTCATTTCTAAACATTTGTTCTTAAAATGCGTATGTTTTATTTATGGATTCTAATTTGCACTAAAAAGAGTATTTCCAAAAATATTTTTTTAGTGTTAGTAACACTAAACTGCACTTATTAATTTCCGTGAGACTCATAATATTTTCAGACTTCTCGTTAGATATAATTGCGTTGATTATGCATATAATCATTAAAACTCTATCGTTCTACACCAATACATAAATGTATAATTTTTAATATGTACTATCACTTTTGGAAAAAATTAACACTTATATCAAATAAAATATTCCTTCATTTTTTAACATATGCTTCTACCAAAATATAAAAATAATAAATAATCATAATTTTTCGTATATTGAACATAAGTACGTAAGTTAATTGCAAATCAAAATCTTAAGCATTATAAAACTTTTGCAATTTTTTCATCTAAAAATATAAAATTTAATCGTAATATAAAAAACCATTACATTTATATCCTTTACTTTTAGGATTAGTAGAGATAGTTAAAATGACTATATTTACATAAAATAATAGTTTTTTTTGTTTTTTAATTAAAGCGCCACCTATCAAAGCGCTCTCATAAATTATTGGCTGACTCATTCCGACTGGCTCATTCGTTTTCTAATATGTTAGTTGTGAATAAAATCGGATTTATTTTGAACAAAAACTAAATTACATTTTATATGACTATATATGTCAACATCACCTAGATCTGTCAAACGATTACAGTTTATAATATCGTCGGGTTAAAGGCTATTTGGTTTAAGCGACTTTTTTTGTGATATAATAATATATATATTTTCGGAATCAGCTTTTTTTTACCCGTTCCAAAAATATATATTACTATATCACCAAAAAATGTCGCTTAAGCCAAATAACCTTTAACCCGACGATATATTCCATGAAATAAAACAAGGCTGTATGACTCCGATGTTTGTCCGCCTGTTGACGAATTAAACAACAGTTTTTACTACAGCAAATCAGACTTATTTTTTAAGAGCAGACGTATATTGGATTTGACTTTGTAAAACAGACATAGCGTTTACCTTTGAAATATATAAATAAGACAAGGCTGTATGGCTTGTTCTTTTGCCTGCCTTTTGGCCAACTGTTGAATAAATATGTAACGCTAAAGTGTTATTCATTTGTTAAAAAAAAGCAATCGTTAACTTAAAGGAGTAGCAACACTATTTATATGGAATTTGACAGTTAATGTTGTCAGCAAATATAAACATTTATATCGATTTTAATCGACTACTTTAAACTTTCAGTATAGTTAAAGTATAAACATATTAGAAAACTTATTAATATAATGTAATAATAATAAAGACATTATTACGTACATAAATGCATCAGTTTCTTGCTAGCTTCTATTAAAGTTATATTTAGGAATTTGTTCGAAAACTTGAATGCTGCCTCAATATATTACTAAATCGCCATAAACTCATTATCACAATTAACATAAATCTTCAAATAGTTTGTTCATAATTATGCTTTGATATAATAATATATTTATTTCAAATTACTCCAAATACACAAACAAATAATAAACAATCATAATATTTTTTAACAAATTAATTTATCATATAAATACCAGAGCGGATGAGCCTCATCGCTCAAATTTGCATGACAGGCCCATACATTCTCTCAGCCAAATTGCTCAGGATGCCATCTGAACTGTCTTTCAACTTCTGCAGCATCGAAGCATATCGCCGACGCACTAAGGAACCGGTACAGTCCCAAGAGCACCCTGAACGCATTGCATAAACAGGCTGACATTGGCATTTTATAGACGAGCGAGATATTCAAGGAGGATATTCAGCATTCGATTCTAATTCCAAATATATAGGAATAGTGATATCTTACTATTTCCATTAAAACAAAGTAATTTATAGTCATCATAGTAAGGGCCAATTACACACATGATAGAATAAATAATAATTACTTATTTACTAGGTATTTTGTCTCTCCTAAGCCAGGATAAATTACGAAAGAGTAACGGGTCAATTATTGGTTTACCTAAAATTACGTAAATGGAATTTTATCTACATGCCATTCAATCGTGCGCCACACGCGCTGCGGTGTCCAAACTTTTTACGGATCAATTCTCATTTGTTCATCATTGTTTCTTTAAGGTTATTTAGGGAATATTGTTATTTACATTTTTATTAGTTATATAATATCTCCCTCGTCTATAAAATCACCCTATATATGCAAGTTAGCATGTTTATACATCTTAAAAAGGTATATTAAGTTAAGTTAAACCATGTAATTCAAGAAATTATTAAGTACATTTTGCATATTCACAGAACTGTTATAAGGATGTTAGAAATTTACGAAATAATTAAAAATGATATGATAAAAATAAAATAATATATCCAGATTTTTTTCTTTAACATGAACTAATTCATTCGTGTAAAACAGACAAATCCCTTACAGATTTTTTTTCAATTAAAAATATAATAATAACAAAGGTCGCAAAGTTTTAATCATTGAATTTCTAGAATTAGACGGTTCAATCATTGTTTACAAAAATGTTCAGCCAGTGGTATTATTAACACAATCCCAAAATACTTAACCGAACCATATCACAAATTATTAACAAAAATGATAAAATACCAATTAATAGATACCTGGTATTGAATCATATAGTGACCGGGTACCATATTATATAGATACCGGTTTACCTTTTAAAATATGTTGCACGTTTTTATGAAATAATGATTCATAACGAAATATTTCCAAAACTGGTGCATTGTAAGTTTTAAAACGCAACAATTATTGCATTCTTATAACGCCTTCTTGCTCATGTACACACTAAAAAGTCCACGAATTACATTTAATTTTAAATTTTCAGGGGAGCATAAACCTTTTTTCAAATAAATTAAAGTATAATAAACATTTTCTGACACTTACATATAAGATTTTTTTTTTTGGTTAAATCACCCATATTTCTAGAAACAAAAAAATCTATTACGCAGTTTTAGAACGCTCTTTAATTTGAAAGATATTAATAAACAAATGATTAATTTGGTGAATTCGTTCATGTTTAAAATTCTCACTAAAACTAATGAGCGTTTTTGCAAGAGAGTACATGTGTCTCAGATATTTAATATAATTTTAGATATGGAAAGTGTAAAAATAGTTTAATATTCCCCTTATTTAGACTTAGATCATATTATTTCCCACTCACTGTCTAAATTATCATCTGGAGATATAACATGATCCATAAATCCATTCTTCATGTCCAATTTCAATTCAATATCTTCCAAATTCCAATTGTTTGGCATCTTAACTAATTTCGGTACTAAATCCACGGGTTCTAGTATTTTTCTTACATTAGTTACCGGCTTTTGGACATCTGTTTTGTCTTCGATTGGTTTTATTTCAACTTCTTTGGATACTTGTTCTGTAGTTTCTTCTATATTTTCTACTGGTTTGAGTGGAGTGATGCTCAGAGATTCCAAATTGAGCATTTTCGCTAAGAGTTTTTCCTTTTCTTCTATTTGCTTTTCTAGGAGTTCGTCATTCTGTTGATCTGCATTACTAAAATAGACAAAGAATGTATTATTAACTAGAGGCTCTAAGTAAACCCGTTTATGTTGATATGGGGTTCTTTTAACGAAGTGTGAAGGGATGTTTGTGTAGGCCGGCATGATAGTGGCGGCTATCAATAAGTTATTATCTCTGGGTTTTTCTTTATTACAGTATAAATTCCGTCAAGTGCGATAAAGTTACCTATGCTGAGCTAGAATAAAAAAAACGGCCAAGTGCGAGTCTAATCGCGTACCAAAAGTTTCCGTACAAGCTTAAAATGAATGCAAAAATCATCATTGAATTTGACTAACTTCCACATATAAAATTTTTTCATGAGTTTCCTAGAAAGCCGCCCAGAAGGCCTATGATGCCAGGTGCTGAGGAAGTTGGTACAGCCGTAGCCTTGGACCCGGTAGACGGATAGGGTGTACACTCCGGCGGTTTTAGTTGGCAAAAGTCCAACACATCATGGACGATTTTCACTGGGTTACCAAAAAAGGTTCATTGACAATATGACGGTGGTAGTAAATATTTCGTGTCGAACAATACGAACAGATCAAGGTGTGTCCCTATTTCTATTCCTCTGATTTCAATTAAACTTGTAAAACAATATAGACATTTTGTGTTATTTTTTAATTAACCCGCTGAAGAAAAAATGATTATATATTAATCTTCAAGTATCTTTGGCATAAAAAACAATATCAACGGTCTTTCCACTTACCCATAAACACTAACGCTCATGACGCAAGGGCTGGTGTAGCTAACCTCACTTCTAATCGGCGTGGCCTTTCGCGGCGTGGATCCTCCGGAACCCACTTCCCTCCTCCTACTCCGTCTACTATGTATCAGTTCTTCGTCCCACTTCTTCTCCATTATGCTGTCATACATCTTGAACTTCCGCTGCAACTCCTCCGATCTCGCCTTCCTGACTTCTTCTGCATCGGTGACATCCCGGAACTCGTTCACGATCGATTCGAGCACGTTATCCGATAGATCGGATGGGAGGTTTTTAATCGGTGGCAGTTCGAAGCATTCCTCGGCGCTCGCGACTGCGCCGCAATCGATTGTCTCGTTTTTTGTGAAAATCGATATCGGTTGCTCGAGCACGCTCGTTATGTAGGGGACCGTTTGGTCGATATGAGTGAAATCACGGACCGTGTTCACGGCGTGCTGTATCGATGATGTCAGAGATTTTGTCATCAGCGTAATTGGTTCTTCTGTGGGATGGGAATTATATCGATTATTTTTTGGTATGGTAGAAACAATGAGTAATAATAAATATAACCCTAATGACACTTAGGCTGAGATTTACAGGCGCTTCTTTGTCTTTACTTACATTTCACTCAAACGTTACAATTTATATTAATTACATCATGAATATCAAAGGATATAGCAAGTCACCGATTTCTTAAAACTAAAGTTGACTTTACAAATGCTAGCCCTATACTCAAGTTCCTATTATATATTCAGCTTGTTGTCAAATTTATCTTTTGAGCACTTTGCTAAGCAATGTCAAAGTAGCATCTATAAATAAATTTCAGCCTTAGACCCAGCTCCTATTCACTTAGTAGTTAGATTTGTTTTAATTAAAACATGCAACCATTCCTGTAACTAACTATACGTGACAGTTGTAAGTCAAATATTTGGATACATAAAAAAAACCTTTGCCATTACAATAACTATTTCTTAAGGACTTGACCTCATTTGTGTTTTATTTTGATTTGAAGGTAGAAAATACATAACTTGAAAGTTTTTTTTTTTATAAACTTCATTAGATTTTTTTCTGTGCACAGAATACAGTTTTTTTTTATAATTGATTAAGTAAACTTATACGTATTAAGTAAAAAAATTTTTTTAGCCCTTTATTAATATAAAAAAGTGAAATAAAGGTTTTTCGTTGAATTAGAAGATATCTTATCTCAGTTTTACATTATTTGCGAATTAACAACAACAAGTAAAATAATTACATATTACAAAACAAATTACAAAAAAAAAACATCATAAAGGGTTAAAGGGTATTTTATAAATACAGAGCCATTGCTCGTATACCCGAATATACAGACGAAGCAGGGTGAAAACACGTTTATTGTAGTAAATAAAAATGCAAAATAAATTGTGTATAATGTATATTCAGTATATAAGTACAATGGCCGTGATTATAAAAATATAATATTAACACAATTCCAAAAATACTATCGTGTCAAAATTAAAGTGATTTTTGTATTAAAAAAACAAGAAAATAAAACAACATAAAACAAAAAATAGCCCAATAATATATATGTAATCTTGCGATGCTTATAAAAAAATTTGTTGCTTATAATTGATAGAATCAAAAAAAGGTTAGGAAACAAAAAACATATATGTCACGTGGATATGCAAAAGGTAAACGAAATAAGTACGTAAACATGATCATAATTATGCTGTTTTGACTTTCTCTGTAATAAAATTATTTAAGTTTAAATAAAACACAATTTAATTAATTTTTTACACGTCCGATGTTTTCTGGAATGTTTGCCGTATAAAGACAATAAAAAATTATTTAACAAAATGAAAAAAAAAACAATTATTTTTTTAGGTTATACATATATAATATAGTAATAATAATATGTGCGATTTTGAAAACAATTGATTTTGGCTCCGAGTTTTTGGTAAATTATAAAATAAAAACATTGATTTAAAAGAATACACTGTTTTATCGTATTTGTACAGAAATTTATAAAGTCAAGTTATAAAAAAATCCCTTAATTAATAATACAATTAAAGTAACTGACCAATGGAATGCTTAAGTACTTAAGTAGATTCCCTACCCTTATTTTAAACTAGAACTACATAATTGATTTTATCAATGAGACAGTTCACAATGCGAATGCTTTATATTTTTAATACAAAATAAGACGGTCTCATCTAAAAATCAACTGAAAAAATGATAGAATTTCTATTTATACTATACTTACACGATAAAAAATAAATTCTGTCTAAACTATGAAACAAATTGGTCTCAATTTGGTATTAGTTTAAGGCACTTTCCTTAAAGTGTTAATAAGCTTATAGAAGAGAAATATACACGTTAATCTTAAAAAAAATATAATCTAATATATATATATATATATATACAGTATAACCTCCATGTAACGCCACTCGATTTAACGACAAACTCCCTAAAGCGTCGATGACTCGATTTTGGTTAGTTTAGCTTGTTTCCCATACAATGATACACTCTATATAGCATTATACCCACTCTAAATAACGACAGCAATTTAATAATATAAAGTACTTTTTAAGTTGCCAAACTTAGTAAAAACTGCGCAGCTGTGTACGTTCTTTTGTCGCTTTATTATCCTAGCCCGTAATAAACTCGACTGTCGGCATTACACATACGGAACTTTCTAAGAAATCCGTTCTTTTGTTAACAAATTGGTATTGCTATATTTGCACTGCAATACAACAAAATTACTGGTGGAGTAAAAAACATCAGACAAAAATAACAGACTATACTCAATAGCGGTCAAATAAGATTTGTTTTTCATGTAATTACTAACACCAGTCTGAAATAAACTTTTTCTAATACAGATTTTCCTTCTCTCCATTTAACGACAACTCTCAATAAGGTCAAAATATGCACAGTCCCTTGAGGGTCGGTATATAGAGTTTGCACTGTATATATTTACACTGTCTCGAAAAAGTGACTACAATACACCTGATGGTAAGTACAGTGTAGTCCAAAAACGAAAGCGAGTATCAAAGGACGAAAACCCATTGCTGGTCTCCGTCGTCATGTCGGCCCATATATACCACGACTGAAGGTCTCTAGGTATATGAGCTACTGGATATACACAAGCCGATCCCGAAACGCGACAGGCCAAAGCGAGTCACTATGACAGTCTTTACACTCGTGTAGTGTAGTCATGAGCCAGTTCAAATAATCCCCATACAACTACCACCTAATTATAACCTAACTATAAAAGCACCTGTATTAAAACATTTTTGTAACACGCTGTATATGGCGTTATGAAATGGCACTTAATATTAAATATTAAAAACAATACATACACTTTTAAAGTTCAATATATTATTGTTCTAAAATCACAACGCAGAGTCGATGTACATAAGAATATAATCGATAAAATTTGTGTAAATTAAAAAATACTTGTACATTGTCCATTGAATGTCTGGACAATTTTTTTCGTAAAATTAACTTCTATTACTATTTTTTTGTAAATAGATATACATATACAAATCAGGATTTAATAAATTACATTTAAGCACAACTCTATTTCCCAGGAATATGAAATCAATCTCTCACTTAACCATTTGACTTGACATTGAAGCGAAAAATAAAATTATTTCTTAACATCAAAGTGTTTATTGCATCGGTAGCTTAACCCATTAACGCCGAGATGATCAGAATTTGTACTAACTTTTCAACGTGTTTATGTATTATGTTATCGGACCAAAAGAAAATGCAATACCTCTATTCCGACGCGAAATTTGATGCTCTTTCAGAATCTGAGTTCAACATTTTAATTCGACACCGAGAAAAAGAAATATGACCGATTTAAACGTGAAAGCGTGAAAATTTTCCAAATATTTTTTTTTCGCCTTTTTTACAATAATATTGCAAAGGTTTCAAACAAAGGTTCGGTGTCAAATCAAAATTTTGAGCTCAGAGTCTGAAAGAGCATCAAATTTCGCGTAGGAATAGAGGTATTGCATTATTTTTTTGGTCCGATAACATAATAAATAAACACGTTGAAAAGTTAGTACAAATTCTGATCATCTCGGAGTTAATGGGTTAAGGATGTTAACTGATCAAACGTGAGATTGATTTCCATGCACCCCGGCATAACTGGATATGTTTGTATTCAATATTCATAGATAATCAATTTATTTTTTCACACTGGGTCGACAAAGTAACTACAGTACACCTGATAGAGTAGTCCAAAAGTGAAAGCGACTATCAAAGAACGAAAATCTATTGAGTCTCCGTCGTCATGTCGGCCCACATATACCACGACCGAGGTCTCAAGGTATGTGAGTAACTGGACATACTCAAGCTGATCCCGAAACGCGACATGCCAAAGCGAGTCACTATGACGGTTTTATACTTGTGTACTGTGGTCACGATTTAGTTCGGGCAATCACACTGCCATCACAAAAATTTACAGAAGAAAAATTTTGGTATAAATAATTATCAGTGAATATCGAAAAAAATATATACATATATAAAAAAAACGTAGTTACAGTTCTAATCGTTTAGGTATAGAATAGTGGAAAAAAATTAAGTAGTTAATATATTATAGTAAGTATGTAAAATATTCTTTTATTTTTCTTGAGGTATGAGAATTTGTGAATACATGTGTGTTACTCGTATTTTCATTTCAATTTTCTTCTGTGCAAGAAGGCTACCCTTGTAAATATAGTCTCATTTGTAATGGTATCTTGTTCATGTCTTATATAATTTTGTTAGTGTTAATGTAGACCATGTAAGTGTTCCTATAAGTAAATAAACAAATACATAACGCACAAATAAAAAAAGAATATTACCATAAATAATTTTCTAACCTTTTTCGTAATAGGATAAATGTTGGAAAAAACATGGAACGTAGATAATAATAGTATATTGTAAAATTACGAGTAATAGACCATTTCACAATTTTTTTAAAATTACATTAAAGACTTTTTGCTTCGACAAGAGCAACTCGATAAGGGATTAAAACGTATCTAACTCAATACTACGCGGGAAATATAATCGCGGTAAAATATTGGTGAAACAATATAGTATCAAAAGTCAATAGTTAAGTATATTTTATTGTTTTAACGCTTTCCATGTTTTTTCCAAGTATTAAAAACATTTAGAAATGTCGGAAAAAAATCGTCCCAAATTCACTACATCATTCAACAAAAAAAGAAAAATAAAAAAAAAACTAATTTAAGCAAAATATTTAAGTTTTATCAATGAAATAATATTTTTAAGCATTTTAAAAAGTAAACGTTCAAGTGTATCTTAAAATTAAAATAAATTAATCGTTAATAATTGTCTAGTATACCGATATCGGCGCTCACAACGAGAAACGTCAAAATACATTAAGAATAGTACGTAATGTACGTGAAAAAAGTATTTTAAATGTTTAAACGATGCTGTTTCTATGGGTGTGTATATATGGTAACAATAGAAACATTTTTTTTTTATGTGACCCGTGTCTGATTTCATCTATACTTATAAAAATTGGTCTAAATATAAATAAATACTGCATGTCAATACTACTGCTTTTGTGTGTTTGTTGGTTTTCGACGGTTCCGAGGAACAAAGTCGTAAAGGGCAGTTACAACTGCTCTAATTTTTTTTTTCACTTCCGACATTTTTAAGTCACTATATAATCAACTTGTTGATTTTTTTATTTTAACCAGACAAAGTAACTTCAGTAAAATTAAGCCCAGCTTATTACAAAAATCAACACCTACTGTCGATAAGCACGACATTGTCCTTTGACAATACTAATATTCGAAAACGCCTGAATACACTTGGCGGCTTTAAAGTTTTTTAAAAGCTTTTTCTATTGTTTCGTTTTTTTTTTACGTTATTTTTTAATTCTATTTAAAAATCCGCAACGAGAGCGCAATCCACTATCGAAAATCAGGGCCACGGATTTATTCTGTGAGACAGTTGAAGGCCCCTTTTTTTCGTTATAACGTTTTTTATATTTTTTTCTTCAATCATACTATGAATATGAAGTTCTCAACGTGGAAGGACAAGCTTTGGACACAGAATAGGATATAGAAAAAGTATATTCAGGCACAACAAACAATATACCAACATTAACCAGGGCCAAAAATTAAACTGGCCAGGAAACTGTTCGCCAGGAACAATGCTTAAAATTGAAACAATAATGGTCAAACCGGGACGTATGATAAGTGTCGGAAGAATATAAATATAACCCGTGTTCTTGACTGAAGATATGAATTGTTAGGACCATCACATACCCACTTTTGGTGGCTATGTTGCGTGGTTTTTGTACACATTAAGCGCAACTTACATAAAATCACGAACTGTATGAGTACGAAATCAACATTTATTTTTATAAATTCTATTTTATTTAATCATGCCCACAGGTTATGAGTCTCATTTTATTTCATGAATTTGTAATTTGTTCCATTTTGTTTATTTTCACAAAATTACTTTTTTATATTTTTTCTTTACGTCTTTTTTCATCGGAACCGTCGATCAGTGATGTCTGAGATGAATTTGCGATAGTTTCGCGGGAATGGCGTGTCCGGTCATGCGTTAGGAGAGGCAAACAGACCTGATGCGAGCGCGGCCGGCTCCGGCGCGTGCGCGAGCCGCACCAGCGACCGCGGCCCCTCCAGTATGAAAATCTCATCCTTATTCACCGACACCGATAGGATCCTGGAAACGAGTATTACCATGACGGACATCAACAATTGCTACATATTTATTTTTGCATCATCTGTAATATTGATCAATAACAATGTGGATTTTTAAGGTGGTAGAATTATTCCCTTAACTGAAGTGTTGATTAGTGACAATATCACCACTAAATTACGACGTTATCTGACCAAATACTTTCTACGAAAAAAATTCATTTTCACATTCATCATGCGAACAGCTAAGGAGTGGAATATGCTTCCAGCGAGCATATTTCCACGCTCATATGACTTGGGAGCGTTTAAGAGAAGGGAGAATATGCGTTTGTTGGGGGGACGCGGTCGATCGTTGGACCATGGACGGGCAAAATATAATCAGATAAATAAAAAATGATTACGATTACATTTTTCATCAATTATATGATTACATTTTGCGCATCTATGTTTTAAACACTAAGAAAGTCCTCAATTGCATTCAAATGTATGACCTCTTAATGTTTATATTGGTTTTAATCTCGATCACGGAGTAACAAAATTAAAATGACGACTATATTTTGTAATCGTTAACCATTACCCTCTTAAGTGGCTATGACGGATATATCCGTCATCAACATATGCATTACAAAACACCTAATACGAATTTATTCGCATAAATTTAATTATTTATATCACTATGGATAAAACGAATATGATGACTTGAGTATAATGTACGTATAAACAAAGATGGGCAAAATGTAATCTGATTAATGATTAACGATTAGAAAATGTAGTCGTAAATTTAATTTTCTTGCTTTTATAATCGTGATTAAATCCATTTAAAACATTAAGAAATCATAAATGTGTATGCAATCTGGGATTCTGTAGTGTTTAAAACATAAATGACCAAAATGTAGTCATATTAATGGTAAAAAACGTAAAATGTAATCGTTAATCATTTTTATTAACCCTTTATGGCGCCGTGTTGTATTTCTGCAACATCCCACTCAAATAGAAGCAACAATAAAATAAATGCCGACAGACTGACTTTGCTTGGTCTTATACGGTACCAACAAAGCATTCTTACGATTTAGTGACAATTCAGCTCACTAGGTGATGATACCTGTAGGTAATGATGTTTCATTGTAGTGTCGAACGAATACACGCCTGTATTCAGGTTTTCAATTTCATTTACGAAAAATTAATTCTTGTTGAAATACTAATATTTGACTGTTGAAATTTTTGTAAGTAAACGGTAAGAGGATGTTTTTTAATAATCTGTTCCTAATTTTAAGTTTAATAGTTTAGTACTAATCTAATGTTGCATTTCTAGTACATGCAAGGTTTTTAAGAATTATAAACGATACATTTTTAATATTTTTATAATTATTATTTTCGTTAACTATACACTATTTACCACCTAGTTTTTTACAAAATTAACAAATTTAACGACCTTGCGCCATAAAGGGTTAATCTGATTACATTTTGCCCATTTATGCGTATAAATATATATTTAGGAGTCCGCGTATCATTCGTTGCGTTTGAAAGGGAAGAATGGGGGCAAGCAGTGGTCCTCCAGGAAATGAGCCACTTGAGAGGTTAATTAGATCACATTTCGCCCATCTCTGCGTTACTCATCTTCACCTTCCACCAGGTGTGATTGAGGTACCAAGCGTCCGCTTGCAAATCATAAAAAAAACCCCTTTTATTGGTGTTTCCATGGCCTTGAAATTATAAAAATGGAAAAGTGTGTGTGGATCACGCACCTCCGCAGCTGGTCGACGACAGCGACGGCGGTCAGCGACCTCGGGTCCAGGATATAGAGCAGCCTGTCGTCGTGAGACACGAGGAAGTGCTCTTGGAACACGTACAGAGGTCCGAACTCGCGGTCCGCCACCGGATGACGTTGCTGCGTTGGGTTCAGCAACTCGGCAACCGTTAACGGGTTCGATACCGCTTCCTGGGGTATAACGATACAATCCCTATGATGATGATGTCCTAGCCGGTTTCAGCCACGGCGACTGTTTCAACACCGATTAAGAAATTCGAGGTCCGGTTTACGGAAACAGTCAATTGCGCAGGGGATATTTAAGTGCATAACTGGACGCGCAGCCAGAAAAGCACTCTCTCGTCCGAGCTCCCTCAGGCCCGATGGAAAGGAGAACCAGTATGATCGGGAGGGAGCGGGATGCAGGTTTGGTCGAGTTTTCCTTCTCTGAACACCTGGTTGGATTGCGATGTTAAAGAGATACCTTAGTCGCCTTTTACGACACCTCAGCAAGAACAATCCCTATAATATACAGGTAACTAACGCAAAACCTCTTAAGGCTGACTTTGGTATATCAAGACTGACTGCTTTTGTTTTACGGCTTTTTCTAGTTCAATCTTTATTTTTCTCATACAAAAAATAAATAAATCAAATTTGCAGTTCTGACCTTCTTAACACTGAAAGGCGGTGCGATGCAACTGGAGTAGACGATTTCGTAGCATCAGCTGACTGAACTTTAAACATAGAGCTAACAATTGATAGACATCCCCACTAAAACTAAAAAAATATATATCTTAGGATGTGTTAAGTTTTGGCAAAAGTCATAAAACAAAAGTTGTTAGTCTTGATGTACCAAACTCAGCCTTAAGAGGTTTTGCGTTAGTTACCAGTAACGTTGTATATCAGTGACGTGCATAGGGTACTTGAACAGGGTAGGTAGAACTCGCATGATGAATTTCATCATTATATTATGGTAGTAACTATTATATTGCTTTCATAGGAAAGATATATGGCGTGAATATAAAATAGACGTGAATATAAATAGTTCCTTTTTTGTTTAACTTTAAGCATATTATTCCAGACTATTTATCGTAAGGGCATGCAATGCTTTCATGCATTTATGGAATGAACGTTACTGCTATATATGTAAAATTTTCGTGTCACGGATGTTACCTTAATCCTACGAAACGGCTTTACCGATTTTTACCAAATTTTATATCCATACTCAGTAGATCTGAGAATCGGCTACTATTTTTCATACCCCTTTTTTTGGTAACCCGGGAAAATCCCTAACGGACCTTCAGGGGGCAGTGAGGGCCGCCCCCCGGTGTGTCGGACTTGCACCGATTAAAAGCCCCGGGGTATTCCTTCTCCCGCCTGCCGAGTGCCAAGGGCAAGGCTGGGCCATCTTCCTCGGCAATTTTTTTTTCTTAGCCCTAAGTGATAAGAGTTTTTCGCCCTTACACTTTTTTATTTTTATTTTATCCTTACACACTTACAAGGTAGTTATTTTTTGTCTACACTAGAAATTACCTAGAAATAACGTATATAGCAAAACAACGTTTGCCGGGTCAGCTATTCGTTTTTATAAGAACTGACCAATGTGATCACACTGTATCTGACATTAACTACAGCCGGTTACAAAAACCGGTTAAAACTATCGAGATACAGGATATTGTTCGTTTTAAGGAGACGGCGCGCAGCCCGTGAGATAAACTTGGAGGGGTGGGTTTCTTCCAGATACCCGGTATCTGGAAGAATCTAGATTTCCAGTCCCGGGTGGAATGATTGAAGGGGACACCCCGGGGGTTTTTAGTCAATAGGAGTCTGCCACACCAGGGTCGCTTCCCTCACAGTGGCCCTTATGATCCTATGCAGGATTTTGTCCCGGGATATCAAAAAAAAATGATACTTATTGATCGTTGATAGTCGACTTTTAAACAGATCGGCGATTATTGGCAAATAGTTTCTTATTTCTCTGTAACTGCGATCGGTTTTTGGACTATGTTGTCTTTGATATCAGGTTTAATTTGGTATCACGTTTCATTCAATATTGCTCTCATCTTCACCTTCAATCAGATGTGTTTAAAGTTAAATATCTGTCTTGAGAATATTAAAAAATGAGCAGTGTACTTTGTCGTATTGGTCTCGTTGGGCACCACATATAAGCGGAAAAGTTGACATAGCTGTTTATATACCTCTGCTCACCTCAAAAGGTATCGTGTCGATAAATGATGATGGTGATGTGTATCAGTGCTGAGTGGCTCAGCTGGTCACTTAGCATTTGCTGAGCTAACTTCCCTTTGGCGACTCAGCACTACACAGGATAATTTGCTTTTGTTGTTTTCTATATTTATTAAGCTATCCTTCTGTGTTGTATATTATATTGTGTGCCAAATAAATGCTTATTCCTTCTTCTTTATAAATTATTATATTCAATTGTAACTGACCTTAAATATAAGGGTCTGAAGTACGTCCCCGGATTTATCCGCCCTCCAGATGCGTAGTCCGGGACGCGCGCAGAACAGAGCACCCGCGCTGCCGCTCGCGTAGGAGTGACGTACGACTGCGCCCGCAGGGCACAACCTAACATCATATTTATATTAACACCACTCAGATGGTTACGCCTTAGCAATACTCTCATCATTACAGTTTAGCAATATTTACATTATTACATTTAAGCAATAAATTCATTATTATAATACCACAGCAATCTTAACAAACTAATATTACTCGACTTTAAAAAAACCCTCTTTTGTTAACCGGGTGGAAATCCATCACGTTCCGTCAGGGTAGCGGTGACAGGGCCGCCACCCTCTTCGCGCTTTTCACGTGTTGGATTCTTACCGAATCGAACCAGCGGGGTGATCCATCAATCGCAGGGCGCGCCGGACTACGGGAATCAGCTGAATAGCCCGGCCGTGAGCCGACGCGCGAATAACCCCATAACGGGCTCCTCAAAAAAATGTTGGGGAGGTGAGATGATCGTCACCTCATCTTAACATTTTATTAATTACCCCCATAATTATACTTTAGCATCACTCTCATGATTACACTATGGAAATACTCTCATGGATTTTAGCAATACTCTCATAATGACAGATTAGCAGACATACCGTTTCCGATCGCGCTTGCCGAGTTGCGTGACATGCCAGGACATCCTACCGTCCGCTCCGGTGCGCCTCTCACACGCGATGCTGCGGTACATGCTGGACACGAGCAACGTGTTCTGGTGGTAACTGATCTGCACTATCTCATGCTGCTCGTTGACTATCTCCATTGACTTGCACAAGTGCTGGAATGAAAACCGACTGGATAGGTTTTATTTGACAGTGTAAACGAGCCATCGAGAATAACATAAGGCAAATGGAATTACTATAATAGAAAGAACAGAACAGAAAAATGTTTATATTTATCACATAGCATATAATACAGGAAAATAGGTCGATCGAGGTAAAAAACAGCAATAGCTAATACCCTAGTCGTGATGATGCGCCAAAATGAAGTTAGCTCAGCATATGCTGGGTGACCTGTTGAACCACCCAGCGCTGGTTTTCATATGATAATATTATAAACACATCAACAAAGTCTAAGGCTCAGATTTATAGATTGCAACTTTATGTTTGCTTAGACTACTAAAACATCGCAATTTATATTACTCAATGATTGTCAAAGGATTTAGTAAGTCACCGATTTGTCAACATGGACTTGGCTCTGTGAATACTATGGCTATACTCAAGTTTCTATTTTATATTCAGTTTTTTGTCAAAACGAATTTATTTTTTGAGAACTTAGCAAACTCGTAATAGCGTCTATAAAACTCAGCCTATGACTCAGATACATTTTTGATAGCTACTAAAATAAACATAATTAAAGTATTTTTCAAAGATTCTGCAAATAAGATTATAATTAAAAATATAGAACAGCGGCGTAAGTACTTAGCAACAAAGTGCACAATCAACGAGTCAATGACCTCTGATAATGACACGAAGTTATAGAATCGTACACATAGAAATACATATTATCTCATAGTAAATTAACACGCTTAGTATATACTTCGAAGGTCCCTATTTTGCTACCTTAATTATTTAATTTTTATTTAAATGACATGAACCATTTCTACCTAGTTGCTTAATAACATATACAATAATAAAAACTTCTTTTTTGGGAGTCGAAGCTCGCGTCCGTAGGCTTTACCCTAGTTTCCCTACACGTGACTCCTGGGTGCTGCTAAACGAGCAGCAGCGAGGTGGCAGGGCGTCGGTGCCCGTCTGGATCGCGACCACAGTACATGGGTGTGAAGCCCGTCATAGTGACCAGTTTCAGCTTGTCGCGTTTCGGGATCAGCTTGTGTATATCCAGTAGCTCATATACCTAGAGACCTTCAGTCGTGGTATATGTGGGCCGACATGACGATGGAGACTATCAATGGATTTTCATCCTATGATAGTTGCTTTCGTTTTTGGACTACACTGTACTTACCATCAGGTACTCTGTAGTCACTATTTCGAACCAGTGTAAAGAAAAAAAAAACTTGAAAAACAGCCCCGGATCTAGAGGAGGGTCAAGCCGGAAATTGCGTCCCGGGCGTGAATTTGTGGGAGCGGCAGACAAGCACATAACCCAGCTTATCCGCTAAAAAAGTGGACCAAACTCTCCATAAAAATAGACTAAAAATGTGTATAAAGCCTTTGTTTTTATGTTTTAAAAGTCAACTCAGAAGTCTCAGTAGTTACAATTGCCATATCCTAACTTATGCAAGGTTGTGCCTCTATTAAAGCTGGATGAATCTCAGAAAAGCAGCAACCAACTTTCACAGCATAGGACTAAAAACAATCAATGAAATAAGGAAAATATAAGGCTAGCATATTGACTTTAAAAAATTCTCACCATATAAAAATCAATTTCCGTCATAATAATGACTCCATTCTTATCTCCAGAAAAAAGGCGCATTCCATTCTTTGACCATTCTATTGCTGTTATTTTTCCCTTGTGCAAATCGCCTATAGTGTACCTGTAAAAATATTTTATATTAGAGTCCAATAATTAGACAAAATATGTCAATAATTTCACACTACTCAACAATATCATACCGCTCAACAACTTAAAGCTGACAACCCACAGTAGCATACGGAACAATACCACACAAATGGAGTTTCAATGTCTTTGACTAATCGATAGACAAGGTAATTAACTTGTGGTATTGTAGATCAGGAGTTTTATTCCCACGTGAAACAAATATTTTTATGACACATGGGTATCCATACATACATACTTTTGCTCTTGTTTTAGGTTTTTTTTTTATTATTAAAGTATCACTCTTATATTTGTAATCGATTCATTTATTGTATTTAACAGCTTTTTATTTTATTCGCTGTCTATAAGAATTATTATATTTTTTAACTATCTTAATAAGTTTAACACGATCGGAGTCCTACACGAAGACCAGCGCCAAATACTTCCTCTGTGGCATTAATCTGCCGGATGTTTATATGTTTTTATCTCTTGAGCTTTCTTCCTTAATATATGTATTTTTTGTTTTTATTGAGACGAAATAAATTTTATTTCCATAACACATATGTATGTTAAAAAAAAACTAAGTATTACTATTATTATTTACTTACTAGCTGTCCCGGCAGACCTTGTTCTGCCCTATTTCTCTAAAACAAAGTCATATTGTTTTTTTTAATGTTAATAGCCTCCCCGTCAGATTTTTTTGAAAATTGTTTGAAAGAACCTGCCCTTAATGCTATATGTATAAAAATTGACAAATATTGACATTAATATTTATACGTCACTCAATTGTTTTGCCTTCCCGGAACCCGTCCACTGACATTTAAACTTTATGGTATGGTGTTAAAGTTCAAATTGACTTTTAAATATTATTACGAATTTTTTGTATGAGAATATAGAAAAGTGTTGTTTTTAGACTTTTTCAGACAATTTTTTTAATTTTTCTCTCCGTAATAACCTTTCCCAGACTTCAACAAACACAACAAAAAAGAAATCAGTCAAATCGGTTTAGTCGTTCTCGAGTTTCGCGCTTATCAAGACATAGCTGATCCGGCAAACGTAGTTTTGCTATATAAGTTATTGTAATATCTTCTATGATGTTCATTGAAATTAAGTGATTTCAAAGACAATTTTGTTCATAATTAAATACTCTTTATCAACAAAACATTTATTTGGATAAAGATTAACATTATTAAGTTGATACAACTCTTAACAAATAATACATTAATTTCGACCAAATTTGTTTACCATAAAAACGGTTCTAGTGACTTAATCTTAAAAGATAAACATATACTGTCCCGGACATTTTTTTAGATCATCTCAAGAGGAATAATTCTTTCTTACATATATTTTTGGTATCTTGAACCGTTTTTGCAGCGCACGCAATGGAAGCCCTCAAGGATGAAAAATTTTGCCCGTTTTTTTCACATTTTCCATTATTTCTTCGCTTCTAATAATTGCATCGTGATGCTATATAGCCTATAGCCTTCCTCGATAAATGGTCTATTCAACTCAAAAAGAATTTTTCAATTCGAACCAGTAGTTCCAGAGATTAGCGCGTTCAAACAAACAAACAAACAAACAAACTCTTCAGCTTTATAATATTAAGTAAGTATAGATAATAAGTAAATGTACATAAGTGTATGTAAGAACCAGTGGTGTAGATCCCATAGGAGCATAGAAATAAAACTACCTAGTCACACTTGAAATTTAATAAATATAATTACTTAAAATTTGGTCGACTTTGTATTCTGGGACTGGCAATTTCTGGTAACCACCAGATTTGAAATTAATATATTTAATAAATTTGCAATTATTACAAGGTAATGCTTTTTATGCTACCACAAGATGCTCGCCACTGGCCAGAACCAAATAAAACTTCTTGCATATAATGAATGGAATATAGCAAAATCTATTAGCTTTTTTTATTTTAAATTTAAATTAGTACAATATGGAGCAAAAATTAGCATTTTTACATCTTTTGAGTGGTTAATTTTTGCATTATTACGATTTTTTTTCAAAGACATTTGTCTGAGTCCCTGAATCACGGAATCACTTTAAATTCAAATATTTCCTAAATTAATTGAAAAAAAAATTAAAATAACAGATGCTTTGCCTATGTATAACTTTGATGTGAAAGTATATTTTTCTGACCTGGATGTAGTTTATTATAATACATTAATTTAAAACATAATTTACATTACATCTTAAAATGTCCATAAATAAAACCCTTTACCTCTACAAGACAACCGTACCTTTCGACTTTTGGCTCGACTTTTGGTTTGAAAGTGTCTGGGATGTTTTCAGGGTGTTCTCTTGGTATCTGAAAAACTGTAACTTGCCCTGCGGCGTTGCCTGCACCGACCATATAGTCAACTGTGCTCACGATCTTCACATAAGTTATGGGGGAAGTTGATGCCTGGAAATAATCACTTGTATTTACAACAACAATTACTCAAAAAAACCATAAATCAAAATCATATGAAAAATAAAAATCATATGAGATTCTTTTACAACTTTTAAAAAACTTTCAATAAATAAAAAAGAAGCAAAAAAATAAATTCAAAAGTATTTGAATCAACATTTACTACTTCTGGGCAGTAGACTTGAGGGAGTCTGCTGCCTGGATGAGAGGGAGGTGGTGCATGGTGTCCTGCGCGCCAACCGAAGGAGAGGTTTTGGAGGGGTGGGCTTTTACTCCTTATTATTAGATAGATGCGTATTTAATCTAGTGGCTTAGTGGATAAATGGCCAGTTTCCAAAAAAATGGGTAATGCAAATGGTTGTAGGTTTGAATCCAGGCATATAGTCTGGGTTTTTCCAGATTACATACAAATTTAGGGACTACATGCTAACCAGTAAAGGAAAACATCGTGAGGAAGGCCTCATAACATCTAGTAAAAATGTCATGTGTAAGTGCCCTAAGAATGGCAATGAGATGTGCTACTGGTGTTGTTAAGGATGACATATAATCGCTAAGTGGATACAACCACTATTGTATCTCTGCTCACTTACTGCACTCTGCTAGCAATATATATATATATATATTTATATTAGGGCGTCTAAAAAAATTTTTTTTTTCCTCGGAACCACTCTCAAAAGTTTCGTTTTAATGCCAAAATAGGCCTCTGAAAATATGAGCCATTAATATTTAGGTAGTCCGCATCACACTTTTCGATTTCCCATACAAATAACCCAGGACAAAAGTTTTTTTTCTTTTGATTTCTATAACTAATGAACTATATATCATATTGCAATAACCAGTCATTATTTATATATATATAATGTTTGTACTATTTATCATTTAGAAATAATTAACCATTTTTATAAAGAAAAAGCATTAATTCTTTTTCATATTTTATAAAGATCATGTTTATAATGTAGCATAACTTATTAGTGATTACTTTTGTGAAGAGCAATGATTAAATAGAGCAAGGGGATTGTCCCCAATACAAGGAAATAGGTGACTCCCAGTTAGTAAGAGCAACCCAGTTTGAGGATAAATAAAATATTAGAGATGTGATACTATATTAAGTGAATAATTGTGTACAGTATTTTATTTCACAAATCTATCCCATAAAATTTACAACATAAATACTCCAGAACTGAGCCATAGAATTTTAATTAACAAAGTATTTGTAAATATTGTTATCTTCATGTTCAAAGCAAGGCTGTTATCTTTTGCTTATCAGTTAACATTGTGGTGACATGTTAAATAAAACATTTAAAAAACATGATAATATCTTTTTATTTTATTTTTAGGTTCACATGCATGCTTAGGATCCCCTCTAGAATAAAACGTAGGTACATAAAAAAATATAAAAGTAATAAAATAGCACAATATAACTTGTTCCTCTGATAAATATTTATTTTTCACATTAGTTAAGTTATCTTAAATTAAATTTTAAAGATTTCTACAACATAAACTATAAAATAACTTCAACACAACACAAGAAACATTTGTCTTATAAATAACCTTGACCCAAAATTTCACTTTCTCTAAATGTTAGTACATTGTGCATACCAACTAAATGTGATTATGTATGTACACATGTATGTATTATGTATGTATGCATATGTACAAGTTAAACTTTCAGTTTTAATTATAAGTGCACTTGAGGCACAAACTTAAAAAATACAAGATGTATTTTCAGATGAAAGTAAATTGTAATTACTGTGATTATTATAAATTCTCACAACGTTTCTGTGTGCATGAGTATTCTATTATTATTGGTCACGTTGAGTACGACATATAAGCGCAATGTGGATACAGCTAGTAATGTAACTCTATTTGCTCTCAAAGTATAGTATAACAACATAGTATTATTATAAATTAGAATAGAATTTTTACTAAATATGTTCCTTTTAATTAGGACAACTGTAACCTGTTCATCAATAATTATGCATAAATATTAGAGATTGAATAAACTTTACCTCGCATCGCAGTCTTTGAATATTCCATTTTTTCCTGTCATACCAATAAACCAGGCCGACGCTGGTCCCAAGTGCTATGTATTCGTTAACAGCATCCACACAGGTCAAGCACAGTTCATTGGAAAACAAGCCCGTTTGTATTCGAGGAGGAATTAAATTTAAAATATGTGAACAAGGCGCCCATTCTCGCACAAAACCTTCTTCTGCGCCGCTCGACACTTCCATCGTCGGGATTATTTATTATTCAGCTTATTATTAGCCGTATTTCAACGATATATCATGACTTTTTCGTTCTAAATTAAATTTTATTCTATAGAAATAAGCAAATTAAATCACTAAAATAAAAGAAACAAGGAACCGTCAATCGCGATGTGTTGACGTTCCTGACGTATTTGTAATTTTGCATGACCAACTGAACGAAAAAATCAATTGGTTCGTTTATTACGAACATTAAGTGATTAATCGACTAAATATGATGATTTCATTATTTACCGATTCGTATTCTATGCGGCAACTTAACAAAACTAACTGACAACTGTACACTGTCAACTTTTTGTCAAATTGCATTCGGATCGGACTGGACATTGATAGTAGATGAGTGAAAGTTATTACTTACATATAAGTGTTTATAATCTAAATAGAAATGGCAGATACTGCAGCAGAAATTCCATTAAATATAGAAGAAACTGTCAAAGAAGCCATACACAATGCAACGGATAAGCCACCGACGAGTATCGAAGGAGTTGCGATTGCGTACTTAAGTTTAGTTATAATGGCTATTTTACCCATATTTTTCGGGTCCTTTAGATCAGTGAAGTACTTAAACGATCAGAAGGTGAGTGTGGGCCTCATTATATTATTTATAAAATACGTTAATACATTTATGAAGAACATGCGGGCTCCAATAAGAAAAAGGCACGCGTCATCGTCGTGGCACACAGTTTTCCTCACGTAAATAAACTATCTCTAGTCAATTTTAAATTCTGCTCAACATGTATATAGCTAACATGTATATACATCTAAGAATCTTCTATATAAATATCACTGATTTTTTTGTAAAAGCTTATACTGTGAAATATGTTTTTTGGGTATCTTAGGTTTTTTGCTTACTCGTAATTTTATTTTAAGACTTGTCAAATTAGTAATTACTCGCTTGAAGTCACATGTGATGTATATTATTTGAAAATAGCATTCAATTCAAATCCAATAAATAATTTTTATATTATAATTATGATTTTACAAAGCTAAAGTAATATGCAATTCCCATTTTAGCTAGAACTATTTTACTGTCATTGGACTGAAACAGTCTTCTGGATACATTTGTAAAAGAGATGTTTGAATAAACCAGCATGTCTGTCTACGACTATCCATAAATACATGTCTCACAGTTATCATATCAGTTTTTAGACTCAAATGCACTTATCATCAGGTGTACTGTACTCACAATACTAGTTAAACATTTAAGAACGTTTAAGTAGCTGTAGCGGGTAGTCATGGTATCAGAATAAGTGTAAACCACAGTTATTTCAACCTTTGATCTTCTTATCATTTTTCATAATAAGTAGTATCATAATTCATACATATCAGGGAATGCCCAAGATATGCACATTAAAATTATAAAGGGGTAAAGTTCATTTTTTTAGATGTAGAAGATAATATTTGAAACTAAAAAAAATAATAATATTTATTTGTTTATATATTGCTAAAGATTTTTACCTTTATATATATATAGTGCAAACTCTATATAACGACCCTCAAGGTACTGAGCATATTTTGACATTATAGAGAGTTGTCATTAAATGGGGAGAAGAAAAATCTGTATTAGAAAAAGAAAAAGTTTATTTCAGACTGGTGTTAGTAATTACATATAAAACAATTCTTATTTGATCCCTATTGAGTATAGTCTGTTATTTTTGTCTGACGTCTTTTGCTACACAAGTAATTTTGTTGTATTGCAGTGTAATTATAGCAATCCCAATTTCAAAACAAAAGAACTGATTTTTTAGAAAGATCTGTATGTGTAATGCCGACAGTAGAGTTTATTACGAGTGGGTGTAATGTTATATAGAGTATGTTATATAGTGTGATGATCTGTAAACCCAATAAAAAATGGGTAAAAATACATGTACCGCTAGTTACAAAACTAAAAGCACATTTTATGCATACACCGCTAATATTTTGACAATGATTTCTGAGTGGAACTTTCTCATGAAATTTAATTTGGCTAAGGTACAAAATTTTATTCTCATTATCTAACACTATCTGTAATTGTACATTATAATCATCACAGTTAATCTCATTTTTATTTTCAATCATGTCTATCATTTTACATAAAAAACACTCAAGGCCAACTTTACAGGCACACAGTTGTGCCAATAAGTCAATAAGCTGCGCACTAAACTGGGTCATAATAATCATAAATATGATAATTTATACAATTTCAATGAATTATAAACAGATGGTAGGATTTTGGGGTCAACTTTTTTTTGGTAAAAAAATATAGCTAGTAAAAACTTTTAAGTCAACAGTTGTCCCTGCACGCCTGTGTGAATGGTGTACAGCTGGTTCTTTGGAGATTGAAAAGAAATAATGGTTAAGACTCAATCAATGACAGAATATTGAAATAAAAAGCATCAGAACATTGACACACCATCAACTAATAGTTTAAATATTTGACTAGATGGATGACTCTCCTCTCAACCAGAGTTTAGTGTATGGTCAACACAGTCCTAAACAATATACGATTGTAGAACACACCAGCTGAGATGTAAGCACATCAGCCAATAGCTGCTCACCTATTATTTGATGATAATAATAATACAATGTATTTTATTTTTCCTTATTAAAAAAATAATAATTTGTTATTATTTGTTGCATAAAATAAGGTTGTAAAAGGCAGTGACGTGCATAAGGTATTTGGATAGGGTAGGCAGATTCACATAATTAATCTGAATATTATATAATGGTAATAAATATTATATTACTTTCACAGGGAAGATAGATGGCATAAAAATATAATAGATATGAATATAAAGGGTTCCTTTCTTTCTTTAAATTAAAGCAATTTATACCAGAGTTATTAATCGTAAGGGCAAGCAATGCTTTCATTCATCTATGGAATGAACGCTACTGGTAAAAGGTATCTTAATATAATTTTTGTTTACAGGAAGCGGGTGAACGTCATGAAACGATGACAAATAAGGATGCCCTCATGTTCCCGTTGATAGCATCATGTGCCCTCTTTGCTCTCTATATCTTCTTCCAATTCTTTTCTAAAGAGTACATAAATCTCCTTCTAACTGGATACTTCTTCTTCCTTGGAGTTCTTGCTTTGAGCCATCTCCTCAGGTATGTTCTATGAATATTATTTTATACCACTTCATTAGGGTACTAGAATCCAACTCTTGTGTAACATTTATACAAATTATGAGATTATACCTTTAAAAATTAGTATGAATATTACGTTTCAGAGCTGATGTTGTGCTGTGATAAATAATTAGCATCAGATCTCTGGTAGAATTTAGATTATGGCTTATAATATTACGAAAGGTAAGTTGAGCTCTGTGATGTATTTGCGCTGTAATGAATTTTCGACTGATTACGACTACTTTGTTAATCAAAGCGACATGAAATACGGTCAATGAATTTTTGTATTAGATCATTATCTAGTACTAGCTGATCCGGCAAACGTTGTTTTGCTATATAAGGTTTTGTAATATCTTCTAAGATGTTCATTGAAATTAAGTGATGTCAAAGACAATTTTGTTCACAATTAAATACTCTTAATCAACAACACATTTATTTGGATAAAGGTTAATATTATTACGTTGATACAACTCTCAACAAATAATGCATTAATTTCGACCAAATTTGTTTACTATAAAAACGGTTCTAGTGACTTAATCTTAAATGATAGACATATACTGTCCCGGACATTTTTTTAGATCATTTCAAGAGGAATAATTCTTTCTTACATATATTTTTGGTATCTTGAACCGTTTTTGCTGCGCACGCAATGGAAGCCCTCAAGGATGAATAATTTTCACCGTTTTTTTTTACATTTTCCATTATTTCTTCGCTCCTAATAGGTGCATCGTGATGTTATATAACCTAAAGCCTTCCTCGATAAATGGTCTATTCAACTCAAAAAGAAATTTTCAATTCGAACCAGTAGTTCCTGAGATTAGCGCGTTCAAACAAACAAACTCTTCAGCTTTATAATATTAGTATAGATTTTGCATCATGTTATACTAAAAAAATTATCTATTAAATATAGAACATGACGCCTGCCGCTAAACGTCTGTTTTGCAACTATAGTTTTAACTTAAAGAAATGTCAAACACGTAGCGACAAAAAATAATCAATTGCTATCTTTTTATTCATATGCAGCCTGTATAAATGTTTGCTTTTCTTGTGTGAATGTAACAGAATTCGTCCAGTCTTCTATAGTATTCTCATTTTATGCGAGAAACTGATTCCTACTCTTTCACACAGAGCTCAACTTATGTAGCTAACTATACTGTATTAATCTATCTTTTCCTGTTTTCTATCTTTTTTTTTTATAGTTTGTTCTTGCTTTATTGATAAACAATGATTAATTGTGCGTGACTAGCGACTCAGTTACTTATAATTCGAACTGCACGTACATCATTTTCATACTTTAAGAAATACATGACATATTTATAATAATATATCGTCACGCTATGTCCCTTTCGAGGTAAACAGAGATACATCAGTGGCTGTATCCATTTTGTGCTTGTTTGTCGTGCCAACGTGACCAATAGCCAGTAGCGTTCATTCCATAAATGAAAGCATTGCATGCCCTTAAGATAAATAAGTCTGGAATAAATTCATTTAATTTAAACAAAAAAAGGAACCCTTTATATTCATATCTATTCCATTTTCATGCCATCTATCTTCCATATGAAAGTAATATAATATTTATTATCATTATATAGTATTCAAATTCATTATGTGAATCTGCCTACCTTGACCAAATACCCTGTGCGCGCCACTGCACTATTACACATGACATTTCTATTAGAAGCCATGCGGGTTTCTCCACAATGGTTTCTTTCACCGGTGAGCATTTGGTGCCTAAGACGGTGCTTAATATGAAAAAATTCAGAGGTACATGCCGAAATACGAACCTACGACAGCCTCGCGTTGTCGCGCATGGATACCGATCCGTTATCCACTAGACCACTGCAGCAGTTTACATTTTCTCATTAATAAAATAATATCAGTTCAAAGAGTTTATTCTCTTAAAGATACAAATCACTTACATGAGAATATTTTGTTTAAAAACTATCTAAGACAGTAAAGTAGTAAGAGCTCAATTGGCTTAAACAAAACCATATTTCTTAGTAGTTATCTTTAATATATTGTAGTAATTTAGTTCTGTATATGGCAAGCGAGCTCGCGTTTCTAATGCAGGAGGGTAACGCGTTGCAGAGTTGTGCTTCCTCAAAAGTGATATTCCGTTTTTCATAATTAGTCCGTGCTTTAGGAAGCACAAGCAAACTTGGTGGACACAACGATATACAAACGAACAAAAAAATCTAAACACAAGGTCAATTTAACACAGATTATAAAATATTTATATATGCAAAAGGAAGTTTTATTCTCAAGGATAATACAGACAAAATTACTTAATTAAACACAAAGGTAATAAAGATTATATTCTTATATATAATAAAGTATTTGGTTAAAAAATACACCGGGTTTCACTATTAGCTTTGGACGCTTGCAATTAAAATAATAGATATTGCCTCATCAGGCAAATTCGTAAGAGATGTCTGTATCACGGCTAGTGTTCTGAAGAGTTATTTAACCTCGTTCCACCCTCTCCTTTCCATAAAAGACCCACTCGCACAGGGTTGCAAAGTCACATCTATACGGTAACTCATATCCCTGCTAGAGACTAAGAAGTTCTCTAACTTTTACTTCTGTCGGGTTGCTAAGCTGTGGCTTAGTCTTCCGGCGAGCGTGTTTCCACCGTCTTTTAAACGAAGCGTGAAGAGATATATTTTTTTTTACACTGGCTCGACATAGTGACTACAGAGCACCTGATGGTAAGTACAGTGTAGTCCAAAAACGAAAGCGACTATCAAAGGATGAAAATCCATTGATAGTCTACATCGTCATGTCGGCCCACATATACCACGACTGAAGGTCTCTAGGTATATTTGCACTGGCCGGCATGATCACAGGGACATCAATTGGTTTTTCTTTGCTATTGATAGAAGCAGTCGTTTATTGGACTGCACCACGCTATCATTAGATCTGGTGGGGTCATTAAGCAGAGTCAGAATAAAAAAAAATGCTTTTTATTAATTTATAATTAAAATTTACAAAATTAAGTTATATATAATAGTGGTTTGGTCGTCTCTGATGTTATTTACATTGTTGAGACTAGGCAGTATATATAAAAAAAAATTTAATAAAGATGATTATCTGTTATTGCTACCATTTTTTGGTTGCTTGGGTGAAAATTATCAGTGACGTGCATAACGTATTTAGACAGGGTAGGCAGAATTCGCCTAATTAATTTGAATATTATATTATGATAGTAAATATTATAATCATTTCATAGGAAAGCTAGACAGCGTGAATATATATGAATATAAATGATTTATTTTTTTGTTTAGCTTCAAGCAATTTATTCCAGACTTATTTATCATAAGGGCATGCAATGCTTGCATGCATCTATGGAATGAACGCCACTGAAAATTATGTATAGGACAGTCATGATATCAGTGAGAGCGGCGATCCTGGTGTGCCAGATTCCTTCTGGCTAAAAACCCTCAGGGTGTCTCTCAACTAGCTGTTAGCTGGGCCTGTGTATCGAATAGCTTTTTACAGGGTCCATGTTTGGTAGGGGTGAAAGTAAAGAGCTCACCTCATAAGACTCTCAGGCTGTCATCCAGGCAGCAGACTCCCATCCTGGTTATCTCATTGCTATCTACCTCGATAGGGACTCGGCGTGGTGTTATAAGGATTGTTTGTTTCAGCCCCATTATATCGTTTATGGTGCCAGTCTCGATCCCGAATGTGCCCTACCACATACATTTCACGCGCGGAGATCGCGACGCCAAGACGGACATCATAAACTATAAGTTCACCTCCTATGACGTCATCTGTCTGCTCATCTCGCTCTGCCTCGGGGGATGGTACCTGCTCAAGAAGGTACATCAATGGTTATTGTAGTCAGCTGGAGTAATTTCCACTAATGAGTAATTTTAAGGAGTATTGTACACAAATGAGACTGTTCCAACTGAAGTTTAATTTATTAAAATGCCTAGTTTCAATCGGAGATGGGAAACATGTAATCTGATTAATGATTAACGATTACAAAATGTAGCCGTAATTTTAATTTTCTTGTTCTGTAATAATGATTAAATGCATTTAAAACATTAAGAAATCATAAATGTGTATACAATCTGGGATTCTGTAGTGTTTAAACATAGTAGATAAAGTAAGATAATTTGTGCATAAGACCAATTAATAATGAGTTCTAAAGGCGAAGGTTAAAAATGTGCTGTTTCGCAAGTTAGTCATTCCAACTAGAGGGTAATTTCAACAAAAGCAGGATTTCTGCATCACTTAGGTAAATTTACTCAGATGGACAATTTAAACTAAGGAGTAATTTCCAAAAATGAGCAATGTTAACTAAATTGTTATTTAAAAAAACGTAGTAATTTACACAAGGTATTTGAACTAAAGAGTAATTTCAACTAAGAACTATTTTATTTGATTACTGTTTTAAAAATATCAGATATAAGAATATATTGCAATGCAAATAAAATCCATATTATTAACTTTTTGATTGTTCATGTAACAGCATTGGATAGCCAACAACCTCTTCGGCATCGCATTTGCGATCAACGGCGTGGAACTCCTCCACCTAAACAACGTGGTGACCGGCTGCATCCTGCTCTGCGGGCTGTTCCTCTACGACATCTTCTGGGTCTTCGGGACAAACGTCATGGTCACCGTCGCCAAGAGCTTTGAAGCGCCCATCAAATGTAAGTGTTGGACGGTCACGTTCATCATTGAGGGGTTAGGGCTTTTGCCGGAACTGGGTCGTGATTAGTGATGAAAATGCCCGGGAATTTTCCCAAAGTGCCCAAAACTTCCGAGAACATTTCGTAAATTCCCGGGAATATTCCCAAAGAAGTTTTTGGGCACTTTGGGAATATTCCCAAAGAAGTGTTTGGGCACTTTGGGAATATTCCCGGGCATTTTCAACACTAGTCGTGATCACAGTGCACTAGTGCAAAGGCTGTTAAAAGTGCCTCGCTTCGGTCTGTCGCATTTCGAGATCACCGGTGAAAAAAACATCGCGAGGAAACTGTCACGGCATCGCACAGAAATGTCATGTATAAGTGCTTTGAGAACGGTGACTAGCTGCGCTACTGGTCCCAGTGGGAACGATATATACGCGCCAAATAGATACAGCCACTAATGCATCTCTGCTCACCTCGAATGGGGAACTATTAATCGTAAGGGCATGCAATGCTTTCATGCATTTATGGAATGAACGTTACTGCTATATATGTAAAATTTTCGTGTCACAATGTTAGTTACCTTACTCCCCCGAAACGGCTTTACCGATTTTTACCAAATTTTATATCCATATTCAGTAGGTCTGAGAATCGGCTACTATCTATTTTTCATACCTCTAAGTGATAAGGGTTGATCACCCTTAACATTTTCTTATAAATTTTTGTACAAAATTATTTGTTTTTATTATTCTATAATGTGGCATTAAAAAATACATACAACCCTAAATTTTTACTCTTTTATCACCAACCCCTATTTTTTAATAGCCATATTAATAATTTAATCATTTTTCATTCCGCTCGATGACTGATCAATTATCACCTAGAAATAACTTATATGGCAAAACAACGTTTGCCAGGTCAGCTAGTATTATTATTAAAATCAAATCTACAACTTCAAACCAACGTCAACATCGTAATATGATCTTTCAGTGGTATTCCCTCAAGATCTCCTGGTGAACGGTTTGGACGCGAGCAACTTCGCGATGTTGGGACTTGGTGATATCGTGGTGCCAGGGATTTTCATTGCTCTCCTTCTGCGTTTCGACAAAAGCCTCAAGAGAAACTCGGAGTTCTATTTCAGGTGAGTTACTTTTTTTATAAACCCGTATTAAAGTTTATTCGTTTACGTTGCGAGTCTTTGATGAACAAATCGAAATTCGGTTATCTGACCCGAAGAATATCGTTAAATATAGCGTTTTTATCGTTTGTATCATGACGAGTGTTCTGAAGAGTTATGTCCTCATTCCACACTCGCTATCTTTTATAACAGAACCTCATGCGTTGGATTGCAGAGCCATCGGTGTTCGATGTATTTATATGTTTTTTATGTTGGTAGGGAGCAATTGTAAGAATGTCATGAGTTTGGTGTAAAATAAATAATTGTGAGTGAAACACGTACTTTTATTAAAATAATACATCAGTCGAAACTTGAACTTAAGCACTAAAACAATCGGGATCGGGCTACCGACATTGCCTGTTCTCCCGCTAAAAGTCGTAGTGAGGACTGAGGCTGAGATTTATAGACGCTACTTTGACTTTGCTTAGGCTTTACTTAAATATTACAAATTATATTATGGTGTGAAAGCTGTGTAAGGTTATTTAAAGTTCGATGCATTAATGTGTACCAATGCACTGTGATATCTACGTCACGCAAATTATAAAACGCCCGCCAAATAAAGTGAATTCAAGCTGAGACTGCCTTCTGATTTATAAGCCTCCCACAAGCGGTAGAGCCCTTCTTCACAATATTAATCTATATGGTAAGTCACCGGTTTGTTCCAACTTGGACTTGGCTCTATGAATACTTAGGCTGCATTAAGTATCTATTTATATATTCAGATTTTTGTCAAAGACGAACTTATTTACTGAGTAAAATCTAGGAAATGTCAAAGTAGTTTTATAAATGTCAGCCTGTGTTTTCTGGTGTACATATAAACTGAGGCATGTTACGACACCAGGGCAACGTTCTCCGCTTACATCCTGGGCCTGCTGGCGACGATCCTCGTGATGCACATGTTCAAGCACGCGCAGCCGGCGCTGCTGTACCTGGTGCCCGCCTGCCTCGGCACGCCCCTCACCCTCGCCCTCCTCAGGGGGGACATCAGCGCTCTCTTCAAGTTAGTACACCTACACTATACACTCAAATGCCTTGATAATAGGAATGTACTCTTTTGGCATCGGCCAGTAGAATGGAGCAGTAATGGGAATCTCAAATTCACAAAAATGGAAATTCAAATGGAATTTTAACCACTTCGGTACGGCGCCCATCGACCCCGAAAAGCTGCCCACAGCCCCACAGCCGGCATTCGCCGTTCGCACGCTGCCTTGTTCATCGACAGATGTATGACGAGATAAGCTTTGAAACTTTTGTTTTGAAAAACTAAAATTATGCGAGTAAATATTCCGCAAACGCAGATATAAGAGAAAATTCTTGGATGTCGCCTATAGTCGACGCTCGTACCGAAGTGGTTAATAAATATATTGACTTAAAATCAGGTTAAATTTTGAGGTTATATGGGCGACTGCTCTAACTGGGTTGTGACCACGATATACGAGTGTAAAGACCGTCTTAGTGTGTATATCCAGTTCTCCATATACCTAGAGACCTTTAGTCGTGCTATATTTGGACCGGCATGACAACGGAGACTGTCAATGGATTTTTGTTCTTTAATAGTTGCTATCGTTTGTGGACTTCTCTGTATTTATTATCAGGTGTACTCTAGTCACTTTGTTGAACCAGTCTAAAAAATTATCATTGGGACCTCGGCTCTCAAGGCGGTTTTGTCGTCCTGTGCAGGATTTTGATAGCGTAATTTTAGTGGTGCTTCCTGCAATGGTGAAGGTCCTGGGTTGGAGTCCCGGTGCCAGAAAACTTTTCTATGATGAGCAGATTAGTTTGTCGATTCATGGATGTATAAAGTATACACGCAGATTGCTAGTTTCTAAGCTGCAGCATTCACTGTCTGTGCACACCCACCAACCAACATTGGGCATTGTTAACTGGGTTCAATGTTCAAACCCATTTCCCATGAATTACTGGAAAAGGGAAGAAAGGTTTTTGCCCTGCAGTGGGACGAAACTGGCTAATAATATATATCTCTGTCTAGTTACCCATAACACAAACGAGCGTTTACTTTGGCATAAAGTCAATGTGACTCGAATAAAAAACCGTATTTATTATAAAATATATTTCCGTCTGCAATCTGATACAATAGCGTACATATTCTTAATCTAACAAAATAACGTAGTATTAGACGCAATTAAAGGATACATAGTTATTTAGAATTCTATATTTTAGCCGTGGTAGGGTTTACGGGCAGAATAGAATAGTGGCTCCCTCTACATTGTACTAAGGTGTCGTAGGAGCCGACTAAGCTATACTGCATGGCCAATTGCACGCAAATTGCTAGCATCTAAATAGTGGGGCACATCCCATAAAAGCATACAAAAAAAAACATTATTTTGTTATATTTGGACGTTTAGTACTTATAGATGGGGTGAAAGGCTATTCGGTTTAAGCGACATTTTTTGGTGATATAGTAATATATATTTTTTCGGAATCAGCGTTTTTTGCTAATTCCAAAAATATATATTACTAAATCACCAAAAAATGTCGCTTAAACCAAATAGCCTTTCATACCTCAATATATTGTTTTAAAATTTGAAGTCTAATATTCTGGTAGTGACCAGATTTTAGGACAATATATATTAAATGTACAAGGTAATGCTTTTTATGTTTGTACTGCATACACCTCTGCACACAGCGCACACCCGCCAACCCGCATTGGACATTGTGGGCTGGGTTCAATATCCAAAGCCCATTCGATGGTTCCACAAATATAATTATAATAAAAAAAGGAAGACAGGCCTTTACCCTGCAGTGGGACAAAACTAGTTGATAATATTTTAAGCGCCTGATTGTTAATATTAGCAACAAAATCTAGTTTTGTTATTCTAAATTATTATTATTTTGGGAATCGAAGTTGCTCGCGTCCGTAGGCTTTACCCTAGTTTCCCTACACGTGACTCCTGGGTGGTGCTAAACGAGCAGCAGCGAGGTGGCAGGGCGTCGGTGCCCGTCTGGATCGCGACCACATTACACGGGTGTAAAGCCCGTCATAGTGACCAGTTTCGGCTTGTCGCGTTTCGGGATCAGCTTGTGTATATCCAGTAGCTCATATACCTAGAGACCTTCAGTCGCGGTATATGGGGCCGACATGACGATGTTGACTATCAATGGATTTTCATCCTTTGATGGTCGCTTTCGTTTTTGAACTACACTGCACTTACCATCAGGTACTCTGCAGTCACTATGTCGAGCCAATGTAAAAAAAAAATAACAGTCGCTTAATAATCTTTTAAAAAATTAACGCAATTATAATTCAGTTTTTTCATTTATAAATCAATATATATAATTATCTGTAAATTTTACAGTTACGAAGATCAACCTGTAGTTGTGGAGGCGGCAGTTGACGCGAAGTCAAAGAAGACTGAATAAGCAATTTCAGTTACAACTTATAGCACAAATAGCAGCACATTGATACTTAAAACCGTCTCCCCTACTACAAAACTAAGTTTAACTTTAATACGGTCTTAAGGTATGCTTCCTTACTGAAGAGTTTTCTCTATCAGACACATTTGTTTGTAAAGAGACATGATTGCAATTGTAATAAACGTAAGTTTATTGATATCCGGACATGAGACATTGCATTCGGAATTACAGAAAATGTTTTCTTTAGAGATAATCTTCATTTGATATCTATTATTTAGATTCTCATATCTTTTCTTTCATTTATTTATTAATCCCTTTCATACTCTCACTAGTTCTGAATACTTTTGAATTTGCCATCAGAAGGCTCAAAACATCTCTTTCTCAGTAAAGAATTTAAAGGAATTTTCAATACCGCATTAAAATTAAACTTCGGTTTGTACAATTCAACCATTTCCAATAGGCTAATATTTTTATGGGTTAATGAAAACTTTTGTAATGAATTTGTATTAGTATTTTTTTTAAACAGCTATTTGGGACCATACCCGATTGGTTACTAGTGTGGAAGTTTTAAAATGTTTTGACAATTCGTTTGATGATGTTGATAGTTAAAAATATTAATGTGGCGATATGGCAATCTTGATAATACGCATAAAAGTTTTTTTTCATTGAAATTGGGATTGAAACGTGAAATTTGCCGAAATTCTGCAATTTTTTTACGTACCTATATAAAGATCTAGATATAAAAGGCTTCCCGTTATATCTTCCACGTATATTAAATTAACTAATATTTGGCAAAATAAATTAGGTATACGATGGTAATTTTAACTGCCCTAGTAGCACACAATAAAACATGAATTGCCACTATAAAATAAATTGTTGATCTTTATTTATAAACATTTTTTTTTATTAATAAAATGTAAAATAGTTTGCATAAAAAAATAATTAGTTTTTATTTGTGTATATTATTTTTTATTATATTAAAATGTCTTAATTTATAGGGCAATTTAATTTATATATATTTTTTTTTTGTTTAAAAACACTAGTTTAAGATTGTAAAGGCCTGAAAAACAGATAAATCTGGATTTAGCACAGTTACCAATCAAAAGTCAACATTCATTGTCTAGAAAAATCCGAATTGAATATAAAATAATTGTAAGTACAATATTAAAATGTATTATTTGGTAAAATTTGTAATATTTTTATTAAAAACCTTGAATAAATACAATATGCTTAATATAATATGTTTAAATATGTCCTAATTTATATTTAACTTTGGGATTTAAAAACAATATGGCAACAATTATGAAATGTTCTGGAGAAACATTTGAGAAATACTTTATGCTAGAAAAACTTTTTCATTATTAATATTATCCAAGTTTTTGATTACACATTTCTACAGAAGTATAAAAAGCAAATATAGTCAAGTGGGGCAATTAAACTAAACATCAACTTTTAAAAATACATATTTAATTAATTTAATAATCATAGGAATTGTCTTGCAAAATTTAATGACATTATAAAAAGTTTATAATAAACTTCAATATATGTTCTAGGTACCGGACAATCTCAAGACAAATAGTACAATTTGATAACCGTCCAATATCTCAAGCACATTTGAAACAACATAACCGGCCAACTTTCCTCGTTTTTAATCATCACACTGACATTGGCGAAGTCACAAAGGACCAGTCCTTGGAACAAAGCCATTAAATAATTTAAAAAAAAAACTTAATATTTTGTAAATCTTTTACTGACTGACGTCCAAGCTAGGAACGCGAGCGATTGTCTTCTTTATTTTGTCTATCGTAGAATTACTAATTTAACGTTGATGTGATCTTCTGGGCGTGTCGTTTTTCTTTCTTGGGTCTTGACAGTGACTGGATGCCCGAATGGCAAAATGCTCCGTGGAATTTGTGATTTTTTTAATGGCGTGCAGAGTAATGCGTGTCGCTTGGGTCGTTAGTAACATCAATCAAACACTAGTAATTAAATCTCAAAATGACCCAGAGCCGTACAACGTATTATAATATCAAAAAATGGTAAAAATTGCCCCACTTAACTAGGTATTTATAAAGCCATAAAAAAAAACCTAGGTATATTTTTGTGTCATTTAGTAGCCAATGAACAAATAAAAACAGTAAGGGTTGCCATTCTTCATTTTCCTTAATCATAAAAACGGCATAATATAACAATTTATCCTTATAGGTTATTTTTGAAAACAATAATTAACACTTTTCAACTAGCTAAATTCTTATTAATATAACCTAAACCCGTGCATTCTATTAAATTCTGTTCGCCGTCGGGTTGGATGCTAAATTTTACCTGAAAAATAAAAACAAATACTGGTTCAACTTGTGATTTTTGATCCTATATAGTAGAAAAATATATCTAATAATATAATTATCTCTCATACCTTAAAAGAGGTGGCTATCCGTTTTAAACTGGTTTAAAATTCAGAATCTATATTCTCTATGATCTATATCGTTTGTCGAATTATATACCATATGTGGAAGCCTTTTTTTTTAACCTGGGTGAAAACCCTGCACAGGATCGTGAGCGCAGCAACCCCGGTGTGTCAGACTCCAATTGACTAAAAACCCCCAGGGTGTCCCAATCGCTCCATCTGGGCCCTTGGAATCCAAATTTGTCTAGAAGCCTGGGGAACGAACATCCTTGTTTTGTCTTCCTCACAGCGAGGGGTTGGGTATATAAGACCCCTACCCCAATAAAAACACTCAGGCGGAGTGCCGCACACCGCACGCCGCCTCCCTCTCATCCGGGCAGCAGATTATCTCAAGTCTACTGGGCGAACACATCCCGCCGAACGGCCAGGGAACAATACGTGAAAACCAAGTTTCAATTATATTATCGACTCCTTGGAAGGAATATAGTATAAGTAGTGTAAACAGCCACAGAGCATTTAAAAAATTGACACATTTTTCGATAAAAAATACAAAAATAACTTTTAATTATAATGTATAAAAACTTTTTCCTTTTTCGTCTATTGCAAAATAGATATTTCTATATAAAAAAAAAAAAATTAAAAACGTTATTGTTATTAACACTAGATTGCCCAGAGCAGTAATTTTTACTGTTTTTGAAGTTTAGTTATATATATATATATAAAAAAAAATTATAAGAAACCAATTTTTTTTGTAATACGACTTTTTATATATTATCTTATAGCATTTATTAATAGTTGTACTTACCACCCCCATCTGTTCCCTATATACGTATGTGCTATACCTATATTCAGTATTTCTAGTGTTAAATATCAAAAATGACTGAATTGATAAATTCTAAAAGAGAAAATAATACGAAACAATGTAAACCCTATGGGGAGGGGTCGTGACACCCCACGAGTGCGGCATCTGCTGAATAAACCAAGCGTTACCTTGGCAATGACCTCGGCAATGTGTATGGCAGTTTTAGTGTGCATCGTGACTTCACCGACACGTACAGTTGACTTTCCTTCCGCCAACGCCATATATATTATAACCTGATCCTGGAAAAATAATATATAGCGCTATTTTTCTATATCAGCCCCATGAAACTACTGAAAAACTCCACGGTATTTGTATAATTTATTTTGGTCTTATCACTTGTATAATTGAAAATTCACTTTAATAATTGAGGTATCTCATTTTCACAACTGAGTTACTCATTAGCATAGATGGGAAAAAAGTAATCAGATTAATGAAAATGATTGACGATTACATTTTACGTTTTTTACCATTAATATCACTGCATTTTGCTCATTTATGTTTTAAACACTACAAAATCACAGATCGTATACACATTTATCATTTCTTAATGTTTTACATGGATTTAATCATGATTACAGACCAAGAAAATTAAAATTACGACTACATTTTGTAATCGTTGATCATTAATCAGATTACATTTTGCCCATCTCTGCTCATTAGAACAATTGAATAACACTTGCACAATTAAGTATCTCACATTCGCACTTGAATATCTTCCTTATATTCTATTCGTTTTTGATATCTGAATTCAATTTCTGGCTGTGGTATCCTATTGGATAAGAGACCGGTATCTATTCGCGATAACGGCAATGGTCATTGGATCTAATCACGGCACTTGGCTCAACGTTTTGCCTGATTAAGTATGGACTTAGCTACAACATACTCATCGGTGGAAGAAAAGATCGCGAAGAAGCCTGCATAGCATCTAATAAGAATGTCAGGTGTAAGTAGTGCCTTGAGAACGGCGATCAGCTGCGCTACTGGTCACGTTGGGCACGACATATAAGCGTAAAGTGGATACAGCCACAAATATATCTTCTGCTTACCCCAATAGGGATATAGTTTGATGATATATTTTTATTATAATTCCATTTCTATTTACCTCATTGCTGAGACAACGAAAGACGAATTAGAGGTTTGTTATGTATGTCTTTGAGGAATATATAATAGTAAAATAAAGTGTAATTTAAACTGACCAATCTGCCCAAATACCATATAGCTACTTTTTTTTTATATAACTTATAGGCGAACGCTTGACCTCAATCACACCTGGTGGAAGGTGAAGATGAGTCCGATGATGAACCGCGTCCGCCTAACAAATGCCTATTCACTCTTCTTTTAAAGACTCCCAGGTCATAAGATCGCGGAAATATGGCCGCTGGTAGCATATTCCGTGGTGGCTGCCGGCAGAATAGAATAGCACCCCCCTCTTCTTGCTGAGGTGTCGTAAAAGGCGACTAAGGTATCTCTTGAACACCGCAATTCAACCAGGTGTTTAGAGAAGGGAAACCTCGACCAAACCTGCATCCCGCTCCCTCCCGATCGTACTGGTTCTCCTTTCCATCGGGCCTGAGGGAGCTCGGACGAGAGAGTGCTTTTCTGGCAGCGCGTCCAGTTATGCACTTAAATATCTCCTGCGCAATTGGCTGTTTCCGTAAACTGGACCTCGATTTTCTTAACCGGTGTAGAAACAGTCGCCGTGGCCTAAACCGGCTAGGACATCATCATCATTCCACTCCTTAGCTGTTCGCATGATGAATGTTGAAGCGAATCTTCTCGTGCGGATATAAGGAACATCCACCACATACGGATGGTATCCGACACGATGTCTTGTGATTTTGTGGTGGAATGGGGCTGGTGGAATCAAAGAATGTAGTTCCTGAGAACACTCTCCACCGTGCAACCGGTAAAAGACCGCGAGGCAGGCAACTCTACGTCGATGCTCGATGCTTTGCATTTTAATTTTTGGCAAAGAGTCGTCGCCAATAAGTCTATGAGCTCTACGATCAATCGAGTCCAAAGCCGCCAACTGATATTTAGCGGATCCGTCCCAAAGGTGACAACAGTACTCAACACCCGACCGCACCTGCGCTTGACACAGGTTATGAAGTTGCGATGGTGAAAAGAACCGTCTAACCTTAAAAAGGACACCCAATTTTTTAGCAGCTGTTTTTGCTCTAAGTTCAATCGACCGCCCAAAGTTCAAGTCAGCTGTCAGCTCTAAACCGAGGAGCTCAAGACCATCAGTCACCGGCAAGGAAACACCCTGGAAGGTGGGAGTCAGGTGAAAAGGACTCCGTTTAGCGGAAATTTATTATATAAAATTCCGTTTACTTAATCTTGCCTCTCTCTTGCCTGTCTCTTTGTGCAGTTAAACTTTGAATATACCTGTGTATGATTGTCGAGGCAAGCGCCGGACCGCAGCACGACAGCCAGTTCCTCGGCCGCCTTCTGTCCCACTAGCACAGGGTCCACGCCGCGACGTCCCAGCCCGTCCGTGCCCACTGTCACTCCCGATGTGAACTCAGTGACCAACCTGAGAAAATATAGGATTAGAGTGGGTACTGTGCGTCACCTTTTTATTACAAGCTTTTATTTAACTTCCAATGTATGTTTATTCGGGTAGAATCTTGCAACTTATTTGTGAAGCATATATCTTCCAAGGATTGAGCTGAATTTTGTTTACCCGTTTAATTTAGATGACAATGCATGGTTAGCTGTGTGAACTCATACTAAATACATCATGGCGGAACACCCAAGATGGCGGACTAGTTAAGTTAAAAAGTTATTTTTGCAGCGCATATAATTTTTTTTTAAGCGAGACTTCTATGATTATACTTTACTAGGAAAGAGATAATTTAGGTACATTTTATTCTAAGAAGACATTTTATGAAATTGGATAGATTTGCAAAAAAAAATAAATATTGATTCATTGTGTCCTCGAATCTTAAAATCTAAATGTACTTACAGTATGCTATTGCAGTTATCAGGTGCTATATTCCTATCTTCCTTCTCACATGCTATTTCCACATTGCCGAACTCTTCTCGTAAGCAAAGTCTGGCACCATCTGACATTTGGTATGCGAGCTATAAATAATTTATTACTATTGATGAAGTAGCGTCAGAAATATGATTTAAGTTATATTCATATGGCGGCGCTATTCTCAATTATTGTGAGCAACATCCGCCAACGGGCAAGCCCTCACCATTCAAACTCCATTACATAAAGGTCACACGCACTGCTCTAGGACATAATTTTAGTCGGCAAGGGTTGCCCGGTGCACTTGTTGCAAAGTAATCGTTTACAGAGTTCATTTTATAAGACCTTTATATTAAATTTTAATAGTTAATGGGCTAACAATGGAATTCGATAGGTAATTAAATTGCTAAGGGAAAGTGGAGATGGATCAACTGGATTGTTAAGGCTTCGTTATTTTAATTAATTATATCGGTTCTTCCTGCGCATATACATACGAATTTTTATCATTATTGGTAACAGCCGTACGCAAATTATACATCTATTTTATGGTGTACCCCCAGATAATGTTTTACAAGACATCTATGGATCACCGAGCATGTACAGGCATCCACAGGCCTAGTCCACATTTTTCATAATTTGAGAAAGCCTGAGAAGGGATTGCGCTTGCCGGTATCGTGACTAGATAATTCACTCCTAAGGCTGGTTTTCCGCGGTGCGATAGGAATACCCAGAGTTTTTTAGTCAGTAGGAATCTGATACCTTAATGGCCTCCAGAAAGTTCCATATTATGGACTTTCCACCGGTAAAAAAGCCTAAAGTTAAAAGTCTATTAAATGAGAATACCTTCATGGGCAAGGTGCCTGCAACGAAGCTTCTTCCATGTATTTTTTTAATGTCCCCTCGCTCCGTTATATCGACGTTTTGCAGTTTTTTCATTGGATTTATGTCTACCGTGACGTGACCACCGCCTCTAGGGAAGAATCTGTGAAATGAAATATAGAGAATATACTTTAAACTTTGTATAGATTAAACCATACCGTGATTCTGAAGACAGCTAAATTTACCTGTTAAGCTGTGACTAGTGTTACCGTTTAAACTATGACTTGTGTTAACATAAAAACTGTAGTACTAACCAAAAGTTAAAGATCTTTTTAAATATAGTTGTTATAATATAGAATAGTTATTGTGTTATGCTTATCGGAAAACTATGTATATGCGAGATGAAAAATAAATCCTATTAAAATTTTGTAAATTATTATTATTTAATTGCTTGATTATATTTTGATCTCTTTACTACACATACACATTTTGCATGTTTAAATTCAATGAGGGCTAAATTCAGGGTGGTCATAATAATTGGCGGTATGTATATGGCTGATGTTATTGTAAAAGCTAAGACTCAGCTAACAGCTAAAACTATGAATGACATTACCGTTAAAGTGGACATTAGATATTTGCACGAAACAAACAAAACTAAGAATAATCCTCACCCGCGGCGATGCATGGTCAGCTTGAAGTCAGCTCCAAAACGCTTCAGCGTATGTCGAAACACCTCAGTCATAAAATCAATTTGTGGCGCCATTTCCGCATTGGTGCCTCCGATAAGGTCCAGGGTAACTGGACCGTCAGCCATCAAAGCACAGGGGAGTGCGACTTGAAGTAGCAGACTTATGGAACTAATTGAGGCAGGCAACAGTTTCTTATTAGTAATGTTAGGTAATTGATTATACCCCGCATATAGTGTCATATACATGCCAACACACATTGGGCAAGCATGGTATGTGAAATGTTCAAATCCACATAAATGTCCACAGTAAACATATGTAAAGACCGTCATAGTGATTCACTTCGGCCTGGCACATTGCAGGATCAGCTTATATATTCTCATATACCTAGAGACCTTCAGTCATATATGTGGTGGTGTGGATATATGTGGGCTGACATGACTACTTAGACTCAATAAATGTTATCCTTGGATAGTCACTTTTATTTTCTTATTAGACTACTTACCATGAAGAGGACTGTAGTAATTGTGTCAAGCCAGTGTAAAAAAAATATCTTCCCATGCATTCCACTGATATAGGGGAAAGGGAAGAGATGCCTTTGACCTGCAGTGGGACAAAACTGGCTAATAATTCTTTATGAACTTCTGACATGGCTATCCAAACATAAGTCTTCCAAGAAAACTCACAGCATCTGCTTCTCTATAACTAATCTATTAGGTAGTCTATCTGTTGGTTTTTTTGTTGACAAACCATAACATGAGATAGCATACTATAAGACAATAGAACTTCACATTTGGTAGAAAGTACATTATATACCAAAAACGTTAGCGACTGCCAAGAGAGAAATATTCATTGAGAATCACCATGATCCACATATACAAGACTGAAGGTACACAAGATGATTCCGAAATGTGTCTAGTGAGTCCAGTCACTAGGATGGTTTTTGCAATTGTGTACTGTGACCATAAACCAGTTTGAGGAATCACTGTACCACATCAGATATAAAAAAAAAACAGACAACTAATTAATTACTGATTTCTTAGAAAGTTTCTACACAGTCGCCAATATATGTCAAGTCTATAACAGACTCTGTGTATATTAGTCTACTCTATAATATAATTAACATTACCCAGCTGTTTGTGTGTTTGCTGTGTAGTGGCCACCACGGATCTTGCCCGGTCTGAACTCTATTTCAGTTGATCCAATATTGTCACCCTTCAACTTTCCTTGACACATCTCAGCCACTAAATGTATTCCTGTAAAATAATATTGACTATATGTTGTTGAACTTGATTAAAAGATTGGTGGTACCAGGCAGGTAAGGGAGTCTGCTGAACAGCAGATTCCCACAACCACCTCATCTGGAAAGATGGGGTGTTTGTGATAACCTAAGCATTGCCAGATAAAGTAGTTTAGAGGGATGTTCCTCTTTACACTCGCCAATTACAGAGTAAGTGCCTGAAGAAGGCTATTTGAAGGGGGCATTAAATAAAACCTACATTGGGGGTTTTTAGCCAGTAGGAGTCTGTCACACCAAGACCACTGCCCTATGGTGACACTGACAGTCCTATGCAGGTTTTACCCTCAAGTTACCAAAAAATGGTGGGGCAATAAGTTAAAGTACAATTTGAGGTACATGCCTGTGATATAAGACAAGGGGCTATAGCCATAATATCTTAACTTTGTATGCTCCTGTATGAATATCATTTGAAATGATCAAGAAAAAGGCAACAGCGATAGATAAACATTTTTCCTACAATATAGACATCTAGCATAATAGAGTTTTCTATATAGAATTGTGGTCCCCTTTTCAGTCTCCCTGTCTCCAATTATACCTCTACTGGGTGTTCACATCACTTTGCCAGCAGAAACTGCCAAGTTTCAGGTAAAGTAATTATTTTATTCCTCAAATAGATATAGCAGGAACATATCTTCTCAATTTTTCAAAAACTTATTAAATACTATTAAGATACTAAAAGATTTGGCCACAGCTTGGCAAATACACTTTACATTTAAAACTTCAAAAATCAGTATATTATTTACTTTTAGCCAATATAGACCATTTTTTTTTTTCAGTTTTTATAATTTGTTTAGGCTGAAGGTAATAGCCAATTAATAAGCTGAATGATGATCTATATTGGATGCTTATAAAATCAATCACAATTATATCAATGAGTCTTAGATATACATTTGCTAGAAAGTTTTAGGTAAAATTTCCTGTCATTTGAATATTTTAACATGTGTGTTTTTTTTACTGAATGTGACTGAAACTAAAGTCTTACATCAGTCTTATATATACAGAGATGCTAAAGCATGAAACAATTTTTTTTATTACATTCAACTATATCTTAACGTTTTTCATATGCCACTTAACTCTGTTTACAAACACTTGCAACTATTATTTGGGGATCTATTTTGTTACACTACTGAAAAATTGGTTCCCAGTTATATCCTTTGTCACGAAGAATGCGATATGATTATTATAATTACTACTTACCTTTTAGATGTTGTGCTGCCAATCCCGGTTTACTTCGTCCTGTTCGGATATTCGTAACTCGTACAGGTTTTCCCAATAAAGCGCTAAAACCTATTGACATACGTAAGATTTGTCCACCCTATAAAAAAAAATAATAAATTAAATATAACAAGTTCTACGGAGAAAATAAATCCAAAACACATTTTCATTATTCTTACCCCTTCTAAAACACTTCCATCAATTTCCAGTAAATCAGACATGGCTCGTTTTTATGACGAATAAGTTATCTGCCAAAATTAATTAAAATGTATAGTATAAACAATTTATTAATAAAAGACCGCAAATCCTTAATCAATGTAACCACAGAAATAAATATCACTAGCAACTGTCAAAAAATTTGAAGTAATCCCCGGTGTTTTCAACGTGGTATGGACGTTGGCTTGAAGAAATCCCCACAGTGACATTTGATGACAAACTTTTTTAAAGACTACGATCATGCACTGTTCATTGTACATACTTTCATGATTTATTTGTAACCCTCAATTACAAATAATTATTTAAGCTTATAAAAGTTATGTATAATGTATTTTTTTTTTTAATTTAAGTTTTAATACATTTCTCTCTATCTATTTATTATAGATAATTTATTGTAATACTTAATTTTGTGGTCTATGCGTTTTTAGCACGGTAATGCGATAATTGTTGAAATAAGTGCAACTCTACTGCCGAGTACCGCGCAAAATGTCAATAAAGTTGTGTTGTGCGGAAATTGCATATAGTAAATCGTGATATATTTCGATATTTTAACGGCGATACGGTCAAACTATTATTTAATCAACTAGAACAAAACTTTTATATGTTCGTTAATATCCATGGACATTCACCAATGCATTAACAATAAAATATCGGTCGGAAGAAACTAATTACTAAAATGCAACGAGCACCAAATTTCCCTGTGGCAAAATGCAACATTAAAATGGTAAGATATTTGATTAAAATTAAGTTAAGACCTTTGGTGTCATTGTTCTCGTAACCGGTGTAGTTCTGCGCTTGTTTTATAAAGTATAAATACGGACCGATGCTTGCCCCCGTTCTCGAGATATTTTAGCCCTCGCAAATAACTTTTTGGTTAGATTCTTAATAAGTCAAGCATACTTTTAGTTGTCGAAGTTTATTATAATTATTTATATAGAGCATTTAACATAAATCGATCGTTTTTGCAAAATTTGTATGTATACAATTCACACAGAGATTACTTAACCAATTTTGAGGAGCATATCATTTTAATAATTAATTTTAATTAAAAAATATAATTTATTGTCACACTATACACCTTACGGGGTAAGCGGATATACTTTTATGCTGTGGGCTGTATGCACTTTGTGCTTATATTGTGCTCAACATGACTGGCTCCTGTTCTCAGAGCTTACACAGGACATTTCTATTAGCTCTTTTTTTCCTCATGATGTTTCCTGCACTGGTGAGCAAGTCATGCTTAAATCCATATAATAACTATTTTTCATATTAAACTAGTTGTTTGTGGCAAACAGAGATCTCAGGACATTGTTAGGTTGTAACAACACAGAAAAAGATTTTTCAGATCCTAGTAACTTAACAAACTGCGTGACTGTATTTAAAAAACTGGCTAAGGATGAATTGGATTTGCACACAAAGGGGTCCTTAACAAACATTTTTTTTTTATTTTATTTATGGCTTTATTTCAAGGACTGGTCCTTTGTGACTTCGCCAATGTCAGTGTAATAATTAAAAAGCGAGGAAAGTTGGCCGGTTATGCTGTTTCACTTAACAAACATATAAGAGACTTAGTATTTGAAATTAATTTCAACTTGACACTTCCACGCACTCCTGAGTAAAAGACCCTTGACAGCCAGGCAACCAAGTGGTTGTATAACAGTTCCAATTTTCTTTTGAGTCCTGAAACCCTAAAAAAATATAAGTTTAATTTTTTTCCATGTTGTATTTGTTTTCCTTTATATATTTAGTGTTACTCTATATTCTCTATATACTCTTTTAGTCTTGTCTTTATAGTTTACTCTTATTGTATTACATCCCTTAGTTTTTTTTTATTTTGTGGAAACTTTGCAGACTTATATGTCTATTTTTGTGTATTTTTTTATGGTTTATACAGCATTCGATTTTAATTCCTAATATGCAAAAAAGTGATACCTTAATATTTTCTTTAAAACAACATAGTTTCATAATATCTATAGACAGTTAAACTCATGAATGAATAAAGAACAATTAATTACAAGTAGTAATTTTGCCTGCACAAAGCCACGATCAAGTAGGAAGGAAAAAGGAATCAATACCTGTTTATCAAAAAATTCATCTGTATATTTCAGTGTGTTTCTCTGAAAATGTCTACCTGTAGTATAATTCATGTAATAAAATGTCATTTGAAGTCTTTTTTCTGTCTTAGTCCTTTTAAGTCTGCTTTAATCCTTTCAAGTCACTTAAAAGTCTGACAATAATATGATTCATTGCAGCCTGACTGCCTACCTACTTCAGAAATAGTGCAGTGTGAAGATGAAAATGAACAACAGCAGAGAAGGCAGCAGCTGATCAACTTTGGTCACTCACAGTGGGGATTTAATAACTGGAATTGGAGTGTCACAAAGCAGGAAATGGGTTAGTGTTTGATGTCCTAATTATACTTTCAGGCTGGAGATGGTACTATTAGGACTCAACCAGTTGTTCGTAAAATTTGAAGACAAAATTATTTTTATGAAATCTATATAAATTTTATAAAATCCCACTTTTCATTTTTACAGCTTAAGCACTCATTTCACTACTTCCATTTTACTTCATTGTACAATGTGCAGTATACAGGGATACAGGTACCTAATGCAAAACCTCTTAAAGGTGACTTTGGTATATCAAGACTGACAACTTATGTTTTATGACTTTTTCTAATTCAATCACTTTTTTCCCCATACAAAAATTAAATAAATCAAATTTGCAGTTTTGATCTTCTAAACACTCTGAAAGGCGGTGCAATACAACTGGGGCAGACGATTTCGTAGCATCTGCTGACTGAACTTTAAACATAGAGCTAACAATTGATAGAAATCCCCACTAAAACTAAAAAAAAATATATCTTAGGATGTGTTAAGTTTTGGCAAAAGTCATAGAACAAAAATTGTTATTCTTGATGTACCTAAGTTACCTTTAAGAGGTTTGGCGTTAGTTACCAGTAATGTTGTATAATAATATATCATCACACACCCTGTCAGGGCTGGCAGAGATACGTCAGTGGCTGTATCCACTTTGTGCTTATATGTAATGATAAATGTGACCAATAGTACTAATTGTCATTCTCAGGACACATGAAACTTTCAATAGAGGCCATGCAGTCTCCTCTCTGTTGGCCTGATGTGTAGTATATACAGGGTTATAGGTAACTAACGCACAGCCTCTTAAGGGTGGCTTTGATTTATCAAGACATACAACTTTTGTTGTACGACTTTTTCTAATTCAATTACTTTTTTTCCCATACAAAAAAAATAAAAATCAGATTTGCAGTTCTGAACTTTTTAACTCTTCGTAAGGCGACGATCGCGCCACGCTGACAAAGGCGACCGAAGACAGACTTACGTAGTGCGCGGCGTCTTGTGTCGCTACTAACGAAGAAAGGGGTCTGCGGCGCGGTGAGCGGGCGTGGCAACATGTGCTTGACTACTGTGTAACACGGGTCATGTCAGTCGCAAATTTGCTTGCGTGTGCGCCCAGCATGTGTTAGTTGTCCCAGTGACGCGTTCGTTTCATAAATCACAATGTCAAATCGATACACTAACATTGAATATACCGAAATGGTGCGTGTTTATGCTCGGTGCGGTGACAATCTGTCTGAAGCTTGCCGTGAGTCCGCGAGACTATTTCCGAATGTGTTGACACCGAGTAAATAGATTTGTGAGTATTTTTGTAAATAGTTTAATTATTGTAAATAGAGTGATTCCACTTTTTAAATACGCCTACATTAAAAAATAGTTTGCAATTATCTATCTTCAAACAGACCGCGCGCCTCTTTTGGTGCGATGCATTGCTTGATTACGTATCAATGTTCGTGTTTTTCTATTTACTTTTTTATTTTTTAGTGTAGCCAGCCCTAAGCCTGGATAAGTATGAAGGGATTGTGGATTCAGTGTATAAATATGTACAGATTGTACAACCTTTGAAACATTAACTTACGTAGAGGCCTTTACCTTGTTCATTTTACGATGTTCAATACGGCAGACAAATAATAGGTTGGTTTTGTTTGTGAAACAATTATTTAATGTTTTATTTTGATTCTAGTTTGTTTTAATAGTGTATTAGTACGTCAATCAATAAACATTTATTTTCACTATTTAACTAAAAACATGGGTAAATATGGAAATTTACGTTCAAATAATTGTTATAAGCGACTTTGTAAAATAAACAAGGTATAGGGTTAATAAACTTTCTGCTACACGATCCTTAACGCTGCGTAGCTGCGTAACTTTGCGCACGACTGCATAGCACCAGCTGATTGGATACCTACGCCAGATCGAATGAAAGTTGGAATATAGAGCTAACGATGACTAGATATTCACACTAAAACTAAAAAAAAAAAATCTAACGATGTATTAGGTTTTGGCAAAAGTCGTAGAACAAAAGTCGTTAGTCTTGATGTACCTAAGCTACCTTTAAGAGGCCGTGCGTTAGTTACCTATAACCCTGTATACTTATATGTATACTTCATAATAGTCACTATTCTAAAGTAGAGAGATTATTATGATTAAGTATAATGGTAAATTTCTTTTCTTAACATTTAAGATAGCATTACTAACTTAATGTTTGTATCTTAACTGACTTATAATGGGCTAATAATTTTTATGCATATAAAGTTATAATGCAAGCAAATGATAGTTGATTTTATATTTACTTTATATTTTCTTGGCTTAGTAACTCCAAAGTGTGTCATGTTCTAGAAAACAAGACTATAAAAAATTTACTCCAAATGTTAGTCAGTACTTGTAATTGTAATAATATTTATCTATTTCAGATTTTGTTGATTTCGCAAATGGTAAATACTGTGTGGGTGTTGTCGCGTTTGTTTCCATCACTGTAAAATCTTTGGATCTACATAGAGAGAACATTGGTTATGCAACATCAATTGCCAACACCAAGGGCATGGCTATATATAAGTCAAGAAAGGTGTGTGTCATGGTGTATAAGTTCTATTGTCTTACAATTCAATTACATTGTCTCAAAGTATAGTTCTATTACCACATGCTACAGTTCCATAGTGCAATTCTATAATAACCCAGTACAGTTCCAAAGTCACATAGTGTAGTTCCATAATCACACAGTGCAGTATCAGTCTTATAATGCAGTTCCTTTATCACACAGTGCCGTTCCATAGTCATATAATGCAGTTTCATAATAACACAGTGCAGTTTCATAATCACAAAGTGCAGTGCCATTGCTACATAGTGACATTTCATTGCTTCTTAGTATGATCCTTTGTTTCTCAGTGTAATCCATTGCTTCTTAGACCCCTGCCATTACTACATAGTGTTGTGCTATTGTCAAAAAGGTGTCATTATCATATGCTGTAGTTCAGTTGCTTCTTAGTTCAAATTCATAGCCACATAGTGAGGTTCAATTATCACATAGTGCCCTGCCATTGTTTCCGATCCTGCAAAGTGTGATCCAACCAGCCGGTAATAACCAACCAGCGTCTACAGAAATAGTCACACTTAAACTGTATTTTTTTTAGAATAATAACTTAAAACGAAATGTATTACCATTGATTTCATTTGTTTACAAATTCATCCTGTATTCTTTTTATTTATTTTTGTATGTAATTTAAATGTATATTGTGACAGTGTGCAGTAACGAACGCCCTGCGAGAGACGCTCCTCAGTTTCGGAGGGAACGTTGCAGCAGAGTTGATTGAAAACGCAACGGAGACTACACGCTCCGAGGCCAACTCCGTGCCTCCTGCGCCAGAATCCCCGCTGGAAGTCGCACCAGTGTTGCGTCCCACGGAACCGCCAAAGAATCAGATCCCGCCGGTGGCTAGGAAGGAGGTCAATGGAGTCGGAGTGCCTCCTGTGGCTCGAGCACACCCAATGCCGGCAAACCTGCCGCGCGTGCCTGCGAATATCGCCCCGCCGATCCCACCGCCGGTCGCTCCGCCAATCGCGCCGCCGATCGCGCCACCGATCGCGCCGCCGATCCCGCCTGTTGCCAGAGGGCCCCGCAACCAGAACGTGAGTTTCGTGCTACAACCGGTCCTGGGGGGGATGATGGGGGGAATCTACCCACGTTTAGCCGCCCCAGCGCCAGCTGTCTACCCGGAGTATTACGAATGCGCTGGACCGTGGCATTACACATGCGATGGTTCGACCCGTCCGCCGTTAGGATCTCGTGAAGAACAGCATCCGTTAGGGCCTCATGCGCTTGCCCACGCGCATTCCCACTCCCACGGTCCGCATCAGCATGGGCCGCAGTCTGCTCGGAGCTGCTGGATTAAGCCTACGATATTCTATGACGGGTTCTGGACGGAGCAGAAGGTAAAGCGCTGGGTAGCAGAGCAAGTAGAGAAACGATTCCCGGGGGACCACGCGTCCAAAGCCCCGACGCCTGACGCGCCTACTCCTGCGCACTGTTAACGGGGGGGGGTATTAGCAGGTACCCGTACGCAATAAGCAGTATACTTCTATGGTATTTGTGGGGTACCTATATGCTATCAGCAGAATATTCTCACGTTAATGAGAGGGGTACTCATGTAGTTCTATTGGAGTACCTGTGCGTTTTTAGGGTAGTGCCAGAGTGCTGTGTAAAATTAGTCGTACATTATTAGGAAGTTACCTGGGTGTGATTAGCTGGTTAACAGAGCGTTTTTAACTGGCTACGCCTGTGTTTTTATCGGTTTACCCGAACGCTATAAGCGAGGTACCAGTGCACTATTAGCGAAGTACCCGTGCGTTATTAACGAGGTACCCGTGCGCTATTAGCGAGGTAACCGTGCTCTATTAGCGGGGTCTTAGTAGAGTGCCCATGCGCTATTAGCAGGGTAGTAGCAAACACAATGTTGTGAGGTTATCTTCTTGCATTGGCGTGTGTTACCATAAATCATAAAATATATGTAATACCGGCAGATGCGCTGTTGCGAAGGTACGTAGGATTGATTGAAATCAATTTTCGTTTGATTTTATTGATTTTTAAAAGTATTCCGAAGTATCCGTATTCGTTTTAATCGATTATTTATATCTTAAGCTGGTATAAAATCGATAGCGTGATCGCGTGCGTGAGGTTTTTTTTTATGTTTGTCTTTTAGTTGTGTATTATTATCGACTTTATTTTTGATTTATGTCGTATAATCGATATAGTTACCAATATAATTTTAATTTCGCATTCGATAGTTTTACAATATCGATTTTACAATGGTACTATTTATAAGATAATCTTAATTGCTGGTACCTATAGAATTGTAGGCACAAAATGGAGGAAACGTAGCAATAATTCGTGCATTAAATCTATTATATTATGAGTATAATTTATTATATTAATACCTACATTGTAGTGTAATAATTTCCCTTTATGTACGGTTTTGAATTTATCGATATTGATATAAAATTTTGATTAAAGCAGACATTATAATTTTCCTATGATATGGGGTCCTTCAAGCGTAGCGTTAAGGGATATTTGCGCAGGCCCGCATGATCACTGCGATTACCGATGGCGTTTTCTTTACTGTTGTTAGATGTAGTCGTCGTTTTTGGTCTGTGCCATGCTTACCGTCAGGCGTGGAGTGGTCACTGCCGTGTCAGGATAAACAAAAACGTTTTTATTAGGATTTGGAGAAAATTCACAATTCACTAATTTATATGACGAGCAGTTTTTAACAATTTTTGTTAGTTTACTGTTTAGTCTTTTAGATTTAACGAGAATCTCAAAAAAATACTATTTTATAAATATATTTCTGAGTTAATAGTGTTTTAAGTATTTGACGGTGTGTATGATTGTATTTTACATTAGAGGTCGTCTATTGGCGATCGATTAAGCATTTCTAGCGATAAAGTTAGCTCAGTAGCGTGTCTTTCAGTGTTGTATGAAAACACTTCCTACCACTGGTTTTTTATCAAGGAAACTCGAGTGACTAAATTATTTTCACAGCATATAGTATCTTGCTGGCATTAAAAAATGTTTTGATTTTTTTATTTCTCACTCGTTTCGAGATCTTATGCAGATTATCGAATGTATAATGTACATTCTCACTATTTTTCGTTTATCTTAATTCAGGAGTTATGTATTGTGTGGTGTTTAAAGTTAAACTTATGCACGGAAGCTATGCCCAAGTGTTTTGCAGCAATTGAACATGTCGTCCACGTAAATGGCGTTTAGAGAAAGAGACTACAGCAAAAAACAGCCAATGGTACTTAAAATATTCGCGAGAATCTCGAGCGTTGGGTAGTTGCACAGAATAGAGTCCGTCTAGTGGTACGAAGTTAGGTGCGAATACAGTAGTCTAGTACATAAGTGCGTTTTATATTAAAATAAGCGGCTAAAAATTATTTTACCGAGTTCCATGTTTTTATTGTAATAAACTGTTTGAAAATATCATAATCTTTGATTGCACTTGTGTTTGTCCATTTTCTGTTTGCATTTTATAAATTTATATGTACCATGAATAAGCTAGAACTTAAAGTTTGTTTCTTAACATTAGGGTATAAATATTTAATGTCAGTAACGTGCATATAATAAAAGTAATAAAGCGTTGTCTCCCTCTCTATTCATGATAAACATTAAAGCAATTGTTTTTATTTATAAAGTAATATATCATCATGTTATATCTCTCTTAAAGTGAGCAGAGATACATTTATAGCCGTATCTAAAACCAAGCTATTTGAGTGATATATCTAGGTTTTTATCCGCTCACATGTCGAGAAAACTTACCGTCTCTTTAATACTATTGCATGTAAAGGCGTGCGAGGGAATCGGATATGAATACAGTAGAGTTGACAGGTTAAATGTATAAACAGGACGCGGCCAACGTCGGCTTCGAGTCAATGACCGAGGAAGAAGCGAGAGCAGAACGTAAGAGAAGGCAGCGGCTCGCGCAGGAAGAGTTTCGGCAGAAACAGATGATGAAACAAAACGTTGGTTAGCATCAACTTCGTATAATACTCATCGGATTTTACGTAATAAGTCTTGCCGAATTAAATGATTTTAGGTAGTCTTCGGCCGAAGCCGCGGTTTCGGCGACCTTCGGTCAAATTAGGCCGAAAGTGAATGAGCATTTTATTTCGAAATGTTATTCTCGTTTTACCACCTCGAGAAGTTCTTTTTATACAGCTAACAAGGTCCTTTAACCTATTTACATCATCGCTCTAAATCCGTAATCTTACTCAAAAATCGCCAGTTAAATTTTAACGAAACCAGCATGTGCAAGGAAAACTTGTAGTGTTTATACTCATAAGAAATAGTGTAATTCGAAGTATATTGCATATTCTTCGTATTTCGACAAAATTATATTTATTTCAAAAATTGTAAAGTTATTAAAACAAAAGTAGTTAAAAAAAATGTAGTGTGGAAAACAAAAATGATGTGTGCGGATTTATCTTCTCCTGGTGATAATGGTCACGTTTTGTATGCGAATTATTCCGGCAAGTGATGTACATGGATTGATTGAATACTTTTTTTTTTCATATAATTACAGTCAAAAATCTGTTATAACGACATCGAAAGGATTGATTTTATTTAGTCGTAACAACCGGTGATGTTTTCGAGGTACGAAGCCGTTTGTTTTTGTCGGGACCTTTGTTCTTGGTCGACGTAACCAGTATTTTCATTTTTCTTTCTTTCAGTGCAAGTAGTCTACCCTTATAAATATAGTCGCATTTGTAATGTATCTTGTTCATGTCCTATATATTTATATATGTATGTGTTAATGTGGACTATGTAAGTGATCTTATAAATAAATAAATGTTGTTCTAAACGGTGTCGCCATACACAATTTTGACTGTATGTAATTCACTTTTAATCCAAACTTGGATTAACTCTCTTAGGATATTTTTCTTCGGTTTCTGTCGAAGGTTGTTACGATGACTGATTTGATTGATGATTGCCATCGGCTAAAAGTCGATCTTCGGTCGGATACTGGATTTAGGTGATAAAAAAATGTTAAGTCCTGCGTCAGATTTTGGCAGCCGTTCAAAGCAAGGCAACGACGCGACGGCAACAAATGTTTCGTGTTTTGAAAACTATCTATATAGCATGTAAATACGCGTTTGTGGTAAACGTCCTAAAGGTCGTTAGGGTGTTATGGGACGCGCGGGGTAAGGGGTGCGCGCGCGCAAGAGATGCTCTAGCAAAAGCAGTCGACTACCGACACCCGAGGTTAGAGTACGTGCGTGTGCGTCGTAGTTCGGTGTGCCTTAAAGTGCAAATAAACAGTTAAACGCCAAAATCCGTGCCTTTCTACAACCACACCCACGACCACCGGTCATATATATCTTTTTCTTTTTATGCATTTGTAATTATTCTTGTCTTTCTCACGCGACACGACCCTTTGCGAAGCACGAAACATTTGCTACAAACTCCATAATGTTCTGCGTCTGCATGGTGCCTCAGCACCGTCTCTTATAATCTCAATAATTAAAAAGGAACTAACTTGTATGACACGCAGTTTATTAGGTAAGTTTATATAGAAAGTTTGAAAAATAGGGAATAAATAAGAAATTGTCTTATAAAATAGGCTTTATACAAATAGCTTTATTTAGTTCTTCCCGCATTCCTGAGTTATACCAATAATGGAACTGGATTTAAATAATAATTTTCTTTCTGTATTAATTCATTTAATTACCTGTTTTTTTTTTATTTCACAATTCTAGATCATTTATTTTATGAAATATGTATTTTCAATTCCTGTTTAATATATTTTTTTAAACTTATCCCTTTTTGTTTTTCTTAACAATTTTTAAATGTTATTACCTTGTATACAGAGTGTCCCAGAACTCAACGAAACGGAGTGACAGGATTGATTTTAACCATCATGATAAAAATTTAAAAAAAAATCTATCTCGTGTACTTTGAAAATTATGGGCATTTAAGAAAAACCTAGAAATTTGATCAAACTGTAACCAATTTTCGGTTATTGTGGTTACTTGTGGCTCGACGTTGAGTTCTGGGACACCTGTATATAAAAACGCAATAAGGCTGAGATTTATAGCCGCTACTTTGACTTTGCTCAGATAAAAAGTTCATCTTTGACAAAAAACTTGAGTATTACCTAAGTTTCGCAGAGCCAAGTTCTAGTTGATGAAATCGGCGATTTACCATATGTATATCGTCACGCTTTATCCCTTTTAGAGTAAGCAGAGATACATGAGTGACTATCCACTTTGCGCTAATATGTCGTACCCAATGTGACCAGTAGCGCAATTAATCACCCTTGTCAGGGCACTTATATACACATGGCAGTTCTATTAGATGCCATGTGGGTTTCCTCACGATATTTTCCTTCACCGGTGAGCATATGGTTCCTAAATCCGTACTTAAACAGGAAAAACCCAGAGGTACGAGTCGGAATTCGACCCTAAGATCACTATGACTATAGATTGATTTCTTTACTGTTGATAGTCTTTTTTGGACTGCTCCATTCTTACCATAAGACGTGGTGTGGCCATTATGCCAAGCTAGGATAAAAAAAATGAAAGTTATGAGTTTTAGTCTAAGCTAGTAAGACTAATATAGTTGGGTGGTTTTATCAATGACTTTGTCAACCCCTTCTAGATTGCAAATGCTGACCATTTCAACTTAACCTAAATTGCAAGCCATTTAGCAGACAAAAACCATTTTTTTTTTGTTTTTATCTATTACTCTAACCTTTGCTGGTTACGGGTCGCATGTTTGGCCTTGAAGCCTGAACAACGATCTTCTCTAAGAAAAGAAAGCTAAATATTGTATTTATTAGTTTCCATTATCTTAGTTCTTTTTTTTTGTTAACCCGGTGGAAATCCCTACGGACCGTCAGGGGAAGTAGTGAGGACCACTCCCCCCGTTGTGTCGGACCTGCCCCGACTAAAACAACCGGGGTGTTCCTTCTCCCGTCTGCCGGGTATTAAGGGCAAAGTCAAGCCATCTTTCTCGGCACCCGGCGACGTCCGGCCTTGTGGAGGTCTCGCGGGGCTAGGCGGGGTTGGTTAAATAGTAGCCACCCCCCGCGTACACCTAACACATTTCGGGGAGGGTGGTGTAGAGTGCCACCCCCCCTCGTCTCCTTGAAATTGTCATTGGAGCGGTGTGCGGGAACGCGCACACACCGCTCACGCCTGGATCTGGGCGACGCATTTCCTCAAACGCGATGCCCGGCTCCATTATAGCACTCCTCAGCAAATGTTTCGTTTTTCGCAAAACATATTAGTTTCTTTCTCGTGTGTTTGCATATATTTTTTTCTCTCTTCCAATGTTTTTCATACACAAAAGCGAAACATTTGTCTATGACGTGCGAGACAGATAATTGCAAATACATGAGAAAGAAAAAGCAGCAGATGTTTTGCGAAACACGAAACATTTTTAAAATAATAACCATTTAAAGTTCCTAGATTTAAAAATCTTTTCTTACTGAGAAAATTTAGACTAAAAGTTGAGTGTATTGTCTTAGGACCACTAACGGAGATTAAGCACCCACTGAGCGATACTTCGGTAGAGAATCTCCGCTTAAAATTAATAATTTTCTTCAGATGTATTGGATGGGTCATCGAGCATCGATGGAATAATAAGGAATATACCGACCCAGGACATACAGGAGCCTGAGAAGCTGTTGACAGAAGCTTTTAAACGAAAATCTCCATCGATAGACGAGTCATCGACAAAGCGTAGAACTGGTTTGTCGCATTTTAACTTAAGACAAGACTAAAAACGTGTACAATACGTTTTCGGTTATGATTTGAAAGGCTTAAAAAAGAGTGAATAGGCATTTGTTATATGAACACAGTCCATCACCGGCCTCGACCTTCTGCCAAAAGTAATTGAGGTCAAGCGTCAGCATTTATATCATAAAGCAATGACCTTGACAGGCTCTGCTCTGCTCAAACAATAATATATGAGCTTGCCAGACTGTCGTAAGTGAAAATTTTGTGTTAATAGTTTGGTGCAGAAAACTGCTCTGGAAATATTTTAAGGATGGTTGAATTATTTTTTTTTTAATATAATAGATTATATCAATTGTATTGTTAACGCATTGAAATTAGTATGCATTATTGTAGGACCGTTCTAGTTTCCGACGGCCTGGTACATCGTCCGTCGGAAGTATTCGGATTCCCAGGCTCGGCGAAGGCGAAGAGAGGGCAGTGCTGGCACCCCGGTGCTTTTAGTCGGGGCAGGTCCGACACACCGGGGGAAGTGGCCCTCACCACTTCCCCTGACGGTCCGTAGGGATTTCCACCGGGATAACAAAAAAAAAAAGCCTGGTACATCGTTAGGGATGGGCAAAATATAGTCTGATTAATAATTAACGATTACAAAATCTAGTCGCATTTTTAATTTTGTTGCTCTGTAATCATGATTAAATCCTTTCAAAACATTAAAGAGATATAAATGTGTATGCCATTGAGGATTTTGTAGTGTTTAAAACATAGATGAGCAAAATGCAGTCATATTAATGATGAAAAACGCAAAATGTAATCGTAATCGTTTTTCATTAATCTAATCAAAGATGGGCAGAATGTAATTAGATTAATAAAAATGATTAACGATTACATTCCACGATTTTCACCATTAATATGAGTGCATTTTGCTCATTTATGTTTTAAACACTACAAAATCTTAGATTGTATACACATCATTTCTTAATGTTTTAAATGGATTTAATCATGATTACAGAGCAAGAAAATTAAAATTAGACTACATTTTGTAATCGTTCATCATTAATCAGATCACATTTTGCCCATCTCTGCTTAATAGGAACTGTACATTTTTGATTGTAACTGTGTAATTGTGTAAATGATTTATTGTACTGGGCCACTGACAACCCTGTAAAAAGTATATAAATAAATAAATAAAATAATTAATAAATAAAACACATATATTTATATCAAGTTATTTATTTCACTAATAGAACTTACATGAACATATTTACACGAGCAGAACATAGATGCTAACTAAAACTAAGTTATTGTACTCAGGTAAAAATAAAATTTAAACTTATAAGAACACACTACTAATTTATTTAAAAAAATAGTAAAACCAACAATATTCTATGACAATATTTCATGTCATAGGCTTGCACCAACAAATTAAATCTAATAAAACTTTAAATAATAACAGTTTAAAGAGATATAAATCATGTGTTTTAAGTCTCTATCCATAACCTTTCCTTTCCATATTAATTGTATTTTTAGGCTATTATTATTTTTATTATTTTTGCTCGCGGTGTTTACTTTATAGATACAGTGTACTAGGGTTAAATTTGATCAAGTATTATGTTTTTATTAGAGCAAAAATTGTAGTAAAAATGAATAAACTTTTATAAAACCCTATTTTTCGTTAAAATGTATTTATTGTCGTGCCCGGAAACATTATTTAGCTTTAAATAGTATCAAAATCACCATAGAGGTTGAATTAAACAGTTTCAATTAAATAGCGTTTTATACAAGCCTAAAGCAGATTTAATTTGTTGGTGCAAGTCGCCCTTAGACTGAGATTTATAGATGCTATTTTGACTTCGCTTTTCTCACACATTACAAATTATATTATTTAATGTCAAAGTATATTGCAGAGATAGGGAAAATATAATCAGATTAATGGTTAAAGAGGTACATAGAATGATTGTTTTAAAAGATAGTATCAACGACAGCGTGCACAAAACCATGCTTCGAAAGTTCGGGCACGTGGAGAGGATGAATGGTGAAAAGATGACAAAAAAATACACAATATAAATGTTAGTGGAAGTAAGAGCCGAGACCGACCGAGACTAGCCTATACAGACTAGATAAAGAGAGTTCTGATGGAGGGTAGTGCTAAAATTGAAAAGACTAAAGAATGTTAAGGGAGCGAAAGAGGTTTGCCTAGCTCAATAGGGATTCGTGTCATGATAGATAGATAGATAATTAAACCTTTTAACTAGGAGAAAATCCTACATGGGACCTTCAGAGCAGCGGTATGACAGACTCCTATAGACTAAAAAATTCCTGGGTACTCCCTAATCCGCGTGGTCGCTGCCGAACGAGCGCACTGCACCGTCGCGACGGGAGCACGCTGGGCCTAGATAGGCCTCCTCAATTACGGGAGACGGGGGAATACTCCCGTCTTTCCCTACCTCTAAAATAGGTACGCACTGGAATTGGAGAATTCTAATTACAGTAAGTTATAGACACCGTTTCTCTATCAGCCCTTTAACTTTTGACTTACAGAACACTTGTATATTCAGTTTTTTCTCAAAAAACTTATTTCCTGAGCAAAGTCAAAGTAGGGTTTATAAATCTGTTTTAGTTTTCAATTCGAAATACAACATATAATTCCACATTATTATAGACCACATTCATTGCAAATTTCTATTATGATTATAATGTCGATTTGAATAACTGCGTAAGTATATAATTAAAAATAATTTATATAGCTACTATATTAGACTAAAAATAAACAATATTTTGATATTTTATTAAGTTTTTCTTTTTTTTATTTAAAATACATGCGATAAGCCAGATAGTTGATGCTCTTTGTCGAATAGTCGCCGACTAGGAAAGTAGTTAAATAGTAGGAACGTTCAAGTGTTACAAAACGCAATTTGGGGGAGGTGCTTGGTTCTGTACAACATTACGATGCGTTACATAGGCTGGGGAGAATTGAACAACGCGTTTACGTAGCATAATTTTTTTACATACAGCATAGCAGGGTACAGAAAAAGGTTACGGCGCGTTACATGAGGGGGAGGGAGGGTCAAAAAATCTTCAAACATTGCGTTACGTAATACTTGATCGCCCCTAATTTAGTCGGAAATTCTCTACAAAAATATAGCGTTTTATTCAGTCTATGTGAAAGAAATGAAATTTTATAATACTAATGAACGCCGCGTCGAGACACATCCCTATTCTCTGCACCTTCACCCCATTTCTTGGATATAAATTTAATTCGGTCCAGATCCAAAGCGCAAGCGTTCTATTCATACAAATGGCTATTTTAGTCAAAAGCTCTTCCGAATTAGAGAATAACAGATGACGGATGTAGCGCGTATACATCCTCAATTCTAATAAAATTTATAAAAATTGTGGATGTATACGTAATTAATTTTATTAGCATCAATCATTTCGTCATTTATATTATTTAATAATAAAACATGAAAAAAAAACACTTTGTTTTTGTAGATTTAGTGCTAGATTTATTAAATTTTAGTTAACCGTTTGGCTTTTGAGACTCAGGCATATATCAGAATCAGATATAAACGGGAAGTGATGTGAATACAACTACTAATAAATGCTTTTATATTTTATATCATATATAAAGTACCATAATTCTAAGAAATTGTATAATAATGTTTTAACTGAAATTAAAAACAATCAAAATGACTTCTCTGGGCAATCTAGTGTTATATATATAAAGCAACAAAATACCTTTAAAGAATTCCCTTGATTTTTGATTTTCGACGATACTACTCTGCCGTTATAATTTTATTTTTAAAATGATTTATAAAATAATTAACTTATTATTTTTAAATCAATTTATTAATTGTTAAAAAATATGACACCTCAAGAAAAATATATATGATTTCAGCCGATAAGAACAAAATTATCAGTTAAACAAAAACTAATAATCACCATTACATACACCCAGTTTCAGAAAAGCTCCTTAAATTTTAAAGAATAACATACGCTGTTAATATTCATAGAATATAGATGTAAGCCCACAAAAACTATCCTTTGGCAGTTGCGCTCTAATCTTTGCACTAACTCCACGCTTTGCGCGCATCGGATGTTCTTAACCACGACACACCATAAACCGATCCACTGAGATTTCTAATGTTAATAGCTTAAATTAGTTAAAGCACTTCTGTAACACTGGCTTATTCGTTTTTTTTAAACTTAAGGAACGTTTCTGAAATTGAGCTTTAATCCCAAAAACCTATCCTGTAATGAACACAAGGCCTTTACACTCTTTTCATCATTTCATTACCCTATGATATGGTATTGCCGCACACACCAATGCTTTAGACACCTACTACGAGAATAAGCATAAAATGTGGGTACTTAGAGAAAAATTATAAAAGAAACGAATGCCAGTTCAACTGTTCACCAATTATTAGTGACTAAAATGATAAGAATATAAATCAAATCATTACAACTACGAACTACAAGCCTTAACAAATTAAAATTATACAAAATTATATTTACAACTATAGCGTAAAATAAAAGAGGGCGTCGATAATAGAGATGAAGAAAAAAGTGGTCTGTAATGTTATATGTCAATAAAGATGACTAAAGAAGGATTATTTTTAAGCCAAACTATGAACCGTTAAATAAGGATACTAGAAACAAAGAGGCCCAATTCATTATTTGGAACAATGCCTTTAAAATATGTATTTTGAAAACAATACATCTGTTCTTAACAAAATTATTCATTCGCTATTTATATCTAGCATTGTTGCTAAACCACAAGTCTATTTCGTTTAGGTCATCATTGTCCAGTTTTAGATACACTCTTTAAATTTAAAAACGCTTTTAAAACCAATTAATTATCAATGTAGGAGTGATATTGTCTGTAAGATGAGCATTTTAAATTTTCGCATTGAAAGAGGGTAGAGCAAGTAACTTCCCGCCCCTGAAGAAAAATCCGCGGCGCGTCAGTCTGCTCGTGAACATGACCTTTGTAACCAGGAATAAACTTCGAGCCATAATTAAAGTCGCACATGATTTATAATCTGTAGGAATGGTTGTTGTACGAAATAGTAAAAGAGTAAGAGTGACAGGAAAGAATGAGAAAATAATTTTTTGTCTTCAGTTCCGACCAAGAAACTACATAGGTAAAACTTAAAAATTGACAGAAATTTTAGCTAAAGCTTAAGGTTTCTAACAAGCGTCAAATTGAAACTAATACATTTGATTGCGATCGTTGGCTATGATTTGCGCGGAGTCTGTCTCGAGGTGCTCTTTCGAATGGACTAACTGTCAAACAAATCGCCAATGATGATTGAACACAAAGGTTGCCGCCTGTCTACACCAGCGTCTTATTACACTACGCTAGTGACAATATACAGGTGATTTTATAGAGGACATTTACATTTTTACTAGTTGCAAGAATGTATAAATTATATTATATCCTGACATATCTCCCTCGTTTATAAAATCACCTGTAAACCAAAAAAAAAAACATATTTTTATATTATTTCAGCATAAAATGAAAAAATACTACAATTGTGACTGAGGATCTAACCGATAACTCTCAATTTACAACTAACATTAGAAATTATAATCTAATATACACGATAAAATAGATTTAATATTTTATGAATATATTCTTGTTATATTTTTTATATTCGTTAATAATCATATAGCTGTCTACTTTCTACTACTAGGAGATAATATTTAATAGTTTATTAAAAAACTAAGCTATTTTTAAAATACACGAGGTGAGGGTAGTATAAAATCTGCATATTAACAACTTACGTCTGGAAGTGGTAGGATCATTACCTGAATTTGGACATGACGTCAGTATACAAAGGCAAAGACCGTCATAATGGCTAGCTTTAGCTTGTTGCGTTTCGGGATCAGCTCGTGTATGTACATATTCATTGTTCGTATATTTGGAGACTTTCAGTGATAGTATATATAGGCCAGCGACTGTCAATGGATTCTTGTCCTTTGTCTTTTTTTTTGTCGTGGCCGTTTTTTAACTACTCTGAACTTTCCATCAGATGCGATGTAGTCACTTTATCAAAACAGTATAAAAAACAACAGTATATGAATAGCATTACATTAAATTGACACAACCGACTGTAAAGGACATTTTGTAGAATTATTTTTAAAATATCAATAACCAAGTAGGATATTCTTGATATTATTTATAACAACTTTTGTTCTACGTCACTCAATAATTTATAATATTTTACTAAGATAAAAAACTGGTCGCTCTAAAAGTTAAATGCTCTACGTGTACGCGGTCGTGAAGACGCGAGGATTGAGCGAGCGCGGGGGTGGGGTTGTTTAACTACGCACTGGCTTACACAGATTTAAAAAGTAATAGATAGGACAAAAAATGTAAGAAGTTTAGTAAAAATTCGTGGAACAACAGTTGTTGTATATATCAGTATTATAACGCTGCGAGGTTATTTATGCTTTAAAAATAAACTTGTTTATAAAAATCAATGTATTTTTGGATTAAATCTATTTCAAGTTATAACCGTCCGCGCTTCGTTGACTATTTTATTTAGTAATTGTGTTTTTTCTAAGTCTCGTTTTCGATTGAACACTGTTTTCTTTATAAATTATATGGGATGAAATCATACACGCTTTGGAGCTCAAAGTTTAGCTCTAAAACGACTATATTTTCATCCGTTATATAGTCATAAGAAACTTCAAAGCTAATACGTGCCTCACTAATATATTTTCTTTTATTATATGCAGTCAAATCTACACAGGTCTATGATACATTATAAAAAACAGTTAAATTAGAAGTCCTCAGCTCTTTGACAATAAAATTGTGATACGTGAAAGTAATAATCTATTTGAAAAAATCTCATTAAAATCTATTCATTCGTTTCTGGATGATGGCAGGACAAACAGTCAAATTATTATTATGAGATATTGCTATCTCCATTTTAGTCTTATTTGATTGTAAATTAAATCATTTTTGTAACTTTTAGCGCAATTAAATCGTTTTCACCAGAAGATTTTCTAATATAACTAAGTCGATTAATTTCAAAAACTATAAAATGTAAGTTTTTAGAATTTTTAGATTAGATATATTAAAACAAAATATCATGATTGTGCTTAAACGTATCAGACAAAAAAAAATCTTTATATAGAAATTCTATGAGACCATTCCCACTCCACCGTTCCGTCAACGACCAAGACCGTAGCGTAGTCATGGCAAACCGAATGTCACTTGTAATTCTTAAGAAGACAAACTACTGAAAATATTAACGAAAAAAAGAATGATTATAGAACAAGTTTATTTATTTTATTTCAAATAAAATGCGAGTTATATAAAATATAAACATTGACTGCTTTTGATATTATAGATATTTGACATCTTTTGTCTTCAAGTTATCTATTTGTATCGTGAATATATGGGTGCAACTCGCATGTTTTCAAGAACGGCTTTTGACATCCTCGTGAGCCTCGTTATCTTGTTCATTTCTCAAAAAATGCGCAATGGGCCGCATATTGATATGGCCGTACTGCCATAAGCTGCCGTAGCGCTCACCGACGTTGATACACTCAAAGCACGACACGTGACTTTACCTACTAAGCAGCTTTAGAGGAAAGCATGAATTGATTCTCGGATGACACCCATTATAGACGAGTATGAAACGCGGTTTTGCGGGCGAGGTTTACCGAATCGTTTCGTGCGTTGCCTGATACGTTCCTAACACGGTCATGGCATAGTACGGTATAGTGAGTTAAGTCCATTATAACTGCAAAAGTTATTCAAGTATCATTTACAATACTTGACTGATTAATTTAAAATACTTATTAATCCTTCCGTAGTAGACAAATTAGGCGTTAATTTAACTTTCATTTTGAAATAGATACCCATTTTTGAAATCAATCCACTCAATTTTAACATAATTTGATTACCTTCGTATCAACTATATGTTGTTAAACAAATACAAATTTATACTTGAAACAGTTTTATATTTAAATTTATTCATATCGTATTTATTCTAGTCGAAGTACGTTTTGTCTTCTTCTCTCAAGTACAGAAATTCACAATAAAAAAGAGGCATATAACATTTTAAACTGTTTGCGGCCTTATTACAAAACAAAGTTTATCTTTAAGCTATAATTAAAGTCAACTTATCTATTTTTATAAAAGTCATATTATTACAAAAAGATTTTTAACAATTCTATTATAATAAGACTTTTATATATACATAGACATGTTTTTATTTTTGGGTTTTTAATTTCAAACTGGTGTAAGTACTCTCTGAAGTTTCCGCATCCAGTAAGTACCTGTGTCAGCCGGTAGGTGACGTGATCAATGCTCTACGACTATGTTTTAAGGTTCGGCAAAGATGTTCGCGTCATTTTGACACTTTCTTAAAAGGAAAATTACTAAAACCATTCGCATTTCTATTATATCTTGCATTCAATGAACGCGACAAATATATTGATGTTTTTTCATACGAGTTGAAATATTGGAGTTTTCTATATGGTATATCTAGATATCTCTACGCTATGCGTCAATTAGAAGAAACCATTTTATTTTTAGTTAATTAGTTCCACACGTCGCTGTGGTCTAGTGGATAATAAGCCGGTTTCAATCCGGCACGTACCTTTGAGTTTTTCCATCTTGACGTCTAAACAAATATCATGTGTAAGTGCCATGAGAACAGCGATCAGCTGCGATACGGGTCACGACATACGAGCGCAAAGATTTTTAAGTTCTCAATATTTGATATCTCGGTTTATTTTTCTATAATAATACTGAACAAAAATATATTAGGATAAATGAGCTTTTGTTTTGAATATAAAAGCCTAAGGCTCGTTGCGAATTTTGTTCCAGGCGTTTTTTTTTGCCAGTACGTGTGCTAACATATATCAAAGTGTTACATTTGCAGTAAAATTTTTCAGAGCGGTTCTAGGTCAAACTCCGTTTAGTAATAAGGCCGTTTGTGTTTTTAATGAGTAATACAGTAAGTTATCGATTAATATTAGAGGAACATTAGAACATGGATGGTGATACACAATGTAACACAACCTTCCTCGTACTCACGGATGTGCCATAGCCGGATACAACCATTTTCACGATAAAAAAGACACCCTCGCGCCTTTTGTAACTCTCTGCTGAAACAATAAAGTAGGATACAGTGGACCCCCGGTTATACGAGAAACATTTTGCAGGCTGTGTAGTAGTAAAGAGTACCTTAAGAGTAATCATACTACATAACAGTGGCGAGTATAACAAATATATCCCGGGCATGCAAATTTTCAGTTCCTAACCCGCTAAAACAAAATGTTCATAATTTTAGATATATACTAGCTGTGCCCGCGACTTCGTCCGCGTGGAATAGTTATTTTGGGCATTTTAGTTAGTTATTTATTTTAAAATTGTAATATCTTCTAAGATGTTGATTGAAATTAAGTGATGTCAAAGACAATTTTGTTCACAATTAAATACTCTTAATCAACAATACATTTATTTGGATAAAGATTAAAATTATTACGTTGATACAACTCTTAACAAATAATGCATTAATTTCGACCAAATTTGATTACCATAAAAACGGTTCTAGTGAGTTAATCTTAAAAGATAGACATATACTGTCCCGGACATTTTTTTAGATCATTTCAAGAGAAATAATTCTTTCATACATATATTTTTGGTATCTTGAACCGTTTTTGCAGCGCAAGCAATGGAAGCACTCAAGGATGAATATTTTTCCCCGTTTTTTTCACATTTTCCATTATTTCTTCGCTCCTAATAATTGCATCGTAATGTTATATAGCCTAAAGCCTTCCTCGATAAATGGTCTATTCAACTCAAAAATAATTTTTCAATTCGAACCAGTAGTTCCTGAGATTAGCGCGTTCAAACAAACAAACTCTTCAGCTTTATAATATTAGTATAGATTATTACGATCTCAACATTTTGGTACTCTCTGTGAACAAATGAAGAATCATATTTTCGTAACAAATTAAATGCAAATATTTTGTTCACTAAACATAATTTACATCGATGTTGCTTATTTTAAGTAAGTACACAATGAAATAATATTTACATTTAATAAATTACAGGAATAAATACGTATTTTTTTTTAAATAACACATTTTTTCTAATTAATATGACATATTTCATTAAATCCACGCAATAGAATACATAAATGTACTTCAAAATACGATTATAGAGACTCAAGTAGAGAATTCATGTCACTGAAGCACGCAATGTACGATAAATGGAACGTAAACGCAAAATAGAAACACTTTTATTTAGTTTTTTTTTTTATAATTACAATTAATAGCCATGAAACTATATTAATATTGTTATTTTAATATAAAATAATAATTTCAAATAGCAATTAAGTTAATCAAACAACATTTTTTAAGTCTTTGCAATTGTGATAAAATCAAAGGCAAAATTGTAGGCGTGGCCAAAACTTCTATTTCTGGCATGGCTTTGGGCTTTGCAAAATTTACTCTTTTTTCCGTAAGCGGCACTGCGTTCGCGTAATGGATTTGTATTAGTAAACGTAATAATTCTCTTATTGGATCGATAGGTGGCGTGAAAATATAATATACTATAGTGATATCTATGTTTTCTTTTTATATTTAACTTTCAGCAATTCATTGTTATTATGCATGCCTGGGATGAACGCTACTGCTACATAGTTACGTATATCTTTATAATATGTATGTGAAATATTATAAACAATCAATAGTGACAGACATGTCGGATTGCCGATAACGCTGGATTAGACAGGGGCCGTTTACCGGGGTTCCATTATACATAAATATAATAGGGTACTTTAAGATTTTTCGAGGTGATAGAGTAACTGCTCGACTGTACAAGGCCACAGTACACAAGTGTAAAGGTCGACATAGTGCCTTGCTTCCGCCTGTCGCGTTTCGGGATCAGCTTGTGTTGTGTATGTATTGTGACACGCTTTCGGCAGTCGTATCTACATTCCCTGTGTGTTTATTACGGTCGCTCACTCGCTTGTAAATAATAACACTTTCTTTATATCTATACCCATATATTTCATTTAATGTTTACATATATTTTCCGAATCTTTTTATAAAATAACTAGCTGACTCGGCAAACGTTGTTCTGCCATATAAATTATAGCAGACCAGCCACGCTTTGCTGTCACTGGTTTTTGAATAATTACTCAATCCAGTCAACGGATAGCGCCATCTTTTAGAATCGGTTGGAGCTAACTGTAAATTATGACTGCTAAATAATAAACAAATATAGCATGTAGACGTAACCCGATACGGTCTTGTCGCCCTAAGGGTCGTTAGGATGTTACGAGACGTGCGGGGTAAGAGAATGCGCGTGCGCACGGGTCGCTTAGCAGTTAGTCGACTACCGAGACCCAAGGCGGGAGTACGTGCGTGTACGTCGCAGTTCGGTGTGCCTTAAAGTGCAAATAAACTGTGAAATGCCAAATTCGTATCTTACTATAAACACACCCACGACCACCGGTCATACAAATAATTTGCAATAAAATAATATTGTGACTATGAATTGAGATGAAAACTATCCTATCTTTTAAATTAGATCAAACTTCACGTGGTGTGTAAATTTCATTAAAATCGGTTTAGTAGTTTAGGAGTCCATCGCGGACAAACATCGTGACAGGAGATTTATATATATTAAGATTTTGACAATCCGAACCTTCCTATTTTAATTTTCCATTCAATCTGTCTATCATAATAATTCAAATCAAACTTCATATTTCTAAAAAATTCGATGTTCTCCTTTCTAAAATAAACTTATTTTTAATTAACGGCCAATTCCGACAATAGTGCCATATATAACTAACCTACTTTACAATCCAATCATACAATCACTACAGTATGTATTCTTGTGTTGTTACACCTAGAAACCTTCAGTCGTGGTATATGTTGGCCGGAATGATGACAGCGTCAGTCAATGAATTCCCTCGTCTAAATAGTCGCTACCATACCCGGACTATAGTATACTTTCAATCAGGTGTGTTAAAGTCTCATCGAGCCGATATAATAAAACATACACAGATGTATACATGCATAGGTTCCACTACATATCTTGGATCTGAAAAATAAAACTATCCACTGGATTAGTGGAATCATAAGGATCATCAATCATAGGGATGACCAGTAATCGCTGACCTCTCCGTCACTAGACGGGCACTTCCTCAGCCTCCTTCTCCCGCTGGCGCACCGCCACCGCCGTCTCGACCAGAAGATACAGGCATTTGAACTTGTCCCTTTCGCCTTCAGCGTTCACCCCGCTCGGCACAACCTGACGTTCGAACAAACGGGTAATATCAGTTTTTAACGTTCAAAGGTATAACATCATTCGAAAATCATTAAATACATATATTTCATCAAAACTTGGAGTAAAACAATATATTCTATCGAGCTCATTATTACATTGAGCGGTCGATACGAGATGTCGCACGATTTTCTCATTATCCTCCACCGCGGCCGGTACGCATGCGATTCGTACAACCATTACGGCGTCCGCGGTTGAGTGCCGGCAGACTGCATGCTACAAGATTTTTTTTTATTATTGATTAGTCTTGTAGCAGAAATCAAGATCAACGCGTTATTTATTTATTTAAATACTAACTTCACAGCACCTTACAAAGTCAATTATATACAAAATTAAATAAAAAATAACAGCGCCAGTAACGAAGTTATGCTTCATATTAAATTTTGTTAGTATGTTTTGTATCACTCTCAGTACAAGAGTAAACGAGTGAGTGTTGAGTGTGTGTGTGTATATGTGTGTGCGTGCAGTTGTGAAATGAAATATAACTTTATTCAAATAGGCCTACTTCCAAGCACTTTTGAATCGTCAAAAAAACAAAGCGAATCTACCACCGGTTCGGAAAGCAGAATCTACCGAGAAGAGCCGGCAAGAAACTCTGGTAGTTGCTCCTTTTAACATAATGAGGTACAATAACAGGTATAATATATAAAGGATTGAATGCTCCGCGAGAACGATTGCATATATTAAGACCACGCACTTTTATCATTCAAACAGTCATTAATGGAATAATATCCCTTCTTTAGCAAATTAGTTTTAATAGTTTTTTTAAATTTCAATAGTGGGAACTCGAGGATATCTTTAGGTATTGTATTGTATAAGCGAATACAGAGCCCCATGTAGGAACCATGAACCTTTTTAAGCCGGAAAATAGGTAACACTAATTTGTGTTTATTTCTAGTATTAACATTATGAATATCACTGGGTGTGTTTATTTCAGTGTTGCATAAGATTCATCTAGCAAGCATTTCGCATCACGGCGTCTGGTGCGGGGGTACCTCGCAGATGTTTGCCTTAAGTTTCCATACCTAAGATACTTAGGGAGTCGAAGCTGCTCGCGTCCGTAGGCTTTACCCTAGTTTCCCTACACGTGACTCCTGGGTGGTGCTAAACGAGCAGCAGCGAGGTGGTAGGGCGTCGGTGCCCGTCTGGATCGCGACCACAGTACATGGGTGTAAAGCCCGTCATAGTGACCCGTTTCGGCTTGTCGCGTTTCGGGATCAGCTTGTGTATATCCAGTAGCTCATATACCTAGAGACCTTCAGTCGTGGTATATGTGGGCCGACATGACGACGTAGACTATCAATGGATTTTCATCCTTTGATAGTCGCTTTCGTTTTTGGACTACACTGTGCTTACCATCAGGTACTCTGTAGTCACTATGTCGAGCCAGTGTAAAAAAAAAAAACTTAGGCTGTCGCACATTGCAAGCGATACATTCTGGAAAGGATGAAGGGGTTTATAAGGGGTTTGTTTCTAGCTGTGAATTACCTGCAAGCGCCGACGTAGCGGGTGCGGCAACTGCGGCAAGTGTGCCAGCTGCGGGTGCCAACCGCCGCCGTCGCCCTCGCCCTCGGCCCCGCCCTCCGCGCCACCCTCCCCGCCGCCCTCAGCCTCATCCGCCGTCCGGACGGTCACCACCGCCGCTGTTCTGTTACCGACATGCACCATATGACCATTTCCATCAGACCGGAGCTTCGTTTTCACAAAAAATATATCTTCAATCCAAAGCGTTAAATACCTCATAAACTTTTGCGTTTTATACTCATTATAAAAACTTCAACGGGTCTCATGAGCGAATTAACTTCCTTTTAATTATGGATCTATGTTTCGACCCATAAAACCCTTTAAAGTATTTATTAAATACCTATAAATTAGTCGAAATACCTAAAAGCACTTTGGAGCTTCCACATATCGAATATAAATATAATAATAATATATCGTCACACTATATCACTTTCGAAGTGAGCAGAGATACATTAGAAGCTGTATCCACTTTGCGCACTTATATATCGTGTCCATCATGACCAGAGACGTGCATAGAGTATTTGGCCAGGGTAGGCAGATTCACATAATTAATGTGGATATTATATAATGATATCAAATATGATATTACTTTCATAGGGAAGATAGATAGCGTGAAAAAAGAATAGATATGAATATTTTTTTTTGTTTAAATTAAATCAATATGTTCCAGACTTACTTATCGTAGGGCATGCAATGCTTTCATGCATCTATGGAATGAACGCTACTGATCGTAACCAATAGCGCAGTTGTTTGCCGTTCTCAGTGCACTTGAAATTTCTATTAGATGCCATAAGGGTTTCCTCACGGTGAACCTTCCTTCACCGGTGAACATGATACCTAAATCAATTTATAATCTGGAGAGCCCAGAGGTGCGTGCCGGGGTACGAACCTACGACCACTAGAAACACACTATTAGGTCGGCAGGGCAATGACGACATTTCTTGTTTTACAATTGTTCATAGACGTCAGTGATCGCTTACCATCGGTGGGCTGTTCACCTGTTTAGGCTACTTATGATGATGATGTCTAAGCCGGATTCGGCCACGGCGACTGTTTCAACGCCGATTATGAAAATCGTGATCCAGTTTTCGGAAACAGTCAATTGCGCAGGAGATATTTAAGTGCATAACTGGACGCGCTACCAGAAAAGCACTCTCTCGTCCGAGCTCCCTCAGACCCGATGGAATGGAGAACCAGTACGATCGGGAGGGAGCAGGATGCAGGTTTGGTCGAGTTTTCCTTTCTCTAAACACCTGGTTGAATTGCGATGTTCAAGAGATACCTTAGTCGCCTTTTACGACACCTCGGGAAGAAGAGGGGGGTGCTATTCTATTCTGCCGGCAGCCACCACGCCACACGCTTCTTATATCTGCCATATATTTTGCACTTTGACATTAAACTCACCCCCGAGCGGCCGGGTGTATCTCCTTATCCTCAGGCCCGTATCTAATGACGGACTGCCAGACCGAGGGGTCGTATTTGACTTCTTCCTCGCTGATGGCGCTCGACGAGTAACCTTCTTCCCCGTCACCGATATCATCGCCGTCGCTCCTGTACACCAGCAGCCCGTCCGTGTACTCCTGCTCGCCGCTGCGGTCTGGGTCGTTCTGATGACAACACAAATTCGTAGTTCATTTGTATACTATACAGCTCACCATCAGGAACAGCCCTGCATCTTGAAATTTTACAAGGCGAGGCCAAAAACTACCTTCTATTGACTCCACCCCCCCCCCCATTCCTTTACAACTTTATAAAAACACTAGCAATCCCGGCGAACTTCGTTTCGCCACCAGATGCCTTCGTTTTGATTTGTAGTTAGTGTTTAAAAGAAAGTGCGCATAATAAATGTCACATGAAATTAACTGAGTAGAGTACAATGAGCAGCTGTCAATCAATGTATAACGCATCGGCGCCATCTACTTAAAATACTGGTGCGATCTGCTCCACCACCATGCAAAACCATATTGGTTTGTGGTACATCCTATGTATCAGAGATGGTGCTGTATGTGAAAATGATTTTCCCCGTTTTCCTGCTTTTCTGTTGACATTTTCCTGAATTTTTGCTATAAACCTCACGGAGCCTGAGACCTTTCCAACGAATGCAAAACCGTGGAATTCGGTTCGTGCGTTCTGGAGTTATAGCGTCAGGAAGGAAAACCGGACTTATTTTTATATAATAGATAAATAACATTTATTGCATAAGAAGCGATATATTCACGAAAAATAACCATTACAAATAACATAACTTAAGACGTGGTAATAACATCTTATAAGACTTTTGAGTTAACTTTTAAAACGTCAAAATAAAGGCTTGTACGAATTTCCATCCTATTTGTTATAGAGAATATGGCTTGGTTTTTAAAAATATGTTATACAATGGGAACGCTAGGTGATATGCTCGTCTGCCGCTCCTAGAATTTGGCGCCTGGGGCGCGAACCCCAGCTTCCCCAAAGATCCTGGCCAGGTCTATGATGCTCAAGCGGTCAATCGCTCGAGCTTTTTATGTCGATCTCGGGACTTATTGCCCGGTGTAAGTTGATTCAAAATTTTTACTTGATGACTACATGATTCACAGTTAATCCACTGAGGACATTCAGGTCCAGCCCAGCCCAGTGAATGAGCAACTAGTGGCAGTTGACATATAGCTCTTAGAGATGGGGCAAGGTTCTTGAGTGAAGACCACGTTAAATTCTCTACAAAAATAATGAATGGGTATTGCAATACAATATATCGTTCATTAGTTATAAAAGTCAAAAGAAAAAAAAACTTTTGTCCTGTGTTATTTGTATGGGAAATCGAAAAGTGCGATGCGGACAACCTAAATATTAATATTAAGGGCTCATATTTTCAGAGCCCTATTTTGGCATTAAAACGAAACTTTTGAGCGTGGTTCCGAGGAAAAATATTTTTTTTTTTGAAACCCCCTAATATTTACACACATTTAGTAAAAAAAACCTCATGAAAAATTATGATGAGGCCGATGATCGAGCGCGTTCACCCAACAAATACTAATTCACATGTTGAAAGATGTTGTAAAACTAACACAAGAAGCGTATTTCAATCCTTGGCAGTTAAGGTGGTAGCCTCACCTCGACTTCAACGCCGTCCCACGTGGCGACCACGACTCCCGAGTTGGAGGTGCTGGAGGAGGCCCCGCCCGGCTGCTTCCGACCGCGTCGCGATATCGTGTAGTGCAGCGGGTCGTTGCCTTCGCGGCGGATCATCTCCGGCAGGATCCGTCGACGGGCGTTTATGAACCAGTTGCATACCTGGAAATTACAAAAACTTATAAAATAAAAGTATGTGTGTGCAGTTTATACGCGGTATAATTAATTAAGCCTGCACAATGTGAATACATTACACATCTCATTCTCTTATATATCTCATTCTCTCGCAGACTTAGCCTATACATTTATGTGTTTGTCTCATTTTAGTGTCGCTTTTCTGTTTCATTGGATTACAAATAGAAACGATATTAAAGAAATTTCACTTCAAAAATTTAGTAAAAAAGGTATCAACTTTGCGTCTTACCTGGAGTACTGTCAAGTTGGCTTCCTGACTGAGGGTTATCTTCTCCGCGTCGCTGGGGTACGCGTTGTACCTGTGATCGTAGAGCCAACGCTTCAGGATCTTGACCGAGGGTTTGGGCAGGTTGCCGCGGCGCTTGCGTATCGTCACGATGTGGCTCGGCTGCTGGCCGGTCTGCTGGCATGACCACGGTAAATAAAAAATAATATCGTAAACAGAAAACCTGGGGAGTGACAGCAAAGAGTGGATTTACGTTTCCCCGATATGGGAGAAAAGCTATCTAGGTCGTTGGAGCAATACTGATCTCCAGGCCCGGCTGGATGCGTGGTGAGGGCCATTCCAGGGATTTTAGTTAGTAGGAATCTGGCACTATCTTGACGCTCCTACATGATTATCCCTCGAGATTCCAAAAGGTATACCTACTTTTACCTTGTAAACGAATGTTTTGAGGTGGTAGGACGATTCGTCAAAGTGGAGCGTGACCAGAGTACACAATTACAAAGACCCTCATAGTGACTCGCTGTGGTCTATCACGTTTTGGGATCATTTAAAAAAAAATCAAATTCAATTATAGCTTTTTATTATTATAAAAATGTATGATACATTTTAAGTTTATACGGAACCCTCGGTGCGCCAATTGGACTCGATCCACTCGACCACTTGGCTTGTTTTAAAAAGAAATTTTCTTTGATATATCTACTTTTCTATATACAGGTGTATATATACTACCTTAATTCATGTGTATAACAGTCCGTAAATATGTTGACTAGAATTTACTTTGCTTTAAAGGAAATATTAAGATATTATAGATACATGTTTGGAATTGGAATCAAATGCTGAATATCCTCTCTGAACCTCCCTCGTCTATAAAATCACACTACAAATACCACAAACTCCTATATATTTTTGGTATATGCATACAAAACTTGTTTCGCATTCAAACGGACAAGCCAGCCCCAGGAACGTACTAACGTCAGGGCAAATCCGCGACACTCTTAACAAAAGATTAAATATGTTCTCCACGATGTCAAAAACAGACAGCAGTTAGGTACTATCGTACGATGGACGATATCCTAGAGGTATTCACAACCTTTATTATTAGGAATATACCTGTATATTTTATAGACGAGGGAGATATTTCAGGATATAATAATTTGTACCTTCTTTTATCTAATAAAAATATAAATAACTGTATTCCCTAACAAATCATAAAGAAACACTTATCAACAAATGAGAATTGATCCGAAAAGATTGGACGCCGCAGCGCGTGTGCCTTATGGTTGAATGGTAAGTAGATAAAATTCCTTTTACGTGATTTTAGATAAACAGGTAATTAACTCGTTACCCTTTCGTACTTTTATCCTGGCTTAGGGGAGACAAAATACCTACATAATAAATAATTGTTATTTATTTTATCATGTGTGTCATTGCTCCTAAATATGTTGACTATTAATTACTTTGTTTTAACGGAAATATTAAGATATCACTATTCGTATATATTTGGAATTAGAATCGAATGCTGAATTGAATATCTTCCTTGAATATATCCCTCGTCTATAAAATCAGCCTGTATACTAACGTCCTATGCGTTGTACTCACTTCGCCGAATTACCATTATATAAACAGTATAGATAGTTTTTCTGTGTCTACCTGCAGACCGTGTACCAGACTCGCTCGCCGCGACCGATCCGCCTCGCCATCAGTGCCGCTCTCATTGTCGTCCGTTGATGACGTCGACGGAAATCGATTGCGTGCTGAAATGAAAAATACATAATAATATATCATCGCGCTATATCTCTTTTAAAGAGAGCAGAGATACATTAGTGGCTATTACAACCTTGCCTTTAAGTCGTACCCAACGCGACCAGTAGCACGGCAATCAGTAGTCTCGCGCAAGTGGTAGGGGAATTGCGCGAACTGGGTCTTGACAACACCACAGTAGTGTAATGACCGTCATAGTGATTTCGCTTTGGCATGATGCTTTCTGGGATTAGCTTGTGTACATCCAGTAAATCATACACCTAGATATATTCAGTCGTGGTATATGTGGGCTGACATGAGGATGAAGACTGTCAATGGAATTTCGTCCTTATAGCCGCTGTGGTTTTTGGACTACACTGTACTTAGCATGAGGTGAAATGTTGTCACTTTGTCGAGTCAGAGTAAAAAAAACTTGAAAACCATGTACAGCCGCTGCATCGTCGACATATAAACTTAATCATTCTGACATTTTCATCATTTCAGGCTACAACGGTAAACTGCTGAACATTGAAGTTCTCGGAACCTCGCCACTTGCGTCTGTTCTGCGCTGTTAGCATCCAGCTGCTTTTCGCAAGTCACCGGTCTATCTAGCCTCTGGGCATCCCATCCCGCATTACGCTAGCGGAGAAGCGGTTTCTTCTCCAGAACTCATTTACTCCAACTGTCATAGATTCTACGACAAAGATTACTGGCTCATTGCTATTTGATTTGATTGCATTGATATTTGATTGCGCGAAAATTGATTCAGCGCTGGGTGGCTCTGCTGGTCACTTAGCATTTGCTGAGCTGACTTCCCTTTGGCGCATCATCACAACACAGGGTATATGCTTTTGTTGTTTTCTGTTTTTATTAACCTATTCTGATGTGTTGTATGTTAGGTTGTGTGCCAAATAAATGTTTTTATTATTATTACTATTTAATTTGTCACTTTTGACACTGAAAAGTGAGAACGAGTAATTTTTTTTTTACACTGGCTCGACATATTGACTACAGAGTACCTGATGGTATGTACAGTGTAGTCCAAAAACGAAAGCGACTATCAAAGGATGAAAATCCATTGATAGTCTACATCGTCATGTCGGCCCACACATACCACGACTGAAGGTTTCTAGGTATATGAGCTACTGGATACACATAAGCTGATCCCGAAACGCGACAAGCCGAAACTGGTCACTATGACGGGCTTTACACCCATGTACTGTGGTCGCGATCCAGACGAGCACCGACGCCCTACCACCTCGCTGCTGCTCGTTTAGCACCACCCAGGAGTTACGTGTAGGGAAACTAAGTTAAAGCCTACGGACGCGAGCAGCTTCGACTCCCAAACGAACGGATTTCCGCCCGTTGGCGGTCGTTGCGGGTTTTTGACTACACTGTGCCTTTCATCAAGTGCAATGTACTCACTTTATTGAGCCAGTATAATAAAAATAATGGTTTTGTAGAAGTAGAATAATGAACAATGTAATTTGAAAAAAGGCCAAAAGCGAATCAGCACGTGCACCAATGGTTCCGTACAAATAAAGAATGAAAGCACGGAGCACTGCTCTGACTCTAAGATAAACTGGATAGATAGACAGAACGAACAAGGAAGTAATCCTATATATTTTTTTAATGTATCGCCTTAGGCGTAAAGAAAATATTGTTAAAAAAGTCAAGAAATCCGGACACTATTAAATAAAGTGTGACTTATGTTTTGATTTGAAAATGCTTAAAAAAATATAAAACTCCAGTATTACTGGTCAGTGGTCACGTTTAGATAATAGAGCAAAGGTGACAAAACTATCAATGTATCTTTGCCTACCTCATAAAGAGGCCAAGTGTGGTGAAATTATAATTAATCATTGTCTAGAAAAACACTTGCGAAACCAAATTGCTTGCAAAATTCATGTGACATCGGAAATCGGGTCGCACGTGTTTACGCAAGGTTCGTTTTTCACATATACCTATTCTGTAGTTCTCAAACTAATTACAGTGCAAACTCTATATAACGACCCTCAAGGGACTGTGCATATTTTGACGTTATAGAGAGTTGTCGTTAAATGGAGAGAAGAAAAATCTGTATTAGAAAAAGTTTATTTCAGACTAGTTTTAGTAATTACATAAAAAAACAATTCTTATTTGATCGTTATTGAGTATAGTCTGTTATTTTTGTCTGACATCTTTTGCTGCACCAGTAATTTTGTTGTATTTTTTAAAATTATTTTTTTCATATCTTGCGATATCGAGTCATCTTGGTGATGTTCGGTATGTGTAATGCCGGCAGTCCAGTTTATTACGGGCTACGATAATAAAACGACAAAAGAACGTACACAGCTGCGCATTTTTTACTAATTTTGGCAACTTATAAAGTATTAATATTATTAAATTGCTGTCGTTATTGAGAGTGGGTGTAGTGCTACATAGAGTGTATCATTTTATGGGAAACAAGATAAACCAACCAAAGCCGAGTGATATCGACGTTTTAGGGAGTTTGTCGTTAAATCGAATGACGTTATATGGAGTTTACACTGTATTTCAATTAAGTTTCTAGGACTGGCGGACCCAGACGGATTCGTCCAGGTGTGATCTGTCAATGTACCGCAGCAAACTACCTAAAGTACAACGTAGTATAAAACAAAGTTCTCGCTGCGTCTGTCTGTTCGTAATAAACTCAAAAACTCTTCTACATAAACTAACTATTCAGCCAATTTTTTATAAAGAGGATGGCCAATTTTTTTACACGTATATTCAGTATATTTTATTAAATATTTTATTTGATATTCTACGTTTTTTTTTAATATTACTTAAAGTATTCTATGTATTTGTTGTCATACTTGTTTACTCGTATTACAGCGAATGGATTGTATTAGCGTCGCGATGTCCGCACATTGGGTTTCCCCTGAGTGTTGGCTGAAAATCAGCCCTGGATGGTGCGTACAGCGTCACCCAGCATACGCTGAGCCGAGTGTTCTTTGAGACGGGTAGCAGCACACAGGATACACGATGTAGTGTTATGTACTATTATTTCATTGTAGTTTTTATATAAATGTTTGTTGTGTTGTTTCCTTTGTCTCAATAAACTTTTTATTTCTTTCTTTCTTTTTCTTAGTTAAACTGGGTGATGTCCTCTCTGGATCTGGGCATGCTATCACCCATACAGCTCCAACGACAAAGGTTTAGAATCACTGGCATAAATCGTAAACGATCGCTTACCTACACACTTGTGTAAATGTGTGTATACATACTTTTTTTTTCTATTGACGTCGTTTTAAGCGAATTCTGCTTTCATACACAAAAAAAAACATATTTTCGCAACACCGTATTTAATTACGGTTTCTATGCACATTTTAACAACAATATTGTTATTGTCGCTGCGGTGGTCTAGTGGATAAGAGACCGGTTTCTATGCGCAACGACAGAAATGGTCGTAGGTTCGAACCCCACTACGCACCCCTCGGTATTTCCAAATTACATACGGCTTAGGCTCTACATGCTCACCGGTGAAGAAAAGCACCGTGAGGAAGCCCGAATGGCATTTGAAATGAAATGAAATGAAATATATTTATTTTCACCACAAACTAACAAAATACTAGAAATTCAAAAGCAACATTTCTGTTACAAGACAACAACATACAAAAACAAAAGAAAAAACAAAAACATATTAACATGGCGAAAATGGGACCTCCATCAGCTTAAAGCCACATTTGTTAGATATGTCATGTGTATTGATGCTATGAGAACGGCGATCAACTGCGCTACTGGTCACGTTGGGCACGACATATAAGCACAAATTGGATACAGCCACTTCTATATCTCTGTTCATCCCGAAAGGGATATAGTGTTACGATATATTATTATTATTATTCTGATTATATTAAGTCATTTTACGTATTACTCTGGGCAGTAGATATTATGAAGGAAAGAAGGATGCAGGAAGACCGTATGTATCGAGGCGATACATAATGTATCGCCTCGCCTGATAGATGGATCCAGAGGTGTGGATTATCATATCCACAACTCTCAGAAATGGCGCCTGAGAAAGGTTATTCGCGGTATATGGATCCTCGGCTGGCAGCGAGTTGAACAATACTCTGTAGGTTACCTGGCGCAGTGGTCGCCGCCCTCACAGCTAGCTTAACACTTAACGGACGGGCAGAATCTGCTAACTATAACTAATGCTAATGATTGTGCTAACTAATGGCGCCAAGAAGAAATCTGTAAAATAAAAAAAAACTAACGCAACGTACCTAAAATTTAACCAAAAATCTACGGGGCCCGTCCGTTAAGTGTTAAAAGCGGTCCTATAGGCTTTTCTTCATCAGTTAAAAAACGTATTTCGCTGGTAAAAATTCACTAGCATAAACAAAAACATCGAGATAATTATGGAGTATCATGCTTATTTTACTGACTTCATATAGTGACTACACTGCACTCGATGGTAAGTACTATATAGCCCAAGAACGGCAGTGACCGCTAAAAGACAAATCCATTGATAGTCGCCATCGTAATGTTAGCCCTCATATAGGACAGAATTTCGCCACCTATAACTATTGGACGTACATAAGCAGAGATGGGCAAATTGTAATCTGATTAATGATGAACGATTACAAAATTTAGTCGTCATTTTAATTTTCTTGCGCTGTAATCATGATTAAATCCATTTAAAACATTAAGAAATAATAAATGTGTATACAATCTGGGACTCTGTAGTGTTTAAAATATAGATTAGCAAAATGCAGTCATATAAATGGTAAAAAAACGTAAAATGTAATCGTTAATCATTTTTATTAATCTGATTACATTTTGCCCATCTATGTACACAAGTCAACCACGACACGCGACAGGCCGAGGCAAATCACTATAGCGGAATTTACACCCGTGTACTGTGATAATGACACAGTTTGGGCAGTTGCCCTGCCGTTTTTTTTTTTTTATTATAGTATCATATTCCGTATGAATTTTATCTAAAAATGAGGTTTTATCTACAATGGTAATTAGATTTTATAACCGTTTAAGTCAAAATAGACTCGAGAGTAATTTATTTGGATATAGTAAACAATAGCGTAATAACCGAAGCGGGCCGAGACATACCTTCATAATATAAATAGAGTTCTGATGGAAGATAAGGTCCGGAGAACACGGAATCGACGAGCGCATAAAGCGTTTAATGAATGCTAAGAAATCGAAAGAAGTTTGCAAAAATATAGACAAGTAAAATTCTATTTTCTCTGCCTACTCCAATAAGGAATCGGTGTGATGATAATAGTTAAAAATAGTGACGTGTGTTTGGTTAAACGATATAAGCGCGAAGTAGGTAACTACGCAACGCAAGATGTAATAAGTTCAAAGAAAGGGGAGCGCGGATCGATATAGGTCAACGAACTTGAGAGGGGTGACGCAACCAGGGTCACCATCGTCTAAAATATAAAAACCGGACTCTGCGCTGTATTGTTGGACATTGAGCCCTAACACTGGGACATTTTTTTTAATCATTAAAACTTTTTTATAATTGTGGATGCTTATTTTTACGTTGCAATAATTTTATTATTCAAAATACGCGCTTCCTGTCAGTTTCCTTAGAAAAAGACAAACTAATATAAGACATAAAACAATGTATCCTTTGAGTGTGTTGACTTCGAATTATGATTTTCTCAGTGCTACAGGGGCCTTGATGCGTAATAGTACGTAAATGCCATCTTCGCAACATCATGTAGGCTTGGTATCCTAAAAGGTGTGATAGTTTTTCACACCGGATTGTACTTATTGTATAAAGGTAGTGGATGAATACTGTTTGCATCTCTGGCAACCACGTTTTCAATCATTTATATTATGGCGAGTGTTCTGAAGAGTTATTTAACTTTGTTCCACCCTTTCCCTTCCATAAAAGAACTATTTGTGCAGGTTTTTCGTGTCATAGCCTTATAGTACCTCATATCCCGACTAGGAATAAGAAATAATCTCTTACTGTTGCAGTCTATAAGCTGTGGAATGATCTTTCGGTGAGCATGTCCCCATTGTCCTATGATATTGTGTCATTTAAATGAAGTGTGAAGAGATATTTGTGCAGGCCGGCATGATCACTGCAACTATAGTTATTTTTTGGGCTACACCATGCTTACATCAGGCGTGGTGTGGTCAGTATGTCAATTCAAAATAAAAAGACTGCAAATCTGAGTATATAATATTAATCTCAACATGGTGCCTCCACGTCTTTCCGAGACAAAGAGTATTAACAGATTGACACAGGCTGTTATCGAAGTGATTCTATAAAGAAAATGAAGCAGATTGGCAGTATACCAGGCGTAACATCTCAGCAAACCAAGGTCCCTTCCACAAGTAACCAGCATTGTCACAGGCAGCTGGCAGATTTCCTGGAGGAACTGGGCTGATACTGAAATAACCTAGTATCACACAAAATGTGCACACTTAGACATTGAGTTATGGAAAATGAATCCATTTCAACCTGATCTTATAAATGTTGCTTTTTTATTGTTATGGAAAGAACTCTAAAAATGTTGTTTTGTGCCTGACAATATGACAGTGATCTATGAAAGATAGCCAGCAATAAATGGATTACAAGAGCCAAAAACCCTTCTTAATGAAGCTTATTAGACAAGGCCAATGCCCAGCAGTGCACTAAAATCGACTTAGGACAATTAAAACAATGAACCTGTGATATTGCAATGTATATGTATGAATAATATCAGACTCATACAAAACTAAACTTTAGTATAGTGCATGTGTAATGAAATTTTTATGAACATTCACTAACATTACTCTGTGGAATCACTACTAAGTGTCTCTGCTTATCCCTCTCTGTGTGTGGTATGATGATATATAGTAATTATATCTTTATCATTATTATATATTTATGGAATATTCGAAGGAAAATTAAGTAAAATTTCACAATTATTTTTAGATTTTTTTTCTGTACATAGATTAACCCAATCTACTGATCCATTCATGATGAGACTATTGAAAAGTTAATAATTATTTTTAAGCATGTAACAATGGGTGTTTGGTAATAATTGGTTCTGAAGTAGCAGAGATATTCCACCAGGTGTGATTGAGTTCAAGCATTTGCTAGTAATTTGCCTATGACTGATTTTTCCTGGAGCTATGGTATGAGTTTCTTCAACAGGAGAGTGAAATATGTTGTCCAAGGTTGTTTGCATGACAGTTACGATTCTATTGTTGCAGTTGTCCATAGGGAAACAGTAACCACTCTCCATCAGATGGGGTATCAGGTTTCATTCCTTTGGGATCCTGATTAAAAATTGAAAAGTGTGTTTGTTCTGTCTTCACATCAAAAAGGCTGAACTGTTTTCAATTCATTTTAGCATAGAAATAGAATCATAAAAAAATCATGAAATAGCCCTTGAAGACAGACATGGCCTTTCACTGTGAAAATAAAACTTGAAGAGGTGGAAACTTCAGATTTAATTTACTATGAAAAAATGATCATTTTTAAGTAAGGGATTCAAATATGGCATCTTGATATTGAGTGGGGTGTGGACAGGGAAAGTTAAGGAGTGAGAAGCAGAAAGTGGGTGAAAGGAAGTAGATTTCGCTGAAAGTTAACATGACATACATTTTTAAATGAGTTTCTGTTACATAAATAAAGATTATTACTGACTGTTAGGTGATAAGAAAATCACCAGGTCAGTTTGTGAAAAGTCAAATATAAAAGAATGCTATCACAGACGAAGTCACGGGCTAGTGCTAGTAATTTTTTGATGAACGCATATCAACAAAGTACAGTGGCGCCGGCTGCCGTGGCGCGTAATCGAACTAATCTACTGATTATCGGCCATCTTGTGTATCTTGACCGCTGTCAATTTACTGTCACTGCGACATTTTAGAAAAGTCAACCGGAATTCAATAACAACAATAAACAAACCAAAGAAATCTCTCCCAAGACTATAAATTATAATAAAACACAAAATCTACAAAATATGTAAGCAACATCCGCCATATCGATCGAGGTTACGCGGAGGACGTTACGTAGCGAAATGGACATTCTAAAAATAACTCATGCACGTGCCAAAATGGTTTTATTTCCCTTTTCTATGCAATATTACATAACGAAAGAGTCTAAAAACGCCTTAATCATTTAAACGAGGCTACTAATCTTAATATTTAACCGATAAATAAACCTACACAAGCTTCTGTATGATAATGATAAGCAATACGACACGACTTGGCGCCATTTTTATTTCGCCAGATTGTACTCTGCGGTGACGTAACAGACCTAAATTCTGTACTAAGGGACTGGTATATGATTATAAAAGGAGCGTATCATATTTTCATCGAGATTTCATCCCGAAAACAGCATTGTTTTCGTATAAATGTCACCTTGACGTTTATGTCAAGTTGACAAGAATGGCGGAAACGTGGCGTCGTTTGTTTGACCGGCTTACCTCCTGGGGAAGACGAGGTCTGTTGTATGGACGCTACATGAGCGTCTCTAATAATATCTCGGGTGAGGTCCCTCACGTCGCGACGCTGATGGAAGGCCATTTCGGTCCGGTCAGAGTGTTCTTGTGACAGACCGGCCGTGGGAGGTAACATAGCTGCTCACTCAATCCATGCAAACACTTTTTTTCACATCCAATCACTTAAACATAATCACTCAGTTCTCCCGATGTCCATATGTGAAAGGAAATTCTACTCAGAACAGTTGAAAACAAAAATAATACGCCTTAACTGCGCACCATGAACCGAACAGAGCGCAACTGTCGGATGGGGGACGGCGGGAAGCCAGAGCGCCGTCGCGCCAGTGTCCTTGTCACTCTACCTATAATTAAATCTGCTCTCTCCTTCATACAACAACACTTCGATGACAGATGCATGTTTAAAATGTCATAACAAAGCGTGGGCTGTTTGAAATGTCAAACGATCAACCGTTCTGTTTCGATTCGATACGATCGCCATCTGGCGTTGTTTTCACGTTTCATATGGAAAATGGGCACAGTTTAATTATGTAAACAATACGAACAACGTGAAATTTGCTTATGCCTTCTCTTTAAACTTTACACAAACCGTATTTATCTGTATTCATTATTCTATAGCACTGCCGAACATAAACAAAACCTTTTGAGGTTTTTATTATACAGAATACATCAGAGAATATAAAATCTTAAAAAAAATTGCACATTAATATGTTTTGTATGCATTTTATTACAATTTCTTAAACAAATTCCGTCCATATAACATTTAGTTGACTAATAAATAATTACCTACCCATTTTCTACTTATCTACTTATATTCTTTCAGTAGGTGACGTTGTGTACTTGCTGGCTAAAATCAATGCCCGAGATTTTTTACTAAAACTGTTATATATTTGTAGAAACAACCAAAAGCAAACAAATAATTATACCTGCATATCGTTATTCACATTATTACATACATGATGATGATGATGATGTCCTGGCCGGATTCGGCCACGGCGACTGTTTCAACGCCGATTAAGAAAATCAAGGCCCAGTTTTCGGAAACAGTCAATTGCGCAGGAGATATTTAAGTGCATAACTGGACGCGCAGCCAGAAAAGCACTCTCTCGTCCGAGCTCCCTCAGGCCCGATGGAATGGAGAACCAGTAAGATCGGGAAGGAGCAGGATGCAGGTTTGGTCGAGTTGTCCTTCTCTGAACACCTGGTTGATTTCTGGTGTTAAAGAGATACCTTAGTCGCCTTTTACGACACCTCAGCAAGAAGAGGGGGGTGCTATTCTATTCTGCCGGCAGCCACCACGGCTAATTACATACATATATTATAGTTATATATATATTCGCATTAAAGCTTCACATTTTCTTTCCCGCCCGGTTAAGTTGTGAAGACCTTTCCCGATCAACCAAAACGAGTAAATTCGAAAAAAAAAAATTTTTTTTTTTTAATTGTACATATAAACTTCGCACAACAAAGATCAAAAACAATTCAAAATTTTCCCCGAATTTTGACAGGCTGTATCTCAGTGAAAAATGATCATAATGCAAATCTAAAGAAATAATGTTAAAGTTTTATGCCTCTAGTTTAATGCAATTTTAACAAAAAAAATTTAGTACTACGGATTTTTCACAATCTACAGCAAAAGACCGGGAAAAAAATTATAAAGCTTTAGTCTTATTTTTTTTATCTATTGACTGAATTTTTTTATTGGCCTTTTATTTAATTGTTGTGTGAAGTTTGTAATGTATTCTGTGGCATGTATTGTGTGGTGGTGTGTTCTATATATTTATCTTCACGCTGATTCTTTATTGGGGCAAGCCGAAAGAATGGAATATCGCATATCACCTCCTGGTCTCTATTATCTCTTTCGCTTCCTTAACATCATTAATCTTCTCAATTCTCTCTCGCCAGTCGGAGTCCAGATGATAAGTACAGTGTAATCTAAAAACAAAAGCGACTATCATAGGACGTAAATCTATTGAGTCTCCGTCATCATGTCGGCCCACATATACCACGACTGAAGGTCTCTAGGTATATGACTTACTAGATATACACAAGCTGATCCCGATACGCGATAGGCCAAAGCGTGTCTTTACATTGGTGTATTAAGCTCATAACTCAGTTTTTTAAAATTAATTTATAGGCGAAAGCTTGACCTCAATCACACCTGGTCGAAGGTGAACATGAGTCCGATGATGAACCGCGTCCGCCCAACAAATGCTTATTCACTCTTTTCTTAAAGACTCTTAGGTCATAAAACCGCGGAAATATGGCCGCTGGAAGTATATTCCACTCCTTAGCCGTTCGCATGGTGGATGTAGAAGCGAATCTTTTCGTGCGTATAAAAGGAACATCCACCACATACGGATGGTATCCGACACGATGTCAGTTCAGGCAATCGCCCTACCGCCACAAAATATAACCGTATTTGTGGTTGTGATCATCACGCTTGTACTGTGTGTCCATAGTAACCACTGACCAATATCATAGCTAATCGCTGTTATCAAGATCACAGAACAATTTTTTTGGATGATATGGGCTTTTTACTATGTTTCCCTTTACCGACTTAATCTGAAAAAATCCAAAAGACAAGGATTTGAACAAGCAATAAAAAGTAAATTAAAATAAAACTAATAGATACTTATTATAGCAGACTAGCAAACCCGGCGAACTTCGGTTCGCCACCATATGGCTTCGTTTTGGTTTTTAGTTAGCGTTTGAAAGAACGTGTGCATAATAAATGTCACATGAAATTAATTGAGTAGAGTACAATGAGTAGCTGTCAAACAATTTATAACGCATCGGCGCCATCTACTTAAAATACTGGTGCGACCTGCTCCACCACCATGTAAACCATATTGGTTTGTGGTACATCCTATGTATCAGAGATGGCGCTGTATGTGAAAAATGATTTTCCCCGTTTACCTGCTTTTCTGTTGAAAATTTTCCTGAATTTTGTTTACTATAATTCTCACGGAGCCCGAGACCTCTCCAACGAATGCAAAACCGTGGAAATGGAATGGTTCGTGCGTTCTGGCGTTATAGCGTCATGAAGGAAAATCGGACTTATTTTTATATAATAGATAACGTCATATATCGCCACGACATATTCCTTTCGGGGTGAGCAGAGATAAATTAGTGACTGTATCCACTTTGTGCTCATATGTCGTACACATCGTGACTAGCAACGCAGCTGATAGCCGCTCTCAGGACATGATACATAATGATATATATTTTGATATATGATATATATTTTTTAGAGACCTTCAGTCGTGGTATATGTGGGCCGACATGACGATGTAGACTATCAATGGATTTTCATCCTTTGATAGTCGCCTTCGTTTTTGGACTACACTGTACTTACCGTCAGGTACTCTGTAGTCACTATATCGAGCCAGTGTAAAAAAATAATAATTTTCTATTAGATACAATGCGGGTTCGGGTATTTAATATGGAAAAACTCAAAAGTACGTACCGGGCTACGAACCTACGATCGCTTGTATTGTTGCGCATGGTACCGAGCCTTAACCATTAAGCCATCACAGCGAATACAATAATATAAATCATCATGCTACATCCCTTCCAGGATGAGCAAAGATATATTAAGTATATTTAAATGAACCTACTGAGATTTTATTATATTAAACAATATCTTTAAATTTTAAAACAATCAATCTAAATTGTTATCGCAATAATAAATACACATTGATGCGGACGGATTTATTTATGCAAATATAAAAATACATTATTCGTATGATCCCTTAAACATATACAATTATTATAATATCATCGCAACAAAGCGTTTTACATATTTTGGATAGAATCAATTATTTTCTTGTTGAGGAGCTCCCAAACGTTCTTTGAGAATACAAAGTCCAAATGGGTGAAATGCTTGTGGGGCATTTTGAACCATTCTACTACATTAGGCAAGGCCTCTTTGAGTCTTTCGACGTCAGTAGGATCCGAGAGCCAGTCATCTTCTGCGTAGTACAGCCAGACTGGAGTCTTGACTTTCCTCAACTCGTAATTCGGTGGTTCGGGCGTGCCGTAAATCTTCTCGTTTATCTCAGCGCCGTGGTCGTATTTCTTGAACTCTTGCGATGCGACGCCTTGGCTGTAGTGATCCATTACTCGAGTGGACGTTCCACCTGGTGAATGCGCCAAGATCGACGGCACCGTCTCTGGATCCAGTTCCTCGATATTCACGCCCGATATCGCGAAGTTTACATTCGAGCAGACGTTTCTGCAACCTATTTCTTCGTCACATAACGCACCACCCATCTTGCTAATCAGCTCCTTGTTAGGAGTGAACGCTCCTTTTCCCATCTGAGTCTTGATAATGTCTTTGACGGGGTTGGGTGAAGCCATCAGACGGAGCAGCGGGCTGCGGGCATTGCCCATAAACACCATCGGCGCTAGAGCATGCAATGACCAAATTTTCTCGCCATACCACGGCTGTTCGGCTATTAAAGCGATTGCATTAGTATTTCCTTGCGAATGGCCGATGTAGTGAAGTTTATCCTGCTTTGTAGTCTTCAGGATGAAGTCGATCATTGTTGGAATATCAATTTGGGCGATTTCGTCGTTGCTGAATGTCCAGAAGTCGTCCATGGCAGGGTGTTTGCTAATGTGTTTCTGAGAGTACTTGTTGCCTCGAGTGTTGCCGAGCCAGACGTCGAAGCCGGCGTCGGCGAGCTGGTATGCAAGCGACTTCTGAGGGCCTAAAATCACCCAGTCGTCTGAGCTTCCCAACAAGCCATGCATAAGCATCACGACCTTATCTGTTGGCGTTTTAGAGGGGATCCTAAATAGGGTGAGCTCGTAGCCATCGTCAGTCTTTGCAGTGTGTATTTCGGTCGGATATTGGTATTTCACAAGTAGCTCAGCAGTATTAAGGTGATTTTCTACTTTGTCTTGGTTAAGGGCTGCGGTAACTTGTTCATGGAACTTCATTTTATCTTCTTCTGTAAACTGTTTCATGGTCATCTGTGCACCTCTGAAGATCTCATCAATTTCTTGTTCAGCCGCAATCGGATCTGCCATGGTAGTAGGAATATTAGGGTTTTGGGGCTTGGGAGTATTCTCATTGTTGTAGTCCTTGGGATCCTTTAGAGAAGTCCACACTTTGGAATCGCTGTAAGACGGGCCCATCACGTTGTTGACTTTCATCACGGACAGGTAGTAGGGCGATTTCTTATTCTTGTTACGCGTGCGGAAAATTCCGCGCGTATGTTCATCGGATTCAGAGGATTCTGTCTTTGTCTGCTGGGAGCTTTCTTGCGACGAGTGACTGTGATAGCCATACTTGTAGTTTGGGTAGACCTTTTGATCTTCGTAGAGTGCTTGCTGGAAGTGGGCGTTGTAGTTTCTCGGCTCAACAAGGGTGTCCGGCTCCATCCGCTGGTGCCTGAAGATGCTGCCGCAAGTGTGGCGGGCCAATGCCAGGCAGATGAGAATGCAGATTGCATTCATTTTGATTGCTTCTAAATGTATATCGATAATAGGCGAGTGCATTCATTTTTATATTATTTTATTGTTAATCATGCGATTTTATTTTAGGGATGTTAGTAACTAATACCCGTTTGATATCGATAAAAAAATCCTTAATAGTAATTTATGCCTAGGGCTTTACTTGAGCCGAAACTAACAAAACTTGTTGAAATCTCCTGCTCTGTCATTTTTATTTTCTATCTTTAAATGTGCGCGTCAGATTCTAGCAGCCGTGAATCGATAGGAGCGACCCAGCATCGGCATCCAGGGGTCCAGTGTGGGCCGTATGGCCGCGAGCAAATAAAGCCATTTGACGGGGCCAATCAGTCGCCTACATCGCCTTTTCATATACAGTAATTCGGGGGGATTACCATACAGAAATAGAGATCAGTTATAATATTTCCACTTTGAGTTATGTAGAATGTGTTGCCAGTATTGCCCATCAATTCCTTTAACATTACTTTTTGTTATTTTATTATTATCATTCTTTTATTTATTTATTTTTGTTATCAGTCTGCTTCCATTGCATATTTCAGCATACTGTGAAAACTTGATTGAATTTAGTTTCTCTTTAACGTATTGTTTGGAATATATTATAATAATTAGTTGTTATCCTATGAATAAATAAATGGATCTTGTCCAACTCTGGTAGTTAAATAAAAAGAAAATGGAGTATAGCGACTGTTTTTTCCGGAGCTATGACATGCTATTTTTGAAAATGGGAGTGAAACCGATATTCAACGATGTTAATATGAGTGTGACGCTTTTAATATTAGAGTTATCCGTGGCTACTGTAACTACTTTCCATCAGTTTATTTGCTTCTTTTGGCATAAAAAACTATAACACATTTTAATCGATATTGATCAATGTTATCGTCTTTGCTCCTCCCTAAGCTAAAATAGCAATGCAGCACCTAGAAGCTATGGTAGGTAAACAAGGCAGTTGCGACATCGATGCGTTTTGTTTATTTTGCAAATTGATTAACCTGTATTCTTACAGATGATGTCGAAATGACCATAAATAAATATATACTAGAGGTACTTAAAAAAATTAGTGAAAAAATAATAAAAACATAAAATATTATGTATATTTTTCTATAAAGTCATTATGCTATTTATTCCGAGGTAGATAGAGGTATAATGAATACAATGGGTCAACGGAGGTAGGCCTTCGTGATGTGCCTCCCCTCTTTAATGGACATGACCTTTGGCCTGACCATGACCCCAACATATCCAGGCATCAGCGGTGCTCGAAGAGTTCCCGCGTACTGCTCCAAGACAATGTGGTGATCAGGCGGAACTTTTTACACCACCCCCCTTGCAACGTATTAGAGACTGGCCAGAAAGCCACAAATCGCCGGGAGCTGAGGATGCTGCCTTTCCCTTAGCCCCAGCAGATGAGAGGGAGAATACTCCGGAAATTTTAGCCGGGAAGAGTCCAGAACACTAGGGCCGTTCTCACGGCGCCTTGACGGCCCAAAAGGATTCCTCCCGACTTAAAAAAAAAGTTATCGTGAATACTAATTTTACAATAACCGCAATATTTTTTTTTCGAAACTCCCACGTAGCATGGAATAAGAAAGAGGATGAGGAGGATGTTCACTTAAAAGTATCCTTATTTTATAACTACAATTTGAGTCTTCTTTGGTAGAACAAAGGTAATATTATAGCAACTTGATAACTAAGACTGAGATTCATAGACGCTATTTCGACTTTACTTAGCAAAGTTCTCAAAAATCAAATACGGTTTGACAAAACACGGAATATATAACAAAAACTTGAGTATAGTTATAGTATTCACAGAGTGAAGTCCATGTTGACAAATAGGTGACTCAGCAAATCCTTTGACATTCATTGGGTAATATAAATTGTAATGTTTTAGTAAAGTCTAAGCAAACTAAAAGTTGCGTCTATAAGTCTCAGCTTAATTATTTCTGGATATATAGATATAAATGTAGATATATTTGCGAAATACGTAAAAGCGTTGGAATGCGGTAAAAACCATCGTTTTAATAGTCTCAAGATGAAAATTTTCTTCAATAATTAATAATTATAATAAAATATCGTCACGTCATATCCGTTTCGGGGTGAGCAAAGTTACATTATTGACTATATCTACTTTGCGTCTACATGTCGTGGCCAAAGAGACCAGTTGCTGGTACAGTAGCGCAGCGGATCGCCGTTCTCAGGGCACTTACAAATGACATTTCTATTAGATGCCATGCGGGTTTCCTCACGTTTTCATTCACCGGTAAGCATGCGTTGCCTAAATCCTACTTTATCTGCAAAAATCTAAATGTACGTGGCGGGATTCGAATCCACGACCATTCGCGTTGCAGCGTATAGATACCTGTCCCTTATCCACGTAATAATACGCGAGTGAAGTCGCAGGAGATCACTAGTTATTTCAATAAATAGATAGTTTCATTGCAATTTTTAGACGATAATATACCGGTGTCTTGGACCCAATATTAACAGCTTTTGTGTTTGAAATCGGTGTGACAGTTTTAGGGTTGAATTACGTCTTGCGAAATAGTTGTTTATTAATTTGCTATGATTTTAGGTTTTTGACAGAACTGCCACGTTGTTATTTTATTGGGCAAACAGATACCAATACAGGGAAAGGTTCATAGTTAATTTAGTATATTTTTTATTACTACTACCAATTAACTTACCTGTTTCTCTAGGTAGACTCGTAAAGGGCTGACGGAGATTTCTATTAGGCATAACCTAAATCCACTACTTTCTTTTTATATCCAAAACCAATTAAATAGTAAATAAATATATCTTAACGTGTCAAAAGTACGCGGAGTCGGCGAGAGTCCATGAAGGGACTAATAAATGTTACGGCATTCCATTCTGTGTGTCTACCCAAATTGGGATTCAGCGTGATAATATTAGGTCCTTTCATATGAAATTGGCGTTTTTCGTACTGGCCACTTTAATCACAAATTTCTCCTCTTTGGTAAGGAATTCCAAATTCATATTTGTACAGCTATAGACTCATGTATTTGTGCTTCGATGATCGTCATTGATTTGTTTTTTTCTTCTGTTTTTTTCTCTTTGCGTCACTCATTTTACAAAATGGAAAACTTAAAATATCGCATTATTTACGAGTACGAGTTCCGCCGTGGCAGTAGTGCTGCGGAAAAAACTCGAAGGGTGAATGATGAGTATGGCGGTCGTGTTGCAAAAGAAAACACAGTTCGTTTTTGGTTCCAACGTTTTCGTTCTGGAAATTTCGACCTGCAGAACAAGCCCCGTGCGGTTTATGGGACATTATTTGGTGATATCTATTCGGAATCAGCGTTTTTTACCGATTCCAAATATATATATTACTATATCACTAAAAAATCTCGCACAAATTCTGCCGCTTGGTGAATCTCTCCTAAATGGTAAAATTTTATGAGGGGGTCACATAAACTGTATTGACCTTTAGGTATATTATTTTTAGTGTGGATTATGCCTCACGTTTCAAATCGCAAGTGCGACCCTGTATTTATTACTGCTTATGAATTACGAAATAATGGACTTTAACATTTGCTAATTTTGCATAGAGACATAAATTTTACTTCGTCATTAAAAACAATTCGTGTTATCTGTAAATATGATACCTGTTTACTAATTAAATTGTAATTTTACATAATATCATCACGCAGTATCTACTTAGAGTCAGCAGAGAATTATACGTAGCAAATGCTATGCCAATTTTGGATGATTTAGGAATACTATTACTAGAATTCTATATTATAAAAATATAGGTATAATGTATAATTATAATGAAGTCTTATCCATTATGATTAATAAAGCTTCTTTCACAACTTTCTAATATAAAATTCATAGTTTCTGTATCAGGTTGGGATCATCGTTATGGAGTTAACAATTCAAATGTTCGCTCTTCCGAAGTAAGACCTACCTAGAAGAAGAGACTACCTGTCGAAAAATATCAGGTTACTACGGAAGATAGATATATCCTTAATACGTTTTAGGCTGAGATTCATAGACGAGATTTCGACTTTGCTTAACAAAATTCTCAAAAAATAAATTCGTTTTTACAAAAAACTTAATATATAACAGAAACTTGAGTATTACCATAGATGGGCAAAATGTAATCAGATCAATAAAAATGATTAACGATTACATTTTAGGTTTTTTACCATTAATATATCTACATTTTGCTCATTTATGTTTTAAACACTACAAAATCCCAGATTGTATACACATTTATGATTTCTTAATGTTTTAAATGGTTTTAATCATGATTACAGAGCAAGAAAATTAAAATTACGACTAGATTTTGTAATCGTTCATCATTAATCAGATTAAATTTTGCCCATCTCTGAGTATAACTATAGTATTCGCAGAGCCAAGTCTATGTTGGCAAAATCGGTGACTTACAAAATCCTTTGACATTCATTGAGTAATATAAATTGTAATGTTGTAGTAAAGTCCAAGCAAACTGAAAGTTGTGACTATACATCTTACCCTAAGATTCTTAACAAAGGTGTTTTAGTTTTCCTGATGCACGACTCGTTAGGAAGTCATGACTTCGTTATAGCTGGATGACAAAGGCCTGGCGTATCGTTTTTTCGAGGCAGATTATGACGTTTTATTGAGAAACGCGCGTGGGAATAAACACTCCCGACGTCATTTTAATTTAGAGTACATGGTCCTGCGAAGTTTTGGGACGTTACCTAAACTCGGCGTATACTATTTACCTGGTATTATGGATTACATGCTAGAGGTCAGAAATGAAACTGCTGTAAAATACATGGATCATTAACAAGGGACGAAAGTGTTTTTTGTTATGGTTTCAGAAAAGCTATAATATAACAAGAAATTGAGCAAATGGTAACATTTAAGATCTTCCTATTGAATGAGCAGCATACTGTCCAACAACCGGATGCCTCTTTTATTTAGTTCTTCAAATTTAATTGTTTTTTATTCTATATGCATTTATTTGTACATGTATTTATATATTAAAAGAAAATTAAGGTATTAATATAAAGTAAGGTAACTTGTGTAGGTGTGTGTAATATATTTATATACTTATCTGTGGGTATATGTGTGTCTCCATGTATATGTATGTATCGAGGGGTAAAAGGCTATTTGGTTTAAGCGATATTTTTTGGTGATATAGTAATATATGTATATATATAAATATTTGGGATCGATAGAAAAAGCTGATTTCGAAAATATATATATTACTGTATCATGAAAATTTGTCGCTTAAACCAAAAAGACTTTCACCCCTTGATATCATCTTTTCTTCTTGGGGTGACAAAAATTTGGTTGAGTTCAATGCCACACAAATCATAAAACGCAGGTGTGTGTATTTTCCAGCAAAAAAACCCTTTTCACCCTCCATCCTTCTCTCCAGAATGTGTCACTTGCAATGCGTGACAGCCTTTATATCTTAGGTATGAATATTCACTGTGATCTCAATCTTATGAATCATATAGGGACTGTCATCTCCGCAGCATCACGTAGACTTGGCCTCCTGAATAGAGTGCGGTTTTTTACGCCGAATCAACTGTTTCTATTGCATAAGCCCAGTTCAGGCCTTGCATGGAGTATTGTTCGCTTTTTGGGATGGTTCTGCTCAGTTTTTACTCGACTGCCTAGATAGGTTAACATGATAAATCTAAATAAATATAACTCAAAGTTGACTGACTGACATAGTGATCTATCAACGCAGAGCCCAAACCACTGGACGTTTCGGGCTGAAATTTGGCATGCAGGTAGATGTTATGACGTAGGTATTCGCTAAGAAAGGATTTTGATCAATTCTACCCCCAAGGAGATAAAATGGGGGATGAAAATTTGTATGAAACTTAGTCAATTTTAAACCGATCGGCTGAGACTACTATGACGCATACATAAGGCTACTATGACGCCAATATACCTAATTAATAATAATAAAACTTTTTAACGTGAGAGAAGCCGCGGGCAAAAGCTAGTTCATTCATAAAACTTTTGATATAGCAGTTTCACTTTTTAAAATACTATTGGCCTACCATAATTTTATGTACGAAGACAGAAATTATTGGGTGTTTTCAAAAATGTACAAACAGTCAAAATAAAACTACTCAACTCCACTTTACGCCACGCCAGGAAAAGGAAGCTGCTTGCTATTGTTTGTTTTAGTTGTAAAATTTACTGGCAACATTGAATAGTGCCTTCGTCTTCATCATATTGCAGTTTTGTAAGAGCCATCTTAGCCACCAATTGCACGCAGATTGCAGATCTAAACTGCTGCATGCGCCTTATCTGAACATAGTGCACACCTCAACCCATTGGCTAATAATTATAATAATATTTTGACATATTTAGCTATGTATAGTCTTAATAAAGTATAAACCAAAAATCTAAATAAATAACATGACTCCTTTTTTTAAACGACTACTTGAACAAGCCTTCAATACGATCTACGACTTAGACAGTGTAAAATTTTACATCAGCACCATTAATTATAATAATATCGTCACGCTATATCCATTTTGAGGTGAACAGAGAAACATTAGTAGTTTCCTCCACCATTTTATTTAATATGTTTAATAATATAAGGGTTTTTGAGGGATTATATACAGGGACTTGTAACGTTACTAAAAATAACGTTATAGTAATGATACATAACGTTATTTTTGTAACGTTACCGCAATAACAAAATGACGTCATAATGGTATCAGTAACGTTACTCAGGCAACAGAACGAAATTTATAACAAAAAATTTAACGTTATTATAACGTTATAAATGCGACGTTGCCATTCTTATACTTTTTAAACACGCGTCACCAAATTCTGCGCTATAATTGATAGAAATATAGCGACGTTGCGGCGGCTTCTGTTTCAACACTTTCAATAGGTGTCGCTGTTCAGGACTCATGCATTGCAAGCTGACGAGACGTATTTTCGACTTTTGGCTTGTTTTACAATACGGGGAGGAAAAAAGTTAGCAAAGTGTATAGATATGTTGATATAGATGAAACAAAGAAGCGTGCTAAATGTTTAGTCGACGAAAAATTTTAATGGTGGTCTATTAATTAATGGTGTAATTTTAATATTTTTAAATTTTATTTTTTAGTATTTATTACAGATAGGCTTGCGCTTGGCTTCAAAGTCACTTGATGGAAAGTGATGATGAGGTGGAAGATGGAGCGCGCTCACCCAGTAAATACCGAATAATGTCTACCTTTTAAACTAATTTATAATATACTAGCTGTACCCGGGACTTCGTTTGTGTGGAAAAAATACTGTTTCTATGATAATAATTATTTCAAATTGAAATTTTTGTGTAAACGATATAAATGCCATCGATTCTTTTTATTACAGATAAGCTTGCGCTCGACTCCAATCTCACCCGATGGAAAGTGACGATGAGGCCGATTATAAAGCGAATGAATACAAAATAATTATTTTCATATATTTTCCTTAGTTTACATAAAATAAGTTCTTGAACGCACTCATAAAAATTTAAAGCAAATCCTTTTTCAATACTGACATTATTCTACACTGTTAAAATCGAAAACATGTCAATATCCGAATTTGTGCATATATCTTGTCGATTCGAAACTTTTATTTAAATACGTTCTTTAATTTGAGGCGAGAGCTTACCGTATCGACGGGATGTATATTAAATGTTTGACAGCTACGAAACCCATTAACATTTCCTATGGGAAAATATTTTTCGCAATGGTATTATTTTTCGTCTATTTTCTAATCCAATACAACATTTCAAATACCATGAAAATCGGTCCATTTCTCCAGTTATAAGTGTTCACACAAACCCGACTTTGTTATATATATAAGTAGATTTCCACACATACTTATAAGTTATAAGTAACATTTTTGTATATATAAATATATGCATACATATATATGTATGTTTTATATTGAAAGTGTCTATATTTAACTTTTTTATTAGTTATTTCTTTTTGTGGTGGATTTATTATTTACATCAATTATTGTTAATACTCTTCAAGAAAAGTCGAGCGGAAAAATAGTATATTTGACAAATGTTTAGTACTATAATGTTTTTCAATATATAATCAAATTTTAGGTTATATGAGGACACATGTGCCAACTCTAACTTTGACTAACGGGGCTGGCTAATCACGTACGTGATTAAAGCCCTAATAAGATTATATAATAGATTAAAAAAAGGGGTGTGTGTCAATCACAAACGATAGAAGTGAAACTTCAGTAAATCGACAAAAGAATTAGATGAAGATATATAACAAGGGTAGAATAGTTACAAACTTTATTTGTTTAAAAATGAAAGTATTTTGATTAATTTTAAAAGATATTTTTTATTTTATTTAACATATGTTTCATAATATATTGGTGATTATTAAATCTTATATTTGAACATCTATCTTGATTGTTCAATAATTGTTTTTTACGCGCGCGAAACTCGCGACTACGTTCTGTTAAACTTTTTCCTGCTTTTTTTTTTGTAATTTTAATTTAATTCTTTTGCGTCGATATTCACGACACATTTCGGCATTAGTTTTCGGTATCTTATAAAATGTATTATTTAGCACAAGATATAAAAATACACTGTAAGCTGTTACATAATAAAATGTCGCGTACGATACATACAAAAAGAAAAGAGAATTGAACTGAGCGAATGAGACAAACAATAACGATAATAAATAACGTTACTTTTTGTTATAACGTTATCGAGATATCGGAACGCTAAAGAATATAACAGAACGAAAAAGATAACGTTAACGAAAAGTAACAAAAAAAAATAACAAATACTGAGTAACGTTACTCTAAAAAATAACGTTATCGCCCTTCTTGGCTTATAACGTTACCGCTTTTATACCGGTATTTAAGTCCCTGATTATATATAATTTTATGGAATAACTTGGTCCGGAATTGACAGCACTAAACTGCCAAAAAATTATAATTAGGGTTGATTCTTTCAACAGAAATTGATTTTGTTAATCAATTTGAATTGTAATCACTTCCCCAAAAACAAGCTCTAATAAGTCGATATCTGTAAACGCAGTAATTGCTAGTTTTTATTTACAATATAAATATGAAATACAATACAATATGAATATAATATTTATATAGTTTACATTTAATGAGAAACAAAAAAGGAACCTTAATAACCTATTTCTTATCATTAAAAGTTAAGTATTCCCTAGGTTAAGAGCTCAATAATTACAATTATTTCATAAAAATAACAAAGTACTATGTATAACAGAAATTGATTTCTTAAATGTGATGATGATTCGTTACATAAAAAAAAAATAACTTATAAATCCCAATTCTTAATGAAAAAATCGTTTGAAGATTTTCTAGGGTGAAGTCACTGGATAGATTCAGTATTACATATCGATTTATTAAGCATAAAAATTAATTAATCAATGAATTGATACCAGATTGTCTTCAATCATCAAATTAAACGACGTCGTGTCAGCCAATGTAGCGATGGAAACTAGCTGGAATTTGAATATCGTAACCAACTGTTTTTTTTGCGTTCCAGTAGTCGGTTAGATAAGCAGCTATTTGGTTACTGGTGGTTTTTAGAGCACTTTGTATATTTTCTCTTGAGACGACACATGCTAAAAAAACATGCACGAGGCATGGAAAAAAAGTATTACGAGTATCTATTCGATATATTTTTAAGTGCTACAATTATAATATTATGATTTTATTTTTTTCTATTTATTGCATTATATATTTCTCCAGTAAAAAAAATATTCTTTTTAATTGTGTACTTAATACCTTATGAAAGATAAGTAATGACTATGTTTTAATAGCGTCATCCATTTATTACATATATGAATTACCTTTTGGAACGTTTAAGTGTGTTCTGATTTAAATTCAAGATTAAGATTTTATTGTTGATAAAAGGATGGGTAGTTAGATGTTACTTTGTACAAGATTTGTTTATTGAAGACGGCAATAATCAGTCTCCATTGATTAAACTCTAATGTCTAAAAGCGATAATTCAGTTCGTATTGATCAGAACTAGGGATGTAACGGAGGCAGTTTTATCGGAACCGAAGTCGGAGTCGGAGTTTTTAAATTTGATTTATCAGAGTCGGAACCGAAGTCGGAATCGGAGTCGGAGTCAATGTCAGTCACAGGTGACGGCAGAATAAAATAGTTTTATTAAGGGACAAATAAAAACATTATTCAGTGAACCTTTTTAATTAGAAAGTGATAAATTTACAAATACACTGATAATAAAAATTGCCGTTTCTTATTAACATTTTCCCATTAACACTGAACAAATAAAATCAAATTTGCTCCAGGGTTGTTTTTGTGTTAATTTCTATTTTACTTAATTTAATGTAAATGTAAAATAAAAAAAAACCGTTTAGTAATAAATTTAAATGTACATTTAGTTTTAAATTTAATAATTTTAATCATATTTTTTAAATCTAAATTTTTAAAAATGTCTTCTACAAATTAAGTAGCACTGATTGTGTGATTAATTGATATTATGTTTTAATAACATATAAAATGGAATCAAATGAATTGACTACAACAGTGGTGGTGACCTCCGATGAATACCTCCGATTAAAAAGTTTCGGAACCGAAGTCGGAACCGGAGGTGTAATAACAATCGGAAGTTCCGACTTATCGGAGTCGGAGTCGAAGCTCCGTAACATCCCTGCTCAGAACAACTTGACTATCGAATTATTAACCATGTAAAGCTAAATACTAACCTTGCTATACGCCTAGGCCTAAAAAGTCATATTGGTATCACTAAGCTTAAAAGTGTTAGAAAGAAGATTCAATTTAATTCCTTAAATATATTTTCTTAAGTAGAGTAGAAAAATATTAGTGTTGTTTCTTTAGCACCTGCAGGTTTTTTTTATAGTGCTATCTCCGTGGTCCACTACGCTGTAGTCTTGTCGTTTATTCAAAGCCGTGTAAACTGCCAACGATAGATAACCATTTGACAAATATATTCGGCAGGATAACATAGGTTAGGATAGACTTTTACCAATTCACTGGGCGGGAAGGATAATAACTTAAGATGTTCAGCCAGGGTGGTGGGTGGATGGGTTTGGTGGCAAGGCAAGTGTACTCCTATAAATACGAAACTGACTTGAGCGACCAACCTTAGTAAGAATTTAATGATGACCTAGTAGTGTTTTGGAAGCGACTACCTTGAAAAGAAACGTTGAAAATAATTCAAGGTTACGTCAGAGTTGAATCTGTATTGCTAAATTTATTAACATACATGGCTACTCTTGCTATGGCTATTATATGAGTAGCCGGTTTTTGGCTAGTTATCAGAGTAGCTACCCATCGCTAGGTTAATGGCCACGACTTTTGAACTTTCAAAAATGATAAGGCCCGGTGATAAAAACTTAAATAGTTAATTATTACTTAATTCTAGAAGCAGTGAATGTGTTTTTATAAATTGATTTTTACTTTACCTCTTTTATTATAATTTAATTATAAATATTTAAAATTAAAGCCTTTGATTATTCTATTCAGACACATCGGTGTCATTTATTTCGGAAGAAGAATTAAAACGCACGTCGTTAATAAGTACTTTGGAAACTTTTATAATGTGTGATTTAGACAATTTACAATTTGATTGTATAGAATTGGATACCAAACTCGCTAAGGCAAACCATTATTTTTTAATTATAAACATATTGTAACTAAATAATTTCAATGTGTCGAAAATATATTTTAACATATTGAAACTATTGGATATAATTTAACATTTTCACTCACCGAAAGTATTGTATTTCTGTATATAAATCCTTATCGCACAAATTATATAAACTTTTACTATATAAATAATAATATTTTCACACTATATTCTTACGGGGTGAGCAGATATATCCACCTTGCGCTCCTACATCATTTCCAAGGTGCCAGAAGTGCAGCTGATAGCCATTCTCAGAGCACTTACAAATGACATTTCAACATTTAATTTTTCTTTTATTATATCTTTTCAAAAATATCTATCTTTATATTTGTTTATAAAAAAATTGTAATGAATTTCACAGTGTAGCTAAAAAAGTAAATGTAAGATTGTTAAAATCAATTAATTATTTGCAGGAATACTTAGAGAGAAATGAGGTGTTTTATAGCTCACTTAGCAGTCAACAAAAAGCAAATTGTAAAGAAGAGAAAAAGGAAAATCTTGTATTAGATTCATGTAATAACAAAATATATTGTTATACAAAAGATGACTCTCAATTGTTAAATTTTGTCAATACTCATGGGTCAATTACGGACTTATCAATAAAAATGGCATCTTTAATTGAGAAACTAAGGTCTAATTCAGATTTATTTGCGCAACTTGACTATATGATTAGACATAGGGCTGTTGAAGAAGGAAAATTGAATGTAGACCTTATTATAAAGCAATTTATGTACTGGAGTCAAAATAATATTATAGAAGACTGTAAACAATCAGGTAACTTTGTTTATAATTTTTTTATTTTTAAAATTTGAGTAAAGGCTTTTGCTCTAGCAAAAAAACCACATTTAAGAACACTATTGTGGTAACTCACATCCCGGCTAGGACTAAGAAGCTATCTAACTTTTGCAGAGCTATTGAGCTGTGGAATGGTATTCCAGCGAGCATGTTCTCATGGTCTTATGATATGAGGTTCTTTAAAGGAACTGTGATGAGATATTTGTAAAGACCGGTATGGTCTCTGCAACTTCAAATAAGTCTTTTACTGTTGATAGATATTTTGGTTTTTGGATTGCACCATGCTTACCATCAGGTGTGGTGTGCTCACAATGCCGAGTCAGAATTAAAAAAAAATAGGCCCATAGCAAATACCTAAAGCTTCTAGCAAAAGTCAAATTAAGACTGATTGGCCTGATGCGATTTTTAATTTACTTTTAAGATGTGTCCATTTATAGATTGATATCTGGTCAAAGCCAATTGATTGTCTATTATAGACTGTACACACGTATTAAGTAGAAAAGTAAATAACTAAATTTGTAGAGTGTAGTACCATGTCATATGATCAATGGTTAGAAAGTTAGTCAAAATATATACATATTTAATTAAATTTACAGATGTCTACAACATTAGCATGACTGATGACAAACCGTTACTGGTTCTCGGATGCATTGCCTATGGTTTGCAACATTACAATGATAATCATTTCTGTATTTATGCCACTAAGCAAGTGGCAGTTGTCAGTCATTTGTTCGTGTCACTCTGCACCAATGTGGGGTAATTGGTTTTCATATACTACTTGAAATAGAAATCTGTAGATGAACAATAATCACTGCCATAGCCCATATATATGTCCATTGACATGGTGGAAAGATCCAATCCAGATCGCAGGACAATGCAAACCGCTGCTGATCGGTTGTTCTGGAAAATATTAGAGGAGGCATATATCCAGCAGTAGAAGTCTTACGGCTGGTATGTTAATGATACTAGCAGTGGTGGTCTGGGGTTCCCTGGGTAGATATTTGCTATAAGTATTATAGTTTTTGAGGTTAGACGTGCTACATTGTCTCATCCGCGTTCACACAAGAACTGCTGAAATTCCTGGTATGAAGAGTAGCCTATGTGCCATTTCAGACTATAATTTATCTCTGTGGAAAATATCATACAGATTCGTTAAGCTGTTTTGGCGTGATTCAAAAACACATTCATCCAAACTTTGAACGGTCATGGAGTGTCCACAGCTAATGTTTTTTGTACCTGCGAGTACAGTAAACACCAGTAGAAAACATTTTGGTCTATGGATACACGGATTTTTGCTTTGTATGTGTCTAGCAAAACATTTGTCTATGACCACTTTTTAATCTTCTCAAATCATGGTTTTAACGTAAGAATGTAAAACCTACCTAAACAAATGTAAATACCTAATTCGATTTATTACACACACACATATATATATATATATATATATATATATATATATACTTATTTCAATCAGTTTATAACACATTTAGCTTTATTTTTTCTAAAACCGATTTCGAATTAGCAATATTTGTGTTGTTAACTAAAATTTTTAGTACTCGCAAGTCTAACAAACATGTGCAGCGGTAATGCACTAACGGGGCGGTTCAGGTATCAGGTATCAGGTTCACACGGGCTCATTTTCCGCAACTCGACGTCTGAATGCGCCTATTTTGCGTGAAAAGCGGGCCAGGGTGATTTCAATCATCCCAGCCCAGCTCCTTCAGGAAATCCGCCAGCCGCCTGATGTTGCTGGTTGCTTCCGGAAGGTTCCTCGGTGTGCCGAGGTGTTGTGCCCGGTACGCTGCCAGTTCACTGCACTCGAGGAGTACGTGCCTGGCTGTCTCTTCTTCTCTCATGCATGCTCTGCACAGAGTAGTTTCTGTGACACCTAGATGGAAAAGATGTCTATTAAAATAACCGTGTCCTGTTATGGCTCCGGTGACTTTACGTATCTGTAATCTACTGAGATGCAGGATAGCTTTAGAAACCTTTGGATTCGCTCGAGGTAAGGCCTCCTTAGCTTGTCTGCATCCTACTAAGTTGTTCCAGTCTGAATCCTTCAGACGTTTTATTCTTTGACGAATTTCGGATTTGAACCAGCTGAAGGGTAGTGGAATAATCGGCTCAGGTCCGAATATTCTTGTATCAGATCCTCTTCTTGCCAGCTCATCTGCGGCATCATTGCCGCGTGATCCGCTGTGTCCTTTAATCCATTGAAGGGTTGTAGTGTTGTTGTTTAGACATACCTGAGTTAGGGCTTGGTGGCACTGCATGACCAGACTGGAGTTGTAATTTTTACTTCCTATGGCCTGCAGTGCTGCTTTACTATCCGACAGTATTCGGATTGGTTGATTTGTTACCTTCCTGGAGATGACTGCATGGGCTGCCAATAGGATGCCCATGCATTCCGCCTGGAATACAGTATTGTGGGCTCCCAACGCCATGAAGGTCTTGATGTTAAGATCCTCTGAGTAGACGCCTGTGCCCGTTCCTAAGTCTGTTTTAGAGCCGTCAGTAAAGATCCTCAGTTCTTTAACATCTAGGCTTTCGTAGTCTTGTTCGTGTAATTGTATCTTATATTTCTTATCGAAGACGAACTGCATGGGTACTTTGTCGCAGGTAGCTTCAAGTAGTGGTATATCATCTGTAAATTCCTTTAAGATTCTGGTGTGATGAGCACCATTATCATTCCACAGGTTTATAGTTTTCAGTCGTAAGGCGGATGATACTGCTTCTTGTTGAACATACAAGTGTAGGGGTATCATGTCAAGCATGGTTTCTAGTGCATTTGTGGGGGTGGTTCTCATGCATCCTGTAATGGCCATGCATGCTTGCCTTTGGAATTGTCTTAACCTTGTAGTGGCTGTTATGAGCTTAGTTCTAGTCCACCATACTAATGCTCCATAACTTACCATAGGTCGTATTACAGCTGAATACAGCCAGCTTGTAATTTTAGGGGATAATCCCCATTTCTTGCCTAGCATTCTGCGGCATTGCCAGAAGGCTATAGTGGCCTTTTTTATTTTGTAATCTATGTGGCTATTCCAATTTAGCTTACAGTCTAGAATAATGCCAAGGTATTTTACTTCTGGTTTTAATTCCAGTTCTATATTTGACATGCGTGGTAAGATGAAATTTCCTAGATTTCGCTTGTTTGTAAACATGACTAACTCTGTTTTTGTTGGATTCACAGAGAGGTTGTTTTCTTTGCACCATTTTTCAACGACTCTTATGGCTGCTTGAGAGACGTCGCAAACCGTGTTAGCATATCTGCCTGTTATGAGGATCGCAATGTCATCTGCGTATCCAATTGTGTAGAAATATCTAGTATTTAGGGTGTGAATAAGGTCGTTTACTACGATATTCCAAAGGAGGGGGGACAGTACACCTCCTTGCGGGCAGCCTTTAGCTACCAATGCACCTTTGCTTTGTCCGTCAGCAATTTTAATTATTCTTTTGCTGAGCATGTTTTCAATCCAGTTTATTACATTTTCATCGACACCATGTCGATGCAGTGCTATGCTGATACTATTAAAATTCGTTTTATCGAAAGCTCCTTCTATGTCTATAAATGTGCCTAGACATATTTGCTTGTTTTTTATCGCATGTTCGATTTTGCCTACTACCATATGTAGGGCTGACTCTGTGGATTTTCCAGAGCTGTATGCGTGTTGGTTTTTATGTATTGGTACCGTAGTTAATGCTTTGTCTCTGATCAACCTATCACAGAGCCTTTCCAATGTCTTTAACATAAAGGATGTGAGGCTTATAGGTCTAAAGGATTTGGCATCCGTGTAGTCGCTTTTGCCTGGTTTAGGTATAAAGACAACTCTCACTTCTCTCCATTTAATGGGTATATATTTGTGTGCTAGGCACGCTTGCAGTATTTTCGTTAATGGGTCTATAATATGTTCTATTCCCCATTGTAAGAATACGGGTAAAATATTGTCTAGGCCTGCTGTCTTAAATGGGTGAAAGCTTTGTATGGCCCATCTAGTTTTTTCCCTAGTTACCTCTTCGGTAGCTATTTTCCAACTTTCCTCTGTTGTGGTTGTTCTGTCTGCTTCCCATTGAAAGTTATTGACTAATGTACTTCCTGGGAAGTGTGTTTGTAGGAGTACATTTTGAGTTTCTTCCGGTGTGGATGTCATTGTACCGTCTGTGTTTCTAAGTGAACCTAGGTTGTTATTATTTTGGCTAGATAAGATTTTTCTCACTCTATTTGCCTGTATATTGGATTCAATATCTCCACAGAATTTCCTCCATGATAAGGTTTTCCTGTATCTTAATCGCTTTTTATACCTTGATTTGGCCTCTATGTATTTGTCCCAATCATGGTCTGCGTTAGTATTCATCGCTCGGTTTAGGAGTTTCCTTGTTCTTGTCCTGAGCCTTAGTAGCTCAGGTCCCCACCAAGTGTTCTTATTAGTACTTTCGGGTGTGGCCTCTTCTATGAGTGGACATGCCGAGTGGTAGCTAGTTATGATTATCTCAGTAAGATCATTAACTTGTTCATCTATTTGTTGTGCAGATTCAATTCTCTCGGGGGTCACTGTCCCTCTAAGACCAAATGCCAGCATTTTACGATATATACTTCTATTGGTCCTACGAGGGTTCCTGTGAGGAATTGTTGTTTTGGTGTGTACCTGAAGATCAAATCGGATCCATTTATGATCAGAGCACGAGTCTTCATCCGACACGTGCCAATTTGTAATTTGGTCTACTGTTTGTTTCGTTGCCAGGGTCAGATCAATTATGGTTCTGCTTCTCCTGTTTACGAATGTAGGCTTCGAACCTATATTTAAGATGTCAAGGTTAGTCGTTAATAAGTATTCAACAAGTATGTTACCTCTACTATTGCTGTGTTCCATGCCCCACAGCGGATGATGGGCATTGGAGTCCGTAGCTATGATGAGCTCAAGTCCCTCTCTTTCACAACGGTCAACCAGGGCTGTCATACTGTATGGAGGGGGATCCTCGCTATCCGGCATATATGCCGAAGCAAGAATCACTCCAGGGCAGGTCTGGTCGTGATCGTTTGGGAGTTTTATTGTGCACAGGTCTCTAGAACAGAATTCTGTTAAGATTTGTACATTTATATTTTTAGACGTATAAATACAAGTTCTCATATTTCTATCAGTGCTTGTGGTTAACTTACCTCCTAGTCTGGAGAGTCCTAGTACTTTTCCATCTCTGATCCACGGCTCCTGGATCAGAGCGATGGTTGTTGTGTTGTCCTCCAGCCATTTATGAAGTTGAGCCGTTGCCGTAACGCTGTGGTGGAGGTTGCATTGTATAACTCTACATTTGGACAAAGGGGACGCCATCAGGAGATATTATCTCCCCCCCCTCCCCAATGTCCAATTCTCCGAGGCCCAACGATGACTCTTCGCTGTCTGCCTCAGATATTGTAGAGCTCAAAGTTGTTTTTTGTGCTGTCTTACCGGGTGCAGTTGAACTGGTCCCTGCAGTTGGTTCCAGTTCAGTTACCTGTTCCTGAGTGTCCATGTGTACTATTTCTTCCACGTTGGATTTGTCCTTGGCCTCAGGTAGTGTCTCTGAGAATTTTCCCTTTTGGCCTTGGAATTTAATATACACAGATCCCAACATATATCCCAATCGACGTTCATGGGAAAGTATGGTTGGGATTTGGTCTTCCGGGATGCTGACTACGAGAAAGGTGTCATTCTCCTGTTTTATTGCGGCATGTAGAAGCCATTTTTCCACTTTCACCCATGGGTTTTGGTAGGCCAATGTTCTGCCGATGTCATCTGTCTTCTCCCAGATTCCTGGGATTAGTATGCCACAGCGTATTTTCTTGGGGATTTCCGCCTGTTTCTTTACCATTAATTTTTCCCCAGATGGTAGTATGATTTCTGAGACTGCTATGTTAAGCCAGTCCAGTGTAAAATTGTCTGAGCACCACAGTTTTAGTGCTCCATCATTGTAAATAGGCTTCCCTCTGAACGCTGGTCCTCTCTCCAACCCAAGGCGAGCCTCCGCCAGGACCCTTTTTTGAAGTGAGTCCATCAGGAAGTCGCCCTGTTCTTTTGAGAGGTGTTCTGTGGAAACCGGCGTTAGGGCAACAACAAGCTCTGTTTTCGCCGCTTCAGCATAGCTGACAGAGGCGGGTCCACCTGGCTGCCCGGTTCGTCGTTTCTTATGATCCCCTCTTGGTGAAATAGTCTCATCAAGGCGGACTCGTTTGTTGTTTGTTTGAGTCCGGGTGTCAGTATTTCCATGCGTCGTTGGTCCGGTGGTCGGTGCTGGTTCAGAAATCGTGGTTGTTCGTGCGGCCTCAGAAGGCGCAGTCTGGTTGGAGGCTGCAGCTCTTCTCTGCTGTCTTTTTAACCGGCGTTTCTGTTGTTTTTTAGACCATTTGGTCTGTATTTTCTGTTCTGTTGGTTTGGTACATCCCGCTTGACTGAGAGCCGGCGGGGCACAACCAGTTGTGGTTTGCACTGGTTTTCTGCGTCCTTGCCTTGGCCCGACGAGTGTCCAGGCTGTATCAAAGTGGTCTTTTGCCGGTTCTATAGTCGGTGTCTCAGAAGCCACTTGATTGTTAGATGAGTCCAAGGACCCTGTAAAAAGTTGACCTGCAGGTCGCGGCCCATCAGACCCTTGCCTTCCCATAGGAGCTCCAGTGGTCCCGGCTTGGGTTGACTTGACTGCTTGTGCAGGTGTATTAGAGTTGCCTGTGAAGGCCGGAGTTTCCAATGTAATTGGTGGTCCTACCCTCACAGGCTGTAGTGTTTTTTCTGCTACTTGCATGCTGTCTGGCACTTGTCGACCTTCGGATATCTCCGTGGGCCTGACATGGCTTGACAAACTTGCTTTCGCATGTTCAACTGAGGTTTTACTTTTATTTGCGCCACCGACTTTTGGTCTAGGCGCGGGGTTTTTAGTTTTAGAAATTTGTTTATCCATATTGTTATGTTTATATAATTCGCTCTCCTGGCTTCCCACCCTCCATGGAGCCCGCACCTTTGGGAGTGTCCGGGTAGACACTAGGATTACCAGGGGAGTATAGGTGAGAGGAGTTGGGGTTGAAGCGCGACATCGGGGGCTCGAGCAGCCAGGACTCTGGTGATCCCATGTATCCCAGCACTCTTGCTCCGTCAGCATGACCCTCCCCATCCTTACGGACCCCCCCTCACCTCGCCTGCGGCCCTCTGACGGGACGCATGACCATTTCCTCCACATTGGCTATTTGTGGAGGCTACCGTTTAGCCTGAACTAAGGACCAAAGGGGGCGTGTTGCCTTGCGGTTGTACTAAAAACCCAACTCCCGCTCGGCTCAACCCCCCAGGACTCCGTCGTCCCTGCGTACGGCGTTCGACTACGCAGGCCCTAGCGTAGGTGGGGCTTTGTATTCAACTCCAAGTCGCACCACATCTTCTTGGAGGGAAAGGGAAAGTGTGAGGGGAAAAGTGGGATTGGAGAGGGTAGGGATTGAGGGAAGGCGCCCGGAGCTTTTTGTTGTATCTGTTTCTGAAGGAATCAGACCAATAGTAGGCAGCAACCTCGTACAGGCTAGTGCACCGGACTTGCCTTGGTAGATCTTAGCGACCAGCGCTACTGCCAAGGCCACGCCGAGCTGTATACCGGACAGGCGTACAGCACAGGTGAGCAGCTATCATTCTTATTTTTAAAAACAACCTTTACCTAGGGGCAAGGATTGAGAATGGTAGCCCCTCCCCCGCCCTAACGGGGCGGTTATTTTTTTGTTGTATTTTTGACAAAACAATTTTTCTTTCAGATTTTCAAATATATATTTGGTGTTAGTTGAAGAGCCTTATTACTTATCAACGAATGTAATTGGTACGTCTAAACATTTTTTTAAAATTAAGTGTTTGACACATACAATAAATTGATATTTAAACCTGAAAAGAAAATTATTACCGCATGCTTTGCACAACCATGAGTTCGTCCACTAGCTGTAGTAGCGTAAGCCGGTTTCGGCATGTACGTGACGGGCAGCCGGAGGACAGTGTAATCATTTGGTAACTCATTGGGAAGCGAATACTCTGTACGATATTTACCCATATATTATGGGCGTGGAGGCTAGTAATGCGTTCGCCCTTTAGCTCAGCCCCCGACTGCATTCAACTCACGCGTGGACTATACTTACTAATTATTTTATTTGTTTTAAAGGAGAATCCAGTTGCACAGGTATAATAACTGAACGCTCAGATTTTGAATCAGCTTTTGATGTGTTCCGTTCATCGACTACCACAGTAAGTGAACCCTTTTTCGTCTTCTCTTCATTTTTAACTTCTATATTTTTATAAATTGGCTAGATAAAGGACTCTTTATTCTATTCAATTGAGTGATTCGGTGGGGTCAATCGCTTGTTTTCATAGATATGCGTAGCCATGTTGAATTTTCGTAATAGAAACTTGACGAACGCGAAAATCCTATAAACTACTAAACAAAATGACAAATTATAGCTGGGTTAGTTTTGTGAATTTGTAATTAAAAATTTGTGCTGACACTGAAAGATGCTGGAGGTCCAGGGTCGAGTCCTGTTATAGGGAAACTTTTTTATGTTGAACGGATTATATATGTATATAAGTGTGTATATACATATCTGTCTTGTGCTTATAGTACAAACGCAAGTTTAGTTTGAGTCTACGTCAATGTGTGTAATTGTCCATAAATGTTATGTTATTATTTTTAGTCGCCTTGGAGTTTGAATCAGATATATGTACAGGAGAGTATTTACGAAGATTTCAAAAGATTAATGGGGTGGAAATGTAAGAAAACAACAGAAAGTGATTCCCAAGGGCAAACTCTTCATGATTCGTATGAATATGACGATAAAATATTTGTGTTGGATGGGTTTGATATCGGAGTACCTTCAACCGCACACATTATACATGTTGAAGCTTACAGAACAACGAAAGAGGTTCTCTCTCTGGTAGCAAAATACAGGCCGCAATTCGTGTCCCTTTGGGCCAGCGATATCTCTGAAGCCAACGAAATCGCACACGGAGTTAACTCAAATGCTGTATGGGTGAATAGCTTTGGCACTTTCCAAGGGCCAGCGGAAGTGTCAAATACGGTTTACCTGAACCTTTTCAATAAGGAAGTAAAAGATATAACAATGCCTGAATCGTCGCGGTTCCGGTGCATAGAGTGGGAAATGTATGACTTAGAAAAGAGACGTCAGATTATACTTAAAGCATTAGAGAATTTTAATACAACACCAGGGTTAGAGGATAAATCTAGCCAATTGTTAGAGTCACTCAAAAACGCGTTAAATGACGATAAAAATTTTGTTCATGTATCCAAAGGCATAGTATCTATCGGAATACGAAAACCAATTGGTATGGTGTGTTTAAATTCAACAACACCCTCTGAAGTAAGTCATATTGCGAGACTTATAGCGTCTCTTCAATACGGCAACTTTATTGTTATTTCCGAAAATGTATACAAGTTTTACAAGAACGTATTTGATACGCTGTTTAAATGTACCCCTATTTTTAGAGAAAATTCCGGTTCATCCGACGAATCTAAAAAAATATTTAGCTTTACTGCGAGATTAGTATACCCCTGTGACACTTTCACAGATTTAAAAGTAATTTGGACTAATTTTGGTACAATATTTGCAAATTGATCTCTAAACATTATTATACTTATTATTGTGCGTTTAAGGCCCAGAAAACACCAGTACAAAACATTTTTACAAAAAATTATCTATGGACCCAAGTGTCTACTGCTTTGTGCTTTTGGCAAAACAATTACACAAAACATTTGTCTATGAGTACGTTTTAGTCATAAGCAAGTAGATACTTGCTTATGACTAAACTTACTGTTTAGGTACTTACTTGCTTACTGTTTAGGTAGATTAAACAGGTGTACTTAATTATTTCAATCAGTTCACAGCACTTTTAGCTTTATTTTTTTTAATTCAAAATATTAATTAGGTTTTTTTGATTGATTTAACCAAGTTTAAGTTGGCGACACTAAAATTTATAATGTTCTCCATGGACAAAAAGGAATTGTGTATTGGAAATAGTGTTTTGTACTGGTGTTTTAGTACTCCGAGGAAATATGAGCATCGGATACACACTTGATCTTATATTATTGTAATTATGTTTGCGAAATATGTTATTTTGTAGCATTTAAAGTAGACGGTGAGATTGGCTTTCAAAAGCGACGCGTCGCCACGTTATGTTTTGTAATACATATAATCGATGTTCAGGGAGTCATATATGAATCACAAAAAAATCTATGTTCAGGGAGTCATATATGAATCACAAAAATCTATGTTCAGGGAGTCATATATGAATCACAAAAATCGATTTTCAGGGAGTCATATATGAATCACAAAAAGAAACTTAGGATATTTTCAATTTTTGGTGTCGCCATCTAGTAGTACTACACTTCAATTATTATAATGCTCCTATATTGATTATATGCTTATTCCGTAAAATGTCAATAGATGTCGCTGTATTAAATATTGTGTTTAATAAACTATCTTTTCATGCGTATTTTGTGTATAAAATAGTTTATAGAGTAATTGGTTTCGATGTTTAATCTATATTAGACGCTCTGCAACGACTTTTTTTTTTTTTCATTTGTGTTGGTACAGTTTTTATAATAATTTGATTCTCAGACTAGTCTTGTCTCGTTAAAAGGGTTTAATTTTTAAGATTAATTAAGTAAAAAGTTTTTAATTTTCAAGAGATATAATTATATTACAAATATATACGTTATTTTCCATAACTTTAAGTGTAAACGGATAAATAACACTGCGTACAGTTTATAGTGGACAATGTTTATTAAATAAATAAAGATATATTTTGGTCAAAATAAAGTTTAATTTACGGTGTTCCTATTTTTTTTTTTACTTTAGCTCGACAAAGTGTCTACATTGCACCTGATGGTAAGTACAGTGCAGTACAAAATCACAGCCATTATAAAAGGCCGAAAATCCATGAAGTCTTCGTCGTCTTGACGGCCCACATATACTATGACTGACTGTAGGTATATGGATAACAGGAAATTATAATACACAAACTCATCCCGAAACGCGAAGCGAGTCACTATGACGGTCTTTACACTTTTGTTCTGTGGTTAGGATCCAGTGCGGGCAATTATCTTACCATCTCAAAATCCTTTTTTTTTACCAGAGGAATACCCATCATTGGATTTCACGATCGCGATGAGCGTGACGGCCGGGGTTGTGTCAGACTCCTACCTACTAAAAACCCCCGGGTGTTCCTATCGCGCCGCGGAAAACAGGCTGCGGGTGGTGACTACTCTATCTGCCGCGGTACTGGCACGCAGACGGCCTTCTTAAGCATCCTGAAATTATGGAGGGTGGGTGGTGTTGACCACTTCCAGAAAACTTTCATGATATGCAGCGTGTTTTTTTATCCTGACTCGACACAGAGACCGCACCACATTAGATGGTAAGCAAGGTGCTGTCCATACTATGTGAGTGTGGAAGCACCCGCATCCTGCCTTTCTCATTCATGGCCAGTGAACTTCCTCAAGTGCCAATGACCATGCTCTCAAAATGATCTCAAAATCTCGACGTAGTTGAAGGAGCTGGGCACAGGTGAACAGGCCTTAAAGCGAGCTCGCTTCTCATCCAACTCGAGCTTAAATCTCCTTTCAAACTCCGCCACCCCGCGCTGCATATGACTTCTCCACCCTAGCAACGCTCCGCATGCATTCACCACTGCGTTGGCTCAATATTGCAACACTTTAAGTGCTTAAATTAAACATAGTCCACCAGCCTTCCTCTTATCGCATTGCACTGGATATTGTTTAACTTAAAGGTGAGAGTGATTATTTTCATTATGAAGGTCACAGAAAATAAAGGTTATTTTTATTTATTTAACATCTTCACCGATATTGAAAGAAAGAAAGAAAAAGTTTATCGAGGCAAAGGAAACAACACACAACAAACATATTTATATGACGGCGCCACTGTGCTTTAAGAGTGTCTAGAAACGTTTCCCCACTCTGACGCAACTTCAGGCTCTTTTGTAGGCGCGCAGGGGCGGACGGATCAGAATCCATTGGCTCCTCTCGTAAGCAAGACGTGCCTGGTGGAGCGTCATCACTTTATCAATATCGAAAGTGCTGATTTTTATTACTATTAATATTTTGTCAAATAATCATTGGGTAGTGTAAAGTATTGGATAGTGTAAATACCTGGTTTTAATTCTCCTCGCCCGCCTACCTACGATCGCTCGGCAGCCAGATGGATCCCGAAAATTGTAATAATGGCAATGTGCCGTTATATATAAAAACAACAATGAAAGAATAATACATAACATCACATCATGTATCCTGTGTGCTGCTACCCATCTCAAAGAGCACTCGGCTCAGCGTGTGCTGGGCGACGCTGCACGCACATATATATATACATATATATATTGGCACATATGCGTACGTTAGTTTTCTTTTTAAACTATTTCAATAGAAATTAGGTGAAATTTTATGCAGCGCGATGTCCGGTGTGCCGCATATGAGATAGGTTTGGAGGGATGAGCTCTTTACACACACCCCTTCCAGAGGTGAAGCCAAAAAAGTTTGTTCGTTCCCCAGGTATCTGGATTCTCAGGCCCGGGTGGAGTGATTGGAAGGACGCCCTGGAAGTTTTTAGTCTGTTGAAATCTGATACACCGGAGTCGCTGCCCTTACAGCGGGCTCTGTTGGTCCTATGCAGGATTTTCCACTGGATTGCCAAAAAAAGATAATTTTTATCGGAGAAAATTTCACTATAGAATCTCTCTCAAAAAAAAAAAAACAAGTGCGTTAAATACAACCGAAGTAATATTTTATTTGTTTGATGTTGTTGTAAAAACATTAAAACGATAAATTTTATAAAATCGTCCCAGAAGAGGTTAAAGTAGGTTTCTCCACGTATTTCAAGTTTGTCTTGAATGCAGGTTGATTATAAATAGTATCGACAAAATGTCAGCCAGTGATCCGTTCCAATTGCGAAGAGCAAACAAACGATAGTCTTTACCAATCAATATGACATTTACACGGAACCAAAACAACAGTGATAGGAAACGTGTAAATATTTTGTATTGCCGATTGAAATCAACAAGTTATGAGGAGAAATAAGAGTGCATAGTTTAATATGAAGAGTACAAACATGGCGAGGAGCAAAGGGCAGGTGTACAGCGTGGGTAACTATCTGATGACGGGCAAGGTGATGGGGAGAGGACACTTCGCCAGGGTGGAAGAGGCTACGCATAGGATCATTGGGAAGAAGGTGCGTTTCTTTCAGTGGTATATATTTCCTTTACATATTAAAACTATTTTTTTTACTTTGAGAAAATACTCTTAGAACCTTCTCGGCCCTTGACCACAGAACTCATTTCAGTAGCTAGAAATATTAGTTTTAACATGTGGAATACTTATTTTGAAGAGAATTCTGTGGTGAAGGGAATGTGGTATAAAACATCTCAATGTAGTCTATGGCGATTTCCTTGGTTTGACTATGCCAGCCTCTCTAGAGGTCTTTTAGTAGCAGCATTTAGGATTCGATCAGGACATATCCCTATAAACAATTATTATTTTCTTATAAAAAAGAAAGCTTCCCCACTTTGTGACCGCTGCAAGGTGGTTGATGACATTTATCATCTCATTTGGGAATGTAGTGGCAACGAAAAATTTAGGAAAAGACTTCTCTCTCAGGACTGGCGAAGTGTCGGAGAAATTAATATCATATTGGGAGAGCCGACGTCTGTTAGTGCTAAAAGAATTTACGACTTACACAGTTGTCACTTCGCCAGAAGTGAGTTTAAATAATATGACATAATTTACGAGGCTGGCATAGTCATCAAGGATGTACTAAAGCCTCCTCGGCCACAAGGAGGGGCGGAGAGTCCAAAGTCCAGACGTGTACCGGCTAAAAACCCCAAGGTGACTATTGTGCATTAACGGGGACTGTGGCGTCTATAATCAATTTTCCACAGCCCCCCCCCACTGCTTAATATTAAATCTGGCTATGGTTACCTGGCGTTGCCTAAATGAAATTTCATTCCTTTAATTTGAGATTCATTTGTCAAAAATGTTAAAACACGTCCTTAAAACTGGGTGTGAAGAGACTTTTATGCAGGCCGGTATGATCACGGCGTCGGTCAATGAACAGTCTTCTGATATTAGACAGTTGCGGTCGGATTTCGGTCTTCGCTGCGCTTAACATCAGGTATAGTGTAGTTACTTTACCGAACTATTATAAAAAGGTAGAGATTATAAACTTTGTTGAAGGTGGCCATAAAGGTGATCGATTTGACCTGTATCAAAGAGGAGTACGCTCGCCGCAATCTGCACAGGGAGCCCAGGGTCATGGCGAAGCTGAGACATCCGTGTATTGCCGCACTGTACGAAACTATGATGGTCAGTTACTACATGTATGATTTCAGTAATAATGAACGCTCATTTGAACAGATAAAACTGGGCTTATTAGAAAATAAGTTTTAGTGTGGCTTGCATCAACAAATTATATCTAGTTTAATTTGGATATGGATTTAAACAGTGGTAAAAGTCAGCTGTACAATTAACTTGACTACAAATTTTATATGAAAATCTTAATACTGCATTATTTGTTCATATCGCTAGAGTATTTAACGCACACTATATGTATTTGGGGCATGATGCCACAGCGATTGTCAATGGATTTTCTTCTCTAAATAATCGCTGTCGGTGTTGGATTACACTGCAGTTTTAATCAAGTGCCCTTTAGTCACTTTGTCGACTAAGTATATAAAAAATGGTCTTCAAGTTTTTGTATTAGCATGCAATATTTTTTTTTTACTTAGTTTAGCCACGCTGATATACGCGGCAAAGAGAATGGTCGCAGCTTTGAGTGCGTGCGAGTGAGTTCGTAACTCTTAGGGTTTTCCCACTGAACCACCACGTGCCTGCCCATCGGCGAAAACATCGTGATGATGCCCGCATGGCATCTAATAGAAATATCATGTGTACTAGAGCTGTGAGAACGGCGATCAGCTGCGCCACTGGTCACGTTGGGCACGAAACATAAGTGCAAAGTAGCTACAGCTAAAAACGTATGTCTGTTCACCCTGATAGAGATGTAGCGTAAATATATGTTATCTATAATATAAAAATGAATCGCAAAATGTATTGATAAGCGTGAAACTCGAGAACGGCTGAACCGATTTGGCTGATTTCTTTTTTGTTGTGTTTGTTGAAGTCTGGGGAAGATTATTACGGAGAGAAAAAGTAAAAAAACAACACTTTTCTATATTCTCATACAAAAAATTCGTAATAATATTTAAAAGTCAATTTGAACTTTAACACCATACCGTAAAGTTACGTCCGTTAGTGGACGGGTTCCGGGAAGGCAAAACAATTATTGAGTGACGTATAAATATTAATGTCAATATTTATACATATAGCATTAAGGCCAGGTTCCTTCAAACAATTTTCAAAAAACAGCTGACGGGCCTATAAGTTTTGTTTTAGAGAAATAGGGCAGAAAAAGGTCTGCCGGGACAGCTAGTTATTTAATAAAAGCTTATTTCTTTAATACGACATTAATGTACGATGTTGGTAAAATCATCTCTAGTTTCGCTGACATGCCTATTTCGTGTGATTCCTCGGCAGCACGGCCCCCGGCTGTACGTGGTGATGGAGGCAGCCGGCGGGGGCGACCTCTGCACGCACGTGCTGGGCGCCAGGGGCGCCGCGAGGGGCCTGGCCGAGGGCAGAGCCCGGGCGTTGGCCACGCAGCTCGTCTCCGCAGTCCGGCACATGCATTCGCGGGGGGTTGTACATCGGTTATTCACCATTTATACTGTCTTCTTAATTCTTCCTAACTCTTTAAATAGAAAAATTATTTAGGCACGTTTGGCTCATTTGTTATGTAGGGAAAGCACTGAACTTGCGTGATTTTATAGAGGGAGATATGTCATCAGGATACTATAATTTCTTTTGATCTTCTTTCATCTAATAAAAATGTAAATAACTACATATGAGGAGTCTAATTTCAAAACTCAGTATAACATATTTTTTTCAAATCCCATAAATTTATAAAAACTTATATTAATCTTTGACTTAACAATCACATTCTTATAAGGTATTTAAATTATTATTCTAGAGTGAATAAGCAAAAAAGAAAAAATTCATATATAATATTTGCTTTGATAAAAACATTTCAAATTAATATTAGGACTATTAAGTAATTTTGTACGAAAAATCGTTTTAGCGGGGTTTGAAATTAGATGCCTCATATTTTGTTAAGCTTTTGTGTAAATTGGTTGAAATAAGACGATAACTGTTGAAATTGTTGGAGAAAGTTATGGCGTCTGGGAGCTTTCATCGAAAAGACGAATAATTCTTTTGAAATATAACAAAATAATGTATAGCGAGGTATTCTTGTTTTATATTAGGAAAGGGAAAGAGGAGAGTGAGGGATCAAGGGCGTATGATGGAGCATAAATTAGCTGGCCAAGACCCTTCTCTCTTCGTGAATTTATAAGGGCCAGCTCAGGCTGATGGAATAATGGGCTGCCGAAAAAAAAACCACCAAGTGTGATATAGGTTAAGTGGTTAGTAGTAAATGATAACAAAGACGCTTTTTTCCGGTAGGGATCTGAAGATGGAGAATATAATGCTGGACACCACAAAGCAGTTTATCAAAATAGTCGGTAAGACGTACATTTATAAATATTCCTCATTGTTATTCTTATCAGCGCACTCTAATCCAGAGATGGGAAAATGTAATCTGATTAATGATCAACGATTACAAAATGTAGGTGTATTTTTAATTTCCTTGCTCTGTAATCATGATTAAATCCATTTAAAACATTAAGAAATCATAAATGTGTATACAATCTGGGATTTTGTAGTGTTTAAAACATAAATGAGCAAAATGCAGTCGTGTTAATGGTAAAAAACGAAAATGGAATCGTTAATCATTGTCATCAATCTGATTACATTTTGCCCATCTATGCTCTAATCCACTGGTGGCCACCTCTCATCATGAGCGCCATTGAGCCCGGTCTTTGGCTCTTCTCGTCCAATCTTTTCCTGTTACCTCTCGAAAGTCGTCGCTCCAACTTGCCGAAGGCCGCCCCGCGCTGTTTTTGCCGTTTTAATTGCACGCTTGTAATTTGGTATTTGTGACCGCTCACCATATTATCATTTGTTGTATTTATTTTGTTTTTATCTATATTAATCCCTTCGTCGCTATTTTCTGCGCGTCGACACAATAAACAGGTGTCAGCTGAAAATCAGCGCTGGGTGACTCAGCTGGTCACTTAGCATTTGCTGAGCTGACTTCCCTTTGGCGCATCATCACAACACAGGGTATTTGCTTTTGTTGTTTTCTATATTCATCAGCCTGTCCTTCAGTGTTATATGTTTGATTGTGTGACAAATAAATGTTTTTATTATTAATATTATTTTTTATTATTTCTCGTTTGGCACAGCACCGGATCTTGACATTTTTCGAAGCGGTACAAAAAGTACTGCTTGCAATGGCGTATATCTAATACCTTTGCTTTTCAATTACATTTATTAAATCAATGCAAAAATATTTCCAGCACAATTTTTAGAGATTTTGTGCTTAAAAACTTTGTAAAAATCACTAATCTCATAGGAAACGAAATATTTACTAAGAACAACCATTATCCTTGCATAAATAGAATTAGCTACGATATCTTCTAAGACTTTTGAGTTAACTTTTAAAACGTCAAAGCAAAGTCTTGTTCTTTTCAATCCTTTTTGTTATGGAGAATGTGACCCGTGTTTGTCTCTTTACAATGTTGCTTTTTCGTTTCGTCGAGTTTCAAATAATAAAGATTCTAAAGTTACGCTTAAAATAACTCTGTTTTTTTGTCAGATTTCGGTCTCTCGAACTTGTGGAGTTCGACCGGCGGGTTGAAGACGCCGTGTGGGTCTTTGGAGTATGCGGCGCCGGAGTTGTTCATCGACGGTCGCCGCTACGGACCCGAAGTCGACTTGTGGAGCATGTGAGCACAGTCCATAACATGTCATTTTTACGCTTCGATGCAAAGAAAGAGGGCTCTTATGAGTTTTACGCGTGTATCTGTGTATTTGTATCAGAGATGGGCAAAATGTAATCTGATTAATGATGAACGATTACAATATGTGGTCGTAATTTTAATTTTCTTGCTCCGTAATCATGATTAGATCAATTTAAAACATTAAGAAATCATAAATGTGTATACAATCTGGGATATTGTAGTGTTTAAAACATAAATGAGCAAAATGTAGTCATATTAATGGTATAAAACCTAAAATGTAATCGTTAATCATTTTCATTAATCTGATTACATTTTGCCCATCTATGATTTGTATGTCTGCCTGTCTGTGATATTATTGCTCTTAAACGGATGGACTGATTATGATATAGTTTGTTGTGATTTGATCGAGATCATTCTTAACTATAATTGAAGAAAATGTCCTATTGGATCCCGATGATCCAATTACCGCGGCTTTAATAACCGATCCGAAAAACAGTGAGGTACTCACGCGACGCAGTAGAAGAAGGATAGTTCAGTTAACTGTCTCTAACCGGTGCGTTTACGGTCCGAGGCGTAGTTCTACTCTGAAACAGCCTTGAGTTTCTTCTCAAGGTAGTCGCTTCCGAAACGCGTGTAGATCACCCTTGGGTTTCGTATTATGGCTGGCGGCCCGAGTCGAGGTTCGTACCCACAGGCGTGCCCTTGCGTGGCCATCCAATCTATAAATTTGCTGGCTGAGCACCTCAGTGTTGGCGCTCTCGTCAGGTTTACTGGTGAAGGTTTAACCCTGCCATCAACCCATAACCTGTTTTAAAAAAAACTTAAGAATGTTTTCAGCTTCTTTATCAGCAGTTTGAAGAAGATCAACTCTTTCCTAAACATACATATACACATAGATGGGCAAAATGTAATCAGATTAATGAAAATGATTAACGATTACATTTTACGTTTTTTACCATTAATATGCCTGCATTTTGCTCATTTATGTTTTAAACACTACAGAATCCCAGATTGTATACACATTTGTGATTTCTCAATATTTTAAATGAATTTAATCATGATTACAGAGCAAGAAAATTAAAATTACGACTACATTTTGTAATCGTTGATCATTAATCAGATTACATTTTGCCCATCTCTGCATATACACAGGTACACGAGTTTAACTTATACCCTATTTTTGAGGCTTAATAAATTAATAAGAATTAATTTAAGGTGGCAAGGAGGTTGCCGGAATAGGGTCGTGATCACAGTACACAAGTGTAAAGACCGTCATAGTGACTCGCTTCGACCTGTCGCGTTTCAGGATAATATTGTATCATTGTGTATATCCAGTTATTAATATACCTAGAGACCTTTCGTTGTATATGTGGGCTGACATGTCGATGGCGGCTGTCAACGGAGCTTCATTCCTTCGCGCTCGTTCTCTTTCTTGGACTACGCTGCGCTTTCCACCAGGTGCAATGTAGTTACTTTATCGAGTTAGTATATAAAAAAAAAGTAATGTTTCGTTGGTTTATGATCAGATTAAGCTTCTCTCCCTGCCAGCAGTGGTGTCGGCAATGCTGGCAGGGTATGACAACTGGAGAGCCGTGGTCTCCTTCTGTGAAGATGTCATGTCCCAGAAGGAGGCCGCAGAGCAAGAACGGCAAAAGACCGCTCGAAGGAGACACCAGGGTGCCGGCAACCGCCCTGGCACATCAGTCCCAGCCGACCGGTCGATCCACGACCAGTTGGCTGATGTCTTTCGGGCTATGGCTGCTCAGGGTGGGGGCCCTGAGTAACTGGTTTAGCGGCCCTCGAGAAGTTGGCAGGGCATTGTGACGTGCTCTGCCTAAATACAACGAGCAGTATCGGGGAGGGTATCATCTTCCCCCGAGTTTGTGCCCATCTGGCGCAGCGTGACGGGGCTGTGGCGAATTGATTACAGGACCCACAGTCCCCGCCAATGCGCAGAAATAGTCACCTTAAAAAAAAATGATCAGATTAAGCTTGTTAGTAATAAAAACAATTGCACTCGAGCCTTATGCAGTCTACTGGTGGCTTTACCCAATGATTTTTGTTGATTTTAGAGGCGTGATAGTTTACGGTATGGTGACCGGTGGGCTGCCGTTCACGAGTGGCGGGAGCGGCGCCGGCGAGGGGCGCTCTCGACCGCAGCTGCGCGCCGCCATCACCAGAGGCTTCTCGAGAAAGCAACGGGCGGCGCTGGCCTGCGTTTCTCCCGGTATGCGGTCCATCTTTATTATTATGTGGTATGGGGTTGTAGTCTTATTCTTTTTTTTATCTATACTAATATTATAAAGCTGAAGAGTTTGTTTGTTTGTTTGTTTGTTTGAACGCGCTAATCTCAGGAACTACTGGTTCGTATTGAAAAATTCTTTTTGAGTTGAATAGACCATTTATCGAGGAAGGCTTTAGGCTATATTACATCACGATGCAATTATTAGGAGCGAAGAAATAATGGAAAATGTGAAAAAAACGGGCAAAATTATTCATCCTTGAGGGCTTCCATTGCGTGCGCTGCAAAAACGGTTCAAGATACCAAAAATATATGTAAGAAAGAATTATTCCTCTTGAAATGATCTAAAAAAATGTCCGTGACAGTATATGTCTATCTTTTAAGATTAAGTCACTAGAACCGTTTTTATGGTAAACAAATTTGGTCGAAATTAATGCATTATTTGTTAAGAGTTGTATCAACGTAATAATATTAATCTTTATCCAAATAAATGTGTTGTTGATTAAGAGTATTTAATTGTGAACAAAATTGTCTTTGACATCACTTAATTTCAATGAACATCTTAGAAGATATTACAAAACCTTATATAGCAAAACAACGTTTGACGGATCAGCTAGTTTATTATAAACTAGCTGTCCCGGCAGACCTTGTTCTGCCCTATTTCTCTAAAACAAAGTCACATTGTTTTTATTAATGTTAATAGCTATTGGCCTGTCGGCTGTTTTTTGAAAATTGTTTGAAGGAACCTGGCCTTAATGCTATATGTATAAAAATTGACAAATATTGACATTAATATTTATACGTCACTCAATAATTGTTTTGCCTTCCCGGAACCCGTCCACTAACATTTAAACTTTATGGTATGGTGTTAAAGTTCAAATTGACTTATAACAAATCTTTTGTATGAGAATATAGAAAAGTGGTGTTTTTAGACTTTTTCAGATAATTTTTTAAAATCTTCTCTCTGTTATGACCTTCCCCAGACTTCAACAAACACAACAAAAAAGAAATCAGTCAAATCGGTTCAGCCGTTCTCGAGTTTCGCGGTTATCAAGACACTATAGCTGATCCGGCAAACGTTGTTTTGCTATGTAACGTTTTGTAATATCTTCTAAGATGTTCATTGAAATTATGTGATGTCAAAAACAATTTTGTTCACAATTAAATACTCTTAATCAACAACACATTTATTTGGATAAAGATTAATATTATTACGTTGATACAACTCTTAACAAATAATGCATTAATTTCGACCAAATTTGATTACCATAAAAACGGTTCTAGTGAGTTAATCTTAAAAGATAGACATATACTGTCGCGCACATTTTTTTAGATCATTTCAAGAGGAATAATTCTTTCTTATATATATTTTTGGTATCTTGAACCGTTTTTGCAGCGCACGCAATGGAAGCCCTCAAGGATGAATAATTTTGCCCGTTTTTTTCACATTTTCCATTATTTCTTCGCTCCTAATAATTGCATCGTAATGTTATATAGCCTAAAGCCTTCCTCGATAAATGGTCTATTCCACTCAAAAAGAATTTTTCAATTCGAACCAGTAGTTCCTGAGATTAGCGCGTTCAAACAAACAAACAAACAAACAAACAAACAAACAAACAAACAAACAAACTCTTCAGCTTTATAATATTAGTATAGATTGAATCCTGTGACCATTTATTTCGTCACATCCTTACATTCTAGTGTACAATAATTAGTTTGCTTATACTATATGCTTATTTCCTATCAGATTATACAAATTAGTTTCACTTTATTTCGTTTTATTTTCTTTTACTATTCTTTCAATTAAAATTACGCCATACTCTAAAAATTTACCTCTGTATTCTTTATTGATAATTAATTCCTCCAAATTTTTCCTCCTTTATTTCCTTCCCCAATACTTGCTCTATGTTATATATTAATAAATTGTACTTACTGCACGTATTAGTACATGCAGCGAGTTATGATTGCTGGTGTTGTCGCATGAATATTTTGGGTTTGTTAAAATTTTGCATTTTTCTAAGTATGGTTGTAGACTGTAGTCTTATTTAGCCTGTACCACTGCGACCTAAAAGATGTATTGCGATCGCCACCTTACATCTAAAGCTCCCCGTCCATTCCTATAGTTATGTATAACAGCAGTGATTAACTGGCTAAGATAACTTGAACTTGTTTTGTGTGTTAGCCCGTAGCATCCCAGTAAATGGTTACGTAGGAGCATTCACATAGATGCTTGGACGTGTCGGCCTCACTTTCGAAGGATCTGCAATCTTGAGTGATCCGGCTACCAATGCTGCGAAGCTGGTTCAGACAGCATTGACCAGTCAGTGCTCTTATAAACACTCCTAATTGGTTTTGTCTTAGCGTCAAAGCCTCTAAGGCTTTTCGCTGGTCAAAAGTCCTTGCTAACTCTTTTGAATGTTTAATTCTGAGATTATATGCCAATGGTCTACGGGCTTTCCTCTATATAGGTTCCTTAAGGTTCCAATCCTTATCTGTATTTACCACCCTAAAAGTTTTACGGAGTACGAGGTCTATAGAGGCCTCGAACATATGTGAGCAAAAGCAAAAATTTGTAAAATATAAAGGCAGGGGCAGATCTAGATGGGAATAAACTGACTCGTCATACTAACTCATCGCTTCCTGAGGTCCGTTAGGGATTTTTCCCGGGTTACCAAAAAACAAAAGAGTATGAAATATACTTTACTACCGGTTCACATATCTACCAAATATACATACAAAATTTGAAAAAAAAATCAGTAGAGCCATTTTGGAGGTGTGCGACCACAAACACCGTGACACGAGATTTTTATATATACGATAGATTGAGAAATAAAAATAAAATAATGATTTATACAGATTTTTAATTAATGTTCAGTATTATAAAAAAATAAAAACAATTCGCGTTAATCTCCGTTAGAATAATCAGTTGCTTCGATTCTACGCTTTCGTTTTGTTCCATGTATGTTTCAACTAGGCTCTTGGCTCCTTCCGCAGTTATTTAATTCCTGTGGGTAGAAAAATTAGTTTAATACTTTGTTATTTTTTGTTAAGCGCTTGTCGGGTGGAGTTGGACGAGCCGAATTCCTTGTATTTATTTATAAGAACACTTACACATTTCACGTTAAACAATATATATAAGGGCGGCTTGCACTAACGAATTAATCTAGTTTAAGCTTGTATAAAACACTTATTAATTTAATTGGTTTGATTCCATCATAATGATGATTTCAGTTTAAGTGTTGTTACAACTAGATTTTGATTTAGTGCAAGACAATAAGTACAGATCAGCGCTGAATAGCATTTTATATAACTCTAAACTAGATTTAATTTGTTAGTGCAAGCCGCCCTAAGACATGAACAAGATATATTACAAAAGCGACTATATTTAAAATTGTACATTACTTGTACAGAACGAAAGAAAAATGAAAATACGAGTAACACACGGACGGGAATAGGAACAAGAAGAAAAACAATAATTTTGTTTGAAAACATAAATAAAATAAAAAATAAACACCAAACAGAAAAAAAAACAAACAAACTAAATCCTATTCCATACCTAATCCTTTCGAATAACGTCCTTTTTTTGAGCTTTAGGACCGGTGGTCGTGGGTGTGGTTGTAGAAAGACACGGATTTTGGCGTTTTACTGTTTATTTGCACTTTAAGGCACACCGAACTGCGACGCACACGCACGTACTCTAGCCTCACGTCTCGATAGTCGATTGAATTAGCAAGCATCCCGTGCGCGCACGCATCCTCTTACCCCGCGCGTCCCATAACACCCTAACGTCCTTTAGGGCGTTTACCACAAACGCGTATCGGGCGGCGTCTACATGCTATAGCTTCAAAATACTATCATTAAATGTAGAGAAATCAGTAAATCTCAACATTCGAGCACGATTCGTTACTTTCCTATTTTTCATTTCTTAACGAGCACCGCACACTCCCAGTGTTGCAATGTAAGTTTCCATAATTTAATTAGTTTTTATTATAATTTTATTCGGTTTTTTTTTTGCTTTTAACTAAAGAGGATTACGTAAATAAAATCTAATATCAATACCGATTAATGCTTTCACGAATCGAACAGGGTTTTTCTAACATACTGTTTAAGATGAAGAAACCTTGAGGTTCCACTAAATGATTGTAAAAGAAATCATTAAAAAGTATGAAAATTAATCATTTTTCATAATGCCCCATTAAAGTGAGTAGATCGCATCCGATGGGAAGTACAGCAGCAACCGTCAAGGGACATAAACAGTCGCCGTCGTCATGCCGACCCACATATATACCACTGAGGGTGCCTAGCTATATAAACAACTGGAGGTACACAAGGTGATACCGAAACAGGCCGAAGCGAGCATATACGACTATATCCAGCAGTACCTTCTGCTGTTCGCAGAATGCAAGCTCTTCATCCAGCAACTTCTAGAACCTAATGTAGAACAGCGTTTGAAGATCGATGAGGCGGCCAAACACCGCTGGATCAAACGAGCCGGCATGCGTATGAAGACTCATCCATTGGCTGCAATTGACCCTAAGGTCAACCGTGAGGTAACATGTTCTTTTTTAGAATCAGCACATGTACGGACTCAAGTCAAGAGGAAACGAAAGACGTGGGTCTTTCGTTTAAAAATATAGCTATTTATAATTTTTTATCCTACTCGACACAGTGATCATACTAGCTTGATGGTCGCTGACCTCGCAGCGGCCCAGACTGTCCTATATAGGATTTGTCCACAGCTTACAAAAAAATAAAGGTTTGGTGAAGGATTGATGAAGATGTTCCTTTATACAGCAGATGATATATCGGGTATAAGACAATTTCAATCAGGATTTTGTCTCAATCGCCGGGTGCCGAGGAAGATGGCTCAGCCTTGCCCTTGGCACTCGGCAGGCGGGAGACGGAACACCCTGGGGGTTTTAGTCGGTGCAAGTCCAACACACCGGGGGCAACCCTAATCACCCCCTGAGGTCCGTTAGGGATTTCCCCCGTGTAAAAAAAAAAAATTTGATGCCACGGCAACACAAAAAGTTTAAATAGGTTTTTTTTAATTACTGATAGACTTGCGCTTGACCTCAATCTCACCTGATGGAAAGCGATGATGAGGCCGACGATGGAGCGCGCTCGCCCAGCAAATACCGATTCACTCGACGTTTGAAGATTCCCACGCCATAAGAAGATGGAAACACAGACGCAGGAAGTGAATTCCACTCCAGTATCTCTAACCATTTCAGATGTGCAGACAGATCGCGGAACTGTGCAGCCAGAGCGTTGGTGATGTGATGGCCCAGCTTAAAGCGGAGCCGTACGGATCACTGGCCGGAATATACAACATCAAGACCCACTTGCTCCAGATGCAGGCGATCTCGGCCACCGATCTGCTCTGGACGAGCAATCCAGTCGACCCGAGACCGGTGACCCCGCCTGAGTATCACGGGGAATACAATCAGAAGGTCTACGCCAATCTTATAATTAGCTTTTCTTTACTGGGGGGAAAATCCTCATAGAACTTGCCCGGCCACACAGAGGGGTGGCGGCTGGCGGTACGCTAGTTTTGTATCGGCTAATAAGCTTAAGGTAACTACTTCTACACTTTTCACGAGGTTTGTGGAACTTGTTTTTTTTGTATCTCGGGGCAAAATTCTGCATAGGACCATTAGGGACGCTGTGAGGGCAGCGACCCTGGTGTGTCACACTCCTACTGACTAAAACCCCCGGGGTGTCCCTCTGATTGCTACACCTGGGCCTGGGAAGCCAAATTCATCCAGACACCCAGGGAACAAAAAGCCTTGTTGAAGCTACCTCTCTGGGAGGGGAAGGAGTAAAGCCCACCCCTCCAAAACCTCTCTCCTAGGCGGTGCGCCGGACACCGTGCAACGACTTTGTGGGCACTGTAATCAATGCTCCACGACCTCGCCGTGCCGCGTCCATGCGGGCAGGATCTTGGGGGGTAAGCGCTCCCAACCCCTAATATTTGACTATTTTTTTTATTCTGATTAGGCACAGTGACTGCCTCGTATAATAAACTCCTGCCGTCAGTCGTCGCGATCTTGCCGGCCTGTACAATTATCTTTTAACGCTTCGCTTATAAAACCCATATAGAACTATAGGACGAATGCACGCGGTCGCTGGAAGACCATTCCACAGTCAAATGACCCTACACAAAGGCAAGACTAAAGAACTTCTTAGTTCCAGTTGATATAGAAGTTACCGTAAAGCTGTGGCATCGCTATGTCGACCAACATACACCACGACAGAAGATCTCTAGTCATATGAAAATCTGGATATACACAAACTAATCCCGAAACGCAACAAGCCGAAGCGAGTCACTATGACGATCTTTATACTTGTGTACTGTGACCACCATAGCCGTCTACAGGCACACCAGAATGTCGAGGCAGTATAAAAGCAAAATCAGTAGTATTGTTTTGGGAGTCGAAGCTGCTCGCGTCCACAGGCTTTACCCTAGTTTCCCTACACGTGACTCCTGGGTGGTGCTAAACGAGTAGCAGCGAGGTGGTAGGGCGTCGGTGCCCGTCTGGATCGCGACCACAGTACATGGGTGTAAAGCCCGTCATAGTGACCAGTTTCGGCTTGTCGCGTTTCGGGATCAGCTTGTGTATATCCAGTAGCTCATATGCCTAGAGACCTTCAGTCGTGGTATATGTGGGCCGACATGACGATGTAGACTATCAATGGATATTTATCCTTTGATAGTCGTTTTCGTTTTTGGACTACACTGTACTTACCATCAGGTACTCTGTAGTCACTATGTCGAGCCAGTGTAAAAAAAAAGTATTAACAATCTCATGGCTTGTTAACAGAGGGTTGAAAGAACTGCCACACCACCTCAAGAGCTCTCAAAGGTTATCCAAAACGGGAAGAGTTTCCAAACGAGTCCAAGCCAAAGACCCAGTACCGGGTACGGCTTGCGATCTCCGCTGTACAAGGTTTACGACAACGGCGACTGTCCAGGAGCCAGGTTGCCGAGTATAGAGGAGCACACGATCGATGCAAGCGAAGTCAAGGGGGTCAGGAGGTATCTCAAGCCGCCCTGCATCAGAAAAGTCAGTTTGGAGGAAGAGAGGCCCAGGGTAAACAGCTGTTCTGTCAGGACCGGTGATAAGCCGGAGCTTTACAGGAAATCTGGTGAAGGACTACCCAGGTACAGACATTTATGTAGTCTATTGACTTGAGAGTATAATTCACTAGTGAAGTTATTATAAATACTTTAACGGGTCTTATGCGCGATTCACTTTTAATTATAGCTTGACGTTTCGACCTGGTTATACAGGTCATGATAACGGGTAGACTGAGGTGTCGCGGAGTTTTCGAAATGGGGGAAAGACCTCGTTTTATGTCGCCTTGTAAATATGCTGATACCGTAACTGCTGTGATTGAAACTATCCAGAATAAACGAGGATTGAGAAAGTAATTTCCCGCTCCTGAAGAAAAATTAGATGACTGCCCGAGTTAAATTTTTTTGAAGTAAAGAATACAATTTCAGTTGGAGACTCAGCGGTGTGTCCACGCAACCCAGGATCCTATTGCAAAGCAACGCGACCAACATAAAGAGAGCCTCGCTTGGGTAAAAACTATTTCGATAATTTATTTTTAACATAATTATTTTCTATACTTCTTAATTACACACATGAAAAAAGTCTAAGCAACATGTACTAATTTGAATTTTAGAATGTTTTATACATAACGTTTGTTGTTTATAATTTAAATAATAATAAAATTATAAAAAGATATCTATAACGCGGGGGAGGGGTATACTTAGATCGTTCGCGCATTACGGTATATACCTCTTTCCCCTCACCTCTCGGTGGCCCGCGCCACAGATCGCCGCGCAAGCATCGTAGCCCGTCCGCCGTTCGTGTTGCGCGCGTCCTTTTCTTTGTTTGTTTTTATATATTTTATAACGTGTACGCTCGGACTGTGTTTGCAAATAAACAATCGAAAACAGAAGAACCCCGTTCCAATTAATATCCGTTAGATATCTCTAAATTATTTCTCAGGCGGTTACCATCGGCTGACCTCTAGCAATTATTAGTATACATTGCCCTTGCCGACTAGTTGCACACAGTTTGCTATTGCAAACGTCAATTATAATTCCCTATAAGCCCTTTGCATTTATATACGGTCAAATGACGTCGATCCATGACGTAAAATTTTATTTCAATAATGAAAAATGGTACTTAATAAATTTAAATTAGCAAAGTAAACACATTTAAATTCGAATAAATCCATTTATTTTTAATTTTATGAAAAACAAAATAAATCGAAAAGTTCTCTTTACTACCAGCCAGTAACTAATCTGGAACAAAAACATATATACCTATTTATCGCTGATAAGAAATGATTAGAATAATTAAACAATATAATTTAAAAAAAAATAACATGTAGCTTAGACTTTTTTGATGTGTTTATAAACGTGAAAAGAAAAATAAATGTGCCAAGAAATTATTAAATTGAATGACCATTTTACGTATTTATTAAAAATTTGTGATTTAGATTAATGACTGTTATATTTTTTAATTGTTGTAACGTTTAAAAACTATTGAATGGCATTTTGGATAGATAGCCCATAAAAACGTTTACTGGTGGGTCTTATTTTTTATATATATTTTTCTTTTAGAAATATCGTGAGTCCGCATTCTTCTTCGAACAGCCATTGCAAAAGTGAGCGAGCTATTCCAGTGAGTATTAATTTTTTTTAAATCATTGAACGACTCTTTTAGGGACCAACTTCACTAGGATATATTTCATGGCGTAGTTCGCGTCAGGCAGACCAATTTAAAAGTAACTCTTAAAAAAGTAATCATACTAGACTAAAGAAGTCAAGTAAAATTATTCTCTTGCATAATATTAATTTAGTAAATGAAAAACTACTCTTATCGTCGCGAAATCGACTTGAGTTGATCAGAAAGAGCTTCATGTCTATATATATTGTACAAAGGTACTGTGGCGGCATTAGTTCCACCCTCCCCCTTCTACCATAATTTAACGAGACGCCGTGCTGGTTTGGACCCTTTTGTGGTTGACATTCCTGCTGCTCGCACTAAGCGATTTGCCTCCTCCTTTTTGCTGCGAACCGCGAAGGAGTGGAACTCGCTTCCTGCGTCAGTGTTCCCGGCATCTTATGACATGGGAATCTTCAAACGTCGAGTGAATCGGTATTTGCTGGGCGAACGCGCTCACTCGTCGGCCTCATCATCACTTTCCAGCAGGTGAGATTGAGGTCAAGCGCAAGCCTGTATGTAATAAAAAAAAATTATGCAATTAAAATTAGATTAACAAATACTAAAAAACTATTTTTTAAATGTTAGAAGAACACGCGAAGGCTAAATAAGGGCTACGACTTACTGTTGCACACGGACTGTATGGGGTAACATTTTTTTTTATCAAGGGATAATCCAGCATAGGACTTTCCGGTCACCTTAAGGATGACGACTAGATTTGTGTCAGACTCCTATTGACTAAGTCTTACTGGGTATTCCTATCGCGCCGCGGAAAACAGGCTGTGGGTCCAAACTACTCAACTGCCACAGTATCGGCACGCGGACGGCCTTCTCAGGCTTCCTCAGATTATTGAGAGTGGGCGGAGTCTTCTACCTCCAGAAAACCGTTGTTATGGGCGGTATGTGGAAAGTCCACCCGCTAAAGAGCCTAATTTTCTTGGTCTACTTTGCCGTATGGCCAGAGTGGATGTAGCCGCTCTGTGCCTGTCGGCCTCCTGTTTCAGTATTAGTTAAAAATAGATCTATCGGCGAACAACTTACACCTATTTTAAAATTAATATTAATGTGGTATATTTTACTTTGTTTTAGATATATATAAATTCATAATAATTATTACTTTCTTATATTAGTAAAAGACATGTATTTTTCAGAATAAAACAATATTACAAAAAAAATTAAGATAAGCCATTTTGATTGGTCCGATAAATAAAAAAAAAATAACAATTTGTTATTTTGTTAAATTATTTATGAAATCATTTTGACCGATGTCGCATCGATGAGTGTAATCTCTCCTTTAAAAAGTGAAAGCATGCGATCTGATTTGAAAGGGTAATTGAATCATTGTGGTATTGTAAATATACTGACAAACATATCCATCGACTGTGGGTAAAACTATTGTTTTGAACGATTTTAATTGAGGCTGTTTTTTTTTCTTTTCCAGGTTAGTTTGTACTCGATGAGAGGTTTGAGTAAAGAAACAACGCATTTACAAAGACTCCGAAGAACTGCACCGACGAAATAAAGTATAAAAACTATAAACCCTGCCACACATAGCGGCACACGGTTATCTGCGTTTGTTTATCGGTACACCAATGAATGTTTTGTATGTGTATTTACAGTTTAAATATATTTTTAAAAGTTTTTCAATTTAAATTCCAGTTATTAATTAGTTTTTAATACATATCGTATTTTGTTTTCTGCCATATAACAATGAAATGATGCTTTTTTGGCTTTAACGAATTCCACGAGAATGATAATGTGAATTATTTACAGATACTGGCATCATAGGATAGCTTTTTTTATTGAATATTTCTGCATTTATTCAAAGTTTTTATGTCAATCTACAAAACAAGAAAAAAAAATATAGGAGTAATAAAAAAATCTTCTGAAAAAGAATAGTCGTATATCAACGTTTTTGACTCATGTAGTCTGTGCGCCGCAATTAGTCGAAACCTTTACTTAGTTTTCTCAAGTTTTTGTAATTTTTTTTTATTTAAATTGTTTACGTCTTTGTTAAAGTAACTTTAAGTGAATAAACGCTACCACCGCGCGAGGATGTTGTGAATATTTTTAGATTTAATATATATGTATAATATTTATGGTTTTATTTTAAAATCGCTTTAAAAGCGACGAGATGCTGATAATTTTAAGTTATTATTGCGTAGCGATTTCTATAGCGTCTGGCCTGTTCATATCAATGGCCCCATATGTCATACGTTAGGTATTTCTGTATTAGGGTACGATGGGGCTGACATACGTACACACGTAAAAGTGCCTTAAATAAAAAGAATAAAAAAATAATTCTTTACTCTTTTATATCCTTTGTTTTATATTTCATGTCTTCTTTATTCAATACCAATGACGTCACGAGCATTTATTCTACCATTCTATGTTAATTTATGTTGATGTTTTATATAATTGTAATAATAATATTACCCGCTTATGATCACGTGAACCCGAACTTATGTTATACTCTATATTTGTATTTTTATTTTCTCTATTACATTTAGTTTATATTTTATAATGTTTTTCATCATCGCAATAGTATTGTTAATCTATGATCACGTGATCTAATGGTTTGTCACAGTAGCTCCGGGACTATTTAACGTAGTACAGGAGTCTGCAAATCATAGCACAAGCAGATTACAAGCACCATCATCATCAAGTTACAGCCATTGTACACCAGGAACTAACGTTAAAATATAAACTCATCAAAGAAAAAAATAGCTTACTACAACTACAAATCAAAAGTTAAAATAGTAACAACTAATTATAAACTGTGTTGGGACCGAACAGTAGCGTTCATTCCATAGATATATGCAACCATTGCATGCCCTTATGATAAATAAGTCTGGAATAAATTGCTCAAAGTTAAACTAAAAAAGGGAACCATTTATATTCATAACTATTATAATATTCACGACATCTATCGTTTCATGAAAGTAATATAATATTTACTATCTTAATATGATATTCAAATTAATTACGCGAATTCTGCCTACCCTCTTCAAATACCTTATGCACGTCACTGGGACCGAATCATCATCACAGATAAAACAATACACCATAATAGACCGGACATTACATGACAAAAGAAACGAAGTTATTAATCTCATAGATATAGCTATACCCATAGATACCCATACACTTTACGTTTTTTACAATTAATATGACTGCATTTTGCTCATCTATGTTTTAAACACTACAGAATCCCAGATTGTATACACATTTATGATTTCTTAATGTTTTAAATTGATTTAATCATGATTACAGAGAGAATTAAAATTACGACTACATTTTGTAATCGTTCATCATTAATCAGATTACAATTTGCCCATCTCTGGCTATACCAAATGCACATAGCACCACATTAACTCAAATAAAACAGTCCCCCTTTCGGGTCAGACAGGATATTGGTTACACTGTTTATACTGAGAGCCTGGGAGCACTGACCGGTGCCGGACGTGCAGGACGCGCAGGAGCCGTCCGGCGGGCGTCAGTGGAAGGGCATGTGTCCGGGGTTGGCCATCGCGGCCATGCGCATGTAGGTGGTGTGCGCGCGGCCCAGCGGCGGCGAGTCCCCGGCCACGAACTCATTCTTGAACACGGCCACGCACTTCCACTGGTTCAAGTATTGCACTGGAAGGTTACGTTTTTTTTTTAATTTGTGTATTCGATGCTGCTCCCATAGCTTTATGCCATGGCTTTAGTTTACAGTTTGTATATACTGGAAGGTTACGTTACATTGGTCAGTGGAATCGGCCTTTTTTTGGGTAGCCCGGGTGAAAATCCTACAAAGGATCATCAGGGCAGCTGTGAGGGCAGCGATCCTGGTGTTTCAGACACCTACTGACTAAAAACCCTGCCTGGGAAACCAAATTCGTCCAGTCACCCGCAGAGCCAGTGGTGTCGGCCTTGCAGTAGACTAGAGGGAGTTTGTTCTCTGAATGAGAGGGAGTCTGTGAGCAGTCTCCGATGTAACGCCTCACAGAGAGGTCTGGAGAGGCGGACTCTTTAGACCTACCTCTCTCAGAGGAGCCTGAACAGGCTATGCGCTCCCCGGTCAACGAGGAGAACAAGGATTTTTTTTTATTTTATTTTTTTACACTGGCTCGACATAGTGACTACAGAGTACCTGATGGTAAGTACAGTGTTGTCCAAAAACGAAAGCGACTATCAAAGGATGAAAATCCATTGATAGTCTACATCGTCATGTCGGCCCACACATACCGCGACTGAAGGTCTCTAGATATATGAGCTACTGGATATGCACAAGCTGATCCCGAAACGCGACAAGCCGAAACTGGTCACCATGACGGGCTTTACACCCATGTACTGTGGTCGCGATCCAGACGGGCACCGGCGCCCTACCACCTCGCTGCTGCTCGTTTAGCACCACCCAGGAGTCACGTGTAGGGAAACTAGGGTAAAGCCTACGGACGCGAGCAGCTTCGACTCCCAAGCTTCGATTTCCAGGTCAAGTAGTGATTAGAGGGATACCCCGGGGGTTTTTAGTCAGTAGGAGTCTGACGCACTGGGGTCGCCATTCTCACAGCGGCTCTCATGGTGCTATGCAGGATTTTCCGCCGTATTACTGAAACATGGTTAAGTCTGAGGGGACTGCAGCTTAGACCGTGCTCCGTAGGTGTCGTGTGTGATCTTACGCACCATTTGGCAGCGGGGAGGTGACAAGTTTTTTTCTTACTCTGAATCGGCACAGTGGTCCAGCCGTATCTGGTGGTAGGCATGGTACAGCCAACAGGCTAAAACCACCGAGAGCTGCGAAATAATAGCCATCGATAGTCGCAGCGATCATGCCGGCCTTTACTTTAATACACCAATATCATAAGACGTAGGCTACTGTGCAACGCTGTCAGCTGTCACGAGCGAGCTTAACACGCCGTTTTACATATAAATGTATACAGAGCGGCACATTGCGACCACACAGTCGCAGCCGGGACGCCAGAATCAGAACTGTACCTTTAAACTGCCATTAATTCAGCTGGAATATAGCTTTAACTTCGTTTTTTTATTGTGACTCTGAAACTTTTGTAACCAATTGCTACCTTTTGAAACTGATCGAATTGTGATACATTGTATCAGAAGTGGGATTTGAACTAACGCCCTTATTAAGAACTTTGTGAACTTTAATCTTCATAACAAGTCCAGGGACTCACTTTTCCACAGTCTGACGCAGCTGTCGTCGCCGGAGGAGGCGAGTAGCGTGCCGGTCACGTTCCAGGAGACGCGCCACACGCACGAGAAGTGCTCGTCGAACGCGGCCATCACCTCGCTCTTGAAACGCACCGGGACGCCGTTCGCTGTACTACTGGTCTCGCTGGACAAATTGAATATCACAATCAGCTTCGTCGAGCGTCTGGTGACAATCAGCGCTGGACGGCGCGTACCAGCGTCACTTAGCAGCCTAGGACTCGCTTAGCCGAGTGCTCTTTGAGATTGATGATAGCACACAGGATACATGACGTGATAATGTGTATTGTTTATTTTTTTTGTATTATTATTATTTATAGGCGGAAACTTCACCGCAATCACACCTGGTGGAAGGTGAAGATGCGTCTGACGATGGCCCGCGTCCGCCCAACAAATACCTAATTACTCTATTCTCAAAAGCTTCCAAATCCAATTCCAATTGTGGAAATATGTTCGCTGGATGCATATTGCACTCCCTAGCTGTCCGCATAATGAATGCAGAAATGAATCTTTTTTTATCTAAACGTGAATGCTGTGTGTTGTATCTTAATCCCACTTCTGAACATGAGCATAGTATAGGCTGTGTTTATAAATCTATATATTACAATTTGTCTGACAATTAGGCTAGCCCATCAGTTAAAGGTCGCTCAACGTGCGATGTAACGAGCGATGTTGGGCATTTCCTTGAAGGGTAAAGTCCGAAATGAGGTTATCCGACAAAGAATCAAAGTTGTCGAAATAGCTCTCCGTATTAGCATGCTGAAGTGGCAGTGGGCGGGTTAAATATGGCGAAGAACCGGTGGTCGTTATAGCAGACCGGGTTTTTTAGTGTAGACCGCAAATCGGTAAGCCCGATGATCAGTGGAAGGTGGTCGTAGAGGATTGGGTAAGAAGAGCTGAAGAGACTTAATGGCATTTATTAGGAAAGGCCTTTGTCAAGCTGTGGACTAGAGTAGGCAGATGAATATATATATATATATATATATATATATATATTAGCTGTCCCGGCAGACCTTGTTCTGCCCTATTTCTCTAAAACAAAGTCACATTGTTTTTTTTAATGTTAATAGCTATTGGCCTGTCGGCTGTTTTTTGAAAATTGTTTGAAGGAACCTGGCCTTAATGCTATATGTATAAAAATTGACAAATATTGACATTAATATTTATACGTCACTCAATAATTGTTTTGCCTTCCCGAAACCCGTCCACTAACATTTAAACTTTATGGTGTGGTATTAAAGTTCAAAATGACTTATAACGAATTTTTTGTATGAGAATACAGAAAAGTGTTACTTTTAGACAGTTGCAGGGAATTTTTAAAATTTTTCTCTCCGTAATAACCTTCCTCAGACTTCCTCAAACACAACAAAAAAAAAACAGCCAATTCGGTTCAGCCGTTCTCGAGTTTCGCGCTTATCAAGACATTTTGCGATTCATTTTTATATATATATATATATATTTTGTAAATTTGATTGGTACGATTAGTAAGGACGTATTTAGGTACCACATGGTCACCGTTGATGGAAAACATCGTGAGGAAGCCGGCATGTGATCTAATAGAAATGTCACGTGTACTAGTGCTGTGAGAACGGCGATCTGTTGCGCTACTGGTCACGGCTCTGGGCATATTGGCATATAAGCACAAAGTTGATACAGCCACTAAAGTATCTCTGCGTACTCCGACATAGCGTGACGATAGATTGTTATAACAAATAGGCCGTGGGTAGGCGTTTAGCCGTGGTAGCTGCCGGCAGAATAGAATAGCATCCCCCTCTTCTTGCTAAGGTGTCGTAAAAGGCGACTAAGGTATCTCTTTAACACCGCAATTCAACCAGGTGTTCAGAGAAGGACAACTCGACCAAACCTGCATCCCGCTCCCACCCGATCGTACTGGTTCTCCATTCCATCGGGCCTGAGGGAGCTCGGACGAGAGAGTGCTTTTCTGGCAGCGCGTCCAGTTATGCACTTAAATATCTCCTGCGCAATTGGCTGTTTTCGAAAACTGGGCCTTGATTTTCTTAATCGGCGTTGAAACAGTCGCCGTGGCCGAATCCGGCTAGGACATCATCATCATGACAAATAGGATACTTACGCGATAGGTTCGATTTTGATGATCCTGACGTCCTTCGTTGCGACTGCTAACATATGGAACGAGCGCCCGAGGTTTGGGGCAAAGGCGATGTCATTCACTGGCTCCTGGACTGAAGACAGGCATTCTGTTCGAGTCCAGCGGCGCGAACTGTCGCTGTATCTGGTGATACAAATGCTGACTGATTTACATGACAAAAGAACATATCAGTCCCATTGTGCGCTATACTACGTCCTTACATCCTAGGGGAGACGAGCCGTTCCTCTTTTTCTCCCACCTTTTAAACGAACAAACCTCGGAGTCAACAGTGCTTTGTGTAGATTGTCTCGGGCCTACAATCTTCTTGGAGATTCGGTTGATTTGTTTGCGGATTCCATGCCGAGATTCAGGGTAAAAGGTCTTCGGGTTGTTGAGAGATGCACAAACGAATAACTTGACATTAATTACCATTAATATAGTATTAACAAACAGGCCGCTCTGACGCATAGATGGGCAAAATGTAATCAGATTAATAAAAATGATTAACGATTACATTTTACGTTTTTTACCATTAATATGACTGAATTTTGTTCATTTATGTTCCAAACACTACAAAATCCCAGATTGTATACACATTTATGATTTCTTAATGTTTTAAATGGATTTAATCATGTTTAGAGAGCAAGAAAATTAAAATTACGACCACATTTTGTAATCGTTCATCATTAATCAGATTACATTTTGCCCATCTCTGCTCTGACGTATGTTGTTGTGGATGCCATAATAGGAACTGTACATTTTTGATTTTAATTGTGTATATGAGTTGTGTAAATGAATTATTGTACCGGGCCACTGGCAACCCTATTAAGAGTAAATAAATAAATAAGTTGCCAATGAGTAAGCGTCACAATCTGGCACAGCAGTTTGGCTTCACCGGACAAAGGATCTGTTAACCCTTAATAACCCAGAGTTTTAATTTTGATACCAATCTTTTAGACCGAAAGTTCACATTACTATTAGTTTTTATGCCTGAAGTATCAAAATTGATACCTGTTTTTTTTTTAAATAAATATGTAAAATAAATATTATGATTTTTTTAGCTATTTTTCCCTTCATCTAGACACTCCAGCAAACAAAGTAATATTAAAAAAAAAACACTTTCGTAAATCAGGCTACTAAGGGTTAAAATGTCGTGCCATGCTCCGAGCTATGCTAGCTATTTAGTGACAGCTACGTTATACATCCGTAAAACATTATATTTCATTCGATACATTCGTTTAAATGTTTTATACAGTGTGATCGTATTTCTGTAAATGCATTCGCAACGCAAGAGAAAATCCTATTGAGAGGCAACATTACATAAATACAATAAAAATAATGTGTTTCAAGTCAAACAATGTTAGAGACAAAATGCGCACGATCTTGATTTTTACTTCGAGTCACTTAGTTGTTTTTAATTTGACACATGTATATTTAAAATTCTTAATACGGATTTTTATTCAAAAAGTTTGCAAACACCGACTACGTCATAACTATTCAAACATAATTATACAAAAAAAAAAAACACAAATAAAACGTTCGGTTTGGTTTGGTACGAATTTATAATTATATTTCTTCGTTCCTGGCCAAAATTTCATTTGTATACAAACTATTTTTTTTAGTGAGACCGTATTCCATACAATAATGCACATTCTCTTTTATTTATTCTATTGGATCCCGTCGATTCAATTACCGCGGCCCTTGCGACCGCCGATCCTATCAACAACGAGGTACACACAAGCACTCGTCACATTCCGAGACACCGGCGTCGCCGGCGGCGCCGACGACGACGATTAAGGATAGGTCCGTCAACTGTTGTTTAAATAACGCAGTTTCACTCCGACGCAGCCTTGAGTTTCTTTCGGCGTTTCTTCTCAAGGTAGTCGCTTCCGAAACGCTGGTAGATCACCGTTAGGTTCGTTTTTTCAACTGGCCGGCCGCCCAAGTCGAGGTCCGTACCCACAGGGATGCCCTTGCGTAGTCCAACCCATAAATTTCGCTGGCTGAGCGCCCTCTGCGTTCGCCCACCAAGCCCGGTTTTGTTGTGAAGGTCTTTCCCAGGCCACCAACGTTGGACATGCCGAAAAAAAAAATATTTTATTTGAATTTCTAGTAATCTTGGTTTGATTGGGCGACGGGAATTCAAAACGGAATCGGCAAATGAAAATAGTGGTCTTACTCGTAAATGAAGACCTTTCCATTGCACGTGGCTGCCTTGTCTGCGGGCACATTCGCTGCTGCGTTGGTGGTGTTGGGCTCGTCGCTCCCCACGGCAAGCATCGGTGGGTTTCCCACTCTGTAAAAACCCAAAGCAATGTTTTTTTTTCATTTTGGGAGTCGAAGCTGCTCGCGTCCGCAGGCTTTACCCTAGTTTCCCTACACGTGACTCCTGGGTAGTGCTAAACGAGCAGCAGTGAGGTGGCAGGGCGTCGGTGCCCGTCTGGATCGCGACCACAGTACATAGCCATAGCGGTGTAAAGCCCGTCATAGTGACCAGTTACGGCTTGTCGCGTTTCGGGATCAGCTTGTGTATATCCAGTAGCTTATATACCTAGAGACCTTCAGTCGTGGTATATGTGGGCCGACATGCCGATGTAGACTATCAATAGGTTTTCATCCTTTGATAGTCTCTTTCGTTTTTGGACTACACTGTACATACCATCAGGTACTCTGTAGTCACTATGTCGAGCCAATGTAAAAAAAAAATCCATTGGAAATCCTTATGCATCTGTAGCTTGAGGGAACACGGTGGCCCCGCCAGAGGGCGGGTTCAAAATAAGCTATAATATTCCACTAGGATCCTTTTTTAAATTAATTAATGCAAATATGACTGTACCAACAGCGTCAACCACGATGTTAGTTTAGTGCTTGCGTTCAAATGGTTGCCTGGTTTAAGAGATAACAAGAAATATTCAATATTTAAAAAAGCTTGTTAAAAAGTCCATTAAGCCAGCGTTTTCAAACTTCGGAAGAAAACATACATTATGTTTTGAAAACCCTGTTCGACCCGTAAGGGGCATATTGGTGACATGATAACATTACCGAAATACATCAGGTAATTGTATTATTCGGGAAAATTAAGTTATCGTCACATAAAATCGAAGGAATTGATTTATTTTACATGCAAACTAAGCTTGGATTATTTACAAAAATCAGTTTAACTAAAACGATTAACTTAACACGTTCACGCCGGCGTGTACCACCGGTGGCTCGCGCTTGATTGTGCCATCAGGCGGCGTGTACCACCGGTGGCCCGCACTTGATTGTGCCATCGGGCGGCGTGTACCACCGGTGGCTCGCGCTAGACCGCCTCATCAAGCGTCGTGTACTACCGGTGTTTCGCATTCGATTGTGCTATTAGACACTGATAATTTAACGTACATACATAAAAACGTTTATTTTGAATAAAACATATATTTAATAACGCATTATAAATATAACTTTTGCTCAATAACTTATAATATTATAAATGTATCTTAAAATCAATAAAATTAACAAAATAATTCAATATTATTTTATTTGTTACTTATTGATTTATTATTTTTTGTGTAATTTGTTGAACATCTTTTGTTATTTTTACCGGCATAGATCTCTGATCAGGATATAAAAACAACACGAGTTACACAATTTGCAAAGTAAGCACTCAATGTATAATACTACTGAAGAAACAAGAAGCGCGTGCAAGCCTGAACACGCGAAATTAGCGCGCCGCCAGATGAAGCGCGACATAGATTTACGCGCCGCCGGGTGGTGCGTCAAATGAAAAATTCCGCCGGCGGGAACGTGTTAAATAAAATCTAACATCGTTACCGAGTAGTATCTTCACGGTAAGACAAAGTTTTTATAACATACGTTTTTATAAGTTTTTTTAACGTATATAATAAGGTGGCAAGGTACTCACCTAGACAAAGATGGATTCCAGGATAAACAACTGATTGATACTTTTGTTGGAATTTCGTGCTGTAAAGTCCACTGCGCTAGATTCATGACATCCGGAGCTTCGTATATCCTGAAAAAATATTATAAAGTGAATTTACCACACCTGATAGTAAGCTTGGTGCAATCCAAAAAACGACTATCCACAGTAAAGAAAAACCTATCGATAATTGTAATGCATAAAGGCCTGCACAAATATATCTCCACGCTTCATTTAACACGTTTACTACCAGCGCCGCATATATGCGTCGTCTCAGTTCATGTATTTGAGCCCGCCGCCGCAAATGAGCGGTGTATTTACTTTTTCAGTTTATTACAAATCCTTATACTTATTTTTCTCCGAAACAGTTAGAATAGATGCAGACTGACCTTGGTCTTTTTTTTTACACTGGCTCAACATAGCGACTACAGAGTACCTGATGGTAAGTACAGTGTAGTCAAAAAACGAAAGCGACTATCAAAGGATGAAAATCCATTGATAGTCTACATCGTCATGTCGGCCCGCATATACCACGACTGAAGGTCTCTAGGTATATGAGCTACTGGATATACACAAGCTGATTCCGAAACGCGACAAGCCGAAACTGGTCACAATGACGGGCTTTACACCCGTGCATTGTGGTCACGATCCAGATGGGCACCGACGCCCTACCACCTCGCTGCTCGCTGGTCTGGAGATAATTACGTTTTTTATATAAATATAATATTAAAAAATTCAATGCCATTTAAAGTCATTATACGAAAAAATTCCATGGGCTGTGGTTGGAGATTTTTTTCTCAAGCGCCGGTAGCGGACGTGTTAAAAGACAAAATATCATAGAAAGGTGGGAACACGCTCGCCGGAAGACCATTCCACAGCTCTAAGATTCGGCTGCAGTAAGAGTTAGAGAACTTTTTAGTCGTATACTAAACTAGCTGATCCGGCAAACGTTGTATTGCTATATAAGGTTTTGTAATATCTTCTAAGATATTCATTGAAATTAAGTGATGTCAAAGACAAATTTGTTCACAATTAAATACTCTTAATCAACAACACATTTATTTGGATAAAGATTAATACGTTAAAATATTATTACGTTGATACAACTCTTATCAAATAATGCATTAATTTCGACCAAATTTGATTACCATAAAAACGGTTCTAGTGATTTAATCTTAAAAGATAGACATATACTGTCGCGGACATTTTTTTAGATCATTTCAAGAGGAATAATTCTTTCTTACATATATTTTTGGTATCTTGAACCGTTATTGCAGCGCACGCAATGGAAGCCCTCAAGGATGAATAATTTTCCCCGTTTTTTTTCACATTTTCCATTATTTCTTGGTTCCTAATAATTGCATCGCGATGTTATATAGCTTAAAGCCTTCCTCGATAAATGGTCTATTCAACTCAAAAAGAATTTTTTAAATTCGAACCAGTAGTTCCTGAGATTAGCGCGTTCAAACAAACAAACAAACTTTTCAGCTTTATAATATTAGTATAGATATGTGTCATCATATAACTGTGACGCCGTAAACCCGCGCGCGTGGTTCTACTATGGAAGAAAGAGGGTAGAACAAGGTTAAATAACTCTTCAGAACACTTTTTATCAAAAAGTATGTTATTAAACAAAAATGTATCTAATTTTTTTTTCGACGTCATTAGATTTTGTACAATTACGCCAAAAATACTATTACTATTGCTTTGGTGTTTACTTGAGTGTGGCTGTGGTAGTCTAGAGGACACGGGACTGGTATCCATGCGTGACAACGCGAATTGTCTTAGATTCAATTCCCGCGTTTCTGGATCAGCTTCAGTTGCGGTATATGTGGGTATTTAAGCCGTGGTGGCTGCCGGCAGAATAGAATAGCACCCCCCTCTTCTTGCTGAGGTGTCGTAAAAGGCGACTAAGGTATCTCTTGAACACCGCAATTCAACCAGGTGCTTAGAGAAGGGAAAACTCGACCAAACCTGCATCCTGCTCCCTCCCGATCGTACTGGTTCTCCTTTCCATCGGGCCTGAGGGAGCTCGGACGAGAGAGTGCTTTTCTGGCTGCGCGTCCAGTTATGCACTTAAATATCTCCTGCGCAATTGACTGTTTCCGAAAACTGGACCTCGAATTTCTTAATTGGTGTTGAAACAGTCGCCGTGGCCGAAACCGGCTAGGACATCGTCATATGTGGGCCGGCAGAATGACCGGGACTTAATATATTTTCGTCCATTGATAGTCACTTTTGTTTTTGGACTGCACTGTACTTACCATCAGGTGCAATATAGTCAGTTTGTCGAGCCAGTGTAAAAAAAAAGAAGTTGTGATGGTTAATGATATATATATATATATATATATATATATATATATATATATATATATATATATATATATATTTTTTTTTTTTTTTTCTGGTATCAAATTATATATGGTTATAAAATTAACATCAATCGTTAAACCTTTTTTGTAGAGCGTTAAATTCTCTACAAAAATAATGACTGGGTATTGCAATACGATATATCGTTCATTAGTTATAGGAATTAAAAAAAAAAAAAAACTTTTGTCCTGTGTTATTTGTATGGGAAATCGAAAAGTGCGATGCGGACAACATAAATATTAATATTAAGGGCTCATATTTTCAGAGGCCTATTTTGGCATTAAAACGAAACTTTTGAGCGTGGTTCCGAGAAAAATTTTTTTTTTTTAAAACGCCCTAACATATATAATGTGTAGGACACAGAGTCAATACATGTTCAGCTGTGAATTGTACCTTGTCTCCAAACTTAACTTGAGACCACAGTTCGCCATCATCATGATAATTAACCATTACCTTATAATACCATCAGCAGAGCACGTGACCAGCAATAATCCTAAATGTTTTGGCCCAAACTTAACATCTGTCACTGATGTTCTGGAATCTACAAGATTTGAACGTTTCAGCCATGTCCTCAAACCTTTTTCTGAACCTGACGCTGCTGTGTCTCCTGAAAACGTTTTAAATAATCAAAAATATGTGTAACTGCAGGACACAAGCACACATCAGTTGTTTCAACTGCTTGCCTGATAATACATAAATGTAAATCTATTTATGTTTATACATAATATATGACAAAATTATTAAACATTCATTTTCCATTTATACTTTTCACGTAATATGACTATCTATCTATCATCACACTAAATCCCTATTGGTGTAGGCAGAGAGAACGGAATGCTACTTTCATTTTGCAACTCTTTCGCTTTTTTTTTTTGATAGCCCAGGGGTAATCCCTAACGGACCTCAGGGGGCGGTGAGGGCTGCCCCCCGGTGTGTCGAACTTGCACCGACTAAAACCCCTGGGGGTGTTCCTTCTTCCCGTCTGACCGGGGCCAGAGGAACAGCGTCATCCTCTTCTCCAACCCTCAGCAACGTCTGGCCTTTTGTAAAGCTGCATCAAGACTCTTTCGCTTCCTTAACATTAATGAACCCCTTTATGAACTCACGTTGATTCCGCACCCTTTTGACATAACCATGCATCAAGTTCTTTTTATTTGGTATGCATAGGTAAGTCTTGGTTGGTATTTCTCTTAAAAACGTCTCGCAACTATGGCAGGTGGAGAAGAAACCAATGATGGAGACCACCAGTCCAACAAATAATTCACTTTTCATACACAAAATATTGAAAAATTAACAAAATATTTTTTAATGTGATCTCACCTACTTCTTCCCATATGGCAGCTGTTCTGTCAAAAGAACATGTAGCAATAACCTGGCCGAACTCTGGATGTGCCCATGTGACTTTCCAAACAGAGCCATGGTGAGCTTTCCAGCTGGCTGTTAACCTCCAGCCCCCTTGTCCATCGGAATCCCACACCTGAAACATTATACAGGGTGATATTATGGTACCCATAAAATTATTTAAACCACAAGTGTTTAATTCTAAAAATAGTAGTATTTTTAATTTTAATGTTAGTCCCGATATAAAAATAATATCCAGATTAATCAGTGGATCAAACAACAAGCCACATACACTTTCTAAGCAGCAGGATTATCAAAATGCGGAATAATCTCCCAGGAGACATAATATCAGCTACAAATGTGATCCAATTTAAAAATCACCTGGACAGTAACTATCTCAATCACAGAAAGAAATAATTTAAAAGAGAAATAGCAAGATACAGCCTGCTATCAGTTGTTTCCAGTGGTTGTTTCATAATAAGAAAATAAATCTGTCAATATATAGCAGGGTTATGGGTTAGTAAAAAAAATATACAGCCAAACTTAAGAAACTTTTTTTTTAAATTGGTTAAATATAAATAAAAAGTAAAGTAATAAAAATAAACTATTGAACACTATTTGATATAAACTTATGAATTAACCAAAAAGTTATCAATACTTTTTACATTTATCAGCTACAATTTGAAATTTACTCTGTTAAAGATTCTCAAAATACCTTGCAAAATTTTGCAAATAGAGAGGTATTTAAGTAAATTAAACCATTTATCCAGTTTCTATAATTAAACAATGGCTGGCTGAGTAATTGGTAATACACTTTTATAAAACAATAAATTCCATAGAAAATGAACATAAAATACGCGCGAAAATATGCAAGTTCTTTACGATATTAACAAATAAATACTACAATTAATATTGACTATTAAACCAAATATCAATATAAAAAAAGTCTTCCTCAAATGTTATTTATTGAAGTATTTATAATAAACCTTTGAAAGCAAAAACACAACAAATAACTAACCTTAACATACTGGTCGCTTGAACATGTAGCCATTCGCTCACCATAAAAATCGTAAGCTACATCGTGAATGAGATCCTTATGGTCGGCGAATATAGTTTGAGATTCAAACAAATTAGTGGCAGTTAATTCTCCCATTACATTAAAAAAATTAAAAACGATTCAATCAACGATAACCTCAATATGATTTTTATTGATAACAACTGTCATAAATAGAGCTGCCAAGAAAAAAAACCTTCTTTTTATAGCCTGGCAAAGTCTGTTTAAAAGATTTATCTGTTTTAAAATGATTTAAACAAATAATGTTGTAAATATATTTTTGTAATTATTGCTCTGAGAAAAAAAGTTTAATAAATAATAAATTTCATTTTTAAAATGGGAACTAAAGTTTTTCCTATACAATATCATAATTTTAAATTATTTAGAACTACAAACATTTTATAAAACTTTATACGTGACTTTTTTAACTTTTAAAGAACAGTTTATTTTTATCAGCATTCACAAAACATGATATATTTCACCTTTTCATGTCTAAACTGATTTTCTTTATAAGAGGAAAATGTTTATTTCATTTTCAGACTAACAATGTCAGACAAAGGATATGTTTGAGTTAATAAAGAAATCTTTTTTACATAATTATTTATTGAGTATGTACACATTTTCTGTATCAATTTATTAACGTAACAAATAAAATATGACACCTTCTTGAACAACATAAAATAGATGTTGCCATTTAACATTAAAATTTCATTTACCTTTACACATAAAAACAAATTTTGGCACAATTTAAGAATATTCTTTTTTTTTTTTACTAAAACTTATTAATATACACACATCACATTTACAATATTCATATTACTAATGGGAATGTTTTTAATTGTTCTGGATTTTTTTTACAATATATATATATATATAACTAAGATTTATAATGTTAATCCAGTCGAAATAAAGTTCACAAAATAGAAATTTATTAGTACTAGTGATAAAAATTTAACATTCCCATGAAAAAATATCTAAACTTCATCTTAAACATTAAATTATTTTCATTAAAAATATTGTATAAAAACAATTGTTTAACTAATAATTATAAACTGGGGCATTTGTTTCTTAATTTTAATATGAACAATTATTACAACATGACACACAAATTTGTGTGTCCTGACTATTCAAATTATCAAGAACAGAAGAGGGTCGAGTAATTAAAAGGAAGTCATGCATAAGACACATTAAAATATTTATAACAATTATTACAAAAAAAAAATTCTCTCATCTATTAGATAAAACTCACAGAAATATTAGAGATTCATAAATGTTTTTTCACACATTAAAGTTATTCATATTATTCAGAGATGGGTAAAATGCAATCAGACTAATTGAATACAAAATTAAATCATAATTTCAATTTTGTTAATCAATAATCATGATTAAATCACTTATAAACATTAATAAGTCATAAATTTGTATGCAATTGAAGAATCCTTAGTGTTATATGCATAGATGGGCTAAATATAATCATAATGGTATTTTATTAATTTGATTACATATTACCCATCTATGATTTTATTGTTCATAATTTTTTTTAAACAAAAACAAAGCTAACAAATTTGCTAGTCCTAGATTAAACACAATAAACCTCTAGTAATTTATTTCTCATGGGGACATTTTAAAAGATAAAGGAGGTTTATATATTATTTTTTCTTATAGTCTTTAGAATATGTTCTGGTTTGCTTTTAATTGATCTATTTCTAAAGCAAGCTTTCTATTAGTTTCTAATAAAGCTTCTTGACTGTGCATCAAATTTTCTACCTTCTCATTCATCCTACACAATTGTTTCTCTAGAAATAATTTTTGTTTGGTCAATGCCATCATGATGTGAAGAAAATAATTTCTATTGTCATCAGCAACATTGGCTAATGTTAGTTTAACAAAATCTTTGAGTTCATCTACTGTCCTATTTTCAATATTTGTGATGCAATTGCTGGAATTAGACTTTTTTATATTTGACAAATTTATGTTTGATCCTCTACCTTCATCTGGTGCTGAATTTGGTATAATAGGTGAAGGGAAATCTAAGTTTTCTGTTGTCCTATATGTTAGTGGTGTTGATGCCTTACCAACATTTTTCTCAACATCTAGTTGCCGGTATTTAATTTCATGTCTGTCACTTTTTTTCTCAAATTCTGATGATTTGTTTGTAATTTCATCAAATTCATTGTTTGTTTTGTCTAAGCCCATCATGATTAAGAAAGAATCCTGTTTGGTTTCACATTGATTGGAACCATCCAAGTTTGTTTTAGGAGGAGTATCAGTAATGAAAAACATATCTGATGTTCTGGTTCGGACTGGTGAGCTGATCTTTGAAGGGGATAGGATATTTTCAGGATCTTCTTTTAGGCTTATATCTGCTGATAATAACTTCTTTCTTAACGGTTGAAAAGCAACTCTGTGTACCTCTTCATCATGACCTTTCAATATTTTTAGAGGGGTACTCATATCTCTTAAATCATATATCAATACAGAACCACTTTTTGTTCCAAGACCTACCAGATTTTCACTGTTAATTGCGAGGCATGTTAAAGTACCTGATGTCTTTATAGTTGAAACTGTATTTTGCAGTCTGATATCATACACATTCATTATTTTATCATAGCCACAGGAAAGCATGACATCTTTATTGATTAAAGAATAAGTGAAATCACTGACAGGAGAAGCATGAACATTCTCAAAGAACACTTTATCTTTATTAGATGTTATATCTCTTAATACTATATGCCCTTCATCGGTTGCTAGTCCGAGTAGAGATCTAGATTCTTGGTGAAACTTCATAGATGAAATACTTTTAGAGCATGTCAGTTTTACTGTCATTAGAGGTATATTAGACACAAGACCGTATATGATAGTATCACCATTTTGCATTGTGGCTGCTAGGCTAGTGTTCTTTGCATTATAACTCACAAAGTTTACAGGATACTGTTGGGCAGGAGACGGGAATGTTTTAGTTATGCTTTTATTTTTGGTGTCCCATATCATGACATTACCACTTTTAGTTCCGATTCCAATGTTACGATGTCCATCACGGTGAAAACTGGCTGACCATAAATCTTTCAGTGGTACATGTTGAAGACTTCGGATGTCATGATCAGCTGCACTTAAAACTTCCACTACACCTTTTGAATTAACCTGTAATTTTTAAATTATATTATATGTGGTAATTTATAAAGAAAAATATTTGTTTTTATGGGGAACTTAATATCAATCTTAGATTTTTAAATGTTACCACATTATTTGAAATGAACAATAATTGTTCAAATAGCATGCATCACACAAAAAACATTACAATTATAGGAATAATATATACAATAGGTGAGCACCTATTAACTAATGTGACTATGTGTTAGCTGGTGTGTTCAACTATCACATATTGTTTACCACTGTGTTGACCATAGATTAATATGATTGAGAGGAGAGCCATCTATCTAGTTTCATTTTTTAAGAATTCATTGACACATCTTTTTGAAATAATTGAGGTACAGATATATCTTCTTCTTGGTCATACATTCCTAGCAGAAAAGTTGTGATCATGGATTGTTAACTAGGTTGGTGACTTTTGGGCCTCCATCTCTGTCTCTAATAAAGGCGCTACGTGTGTATTATATGAGCGAACACTGACATAGAAGACATAATTAAATCTTGTCCAACATCTATCCATAAACATTTACGAAACAATTATTTGACCTTTGCCTTAAGTATATCAACTCTACTTAGAAAAGCTAAAAAGATTCCATAATTTTCGTGTGCTTGAAATAATAAGAAACAAAATCAAGAATAATAAGCAGCGTTTACACAAGTTTAATTTACATGCCTGTAGGTAAAGCTATTTAGAAATTTTAACATTGCGTAAAAAAGTTAATATTTTTTGTAGTGTTTACCTGCAATAAGTATTTACTGTCATCGCTCCAGGATATATCTCGAAGTATTCCATCGTAACAATTATAAAATTTCTTCAAATCCCAATTATTCGTGTCGTGCAATAATAACCGTGAACTTGCGGAAGTAAAATACATTTTTTAATTTAATGAATAACATATACGAATACTTATGCCTGTTTTTTAATTGAAATGAAATATGATAATTCTTTTATGTTTATAATAACCGCATTTAAAACTTATTACTAATGAAAACAACTAAGGAAAACAATAACCGTAAATTTTGACAGTTTATAATTTTCTCATGTCTGAGCTATGCGTTTCAATTTAATCTTCAAAGCTTACAGCGTACATGATTAATTTTTAATATAAAAATATTTATTTAGTACTCTTATTATTGTACTTTAAAATTAATCAATTTTAAGTAAGGACCTGAATTTAACAATAATATTAAAAAAATAGGTCGCGACATGAATTGCGAGTTTTTTTAGATTTTGTTGTGTGTTACCGCTAACTAGTAACCTTAGCTAGTAACTTCGGATAGTATTACTATAATTTATTTCTATAGAAATAAGGATTTTTATATGATTGAGGATTTTTAAAGTAATAATTGCTTAAGGAGTTTTGAAGGTAATTTAAATATAGAAGATAATTTAAAAGTAGCCGTTGGGTTGTGGCAGTCAAGAGCCTACGGCCTACATCGGATGGATTTACATATAAATTAATATAATGGTAAATCGCGAGTCGGTTCTGGATTACTGCTGCTGAGTCGGGACAGTTAGTATCTGAAGCGCGGCTTAAGGTGAAATCTAGGGGTGAAATTAGAAGTTTCAAATACTATATTTTTTGTTTTATTCTCCCCATTGTGGGGAAGGCAAAGGCTTTCCCATGCCAAGCCTGTCACTGTCACATAATTTCCTGTCACGTCTTCCCTCCACATTTTAATATCTGTGACATATTTGAGTGTGTTGTCAACCTTCTTTTCTTGTTTGATGCATCATTTCAGGACGTTTGCACACAACATAAGTGGCAAGAAGGCTATACAGATTGGCGGGATAGCTCAGTGGCCCAAGGGATGCGTCTACTCCGTCTCGCGTCTCCGTCTCAGCGTCTCGCCAAAAAACTATTGATTCCCGATCGCAAAGGTTTAGCCGAGCATTCCATTGCTGCCCAAGCCGAAAACACAAGCCCAGACAATAATTGAACACCCAGCCGACCGCCATAGCCAGAAAACAATAATTATTCAACTAGAGTGCAGAAGAGATGCAACCACTTCGGCGTGTTTTGAAGTTTTGCCGCGAATCCGTACTATAGTTTTTAAGGAAATTTTCTTGTTCATGATTGGCAGCACTTTAACTGTCATATTTGTTTCTAAAATCTGACGTGTTCATTTGAATAATTTTGTTTATTGCTTTGCGGTACTTTACTCTAAGTTTGATTGTTGGGCATTTACTATAATGTAAGTATAATTAATTTATTGTCTTGAAATATACTGTAGAACGATGCTGTTATTACATAAATATATGCTATATTACCGCCCTGAACATAAATAAATTATCGGTACGATTTTAGTCATACAAAACTTTCGGGTATTGTTTTTAAGTAATAACTATTTTTTTTTAAATTCCAGACTATCAAAATAATATATTTAAAACGTACGTGAAACGACTCGAATATTTTGTAACAATAAGTATTTTTAACATTTCAGAAAAAGACCACAAGATGATCACCGATATCCAGTTGGCTGTCTTCTCGAACATTCTAGGAGTTTCAATATTCCTTTTAGTCATTCTTTATCACTACATAAATGCTAATAGTTCAAAATGAAGCAGGTAATATGAATTCAGTACTTTATTGAAAATAGAATATTCATACTTAACCTCAATCCCGTTGGTTATAAGTGCAGTATAGTATGAACTGAGAACACTAAAGACGAGTGTAAAAACCATCATAGTGATTCGCTTTGGCCTATTCACGTTTCAGGATCTATGTGTGTATGTTCAGTTACTCATATACCTAGAGACCTTTAGTTTTGGTATATCTGGGCCGACATGACAATAGAGACTCAATGGATTTTCGTCCTTTGATAGTTGCTTTCATTTTGGACTACACTGTACTTACCATCAGATACACTGTAGTCACTTTAAAAAGCTACTGTAAAAAACATCAGCAAATTTTGTTTCTCTCACTTGAATACTATCATGGAGTGACACAGTGGTGTTTATCCTTTAGAAGCAGATAAAACATTGCTCAATTAATATACATATTAATTTAAAAGCTGATCAAATCCTGATTTTGAGCATCAAAATCCTACATTATCTCAGTCAATATCCACTAATATTGTTAAATGTTCTGTGTAATAATGTATGTATAAGGTAATGGTTTGATTATGCTCCTAGGCACGGTTTCACTCTGACATAGTCTTGAGTTTCTTTTGAAGTTTCTTCAAGAGGGAGTTGCTTCTAAAACACTATACCTTGTTCACTTTTCAAAGTCCCATATAACATACAAGGAATAGGTTAGTTATGTTTGTGAATTGTTTTATTTCGATTCTAGTTTCATTTTAATGGTGTTTCAGGACCTCAATTCACAAATATTTACCTTCACTATTTACGCTAAATATGGAAATTTACATTAGACCAATTGTTACAAGGGACTTTGTAAAATTAACAGGATAAAGCAAGTCACCTTAAGTTTTTTCTCTGGCTGTCTATACAAGTTGAGGTCTGTACTCCTTGGGGTGACTTTACGTTGCTACTCAATTCGTAACTCATTGGGTCAGCACCTTAAGTGTTTACCTCTTTCATACAGTGAACTTGGAAAGGCCTTTCAGGGCCAATAGTGTTTAGTTCTTATAAAAAAAGTGTGTGTAAGATAATGCTTTTTGTACATTTGTGGGATTATAGGAATATTATCACCTTGGTATTAAAGAAAAAATGTACACTCACATCTTTATTGTGGAATAAACATTTTATCTGTGTGTAACACACACACACACACACACACACACACACACACACACACACACACACATTTTCCTCTAGTTCCATACTATGCAATGACTTAAAACACTAAAAAATTGTAATATGTAATGTAACTAGCACTGTAGATTTTTTTAATTTCATATATAATTAATTTCATATAAATGTGCTGTGAAGTAAAAAACAAATAAAAAGCTATAATTATTTATCAAACAATTATAAAACCTTTGCTTCTTTCAGGTGTCCACATTGCTTCATCATCATCAATTAAATTGAATCTTATAACATATATTATTTATCTATCAATTATTCTGTAATATACCGAGTATAATTGTATTCAAAATACATGTTAAATATCTTTTATTTAATTTTGTAACAAGTTAAAAGAAAATACTGGATTATGTTGGATATCGACAGGAATGGATTGATTCTGTTCATTGAACATTATTTAAGGAATAATACAATAAAACAATTTGATAATGCTTAAGATGTAAATAAATTTATTCCATGAATTTGTATTTATTATTTGATATTTGCCTGTATCTGTGGATTCGGCTGTGTAGCAATTACTGCTTCTGCATAGTCTTTGAATTGGTAGGGGTATGGACACTCCATTCTTCAGTTAAAAATATTTGTAAGGAAAGTGGCGCTAACTAGCGTACAGGCCGAGCACATTCGTTATATAGAAATAAACTTTTCTTGTACTGAATATGTGTCTAAAATAGACTACCGTTTCTATATAGATCTATGACCGATTGTGAAGTGTCTGAAACCGATGTGAACGCTTGATCAGGCCAAATTAAAAGTATTTTATACAGCACGTGTATTGATCAGAATAATACACAAAGTACGGGCAAAATTTTGGAAAAGGCTGTTGACTTTGCCGACCCGCCCTCAAGATTACCTATACTGGATTAAAAATAGTATATGAAATGTAAATGCAATAAAATTTATACAAACCAAACGGTTTGCTGGCAGCGTACTGTTATTCCGACGTAGCCTTGAGTTTCTTCCCGTTTCTTCTCAATGTAGTCACTTTCGAAACACTGGTAGGTTACTATAGGAAATTCTTTTTCTATACTGGCTCTTCAAAGTGATTATATTACAACTGATGAAAAGTACTGTGTAGTCCAAAGACGGCAACGTCCGCTAAGGAATGAAAATACATCGACAATCGCCAATCGCTACGTAGGCAGACGTACCACGACGGAAGTTCTCTAGACCACAAACAAATTGACTCCGTAACGAGACAGGTTGACGCGAGTCGCTATAATGGATATTACACTTGTGTATTGTGGTTAGCACATATCGGGAAATCTCATTGCTACCTTTCTCTGAATGGGTTCCGAAGCTAAAGTTCCTACCTAAAAGGGTGCCTTACGTTGCCAGCAATCTTTAAAATTTGCTGACCGAGGACCTTAAGCGCTTGCCCCTTGAACTCGGTGAACTTGTGAAGGCAATGCTAAGTTGGCGGCTGAGCATCATTGATGCTGTTGAAATTCGATTAATTTTAGTAGTAATTGTCCTTTGGTACTGTAATGTCCCCTGGAAAATGTGCAGGTGAGAAAATGTGAAAAGTATCTAATAAAGATTGAAAGTTAAATGCGTAACTTTCTCCAATTCTACTTGAGGAAGCCCTCAGAGGCCACCAGTTTGCTGGAAGTTTTAAAAACTTCAAAATTGGGCATCTCTAGCGCCGAGTATCGAAGCGGTCCTTGCTAATTTCCCACGAGACGTCGCACGCTACCCGCAAACTGTCGCGATAAACAACCGCACCTCATGATACCGGCTCGCCATTTTTTTATCATATTTTACTTTCTTTTCTTTCCTTTTTATTGTACTAAACTTTGGATGTAACCAGATATCGTGTTATGTTATTAATACATACGTTTACTGCATATCTTTCTACACTCGCTCGACAAAGTGACTACACTGCGTGTAATGGTAAGTGTTGTAATGGATATGTGTATAAGGAAGTCGTCGCAGTTACATTACATTATCTGTGTTGCGAATGTGTGATAGTCGTTGATGCAAAAATGTATGTTTCTAACATAGAACGGGAAACAAAGGAAGATCGTTTTTGTTTGAAAAAGAGATATTTTTTCTGATTTTAGGTACGAAATGGGAATAGCGTAATAAATAAGTTAGAAATAAATAATACTGTGTAAATTATGTAATAGTGTTCCAATATAGGTTGTTGGTGAAGCAATATAATAGTGTTCAATTCAAGTAGAAAAACTCGACAACACGACTAAACTGCTATACACAGTAACTGTACAGTGTGTTACAAAACGATAGCGATTATCAAAGGACAAAAATCCATAGACATCCAAATCCGTCCTCATGTCGGACACATATGCCACAATTAAAGATCTCTAGGTATACGAGTTACTGGTGTTGTTAGTTTTAGGTTTTAAGTGAAAGACGTCCAGCAGAAGCAATTTAATTTGAATATATTTTTAGTGGTAGTGAGATAGAGTATCTTTTTATATTAAAGAGATTAATAGGCAAAGGTAACTATTACATACAGCCAACAACTGGAAGTACATAAGCTGATCCCGAAACGCGACATCCAAAGCGAGTTACTACGGCGGTTTTTATAATTGTATACTGCATTCACGACACAGTTTGGGCAATTTCACATAAATAATAAGCATAAGCGGTCTTGTTAAGTTTTAGTTAACTGGTTTCATCCCGCCTCGGGATAGTGACCACATCACCACTGATGGTAAGTATGACGTAGTCCATTAAACGACTACGAGTATGAACAGTAAAGAAAAACTCAATGATGGTTGTAGCGATCATACTGGATGGCAAAAATATCTGCTCACGCTTCTTGGCACCCCCCTAGTTCCGAGCCTGAGGAGATTGACACCCTGTGATTGACCTAATGGCAGCATATTGACATTCATTATATATATTCATGAGTATAATAAGCGTGCTCACAATTATGCCACAAGGATCTTATCTATGCCGCTCCTGGCCAAGTTTTAGACACGATCATTGGTCCATATCCTATCATGTCTACCAACAGGTCTCTGGTAGCCACTCGGCCACCGTTCTGTGAGAGCCTTAGTCTAGCGACCACCAGTACGTCTAGACAGCTGTTCCGCCCGTCGCCCCTTATTCCTTGGGGTCTTGATGTAGTAACAATCGTCAACGATAACAAAGAAAAGTGCAAATGAAATTGGTATAACGTGACAACATTCTATTGCGAAAGCTTATTTCCATTTTGTGAGCACCGCAAGCGCCACAAACTATCGTTCGTTATTACTCATAGGACTTTTAGGTTATAAAAATATGACCTAAACTGATCACGCTTTGTGCCATAAACATAACTAGCTAAATTTACTTACGTTTGCCGTGGAACTCTAAACACCATTCCAGATGGGATGTTTGCTCGTTTAAAATCCGTCTAATCTGTGAATTAGTAATAAGCATGGCTGTGGTATAGTAGATAAGAGGTCAGTATTAGTGATGAAAATGCCCGGGAATTTTCCCAAAGTGCCCAAAACTTGTATGGGGAATATTCCCGGGAATTTACGAAATGTTCGCGGAAGTACTGGGCACTTTGGGAAAATTCCCGGGCATTTTGATCACTAGTCAGTATTCATTTGCGGCAACGCGAATGGATATAGGTTCGAATCCCGTCACGTAAATCTAAGTTTTCCTGATTAATTACGAATTTAGGCACCGCATGGTTACCGGTGAAGGAAAACATGAGGAAACCCGCATGGCATCTAATAGAAATATCATGTGTACAAGTGCTTTGGTAACTGGGATCAGCCGCGCTATTGAGCGCAAAGTGAATACAGCTACTCATTTATCCTTGCTGACATCGATAGGGATATAGCGTGGTGATATATTAAATTATATATTTATAATACACAGTGTCAGTTGCCAGACACAACCAAAATACTCTTTCTGCTATTTTACGACGCCATCCGAAACTCATAAAAGGTCTAAATTATGCGTTAAACCGAGCGCAATATCCATGCGAGGTAGTAACCCGCGACTGAGAGAAATACTCGTGTTCATACTAATTAACCATATCATGCTCAGAATGTTCCGTGTATCATTATAAACAAATATTATACATAATAGTAATAGAAGGTTCATTCGAGAGCCCAGAGTCCCTTCGTGCCCTCCTGGGCACGGAGTCCTGGTCAAAATAATAATTATAATAATATTTACTAACAATTACACACATTGACCTAGTCCCAAATTAAGCTTACGCTTGTACTACGGTTACTAGACAAAGATATATATACATAATCACAATATTCAGCTGTAGTCATTTGCATACCGTGCGATAAGACAGTCAATTAAAGAGTCATAATACGGCTGACACACAGCGATGTTCGCAAATAAAACCAATCACATGTACCGGCAAATAGCATAATGACTTTTCAAAGATTTTTAATTTTCTGCAAGCGTTATTATTTATCGGTTGTTACTTTGTTTAGGCAAGATTTGCATATCTCATGAGGAAAGCAAAATCACCTAATTATGACATTTGTGGAAAGATGTGTGATGGAATGATGCTGCCGCCATTAATATTTATAGTCTACTAGCTGACCCGGCAAACGTTGTCCTGCCATATAAATTATTTCTAGTGAATATCTTCTATATTTGACAAATATTGATAATATTTATATGATACTAACGTCACTCAATTGTTTTGCCTTCCCGGAACCCGCCCACTAACATTTAAACTTTATGGTATGGTGTTACAGTTCAAATTGACATTCGAATATTATTACGAATTTTTTTGTATGAGAATATAGAAAAGTGTTGTTTTTAGACTGTTTCAGACAATTTTTTTAATTTTTCTCCCCGTAATAACCTTCCCCAGGCTTCAACAAACACAACAAAAAAGAAATCAGCCACATCGGTTCAGCCGTTCTCGAGTTTCGCGCTTATACACATTTAACAATTCATTTTTATATTATAGAGAAGATGTAGATGAACGTGGCTTTTAAGATGTCCGTTTTTTGGTGTGAAAATAAATAGTGATAACAATGAGTGCTTTTATTAATTAATTAAAACACCTGACAATAGAGCGTAGCACTAGGCTGCCGCCATTAATAGACTATAACAATGTGCATCACTTGGATGGCGTATGCCTGGAACAAAGGAAGTCATTGATAAGTAGTAGCCAGGGTATTGGGACTCGACACGGCATTTGAGTGAATCCATTGACCAGTGAAGCTAGAATGATGAGACAGATGGTTGTGGTTACTTATCAGCGACTCCCCTAGAATATAAGAACGTAGTTTAGGATACAATGGGGCTGTTATATGTTGCAGAAAAAAAGTCCTTCAAAAATTTAGGCCCTCTTATGTATACAGAGTGATTTTATAGATGAGGGATGTATTTAGGAAGAATTTTACGCATTCGATTTTAATTTCATATATGTAAAAATAGTGATATCTTAATATTTCCATTAAAACAAAGTAAATTACAGTTAAAATATTTAAGGAGCATTACACACGTGAATGAATGTAAACCGAATAATGATTAAGGAGTTACTTTTCCTGTCCTAAGCCGAGTCAATAACAGTTTACTTAAAGTAACATAAAAGGGAATTTATCTACTAACAAATCAACCACATTTTACGGACCAATTCTCATGTTTGTCAACTTTTCTTTTTGTTTGATAGGGAATATTTTTATTTACAGTTTTATTAGTTAAAAGAAGGTACAAATGATTATATTCTAAAATAAGTCTTTCGTCTATGAAATAACCCTGTAACTATACAAAATAAATTGTATGGAAAATGTGAGATAAAAAACTATACAATAAAGAATAGGCATTTATTTAGTAGAATACTAGTAAGGAATTCGCGCCGTTTCGCACAGAATTTTGCGTGGTTGCATTTACTTGAGCGTAATTACACGCTTTCTTGGGTTTTAATTAAACCTCTAGTCTTTTTATTAAGTTTTTGTTGCTTTTTTTCTAGTCACAAATGTTGTATTATCATTATGTCGTACAACTTTTTAATTGGAATTTTACTTAAGTAAGCTTGTTTTTAAATGGCGATTAGCTGCGCTACTGGTCGCGTTGGGCACGAGATAATATAAACGCAAAGTGGATACAACTACTAGTATATCTCTGCTCACTCAGTAAGAGATATAGTGGGACGATGTATATATTTTTTGATTTTTAGGTCGACTTGTACACACAAATTTGATTTAGTTTAGACTCAATGATGGTTTCAATTTGACGGTTGTTAAAATTGGATAGAGTTTCCGAGTTAGACTATAAGTACAGCTTAACGCTAAAGGCAGCTTGTACCACCAAATTAAATCTTTTTTTTTACTTGGGGAAAATCCTCATAGGACCATCTCAGCCGCACAGGGGGGTTGCGCTGCCGAGGTGTGTCGGACTTATACCGACTAAAAACCCCAAGGTGACTACTTCTGCGCAATGGCGGGGACTGCGGGTCCTGTAATCAATTCGCCACAGCCCCGTCGCGCCGCGCCTGATGGGCACAAACTCGGGGGAAGATGATACTCTCCCCGATACTGCTCGTTGTATTTAGGCAGAGCACGCCACAATGCCCTGCCAACTTCTTGAGGGCCGCTAAACCAGTTGCTCAGAGCCCCCACCCAGAGCAGCCACGACCCCAAAGACATCAGCCAACTGGTCGTGGATCGACCGGTCGGCTGGGACTGATGTGCCAGGGCGGTAGCCGGCACCCTGGTGTCTCCTTCGAGCGGCCTTCTGCCGTTCTCGCTCTGCGGCCTCCTTCTGCGACATGACATCCTCACAGAAGGAGGCCACGGCCCTCCAGTTGTCATACCCTGCCAGCATTGCCGACACCACTGCTGGCAGGGAACCAAATTAAATCTAGTTTAAGCTTATTTAGGACAGCTTGCACTAGCAAATTAAGTCTAGCTTAGACTTACATAAAATGCTATTTAGCGCTAAACTGTACTTATAGTCTTGCACTGAATAAAAACCCAGTTGTAACAACTCTTAAACTCAAATCATCATTAAGATGGAATTAATGTACTTCGATTAATTAGCGTCTATAAAAGCTTAAACTAGACTTAATTTGTTAGTGCAAGCCGCCCTTAAAAAAATGTATTAAACTGTACTTATTTTTCTTGCACGGAAACGTTATCCATATTTATTAAAATAAACTATATTTAATTTGCTAGTGATGTTTATTTTTGCCTCTGCGCTTAGATGTTTATTTTTTTTAAATATCCTCTTTGCTCTCAATTTTTTTTGTAATACAAATAGGCTTACATTCGATTTCCGACACACCTGAAAGCGATGCTTAAGCCGATGTAAAAGCACACTCGGCAAAAAGGTTCACAGCGGTGCCATCTAAAATTTTTTTGACGTAGAATTTGCTCTCAACGCTTTTAAATAAAAAAGTATTATGACTGGTGGTCGTGGGTGTGTTGGTAGAAAGACACAGATTTTGGCGTTTTGCTGTATATTTGCATTTTAAGGCACACCGAACTGCGACGCACACGCACGTACTCTAGCCTTGGGTCTTGGGTCTTGGTCGACTGTTTTAGCTAGAGCATCCCTTGCGCGCGCGCATCCCTTACCCCGCGCGTCCCGTAACACCCTAACGACCCTTAGGGCGTTTAACACAAATACGTGTCGGGCGGCGTCTACATGCTATAGTATACATTTTTATATAAATAAGATGTGTACAGTTTTATATAAGGTTTCATATTAGTGCAGCCATATTTTCATGTACTAAGGAGAAAAATGTTTTTGATCAAGAAATAATATTAAAATATTTGATTACTTTATACATATCATTGTAAGGCCAAATATCGCAGATTACAGAAATGGATTTTGTAAGATATTCAGAGCAAAAAGATTTTAATTGACATTACTGAGATTATATATTTATTAAACATCGGAAAACATGTGCTCTACAAACTTTTTCATCAAATCAACAAAATTGTAAGTTAAGACACGAATTTAATGATGGTCAGTCCTTGAACTAGTTTATGGGTCAATAAAATACTACTTTCAATAACAATGCTTTTAAGAATCAAAAAAGTTAATTTTTATGCTGAATAGCCTTTCATAAGTCAGGATACAATCTTTTTGTGTCACAAGTTTCCATTTTTTTTACTTACGATGCATTTTTGTCATGTAAAAATTATTCTATCCCTCATAGAAATATGATTCCTAGACCGAACGACAGCTCTTTTTGAAAATACAACTATTATGACAACATAATTGTAAAATAAGATACAACTTGGTTTAACATCGATATAGTAGTTGTTATTTTTTATTACTATTATAACTATTAAGTTTTTTGGCAAACCTTGAGAGCCTGATCCTGGTCATTTTGTTCCTGACTGTAACACAAGAAATGTGATATAGTATGTTGTGGACTCGCTTGGCCGTCGGAGGAATACGGATCCCCAGGGCCGGCCAGCAGCGATTTGAAGTACATTCCGGGGGCACTTACTCAGTAGGAGTAGTACACTGTCGTCGTCGCCCTCACGGCAGCCCTGATGGTTCAAAGCAGGATTTTCCATCGGGTTACCAAAAAAAGGCCTTGTGGATGAATCTTCTGTTATTATGTTGCATTGGAATATTTACTGTAGACAAACTATGTTGTTTCCATCAACATGACCTAGTTATCAATATTATAAAGTTTTACAAGCCATAGAGTTGATTTTCGTACGTTCACAAGAAGCATTTTGCTTGAGATTGCCTCGTATTTGTATGGTGTATGCATTGAATAAGGAAATGTAAAGAAACAATATACATGGGCCAAAAGTATGCTCTTAAAGAAAAAACACGCTCAATACAGCACAAAGTGTAGTAGAAATAGTGAAATACAAGTAATGTGTACAAAGAAGAAATAAAGTTCACAGCTAAAGCAGAACAAGTAAGAATAAATACAAAATAGTAATGCGAGCGGGCGAAACGTGTGGCTAATCTTAATGTGATTAAGTTGGCTATGGTGGCGCTCGCGTCGCGAACTGATCGCGCAATATGCCTGCGCGCGTTATGGTACAGCGGTGCTCAAGCTCACCGCACGCTACGTATGATTTCAAAGCACCACACAGTACAAATATAAAGAAATAGAAAGATAGTGGATAGACAACGCTTCTCGGGTATGCGTTCCCGTACACTGCTCTAATGACATAAGTTTAGAGGCGCGTGAGGGGGGGCCTTTTACACCACATCTCCACATAATAGTGAGGTGAAGCCTGCAGAAGGCTAGACATCGCTGGGACCCGAGAAAATTGGCGTAGCCGTACCCTTGGCTCCTGCAGATGAGTAAGAGGAACCCCTTGCTGGTTTTATTCGGTAAGAGTCGACACGTCGGGGCCCACACGGCGGCCCTGTCGGTCCATGAGGATTTCCATCTGGTAAAAAAAAGGACTACAACGCTTCTATTTTATTCTTGCGTTTAGTACTATTACTCTTCCATGCATTTCTCAATTCCATGGCTGTATGTAAAAAGGAAGAAGCCAAGTTTAGCAAAAAACAGCTACGTAAGTAGATCCGCTCGTAATAATCAAAAGATCCCTTCTCGCTAAAAGCTCTAAGTAGTTTCGACCCTTTTCCAGTGGGCGTACCTCATAAACGCGAGGAAAAGTCAATTTTTGCGAGTGGAATAAAGGCATTCGCCTTTCAGACCGCGAAAAATTTAAGAGAGTGGATTGAATATGAAAAGGCATGTTTATTGGCGCTTTATTCTTTGAGGTCGATTTTCGTGTTATAGAAGAAATATTTACAGACTGTTTTGCTCATGAAATCGCTTAAAGAGTGCCCAACGTGCTTAAAAATTCTTTTTACTTCAATAAATTTCAATTTGAAAAATGAATAATAATAATATATCATTATGCTAGGTCCCTTTCAGGGTGAATAGAGATACATTAGAGACTGTATCCAGTATGTGCTTATATGTCATGCCCAACGTGACCAGTAGCGCAGCGGATCGCCGTTCTCAGAGCACTAGTACACATGACATTTCTATTAGATGCTGTAGCCGATGTGGACGCGTGACGAGGCCAAAATAAAAGGGTGCACGATTTGACGACACGTACATTCGTAGGAAAGGCAGATTACAAGCACGAATATTTGTATGGGCGGTGCGCACGCGACGCGACCCACTCTGTCGGTGACATTAACCGGACTGACTGAAACAATGAGTGCCACCGCAGGCCGCGGCGCGTACGCTCTGCCTCTGAACATTCGAGAACACTTACACATACGTAAATTTTATATACAAAAGGTTATTATATCTACAATAACTGAGCGCGTCGCCAACAGATGCCGAGTGGGTTTGTTTACGATGTTTCCCTTAACCGGTAAACGTTTGATGCCTAAATCCGTACGTTATCTAAAAATATCAGAGGTACAGGCCGGGATTCGAACCTACGACGATTCGCGTCACCACACCACGCATGGGTATCGGTCCTTTATCCACTAAGCCACCACAACCCCAACTATCTTTAATTCCGCATTAATATAAATATAATCTTATTATTGTAACAAGAGATTTTTAAAATATATATTTTTTTAATAGCTGCTTGCAGTGGTGCCCCAGTCTTGCCCAGGTAGACATAATTTATGTTTTTTATGGCGTTAGGGCGAATGCGACCCAGTTCGGATTGTGACCACACTACTCAAGTGTATAGACCGTCATAATGACTCGCTTTGGTTTATTGCGTTTCGGGATCAGTTTATAATATCCAGTTGTTCACATACCTAGAGACCTTCTGTCGTGGTATATGTGGGCCGACATAGCAATGGCGACTGTCAATGGATTTTTGTACCTTAGCGGTCGTTGCCAATCTTGGACTGCACTGTACTTCCCATCAGGTGGAATGCAGTCTCTTTGTCTAACCAGTATATAAAAAAAATGAACCTCTGGGGATTAACTTTTCAAAACCATCAAACCACGTATATTTTAATTTTTGATCAAAAATCTAAATATGGGTATTCATAGAGTTTACTTCATAATTGACAGGTTTTTGAACAAACTTCCAACCTCTATTTCAACCCCTTAAGGATAGAATACCCAAAAATTCGCGCTTAATTGCCTTGCCTACATCATACAAGGTGAGTGCTATAGGCATCGCTCCTGCCCGCGCGCATTGTGTAACGGGTTTATATTAGCTGTGCGCGCTACAACATACAATCAAAATCGTAACTGTTTTGTATTTACAACAAACTGACAGGAAAATATACGTTTAAACATCAATTAACTAAACCGGCTTTTGTGGTATGTAAATTAAACACGATTTAAATTTAAATACTACTCAAGCAAACGCGTGTTAAAACCGTGTTTAAAATTTTATGTGGTTAGATCGAACATGTTTAGAAATGCAACAAGGATATCCTAAGCAGTGTTTTCTATTCTTTTATCAGAATAATAAAAAAACTTTATGAAATCCATGTATATGATTAATTTCCCGGCGGTTTTATTACGTATACCCCGGTTTTCTTAATACGTGATATGATTACTGATGCCTACTGTTGGAGCCAAACAATTTTATGACAATATTTACGACGTTTTGTAACTTACCGTATAGGCAGTTGCTGCCATGTAACAAAGAACAGTACTCAAAATTATTTTTAGAACGTTTATCCCATTTTTATTGCCGACAAATGCTCTAACTTTCTGTGACATTTGGGACATTTTTGTAGGTAAAAAGAATTATGTTTTTTAAATAGGAAAGTATGAAAAAATGGATGAAGCTGTTGACAGATCGCCCTCAAGGCTTTATTAGAAATGAAGTTTATGCTTATTTCAACATCGACCCGTATCTGTTCACAGCAGGGCATAGCATAGGCCTCTACTAAGGTTCCCCACTTAGGCCAAGCTTCAGCTCTTCTCATTATTCTCAATGGCCTAATACTTTAAGAAGTGTATGGGGATAGAATGTCAACTCAATTTCCCAAGTCAACCTAACCTGCACGAAATGCATCTTACCAATCAGTGAACGAGGCTCTGACGAGACTGATGGCGGTATAACCATTACAATATTAGCGTAGTTAAATGTTATAGGCTGGTAAAGGGCAGCAGTTTTACCGGTTCAATAAGCTACATGCTGATGTTGCCAACTCGTATGCCCAGTGTGGTGAATATGGCCAAAAACCTCTTAATGTTTTAAGTCATCGACAAAGCAGGCTGGAATGGCAGTAGGCTGGTTATTTTTACTGAAGAACCGATAACCGCTGAGATAGACTTGTTCTTGAGTGGAGACCACGCCTCAGTAAGTGTAATATAAGACGGTCTTTGGCTAGGTGAAGCGATGTTTTGCACAAAGTAACAAACCTATGTTATTTCGGATTAAAAAAGTGGTTTAAGTTAGTTATAACAAAAAAAAATTATATCTCAGTTAAAATAATTTTATTTCGTTATTGTTTTTATTAATTATACACCATATCTTGTATTTACTATTTTAATTTACTTGCTTAAGCTAAATAGATGCCTAGTGAAATAAGGGTAGTGAAATAACAAACGCGCCGCACCGACAATACGTTTTAAATTTTAAAGTTAATCGTTTTCATAATTGTTATACAATGAAATCAACCGTAAGATAATATGCAACAACAGAAACCAAGACTTCGCAATAATCACTTACTAACATTAGAAGTCAGCATATTGATCCTTCGAGCCAGATCCTAAGGAGATTGAAAACTGGACCAAGTAATTTATTTGACAAGATTAAAGTATTTTACACAACTATACTGTTTAAAGTCAAATAAGTTCCATTTTGTAATAGAGCCGCCTGAGTTTTTTTTATAATTATTCACAAGAAAACGTTTGAATTCAATCATACCTGGTTAAGGTAAAGATGAAGTCGATAAAATGCGTTTAAACGACAGATATCTATTCACTAGTTTGAATATAGATAGAATACTGTCACATGACTACCTTACTGTTCATTTGTTATATAATGAAATCATTTGATACGAGAGGAACCCTCGTTCAGCTATAAATTATAATCGAAAAGAGCCCAGCTCTCGAGTCGCCAAAACGTAGAAATTATTGCGCTACCCGCCGCTGTCAGTGTTGCCACCCGTTATATTTTATTTATACCTTTTACGAGTGTTGCCAGCAGTAAAAAGTTTTAGTAGGGGCTGTAAAAATTGAGGCCCAGGTTTTTTGATCGTTGCGGCGCGATGCCGATGGGTTGAGGCGATTGGCGGATTCATTAAATCACTGTTTTGCGGGATTTTAAGGTTTTATTTGATAATACGCTTCGTGTTTACTGAGATTCTTTTAGGAATTGAGCGAAAGGTTACTGACATTTATACTTTGTGTGCCAAAGTATTTTCTTTTCACTACTGTAGATTGGAACTGAGAGTTACTGTTTCTTTTTGTTTCTGAGTATTGAATTATAGTTCCTTATCGATGTCAATTTTAACCTGACTTGTCATTGTGACCACATCACTCCGGTGGTAAGCATGGAACAGTTCAAAAGCAACTACAATTATCAACAGCAAAGGATAACAATAGATGGTCGCAGTGATCTTTCCGGCCTGGAAACACATTCACCGGAAGACCATTTCACAGCTCAAAAAGCCAATTAAGAGTTAGAGAATTTCTCAGTCCTAGTCTAGATTTGAGTTACCGTATAGTCGCGACTTTGCAGATCAGCGCCCTTGGTTCTTTTATGGAAGTGAGAGGGTGGAACAATAATAAATAACTCTTCAGAAAGCTCGCCGTGATACAGACGGTAGAAAACGCTTAGTGAGGCAATACCTCTGTGCAACAGAAGCGGCTCAAAATGCTTTGTAATGCCAGGATCATTCACAATGCAGACAGCCCTTAGCTGCAATCTATCCAGGGCGTCGAGTAAGTACTGGACAGAACTGTCCTAGATACATGAAAAATATTCCATACAGGGCCTGACCTGGGTCTTGTACAATAAGTACAGTTGATCTGACGTGAAAAACCGGAGCACTCTGTTCAGGATACCGCTGAGCACAGCAAGATGTGGAGGCGCATGGAGAAGACATCATTAACAAGGATAAATTATGAGATCACGACCATTCTGCCAAGAGTATACAACTGAAGAGGAGGATAAAAAAGAGAAGAAAAGAAAAGACTAATCTACACCAATATCTCTTCAGATTTCCTTTATAGAACCCAATGTGATGAGACGAAGTGAACAAACACGTTTACTGGGAGATCGCTCCAAAAATCAATGACCCGAAAAAATTTCTAGAATAACAAACGTCAGTTTCTAAATCAAACAAAATAAAATATATATCGATAACATGATTGCGACTAACTTTTTGTTATAGCGTGAAAAAGGCAAAAGACTTACCTTCAAACAACATTTATAACCAAATGCGGGTAGTTTACACTATAGTCAGAATGTACCTGCGATGAGTGTCTGCGCAATATCCGCTCCTAGCTCATATCCGCTCCCACTGCGTCTTTGCGGCGTGGTTCTATTCATGAACGACAGCGATTTGATACATATGGGAGTAATTATTTTAATTTTAATAATTATAAAATGATTTTACATTCGAATGTACAAATGCAAACTATGTAGATGTAATAAGGAATGTGAAAAGGTGTGAAAGGGATGTGTGAGTAGAGATAAGTGAGAATGGATCAAACAAGATGACCTGTAACAGGGCGAAACTTGTTATACATAGCTATAGTTGATGTAAAAATGATAAAGCAACATTTGATATTTATTAAATTATCATATCACATTATACTCATCCTATTGTTTCTATCCACTGTTGGACATAAATAGATTGAGTTTAAGCTTTGATTTTCACATATAACAATTATCCGCCATCTTATTCCACCTAGTTAAAGGATGCCCTACACTACGTACCGAAACGTAATCAACACTTAAAAACACGTCTATGCCTAGAACTCTCGGATCTTCTGCAATTATGACTAGTCCATTGTCACTTCGACCTACTAATCCTCTGAGCTATACCGATGACTTTAGTTCTCTGACGAATCATCTTATTTCTGTGTCGATCTTTCACAAGGATACAATACAATATAAACAAAATACAATGGATATACAATGAAACAGGATTATTAAATATACAACAACTATATATTTATAATACATGCATCATTATTAAAAAAATTATTGATAAAAAAATCAATTTAAATTTATTTTTTACAAAAAGACTCTCTCTTGATACAGCGCGCAGTACTCGCCGAGCAAGCTTGCTTGTGCTTCCTAAACCACGGACCAATTATGAAAAACGGAATATCACTTTTGAGGGAGCACAACTCTACAACGCGTTACCCTCCTGCATTAGAAACGCTGGCTCGCTTGGCATATACAGAACTAAATTACTACAATATATTAAAGATAAATACTAACAAATACGGTTCTGTGTTTGCCAAGTGAGCTCTTAGTATCTTAGTATCTTACTGTTCCAGATAGTTTTTAAACAAATTGTTCTCATGTAAGTGATTTTGTATCTTAATGAGAATAAACTCTTTGAACTGATACCAAGCATAGCACGTTCCATAACACGCTGAGCGAACTAAATAAAAAAAAAAATGTTCGAAACACTAATTGTTATGGTTTGGGTGGAACTTATGGGTTGGGTGTCAAAGCATGTATGTGTAGTTGTATAATTTAGTTCCACCCTCCCCCTTCTACTATAAATTGACGAGACGCCGTGCTGGTTTGCACCCTTTTGGGGTTGACATTCCTGCTGCTCGCACGAAGCGATTCGCCTCCTCCTGTTTGCTGCGAACCGCGAAGGAGTGGAACTCGCTTCCTGCGTCGGTGTTTTCGGCATCTTATGACATGGGAATCCTCAAACGTCGAGTGAATCGGTATTTGCTGGCTGAGCGCGCTCCATCGTCGGCCTCATCATCACTTTCCAGCAGGTGAGATTGAGGTCAAGCGCAAGTCTGTATGTAATACAGACGGTGGTAGGGCGGCGGTGCCCGTCTGGACCGCGACCACAGTATATGGGTGTAAAGCCCGTCATAGTGACTGGTTTCGGCTTGTCGCTTTCAGGATCAGCTTGTGTATATCCAGTAGCTCATATACTTAAAGACCTTCAGTCGCGGTATATGTGGGCCGACATGACGATGTAGACTATCAATGGATTATCATCCTTTGATAGTCGCTTTCGTTTTTGGACTACACTGTACTTACCATCAGGTACTCTGTAGTCACTATGTCGAGCCAGTGTAAAAAAAAATAAATAATAATAATTAAAAAAAAGCAAGGGGATCCCAGTGAGTACAGACCACAACCTGGGAGCCAGCCAGGAAAAGAATCTAAATGGTGATTTACTAGCATTTCTTAATAAAATTCTATTAACAAATGAAATGAAATATATGTTTATTTAAATATATCTACTTCCAAGCAATTTTTAATGCTCAAAGAAAACGTAAAATAAATCTACCACCAGTTCGGAAAGCGGAATCTACCGAGAAGAGCTGGCAAGTGACTTTGGCAGATGCTCTTTTCAACATAATTACGAAAAAATATAAAATGCACAAAGGAATGATTGTCCCGTGAAAAAAATTGTAGTCGTTGATGGAATATATCTTTTTTTAGTAATTTTGTTTTTAATTCCTATGATGATCATTTGTGTTTATTTCTAGTATTAACACAATGCACACTACTCGCAAAAACAGATGAATATTTTGCCGTATGTAATATAGGCGTAAACATATTGCGATGGAACTGTTAAAACATCGAAGTCATTTAAAACGCTCTCTAAGTAAAATTCTTACCATATAAATAGATATTCAAAAATTACCTTTAAATAAATTCAATATTGTAATTGGGGAACAATTATGTAAAAAGGAATATTATGCTCTTTTAGATTATATTCCTATCAAAAACAAATGGAAACGACCTGCTTTGATTATATTGATCTATGTGTAATGATTATTCGATATTTTATATAAAAACTAGCTTAAGAGAGTTGCTCTGTAGAGAGAGCAGAGCAGTGAGAGCAGAGAGTATCTACAGAGCAACTCACTTAAGCTAGTTTTTATATAAAATATCGAAGAATCATTACAAAACAACATTTAAAGCTAATATTACGGATTATGGATAATTTTATATTTAAATTGTTTACTATGTTTTGTAACTGTTTTGTTTACTGTGTGTTAACGTAACCTCCAAACTTAATGTCATCGAATCAATGTCGCCAACAGTTCCATAAAGTAAAGTGAGTTCGGATACGTTCATAGATCAAACGCGTTAAATAAACTTTATTTAAATGAAGTGTCACACGCTTCGTTTACATATATATAGGCTGATCGTTTTTTAATCTATGCATCAAATCATTTTTTTTTTGAAAAAACACCCCCCAAAGTATTTTTTCCACGTTTTTCTCTGAAAAATACTATGTTTTTGTAAGCACATGTTAAAAATTATAATATTAACTTATTTTAAGTGTTGTATTAGCCACCTACAAAATAAAGACATTCTTTATTTTTATTTTGATATTAAATAAACGCGATATCTTATACCTTGCGGCACAGCTCAAAGCAGGCGGTTGCGGAGACAGGTGAGTTACCGACTGTCGATATTAGGACTAGGCAGGCGTTTGCATCCGATCTATTCTACGACATCGGCCCGACTAGGATATGGGATTTTTGAGAAGGTATCGCGAAAATTCGATATCGCTTTTGTGGCATACATAATTCAACGAAGTATAATATTGTAATATTAAACTAACCATTATTTGATGTGAGTCGCTTCCGTCACAATCTAGGACGTTTTTTGATATAACCCAGACATTCAAGGCTTTATGATGAATAATGTAAAAAAATATAACCTTCACATATACTCCAATTCTACTACCTTCTTTCAAAAATAGCTTTACTTAAATTTTAAACTTTTAATCCTTAATATTTTTGGTTTATATATTATTTATTTTCATTACATATCGACACGTTATCTCTCTTTTGGGGTGAGCAGAGATACATTAGTAGCTCTATCCATTTTAAGCTTACATCTCGCAGCTAACGTGACCGGTAGCGCAATTGATCGCCGTTCTCAGGGCACTTACACATGACATTCCTAAAACGTTAACTAGTTCGAGAAGTAAAACTAAAAAAACATCACATTTAGGGCCCAGGAAAAATAAACATTTTCATGTCATCGATATTTTGATAGAATTGCTAGATGAATACGGCGCGCGGCTGCAATTCGATTTACCTCTTTTTTTTCTGAGCATTATGGCATCTTTGCGTCAAGAAACTGGAAGTTAAATACGAAGCAAATTGAACTTCAGATCGATATCACAACTTAATTTCCTATGTCCATGAAAATTCAGAATTGTACAACTGTGTGTAGCGTCCTTTCCCACTATGACTAAACGCCGTGGGCAGTCTATATGTCGATGTGAAGGTATATGGTAGTAATTTAGTCAGACAAAGTAACGTTAGACACAGAACATTGGTCAATCGTAGCCGTTTGATAAGCGAGCGGCCAACAACAATGGGCTGGGGACGAAAAAGGTCCTGAAAAAGTATTATGGCTCCGCGGACCCCTGATATGGGACCCAATGTGCCGTGCTCTAAGGAAAGTCATTCGTCGGTCGTGGAACGGTTACCGCTAATGCTGGGACATGCGCGTGCAAAACTGTTTCCTTTTTGTTATTATACTATTGTTTTTTTTTACGTGATGAATGAGTATCGGTTGAAAGTCAGCACTGGGTGGTTCAGCTGGTTATCTAGCATATGTTGAGCTGACTTTCTTTTATAACATCATTACTACAATAGTATTTCTTTATTGGCTCTTGACGATGAAGTTCTTACGTTGCGTTCGTACGCTACTCAGTTTGGATCACCGATGTAGAGTGGCCTGCTTTTCGGTCTTCTATAGACTGTACTCTGGAGTATAATGGATGAGTTGTAAAATTTAATTCTCCCTTCCCCATTCTATCTTCAGTTATCAAGACGCCGCGCGGACTTGCATCTTTATGTGGTTGACATATCAGCTGCCCGCACCAAACGATTCGTTTCTTCTTTTTTTGCTGCGGACCACTAGGGAGTGGAATTCACTTCCTGGATCTGTTTTTCCAAGATCTTACGACATAGGAATCTGCGATCTACGAGTGAATCGGTATTTGTTGGGTGAGCGCGCTCCATCATCACTTTCCATCGAGTGAGATTGAAGTCAAGCACGAGCCTGTTTACAGTAAAAAAAAAAGGTTTTTCTGTTTTCGTATCATGATTAACCCTTTATTCTGTGTTGTATGTTATATGTTAAATAAATGTTTTAGTTTCATCTATATTTCTATTGGTCTAAGAGGGCTTTTACCGGGTTGTAGCCTTGGGAAAATCTGCGCCTGGTTGAGGAGAAGATGATGTGTGTGCTCTATGATCTACCTGATGGAGAGGACACGTACGCTAGGCTATATATAACCTCTTATCCCAGAGATGAAGCTTTAGTAAGGATGATCGCTCGCCGGTCGTAGAAAGAATATCGACTCACAGGCTCTTCATTATCATCAAGCCATATCCATCCACTGCGTGATATTGGTCTCTTCTAAGAGTCACCCCTGAGCTCAACGTTTAGCTTTTCTTATCCAACAATTACCTGCCACTTTACGCAAATCGTCGCTTTACCTAGGCAGAGGAGTCCTGCATTACGCTTACTAGAGCGCGGTCTCCACTTAAGAAGATATTTACCCCAGCGGTAATCAGTATTGGTTCCTAGACCCGGCCTGCAGCAATTGAAGGGACACCCAGGGCTTTTTCTTTCTCTCTATTTCGCTCTCACACCTGAAGGTAAAAATGTCTTCTAGGGTTTTAAAAGAAGAGGGTTTTTAAAGTTTCTATGCTAATAACAGGATGAATTTTTTAGGCTTTTTGCCAGAAAATATAATGAAAATTATTTATGAACACTTTTGTGCATTATTATCCACGATTTTCCGCTCTGCGAATGGCAATCGTGTACCTCAACCGGCTAATTTCCTGGCGAATATAAGTTTTTATTAAGAAAAATAAAAAGGAGAAACTAAGGCAGTATATATCCTTTGTAATCAAGGAAAGTTTTTTAATCAATCTAGTGAGCTTGCATGAAAATATTTAACGAACTGTGTTACGAAGTTTTACTGGAGGTAACTATATTCTTTGATTTATAGTCTTCCTGTATTTGTTTATTAGCTTTTAGCCAATGCTTCCCAAAGATGTATTGGGTGAAACTATAAGCTGATTGTTACATTTATACGAGGGGATTTTCTGATTTTACGATTTCTCGTTCATTACTTCAGAATATAATCTTTGGTCGACTTGTGGGAAATGTCTGGCTATGTAATGTTATTAAATACTGTATTGTCTGGCACATCACAGAGTATATACTATACACAATACACTATTATATAGTATATTATATACCATTTAGAGTTTAGAGCATTGAACTACTGTTTAAGAGATTTAAAAATGTATTTCTAAAATCTTATTTGTCATTTTTATTGAACGTTATAAAAAAAACAGGTACTTTTGACAAATAGGTACAGTAAGTAAGGGTCATGACTACAGTTCACAAGTGAAAGGACCGTCATAGTGACTCGCTTCGGTCTGTCGCGTTTTGAGATCAGTTTCCGTCCAGTGATCTTCCGCCGTGGTATATATGGGCCGGCGATGACAATTGTCAACTATAGCATGTAGACGCCGCCCGATACGTAATTGTCGCCCTAAGGGTCGTTAGGGTGTTACGAGACGTGCGGGGTAAGAGGAGGCGCACGCGCACGGGACGCTTGGAAGGGAGTCGACTACCGAGACGCAAGGCGGGAGTACGTGCGTGTACGGCGCAGTTACGTGTGCCTTAAAGTGCAAATAAACAGTAAAACGCCAAAATCCGTGTCTTTCTACAACCACACCCACGACCACCGGTCATACAACTGATTTTCGTTCTTTATTGGTCGTAGCCGTTCTTTGACTACCTGTACTTTTCATCAGGTCCAGTGTAGTGATTTTGTCAAGTCGGTATAAAAAAAACTGAGCTGTCGGAAAGTTGCGTTTCACTTTTTACACTAATAACTGGTGGATTTTGAAACAAACATTTATCTTTTACTTTCCTACTTTGTGGGTTTATTTTCCAAACACATCAAAACATATCGAACGGTGAAAGGCTATTTGGTTAAAGCGACATTTTTTGGTGATATAGTAATATATATTTTCGGAGTCAGCGTTTTTTACCGATCCCAAAAATATATATTACCATATCATCAAAAAATGTCGCTTAAACCAAATAGTCTTTCACCCCTTGATACAATCGTAGAATATTTGCTTAGTTATACGTATTAATACAATAAAAATAATTGTGCTCTTGGTGGTCTAATGGATAATTGACCGGTTTCCTTGCGCGGCAACCTGAATGATTGTTTGGAGGACAATTTTCTGTTGGCCGGGAGAGACTTCTGCAACTTCATCGGGCGAGTAGTAAAGCTGCCCAGCCAGCGAGTTTATGGGTTGGGAGGCGATGCAAGGGCACCCCCGTGGGTACGGGCCTCGACTTGGGCGGCCAGCTCGTGAACAAATCGAATGTTGATCTACTAGCGTTTAAGAAGCGATTAACTTGAGAATAAATACCGTAAAATACTCAAAACTACGTCGGAGTGGAAATAAACTCGAGAGTATATGCATGCATGAATACACGTTCCCGGTAAATATGATTTAATGACGTGAATGAAGGTTTAGTTATGTTGGGCATCAAATTTCCACTGGTCGGTCGCTGCCTCGGTCGAACTATCTCGCATCGGCTGATACCCGACGGCCAGACCTAAACTCTGATGTTAGTCGTTTTCGGATGTGGCATTATTATTCAGACGGGCCGAATCTGATCTGTGAGAAACAACACGCAGATAGTGCTAACTAATGGCACTAAGAAAAAATCTGTAAAATAAAAAAAAACTAACGCAACGTACCTAAAGTTTAAGCAAAAACGCAAATCTACGGGGCCCATCCTAGGAAGTCAGAATGGGAAAACGTAAATCTACGGGCCCGTCCGCCTAGTGTTAAAAACAAGTAGAATAGATTTTACAATTTTATTTCTACAGCGTATGAACTGCTCACTGACTTTTTTATCGCTGTGTCTAGGATATACTCGTCAATAAAATAAAATACCAGTTATTTTATTTATCAAAGAGTTCATTATTAGTAATAATAATATTGTGGAAAAATGTATGTCAATAAATAAATTACTAGCTACTTTACCCATGACATATAAGCGCAGAGTGGATACAGCGATTAATGGAACTCTGCCCACCCTGAAACGGATATAGTATGGTCATATATTTGTATTATTATTAATATACCGTATCTGTTATATTTGTAACGTATGCCTCGATTTCAATAGTCGATGTGTGCGCATATTTTCACTCAGTTTACTTTGACGCGCTGCCAGAGTTACGCACACTGATCTATAGTTAATAGAAGAGTCACTTTTAATCTATACGAATGTTGTAAAAAGGTAAAATTTGTTTGTTTAATACTATTATACTGGCTTGAAAAACTGACTAAGCCCAGAAGAAGACCTCAGACAATCAAAAGAAGCCTGAATAGGCTATTCGTTCCCTGGAGACTGGACGAATTTGTTTCTTCAGGCCTGAGAGGAGTAATTGGAAGGACACCCCGGGGTTTTTAGTCAGCAGAAGTCACACGCACCGGGGTCGCTGCCCTCATAGCGACCCTGGCTGTCCTATGTAAGATTTTCCTCCGGAATAACAAAAAGAAAAAAAACTGTTTGTAGGAAATAGCAATGTTAATACTACTGATATTATTTTTTTAATTCTGTTTTATCTCTATGGATAAAAGTCCTTTTGAGCCCGTCATTAGTATTTAGTACTAGGTGATCCGGCAAACGTTGTTCTGCTATATAAGGTTTTGTAATATCTTCTAAGATATTCATTGAAATTAAGTGATGTCAAAGATAATTTTGTTCACAATTAAATACTCTTAATCAACAACACATTTATTTGGATAAAGATTAATAGTATTACGTTGATACAACTCTTAACAAATAATGCATTAATTTCGACCAAATTTGTTTACCATAAAAACGGTTCTAGTGACTTAATCTTAAAAGATAGACATATACTTTCGCGGACATTCTTTTAGATCATTTCAAGGGGAATAATTCTTTCTTACATAAATTTTTGGTATCTTGAACCGTTTTTGCAGCGCACGCAATGGAAGCCCTCAAGGATGAATAATTGTTCCCGTTTTTTTCACATTTCCCATTATTTCTTCGCTCCTAATAATTGCATCGTGATGTTATATAGCCTAAAGCCTTCCTCGATAAATGGTCTATTCAACTCAAAAATAATTTTTTAATTCGAGCCAGTAGTTCTTGAGATTAGCGCGTTCAAACAAACAAACTCTTCAGCTTTATAATATTAGTATAGATTCATTGATTGACGTTAAAACTAACAACTCCAAGCGACGTGGTGGGGTGCATCACCTTAACCCATTACAAAAATTACTGGCGGTGGTAGATTCAATTTATTTTCATGACCACAGTACACAAGAGTAAAGGCCGTCATAGTGACTTGCTTTGGCCTGTCGCGTTTCGGGATTAGCTTGTGTATATCCAGTAGCTCATATACCTAGAGACCTTCAGTCGTGGTGTATGTGGGCCGACATTACGACGGAGACTATCAATGCATTTTCATCCTTTGGCGGTCGCTATTGTTTTTGGACTACACTGTACTTACCATCAGGTGCATTGTAGTCACTATGTCCAGCTATTATAAAAAAAAACATCCTTTTGACGATTCAAAAGTGTTTGGAAGTAGGTCTATTTCAATAAAGTTATATTTCATTCATTCATTTCGCTTTTTCCCCGTAGTACTCAGCTTTTCGGGCATCGTGTCGCTATCAAGACCTACAAAATCAGTCCAGACAAGAAGAACACATGCCCAGGAGACCAGAACAATGACAAATCAGCAATCCTGCGATAGACGAAATGGAGACACGTGCACTCGCGTTCCAAGCTTTGACTTCAATCATCTATACTAATATTATAAAGCTGAAGAGTTTATTTGTTTGAACGCGCTAATCTCAGAAACTACTGCTTCGAATTGAAAAAATATTTTTGTGTTGAATATGAATAGACCATTTATAGAGAAAGGCTTTAGGCTATATAACATCACGATGCAACTATCAGGAACGAAGAAATAATGGAAAATGTGAAAAAAACGGGGAAAATTATTCATCCTTGAGGGCTTCCATTGCGTGCGCTGCGAAAACGGTTCAAGATACCAAAAATATATGTATGAAAGAATTATTCCTCTTGAAATGATCTAAAAAAATGTCCGCGACAGTATATATCTATCTTTTAAGATTAACTCACTAGAACCGTTTTTATGGTAATCAAATTAGGTCGAAATTAATTCATTATTTGTTAAGTGTTGTATCAACGTAATAATATTAATATTTATCAAAATAAATCTGTTATTGATTAAGAGTATTTAATTGTGAACAAAATTGTCTTTGACTTCACTTAATTTCAATGAACATCTTAGAAGATATTACAATTTCAAAATAAATAACTAACTAAAAAGCCCAAAATAACTATTCCACGCGGACGAAGTCGCGGACACAGCTAGTTAGGAATAAAAAGAACAATGTTACCTAATTATCGGGTTTAAAAAATAATATTTCTTTTTTTTTAATCTATAATTTGGCTAGGGCTTTAATCACACATGTGATTACGCCAGCCCTTAATATTTCTTATGGTGCTCGGTATTCGTTTGTATAATAATATACTTAAAATAATTTTGGAGCTCCCACATAAGAAATTTTAAATGTAATAAAAAAGTAATTGATAAAGAATCTTTACCATTCTCTCAATGTTTGTTATTGTATCATATTATATATATAATTATGTCTGGTACGTGACTAAATGTCACGTTTCTCAGAGGACATTCAATTCAAATTTTGTATTTACAGAACAAACTTTCGAAAACAGCGACTACTAGAGTTTCTTGCTGGCTCTTCTCGGTAGATCCTGCTTACCGAACTAATGGGAAGATTTATATATGATAATGACGATTTTGAAGTTCTTGTAATATGCCTATTTAAATAAAGTGATTTTGAGTGAATTGTTTAGAATGCGTTTTTTACTGTATACAATTTTCTTAGGAGATATTAATTCCTTGGTCTGTTTATATTAGAAAAAGCACCTACCGGAGTGATCTAATAGTGTTTCTAGGTTGATTGTGCTTTGCGACCGGTGGTAGATTCATTTTATTCTTTTAGACGTCCTGATAGTACAGTTTATTGTGATCCTATCTGCGACTCTGAAGGTCTTGGGTTCGTGCCTCGTTACTGGCAGATTTTTTTTATTACTTATAGGCGAACGCTTGACCTCAATCACTGGTGGAAGGTGAAGATGAGTCCGATGATGAACCGCATCCGCCTAACAAATGCCTATTCACTCTTCTTTTAAAGACTACTAGGTCATAAGATCGCGGAAATATGGCCGCTGGTAGCATATTCCACTCCTTAGCTGTTCGAATTATGAATGTAGAAGCGAATCTTCTATCTATTTTTCTTATTTATGGGACGCATAGCACAATAGCAAGCATAGTTTGGATCTAGTTCAATGTTGAATGTGATCTGCAATTATTATGTCATAATTTTCTTTTACCAAATTTGCTATTTTAGAAGTGCTTAGCAGGTTATTTCAAGTGTGAAGCACTTCTATTTTATTTATATCTTGGTCCAGGCTAAGCTATCGTGAGTAAGCGAGTTAAGTTAAACTTAACTGAAGTTAGTAAGGGCTGCATTGTTACCGCTCTATTGGTTTCTAGTTAACTGTATAGACGAGGTCTATTGATTTTTGTATATTCATGAGTAAGTGCGTGACCCGTTGCACATTTTCTTGTACTTGCGAATACTAAACGCTCCTGTACAAAAATATTATATTTGTCGATAGAAAACAACAAATTTAAGTGTTGCCAACTTAAATATATTAGTTACCATTTTATGCTCGTTATGATTTTCCTGTACACCGTATAATTGTAATGAATATCTTAGGAGCTATCGGTTAATGAGAACTAATGATCACGGGAAAATAATGATGGGGTCCTATAAATTAAGTGTGAAGAGATATTTGTGCAGGCCGGCATGATCTCTGCGACTGATTGCACAATGTTTGCCATCTGGTGTGGTTTAGCAACAGCGCCGTGTCAGGATAAAAAAAATCAACTGGGGGTTCTCACCGATGACGATATCTAAATATATATAACTCAAAGGAGACTGACTGGCTGTCTGACTGACTGACTGACATAGCGATCTATCAACGCACAGCCCAAACCACTGGACGGATCGGGCTGAAATTTGGCATGCAGGTAGATGTTATGACGTAGGCATCCGCTAAGAAAGGATTTTGATGAATTCCACCGCCAAGGTGATAAAATAGGGAATGAAAGTTTGTATAAAACTTTTCGATTTTCGACTATAATATAATATTAGGTCCTTACATATGAAATTGGCGTTTTTCGTACTGGCCACTTTAATCACAAATTTCTCCTCTTTGGTAAGGAATTCCAAATTCAAATTTGTACAGTTATAGACTCATGTATTTGTGCTTCGATGATCGTCATTCATTTGTTTTTTTCTTCTGTCTTTTTCTGTTTGCGTCACTCATTTTACAAAATGGAAAACTTAAAATATCGCATTATTTACGAGTACAAGTTCCGCCGTGGCACTAGTGCTGCGAAAACAACTCGAAGGGTGAATGATGTGTATGGCGGTCGTGTTGCAAAAGAAAACACAGTTCGTTTTTGGTTCCAACGTTTTCGTTCTGGAAATTTCGACCTGCAGAACAAGCCCCGTGGACGGCCTGAGACTCAAGTTGATAATGAAGAGTTGAAGGCTATTGTGGAAGCGGATCCATCGCAAACCACGTCCGAGTTAGCTGCAGGCTGCGATGTTAGTGATAAAACTGTTTTAATTCACTTGAACCAAATTGGGAAGATTAAAAAGCTTGAAAGGTGGGTACCTCACGAATTGACTGAAGCAAACCGGCAAACGCGCGTCGACTGCTGCGTTACATAACTAAACCGGCACAATAATGAAGGTATTTTAAACCGAATCATTACCTGTGATGAAAAATGGGTTCTTTACGATAATCGGAAGCGCTCAGCGCAATGGTTGGATCCTGGCCAGCCAGCCAAATCCTGCCCCAAGCGAAAATTAACCCCAAAAAAGTTACTTGTAAGCGTTTGGTGGACTAGTGCCGGTATTGTTCATTACAGTTTTCTCAAATCTGGCCAGACTATTACGGCTGATGTCTATTGTCAGCAATTGCAAACCATGATGGAAAAGCTAGCGGCTAAACAACCTAGGCTGGTCAATCGCTCCACGCCACTGCTGCTTCACGACAACGCTAGACCACACACTGCGCAACAGACGGCTACTAAATTAGAAGAGCTTCAATTGGAAAGTCTAAGACATCCTCCGTACTCCCCGGACCTTGCTCCAACAGATTACCATTTTTTTCGAAATTTGGATAACTTCTTGCAAGGGAAAAAATTCAACTCCGATGGGGCAGTCCAAATCGCCTTCAAAGATTTTATTGATTCCCGTCCGACTGGTTTTTTTAGTAAAGGGATCAATGAACTACTTATGAGATGGCAAAAGTGCATAGAAAATAATGGTTCATACTTTGATTAATTAAATATATTATATTAAAAAATATTCGACTTTTTGTTCCTCCCATACAAAACGCCAATTTCATATGTAAGGACCTAATATAATAGCTTGATAGCTTTAGCGCCTAATGATAGATTAGGCCCTAATTTTTTACACACACTAAACAAAAGTAAAGCCACAAAAACTATATCTAATTAATTATAATACTTCTTAACGCGAGCAAAGCTGCGTGCAAAAGCTAGTATACATATAAATTTAAATAATCACTACATGTTTATTAATACCTTAAAAAAATGCTAACAACAAAATAGGAGGGGGATGATGGATGGAGGAGAATGAGGGGAGAAGTGGGTGGGAAGGAATAGGTTAACAAGACCTTTATGGCAGTACGAATTGTGCTGGGTCAGTGACTCGAGAGAAACTCGTCTGCTCATCGTATTGCAGTTCACCGGTACCAGGGCTCGAACCCAGGACATTTACTAGCAAGGGCACTACAAACTGTGCTGTTAGGCCGTTAGTTAATTGTATTTAACTAAGCTCGAGTTAACTTACTATAGCATTATATGTTTAGATCTAAAGAGTCTTAATGTATCAGTCGAATTCTGACAACTGCGACCCAGCATCGACTACCTGGTCGCAATGTACCTTTCTGTATACGCTTATATGTAACATAATAATATATAATAATAATGTTATATGTAATGTGTGTTGTGGCAGCCGTGGTGGCTGCCGGCAGAATAGAATAGCACGCCCCTCTTCTTGCTGAGGTGTCGTAAAAGGCGACTAAGGTACCTCTTTAACACCGCAATTCTACCAGGTGTGCAGAGAAGGAAAACTCGACCAAACCTGCATCCCGCTCCCTCCCGATCGTACTGGTTCTCCTTTCCATCGGGCCTGAGGGAGCTCGGACGAGAGAGTGCTTTTCTGGCTGCGCGTAAGTTATGCACTTAAATATCTCCTGCGCAATTGACTGTTTCCGTAAACTGGACCTCGAATTTCTTAATCGGTCTTGAAACAGTCGCCGTGGCCGAAACCGGCTAGGACATCATCATCATCATATGTAAAGCTACCACTGTAGGCGACGGTATAGGACAGATGGTACCCACCGTTTGTTGATAGAATGTGCCCGATCTGATTCTGCGAGAGAGAAGTTTTTGAGTGTCTTTGGTTAGAACAGAATAGACGTCGGGATGTTGGGATCGTGGCTGCTCAGGGTGGGGGCCCTGAGCAGCCACTGCTAGCTGAGGGTTTAGCGACCCTCGAGAAATTGGCAGGGCATTGTGACGTGCTCTGCCTAAATACAACGAGCAGTATCGGGGAAGGTATCATCTTCCTCCGAGTATGTGCCCAGCGGGCGCGGCGCGACGGGGCTGTGACGAATTGATTACAGGACCCGCAGTCCCCGCCATTGCGCAGAAGTAGTCACCTTGGGGTTTTTAGTCGGTATAAGTTCGACACACCTCGGTCGCGTAACCCCCCTGAGCGGTTGGGACCGTCCTATGAGGATCTTTCCCAAGTAAAAAAAAAAAAAAAACGTCAAGATGTTAACAAAGCCTTAACTAAGCTATTAAATCACGTTGATGTATTTATAGGGTAAAGGGGCTGAGTGACATCGTTGTTAAAATAACGATGTCTTCACAATCCAATTGATCCAGCATCATTTTCCCTTAACAATTTTAATTCACTATCAAATTCCATTGTTAATCCATTAACATTTAAAATTTAACAAAAGAGTCATATAAAATTAATACTGTAAACGATTACTTTGCAGCACGTGCGCTGGCTAACCGTTGCCGATTAAATGATCCCTTAGAGATGTTTTTTTTGGATGGACATATGTTGATTGGTCGGGACAGACCTTTACAACTCAAACGGGCTTAGGGGGCGAGCACAGAAGGTGCTTAACTAGGTGCTTAAGCGATTACCCTGAGAACAAACGCTGAAGGAAACTCAAGGCTGCGTCGGAGTGATTCTTTAGAGTAGTGATCATACTCACTTTATATAGTAGAGTTTGATTGGCGAGGATTTGCCCGTAGGCAGGTGCTGCTCATAATAATTTAGGATAGAGCCACTTTTTTTTTAATTCGACGTGTGTTGATAACCGGGAAAGGTCTTCACAACTAAACCGGGCGGGATATACAAAGAGCACTAGTCACGCCAAAAGGCGCAACCCCAGAACATGAAAAACAATAAAATGTAAACACACTTAAACGCAAACGCCACCTGGCGTACACATTCATTTTCACTTAACAGTGCTCGCTTAATTCGCAAACATCGCATCGCATTCGTTTCTTCCGTAATAATCGCATCTAATTATATTCAAACTCGCTATACACATTGCAAAACCTCACAAACACCATACTTCCACATCATATGCACTCAAATACAATACACTGAGTAATTTGTAAAGTGCCTGACTACCGCTGCCAACCGGTACGTACTTTTTAACTGTCTCAAATATCGCAACTTATGACCGGTGGTCGTGGGTGTGGTTGTAGAAAGACACGGATTTTGGCGTTTTACTGTTTATTAGCACTTTAAGGCACACCGAACTGCGACATACACGCACGTACCCTAGCCTTGCGTCTCGGTAGTCAACTAACTTGCTAGAGCATCCCTTGCGCGCGCGCATCCCTTACCCCGCGCGTCCCATAACACCCTAACGTCCTTAAGGGCGTTTACTACAAACGCGCATCGGGCAGCGTCTACATGCTATAAACTCTCTTTATTTTATAAAATCATCCCGGCTACGAGGTTGCATTTGTGCAACGGCATAAGTACATTACTTGTCCCGGCCCGCGTAAGCTCCAAACGCGAAAGTTTAAAATGTGTATAACGCTATCAGGCGGCGTGTCAAGCTAGCGTTCATGACAGCTGACAGAATCGAACGTCTTTCCGAATAAACGCATTCAGAGCAGTCCATCGTGACCCGCAGCCGCTGTCTACCAGAATCGGAATCACGCCTTAACCCCAACACAATATGAAGTGCCCCATAAAATATTTTACGAGAGCGATAAAATTGAAGGTAACAGAACTAACTAGGGTCCCCGGTGTAATGTTAAACAGCCGAGAAATTAGCTAAGCACGATACTTTGGTAGAATTAAGTTTTGTAATTTGCCAAAAACAGACGTAATTTCAGGTTTCGTTACAAGAAAAATATATTTTTGTGTATTAACTCATTGTATAAAGATATTCTGAGGGTCGAGAGTTGAATAGTAATGATCTTCCTGTTGAATGAACATAAATTATTTTAGAAATTTAAAATAACCTACATTGCACAAGCGAAGTTGTTCTGTCCAACCGTATAGGAGCTCTCAAATAATTCTTAAATTCCACTCCGCAGTAGCCTCGAGTTAATTTTAGCGTTTCTTCTCAAGGTAGTAGTAGCTTTCTTAGGTTCTTTCCGTGTCTACACATAGGGGTGTTTTTGCGTTGCCACCCGACCTATAAATTCATAGTTTGAGAACCTTTAGTGCTCGCTCCCTAAGCCCGGTAAAGTTCTAAAGGCCTTTTTCGGCCCACAGGGTATTGTCCTGTCGAAAAAAAAGTTCTTCATCTAGATCTGACGTTGCCAAGGCTTTTTTCTTCGTAGACCGCTTTTAAAATTTTGCTAGTTTCTATGAACTCTCTGTTGCTACATTTTTACCATAATCCCAAAACTTATCAAAAAATATATAAAACTTCGAAAAATTTTCAGCTTAAAAAACTTAAAATTTAAATCTCTTGAAGTTTAAAAGTGCTTTTTTTAGTCCCAATACGACCCTCTTCATCAAAATACATACAGACAGTCAAAAATTACGGAATAAATTTGAATTTGTATAGTTTAACAGAAATACGAAGCGCGGTCGCGGTTCGTTTTTTTTTTTTTTTTTTTTTTTCGAATTTACGCGTTTTATTGACCGGAAAAGGTCTTCACAAACTAACCGGGCAGGTGGGCGAGCACTGAGGGTGCTCAGCCAGCGAGTGTATGGGTTGGGTGGCAATGCAAGGGGACCCCTGTGGGTACGAGCCTCGACTTGGACCGCCAGCCAAAAATACGAAACCTAACGGTGATCTACTAGCGTTTCGGAAGCGACTACCTTGAGAAGAAACGCCGAAAGAAACTCAAGGCTGCGTCGGAGTGAAACTGCGTCATTTAGACGACAGTTGACAGATCTAACGTTACTTGTCGTCGTCGGCGCCGGTGTCTTGGTATGTACCTGGTGCATGAGTGTACCTTACTGTTTTTGGGATCTGCGGTTATCAAGGCCGCGGTAATTGGATCGTCCGGATCCAACAGGACAGAACGCGGGCGGCGTGTACCCCACCCGGTGCCGCGAGTCGGTGGGTATTCGCATACGTTGCGAAGAAGCTTATTGGGGTGGTGTGGTAACCTATCGAAGTAGCGACGAGATGCTGAACGCATGAAACTGGCGATCGTCTCAAGTTTGAGGTCGTCGTGGAGATCGACATTTCTCAAATAGTGTGGGGCTCCTACAGCAGTGCGGAGGAATTTGTTTTACACTCTTTGCAATAGGGCGATTCGCGGTTCGTGAAACCCTAGGCTCGAACTTATACATCAAATTAAGACTGGCGCGGGGAGGGGCAGGTGTTACAGTGCTGTAGGCATCGCTGCTGCCCGCGCGCATTGTGTAACGGGTTTATATTATCTGTGTGCGCTTAAAATATTTTTTTCGTTCTCTAAATTTTTTTGTGTAGAACTTTGTCCTCTGCAATTGGTAGATTCAAACAAATATTTTTGTTCCTTATTACTAGAATTGAATAAATTTTCGTCGACACCACCTACAATTTATGTATTCCTATTTTTTCAAGACAACGTAAGTCCCAGTCAAGTTTTACGTGGATCCCTGAGGGTCTACTAGGACCACATGGGGAATCACTGATCTAGATAATATTAAACAAATGACTGAAACGGATTTATTATATGTATTGAATAGATTGATGATGATTGATATTGGTAATGATGGTACTGATAACGTGGCTGCATCGGTAGAAAAATAGGTACATTTTTACATTTAACGTTTTTTCATGAAAGGGCATAAATCTGTGACGGTAGAATGACTCGCTGTTAGACTTCACAGAATCTTTTTGATTTCTCGAATGCTTATATTAATGGAAGGGAAACACCCTGTCAGTTTGTTTGCCTTCTCCCGCTTCGCTTTAACTCGTAAAGCTGGAGTTGACAGCCTCAGACGAATGTCGTTTACATCAAATATTACAAAATAAATATTTTTATTTAACAATGGCTTCTCACCGTGTTTTGTCCACATGAAAAACGATAACTACTCCTTTTTTTAATATTGTTGGAAAATAGGCTGCCGGCTCATTTCATGGTAAAATGTTACCAGCACATAGGGACAACTACATCACAAGGAGCGTTGTTATTCATTACGTTACACTGGTTTGATAAAGTGACTATATTGCATCTCCTGGAAATACGATGTACTCCAAGAATGGTGATGACTGCCAAGGAACGAAAATTCCTTGACAGTCGCCATTGCGATGTCGGCCCATATATACCACGACGGAAGGTCTTTAGTTATATGAACAACTGGATATATACAAGCTGATCCAGAAATGCGACAGGCGAAGCGAGTCACTATGACGCAGAGATGGGCAAAATGTAATCAGATTAATGATTAACGATTACAAAATGTAGTTGTAATTTTAATTTTCTTGTTCTGTAATTATGATTAAATCCATATAAAACATTATGAAATCATAAATGTGTATGCGATCTGGGATTCTGTAGTGTTTTCAACATAGATTAATAAAATGCAGTCATATTAATGGTAAAAAATTTAATCGTAATAATTTTTATTAATCTGATTACATTTTGCCCATCTATGCTATGACGGGCTTTACTCTTGTTTATTGTGGTCACGACCGCGTTCGGGCAATTGCAATACCACCTTATAATAATCATTAACCAAAATTTGGTTATTAATTTAGTCGAATAGCAAATAGTCGTTATAACGCTCAAAGCGCTAAGTTATTGACGCTATTAAAGCGTTATTTATAGTTTAAACAAAGATATAAACATGCGAATGAATGCTACGCGGGGTTACAGCAGGATTGTCGCGTCCAACTGAACAGATTTATAGATGTACACTGTCCGGGCGGCTGCGGCCGAGATTAGGCTCTCTCCATACTTGCGATTTGATACATTGCGACTATTTGTCGCATGTGTCACGATAATAGAGAAGCTCAACAGCAAATATCACTAATAAGCTATGATGGATATAATATAAATAACTATCATTAAATACTAAATATTGTGAACACTATTAACAATTTATTTATAATATGTAATAATTATATTTTGAGTTGGCAACTATAAAAAGTTGTCACTTTTTATAGTATAATTTATGGATAAGAAACTGTAAAAGGAAGTTTTAAACGCGGCGGATTAAGTAAAAATATAATGGAGAGAAGATTTTGATATTAAGTCTTAATATTCTGTAAATGAATAACAAATAATTACGAGGTCACGGGTTGATACAATGATCCGAACAGGCGTCCATCGACTCAGTACGAGGCCAAAGGAGAACCTAAATAAAAGAGTTGTTGTATAGCGTGTGGTACTAGATAATTTTTAGAGTAATAATAATATAATATTTTATACCTTTAGTACTTGATACTTGTCCACTCTTTAGCTACAAACACATTAAATTAATAGCTCTTTTAAGCTTGCATTTTATAATGATATATTGTTACGCTATATCTTTTGTGGGGTAAGTTATGAGGTGAGAGATACATAAGGCTTTGCGCTTATATGTCGTGTTCAACGTGACCAGTAGCGTAGCTGATCGGTGTTTACAGGGCACTGACATGACATTTATATATATATATATATGTATATCATGCGAGTTTCCTTAACAAGTCCGCTACCAGCGCTTGAGAAAAAAAAAATCTTGAACCACAGCCCATGGAATTTCTCCTCACAATATGACTTTAAATGGCATAGAATTTTTTAATATTATATTTCAATCCTGTTTCTTAAAAAGTGCTTGCGCGGGTTTTTATTTGATTGATTGGTACATAGCTTAAGCTGTTGGCCTCTGAGATGGGTGCTGCTACTGAATTTTAATATAAATTCATATTTTTGAAATAACATGCGTTTGTTGTAATTACACATGGTCTAAAAAGTCGCAAGTGTGCGTACGACTTTATGTCGTATCTATTATGTTCATGTCGTATGCATTTCGCAAAGTCGGGCATTTAACCGCACGCCCGTGTACATGCGATAACGTATATTATAAAATCTTTGGCTACGCACCAAAATTCCAGTTTTGATGCAACTTACCGGACATAATTTATTAATTACTCAGTCAAAAATTATATCCGCCATATTTATTGTTATTTTTTTAACTATAAAATATTTAGTCTATGGTGGCCGACTATCAGAGTCTTTATGACATGTATTTGTCGGGGCCTAGGACACAGTTGTATCAGCTTTCTGAGCACCCGGCGTCGTCGCACCAACTTCAGGTTCTCTTCTACCTTTGCGAGGGGTGGTGTAAAAGGCCACAACTCATTCAACTCATTTGTCTTGGCGCGGTGCGTGGGAATATATTACGCATCGCTTGCGCCTGGATATGATCGCTGACACTTAAGAGCGCCGCCCTACTCTTGGCAATACCTTGGCTACCTCATAATAAAAATGCGCAAATTAAAACGTGTATTTATTACTTTCTCAGCTGAAATAAATCTTTTTCCATGAATTTAATCGTAAATTCATAAATCAGATTGTGAATAGATGTAGTTCAATAATGGCGGGAGTTATATAAAGGCTCCTTCAGACGGAGGGAGCTGTTGACAACGGCGCCGACATGACAGTCTGAAGGGGCCCTTTGTGCCTGAATGTATTGGGACAGGCAGTATTTGGATTATGCCGGGGGACTTTTAAATTAATTGAACATATAATAGTCTTTTGCTAGCATGTATTACTTATACACGCGAGGAAGATATTGCTGGATACAATAATTCGAACCTTCTTGCAGCTAATAGAAAGAAAGAAAAGTAATCATTTATTTGACACACAACACAGAAGGATAGGTTAATCAAGGTAAACAACAACTGTTAAATAAAAGTGTTTGTAGCGTAATTAATATATTATATTCTGTAGATGACAATATAATGCAATGACAATTTTCATGACTATCTTTTCGAATGACATCGAATCGAATGTTGTATATAAAAAGGTTTAATACTCTAAAATAAGAATATATATCAACAACAAAAGTAAATTTTCTATGCTTTGATGATATGCCAAAAGGAAATCAGCTTAGCAAATGCTATGTGGTCAGACGAGCCACCCAGTGTAGGTTTTCAGTTGACACTGTTACTGTCTTAACAGTTATTTTGTTAACGCGCAGCAAATAGCGAGGAAGGGAATGATAGAGTATATTTACACATCTCTAGAGATATTTGAATAACCATATTCCGCAGTTGTTGGCAACTGCCAACACAAATTATTTTATATTTTTTGATGCTGGCAATTGAGATAAAACCTATGAATTTGGTGTGTCGTTGTAATGGCTGGTTCTATAATAAAAATAATAGTTGTGGCATATAAAAGTGTTTACTCATTCAAAAGCAACTCCAACACTGAACAGCAGTCTACAAGAGATTCTCAGATGGGAGCCTTTAGCTTGCGCAAATTTGATGCAGGCATGTTTTGCGGAATTTTAGCAAGACCTTACTCAGCCGAAGCAACAGATTTGTTCAGGTTGATGGCTCCCCACCAGAAATAAATGTTTGTAAATACACTATTTTCAGGTTACGATGGAGCTGGCATGTGCCTCGGCACAAAAGTCCTTTAAATAGAATAATAAATGTAGTTTTGCTAAATCTGATGTCAAGTCAGATTTAAAAGAACAAAATTAATCAGTAAATTAAAATGTTTGACAAGGTAAGCAGAAATATCGCACACCACTCCAATGACAACTCAAGGAGACGAGGGGGGGTTGGCACTCTACATCACTCTCCCCGAAATGTGTTAGGTGTATGCAGGGGCGGCGACAATTTAACCGTCCCCCGCCTAGTAGGTGAGGCCTGAACAAGGCCGGACGTCGTCGGATGCCGAGGAAGATGACTCGGGTTTGCCCTTAGCATCTGGCACACCCCGAAGGAACACCCCGGTGGTTTTAGTTGGGGCAGGTCCGACACACCGCTCCCCTGACGGTCCGTCGGGATATCCACCGGGTTAACAAAAAAAAAAAAAGGTAAGCGGAAATATGTAACAACTGTGAGGTCATGACCCCCCAAAATTCGGTGAGTACGTCCCATAACAGACTAAGATCTTGTGTTGCACAGGCCAATGCGCGAATACATTGGAAGCGGGAGGTCGATTTATAAAAACTCTCTCAAGTGATTTATGTATTAGATTTATTGGCCGTAAAAATTAGAATGCAAAGGTTATTTGAGTAAGAGATTCTGTTCGTATTACTATATTCATTTGTCTTTTATTTATTGCATTATTCAGGTACAGTACTCTATTATTCGTAATTTAAATAGGCATGTATAAATATATGTATGTGATATACATATAGGAACTATTGAAACGATAATAATATTATAATATAGTTCATTGTCATGCTATATCCCTTACAGGGTAGGCAGTGATACATAAGTGCCTATATGAAAATGAAATGAAATGGAATGGAATGAAATGTAAATGTATTTATTTCGCCACAAACCAACAAAAAACCAGAAATTTAAATGCAGCATCACAAACAACACACAGGAACAAAAGAAAATATCCACTTTGCCCTTATACGTCGTGGCCAACGTGACCAGCAGCGCAGCTGATCGCCGTTCTCACAGCACTACTACACATGTCATTTCTATTGCGAGTTTCCGTACGATGTTTTAATTCAACAATGTGCATGTGGTAGCTAAATCAACTTTTCATATTGAAAAACCTAGAAGTAAGCGCTGGAATATAAACCTACGTCCACTTGTGTTTCCGAGCATTAATTTTATACAAAACTAAAATAAATAATCTCTGAGTGATCATTATCCAAAGACATAGATAAGGTTATATTAAATTAATACGATCCTTGATGTAAACAAAATGGTGTATAAATGAGATGAATGATCCAGGGTGGGGTAAACGACCCTCGTAGGCACGTGTAGGCTGCAATTGCGTAGTTTTGGACACCCCTGACTTTCGGTTACTGCGTCGTAACAGAGTGAGGTGAAACGCCCAGTTGTTGATACCGCGTGAGATTTTTTAACTGAGATATATTTAAAAATCTTTGGGCTTTGTGATTAGAAATTGCAAGCTTTTTAAAAATCAGAATACCAAACTCTCCGTATTCAATGCTTATGTGAGAAGTTTGCTCGAGTACTGTAGTGTTGTCTGGACGCCTTACTATACTACCCACAAGCTCCGCATCGAAAGAATACAGAAGCGATTCGTCAGACATCTCGCATACTCAGTTGGGCGTAGCAACTTCAAATGTAATTACCGGGATAACTTGGGGTACTTTGGAATGGATTCGTTGGCGGCACGAATGAAGTTATCAGATATGACCAACCTTTATAAAATTATTCGAGGCGCAACAGAATGCCCAGTTTTGCTCCAGCGATTCCATTTTAGGGTGCCCCTGCGTTACCCCAGGAACCGGGTAAACTTGCTCGTCCCACCCTATGCTCGGACATCCTTGGGTTATAATTCGCCTATTTGTAGGTTATCTCGCGGTTTTAACGAACTGGAGAGTGCTATCGATGTGTTTGCTGACAGTCTGCCGGTCTTTAAAAGAAAAATCATCGGGTGGTTGAGGGACACGCAGTAGTTGTTGTTATGATTTTTGCCTGTGTTTTTACTTTTCACTTTCATTGTTTTATTATTGTTTGTTAATGTGTTTATTTTATAAGTAGTGTTGTTTGTATTTTTGATGCACGATGTGGTGCCCTTAAACGGCGCAACACATCGATGTACATTTTTTTTTATTGTCTTGTAGTGTGTTGGCCACTGGCTGCCCTTAAAATGTAAAAAACCAAAAAAAAAATTAGCGAATTAATTTGATTTATTCACGGCCATGGCATACAGTGTATGTACAGTGTATATGCCATACACGTATAGCTTAATTGCCTGGCTTGATGATGACTTACTTTATTTTATATTAATGTGTACTCAGCACTGGTCACATTAAAAAAAGAAATAAAAAGTCCAGGCAAGCAATATAGGACACATGAATGTCCTCATAATTATAGGACACCACAGTATGCGTAATAATTAATATTGATTGCTAGTTTATTATAAAGAGAAAATGTATTTCATAATTGAATTCTAAAAAAAGAGAAAAGGAATTATCTACATAGACAAAAAGACAATATCGTAGAATACATACTATAACTATAAACGTAATGCTATTTTTTTATTATTTACAAGCGGATGCTTGACTTCAACCACACGTGGTGGAAGGTGAAGATGAGTCCAACAAGGTACGGCATCCGCCCAACAAATCTACACTCTTCTCTTAAAGACTCCCAGGTCTTAAGATCGTGGAAATATGTTCGCTGGGAGCATATTTCACTCCTTAGCTGTTCGCATGATGAATGTAGAAGCAAATCTTTTCATCGGATATAAAGAAACATCCACCACATACGGATGTAATCCGAAACGGTGTCTAGTGGTTTCGATAAAGAAATGAAAAAAAAATCCAGTAGCTGTTCACATGCTGTCTTAAATTTAGTGAGAGAAAGTCAAACTGCGAAAGTGCGTTGTACTGCCTACACATCCTCGGCATAGTGGAACACGGGTCAAGATTTGTTATGTAAAGGTGTAGAACAAATGGACCGCCTTTTTTCCAGGCAAACGGACTTATTTACCTTTAATTTTTTAGTTATCGCTGAAACTATTAGTCACCAATTCATTTTTTTATCCTGACTTGGCATAGTGACCACACCACGATGGTAAGTGTAGTATATTCCTAAAAACGACTCCAACTATCAACAGTAAAGAAAAACAATTGATAGTTGCAGTGCACATGCCGGTCTGCACAAATACCTCTTCACGCGTCGTTTAAACTATTCAATATGATATAAAGGTGGAAACACATCACCGGAAGATCATTTCACAGCTCTACGACCGGGCAAAAGCAAGACTTAGAAATCTTCTTAGTCCTAGCCGGAATATGAGTTACTGTATAGCCGTGAATTCGCAAGTCTACCAATGTGGTTATATCATGGAAGGGAGAGGACAAACAAGGCTAAATAGCTCTTCAGAAAACTCACCGTGATACAGACGGTAGAACAAAGGAGTTAAAGCGGTCACTTTATAAAATATGTAAGATCAGGGTAAACCAATAATGCTTTAGGAAAGCATATTTAGATTAGCTAATATGACCAGTAAATAACTAAAAGTAATCTAGTAGATAAAGTACCTCAAGCATTAAGAAATCCTACAACCGTTAGCATACCTAATTGTCTATATTACTATATTAAAAATTCTAGCAATTTTTTTTGTTAATTACTTACTTCTATAACTATCTACTATTATTTTTCGTTTATATTATTATCTATAAATCTTGTTATATTATACTTAAAGAACAGTTTCTTATTAGCAGAGAAAATAGGTAAGTAAAGCCATAGGATTGAGTTCATCCAAATGAAGATCTCATTTCTTATGAAATGCAAATTTTAATGGAACTTCTAATGCCACGAAGAAATAATGAATTAAGCGTGCTCATTCAAATGCATTCAACAACTTTGTCTAAAATTGGAGTTATTTTAAAATAAACGACTGTGGGGTTTATTCGAACAGGTTTTGCGTTAAATTTTAATGTGCTACGTGATTAATTAACGTGTATTCTACTGTCTCTATTTGTGTTCCTTAATTCAATGTTCTGAGGAACTGTAGTCTCTAAACATTTGTTTTACAATCCAAAGCTTATCGACCTACGACGATATTTAGAAAACTATCACCCAGTTCTAGAAACGTCCTTCAAATTTCAAGATTTGATGTGTTCTAATACCGATGATTTTATCATTTTAAGTCTTACCATATATTAAAAATACGTGTATCTATATTCTATTAATCCCGTCCTCGCTGCTTCTGCGTGTTGATACAATAAATGGGAGTCGGTTGAAAATCAGCACTGGCTGGCTCAGCTGGTCACTTAGCATTTGCTGAGCTGATTTCCGTTTGACGCATCACAACTCAGGGTATTTTCTTTTGTTGTCTTCTATATTGATTAACATATCCTTGTTTGTTGTATGGTATGTTGTGTGTCAAATAAAAGCTTTTCTTTCTGTCTGACATAGATCCTTAGTGGCTGATACAATTTTACTATCAAAAATATGACACACGCCAATATATTTACAAATGCATTGAGCCTAAAGAAGAATTAACTAGCAAAAAAGATATTATAATCATATTATGATTTTATGAAAAAGCAATTAACGCATTCTATAAACTTGTGTGCATTGTTGTTCTATTAAAAGAGTGTGTTATTAATACTAGGGATGTTACGGAGCTTCGACTCCGACTCCGATAAGTCGGAACTTCCGATTGCTATTACACCTCCGGTTCCGACTTCGGTACCGAAACTTTTTAATCGGAGTTCACCACCACTGTTGTAATCAATTTATTTGATTTCATTTTATATGTTGTTGAAACATAATATAAATTAATCAAACAATCAGTGCTACTAAATTTGAAAAAGTCATTTTTAAAAATTTTGATTAAAATATATGATTAAAATTATTAAACGTTTTAGAAACACACCTAAAATTCTAAAACGCTTTTAAACACTATTTATTTGTTACATACATAAAATTTTCTGATTCATGATTAAATAAACAAAACCTTTTACTATTTAAGGAGCATGTTTTAAACTGGGGCTTAGTTTTAAATTGTAATGTAATATAAATAATAATGTGCAAGTGGCAAGTAAAGGTCTGTTTACCCCATTTAGGGTCCGTGTATTTGGGTGACCTATATTCAACCCCGCAGGGAGTCATGTGGTGCACGGAACTGCAATCTAATGGACGTTTTTCGTTGATTAAGAATCTTGTAGTCGTTTGCGTACAAATACTCTTATTTACTAGCTTCTACTCGTGGCTTTCTAGATATTTATGTATTAGTATTAATTCAAGTTTTCTTCGTTTTATTTTATTTTGAAGTAAAATCAACACTCACGGTAGATTTAATTAACAAATTAAATCTAGTTTTAAGTTATATACTAGGTTATTTAATATTAAATCGTACTTATTGTCTTCTACGGAAACATTATACAATTTTAACAACTATTAAATTTAAATCACCATTGACGTCGCGTTAAGCCGCTTCAATTAAATAGCGTTTATACTGGTCTAAATTAGATTTAATTTGTTGGTGCACACCGCTCCTAATATATTTTTTTAAATCTTGTAAAATTGAATTTTTTGTAATTATATCAGCCTTTCTTTAGAATCTACTTAAAATTCATTCTTCTAATAAATACTAACATTGGATATTGTCTTGGAAGGGCGGGATGTGCCGTGCAAACCCAAAAGGTAAGACAGTACAGTTTACTTTGTAATTTATTTTCAGAAAATCGATATTTTTTGCTTACTACTAGAATTGGAGAATAAATACAAGCACTATATACGAATACAACCACTATATCTTTAGTATATCGAAAAATACTTTTCGTCACAATTTACGATGCAAGATCTATCATCACGCCGAAACCCTATTGGGATAAGCAAAGAGAACAAAACGCCATTTCTTTATATCTTGCAAACCTCTTTCGCTATTTTAACTTTCATTAATCCTTTAATGCACTCTCGCCGATGTGGAATCGATGGTGATACTTTTCACATTATCCTCCGTCAGAGCTCTTTTTATTTGGTCTGTGCAGGCAAGTTTTGGTCGGCCTCGGCTTTTACTTCCGCTGACACTCATATTGTATATCTTTTACGTCATATTTTTATTATTCGTCCTCTCCACGTGCCCGAACCATCGAAACATGCTTGTATTAGAGATGGGCAAAACGTAATCTGAATAATTATTATCGATTACAAAAAGTAGTCGTCATTTTAATTTTCTTACTCTGTAACCATTATTAAATACTTTAAAAATATTAAGAAGTGATAAATGTGTATGCAATTGAGGATTCCGTAGTGTTTTAAACATAGATGAGCTAAATGCAGCCATATTAATGATGCCGGGCAGTAGACTTGAGGGAGTCTGCTGTGCGGATGAGAGGGAGGCGGTGTGCCGTGTCCGGCGCGCCGCCTGTGAGATAGGTATTGGAATGGTGGGCTCTTTACCCCTACCCCTTCCAGAGAGGCAGCCTCGGCAAGGCATTTCGCTCTCCGGGCGTCTGGATGAATTTGGTTTCCCAGGCTCGGGTGGAGCGATTAGAGGGACACCCCGGGGGTTTTTAGTCAGTAGGAGTCTGACACACCGGGGTTGCTGCCCTCACAGCGGCCCTGATGGTCCTATGCAGGATATTCCCACGAGAAACAAAAAAAAAAGTCATGTTAATGATGAATAACGCAAAATGTAATCGTAATCGTTTTCCGTTAATCTGATTACATTTGGACCATCTATGGCTTGTATGCATGCTGTCGAAGGTGCTATCTTTCATAGTGATCGCGTTAGGTACCAAGAGATACGTAGAATTTCTTGATCCGCAACCGTGTTATACCGCATATAGAACGAAGAGATCGCATTTCCACTGCATTAATCTTACTTTCCTGGCTCTGATAAAGAAGTCATACTTAGAAATGAAAAAGAGTCACCTTTACAGCTTAGTCTGATTTTTTTTCCCTTTTTACTGTCCACCCTACGCAAATGGCAGTGACGTACATAGGATACTCGGACAGGTTAGTCAGAATTCGCTTTAATAATTTGAATATTATATTATGATAGTAAATATTATATTGCTTTCATAGGAAGGATAGATAGCGTGAATATATAAAAGATATGAATATAAACTTTTTTGTTTTACTTTAATCAATTTCATCCGGACCTATTTATCGCAAGGGCAAGCTATGCTTTCATGCATCTATGGAATGAACGCTACTGGGAAATGGTATACTTAAACCAGCCTAACCCGTAAGGAGATAAAATGGGGAATGTATTAATCACTTACTCAACAAGTCTTCAGGGATATCTTTCAACCCTTCTACAAGATCAAAAGCGTTAACTTTCGTAGTTGAGAGAGTAAAATCAACGCTTGATTCAGTAATGCCAGCTCGAGAGGCTCACCCGTTTTAGAGTATTTTTGTGTAGATAATTAATTTTAGTGACAATTTTTGAAGGTCGTAAAAGATTTTAATTTACGTAATTCTATTCAATTTATAATTAAAAATGTTTTGTATTCAGTATATCTACATCTTTAGGCTTAGCACAAATTGTGATCTTTCACTGTGCGATTTTTATAGCGCAAATTAAACGACACTAGAAATTGTACGAAAGCTCACGCGCAGACGCTAAAAATTAACTATATCCGCTTTGATTTTGCAATAAATTTATGCTTTGCCCACAATTTTACGCGAAAATGTATCTGCTAAAAATATTGAATAAAACCTTTTGAACCTTTTTTATAATGAATATTATCATGGAAATATGGTTGCCTAGTTCTATATACAATTTTTGCATATTAGTGTCAACTGACTTATTGAATGCCATGTATTCTATCCTCTGAGGTTTTATTGTTATTATTTTTAAAAACATCTTGTATTTACATTGATAAATAATTAAAAAAAAAAAAATACGCGACACGCTTCAATTTTTTCGTATGAAATTAATTCTGTGTTCACAAAAACCGGGGAAATTAGTTTCGGTGTGCGAGTTAGGTGAATCTTCGATCGCGAATAAAATTTCCTTAAATTCCCGCGCGATCAAATTCCACAGTGCGAGCCAAGGCTTAGATCTATAACGCTAATTTGACTTTAGAATAATAACATATCGTCACGCTATATACCTTTCGGAGTGAGCAGAGAAACATGACATATTTATTAGATGCTTTAGGGGATTCCTCACAATGTTCTCTTCATCAGTGAGCATGTGGATCTTTACTGTTCACTCTGTAATAGATTTAGCTTAATGATATATTATTTATAACTAGTTTATCATAGTACAATTTGTCGGTACTGGGACTCGAATGCAGGACAATCAATGTCCCAGAAAAGTCGCTACAAACAGCGCAGCCGCGCCGTCAAATGTCACATTTTAGATAACTTTAGGGGAATTTATTTCCAAGGCTCGCAATATTATCTCGATTCACACTACGTTTGAATCAAAATATCCACCCATAAAGCATCCCCGGGTGGTGAATTTAGTTTGAAATTGCGCCGCCCCAAGCGCAGGGGGTGGCAGGGTAGTCAGGGTAGATTATAGCGCTACATCAAATTACGTTTCCATACAACAACATAGTAATTTGTTTATAATTAAATCATTTCGCTATAATTGACGGTGGCTTTAATTGGGTCTCGTGGTTTGTTTATATGAAGACTGTTTGTGGGTGGAATACGCTTCCTGTATTCTTCTACGGTCTTAAGCACTGGGAGCCTTTAAAAGAAGAGTGTGTACAGACTTCCGTTTTCTGGGTCATGAGCGGGAAGATTGAAGTGAAACATTTTGGTACAGGTCACCACTGTTTAATCACTGAACATATACGTAAATGCAATCCATCCTTTTGTTTCTTCTTTCCAATATGGCACTTTTGCCTTACATACAGCTGCTGTGAACGAAACTATAACGCGATGCAATTATGCACAACGCCATCTACCGAATCCACATGCTGGAATAAAAGGAAACGAAAGAGCAGATGAGCTAGCAAAGCTAGCCACGAAAAACAGGAAAGTCAAGAAAACCTACGACAAAATACCATTATCGCACATAAAAAGGGAAATAAGGGACAACACAATACATATAATGCAAACCAGGTATGACAACACAAAAACAGGAAAACCACAAAATATTTCTTCAAAAACATTCAAGAAAGCCACAAAATATTAAAGGGATTTGATTGGAATAATAAAATAGCTCAAATACTAACAGGTCATGGATGTTTTAATGAATACCTGGAAAAATGCAAAATTTTAACAAACCCAAAATGTTCTTGTGACAACATCAGCAATCATAACTCGCTGCATGTACTAACGACGTGCAATATATACAATTTATTAAGGTTTAACATAGAGCAAGGACTGGGGAAGGAAATAAAGGAGGAAAATTTGGAGGAATTAATCAGCAATAAAGAATACAGAGGTAAATTTTTAGAGTATGGCGTAATCTTAATTGAAAGAATAGTAAAAGAAAATAAAACAAAATAAAGTGAAACCAATTTGTATAATCTGATAGGAAATAAGCATATAGTACAAGCAAACTAATTATTGTACACTAGAATGTAAGGATGTGACGAAATAAATGGTCACAGGATTCAATTTATAATAAATAAAAAATAAAAAAAACCCACATGCATTCAGGCTATAGTCTGTTCACAGCAGCTGATTAATGTTCTTTACTGGAACAGATTGAATAGGCATTTGTTGGGCAAACGGGGTCCACCATCGTGCCCATCTCATCAAGTGCAAAGACTGTCCTAGTTTTTTTATACTGGTTCGACACAGCGACTACATCACACCTGATGGAAAGCATAGTCTAGTTCAAGAACTGTATCGACCACCAAAGGACGAGAATCTATCGACAGTCGCCATCGTCATGTCAGCCCATATATACAATGACGGAAGGCTTTTAGGTATTTTTGGTTGTAGAGCGATCGCCCGACTGGGTCATGACCACAGTACATAAGTGTAAAGACCGTCATAGTGACTCGCTTTGGCCTGTCGCGTTCCGAATCAGCTTGTGTATATCCAGTAACTCATATACCTAGAGACCTTCAGTGGGCCGACATAACGACGGAGAGTGTCAAGTAATTTTCGTCCTTTGATAGTCGCTTGAGTTGTTGGACTATACTGGACTTACTATCAGATGCACTGTGGTCACTTTGTCGAGCCAGCGTAAAAAAATGAACAATTGGATATAGGTACGCAAAGTGATCCTTAAAAGGCGCGACGGAGTGAGTGACTGCGACGGTCTTTACAGTTGTTTACTGTGGTAACGATCCAGTTCGGACAATCGACTTTAACCTGAAAATAAATAAATAAATAGTGGCTCGCTTCGACCCTTCGCGTTCCGGGATCAGTTTGTGTAAATCCCCTTTTACGTTTCTGAGAAAAAGGGTTTTTGATAGAAGAATGACGGACACGAAATGAAAAGAAAAGAGAAACGTTTATTGAGAAAATACTTAAATATAGTTTCATTTGTAAGGAATCTTGTTCATGACTTATATATTCATGCTTTTGAGCCATGCTGTGGCTTTCTTTTATTAGTATCCATTGTAGACATTTAGCTTGTGCATGCGATCTCATTGTTGATATAAAATGTAATGGAGCTGTTGATAGCCCATACATAGATAAATAAATAAATATGTAATGTAGACAATGTAAGTATTCTTATAAATAAATAAAAAAGGAACAATATAACCAACCAATTTAGATAAAACAATGAAAGAATAATATATAATATTACATCATGCATCCCGTGTAATCTCACCAATCTCAAAGAGTACTAGGCTCCGCGTGTGCTGGGCGATGCTGCTACGCGCCATCCAGCGCTGCTTGTCAGCCAACGCTCGATGGAACATACAATAAAGACATAAAATATATTAATAGTTTAAAGTTATTTATGAAACAATATAAATAGGGTAGATAGATACATACAGCGTGTCTCATAGAAACTTGTGTTAACTAATTAAAGGCTTGAAAAAAATCCTGGTATTTATATGGAATTAGGTATTGGCGGTATTGGCCTATACAATAAAAAACCTAAAGATTTCTGACAGTAAACTTCATTGATATAAAAAAACATAAAAATTAAATTGCTTAAAAGGAGATATTATTCCGTTAAAGATTGTTTAAATAGTAAAAGTGTGTAGTCTTAATGTATACAATTTTTCGCATGAGTGGTACTGAAAAAGTTTTTTCTTTTAAGTACGGAACATTAAAAATATGCGTTAAAAAAAATATTGCAAATAGTAGTTAGTTCAAATATACAGATTGTATTAAAATTGCTAATGGAAAGAAAGAAAAAAGAAAAATAATTGATTTGTCACATAACAGAACACAGAAGGATAGGAAAATGTTAGATAGAAAACGACAAAAACAAATACCCTGTGTAGTTGATGATGCGCTAAATATAAGCTAGCTCAGCAAATGCTAAGTGACCAGCATAGCCGCCCAGCGTTGATTTTCAGGTAGCATCCATTTACTGTGTCAGCGCGTAGAAAACAGCAAGGAAGCTATTAATAGAGAATAGATACAAAGCTCTAGAGATAGCTAGTTATTGTCTATAAATGAACCTAACAGTTAAATTACAAATAAAGCGAAGTTTAATATGTAATGGTGAACGAAAGCATGTTTTATATTTGCATTTGTACATTGAAATTTCAATTTCGCTGCTGTTGTACCGCAGAATTTTAATTATAAACTGAATCTGATGAAAATGTATTTATTCACGGAATTTCCAATGACGTTATTATAGCACTGTTATTAATAACGCCGTAAAATAATATTATTTGTGTTTATTTTTTAGTAACATGATATTCCATGATATTGGTTAATTGGTTATAATGTTATATTTACGTAAAAAGGAAATACAGCAACAAAATTATTAAAATAGCAAACATGACATTTTAAAAAGACAATATATAGCTCAGATTCAGAATGCTCCATTGTTACATCTGGCCTGTCGTATTTTACGGTAGCGAAGCTTGGACGCTGAAAGCTGAGACACAGAAAAATCTAGAAGCATTCGAGATGTGGTGCTACCGTAGAATGCTGCGGTTTGGTTGGGTACAGAAGGTTTCCAATGTTAGCGTACTCCAGCGCGTTGGCAGGAACCGTGATTGCAAACCGTCAAGAGGAGGAAGATCGCGTATCTTGGTCACGTCTTACGACATGAAAAATATCAACTCCTCCAGCTAATAATGATGGGCAAAATAGAAGGAAAGCGACGCGCTGGAAGGAGAAAGAGATGGTACCTTTGGTAAGATAATGATTATTTCAAGTTTTTTCACAGCACTAGTACACATGATATATCTATTAGATGTTTTCCTTCATCGGTGAGCGTGTCAGGATACGAACCTATGACCACTAGCGTTGCCTCACGTGGATACAGGTCCCTTATCCTCTAGGTCTGAGGTCGGCAACGCGGCGCCTGTCTTTAAATTTCTGTGCGCCCGCAAACTATTTTTAATATGGACCAGAAATTATGTTGCTAAAAATGTTCTCTAACATTGTTACAGCTCTAGCTCTGCCTTTAAAAGTATTTAAAGAAATTTTTATCTTTATTTATAACTAAATCCTATAATAAATCTATTTATACTAACAGTGTTCCGGCTAGCGTCAACACTTCTGTATTTATTTAAGATTAATAAAAATTTTGTTTTGTAATTAAATTTATTAATTATAAAATTAGTAAATGAACATGTTTTATAAATATGAATATTATTATTATATATAGGTTAGGTCAAAAAATAGTTGGCGCCCGCCATGAATTTTAAATTTAGGATTTCCCTCTTTACATTAAAAATGTTGCCGACCCCTGCTCTATGTCACTACACGCCACGTGACTTGTCTAACGATAACAGAACAAAAGCGTCACACTTATTAAATGCAAAGCACCGTTTCAATTAGATTAAAGGTTATTGTATTGAATAAAGAATAGCCCTATAATCCTCTTACATTGCTGCGTTGGAGATTACCGGGAAATAGCGCCCGATAAGCTTTATGGTTGCTCATGTGGGAGTAGGCAGAAGGGAATTATTCATTAATAGACTGCGTAATTGCCTAGGATATTTTGGCTCATAGAATCAATACATGTAATAAATATGACGCTCAGCCACCTATATAAACTTACCTAGATGAAAAATTATGTGAGAACAAAGATGGGCAAAATGTAATCTGATTAATGATTAACGATTACAAAATGTAGTCGTAATTTTAATTGTGTTGCTCTGTTATCATGATTAAAACCCTTCAAAACATTAAGGAGTCATAAATGTGTATGCAATTAAGGATGCAGTAGTGTTTAAAACATAGATGAGCAAAATGCAGTCATATTAATGATTAAAAACGCCAAATGTAATAGTAATCGTTTTTCGTTAATCTGATTACATTTTGCCCATCTATTATATGTTTGAGAGTTTCAATATTATTCTACGTCACATTATTAGGGGGGCCAAAAAAAATATTTTTTCCCGAATATTGACAACTGTAGCTCAGTGAAAATGGTTATACTGCAAATCTAAATAAAGACTTTTGAAGCTTCAAGTTTCTAGTTTTTTAGAGAGGTAGGGAGGGGTTGAAATCTCCCTCTAAGAGAGGAGGCCTGCCCATAGGCCAACGCTTGCCGAACCCTCGGAAGTATCCAGATTCCCAGGCTCGGCGAAGGCGAGGAGAGGCAGTGCTGGCACCCGGGTGGTTTTAATCGGGGCAGGTCCTACACACCGGGGGGAGTGGCCCTCACCACTACCCCTGACGGTCCGTGGGGATTTCCACCGCGTTAACAAAAAGTTTCTAGTTTTTCCATCTTTTACTAAAACATTTTTAGAGCACGCAATTTCGGTTTGTACGCAAGTGAAAGACATTTACGGGAAAAAAATAAATCCAAAATTTTAGTTTTCCTACGGGCATGGTAAACATTTTTTTGATTAATCAGTGTTTAGAGTTTATGAAGTCCGTGATTAAATAGTTATGATATTACACAAATCAGTTTATTATTATTTTATACAGTAATATCCATCTTATGACATAAAGCAACCATTACGGAAAAACAGATAACGCGGGAATAGTAACTTTTTAATTATTACATATTTGTAGCTAAGGAATAGGCAATGACAACTTACCGTACAGCCATATTTTATAACAATCAGCAACGTTATAAACATAATGAGGATGAGGATTGAAAAAGGTCGATGTCGCCGAATTGCGTCAGGAAGCTGGTCCAGCCTTTCTCAGCACTCGCCAGACGGGAAGAGGAACACCCTGGTGGCTTTAGTTGGTCAGAGTCCGACATACCGGGGCAGCTGGCCTCGCCGCTGCTTTAACGGTCTATCTGGATTTCCCCCGGGTCAAAAAAAAAGTTACACAACATAGAAGAAAGAATTTTTATTATTTTGATTTATTAATTCGTAATAAGGCAAAAGAAAACATCAAAAATGATACGTATTTGTTATATGATAATTATAATATCGCTATAATATACTATTTTGTTATATAAGTAATACTAGGGGTGGCATCTACCGAAAGTAAGAAGTAACTATGCCTAAAGATAGACTCTCAAAATAGAGATGGCATCACGTTCGAAACAACAAATGATGAATACTCTAAGGGTGAAATTTATAAACGCAACTTTAAGTTTGCTTAGACTTAAGATTAAAACATTACATTTTATATTATTCAATGAATGTCAAAGGATTTGGTAAATTATTGATTTTTTCAACATGTCCTTAACTTTGCGAATACTATGGCTATACTCAAGTTCCTAATATATTTTCAGTTTTTTGTCAAAACGAAATTATTATTTTTTTAAATTTTGCTGAGCAAAGACGAAATAGCCCCGGCCTAAGTCCCCTGCATAATTATGACTGAGTACAACATCAGTGGCTATCCTGCTACCGACTGTAGAGGAGAGAAAAAGAGGACAACAATACAAACGATATTTGGTTAGAAAACTCCTTAACAAGTCTGGCGTGTTATATAACCAAGAATCGAACTTGTTAAATAATGGTGAAACATGCTACACCACGAAATGAAAAGCTATCGGTTATCACTAATAGTTCATATACATTGCTGTTTTTGAACGGGAACTGCGGTTCTTATTGCGAGTAATGCAAGCATTGGTTTGCAAAAACTATCTAGGATTGTTAACAAATTGTGTTTGGTTGTACGTAGAAATTATGAAGGGTTGAAGTTTGGACAGAAATGTCGGCTGCATAGTCCCGAGCACAGTAGTAGAAAGTGTACAGACTACTGGCGTCCCACTGAGTTGTCAAACGATTAAACTATTACAAATAAGTGGTATATATGTGCGTGTCCACTGGCTGTCACGTACGCGCCGATCCGGCTTACGTCAGTACAGCTCAAACTTAGGGCTGTGCAAAGCATACGGTAATTAATTTTGTTCCACGTATATATATAAATTTATTGTATTAGTCTAAATGTGACATAAGAGGCGACAAGATTTATTTCCCAAAAATAATTCCTAATTTTAAATTGAAGTTTTTCCATTTCTACAAGTTCCTACGATTTTCGTCCTACGTCGGATTTTTTTGAGTTAATAACACAAAATATTGCATACGATCCATAATGTAATAATAATTCATTTATCTTGTTTTTTTAATAATTTTAGGAAATAATTGGCCGAAAGAAATGTAGTAGGAGGTCAAATTTGCTACAAATTTTTATCTTTGTACTTTATTTGTACTGTCTATAGCAAAAAATAGCGGAGATATCGACAAAAAACTTAAACTCAAAATGACATCTAAGTAATCGGCGGCATTTGGTCGTCATTTTGATTTTGATTTTTAATAACAGGATCTTATTTTACTAATGCATTGGACTATAAAGAATTAATCATTGCATATTATAATTTGCATATTATTGCCAATTCAAACACTTTTGATTATTTAATAAATTATATATTTTATTCAATGCTTTTTGGTTGTTCGATTATTTTTCGCTCAGTTACAATACTGCCCATTTGATACATAGCAGAACTGTTCCCTATAGAGTATTTAAAAAAAGTTTGATTTAGAATTTACCATACTACATTAAAATAAATTATTGATAAACATAATACAATAATTAAAAGTAAGAAATTTACTAATAATTCGACACAGGTAATGAATATGCAGATAAATAAATGTATTGTTGCATTCATCTTATCCCTTTTGTGACAACCCTTATAAATTTGGCAGGCGTTTGACGGCTACCTCTAAGCTTATCTTCTGGTCCAACCGATAAAGACGGAAATAGCTATTCTTGTGGTCCCAAGACAGCTAATAATGCATCGGCGTGACATATTCATAGACTATTTAGAAAAAGACTGCGAGTATGAAATAAATATTTCAATAAAAATTAATGTGATAGCATTAACGCCCACGCTTGACCTCAATCCCACTTAAAATATTTTAAACTTTTACATGGCTGTGCTGGTTTGGTAGATAAGAGACCGATTTTCATACGTAGCAACGCGAATGTTCCCAGCAAGTATCTCTAGATTTTTCTAGACTAAGTATGGATTAGGCACCACATGTACATCGGTGAAGGAAACTCGCATGTAATCTAATAGAAATGCCATTTGTAAATGCCCTGAGAACGGTGATCAGTAGGGCTAATAGTCACATTATACGAACCTACGTCATAAATAAAATCCAATGATATTATGTTTCTAGCTTCTACGATATGTCAGTTAGTACACGTCTTTTGTAAATAAAGATTTTTTTTAATTGGGGAATATCCTCATGGGACCGTCTCGGCCGCACAGGGGGGTTGCGCAGCCGAGGTGTGTCGGACTTGTACCGATTAAAAGCCCCAATGTGACTACTTCTGCGCATTGGTGGGGACTGTGGGTCCTGTAATCAATTGGCCACAGCTTGTAAATAAAGATACATTATCGCTGCATTTGCTTATTTATTATCAGGCAAGCAGTTAAAAACAACTGATAAATACCTGTATCTTGCTATTTCATATTTTTAAATCATTTCTTTTTGTGATTGAGATGGTATTTGTCCAGGCGATTTTTAAATTTGTTCACATTTAGAGCTGAGATTACTTCTTCTGGGAGATTATTCCACGCTCTGACAATCCTGTTGCTTAGAAAGTGTATGCGAAGGTTGTTGTTTGCTCGACTGATGCTGATGGCTTGAAATTTTTTCAATTATTTAGAGCAATCATTAAAAATGATTGACCTGCGGAGGTACCAAAATTACATCGTCAATGTAGCAAAACTTTGATAATTAGGTATCTTCCTAAAAATTTTTGGTTGTGTTATTGAAACAAATATTTTTAGGGTTGCGTACCTCAAAAGTTACAAAATCAATCCGTTTAAGAATGTGGAGTTATCAATGTGGAATTACATCGGGCGTGACCAATGTGGAGGATGAGACTCCAGCTGTATTGTCACCAACTGTGGAGGCAGGCGGCACAAGGCTTGCCGCCTGCTGTGAACCGCGCCGATTACGTCGGTGTCGACAGTTGAGGAGGATTAGCCACCGCTTGTGGGAGACTAGGGAATCAAAGGCAGTTCTTACTTCGAATCTGATTTATTATTTACTAGCTGGCCCAACAAACGTTGTTCTGCCATATAAATTATTTGTATTGAATATCTTCTGTATTGTAATATATAAAATGTGCATTTTAAAATAGTATCTATGACCGGTGGTCGTGGGTGTGGTTGTAGAAAGACACGGATTTTGGCGTTTTACTATTTATTTGCACTTTAAGGCACACCGAACTGCGACGTACACGCACGTACTCTCGCCTTGCGTCTCGGTAGTCCTCTTACCCCGCACGTCTCGTATCACCCTAACGACCCTTAGGGCGACAATTACGTATCGGGCGGCGTCTACATGCTATATATCTAATTTAATTAAATTTATGGTTCACTATTTTGGTCATAGTGGCTTCCACATAAAAGGTAGATATATGCTGTCGGGGACTTTTATTTAGTAATATTCAAGACAAACAATCCTGCAGTACATCATCTTTGTGTAACTCCAATGGTTTAGGCAGTGTACGCCAAGATATATAGCTCTCAGAGGCCAGATTTTTTTCCGACTTAATTGACATGTATATTATATTACGTTCAAAATTACATAAAATCATTACAATTTGTAGCCTATATGCTATTCCGATGAATAATCTATATCGATGTATGATATTACTGTAAAAGTTTCATGCAAATCCTTCCAGTAGTTTTATCGTGAAAGAGTAACAACCATATTCACAAACTTTCACATTTGTAATATTCGGATTTGGCGCGTATTATGTCCTCACATTGCATTAAGGGCATAAAACATCCATTAACCTTACTCTGCATAATATATGTCACTACAAGATCATCTGCTAAATTGTTTGTCAAAACCTTTTTTTTAAGATCGTGTTAAAGCATATAATTGTAATCTATACTAATATTATAAAGCTGAAGAGTTTGTTTGTTTGAACGCGCTAATCTCAGGAACTACTGGTTCGAATTGAAAAATTATTTTTGAGTAGAATTGACCATTTATCGAGGAAGGCTTTAGGCTATATAACATCACGATGCAATTATTAGGAGCGAAGAAATAATGGAAAATGTGAAAAAACGGGGAAAATTATTCATCCTTGAGGGCTTCCATTGCGTGCGCTGCAAAAACGGTTCAAGATACAAAAAACATATGCAAGAAAGAATTATTCCCCTTAAAATGATCTAAAAAATTGTCCGCGACAGTATATGTCTATCTTTTAAGATTAAGTCACTAGAACCGTTTTTATGGTAAACAAGTTTGGTCGAAATTAATGCATTATTTGTTAAGAGTTGTATCAACGTAATAATATTAATCTTTATCCAAATAAATGTGTTGTTGATTAAGAGTATTTAATTGTGAACAAAATTGTCTTTGACGTCACTTAATTTCAATGAACATCTTAGAAGATATTACAAAACCTTATATAGCAAAACAACGTTTGCCGGATCAGCTAGTATTATATACTCAGGCTTTCAATCCCTTGGAGTTGTGAAAAACTCAAATTTCTAAGTCATTGTTTCCCATGGACTATGTATGATCTACTAGTATGTGCAGAGCCCTCGGTACGTAAATTCGATTCACACTTGCCCGGTTTTTAAAAGAAAGTCGACACGGCCGTGTTCCTTGTCAGATATTATAGCATCGCCAATGTTTTCCAAACTTGTGGCAACTTTGACATCCATCAGTAGCTTCCGGGTTTTAATTAAACAAAGTTTAATTTCGGCTCGAAATCTTGTTTTAATGAGCCTCGGGGTATGTCGACTTATTATATTGGCTAACGATGTTACTTGACATATATTTAATAAAAGTTCCGGGCAGTAGACTTGAAGTAGTCTGCTGCTCGGATGAGAGGGAGGTTGTGCACGGTGTCCGGCGCATCGCCTGGGAGATAGGTTTTGGAGGGGTGGGCTTTACTGCTTCCCCTCCCAGAGAGTTAGCTTCTTGTTCTCTGGGCGTCTGGATGAATTTGGTTTCCCAGGCTCGGGTGAAGCGATTAGAGGGACACCCCGAGGGTTTTTAGTCAGTAGGAGTCTGACACATCAGGGCCGCTGCCCTCACAGCGGCCCTGATGGTCCTATGCAGGATTTTCCTCCGGGATACAAAAAAAAAGTTGTGTCATATGCTTTGTGGAAAAAGTAAGCAGATTGTATCATATTATATTATTATTCTATACCTTAAAATGCCTGAACTGGGTCATGACCACAAGTCCACTGCCCGTACATGAGGGCGGCAGAGTGCGTGTTCTTCCGCACACTGCCTATTCTGAGGAAAAGAGGGACGGGATTTTTTTTTACACTTGCTCGACTTAGTGACTACAGAGTACCTGATGGTACGTACAGTGTAGTCCAAAAACGAAAGCGACTATCAAAGGATGAAAATCCATTGATAGTCTACATCGTCATGTCGGCCCATATATACCGCGACTGAAGGTCTCTAGGTATATGAGCTACTGGATATACACAAGCTGATCCCGAAACGCGACAAGCCGAAACTGGTCACTATGACGGGCTTTACACCTGTGTATTGTGGTCGCGATCCAGACGGGCACCGACGCCCTACCACCTCGCTGCTGCTCGTTTAGCACCACCCAGGAGTCACGTGTAGGGAAACTAGGGTAAAGCCTACGGACGCGAGCAGCTCCGACTCCCAAATTAGGTTCTTCTGATTTTTAACCAAACTTAATCACCAAATGCTCACCGGTAAAGGAAAACATCATGAGAAAACCCGTACGGCATCTAATAGAAATATCAAGTGTAAGTGCTGTAGGAACGGCGGTCAGTTGCACTACTGGTCCCGTTTCACACGAAATATAAACGCCAAGAGGATACAGCCACTCATATATGAGGAGTCTAGTTTCAAAACCCGCGCAGCTTCGACTCCCAAAACTCAGGAATACTGTTTCCGTCCCCTACTGAGGAGGCCTAACAAGGCTCACTCTGCACGCCGGTCGTGGAAGATTGCGGGTCCGCATCCACGACCGGTGTACTAGCGGATGAAGGAGTACCCAGGAGTTTTTAGTCGGAGAGTGTCCGACACACCGGGGGGACGGCCCTCACCAACTCTCTGAAGGTCCATAATGGATTTTCTCCTGGTTAAAAAAAAGGGTCATGACCACAGTACTCGAGTGTAAAGACAATCATAGTGACTCGTTCTGGCCTGTCGCGTTTCGGGATCAGCTTGTGTATATGCAGTAACTCGCATACCTTGAGACCTTCATTTGTGTTATATGTGGGCTGACATAATGAGGGTGACTCAAAAAATTTTCGTTTTTTGATAGTCGCTTTTGTTTTTGGATAATATTGTATTTACTAGAAGGTGTTTTGTAGCTATTTAGTTTGTGGAGTCAATGTAAATATATATATATATATATATATATAGAATTCTTTCTCTTTTTACTATTAAGCGGGATGAAAATCGTCGTATAAGACGTGTGCGATTTTTAGCTGTTACAGATTTAGCGCATTTATATATACTATCAGATATGGGTAAAATTTAATCTGATTAATGATTAACGATTACAAAATGTAATCGTCATTTTAATTTTATTGCACTGTAATCATAATTAAATCTCTACAAAACATTAAGGAGTCATAATTGAGTATACAACTAAGGTTTCCGTAGTGTTTAAAACATAGATGAGCAAAATGCAATCATGTTAATGATGAAAAACGCCAAATGTAATCGTAATCATTTTTCGTTAATCTGATTACAATTGGCCCATCTGTGTATACTATTTTATGAGCTATTTTGATTTAGAAATAAAAATGTTCGGACACGATTCTGTTTTTGTATAGATACAAAAGACACTAAATATTAAAAAATTCATGGCACTGCTTACATTAATTAATGCATTTAAATAAAGTGCAGACTTAACAAAAATACTGCAGAGCGCTTTCCAGAATACAAGAAAAATCTCACTTTGTTCCGCCGACAGTAGACTGTTTTACTAATTAATGTTGCCCGCATGTTAGCTTGTGTTGTGACCATGATACTGTTCAACGCAGGATACTTTAAAGTCTGAAATATTTATAAATTTCAATTGTGACTGTTGAATCTTACTTTAAAAGAAGTGCGAAGAGGCTTTTGAGCAGGCTGGCAGGTTTCTATCGTAGTATGTAAACGGAGTAGATATTTTGCCAAGAAAGTATATAAAAAACATTCTGGTTTAGTTTCTTTTGTTTGTGATCGGCCTTCTTCGTTTTTAGACGTCAAGATTCCCTATCCTGGGCTGTTCATAAGTCTCGTTGAGCTCGTACCGCGTTTTTGGTGACTAAGGTCTATCGTGCTTTACTTTTTCATTTTTGAGATGTTCAAAGCTTGAACTGGAGGGAGAGTGAATGGTGAAGTGGTATCGGTACAAATAATAAATTATTATTAGCTAGAACAAGGAGGACGAGAAAGATAAGCCATATGAATGTGTAACTCACTTACACGGGTAAAATACAAAGGGCTATGATAGAGGGTTACGTAAAAAGTACGCAGAACAGGCGAGAGTCCATGAAGTGATTAATTAATGTTAAGGAACCCAAAGAGATTTTCAAGAATAGGGAGAAGTAACATTGCATTCTTTCTGCCTACACTAATTGGGATTTGGGTTGATGATAGATTTATAGCTAGTTTTATAAGCAAAAATGTTTTATTTCATTTTCTCGTATGTAATAATAATAATTATAAAAACATTTATTTGGCACACAACATACAACACATCAGAATAGGTAAATAAAAACATAAAACAACAAAAGCATATACCCTGTGTTGTGATGATGTGCCAAAGGGAAGTCAGCTCAGTGTGTTTGCCTAAGAAGTACTTTTATGTATTTGTCTCTTTTCTTTTTGTCACACAACAATTCTAAAGAAGTTTCATTGCTAAAATCTCAGACATTGCCCGCAAAATTAACAACTCATGGTTACTTCTAGCCCCGTATACACGTCGAGAGTCGTTTTAAATTTTGTTTGTAATTACTTGATGCGTTTCGGATTGAAATTAAATCTGTCGTCACACTGGCCGCTCCCATTAGCCGTGCCGTGAATGTATTTCACTTAATGACGTTTATTTTAATCCTGTTTCTAGCTTGATTACTTCTGAGACTTTTTATGGATCCGTCCCTCGAAAAGAGAAAAGAAACCCATATAGCATCACTTCATTGTTAATCTACCTGAATGTCAAGTCCCTTTTCTTCAAGAACGCATGTGACTTGACAAAGTAACCACAATGCACCTGATGGTAAGTACAGTATAGCCCAAAAACACAAGCGACTATCAAAGGATGAAAATCTATTGAGTATCCATCTCCGTGTCACACATATACCGCGACTGAAGGTCTCCAGGTATATGAGTTACTGGATATAGACAAGCTGATCCCGGAGCGCGACAGGGCAAAGCGAGTCTCTATGACGGTCTTTACACTCGTGTACTGTGGTCACGACCCAGTTCGGACAGTCGTCCTACCAGCACAAAATAATAATTAATAATTTGTGTTAATATTTGTGTTTTTATTTTGATTTTACTATGGTTTACTGTTATGCTTGTAGTTCTAGTTATTGGATTGACTGGTTCAAGTTATAATTATGGTTTAGTTATGTTTTTGCGAGGTGGTAGGGCGTCGGTGCCACAGTACATGGGTATGTGGCATACTCACTACTTATTTATTTATTTCTGTCTTTAACATTATCTATGTTCTAATTCTTTTTACTATACTAACCTATAACTAACATCTACTTTAAATAACATTATTATATCTTCACTTATTTATCTAAGTAATTTTATCAACACATTTCGTACTAACACACTTGATATTTATTTCTTAAAATCGTGTCGTGCGATGGAAACTGCGCTAAGCCAGAGAGCCGCGGGATACCGGGCGCGCGCGGGGGGATTGTACATGTACACACGACGCGAGCGCCCGCGCACCCGGCAAACAGTCTCGCTATCACATTTGACGCGCCACTACGTTCCTCTCGCTCGCCATTCGTACTGTTCTCATTGTTAGTATTTACGTGTTGTTATTTGTATTATTGTGTCGTGAACTTTATCTTACTTGAACTATCTTACTTGTGCTTCATTATTCCTACTAGACTTTATACTGTGTTTATTAAACATCTATCTACTTGCTGTCTGGACTTCTTCATTTCTTCATCATCTCATCTTTACACGCTATCCTGCGCTTTAGCCTACGGTAGGTTTACTTTATACTTCCTGCATACCTACCACAGGTATAAAGACCGTCATAGTGACCAGTTTCGGCTTGTCGCGTTTCGGGATCAGCTTGTGTGTATCCAGTAGCTCATATACCTAGAGACCTTCAGTCGTGGTATATGTGAGCCGACATGACGATGTAGACTATCAATGGATTTTCATCCTTTGATAGTCTCTTTCGTTTTTGGACAACACTGTACTTACCATCAGGAACTCTGTACTCACTATGTCGAGCCAGTGTAAAAAAAAATCGGGGATCGTTACCCAGTGATTAGAAAGCTAGCTGCACGTTTAATGCCGCCTTGTAAACATTCTGGCACTGTGAGTATTGTCTGCCATGACTGTTCAAATCATCAAGAGCAAAAGACGGTAGCGGAAGTAACTTTTCGACCCCGAAGAAGACTCCGCGGCGCATCAGTCTGCTGGTGACCAGACCTGCGTAACCTGGTTGAAATGTCGAAGGGTAATTGAAAGTTGATTCGCGCATAGCTGTAAAGCAGTAGCGTTCATTTCATAGATGCATGCAAGCATTGCATGCCCTTACGATAAATAAGTCTGGAATAAATTGCTTGAAGTTAAACAAAAAAAGGATCCATTTATATCTCGCCGAGCCGTCGGATGTATTTGGATTCCCAGGCTCGGCGAAGGCGAGGAGAGGCAGTGCTAGCACCCCGGTGGTTTTAGTCGGGGCAGGTCCGACACACCGGGGGAAGTGGCCCTCACCACTTCCCCTGAAGGTCCGTTAGGGATTTCCACCGGGTTAACCAAAAAAAAAAAAAAAAAAATCCATTTATATTCATATCTATTCTATATTCACGCCGTCTATCTTTCCTATGAAAGCAATATAATATTTACTATTATAATATAATATTAAAACAATTACGCGAGTTCTGCCTACCCTATCCAAATGTCCTATGCACGTCAGTGCTGTAAAGTATATATAATTTAGATTATTAATTAAAAATAAGGCGTATCAAAGTTTTTGGAGAATGAAACTCAAGCAAGTAAAATAAAAGATGGAAATATTGGTTAAGAATTGACCAAATCAGCGCTGGGTGGCTCAGTTGGTCACTTGGCATTTGCTGAGCTCACTTCCTTTTGGCGCATCTTTACAACAAAGGATATTTGCTTAAGGTTTTCTATCTTGATTCACCTGTCTTTCTGTGTTGAGTGCCAAATAAATACTTTTTCTTTTAATTTGTCAGAGCATTTTTTTTTGCACTGGCTCGACATAGTCACTACAGAGTGACTGAAGGTCTCTAGGTATATGAGCTACTGGATATACACAAGCTGATCCCGAAACGCGACAAGCTGAAACTGGTCACTATGACGGGCTTTACACCCATGTACTGTGGTCGTGATCCAGACGGGCACCGACGCCCTACCACCTCGCTGCTGCTCGTTTAGCACCACCCAGGAGTCACGTGTAGAGAAACTAGGGTAAAGCCTACGGACGCGAGCAGCTTCGACCCCCAAAGCTATACGGTATCTCACATCTCGGCTAGGACTAAGAAGTTCTCTAATTCCTTCTTTTGCTGTGTCGTTGGGCTGTGGAATGGGCTTCCGGCGAGCACGTCTCCACCTTCCTATGATATGGGATCTTTTAAACGTAGCGTGAAGAGATATTTGTGCAGGCCGGCATGATCGCTGCGACTACCGATGGGTTTTTTCTTGCCTTTCGATAGTCGTTAGCGGTTTTTGGACTGCACCATGCTTATCATCAGATTTGGTGTAGTCACTGTGCCGTGTCAATGTACAAAAATATATATTTGAGTATAAATCGTACTTGCATCATTCAGGTAGAGCCTGTTAATCTGCAATATACGATTGCCTGTAAGATACGTCTAATCGAACCAAACAAATAGCATTTATCTAACAAAATACCTGCCAACTACGGGGATGATACTCATTTTAATAATTTCCCCAGAGCTTTACAGAAACTGGGATAACTATTCACTCTGTATAAATTTTATTACGTTGGAATAGAGTGTATTTTTGTTTGACTGGCACCGTTATAAGTTGGTATTAGAATAATACCTATTCGAGTATTAGACATTTGTAATACGATATCAAGAATATTAACTACACTCGTGTGTGGAGTACGTTTACATATAATAATATATCGTCACGGTATATCCCTTTCAGGTTGAACAGAGATATGAGGCGTCTAGTTTCAAAACCCGCTAAAACGATTTTTTGTACAAAATTACTTAATAGTTCTAATAGTCACTTGAAATGTTTTTATCAAAGCAAATATTATATAATAATATATAATCTTGACATCAATTACCATTCATATGAGATGATATAGTATAGTATGATTTAGTATAATGTAATATGGTACAGTATAATTAAACAGACCAATCTGACGTATGTTGTGGATGCGTTAATAGGAACTGTACATTTTTTATTGTAACTTTATGTATGTATTGTGTGAATTAGTTATTGTACCGGGCCACTGGCAACCCTGTAAAAGTAAATAAATAAATAAATATATCAACTTTTTTTTTGCATTTTTACTCGAAAATAATAATTTAAATACCTTATAAGAATGTGATTGTTAAGTCAAAGAATAATTATAAGTTTTCATATATAATTCGGTTTGAAAAAAAAATGTTATAGCGGGTTTTGAAACTAGATGCCTCATATATGAGTGGCTGTATCCACTTGGCGTTTATATTTCGTGTGAAACGGGACCAGTAGTGCAACTGACCGCCGTTCCCACAGCACTTACCCTTGATATTTCTATTAGATGCCGTACGGGTTTTCTCATGATGTTTTTCTTTACCGGTGAGCATTTGGTGATTAAGTTGGGTTAAAAATCAGAAGAACCGAATTTGGGAGTCGGAGCTGCTCGCGTCCGTAGGCTTCACCCTAGTTTCCCTACACGTGACTCCTGGGTGGTGCTAAACGAGCAGCAGCGAGGTGGTAGGGCGTCGGCGCCCGACTGGATCGCGACCACAGTGCATGGGTGTAAAGCCCGTCATAGTGACCAGTTTCGGCTTGTCGCGTTTCGGGATCAGCTTGTGCATATCCAGTAGCTCATATACCTAGAGACCTTCAGTCGTGGTATATGTGGGCCGACATGACGATGTAGACTATCAATGGATTTTCATCCTTTGATAGTCGTTTTCGTTGTTGGACTACACTGTACTTACCATCAGGTACTCTGTAGTCACTATGTCGAGCCAGTGTAAAAAAAAAAATAAGAACGTGCCGGGATTGGATTCTACTTCCATTTGGGTTTACGCGCGTGGTTCCAGTTCCATATAGTTTAATCGCTGTGATTTTTAATGGGTAACCGTATCGTTGGGTAAAAGGCTATTTGGTTTAAGCGACATTTTTTGGTGATATAGTAATATATATATTTTTGGAATCAGCGTTTTTTACCGATTTAAAAATATATATATATTACTATATCACCAAAAAATGTCGCTTAAACCAAATAGCCTTTCACCTGACAATATGATTGAATAATAAAACCTTTGGAAGACATATCAGGGACAATCATGCTTGCAATGCCACGTATATTTGGTATTCTAAATAAAGTGCGACGGTTTTTCCTGCCAGATCAACTATTGTATAAGGCCAAGGTCCCTCCTCGCATGGGATATTGTTCGCATCTCTGGGACGGCGATGCATCGTACTTACTTAACGCCCTGGATAGGTTGCAGCGGAGGGCTGTCCGCATTCGAATGATCCAGATGTTTCTAAGCATCGTGTACTGTTCCAGTTGTGCAGAAATATTGTCACACTAAGCGTTTTTTACCGTCTGTATAACAACGAGCGTTTTGAAGAGTTATGTGACTTTGTTCAACACTTTACTTTTGCCGAGTCGTTGAGTTTTGGAATGGTCTTTCGACGAGCGTGTTTCTACTAGAGATGCCACGAATATTCGGCAACTATTCGGTATTCGGCCTATTCGGCCACTTTTTTTGCTATTCGGTATTCGGCCGAATAGTACGTACTATTCGGCCGAATACCGAATACCAAATCATGTAAAAAAGGCACGTTATATTACTCAACATTATCTATTTATTTCCAAATTATAACACTTTAGTAATTAAAATTGATCAGTGGTAAGTTGTGATGGATGAAAATAAGCTTTTCAGCATTTTTTAGTAGCAAACGATTACGCTTTTCATCGTAAATGTTACTAGCCTCAGAAAAGAACCTCTCACTAAACACGCTACTTCCAGGAGAAGAAAGATAAACTTTAGCAAATTTCGAAAGGTTTGGATATTGTTTTTCGTTTGTATTGGGTATTGTATTGTCTTTGCTGGCCGCGCCAACGCAACGAGGAAAACAGGTTGCAACTTGCCTTAATCCAGCTAACGCGCTCCTGACAAGCATGTATTCCATGCCGAATATTCGGCGGCCGAATATTCGGCGCTTCGGCCGACAGCGTTGCCGAATATTCGGTATTCGGCCAATTCACTATTCGTGGCATCACTAGTTTCTACCATCCTATGACGTATGACTATAAACAAAGCGTGAAGAGATATTTGTGCGGGCCGGCATGATCACTGCGACAGTCGATAGGTTTTTATTTACTTTTAATTGAACCAATCAGATTAATGATAAACGATTACAAAATGTAATTGTGTTTTTAATTACCTTAATCTGTTGTAATAATGATTAAACCCCTTCTAAACATTGATGAGTCATAAATTTGTAGGTAATTGAAGACTCATTCGCATTTAAAATGACAAAATATAATCATAATCATTAATCTGATGACATTTTGCCTATGGTCGATACATTATTACTCAATAATGTATAGGGGTGTTCGTCGACAATTTCCATCGCTCGTATATTGAAAAGCGCATTGAAAACCCACAGAAAATGCATATCAATCTTCCAGCCCAGGTAGCGACAGCAAAAAACACTCGCCGGCGCGTACAGACGGCAAAGAAATCGACGGCGGATTGAAGCCATGAATAGACGTAATGTATTGCGTCCCGCTTCGCTTGATACACAATTTGTCAACGTACGGACAGACTGACGTATATGTATAGATGATTTCGGAAATAGAGGGCTTAGAGCAGCTACGCACTGCCATCAAATCTAGATCCGTAAAAATATGGAACAAAAAAACTCGGATCCAATTAGAACGTTACTTTACGGACTGCCTCCGATTTCATTCCGTCGAAATACAAATCAAAGAAACTATTCAAAGCCGAGAACAACAACAATAAATAAATGTATAATACAAGCCAGCCACGTTTTATTAAAATAAAATTATCCTTTACTCTCAACTGAGCCCGAATTAGATACCCTCTGTATGCGAAATTTACATACCTAGAGGTCGTGTTACACCATCCATTAATAAATGCCGGTTACTGAAAATGAAAGCTAGAAGGAAACTGCATCTGGCATGTCTTTTATTTGGAATTATCAAGTATCAAACTCCATCATATCTTTATGATAAGCTCAGTTGGGTGGGCAGTAAAAGAGGGAGTGCTCCAAGAACCGGTGCACTACAAATCGCTATACCTCGTCATTGCACTGCTGCTTTTAGAGGTCGTTACAAATACAATGCAAGTAAATGCTGGAACAATATACCTCCACCTATAAGATCTTCGTTGAGTATTTATGCTTTTAAAAATAAATTGAAAAAATATTTGCTTGAATCTCAAATTAAATACGAAAAAGTAACTTTAGATATTTCTGTAATTTGAATTGATATTTTATGGAACAGCCTGTATGTATGTAAATGTATTTTATTATCAATCTACCCTCTCTATTATATTTTATTTAGTATTCTACATTTTTCTATGCTACTTAAAAGTAATCTATGTATTTATTGTCATACTTGTTTGTTGTACGTTATAAGGTATATTTTTGTATATTTGGTTCTAATATTTAAATAGCACCGTGACGTCCGCGCAATCGATTCCCCTGAGCGTCGGCTGAAAATCAGCGCTGGATGGCGCGTGCAGCGTCGCCCAGCATACGCTGAGCTGAGTGCTCTTTGAGATGGGTAGCAGCACACAGGATACATGATGTGATGTTATGTATTCTTTCATTGTTGTTTTTATATAAATATGTTTGTTGTGTGTTGTTTCGTTTGCCTCAATAAACTTTTTCTTTCTTTCTTTTTTTTTTTCTTTAAATTCCTACTTGGTTGGTTTTTTTTAATTCATACGTCTACAAAATTTTGTAATTTCGTATAAAAGTTATCAAAAATGGTAGGTGTTAAGTGTAAAGGGCAAGGTTTCAATAATCATTTTTCTGTGTCATTACGATCTAATAATGCCATGAGGTCTCCGTTTGCCACAAACGATTAGTTTAAAAAAAAACTTAAACCTAATATAGATGTTTGCTTACATTAGTGTTCTACTATTCCCCATTCTTCACTGCCCGGACCACTTCCCGGATTTAACACTGATTCATTGCAAACGCAGTGCGCGAGTGTTCATACACGTATTAATATAGCTACTTCGGTTCGCCGATATCTGAGTCAGAGAATAACGGACGACTAATGTAGTGCGTAAGCTCCCATACAAATAATTCTACGGCTACAACTGAAGGTATTTTTACGGATTCAGATGAAATGCAGAGCGGTAACACTTTTAGATATATAGCATTTCATTTGTCGATACAGAAAATAATTTACTGTCAACGACAAAATTTCCCCACTGAAATTACTCATACGAATAGGAACAGTACCAAATTTCATAAAATAATGATCACAGCTTATTGTATAAACCAATATATTTTTAGTTAATTTATACAAGACTTTCTTAAGCAATTAATAATCAATCTATAATATAAAAATGAATCGCAAAATGTGTTGATAAGCGCGAAACTCAAGAACGGCTGAACCGATTTGGCTGATTTCTTTTTTGTTGTGTTTGATGAAGTCTGGGGAAGGTTATTACGGAGAGAAAATTTTAAAAAATTGTCTGAAAAAGTCTAAAATCAACACTGTTCTATATTCTCATAAAAAATTCGTAATAATATTTAAAAGTCAATTTGAACAAATGTTAGTGGACGGGTTCCGGAAGGCAAAACAATTGAGTGACGTTGGTAACGTATAAATATTATCAATATTTGTCAAATATAGAAGATATTCACTAGAAATAATTTATATGGCAGGACAACGTTTGCCGGGTCAGCTAGTTAATTATAATTATGAATCCTTTTTAAGACTATTTAAGCTATATACTTTTCTATTGATTGAATTTTGATTTTTTATTAATAATTCTGATAAAATGTAACACGACCAGGGCCCTTCCATGTAAACCAGCGACGCAGACTTCCTCTATGGCATTAAGCTGCTGGAGACGATTAGCCATGTTTATATATTTTTGTACTTTTTAATTTACTGTACGTTGTTTGTATTACTGTAATTAAATTTTTATTTTTTAAATAGTTTGTGTCAAAATAAATACATATCATTTCATTTCATACGTCCATAATATTTATCAAACTTTTTAATCTACCCGTCTTTTGTCTTTTTTTAATATTAGGTTTTCCGCTGTGGCATCAAGATGCCGGATCCCATTTCGCCATGTTTATATGTTTTTGTATTCTCTGTATGTTGTTTGTGTTATTGTAATTAAATTTTTGGTTTTTTTACTTAGTTTGTGGCAAAATAAATATATTTCATTTCATTTTATATACACGTCTATAATATTTAACAATCCTGTTAATCTACCCGTCTTTTGTCTTTTCTTCATATTAGGTTTTACAGCTCTAGATACAAGTCCTTTTGAGCTTGTTGTTAATATTTCCAACATTCAGCAGTTTCCCATTGACGTGAACTCCAACGATCTAAGCGACGCGCACTCCACCCCACGCATTTAGAAAAATCTCCATATCTCCATAGTAGTTTGTCATCCGGGCATCTGGTCGCTGTTTAGATTAGAAGAACTCTTACCCAAAAAAGAACAACACGTACAGAAGACCACAAAAATGATAAATAATCAATTCTCTTATGGATGAAATAGAAAACAAGCGCTCACACGAGGCGATCCACCTTTCTTTTGCTGTGATCCATCAAGGAATGAAATTCGCCTCGTACATTTGTTTTTCCAGCATCTTACGGCATGGGAATCTTTAAACGATAAGTCGGTATTTATTTAATGAATGCGTTCCATCATCGCCTTCATTATTACTTTCCATCACAGATTGAGGTTAAAGCGAAAATCTCTCTGTAATAAAAAAAATGTCATAAAGAACGCATTAGGACAGTACGGAAGGTGAGCGCATTATTCTTCACGAAGCTGCGGGAGAGTTACGCGAAACTTGAAGGAAAACATCGAAGCATTAATCTTGTCTTGAAGTTAAAAGGTTATAAATTGCTGAATTTTGTTTGTACATTTATTTTGATGTTTATTGCACGGACGATTTCGCGCAAGTTTTAAAATTAAGTTTTCCCGTGAATCATAACGTTGAGATAAATTATCGAGACACAAGGTTGTGATTTATATTTGCTCTTTTGACGACGTTTAGACTATACTGGAACATTTAAAATTATATTGTTAAATTTATATAAAATGAAAATGTATTTATTTCACCACAAACCAGAAATCTAACTACAGCAACACACAGAAACAAAAGAAAATACAAAACATATAAACATGGCGAAAATGGGACCTTCATCAGCCTAAAGCCACAGAGGAAGTCTGCAGCGCTGGTTATCGCGAAGGGCCCCGGTCGCGTTACATCTACTTAGAAATATCTATTAGCAATAAAAAAACACAATAAATGGAAATAGCATCTAGCCATCTATGTCCATATATGTATATGGTATGGTAACGCTAATAGAATTAGCGGAATAAGTGGACTGTGTATTAGGGAAGTCGAAAATGAAAAAAAAAATCGTTATATTGATATATCGATATTTATTAAAATATCAATATCAGCGTCGTTATATCCAAGGAAAAATATTGATATATTGATATATCGATTAAATCTCAATAAACACGAAAGTATTTTACCAGTATTCCTTTTTATTAGACAAAATTACAAAAATATCAAGAACTGAAAGGCTATCTTCTAACTTTAAGACCTATTTAAGATATCAAACAAAAATAAATAGTAAATAAATAAATGCCGGCAAATAATATACATGTAACAAAATCAATGCATGCAACGTAACAAAACATAATACTCAACAGTCATAGACATTATAGTTCTTTTTTTTTCGTTCGGTCCTATCTTCTATAGTTTCAGATTTCATCGACTTCACTGCCATAAGAATAAAAAAAAATCGTTTTCGATACAATTTTCGATACTGGATATTTTCTATCGATATATCATTACAAAATATATCGCTCAAAAATATCGATATGTTGAATTGAAAATATCGATATATCAATGTTTCGATATTTATTCGACAAGCCTACTGAGTATGCGATACTAAAAAATAGAAAGAATAAAGGAAAAAAGCACGTCTGCTGCACGATTAATTGGTAAGCACATACAAGTAAAGTTCTTTTATGTAACTTTAGGTAAATATAATATATATCGACTAGTTTTCCCTTTCCACTTTATCCTGGCATAGGACAGGCAAAATATCTACATAATAATTGATTGTTATTCATTTTTTCCTCTGTGTAATTGTGCCTAAATATGTTGACTATAATTGACTTTCTTTTGATGAGTATATTAAGATATTATTATTATTACATATTTGGAATTACAATATAATCGAATGCTGAATATCTCTATAATGTAATGCAGTGACGTGCGTAAGCTATTTGGATAGGGTAGGCAAAATTTGAGTAATTAATATGAATATTATATTATGATAGTAAATATTATATTGCTTTCATAGGAAAGATAGACGGTGTGAATATAGAATAGATACGAATATAAACGGTTTTTTTTTTTGTTTTACTTTAAGCTATTTATTCCAGACTTATTTATCGTAAGGGCATGCAATGCTTGCCTGCATCTATGGAATTAACGCTACTAATATTATGAATATCGGTCTATGAAACAACCTGGAATATTATTTGTACGCGTTCCCCAACTTTGGGTTGCATTTAAAGCGTGAAAATAAAAGTCAAACATTCGCAGTCATCCATTTTCAAGTCTACCGTGTTGGGATTATGCAAGTCTCAAAGGACCCCTAAAATTGTATAAAACAGCGCTGCAAACTGAGTTAATTAATTACCAGCGAAACCGGAATTCGTGTATGTTGCAGGTGCAATGTTTAAAGGGACAAAAGGGCCCAGTCGGTAGTTGCGTGTTGTAGGCAGAGATGGGAAAAATGTAATCTGATTAATGATGAACGATTACAAAATATAGTCGTAATTTTAATTTTCTTCCTCTGTAATCATGATTAAATCCATTTAAAACATTAAGAAATGATAAATGTGTATACAATCTGAGATTTTGTAGTGTTTAAAATATTAATGAGCAAATACGGTCATATTAATGGTAAAAAACGTAAAATGTAATCATTAATCCTTTTTATTAATCTGATTAAAATTTGCCCATCTATGGTTGTAGGTACGGTACTAAAATATGTTTAGTTTATTTTTAACTTAGAGCGGCTATGTAACGCGACCGATTCGATTTCCATGAAAATATGAGCATAGAAAACTTCGATTAAGTTTCGATATTACGCAGTGGCTTCGAATCCTTTAAAATGCGAATATAGGAGCTCAGTACAATCATAACAAAGTGTTACGTGAACACGACAAGAAATTTATATAGTTTAAATTCGGTTCGACTACAGTGCACGAGTTTTTTTATTTGTCTTGACACGGCAAAGTGATCACAACATCCAGGATATGATAAAAAACGACCAATACTATCAACAGTTAAATAAAACCATCGATAGAGGCATCGATTATGCCAGCTTTCACAAATATCTTCTCATGCTACCCTTAAAATGAAATGAAAAAGTATTTATTTCGCCACAAATCAACAAAAAACCAGAAATGTTGATGCAGCAATACAAACAACACAGAAAAACAAAAGAAAATACAAAACATATAAACATGGCGAAAATGGGATCTTCATCAGCCTAAAGCCACAGAGGAAGCCTGCAGCGCTGATTTTCGTGAAGAGCCCCGGTCGTGTTACATCTTATAAGAATTATCAATAAACAATAAAAATACATATAGCTTAAATAATAAATACAAAACAAAACTAAAACCTCTAAAAAAAATACCTCTTAACATAGGACGGTGGGAACACGCTCGCCGGAAGACCAGACCCCAGCTCAACGACACGGCAAAAGAAGGAGTTAGAGAACTTCTTAGTCTTATAGTTAATGAGTATTTATAAAATAATACTTTTTATTTGGTAACCCGGGGGATATCCTCAACGGACCGCAGAGGGTGATGAGGGTCGCCCCCCGGTGTGTCGGACTTGCACCGACTAAAACCCCCGGGGTGTTCCTTCTCTCCGTCTAGCCGGGACTGGAGGCACAGCAGCGTCTACTTTTTTTTTACCCTGGCTCGACATAGTGACTGCAGAGCACCTGATTGTAAGTACAGTGTAGTCCAAAACGAAAGCGACTAACAAAGGATAGAAATCCATTGATAGTCTATATCGTCATGTCGGCCCACATATACCACGACTGAAGGTCTCTAGGTATATGAGCTACTGGATGTACACAAGCTGATCCCGAAACGCGACAAGCCGAAACTGGTCACTATGACGGGCTCTACACCCATGTACTGTGGTCGCGATCCAGACGGGCACCGACGCCCTACCACCTCGCTGCTGCTCGTTTAGCGCCACCCAGGAGTCACGTGTAGGGAACTAGGGTAAAGCCTACGGACGCGAGCAGCTTCGACTCCCAAAGCTTCGTCGTCCGACTCGCGACGACGTCTGGCTTTTTGGGTAGGCCTCACCTCTGTGTTTGCGAGGGGGTGGTGTAAAGAGCCACCCTTCGCTCTCCTCATAAGTAGTTGTATAGGAGCGGTGTGCGGGAACACGTCACACACCGCTCTCGCCTGGATAGGTTGGGCGACGCGCTCCCTCAAGCGCGCCACCTTTATAAAATAACTAGCTTTTGCCAGCGGCTTCGCTCGCGTTAAGAAGTATTATTATTAATTAGGTATGGTTTTTGCGGCTTCACTTTTGTTTAGCGTGTCCCCCCCCCCATTCTCCCCATCCCCCATTTTATCCCCTTGGGGGTAGAGTTCATCAAGATCCTTTCTTAGCTGATGTCTACGTCATAGCATCTACCTGCATGCCAAATTTCAGCCCGATCCGTGCAGTGGTTTGGGCTGTGCGTTGATAGATCACTATGTCAGTCAGTCAATCAGTTAGTCACCTTTGAGTTATATATATTTAGATACCACAGCTCAACGTGACCAGTAGCGCAGCTGATCGCCGTTCTCACAGCACTAGTATACATGACATTTAATTACATGCCATGCGGGTTACCTCACAATATTTTCCTTCAACTGTGTGCACGTGTGGCCTAAATAATTTGATTTGGAAAAACTCAGATGTACGTGTCAAATTTTGAAGCTATGACCGTTCGCGTTTTTGCGCATGGTTACCGGTGCTTAATCCACAGACAACCACGTGATCATATTAGGGTTCCGCTTTAAATTTGAGATACACAACCCTTAAAAAATGTCTAAAGTGGTAAAAATGTTAATAAAATTCATTCAAAGCGGCGATCGTACCGAGGTAAGGGTTTTAAAGAAATGCCAGTTGAAAGCGATAAATCCGCTACCGGCTTGTTCAGTGTACACGTGTCTCAATAAATCTGGGAAGCGCGCTTGTCAATTATCATTTGTTGGGGAGAAGCCGCGGCTGGGGACTGCTACGAGTATCTAATGAGGACATTCCATGATATTTACGATGGTAAAACGTTAAAATATGAAGATACTTTTTGAAAATGGCGGAAAAAGTTAAACCGCCTGAGAGCGTTCATTTAAAAAGTTGTTAAATTCTTTTGAGATGTAACAAAGTAATTTATTGTGTAATATTCCTCTGTTATAGGACTAAAGAAAAGTCACTAAGGACAGATATCTATCTATTAAGGATAGCTTATTATACACATTCTGCTACTAAAATTGTCAGGTTTAACGTAGGAAGCTATTTATACGGACACGTTTTTTCTCGATGGAAAATGAATCATAGAACTTCGCTGTTGCGATGAGGGTGATAGCTGGAGCTGTACCAGTCTCCTACTTACTAAAAACCCCTGGGTTTCGCGCCGCGGAAAATCGGCCGTGGGAGCAAAATACGCAATCTGTCACGGAGCTGGCACGCAGATGTTTTTCTTAGGTTTTCTTAAATTAAGGAAGGTGGGTACAGTTGGCTGTCCAGTTGGCAGTTGGCTCCAGAAAACCATCAAAATAGCCAGTGTGTGGGAACACTCACACCCTGCTTTCTTCATCATGCACGAGCAGTGCACTCTCTCAAGTAACTTTGCTCATATTTATAATCTAGTGCGTGTTTGTACTTCACTGATTTTCAGAGCTGCAGTTGCTAAGGCCACGGTAATTAGATCGTCAGGATCCAATAGGAAATGATGTGGGCAGCGTTTTGTATGCGCGGAGCCGCTAGACTCTGTTCACAGCCGCTGATGCAATACCAGCCTGTATATACCACGACTGAAGGTCTCTAGGTATATGAGCCGATGAACGTACACGGGCTTATTCCAAACGTGACAGGTCGAAATTAATCACTATGATGATCTGTGTGTTTGTGTACTGTGGTCAAAACCCTGTTCTGTCAATCCTCCTACTACCTTAGTCTTGTGTTGGAATCCTTGTTACACATATTCTTATCCAATGTATTTCCAATTTCGCAACTTCATACACTATAAACCATCTTTCACTTTTTTTTTTACACTGGCTCGACATAGTGACTACAGAGTACCTGGTGGTAAGTACAGTGTAAACCAAAAACGAAAGCGACTATCAAAGGATGGAAATCCATTGATAGTCTATATCGTCATGTCGGCCCGCATATACCACGACTGAAGGTCTCTAGGTACATGAGCTACTGGATATACACAAGCTGTACCCGAAACGCGACAAGCCGAAACTAGTCACTATGACGGGCTTTACACCCATGTACTGTGGTCGCGATCCAGACGGGCACCGACGCCCTACCACCTCGCTGCTGCTCGTTTAGCACCACCCAGGAGTCACGTGTAGGGAAACTAGGGTAAAGCCTACGGACGCGAGCAGCTTCGACTCCCAACCACGACATGTCACGCAATCATCCGTCCACTGAAAAGGTAGTGATGTGGCATTTATCCACTGTAGTGTCTACAAGTGTGCGCATAGTGTGAATGCTGTCACTGCGAACATGCGAGTAGTAGAGGGGATAGTATTGTATGAGCCGCTCACGGGAGCGGATGTGTCTATCTCCGACCACTAAGAGATAGCGAGCGACGCGGACGTCAGAGCGTTTTCGAACGTTTGTACCGCGGTACAGTTTATCCACACAATTCTTTCGGATGCACCGGTTCAAAGCCCAGACTCTGATAAATCTAGAAAATGTCTAGTGACGTTGCTTCACAGTATATTAATGGACAATCCTATCGAAGTCTCGGTTTCAATTTCACCTTTTTAAGATCTTTTTCCATACAATATTTTACGCCATGCGACAGCAAATTATTAGTATAACGGTAAATACAGTAAAATATTTTGAAGTCTTTTGGCCGTTATCAGAAGTATTCTCCATCTCGAAGGCGGGCGTGGATTATCGGGTTGGAGACGGTATTTCAATAAAATATGAGCGTTAGAAAGATATTCACTTCTAATATTCTAGCAATCACTCAGAACAATAGTAAAAGAATAAATGATTAGCTAGATTTAGTTGGATTTACTTTAACGTCCACCGAGCACGTGGTCGCGTGCGCACTTCACTACCTTCGTCAGTAGACTGCCGGTTCTTGCAATATGGCCGCCCCTCCAGTGCTCGGTGTTCGTTATGACAGGTCTATTTTACAAGTTGGCAACACAGACGTTAAAATGAAGGCGCGCCGACATATTAAAAATTTTGTTGGATTTACAGATAATTAGCTAATCCGGCGAAACTCGCATCGCCTAACAGTCAATGAACGTTGTGTTATTTTAACTTTCAGCTAAACGTACACCACCCTCCACATTCTTCTCCTTACCTACTGCACCTCCTCGCTAACTGAAATGGAAAACATTTATTTCACTTCAATAAAAAAAATACAATAACAAAAACAATATACAGAATGGGAAAAAGTACAAGAGATAAAAGCATATTAACATGGCGGAATGGGCCCTCTTTGAGCTTAATGCCACAGAGGAACTCTGTGACGCTGGTTTTCGTGAAGGGCCCCGATCGTGTACTACTCAATCCCTCAATATTTCCCCTGTCCCTTCCCCGGTCTACCCTTCATAATTCAATCAAAAATCATTATTTCCCCGGAGTAAATTACTTTCTATATTTCTACGCTTCTCAGATTTGTTTTCGCAATGAAAGATATCCTATACTGGTCTCTAAAATGTCTATTTGTATGATATAATTAATTAAAATTGGTTTAGCCGTGACGTGAAAACGGAGGAAACAAACACAGTCCAGGTTTAACCTAAAGGTTAGGGCGGGGATTAAACTGGGCATGGCCACCTTCACAGTGCTGCAGCGAGAACAAGACCATCGTGAGGCCTTCTTCAAGTTCGTTGACGACGTCGTCGTGAAGTTTGCGAAGAGACACAAGTCGGTGGGCTGAGGCGAGGCAGAGAGGCGGAGCACAAGGAAGAAGGAAGCAAAAACGAAAGGTGGTTAAAGAAATGGAAAGAATGAGATTAGAATGAAATGCTTAAAATGTAATATGTGAGGAATGAAATAGAATTAAAAGGGCTCTAGTGTGTTTCAGAGGTGATGGTACAAAAAAATCATACAAACATACAAGTATACATTACATTCGAATTTAATTATGTAATGTAAATAATTTAGCAATGGTTAGTAACGATTAGTTTACAATGACTATAATCTTAAATGGTATTCACATGGGCAATCTCGCAGACTAGACGGCGAAAATCTTGTTAAAGCATCAGTTTAATTACGGAGGGGTAATTGTCCCATAAATAGCGGGGACCATCTCAAGTCTCGAGCCTGGCTATTCACGTTAAATATTAGCACAAGTATTAATTGGTGAATCCATATGTTTATGTAAATGTCCTTCGAGGTGACGTTTTGGTATAGGTTACGTGTGATTTCTCTTGTGTATTTTTAGGGCTTGTTACCCCCAATGGAAAACGGAATCGTTATGAATATACAGGCTGATTTTATAGACGAGGGAGATATTGAAGGAGGATATTCAGCATTCGATTCTAATTCCAAATATATAGGAATAGTGATATCTTAATATTTCCATGAAAACAACGTCTTTTATAGTCATGATATTAAGGGCCAAATACACACATGATAGAATAAATAACAATTAATTATTAAGTAGGTATTTTGTCTCTCCTAAGCCAGGATAAAGTACGAAAGGGTAACGAGTCAATTAACTGTTTACCTAAAATTACGTAAAAGGAACTATATCTACATGCCATTCAATCGTGCGCCACACGCGCTGCGGTGTCCAAACTTTTTACGGATCAATTCTCATTTGTTCATCAATGTTTCTTTATGATATGTTAGGGAATATAGTTATTTACATTTTTATTAATTATAAGAAGGTAAAAATTATTGTATTCTGAAATATCTCCTTCGTCTATAAAATAACTCTGTATATTATAACATTGAAATATAATTGATTTGAGCTAATCATACTGATTTTATTAATGAAATTAGTCTTTGCTTATTGTTCCTCGCCACACTACAACGGCTTTTAGAGGTAGTTTCCAAAGCCTTGAACAGTATACCGCCTCCAATTAGGTTTTCTTTAAGTTAACATACTTTAAAAAAGAAAATTAAGATCTTCCTGTTGGATGAGCAGCATATTGTGCAACAACTGGATGCCTGTTTTTTGGTTACTCGGAGGAAATCCGTTATGGACCATCAGGGGCAGGTGAAAGCCACCCTAACTAAAACCCCCGGGGTGTTCCACCATCCACCTACCAGGAACGAGGGCACGACTGGGATCTCATCTTCGATATCCGGCTAGGTGTGCGTCCTTGGTAAGGCCTCTGCTCACTTGAGGAGGGGTGGTGTAAAGAGCCACCCCTCTCTTGCCTCTGCGATTATGGAGCAGCATACGGAATCATTGCGTGCTGCTCGCATCTTTGAACTGGATGCCTTTTATATTTATTAAGTTGTTTCAATTAAATTGTTTTTGTTTTTTATTTTATATCCATTTATTTAATATGTATTTATATATATTTATTATTTATAGACGAAAGCTTAACCTCAATCACACCTGGTGGAAGGTGAAGATGAGTTCGATGATGAAACGCGATCGCCTAGCAAATGCCTATTCACTCTTCTCTTAAAGACTCCCAGGTCATAAGATCGCGGAAACATGGCCACTGGAAGCATATTAAATTAAAAATAATGTGTATGGTATATATGTATGAATGTTTAATATATTTTATATATGTGTAAGCGTATGTAAATATAATTATTTATGACAGCCCTACTCCAAGTGTCTGGTCCAAACCCCATTACGTCCTATTCCTGTCTTGCGAACCTCACTCTCTTCCCCAGCGTGTGTTAGGTTTCTTCATTATATCTTGAAAATTTCAACCTCGTTCGATGTGGGTTCAGGACCCCAGACGACACAGCTCCTGGACGAGCTTTACCGCTGGCAACCACTTTCACCAAGATAGAGGTCTGAAGGTATCATCGCTTCCCTGGACGCATCGATACTCAGAGCAAAGTCCTATTCTCTCTCTATTTTCGGAGAGGAGACAGCTGTGCTGCCGTCCACTGTCCAGTTCATTATTCAACACCTTACATTTTAGTATTCTCAAGTAAATTTATATAAAAAATGCAGGTGTTTTTTATTCCCTAGCCGAAAACTCTCTTCGTTCTACTGTATACAGATCAAAGGCAAACTATCGCCCAGAACTAGAGAGTCAATGTTTGCTTAGAAAATATATCTGCGAGATGAAACGCAATACATGCAAGGTAGATTTCAGTAAGCGCAAACAAACATATTAATTAAACGTTTGTGTGTCCTCCCTGTTTGCTTCTGTCAATAAATATTTACACACATTAATGCCGGACGTCATGCGAGCACCAATTTTAATATAAATCCGGATGTGTCACTACAATATTATTTGGTTTACCATATAATTATTTTTAAATGTAGAGAGTTTGTTTCTAAAAGAGGCAAACAGGATAATAGGTTAATTTCATGAAAATTATATAGAATCTCATATATTAAATCAATAAATTTCCTCAGACGCCTATATAATATGTAGATTTTTTTTTTGGTACGGACTAGCTTCTGAGTGCCGGGAAAGGCAATACATACAGCTCAACCGGGCTTAGGGGGCGAGCACAGAAGGTGCTCAGCCAGCGGGTTTATGGGTTGGGTGGCAATGCAAGGGCTCCTCTGTGGGTACGAATCTCGACTGGGACCGCCAGCCAAAATATACGAAACTTACAGGAGATTCTACTACCGTCTCGGAAGCGATTACCTTGAGAAGAAACGCCGAAAGAAACTGAACTCTTTGGAAGTCGAAGCTGCTCGCGTCCGTAGGCTTTACCCTGGTTTCCCTACACATCCTCCTGGGTGGTGCTAAGCGAGCAGCAGCGAGGTGGTAGGGCGTCGGGGCCCGTCTGGATCGCGACCACAGTACATGGGTGTAAAGCCCGTCATAGTGACCAGTTTCGGCTTGTCGCGTTTCGGGATCAGCTTGTGTATATCCAGTAGCTCATATACCTAGAGACGTTCAGTCGTGGTATATGTGGGCCGACATGACGATGTAGACTATCAATAGATTTTCGTCCTTTGATAGTCGCTTTCGTTTTTGGACTACACTGTACTTACCATCAGGTACTCTGTAGTCACTATGTCGAGTCAGTGTAAAAATAAAAAAAATCAAGGCCGCGTCGGAGTGGAGATAAAAATTTAATTGAGAGTAAGTATATGTACTACCGAACAGAAAATTTGCACTTGCGATATGTAGGTAATTATAAATGTATGGTTTTAAGGAACAAAAACACATATTATACTCTGTCGAGCCAGTACACAATTACATATACATATATTGATTATAATCAGCGTAAATAATAAAGTTTAAAAAAAATTAACTTTATAGCAGGTAGACGCAGCCCGATACGTGCTTATGTTAAAACGCCCTAAGGCTCGTTAGGGTGTTACGGGACGCACAGGGTAAGAGGATGCACGCGTGCACGGGATGCTTGCTAATTCAGTCAATTACCGAGACCCAAGGCTAGAGTACGTGCGTGTGCGTGCAGTTCGGTGTGCCTTAAAGTGCAAATAAACAGTAAAACGCCAAAAAAAAAAAAAAAAATGTCTTTCTACAACCACACCCACGACCACCGGTCATAACATTAATTTCTTAAAAAAAAAAAAATAATGACAGTTTCATTTATTGATTTTTATTAAAAAAGTATCGGAAACCACTTAACTTCATAACATTAGCTTATAACTTATATACTGAAAATATTTAGCTTGTTTTATTATCCTGAAAAAAGAAAATGTAAATAAGCACTAACGACATCGACTGTCAAGTTTTCCAAATCCTTAGTATTAATTGAGTCCTATATACATATGTATACTTTTATAGTAATATTATGTATGTATAAGCATTCATTGCATTTATTTTATCATTTCACAAAGAATAATTTTTGTTCCAACTCGAAAAATTATTATAATATTTGAGCCATAATATAAGAAATATATTGGAATTTATAAATTTTTATATCATTCTCCAGTTTCATTAAATGCAGTAAGTAATGGGAAGGTACCGTTATATTCGTACATTATCAAGTTGAATAAGTGAACAAATATATCAAAGCACCACCCAGCGAGCAGCTAGCAAAAACTGACGCCTGTACACAACTTTAATCGAATTCTCTAGCGTTTACATTAAAGATGGCCATAGACGCTGCGGATTTCATTGTAAAAGGAAGATTAACCAAACTGCAAGATAAAAATTAATTAAAATATTAATAACTAGCTGTCCCGGCAGACCTTGTTCTGTCCTATTTCTCTAGAACAAAGTCACATTGTTTTTTTTAATGTTAATAACTTCCCCGTCAGAATTTTTTGAAAATTGTTTGAAGGAACCTGGCCTTAATGCTATATGTATAAAATTTGACAAATACTGACATTAATATTTATACGTCACTCAATTGTTTTGCCTTCCCGGAACCCGTCCACTAACACTTGAACTTTATGGTATGGTGTTAAAGTTCAAAATGACTTATAACGAATTTTTTGTATGAGAATACAGAAAAGTGTTATTTTTAGAAAGTTGCAGGGAATTTTTAAAAAATTTTCTCTCCATAATAACCTTCCTCAGACTTCATCAAACGCAACAAAAAAAAATCAGCCAAATTGGTTCAGCCGTTTTCGAGTTTCGCGCTTATCAAGACATTTTGCGATTCATTTTTATATTATAGATAAATCACTGTTAGTCTTATAATATCCCGCTGTGGAGAAGTCCCGATCGATCGTCTCTTCAAATGACAGAAATTGATCTAGATCGGCAAGATGCTCCGTGGCCTTGACTCCAGCATACCCAAACAGGCTATACATTTGAATGCCCAGGGTACGAAAACACTTGGCCGTTCCAAATTGGAAACGCATGGTTCTGGTGGAGTTGAGGGACGTTGCTAGGTGTTACACTAATAGAGAAGCTTAGCTTAGCTTTTTTTGGCTTTTTTTTAGTTAGATTTTTGGGAGTCGAAGCTGCTCGCGTCCGTAGGCTTTACCCTAGTTTCCCTACACGTGACTCCTGGGTGGTGCTAAACGAGCAGCAGCGAGGTGGTAGGGCGTCGGTGCCTGTCTGGATCGCGACCACAGTGCATGGGTGTAAAGCCCGTCATAGTGACCAGTTTCAGCTTGTCGCGTTTCCGGATCAGCTTGTGTATATCCAGTAGCTCATATACCTAGAGACTTTCAGTCGTGGTATATGTGGGCCGACATGACGATGTAGACTATCAATGGATTTTCATCCTTTGATAGTCGCTTTCGTTTTTTGACTACACTGTACTTACCATCAGGTACTCTATACTCACTATGTCGAGATAGGGTAATAAAAAAACATAACCAGTGGCGCAACAGATCGCCGTTCTCACAGCACTAGTACACATGATATTTCTATTAGATGCCGTGCGGGCTTCCTCACGATGTTTTACTTCTCCGGCGAGCATGTATAAAATCTATACTAATATTATAAAGCTGAAGAGTTTGTTTGTTTGTTTGAACGCGCTAATCTCAGGAACTACTGGTTCGAATTGAAAAATTCTTTTTGAGTTGAATAGACCATTTATCGAGGAAGGCTTTAGGCTATATAACATCACGATGCAATTATTAGGAGCGAAGAAATAATGGAAAATGTGAAAAAACGGGGAAAATTATTCATCCTTGAGGGCTTCCATTGCGTGCGCTGCAAAAACGGTTCAAGATACCAAAAATATATGTAAGAAAGAATTATTCCTCTTGAAATGATCTAAAAAATGCATCCGACAGTATATGTCTATCTTTTAAGATTAACTCACTAGAATCGTTTTTATGGTAAACAAATTTGGTCGAAATTAATGCATTATTTGTTAAGAGTTGTATCAACGTAATAATATTAATTTTTATCCAAATAAATGTGTTGTTGATTAAGAGTATTTAATTGTGAACAAAATTGTCTTTGACATCACTTAATTTCAATGAACATCTTAGAAGATATTACAAAACCTTATATTGCAAAACAACGTTTGCCGGATCAGCTAGTAAAAAATATAATCGCATGATGAACAGCGAGCTTTAGCTGCATAGGTAGACACGTTGATTAATCGGGCAGACGAAGTTGTATCCACAGTGTTTCGTTCTGCACTCAACAATGATGGATCACCGCGCGCTGTCCACTGCTTGGCTTCGGAACAAGTCGTTTGTCATTCCGCTGCAAGTGCTCTACTGTTTATCCTTACATATACCATTAGTACCTGTTTTGGTTGAGAAAATATTATTATACCGAGACCGTTAGCTCTGGGGTAGGCAAGTTACTTAGTATCGAAAATTTAGGACGTGTCTGAAATAGTTCGAGTTAGTAGGGGAGTCGAAGCTGCTCGCGTCCGTAGGCTTTACCCTAGTTTCCCTACACGTGACTCCTGGGCGGTGCTAAGCGAGCAGCAGCGTGGTGGTAGGGCGTCGGTGCCCGTCTGGATCGCGACCACAGTACATGGGTGGGTCCCGTCATAGTGACCAGTTTCGGCTTGTCGCGTTTCGGGATCAGCTTGTGTATATCCAGTAGCTCATATACCTAGAGACCTTCAGTCGTGGTATATGTGGGCCGACATGACGATGTAAACTATCAATGGATTTTCATCATTTGATAGTCGCTTTCGTTTTTGGACTACACTGTACTTACTATCAGGTACTCTGTAGTCACTATGTCGAGCCAGTGTAAAAAAAAAAATTGTTTTCAAAAATTCGATATTAGATCGCGCTAATCTATTTACTGTTTATTTAGCAGTTATCGCGGGGCTAAGGTTGCCTTTATTTGTAACCTGGTGGAAACCCACATGGACCATCAGGGTAGCGCTGAGAGACGCCGTCCCAATGTGCTGGACTCTTACTGCTTAAAACCACCGGGATGTTCCTTCTTCCATTTGTCGGGGCTAAGGGTATAGCTTTGACCTCTACCTCGGCTCCCGGTGACGTTCAGCCTTCATCAGGTCTCGCCTAAATTTTCTGAGGAGGGGATGGAGCATGGTGGCATCTCCTCCTTCGTCTCTAGTTTTCATTGGAGCGGTGTGCGGGAATACATCGCACATCGCTCAAACCAGAATATTAGGACGATGCACTCCCTTAAGTGAGCCTGCTGCCTGGCGTCAATCCGTTATGGAAGAGGGCTTCTGACGAAGGTCATCTTGTCCAGGCGGGTCTTCTAGGGCAGTTCGACCCAAAAAATTAAATTTAGTTTAAATTAAACACTGCTACTTAGCGGTACCCAATATTTATTTTCGTTTTATCTAATTTTAACAACTGTTAGATTTAAACACAACCACAATTTAATAATAATATATCCTATACGGGGTGAGTAGAGACACGTGAGTGGCCGTATCCAGTTTGTGCTTATATGACGTGCCCAACGTGACCAGTAACGCAGCTGATGGCCGTTCTCAGGGCACTACAAATTATATTATTTAATTAATATCAGAGTATAAGGCAATTCATCGATTTTTTTAACTTGGATTTGTATATTATATATACTAGTTGCTTGTGGCAAACGGAGACCGCGTAGCATTATTAAATTGTAACAAAACGCAAAGAGGATTTTTTTTTTAAACTGGCTCGACACTGAGTTCACCATACCTGATGGTAAGCAAGGTGCAGTCCAAAAAATGCCAACGACTATCGAAAGGTAAGAAAACACATCGATAGTCGCAGTGATCATGCCGGCCTACACAAATATCTCTTCACGCTACGCTTAAAGGATCCCATATCATAGGATGGTGGGAACACGCTCGCCGGTAGACCATTCCACAGCCCAACGATTTTTCAAAACGTTGTCGTTATTATTCGCACTTACACCTTCAAAGCTCAACTGTTACTTAATAAAATTTCACAGAAGAGCGAATTTAAAAAAATCCGGCCTGGTACGTATCAGATTTGCGTACATAGAGTTCCGTATAAACAGATTTATTATAACGGGGTTAAGGATTTGCTATTCATTTCAACTCATCACTACCACGCATTTCTGAGAAACAGACAGACGGAAAATCTATTAGGTCCTTACATATGAAATTGGCGTTTTGTATGGGAGGAACAAAAAGTCGAATATTTTTTAATATAATATATTTAATTAATCAAAGTATGAACCATTATTTTCTATGCACTTTTGCCATCTCATAGGTAGTTCATTGATCCCTTTACTAAAAAAACCAGTCGGACGGGAATCAATAAAATCTTTGAAGGCGATTTGGACTGCCCCATCGGAGTTGAATTTTTTCCCTTGCAAGAAGTTATCCAAATTTCGAAATAATGGTAATCTGTTGGAGCAAGGTCCGGGGAGTAGGGAGGATGTCTTAGACTTTCCAATTGAAGCTCTTCTAATTTAGTAGCCGTCTGTTGCGCAGTGTGTGGTCTAGCGTTGTCGTGAAGCAGCAGTGGCGTGGAGCGATTGACCAGCCTAGGTTGTTTAGCCGCTAGCTTTTCCATTATGGTTTGCAATTGCTGACAATAGACATCAGCCGTAATAGTCTGGCCAGATTTGAGAAAACTGTAATGAACAATACCGGCACTAGTCCACCAAACGCTTAAAAGTAACTTTTTTGGGGTTAATTTTCGCTTGGGGCAGGATTTGGCTGGCTGGCCAGGATCCAACCATTGCGCTGAGCGCTTCCGATTATCGTAAAGAACCCATTTTTCATCACAGGTAATGATTCGGTTTAAAATACCTTCATTATTGTGCCGGTTTAGTAATGTAACGCAGCAGTCGACGCGCGTTTGCCGGTTTGCTTCAGTCAATACGTGAGGTACCCACCTTTCAAGCTTTTTAATCTTCCCAATTTGCTTCAAGTGAATTAAGACAGTTTTATCATTAACATCGCAGCCTGCAGCTAACTCGGACGTGGTTTGCGATGGATCCGCTTCCACAATAGCCTTCAACTCTTCATTATCAACTTGAGTCTCAGGCCGTCCACGGGGCTTGTTCTGCAGGTCGAAATTTCCAGAACGAAAACGTTGGAACCAAAAACAAACTGTGTTTTCTTTTGCAACACGACCGCCATACACATCATTCACCCTTCGAGTTGTTTCCGCAGCACTAGTGCCACGGCGGAACTCGTACTCGTAAATAATGCGATATTTTAAGTTTTCCATTTTGTAAAATGAGTGACGCAAACAGAAAAAAAACAGAAGAAAAAAACAAATGAATGACGATCATCGAAGAACAAATACATGAGTCTATAGCTATACAAATTTGAATTTGGAATTCCTTACCAAAGAGGAGAAATTTGTGATTAAAGTGGCCAATACGAAAAACGCCAATTTCATATGTAAGGACCTAATATTATATAAAAATAAGTCCAGTTTTCCTTCCTGACGCTATAACTTCAGAGCGCACGAACCGATTTCCACGGTTTTGCATTCGTTGGAAAGGTCTCGGGCTCCGTGAAGTTTATAGCAAACAAAATTCTGGAAAAAATTCAACAGAAAAGCAGGAAAACAGGAAAAATCATTTATCCCATACGGCGCCATCTCTGATACATAGAAAGAAAGAAAGAAAGAAAGAAAACGTTTTATTAACAGCAGCCATATAACAAACATTGAACAATAGAACACACATAAAAGACCAAAAACATAAAAAAGAAAAACCAACCAAACAATACATAAAAAAAAATGTTTAGGCCGCCGCCAATAAGGGCCCTGTCTCAGCTTGTGCTACAGAGCACTGGACTCTGCAGCGCTGGTATTGTGACAGGGCCTTGCGATCGACACAGCCACTTCACCGGAACAGCTCCACATATACAAACTCAATTAAGTATTTCAGTTATACAAATATAAAATCATTTTACATAATATAATACAGAAAAGACAATCAATCAACAAAACACAATAAGCACAAAAGAAAACAAAAAAAAGAAAAAAAAACAATAAACTAATATACACCTTTAAATACTATACATATATACACATACATACACACATGCACATACGTACATGTACATAGCATGTACCACAAACCAATATGGATTTGCATGGTGGTGGAGCAGATCGCACCAGTATATTAAGTAGACGGCGCCGATGCGTTATACATTGTTTGACAGCTACTCATTGTACTCTGCTCAGTTAATTTCATGTGACATTTGTTATGCGCACGTTCTTTCAAACGCTAACTAAAACCAAAACGAAGCCATCTGGTGGCGAAACGAAGTTCGCCGGGTTGGCTAGTGTTTTTATAATAACAATAATAAAAACATTTATTGGCACACAAAATAGCATACAACAGAATAGGTTAATAAAAACAGAAAACAACAAAATCAGATACCCTGTGTTGTGATGATGCGCCAAAGGGAAGTCAGCTCAGCAAATGCTAAGTGACCAGCCGAGCCACCCAGCGCTGATTTTCAGCTGACAGCCATTTATTGCGTCGACGCGCAGAAAACAGCAAGGAAGAGTTAAGAGTTATAAGAGTTCCAATTATTTTTTGATCCCTAAAGAAATATTTTTCTTAATACAATCTGAAATCTTATGGTACTTTAAGGCGTATAAAATGTTTTGAAAAGCCTGTTCGATCCGAAAGGGGCACCTTGGTGACACGATAACATTATTAAAATACATTAGAAAAATTTATTTATTTATTTTATAGGGTTGCCAGTGGCATATTATTCCTGGATATTAAAAAGTTATTATCATATAAAACTAAAGGAATTGAATTATTTTACATGCGATTTGTGCTCGGATATTAGAGTCCGACCGAAACTGGTTTTCCGGCCGAAACCGAAACCGAAACCGAATATTCGGCCGTGGCTTCAGTTTCGGCCGAAACCGAAACCGAAACCGAAACTCTCGTGGTCAAGTATAAAAGTCAACGTGGTCAAGTACAAAAATGAAACAAAAACTTACATGTAATCAGTTCCATCAAAACATAACCTCTAAAGAATGTTTACGTCGGGTGATAACGCACTGACTAAGTTGTGTTGCTATAGAGCAATGCGAATTAGATCCGTCAACTGTCGTCTAAACGACGCAGTTACACTCCGACGCAGCCTTGAGTTTCTTTCGGCGTTTCTTCTCAAGGTAGTCGCTTCCGAAACGCTAGTAGATCACCGTTAGGCTTCGTATTTTTGGCTGGCGGTCCAAGTCGAGGTTCGTACCCACCGGGGTCCCCTTGCATTGCTACCCAACCCATAAATTGCCGGTTAAGCACCCTCAGTGTTCACCCACCCGCCCGGTTAAGTTGTGAAGACCTTTTCCGATCAACAAACACGCGTAAATAAAAAAAAATAGCAATGGGAACGGCGCACGAATCCCGAACAGGGCCGCCAGCGTCCGCCAAAGCGTTGCCGCGAGAAACATAGTTAGGCAAGCATGTACTACAACTACCGAAATCAGTTTCGGTTTCGGCAAAAGTTTCGGCCAATTTTGGCCGAAACCGAAACTGCCGCCGAAACTTGATTTTTGGGCGAAACTCGGCCGAAACCGAAACCGAAACCGAACTTTCGGTCGGACACTATCGGATATCTTACAAAAATCAGCTTAAAGACTGAGGAAACTATTTAATTGATAAACGGTGCTTAGAATCAACGGCGGTGATAACCCTTTTGACGTAATGATCTACTAGCATAATCCTTTGCTTTCGTTTTTTTCATGAGGTACACACGCTCCCAGTGTTATGTAATATATATGTAAGTTTTCCTCTTTAGATTTATTTTAATTTTATTTGGATTTCATTGCTTTTAACTAAAAATGTAAATATAATCTAATATCGTTTCCGAGTAACGCCTTCACAGGGCGGACAGGGTAGTTATAACATACTGTATAAAAAATGCTGATGTTACTCGATAAAGACATTATAAACGTTGAGCTCATACATAACGCTGCCGCTTCGCTGACCGTTATAAATCAGGGAGATGATTTAAGGCATGTTCACACCAGCCCCATTTTTATTCGAGTATCGAGCGCGTTTATCTACATACACTACATTCTCTGATAATGTTTGTGATGCGAGAAGAATGGAGAAGGTAGATTTTAACATTTTTTCATAATTTTCCGACGTTTTTCTTTCACGAAATACAGCACGTAGGGATTTTATTATGCAAGTAAAACTAACAGAAGTTTTATGTTATTAATGCAACGTAAGGATATTTACAGTTTAATGCGCGATATCTAGGTCGAGCTCATTGTATATAATGCGCGAAAAATAAATAATAAAAGGGATTTCAAGTAAGGATTGCTTTTGATTCCCTAGTCTCCCACAAGCGGCGGTTAATCCTCCTCAACTGTCGATCCCGACGTAACCGGCGCGGTCCACGGCAGGCGACAAGCCTCGTGCCGCCTGCCTCCACGATTGGTGACAATACAGCTGGAGTCTCATCCTCCACAATGGTCACACCCGATGTGATCACACATTGATAACCCCACCAGCATTTTGTGTTTGGTTATACATTTCCATTGCAATCTTCAAACAAAATCTGCATCTATTTTCGGTGAGGAGTGATGTTCATAATGTTAATACTAGAAATAAACACGAATTAGTGTTACCGGATTACCGGTTTAAAATAGTTCATGGCTCTAATATGGGACTTGGTATTCGTTTATACAATACCTAAAGACAAAAGATATCAATCATCCTTTAAATTAAAGAAAAGTAGCTAAGTAATTATATAAAAAACAAATATATTAAAAAAATATTTCAAATTGATTTATTTTTCTCACCATTCGTCTAGAGGAGCCACATGTACAAGACAGAATATTGAGATCACAAAAACGTTTGCTATACATATCACAGGCACGAAACATAAATGTAATATTAACACAATTTGACCTTATAAATGGGAGTTTTAAGGAGATTATTGTAGTATACCGACCGATCAAACAGTGAGGTACACACACACACTACTTTCACTCCACGACACCGGCGTCGCCGAAGAAGGATAGTTCAGTGAACTGCTGCTAACCGGTGCGTTTTCGCACCGAGGCGCAGTTCTACTCCGACGCAGTCTTGAGTTTCTTTCGGCGTTTCTTCTCAAGGTAGTCGCTTCCGAAACGCTGGTAGATCACCCGTAGGGTTAGTACTTTATTTGGCTGGCGGTCCAAGTCGAAGTTCGTACCCACAGGGGTGCCCTTGCATTGCCACCCAACCCAAAAATTTCGCTGGCTGAGCACCTTCTGTGCTCGCCCCCTAAACCCGGTTGAGCTGAAAATGCCTTTCCCGGCACTCAGTAGTTAGTCCGCTTCAAAAAAAAAAAAGATTATTGTAGCAAGTATTTTTTGTCTTCGTATATGGTTTCGGGATGTTGTGTAAATCCTGGTTGTCTCGAGGCCAACTATTAATTAAATTTAGTTAAAATATGCCACATCCAAATTATCGGGTATGTGTACATCAAAGGAAGCCATAATGTTCTGCCTCGAAGAATAATACAGCTATAACTAACCGCCGGTGTCAAATGGTCAAGATGTAGCTCGAAGCGCTAGTAATGTATCTACAGTCTGTTCATATTTTCTTGGTAGAGGGTCTACTTACGACTTTGTCTATGAGATTTGCGTCCAAGCTTGGTGCGCAGGTGGATGTGTTTTCCGATTCGTCCATTTGAGGCTTTTTTGGTAATAATTTACAGGCGGACACTATACCTCAATTATATCTGGTGGTGGAAGGTGAAGTTGACTCCCATGATGGCTCGTGCCCAACTAATGCTTATTCACTCTTCTCCCAAAGACTTCCAAGTCATAAGAACGCGGAAGTATGGTAGCTGGAAGTATGTTCCAATTCTTGTCTGTTCAAATGATGTATGTACAAGTGAATCTTTTCATGTAGATATAAGGAACGTCGCTCACATATGGATTGTGTCCAATACGGTGTCTAGTGGTTTTACGGTTAAATAGGGCTGGTAGAATTAGAGACTGTAGCTCCTGAGCAAAATTCTCCATTGTGCAACCGGTAAAAAACTGCGAGACAGGCGACTTTACGTCACCACTGAAAATCGCCGGGTATGAGTTACTGGATGTATACAAGCTGATCCGGAAACGCGACAGGCCAAAGCAAGTCACTGTGCCGGCCTTTACACTTACTGTGGCCATTACCCAGTTCGGACAAACTCCCTACCATCACAAAAGTGAGCCTATAAAGGTTTTTTTTACACTGGCTCGACATAGTGACTACAGAGTACCTGATGGTAAGTACAATGTAGTCCAAAAACGAAAGCGACTATCAAAGGATGAAAATCCATTGATAGTCTACATCGTCATGTCGGCCCGCATATACCACGACTGAAGGTCTCTAGGTATATGAGCTACTGGATATACACAAGCTGATCCCGAAACGCGACAAGTCGAAACTGGTCACTATGACGGGCTTTACACCCATGCACTGTGGTCGCGATCCAGGCGGGCACCGACGCCCTACCACCTCGCTGCTGCTCGCTTAGCACCACCCAGGAGTCACGTGTAGGGTTTATTTTTGTAGTGAAACTTCTATAAAATCTTTGTGATTTCAAACCCGATGCAACTGATAAACGACAGGTAAGAGACACAAATACAAAAATTAGTGAGCTAGAGCGAGAGAGCAAATGTCGGTGTGTATGTGCGTATTACAGCTTTTTCGTCAGAAGTCAGCGTGGTGTGTTATTATTTATCAGTGTTTGTGTTTTTATATGTTGTTATGCTAAATAATACATTTTATAAGATGCCGAAAATTAATGCCGTAATGTGTCGTCAATATCGACGCAAAAAAATGAAATTAAAATTGCAAATATACCAGGGAAAAGTTTAATAGAACGTAGTTGCGAGTTTCTTGTGTGTAAAAAACAATTATTGAACAATCAAGATACTGGGTGGCCCAAATAAGACCCGCTGATGTGAAACACAAATAACTTTTTTATTTTTTAACATAATTTATTTTTTATTTTTGCAGATTATAACTGAACTCTTGGAAATTTAAAATGAATACGTACAGTCCACAACAACGCATTAAAATTATCGATTTTTATTATTCTTCTCAACGATCAATTGTTCTGACGCAGCGAAATTATCGCCGTTTTTTTAACGTAAGATCAGCGCCCACATCTTCCATGATTACAAGTTTAGTTCGCCGTTTTGAGGAACTGGGTTCAGTTGCCGACCGTCCAGGAAGAGGTGCTCATCGAAATATTCGTACTGTAGACAACGTGGAAGCTGTACAGCAGAGTGTTGCAAATGATCCATATGTCTCAACTCGTCGCCGTTCCGGCCAATTGGGTATACCCAGAACAACATTACAGAGAATTTTAAAGTTGGATCTTAAGATGTATCCATACAAAGTTCAAATTGTGCAACAGCTTCTACCGCAAGACCCCCAACAACGACTACAATACGCTATTCGCTTTACACAATTAGCCACACAAAATGATTTTTTAAATAATCTTTTGATGACGGATGAAGCGCATTTCCATTTAAGTGGTTATGTGAATAAACAAAACTGTAGGTTGTGGGGCTCCGAAAATCCAAGGGCAATGCATCAGCATCAGTCACACCCAATCAGATGCACTGTTTGGTGCGGTGTTATGGCCACAAAAATCATCGGCCCATATTTCTTTGAGAATGAGGATGAAACGCCAGAAACAGTCTCCGGGGCTTCTTACAGAACAATGATCGACAACTTTTTGCGGACAATGGTGGAGCAACATCCTAATTTGTGGTTTCAACAAGATGGAGCCACTGCGCATACTGCTAGGCAAACTATGGACATGCTGCGTGAAATTTTTGGTGAACGCATAATTTCAAGAAATTCAGATTTCTCTTGGCCTCCTCGTTCACCAGATTTAACTGCGCCCGATTTTTTTTTATGGGGATATTTAAAAGACAAAGTGTATGTTAACAAACCACAGACAATTGGACAGCTCAAGCAGAATATTCGAGACGAAATACGGCGCCTGCAACCAGAAACATTACGCCGTGTAATGCAAAATGCGCTAAAAAGAGTCAATGCCTGTATCGAGCAAAATGGTGGTCATTTGTCTGATGTCATATTTCACACATAGTCACGTTAAATTTCCATAAAATGTATTTAACATATAAAAATAAATCATTTAAAAAAAACCGTTATTACAAGAGTTACACGTGTTTAACATCACTAGGTCTCATTTGGGCCACCCTGTAGATGTTCAAATAAAAGTGTTAATAAAATTCAATAAATTATGTAACTTACATTAAATAAAATATCTTTTAAAATTAATCAAAATACTTTCATTTTAAACAAATAAACTTTGTAATTATCCTACCTTTGTTATATACATTCATCTCATACTTTGTCGATTTACTGAAGTTTCACTTCTATCGTGTGAATCGCACACACACACCTTTGTTTTTACTTTTGAGCTACAGAACACTAAAAATTCTTATAGGACTTCTTATTTGTCTATTTCTTTGTCTTTCTGTGTCTAAAGCAATAATAAGTGCGGAGTTAAAAAGAAAACGTGGTAATTACGGGGAACACAGCTGCGCCGCTGTCACTCGGCCCCTCGAGAATACTCGGGTCTCGTGGAGTGTACTCGAGAAACTGTCCTTCATGCCACTAGAGTCTAACTGTTATGTGATATTTCTCTACGAATTCTTCATAAGTAACTGTTTCTACTTTGGTTTGTTAAATATTAAAAGAAAATTAACTCATTAAATAATAATAATGCATCGTTATGCTGTATCCTTTTTAGGGTGAGCAGAGCTACATTAGTGGCAGTATCCACTTTGCGTTTATATGTCGTGCCCAATGTGACCAGTAGCTCAGCAGATCGCCGTTCTCAGAGCACTAGTACACATGACATTTCTATTAAACGCTATGCGGGATTCCTCTCGATGTTTACTTTTACCGGCGAGCCTGTAGTATCTCTTTTTTAATGACCTGGTGGAATTCCTCATAAGTTATCAAGGCCGTCGCGACTCTTACCGACTTAAAGCACCAGGTTATTCATCCGCCCGTCTGTTGAGTGCTGAAGGAAATGCATAGCCTGAGTCTGCGGTACCAACGCGCGTAGTAAATTTGGTATAATCCAGAGGTACGTGCCGTGATTCTAAACTATGATCATTATTGGCACACAACATAATCTATTACATAAATATAAGTCCGGTTTTCCTTCCTGATGCTATAACTTCAGAACGCACGAACCGATTTCCACGGTTTTACATTCGTTGGAAAGGTCTCGGGCTCCGTGAGGCTTATAGCAAACATAATTCAGGAAAAATTTCAACAGAAAAGCAGGAAAACGGGGAAAATTATTTTTCACATACAGCGCCATCTCTGATACATAGCATGTACTACAAACCAATATGGTTTTACATGGTGGTGGAGCAGATCGCAACAGTATTTTAATTAGATGGCGCCGATGCGTTATACATTGTTTGACAGCTACTCATTTTACTCTGCTCAGTTAATTTCATGTGACATTTATTATGCGCACGTTCTTTCGAACGCTAACTAAAATCCAAAATGAAGCCATCTGGTGACGAAACGGAGTTTGCCGGGTTTGCTAGTATACTATACAGAAGGATAGGTTAATGAACATAGAAAACAATAAAAACAAATACCCTGTGCTGTGACCATACATACAAAGAGAAGTCAGCTCAGCAAATGCTAAGTGACCAACTGAGTCACGCAGCGCTGATATATATAAATGGGCAGATATAAAATCATTCTAGAGCATTTATTTTCTTACTACGATACCCTCATGCCATTTAAGTATGTGCATTCAATTTTGTTACTTTCTGTCAAAGATAAAACTTCGTCGAGATTTATTCATAACTTAAAAAGTGACAAAAAATATGATACCCCTTTAATGTCGGGGCTAAATGTGAATTTTATTCAAAAGGTAAGTCTGAAGTTATCTTAAGTAGAAATCTCTTTAGTCCCCGGTCTGAAGGAAATGATACAGCTTAGTCTGAATACACTTGGATTATGATTTCTCTCTGTTTTATTTTAACTTCTTTTAAAACGTTCATTCTGAATAAAGCTTTAGAAAATATGTCGGATAAAAACAGCGAGGATTTTTAAAGCAGTCCCTGCTTATATTTTACAATGAAAATTCTTAAGAAATGTAACGATATTGTTTCAATGATAGGTATTATAATTTTGCGATACTAGCGCCACACGTGAGACAACAAAACTAGTCACGTTGGCCTTACACAAGGAATTAAGAAGTCAGTTCAAGGAGCTAAAGCTAATTTGAGGTCATGGAGCGGGCTATATTGGGCATCTATCTAAAGGATAAAGTCCGAAATAGGGTTATCCGACAGAGAACCTAAGTTTCTAACATAGCTCTCCGTGTCAGCAAATTGTAGAGGCTGTGGGCAGGCCATATATGACGAAAAATCGATGATCGTCGGAGCAGGCGGGTTTTTGAATGGAGACTGCGAAACGGCAGGCGTAGTGTGGGGCACCTGTCGATGAGGCGGAGCGATGACCTATGGAAGGTGGTCGGGAAGGATTGGATGAGAACACTAGTGCGTCGAGCTTCAAATAACCTGAGAAATGCAATTACTTCTATAAAAGAAAAGAAAATAATTAAAAGCATAGAAAAAATAGATACATAGCTCCAGAGACTAATTTCAAAGTATTATAGACAATGATATTTAAAGATATACTTTATAATACTTGGTAATAGCTAAAAGTTGGTTGAGTTTGGGAGTCGAAGCTGCTCACGTCCGTAGGCTTTACTCTAGTTCCCTACACGTGACTCCTGGGTATTGCTAAACGAGCAGCAGCGAGGTGGTAGGGCGTCGGTGCCCGTCTGGATCGCGACCACAGTGCATGGGTGTAAAGCCCTTCATAGTGACCAGTTTCGGCTTGTCACGTTTCGGGATCAGCTTGTGCATATCCAGTAGCTCATATACCTAGAGACCTTCAGTCGTGGTATATGTGGGCCGACATGACGATGTAGACTATCAATGGATTTTCATCCTTTACACTGTACCTACTATCAGGTACTCTGTAGTCACTATGTCGAGCCAGTGTAAAAAAAAAGTAACGTGACATTCATTGATAGTCTTAGATGAACGTGAAATTCGCCGGGTTAGCTAGATAAATAAATAATTGAATACACAGTTTACAGTAATATGTAGGCTGAACGTGCGAACACGGTAAAGCGTAATGTATGGCTGAAACGTATCACATTGACACATTAAACGAAAGTTAATCCTGACCCTACCGTCGGCGGAGTCGAAAAGATTTCCCATGAGTCCGCAGCACGAAACCTTTACGTGTGGTCTGAGTGATGAGCGAATCGCTTTCATTATGTGTTCACAAGCAGGGTGTCGCTGGTTGGTCGCCGGGTGCCGAGGAAGTGACCAATGACGAGGAATGTGCCCTTGGCTCCTGCAGACGAGGAGGAGGAACCCCCCGGGGGTTTCAGTCGGTGCAAGTCCGACACACCGAGGGGCAAACTTTATCGCCCCCTGAGGTCCGTTAGGGATTTCGCACGGTTTATAAAAAAAAGGGTGTTGCTGGTACTGATATCAATTGATTACTAAAAATATCTTTCTATGAAAATTAATAATATTTTTATCAGCTAAAGTTATTTATTTATTTTATTGAATAAAAAAATCACAGCTTATAATATTTTAAAATATCTTAAACTAACACATATTAAACAAAAAATACCTAAAAACGAATTTTCTTTATTGAGATTAATTAATTCTATTTTAGAAATAGGTATAAAATGCTTTATTTTGTTTTGTTGTACTAATAAACTTGTATTAATAAAGGACAGGCTATTTTTCAGAATTAAAAAATATTAGGAAAGAAAAAATTAGAAGAAATATATGAATACTAGTCATTTTGGCTGGTTCGGTAAATCTAGTGTTAAGCTTTCAATAAATAAAAAATATCAGGATTTTCTTCTAATCAAAAGTATCAAAATCAGTAACAATTTCAGCTTTAGTAAATGTGCACGTGTGAATAAATGATCTGTGTAGAGATATGGAGAGATTTTTGTATATGAGTGTGTGCCAATGTATTGCAGGAATATAGCTGTAATCATAGATGGGCAAAATGTAATCAGATTAATAAAAATGATTAAAGATTAGATTTTACGTTTTTTACCATTAATATGACTGCATTTTGTTTATTTATGTTTTAAACACTACAAAATCCCAGATTGTATATACATTTATGATTTCTTAATGTTTTGAATAAATTTAATCATGATTACAGAGCAGGAAAATTAAAATTGTGACAACATTTTGTAATCGTTCATCATTAATCAGATTACATTTTGCCAATCTCTGGCTGTAATTAACCAACACCTACTATTAATTTCGAGTTTTTTGTAAACATATTATTGGAGAATCGAAAAAGATCAACATTTTTTATTTAAGATTATTAGACACCTCGTGTACTTGCCTTATTACTGAGCTAAATATCGTTGTTGCTATATATGGGGCTAATCTATTAACAGTTGCTATTGTCATGCCAGCCCACACACGAGTGCACCTACCACAACTGAAGGCCTCTAGGCATATGAGCAACTAGGGGTACATGATTGGGTCCCTTAAGTGCGACCGGCCAAAGCGAGGCACTATGACAGTCTTTGCATTTCTATACATGTCTATTATTGAAACGTCATTTACTTGTTTAAATTATATATGAAAATCGGACGAAAATCGCTGTCGCTTATAAACAGCACCACGACCTTATGGGGTTTGAGTAATATTTTAAGTGCGTCTGGATCATCACTCGAACTGATATATACGGTGGTATGTTGGTTGCTTTATTATAAGTAATATAAATTGCAAAGGATTAGTCTCTCCCCGAGTCCTATTTTGATTAGACTTTCAATAATTATTATAAATTAAATAAAATGTGATTTTCTTCAAATAGGCCTTATAGCATGTAGACGTAACCCGATACGCAGTTGTCGCCCTAAGGGTCGTTAGGGTGTTACGAGACGTGCGGGGTAAGAGGATGCGCGCGCGCACGGGACGCTTGGAAGTTAGTCGACTACCGAGACCCAAGGCGGGAGTACGTGCGTGTACGTCGCAGTTCGGTGTGCCTTAAAGTGCAAATAAACTGTAAAACGCCAAATTCGTGTCTTACTAAAACCACACCCACGACCACCGGTCATAGCCTACTTTAAAGCACTTTTGAAATAAAACTGCAAATTTTTAGAGCTTTGATTCACAAAGTGATTATATATTGACCCCCAGGGATCGATATATAACCACTTACAAAGGGTCCACGTGACCGGAAACCTAGTCTTGGTATCCTGAACAAAGTGCAACTGCTTGTCACGCCCGATGTATAGGCCCAAGTCAGTCCCTGCGTGGAATACTGATGATTCTGCTTAGTACTTACACCCTGGATAAGTTGCAGCGGAGGGCTGTCCGCATTGTGAACGATCCAGCCGTGACTAAGCATCTTAAATCGCTCCAGTTGCGCAAAGCTATTGCCTTACTGAGCGTTTTCTACCGTCTGTATCATGACGAGTATTCTGAAGGCTTATTTAACCTTGTGGCTCTCTCTCCCTTTTATAATAGAACTGTAGCGACAATATTATGCAGTCGCACCAACGCCTATTCAACTGCCTTAGAGCCCAGCGGGCGACGCGGGGGTGCTTCGCAAACGATTGCGTCTCTCGGTGCGCTGGGGTAGTGCTACCGAGACATTCATGCGGACGCTACCCTCTAACAAATATGATTGGTGTTATATAATTTTTAATTTTAATTTGAGGTATTATTGTCTGCTGTTGTTTTGTTTTTTTTTGTTTTTTTTGTTTTGTTTTGTTTTTAGTTGTCTGTTTTGATATTGTTATTTAATGCTTTTGGACCATGCTGTGGTTGTCTATTATTGATATCCGTTACCGACATTTAGCTTATGTATGTGATTCAGATTGTGAATGTGAAGTGTAATGGAGCTGTTGACAGCCCATAAATAAATAAATAATAAATAATTAATCCGTCTCATATAATATTCTGCACGATCATGTAAATAAGTGATAATTAAAATTAAGTGACGATTATATTGGTGGTGTGTTTATTCATATGTGCCCACCCACATCACCCATAGAACCATGTTTAGGCTTACGAGAGTCACAGCTATACAATAACTCATATCCCGGTTAGGACTTAGAAGTTCTCTATCTCTTGCTTTTGCCGAGCCGTTGAGCTGTTTTCACCGTCCTATGATTTGGGGTCCTTTAAACGAAGCGTGAAGAGATATTTGTGCAGGCCGGCATGATCGCTGCGTTTATCGATAGGTTTTTTTAATTGTTGATAGTCGTTGACGTTTTTGGACTGCACTAAGCTTACCATCGGGTGTGGTGTGGCCAGGATGGCGATTCAGGATTTAAAAAAGCGATGAGATACAGACGGATATCCACGATAGTAATTGCATAAATGCTTACTCTACTAACATAGACGAATATTGCTCGGTTTTTCTCTGAGAACGTAACAAATGACCGATTTTTTCGCTAATTTGTTAGTACTCGTATATAATAAATATTTGTAGCAAATCAGTGATATCTCATGAAATTGTGTAAGTTATCAACATATATTGAGGGGACAAAGGCTATTTGACTAAAGCGACAATTAAAAATTTTTAAAAATTGAACAGAAAATATTTAAAAATTGTCTGAAAAAGTCTAAAAACAACACTTTTCTATATTCTCATACAAAACATTCGTAATAATATTTAAAAGTCAATTTGAACTTTAACACCATACCGTAAAGTTTAAATGTCAGTGAACGGGTTCCGGGAAGGCAAAACAATTGAGTGACGTATAAATATTAATGTCAATATTTGTCAATTTTTATACATATAACATTAAGGCCAGGTTCCTTCAAACAACTTTCAAAAAACAGCCGACATGCCAATAGGTTTTGGCAGAATAAAATCTGACGGGGAAGCTATTAACATTAAAAAAAAAACAATGTGACTTTGTTTTAGAGAAATAGGGCAGAACAAGATCTGCCGGGACAGCCAGCACATATATATATATATATATATATATATATATATATATATATATATACGCTGATTACGACAACACCAAAAAGGCACACCAAGCACCAAGGCAGCGTTTTTTACCGATTCCAAATATATATCACTACAAGTATATCACCAAAAAATGTCGCTTAAACCAAATAGCCTTTCACCCCTCGATATGTTATCATTAACTGAGGAGATTTGAGATTAAAACTAACTAAATGGATGTCAAATATTGAAAATTTATTATCAAAGCACCAGGTTCATCCCTCCCACTACAAGGCAGTCAAATAATAGTTACATACTCCGTGTCGCATACCATCCGTATGCGGCGGACGTTCGTTATCCGCACGAAGAGATTCCCTTCTACATTCATCATGCGAACAGCTAAGGAGTGGAATATGCTTCCAGCGAGCATATTTCCGCGATCTTATGACCTGGAAGCTTGGAAGCATTGTTGGACTTATCTTCACTTTCCTCCAGGTGTAATATAGCTTAAGCGTGCGTCAATAAATTGTAAAAAACCATATAATCAATTTTAATTCGGTTTGGTCAGTTTGAATTTCACTCATAAATATACGAAACTTATCCTGTAGTTTTTATTGTTTTTCCACTCTACACTTGCGTACAGTCAGAAATCAGTCAACAGATTTGAAGATGATGAATTTACAAAATACAATATTAGATTAATAGGGGGTCTACCCAAACCCAAAAAACATGACAAGGGGTCTACGAGACAAGAACTTGTGGGGGGGACTTTGTATTACAGCGTGGGTTGCGACGATAATCAGCATTGAGCGGTATGTGTTAGAAACGGCGCTGGCTTAACAGTCGTTCAGAGGATCACAGTTTGTGGAAAAGTTAATTTTCTATAAATCAGTCTCAAGCAATGTTCTACGAAAGTAAATAATTTCAGTTGAGGTCTTTACGGTCAAAAATTAAAAGAAAAGTGTTATATACATAAAAGAAACACTGAAAATGCATATTTAAATAAAGGCAGAATAATCAACTGCCAATGCGAACCGCAGCGCCAGTTTAAAAAAGAAAACGTGAAAATGTTCGAGGAGTTATATCATAGGGCTGTCACAAAAAACGTAATAACTAAAAGAATAAGAGAATGTAGCTGTTGAGAATCTCTTCATTGTGCAACCGGTAAAAGACAACGAGACAGGTCACTTTTCGTCGATGCTCGATGTTCTGCATTATAGCTTCAGTCAAAGAATCATCTCTAACAAATCTACAAGACTTACGATGACTCGAGTCCAGAGCGGCCAATCAATGTTGACAAGATCATGTTTTTTAATGCTTCTATAGGATGCACGGCACTTATTTTATGACATGATGCCATATTTTTTAACTTCTGATGCAAAAACAGGGCTATATCAAGTTTGATGAATCTATGGACCTGTGGCTCTACGTATCTGTATGTCTCCCTGTGGTTTCGTAGTTTCTAAACGAGAGAACTGATTTGAATATAGTTTCACGGGTTTTTCACGGGTTTTATGTGCGAATTAACTTACTTTTAATTATGGCTATAAGTTTTCAAACCTAAAAGAGCTGGGTAAATAGGTTATGGTCATGAACAGACTGACGCACCGCGGAGTTTACGTCGGGTGCGGGAAGTTACATCCTCTACTCTGTTTTGTTCTTGATAATTTGAATATCACAGCGCATAACGCTCACAGTATAAGCAGAAGGCCTGTTAAAGTATTTATAATGAGTACAAAGCGCAAAAAGTTAAAATTGTTTGAAACTTGGTTTAATTGAAAGTGTTCTTAGCTATGATTGAAGAAATACTTTGTTGCTAAAGGAATGTACGGTGGCCAAGGCACCAAGTAAACGTGAGGGAGCCCACTGCCTAGATGAGAGGGAGGCTATGCGCAGTGTCCGCCCGATTGAGGGGTTTTGAAGGGGTGGGCTTTTTACAGCCAGCTCTCTCAGAGAGGTAGCATCAATAAAGATTTTCGCTCCTCGGGCGCCTAGATGAATTCAGATTCCAAGGCCCAGGTGGAGAAATTATAGAAACACTCCAGGGGTTTTTCGTCAGTAGGAGTCCGACACATCGGGGTTATTGCTTTCACAGCGGCCGTGATGGTCTTATGGAGGATTTTTCGCCGGGAATAAAAAAAAAAATGTAATTTCTGAGACTGTTAATATTGTTTTTGCTGTATTAATTACAGTAGATTTTTTTATATCTTCTGAATAATTAGTACAGTGATGTCTTTTGATATCTAGTGTTAACTATATTCATTTAGAGTGAAGATTGAAGCTGTTCGAGCCAAATGGTCGCGAACGACCTACGCGGAGGCGCAACTAAATCTTTTTATATTTTTAAAATAAAAAATAAGAATGTTCGTTGTCATTCATATAGAATTTAGATGTCAATAAAATATATATAAAATATATTACTAAAAACCAATAAAAAAATGTGGTTTTGGTAAAAACCTAAGTATAAATCCAAAAGGGAAGGCGCCAAGTAACACATAAACCAAATGGCCTTCCCGGAAGCTACGCAGCAGATATAAACTATGTATATGTAACTAGCTGATCCGGCAAACTTTGTTTTGCTATATAAGGTTTTGTAATATCTTCTAAGATGTTCATTGTAATTAAGTGATGTCAAAGACAATTCTGTTCACAATTAATACTCTTAATCAACAACACATTTATTTGGATAAAGATTAATATTATTACGTTGATACAACTCTTAACAAATAATGCATTAATTTCGACCAAATTTGTTTACCATAAAAACGGTTCTAGTGACTTAATCTTAAAAGATAGATATATACTGTCGCGGACATTTTTTTAGATCATTTCAAGAGGAATAATTCTTTCTTACATATATTTTTGGTATCTTGAACCGTTTTTGCAGCGCACGCAATGGAAGCCCTCAAGGATGATTAATTTTGCCCGTTTTTTTTCACATTTTCCATTATTTCTTCGCTCCTAATGATTGCATCGTGATGTTATATAGCCTAAAGCCTTCCTCGATAAATGATCTATTCAACTCAAAAAGAACTTTTCAATTCGAACCAGTAGTTCCTGAGATTAGCGCGTTCAAACAAACAAACAAACAAACTCTTCAGCTTTATAATATTAGTATAGATATATTTTGTGACATATATAATACTGACACCCAAGATAGAGGTAGTCCTAGTTTGGGTGTCAGCTGGCTATAACGAATCGCTTTGTAACTGTTTTTTGAATAAATTATTTATTTAATAAAAAAAAAGGTTAATAATGATGTGAGGCAGCCCTAGGCGCACCGGCGCTTCCAAGTGTTCCCTAATTGGCGACACTCAAACCCAGCCTGTTATTGGCCTAGGCGGGAACACTCCGGCGCGTTTCTCTTTTCCTTTTTTGTCACAAGCTCGACCGCTTCATGGCCGCATTTTCCTATAATAAAAATATACGTACACCGTTTCAGTGTTACAAGCTCCCAATTCGATATTTCCTATTTAAAATTAATATTTTTAAAGTCAACTGACACTAATACGGTAAGAAATACTTGAACGGGTCTTAATTAGTGATGAAAATGCCCGGAAATTTTCCCAAAGTGCCCTAAACTTCCGAGAACATTTCGTAAATTCCCGGGAATATCCCCAAGGAAGTTTTTGGGCACTTTGGGAAAATTCCCGGGCATTTTCATCACTAGTCTTAATTCACTCCTAATATCTGCTGCCCATTTTGAGAAGGACGACTGCCCGATATGGGTCGTGAGTACAGGGCACAAGCATAGATGGGCAAAATATAATCAGATTAATAAAAATGGTTAACGATTACATTTTACGTTTTTCATCATTAATATAACTGCATTTTGCTCATCTATGTTTTAAACACTACAAAATCCCAGTTTTTTTTAATAATTTATAGACGAACGCTTGACCTCAATCACACCTGGTGGAAGGAGAAGATGAGTTCGATAATGAAACGCGATCGCCTAGCAAATGCCTATTCACTCTTCTCTTAAAGACTCCCAAGTCATAAGATCGCGGAAATATGGCCGCTGGAAGCATATTCCACTCCTTAGCCGTTCGCATGATAAATGTAGAACCGAATCTTCTTGTGTGGATATAAGGAACATCCGACACGATGCCTAGTAGTTTTGTGATGGAATGGGGCTGGTGGAGTCAAAGAATGTAGTTCCTGAGAACAGTCTCCACCGTGCAACCGGTAAAAAACCGAGAGGCAGGCAACTCTACGATTGTATACACATTTATGATTTCTTAATGTTTTAAATGGATTTAATCATGATTACAGAGCAAGAAAATTAAAATTACGAGTACATTTTGTAATCGTTCATCATTAATCAGATTATAGTCATAGAAACTGGCTTGAACGTGTCGCGTTTTGCAATCAGCTTGTGTATATTCAGTAACTTATATACCTAGATAGTAGTTATCTCTCGTTAGTTGTACTCGGTTTTTGAGTTCCACTGAACTTTTCTTCAAGTACAGTCCAGTCGCTGTCTCGAGCCAGAATAAATAAAAAAACAAAGGATTTAGACCTCGCACACGAGATTACCAGCATGTGGGGTGTAGATTCTACGATTATTGTCTCGATAGTCGTATCGACTAAAAAGTCGATACTGCCACTAATATGTCTTTACTTACCTCGAAAAGAAGCATTAGGAGCCAAGAAAGAATATAAGAAATACGAAAAATAAAAACTAAGGTTAAAGCTATTTAAAATTATATAAAAATGTCTTGAATTCGTTAAAAAAACATTATACGCTACAGGAATATTGGCGTTGACCGCCTAAATGTAATTAAGTCAGTGTAACCTACCCGAAAAAAGGCGTCTTAATTGACCGAAAACAAATCACTCGGAGCAATAAAGTTGATTCATTAAACAATTTTAATTTGCAGTAATTCATCGCGTTCTCTCCTAATCGCGGTCTAATATATATACGGCAGCGATAAGCAGACTCGATCGCGTAAGGAGTTTTTTATTCTTATCTATTTCAAAAATTAAACTTTTTTCTTCTACCAGATTTTTATTTACGTAGGATCAACAAACAGAAATATTATTAGTCTATCTTACAATGCATAACCGTACATAGGCAGATATTCCGAAATAATAAGGTAATGGTATTTATTTATAAATGTATTTTAGCTCTGAAAAATTTCAAAAAAATGTATTACATAAATCATAGCAAATATGGACCTTGGTTATAGCAAGGTAGAATTAATGGAAAATAAAAAAAAACATATGGCTCACTGCTAGTTACATTTGAGGCCGGAAATAAATCAGTTACAGTAGTAAGAGATGTTACTATATATTTTAAAATTGTAACTTGCGTACACTCTACTTATAGAAGTTCGTAACTTGAGCCCCAGAACAACTTTGCTTTCTGTTACATCATTGGAATATTAATTTTTGCCCTGGGAAGCTTTTCGTGATGAATTTTATTATCACAATGTTCCGAGTTGAATTCAAATTGGACCATTAGCTCCAAATTGATAACACATTCAGAAGGTAGGGTGGTTTAGGAGGTCCGGAGGTGACGTTTCTCTCCTTCAGTATTTGGTGATTTATTGACAGTACGTTTCTGTTAAAATCAGGAAATTTAATGTGACTAGAAATGATGGTTTTTATAACTTATTCGTTAAACTCTATAAAGTATAATAACTGTTATAATTAATTAAATTGCCTTTTTTTATTTACAGGCGGACGATTAGCCTGAATTACACCTGGTAGAAAGAGAATAAATTCGATGATGTACCGCGTCCGCTCTACAAACGCCGATTCACTCTTCACTCCTGAATCATAAAAACGTTCAAATATGCTCACTGGAAGCATGTTCCACTCCTTAGCTATTCACATGACGAATATAGTCATAGATGGGCAAAATGTAATCAGATTAATGAAACTGATTAACGATTACATTTTACATATTTTATCATTAATATATTTGCATTTTGCTCATATATGTTTTAAACACTACAAAATCCCAGATTGCATACACATTTATGATTTCTTAATGTTTTAAATGGTTTTAATCATGGTTACAGAGCAAGAAAATTAAAATTAGGACTACATTTTGTAATCGTTCATCATTAATTAGATTACATTTTGCCCATCTCTGAATATAGTAGAGAATGTTGTAACCCTTTTCTTGTTAGTGTATCTGTGGAGATACATCAAAATTTACAAAACCTATTGCCATAAGTTTTTAGCGCAAATTAATAGTTTTATATGAATATTTAGGTAATTTCTCAGTTTTTGAACGCACGGTGAGTTTCTATTAGACATCCTTGGAACATAAGGGTTAAATGGTATGAATATTATTTTGATATTGAAAGAAAAAACATTCTGCCAAGTTAAGGGTTAATGTCCGAAAATCAACATTTACTGATATTATTGTCTGAAAATCAGGATCAACATCTACTGATACTAAAAATCCTTCGTCTTCAACTACCCTACTTTGAAGCGAAGCGTGACCCTGCATATAAGTACCTATATATAGGTTGTGTTGATGTTAGTACATAGAGATGTTACGTAAGCCCGGGGTTATCGCGGCCACTAATTACGGGCCCTAATGGCACATAATTCACGTAAATGTCTGTCTGTGATAATAGATATGTAGGAACATGGCCGAGGCTGCGCTATTACATCATTGATTAGTGTAGGCGTAAGAATTTTATTCGATACTAGCTGTGCCGGCAGACCTTGTTCTGCCCTATTTCTCTAAAACAAAGTCACATTGTTTTTTTTAATGTTAATAGCTATTGGCCTGTCGGCTGTTTTTTGAAAATTATTTGAAAGAACCTGGCCTTAATGCTATATGTATAAAAATTGACAAATATTGACATTAATATTTATACGTCACTCAATTATTGTTTTTCCTTCCCGGAACCCGTCCACTAACATTTAAACTTTATGCTATGGTGTTAAAGTTCAAATTGACTTATAACAAATCTTTTGTATGAGAATATAGAAAAGTGTTGTTTTTAGACTTTTTCAGATAATTTTTTAAAATCATCTCTCTGTTATAACCTTCCCCAGACTTCAACAAACACAACAAAAAAGAAATCAGTCAAATCGGTTCAGCCGTTCTCGAGTTTCGCGGTTATCAAGACACTATAGCTGATCCGGCAAACGTTGTTTTGCTATGTAAGGTTTTGTAATATCTTCTAAGATGTTCATTGAAATTAAGTGATGTCAAAGACAATTTTGTTCACAATTAAATACTCTTAATCAACAACACATTTATTTGGATAAAGATTAATATTATTACGTTGATACAACTCTTAACAAATAATGCATTAATTTCGACCAAATTTGATTACCATAAAAACGGTTCTAGTGAGTTAATCTTAAAAGATAGACATATACTGTCGCGGACATTTTTTTAGATCATTTCAAGAGGAATAATTCTTTCATACATATATTTTTGGTATCTTGAACCGTTTTTGCAGCGCACGCAATGGAAGCCCTCAAGGATGAATAATTTTGCCCGTTTTTTTCACATTTTCCATTATTTCTTCGCTCTTAATAATTGCATCGTTATGTTATATAGCCTAAAGCCTTTCTCGATAAATGGTCTTTTCAACTCAAAAAGAATTTTTCAATTCGAACCAGTAGTTCCTGAGATTAGCGCGTTCAAACAAACAAACAAACAAACAAACTCTTCAGCTTTATAATATTAGTATAGATAATGAAAACTGATGGGTTCCTATTGTTAGCTATTCAATTGTAACTATTTTTTTGGGAGTCGAAGCTGCTCGCGTCCGTAGGCTTTACCCTAGTTTCCCTACACGTGACTCCTGGGTGGTGCTAAACGAGCAGCAGCGAGGTGGTAGAGCGTCGGTGCCCGTCTGGATCGCGACCACAGTACATGGGTGTAAAGCCCGTCATAGTGACCAGTTTCGGCTTGTCGCGTTTCTGGATCAGCTTGTGTTTATCCAGTAGCTCATATACCTAGAGACCTTCAGTCGTGGTATATGTGGGCCGACATGACGATGTAGACTATCATTGGATTTTCATCCTTTGATAGTCGCTTTCGTTTTTGGACTACACTGTACTTACCATCAGGTACTCTGTAGTCACTATGTCGAGCCAGTGTAAAAAAAAAATTCCCATGATTTTTTTTATCCTGAGACTTCACAGTGACCACTCCTTCCCTAATGGCAAGCATGATGTAGTCAGAAAACAACTTCATCTATCAACAGTTAAGAAAAACAGTCGTTAGTCGCAGTGATAATACCGTCTTGAACAATTTTCTCTTCACGCTTGGTTTAGAAGACCCACTGCTCTTGCGGCAACTCTAATACGCCATGAGGATTTCCACCGATCAAAAAAAAAGCATACCCTCGCTCAATGTCTAGTAGGGGACAGAGAGCGGCAGGAGTTGATATGAAAAATCAAACATGACCCACCCTTGCCAGCAGCTGTGTCGGCCATGCTAGCAGGGCATAATAACTAGAATACTGTGTTTTTCTTCTGTGAGGATTGAACGTGACGGAAGGAGGCCTCAGAGCGGGAGCGGTAGGAGATGAAGATTTCAGGGTGTTAAGAGTGTTAAGGATGTTAGAAACCACCCTGGCACGCCTGTCCAATCGATTGTGCATCAATCGATTGATCCACAATCGATTGATGCATTTGCAGCTATGGACGCTCAGGCTGAGGGCCCTGAGCGGCTGGCTAGCGACCTCCGAAGGGTTTGCAGAGCATTGTGACGCGCTCTGCAGAAGTATACCGAGTAGCATCGTGGGCGTCTCCCTCCGTGTTTGTTAGGCGCAGTACAGCGTTACTGCGTTTAATTTTTTTTACACTGACAAAGCACAGTTACTGCACCAAACCTGATGGTAAGCATGGTGCAGTCCGAAAAACGCCAACGACTATCGACAGGTAAGAAAAAACCCATCGGTAGTCGCAGCGATCATGCCGGCCTGCACCAATATCTCTTCACGCTACGCTTAAAGGATCCCATATCATAGGAAGGTGGGAACACGCTCGCCGTAAGACCATTCCACAGTCCAACGACACGGCAAAAGAAGGAGTTAGAGAACCTCTTAATCCTAGCCGGGATGTGAGATACCGTATAGCTGTGATACCGCAAACCCGCGCGCGTGGCTCTATTCAGGAAGCGATTGCAGGACCCGCAGAATTAAACTCTTTGGGGTTTTTAGCTGGTACAAGTCCGGCATACCTCGATCGCCACCCTAACAAGCTGCCGGGACCGTCCTATGAGGATTGTCTTCTGGCAAAATTTAAAAAAAAACAGGGATGCTCAAACATTAAATGGCGAGAGTTTTTTGAGTCCATATCGAGGAATATTGGCATATATCAATCTCAATATATATCCATATATCTATATATCTCAATATATATCAATATATTTATATATATATATATATATCTTATATTTATCTGATGGCATTTTAAGTATTTTGTCTGAGAAAGTGGATGAGCCTTTCATTCAGTTTTGGGTGAAGAAGCTCATCCACTCTGGTATTTATTTAAGAAATTAATATTAAGTTTTAAAATTTTATGTATTTTTAATTTAAGAAATACGAAATAAAGTTATTATTATTATTATTATATCTGTCGATACAGATTTTTCTTTGCTGACTACAGAAATCACATTTTTTTTACTAGTTCAACAAAGTGACTATAGTGCATCTGATGGTAAGTACAGTGTAGTTCAAAAACTATAGCGACTATCAAAGAAAGAAAATCCATTGATAGTCTCCATCGTCATGTCGGCCCACATATACCACGACTGAAGGTCTCTAGGTATATGAGCTACTGGATATACACAAGCTGATCCCGAAACGCGACAAGCCAAAACGGGGTCTGTGCCGGTCTTTACACTTGTGTGCTGTGGTCACAAACGAGTACAAATAATTGCCTTAATACATCATGTTACATGTTTTTTTATTGGTTTATTTTTTAGTAATTATTTTCACAAGAGGTAAAACCAACCCGGGGCTTTTCACGCAAACCAGTGCCGCAGACATCTTCTGCATTAAGCTGCTGGAGCCCATTTCGCCATGTTTATATACAGTGTGACCTCCATGTAACGTCACTTGATTTAACGACAAACTCCCTAAAGCGTCGATATCACTCGGCTTTGGTTGGTGTAACTTGTTTCCCATACAATGATACACTCTATATAGCATTACACCCACTCTCAATAAACACAGCAATTTAATAATATAAAGTACTTTTTAAGGAGGTGGGAGGGATGAGCCTCCGGCGAGCATTAAAGAAGCTCTGGAAGCAGCTAAATTATTGGAAAAGTACTTTACTGCTCTTTATCACCAAGATAATTACCAATATCGCAAGATATGAATAAAATAATTAAAAAAATACAACAATATCACTGTCACAGCAAAACACACCAGACAAAAACATCAGAATATACTCAATAGCGATCAAATAAGAATTGTTTTTTATGTAATTACTAACAATAGTCTGAAATAACCCTTTTCTTTTTCTAATACAGATTTTTCTTCTATCCATTTAACGACAACTCTCTATAACGTCAAAATATGCACAGTCCCTTGAGGGTGGTTATATAGAGTTTGCACTGTATTTTTGTCTTTTATATTTTATTGTATGTCGTTTATGTTTCTATATTATTTTGAGGCGAAATGAATGTAATTAATTTCATTTGGGAGTGTTCAAGGGGAGGTTCATGGGAGTTTTCAAGTGACAAGTGTATCGGTTTTTTATGGCGAGCGCGCTCCATTGTATACGTCATTATAGCTTCCCATCAGGTGTGATTTAGTTCTAGTGTGCGCTTGTTCGTGATAATAAATACAATGTACTAAAATGAACCGTATTGTTCAATATATCGAGAATGCTTAGAATTATAATAGGGATGAGACAAACGAACAAAGCTGAGCTGGTTGAAAGCCGGACTAAGCAATACTAAGCGTGTCCCGGACACGTGTCCGGCCATGTTCGTCCGGCAAACTGGACACCGCTTCACTCATATAATTAAGTTATACCCGCAACACGCATCGCCTGTCTAAAATGCATGCTTATGCCACAACAAATACATTTCAGCTTGTATAGTAGTATGGAATTTTTTAAAGACGTGTAAATCCTGACTAATCTGGTAAAAAGATGTAAAATTTTATGACGTGGGTGTGGTGGTAGAAAGATACGAATTCTGGCGTTTTACTGTTTATTTGCACTTTAAGGCACACCGAACTGCGATGCACACGCACGTACTCTAGCCTCGGGTCTCGGTAGTCGACTGAATCAGCAAGCATCCCGTGCGCGCGCGCAACCTCTTACCCCGCGCGTCCCGTAACACCCTAACGACCCTTAGGGCGTTCTAACACAAGCACATATCGGGTGGCGTCTACATGCTATAAGTTGAAATTTATCGAAACTACTTTTACTTTGGCTTTAGTTGTGGTAGCCCAGTGCATAAAAGACCGTCGTCCATGCGCGGCGACGCGAATGGCCGCAGGTGCGAATCCCGGCACGTATATCTGGATGTTTCCACATAAAGTACGGATTTAGGCCCCACATGCTCATCGGTGAAAGAAATCATTGTGAGGAATCCCGCTTGCCATCTAATAGAAATGTCATGTGTACTCGTGTGTGCTGTGAGAACGTCGATCAGCTGTGCTATTGGTCACGTTGAGCACGACGTACTAGCGCAATGGGGATGTAGACACTGATGTATCTCCACTCACCTTGCAAGGGACATAGCGTGATGATATGAGAATATTATTACTTTGACTTTGTTCAAAAAATAAATCTGTCTTTGACAAGAAACTAAATACACTCGTATCATAACAGGGACTCGTATGGAGCCCAAGTATTTGCAGAGACAAGTTGACGAAATCGGTGACTTACGATTTATTTTAACATTAATTAAGTAATATGACCGGTGGTCGTGGGTGTGGTTTTAGGAAAACACGAATTTGGCGTTTTACAGTTTATTTGCACTTTAAGGCACACCGAACTGCGACGTACACGCACGTACTCCCGCCTTGGGTCTCGGTAGTCGACTGACTTCCAAGCGTCCCGTGCGCGCGCGCATCCTCTTACCCCGCACGTCTCGTAAAACCCTAACGACCCTTAGGGCGACAACTGCGTATCGGGTTACGTCTACATGCTATAGTAATATAATTTGTAATATTTAAGGAAAGTGTAAGCAAACTCAAAGAACACGCTGAGTCTTAATACATTTTTTTTTACAACTAAGTGTTTATCGATAATTCTTATAAAATGTAACACGACCGGGGCCCTTCACGAAAATCAGCGCTGCAGGCTTCCTCTGTGGCTTTAGGCTGATGAAGGGCCCATTTTCGCCATGTTTATATGTTCTGTATTTTCTTTTGTTTTTGTGTGTTGTTTGTAATGCTAAATTTAATTTCTGTTTTTTTTTTTGTATATTTGTGGCGAAATAAATATTTTTTCATTCATTTTTTTATATTATAAACGTGATCACGATAAAAAAATTAATAATGAAATTTTAAGTACGAAAAATAATTCCTTTACAATGATGATAATGAACTAACTGGTCTCCTTACTCTATGTTATTGAGATGCGGTCGCAAAGATAGCGAACAGCGATTTCAATTGATTGTGACCATATGTAACTTAGGGAAGAATTTAGTTGCGTTGGACAGCATTTGGGAAACTGCATCGGGTCCTTCTCTTCCACAACGCCTGGAAATTAAAGTTTACAATCAATGCGTCCTGCCAGTTATGACGTACGAAGCCGAGACGTTGACACGAATGGTTGAGCTTGTAAACCAGTTTAAGGACGCTCAGTGTGCGATGGAGCAGCCTATGTTGGGCATATCCCTGATAGATGAAGTCTGAAATGAGGTTACCAGACAGAGGATCAAAGTTGTCGACATAGCTCTCCGTGTTAGCAAGTTGAAGTGGCAGTGGGCAGGTTAAATATGGTGAAGAATTGACCAAAAGAGCAGGCGAGTTCTTGAATGGAGACTGCAAAGTGGCAGGCGTAGCCTGGTGCGGCTCCAGGCAAGGTGGAATGACGGGCTTAGTGGCGCTTGTTGAAAGAGGCCTATTTTCAGCAGTGAACTGGTTCGGGCTGATGATGATGACGATGATATCTAACTTAAAATGTATATTTTTCGCTGCACTATGCGATTTATGAATATTATGTGCATGTTATGCTACGGTTATAAATATAATATTTTTAGTTTGTATTTCATTTAGTTGTTGATTTTTCATTTCTTCTGTCCCTAATATACGAAAAGTTTCTATTGGTATTTCAAAATTATGTTTTTAACAGTAGCATGAGCTTTTCGGTGCATTAAAGGGGTTTAAAGGCAGTACGCGAAAATCTCTCGTTACAGATAGAAAATGTGGAAAAAACGTTTACCGACGAAGTATTGAAACTAATCAGAGAACATTATTGAAATATGTTTTTTATTATAATAAAAAATATTAATACTGTTCGGGCGCGGTGCATTGATAGAAAAAAAGGACTTATTCTCCCTTTCCAGATTCCTCACCGTACTCCAATCCCGGTCTTTAGTAGTTCACACTTATGATCGGACGGCGGAAACAACATCACTTATCGGAATATTCGGTTTTCTTTTGGACAATATGACGCAATATTGTTCTCTATAAACATAATTGTGTACGGTGAAAAGTGCGGGGCTCGAGTTTTTTACTTATATTATTATCTCTGTGCCTGAACGAACTGTTTTTTTTTTTAATTAATTACGTGGAAATCTAGAATTAGGGATGCTTTCCTTCCCTAACAAATATTATAAGTACATTAAAGATTAAAGTTTCCTGTGCGTATTTATGAAGTAGATAATAGAATTCGCTAATCGCTAACACTAAGACCCAATCGCTAGGCATTTGCAATGCTTGTTAATGTTAATAGGGATTGTGAATTCACCGAACGATCGCTTTCCGGCTTACTGAATATCCATTTCAAGCGAATTAATGTATTTAATGCATCTATAATAATACGATTGTGTTGATATTTCACGTACACTGATTAAGTTGCCGAGTTAGCGCCATGGGGTAGTTTTGAGGCTATAACTTGTGCCTTGATTATACAGAGTTATTTTATAAACGAGAGACATATTTCATGATACAATAATTTGTATCTTTTGGCAACTAATAAAAATGGTAATAACTATATTTCCAGACAAATCAAAAAGAAAAATTGATGAACAAATAAGAATTGATCTGGTAAAAATGTAGACACCGTAGCGCGTGTAGCTCACGACTGATTGGTAAGTAGATAAAGCTCCTTTTACGTAAATTTAGGTGAATAGGTGACTCATTCCTCCTTCGTACTTTATCCTTGCTTAGGATAGGCAAAATACCTATTTAATCAATAATTCATTCAAGTGTGTAATTGTCCCTAAATACCACTATAATACCCTAACTGTCGACTATAATTTACCCAGTTTTACAGGAAATATGAAGATATCACTATTTTCACATATTTGGAATTGGAAACGAATGCTGGATATCTCCTTTGTCTTTAAAATCACCTTGTCTTAATAACGTCTAGAGATTATTAAATTATCTCATAACTTGTATAAGGGGGCTAAAACCACAGCCGAATTTCATTCAAACACTAAATGTACAAGTCATTAATTTGTCGCTAGATGGCGTTGTTCAGCACTCTCTGAACATACACTCTCTGCGAAACTATTTCGATGTCCATTGTACATCGGAACTGTTTCGGTAACCAACATATTTTTAGATTGCTATATTCGAATTGCTTTATCTCGTTTTAGTGTACTTTTTTCCAAAACTTTGTGATTATTTGGTGTTATTCGATGTGTTTGCTGACAGTCTGCCGGTCTTTAAAAGAAAAATCATCGGGTGGTTGAGGGACACGCAGTCGTTGTTGTTATAATTTTTCATTAGCCTGTGTTTTCACTTTCATTTTTTTATTATTGTTTGTTAATGTGATTATTTTATAAGTAGTATTATTTGTATTTTACGGCGCAATACATTGATGTGCATTTTTTTTAATTGTTTTTTTTTTTATTGTCTTGTAGTGTGTTGGCCCCTGGCCGCCCTTAAAATGTAAAAAAAATGTTGTGGATGGAAATTCTTTGCACACGGTGTCGGCATTACGTTCAACGGATATTTCAATTTTCAGTCTTCGGGCACATGTCAGTATGTAGGATTTGCTGCAACAATTCCTGTTTCTTTATTAAAACTGTAAGGCTCCACAGCGGAAAAGGTAAGCGGAGTACCTACACATATTCGGTAATAGCTCTGTGCATTTTTAGAGCCCGGATACAAGTTTACCAGTACCTATAAAAATACAGTCTGCCTAAGTAAGAACCTTATTAATGTAACCCTGGGAGTCCCCTGGGAGTCGAAGCTATTCACGTCCGTAGGCTTTACACTAGTTTCCCTACACGTGACTCCTGGGTGGTTCTACACGAGCAGCAGCGAGGTGGTAGGGCGTCGGTGCCCGACTGGATCGCGACCACAGTACGTGGGTCTAAAGCTTGTCATGGTGACCAGTTTCGGCTTGTCGCGTTTCGGGATCAGCTTGTGTATATCCAGTAGCCCATATACCTAGAGACCTTCAGTCGTGGTATATGTGGGCCGACATGGCGATGTAGACTATCAATGGATTTTCATCCGATCCATCCAAAAACGATAGTCGCTTTTGTTTTTGGACTACACTATACTTACTATCAGGTACTCTGTAGTCACTATGCCGAGCCAGTGTAAAAAAAACCCTTACCGGCGTGCATACTAAATACAATGTAAGTGTACATTTTGATGAAGAGTTTGCAGACAAACTTCTGCGTAAAGTATTGAGACGAGCATTGGCGCTTATTTCTGCGTATCGAAGTTACCGTTAACAAGACATCTCGAACGAGCCCCGACTCTGTGGGGTTTAACAAAGAAAAGTTTCGCGAGAAACGAAACTGTCAGCGGCAGGTAAAGCGCAAGGTTTTCATTTACATGCTTCATGATTTTTGGAATTTTTTTACAGGCTTATCAAAAGAAGTTTGATTAGTTACGAAATATGGCTTTCTTTAGTGCTTCCTTCTTCATCACACTGAGATGTAGCATGGCTAAAGTATACAGCATGATGAATTGGACGCAGATTGCTAGCGTCTAAGATGCTGCATGCATCTTCTTTGCTCATTGTGCACACCCGCCAAACCGCATTGGACAAGCGTGTTGGGTTACATGTCCAAAAACCTTTCTGTGGATTCCACAAATACTATATCTATACTAATATTATAAAGCTGAAGAGTTTGTTTGTTTGTATGTTTGTTTGTTTGAACGCGCTAATCTCAGGAACTACTGGTGCGAATTGAAAAATTCTTCGAATTTTTGTGTTGAATAGACCATTTATTGGGAAAGCCTTTAGGCTATATAACATCACGATGCAACTATTAGGAGCGAAGAAATAATGGAAAATGTGAAAAAAGACGGGTAAAATTATTCATCCTTGAGGGCTTCCATTGCGTGCGCTGCAAAAACGGTTCAAGATACCAAAAATATATGTAAGACACAATTATTCCTCTTAAAATGATCTAAAAAAATGTCCGTGACAGTATATGTCTATCTTTTAAGATTAACTCACTAGAACCGTTTTTATGGTAATCAAATTTGGTCGAAATTAATGCATTATTTGTTAAGAGTTGTATCAACGTAATAATATTAACCTTTATCCAAATAAATATGTTGTTGATTAAGAGTATTTAATTGTGAACAAAATTGTCTTTGACATCACTTAATTTCAATGAACATCTTAGAAGATATTACAATTTTAAAATAAATAACTAACTAAAATACCCAAAATAACTATTCCACGCGGACAAAGTCGCGGACACAGCTAGTAGTGGATAAAGGGAAGAGAGACATTTGCCCAGCAGTAGGACGAAACTGGCTAGTGATAATAATATAAAGTGTCCGATCAAAGTTTGAGCTATAGCCACATTTGGTTAAGAAACTTCCTTTGGCCAAAATCGAAATTTTCTAGTAAGTACCGAAGACGAATTATTACCACGAATTCGTACATTATTCCGAATCGATGTTATGTTTTTTTCAAGTTACAAGGTCATTTTAATTCCATATAGAATTTTAATATAGTCAATACTAAATCTTAATTCAAAAGATTTTGAAAAAAAAAATGTTTTTTTTTCAATCCAGATCAATTTTTTTTAGGATTTTTAAACTATCGGCTTCCTTTTATGTTGTATGCTGTGTTACGTGTGAAAAAAAATGCCATTTCTATAATTTCTTTATTTTTTTAGCCCGTTCATTTATTACGTTATTTTGACTCTTGCCTTTCTTTAAAATCTTTGTATTTTGTCTAAATAGGAATGTCTGTTTCAAAGTATCTTTAAAACATTCTATGGTATAATGTTAATTTGTATTTTTGTGTAGCGACAAGTGCCCAAAATCGTGTGCCAAGTTATAATCTAAGGTGCTCGGCACAATAGTTGCAAAAGTTTCATGATTTGTTTATACTTTTTCTTATAATAGTTGCACCCGTCTCCCTAACTCACGAATAAATTGTTTTTAAACATACAGGGTTATTTCATAGACGAGGGAAATATTTCAAGACAGAATAATTTGTACCTCCTTGTAATGAATAAAAATGTAAATATGCGCGGGACACAGCGCCCTCGCCTTCTTCTCATCCGGGCAGCGGACTCTCTCAACTCTACTGCCCATGGATACAGCCACTAATGTATCACTGTCCACCCCAAAGGGATCTAGCGTGACGATATACTATTATTAATTCAACTTAAAGTTACATTTTAATAAATTTATTCGGTTTGGAGTTTTTCAATGCCTAGAATGTTGTGTGAAGGGTTTGAGGTAAATATTTTATGCGCTGCAGCGTTCCGAATACGTGAAACAGAATTTAATATGTTGAAAAATATGAATATTGCTGCGAAATACAAATGCACTGAAAATTCGACCGAGTATTGTGTTACTTTTTAATCACCAACTCCCTTTGTCAGTGACAGAATACTAAATAGGTTTCATTAATAAACCTCTAGTATCACTGTTTTTTTTTTCAATTTCAAAAGAATTAGCTGGTTTTATGTATGTGTGTGTGGAGAATGGGCTGCTAATTGTATTGTGAGTGTTAGGTATTGCCATGGGATTCAAACTACTTACCTTTCCCTTATCCCCTATCCCCTCCCATCACAAGCCAAAACAATAGATGGCGCCCCACGCGAATCAAACAGTATTAATCAACACTTGTGTAATCAACACGTGACGCGAGCGCTAAACTGTGTATATTCGTTTTTCTCAATTTCAACGACATCGAAGGCGTCATTTGTCACCAAAAAGGTACGCGGTTCCTCTCATACCTATTTCCAGGATCTCATGGCCTCTATCTGATAATAATAATTGTGTTTCTATATCCAACAGTGAGAGTGCCTCTATCACTTGTGGGAAACTTGTTAATCAAAGACAGTCTTAGCCTGAATTGTCTTCATTACTTATTTGCCTTTATTTGGAACGTTAACTAGTGCCCAGAACGTGTCTTGCCTTTCTTCATTGTCATAACATGAATTTCGTTATGTGATCTTTCGTAATTACCCCAACACGTCGAGAGAGTTTTGATAAAAGCCATAACATGATTTCCACGATGTAAACATTTTACTCGAGGCATGTACCTCTGGGTTTTTCCAGATTAAGTACAGTTGTGGGAACCATATGCTCACCGGTGAAGGAAGATATCGTGAGGAAGCCTGCATGGCATCTAATAGAAAAGTGTTCAATGCTCTGAGGACTTAGATCAGCTGTGCAACTAGTCACGTTGGGTACAGCATATAAGAGCAAAGTGAATACAGCCAATAATGTATCCCTACTCACCCCGAAAGGGATATAGCGTGATGATATATGATTTAATATTTCGCAGTGATCACAACGCGTTGTGAGCTAATTTTTTATTCAACGAGTACCATATGATGATTAAATCCTAGCCAGTTCCAGCATTGCACAAGCTTCAAAATCATATATGTAGAATGTCTCGGGCCTACAATCTTCTTGGAGATTTGGTTGATTTGTTTGCGGACTCCATGCCGGGATTCAGGAGAAAGGTCTTCGGGTTGTTGAGAGATGCACAAACGAATAATCTTGACATCAATTACCATTCATATGACATGATATAGTATAGTATGATGTGATATAATATAATGTAATATAATATAGTATAATATAGTATGATTTAGTATAATGTAATATGGTACAGTATAATTAAACAGGCCACTCTGACGTATGTTAATAGGAACTGTACATTTTTTATTGTAACTTTATGTATGTATTGTGTGAATTAGTTATTGTACCGGGCCACTGGCAACCCTGTAATAGTAAATAAGTAAATAAATAAATAAATAAATAAATAAATAAATAAATAAATAAATAAATAAATAAATAAATAAATAAATAAATAAATAAATAAATAAATAAATAAATAAATAAATAAATAAATAAATAAATAAATATCAAGTAGGCGCGAACTGCATCTCCATTCCGCGAAGGTGAGCTCGCTTATGAATATATTCGGAAACAATCAACTTTGCAGGATATATTTGAGGCACCCTCTCGCCCAAAACACCTTTTTTTTACACTGGCTCGACATAGTGACTACAGAGTACCTGATGGTAAGTACAGTGTAGTCCAAAAACGAAAGCGACTATCAAAAGATGAAAATCCATTGATAGTCTCCATCGTCATGTCGACCCACATATACCACGACTGAAGGTCTCTAGGTGTATGAGCTACTGGATATACACAAGCTGATCCCGAAACGCGACAAGCCGAAACTGGTCACTATGACGGGCTTTACACCGATGTACTGTGGTCGCGATCCAGACGGGCACCGACGCCCTACCACCTCGCTGCCTAATGGAACAAGGAACCGATACAACTAGAGAGAGGCAGGATACAGTGTCTGGGAACTGATAGCTGACCTCTACCAGCACCTTAGGCCTTTAACAATGCCTTGCAGCCTCGCCAGGACCGTCTGGTAGACTAGGCTGCCATTAGCACGACTGGTGAAGAATAAGTAGCCCGACTTTAGCACTAAGCGGGGAGTTACCGCAACACCTTGCGCGATTAAACAATACAAGCCTCCACAATCAGGTTTCAGCCAGAGATGAGCAAAATGTAATCTGATTAATTATTAACGATTACAAAATGTACTCGTAATTTTAATTTTCTTGCTCTGTAATCATGATTAAATCCATTTAAAACATTAAGGGCGGCTTGCACTAAAAATTAAATCTAGTTTAGAGTTATATAAAATGCTATTTAGCGCTGATCTGTACTTATTGTCTTGCACTAAATCAAAATCTAGTTGTAACAACACTTAAACTGAAATCATCATTAAGATGGAATCAAACCAATTCAATTAATAAACGTTTTATACAAGCTTAAACTAGATTAATTCGTTAGTGCAAGCCGCCCTAAGAAATCATAAATGTGTATACAATCTGAGATTTTGTAGTGTTTAAAACATAAATGAGTAAAATGCAGTCATATTAATGGTAAAAAAAGTAAAATGTAATCGTTAATCATTTTTATTAAACTGATTACATTTTGCCCATCTATGGTTTCAGCCACGAGGCGAATTGGTTATCAGGACGTAGCCGCAGCGTGCTGCAATGCTGCTAGGAGCCACTGATGAGAATTCATGGCAAGCAATAACTTTGACTAATTTCTCTCATCTTTAAATAAAGGCTGGCTAACAGAACAGGAAAAGACGCTGAGTTCCAGTGATGTACATAGAGTATTTGGACAGGGTAGGCAAAACTCGCATTATTTATTTGTGTAATATATTGTGGTAGTAACTATTCTATTGCTTTTATAGGAAAGATAGATGGCGTGAATATAGAATAGATATGAATATAAGTGGTTCCTTTCTTTATTTAACTTTGAGCAATTTATTCCAGACTAATTTATCGTAAGGGCATGCAATGCTTTCACGCGTCTACGGAATGAACGCTCCTGGTGAATTCCTATTACACCCCGAGCGTAACGTACACACTTTATACGAAATATCGTATCGTTGCACTGTGCGCCAGTGTAGACGGAGCCTTAAGGCCGCGACCGCTGAGTAGCCGGCTCTAAGCTCATTTCACCCGCTTTGCTTTTATAAAACTGGGTAAATTCCTATACAAAAAACACGGATGTGCAAACCAGTTGATGCGGCAATTCTTTCATGCTGCCTTTTGCGTGTTTTGTTTTACACTACAGGAGATGAGTTAGTAGTAAACTGTAATATTAAATAGTGATGAATAAAATTTGCCGAAAATAACAACACTAGAGATTTTTTTCTTTAAAAAATTAAGCGTTACGAGTGCCAATAACAAAAATAGTTTAATTAATTTGACGTTTTGTCGATAGAAGTATGATTTGATTTGTACAAAATAAACAGAAAACACCTTTGTATTATACTTAATAATTTATTAATATGATAATAAAAAAGTGATTTTCTTTTTTTTTTACACTTAGAATTAGAGACTTAAATATGAAATTTAGTCCATTATGATATGCGGACTGAAGAGAACGGAGCCTATTGACAATCTGCCGACTTGCACATGTATTGAATAGCCTATATTACTGGATTATCATCCATGATCATCAAGACATCGTGAGGAAGCCCGCATAACATATACTAGAAATGTCATATGTTAAGTGCCCCGAGAACGGCAATCCGATGCGCAACTAGTCACGCTGGCCACGACATATAAGCGTTAAGTGGATACGGCCACTAATAGATTTCTGCTCACTTCGAAAGAGATATATCGTGATGATTTATTATTATTATCATCCTTATTCTATGGAAGAATGCTCAGATTCAGTCTCATTGCTACTCCTGTAACCTAAGGACTATATAAAATTTACTAAAACTATCTATATTAAAAGAAGAGTAGAATTCAATAACCAATCTGACTAAAAAGGAACGGTCTATGAATTTACGTAAGCTGGAGTGCAAAATATCATTTCTCTTTTGTTTTTGACGGACATCTGTTGATCTTCCAGGACAGACCTTTACAAATCAGACGGGCTTAGGAGGGCGAGCATAGAAGGTGCTATATATATGGCGAGAGATTCTGTCAATACGTGTTACCTAAATTAATGAATAGTTTGCCTCGCGACATGTAGACCGTATGTCTCTACGTCCATAAACCTTTAGCTATAATAAAACAATATTATTTGAAATTAGATCGTCTTGAATATTTATTATAACATGTTTATATGATTAATTTAAGCTGATTTAAATTAAAATAGTCTATGGTTTTAAAATTGTTAGCTCCAAATTTACTGGCTTCCATAAGCCGGACATATGGCGTCGCGGTCTTTAATTTGTAACTGATTTTTCTTTGTAGTTTTGAACTTATAAATAAAAGAAAACCTAAATGAAAGTAATATGTAAAACGCACCGTAGCGAAAAAAAAAAAAAGAAATGCCGCATCCACGATAATTAATTTTCTTCCTATATTCATGCTCTATCCCTCGGAGTCCACAAGCTGAATGAAATTTCAGTAATTTGGTAAAGCGAATGCAAGGTAGGGCCCGCACGGGATTTCCTTGCAATCCTTGCTTTGTTTCGGAGGCTATTCGAGCCCAACTTCCAGTTTATTCCGTCGCTCCACAACGCCGAGTAACACTGAAATGGCGCTCCCATTATCATTTAGATACGTTTGTTTGATATTAGTTTGCTTTTCACGCCTTTAATTGTTATTTTTAACAACAAACATAACGTTTATATTAATTATAATTACCTTAATTGTCCTTATTATGGCTCGACGTTTCGACCTGGACACACAAGTCATGGTTACGAGCAGACTGGCGCATCGCGGAGTTTATGTCGGGGGTAGGAAGTTACTTCTTCTACCCTCTTTTGTTCTTGATAATTTTAATAGTCAAGGCATATAATTTACAGTATAAGCATGTTTACAAAGCAGTCCTAGTTTTGGAATAACTGGGTTCCACGCCGATAAAATAACTTAAATCCATTATCGCGATTAAAATTTTATGTTTCTTATCTCGTTTGCTTCTCAAATAAGTCTTGGAAGAAACGGTTTCTAGGTAAGATTTTTGGCTTATGCAGGTCAATCCAGTGATTGGGTCATTCATTGAGGAGGTGTTCCGCTACGGCTGATCTGTGTACATGTTGATTTTTGACTACAGCTATGTGTCCTTTGACCCGCTTTAAAACGAATCTCTTTATTTCGTCATAATAAGAAAACAACAGCTATGGTAAATCCTTATCCCTAACCGGTATGTGAATCAAAGTTAAACAATTGTTTGAAACACGCGCTGTGATGCAGATGGTGAAAAACGCTTATTGACGATTATGTCCTAAATAAGAGATATTTCTCATATTTAAGGAAACATACAGGAATATATAAACAATAGAAAATACCTAAAAAAAAGATATATAAGTTAGTAAAGTTTCCATAAAAAAAAATCAAGCTAAGGGACTTGAAACAATAAGTTAAAACTAACTAATTATACAGGGTGAACGGTAATGCGATACATTCCTTGATAGACGTTCTAGTACAGCTTATTTGGAGTCATTTAAGTCATATGACACCATGTCCGAAACTTGATAATTTCTGAGATATTCAAGATTTAAGTTAACGAGAAAAATATGAAACTGATAATTTTTTCCCTATCATTTTTCTAAAGCTAAAACGTTTGTTATACATATACTACCCCCAACTGCTCCAAAAATTTTCATTCAGAGCCCCCCCGAAAAATTCCAGACGAGCTGTTTCTCTTATTCACCCACCTTTTAAACGAACAAACCTCGGAGTCAACAGTGCTTTGTGTAGATTGTCTCGGGCCTACAACCTTCTTGGAGATTCGGTTGATTTGTTTGCGGACTCCATGCCGGGATTTAGGAGAAAGGTCTTCGTGTTGTTGAGAGAGGCACAAACTAATAATCTTGACATTAATTACCATTAATATAGTAATAGTATAATATGATATAATATAGTATAAATAACCAGGCCACTCTGACGTATGTTGTTGTGGATGCCTTAATAGGAACTGTACATTGTTGATTGTAATTGTGTATATGTGTTGTGTAAATGAATTGTTGTACCGGGCCACTGGCAACCCTATTAAGAGTAAATTAATAAATAAATATAACAGGCATGGAAAATAAAAGTGTTATTAACATAATTTGACTTCACAAATGACGCTTTAAACTGCGAAAAGTCTCCTGCACTGTAATTGGGACACCTGAAACCTATTTGCCTTCACAAATAGGACGAGTCTATGACACTTTTAATAGTTTTGAATAATGAAAATTGATTTCTTATTAAATTTCATTTAAGAAGCCTTTATTTAATCTTCAACATTGGGAATTTTAGTACGATGTCGGGAAATTTTACTATATCTCTTATTGTTCTTGTTAATATGATAGAATAGTTTGTAGATACATTAGTCTCTCATGCAAAACGTATTATTCTACAGATATCCATCTCAAACCGGGATTTATTGAAAGAGGAAATGACGTCATTGGAGCATACATCTCAAATGCATTTCCGCTACTAAATGGCGCACAAGCGAGACCTCGTTACAGATCACAAGGTTACACTCGCTAAGAGTCATAGAATAAGCATTGAAAACACAGAAGCGTTACTCTTTCGTCATTTTTATTTTTATTTCTTATACAGTTTTTCTCGCAGCATTTTGTGTTTTTTTTTTGTTTGTTTCATCATAAGCTTATTTGCAGAAAAGTTATAAGCCTCGTCCTCATCAGTATTTACATCATTAGAGTATGTTATTCTGGCTGTAGTGGCTTAGTGGATTAGGAACCGGTAACAATACGCGGTAGCGCAAATGATGGTAAGTTCAAATCCCGACTCGTACATCTATTTTTTTTTCAGATTAAGTTCTTACAGATTTGCCCACCCCGAAAGGATTATAGCGCGACGATATATTATTGTTACTGTGTTCCTGGGAATTTACGCAATAAAACATATTAAAAACATTTCCAAATTCAAAATACGAATATAAAGAAACGGTAATTTTGTTTTAAAGTCTTGATAATTTTGAAATGTTTTCAATTAAGTCTCGTAGAGACCAAAGCTTTGTATCCCATATTTAAAAATATTACTATCGCTTCTGTGAATCTAAATCCGTAATATAAATGTTGACGCGAGGGAACAAATGGCTGGAGTTAGTTTAGTAAGCTTTGTAGAGGACCTCGGTTAGTCCAGGGCCAAGGTTGTACCGCCCACAGCTAGCAAGGATATTGTAGCATTAATAATATAACAAGGTTGTCGATTTCAGGTTTAGTCAAAAAGTCACGTTCACATTTTCCAGTTCCATTTTTTCATAGAATTAAGAAGTATATGAAAGGACAATCTAGTATAAAAACACGTATAAAATATGTTATACATTTTCTACTAGCTGTGCCTTCGACTTCGTTCGCGTAGAATTAGTACTTCTACTATGATAATAATTATTTCAGGCTTCTTCTGATATATTTCAGAGAATAAATAATTTGAATTTTTTTCATAGCATAATATTTATACATATGTGCTTCAGCTAAACAACCTGAACAATTATTTTATACCGTTATATATTCTATAAATAATTGACATGTTCTCTTTTTTTTGTGGTAGCCTGAGGGAAACCCGTTATTGGCCCACACGGGGCAGTGTTGGATTCGCACCGACTGAAACCTATGGGGTATTCCTTCTCCACTCTATTGGGGCTAAAGACAAGGCTGTGCCAGCTTCCGCAGCACCCGGCGACGTCTGGCTTACAGAAGGCGACTGCATAGCATTGGGGGAAGGGGGTGTCCACCCCTCACACACGTTTGTTGTCAAGGAGCTGTGGCGGGTACACTAAATATTGAATGAACCTTTCCGCAATATATTAATGAAAACCCCATCCACATCGAGTCAGGCAGTTTTGAGATTAGAGAGCACAAAAGCTTGCAGATACGTGTATATTGTAGTGTGTATTAACGATTCCAATACATTTGTACTAACCTACATCGCGCAAGCGAAATTTTTCTGTAAGGCGGTGTATATAGAAACCTACAAATTACACAAAAGTTACCGACCGATCAAACAGTGCGGTATACACACTAATTTCACTCCACGACACCGGCGTCGCCCGACACCGGCGTCGCCGAAGAAGGATAGTTCAGTCAACTGCTGCTAACCGGTGCGTTTTAGCACCGAGGCGCAGTTCTACTCCGACGCAGCCTTGAGTTTTGGCGTTTCTTCTCAAGGTAGTCACTTCCGAAAGGCTAGTAGATCACCCGTAGAGTTAGTACTTTATTTGGCTGGCGGTCCAAGTCGAGGTTCGTACCCACAGGGGTGCCCTTGCATTGCCACCCAACTCATAAGCTCGCTGGCTGAGCACCTTCTGTGCTCGCCCCCTAAGCCCGGTTGAACTGTAAATGCCTTTCCAGACAATCAGTAGATAGTCCGCTTCAAAAACAAAAAAAAAATCAAAAGATACACGGCGATTCCATGTATTGTATTGATTGTTACACTGGATTTTATTGTCACATATGTCTCGGTTTACGATAATGCCTTTAGCATCAACTTTGATACAGTTTGAAATTGATATTAAAATATATAACAATCCGGGAAAGCTTGATCGTTTGCCATCATTCCGTTTAAAAATATATAAAACACTCATATAAAATATTTTTCGTAATTACAATTCTGGATTTCTCGTCGGCACAGGGGTGTAGTCCACCCTTCCCTTGTCAAAATAAAAATGTCTTTTTTTAGTCTGTTTACTCGTAACCCCGGCGTCACGCACCCTTAGATTCGTACTTCAAGTAAAAATTAAAAATACTATGAGAACTTTATTCTCGATACTATGCGACATTTATTTATCACTGTTTTTTGTAATGTTTTCAAAAATTCTAATAAAAAGTATGCAGGTTATAATAGCTAATAAAAAAAATGTTATAATAGCTATTTTTTTTAATACCTATAAAAGTTTCAATTCTTTTATTTTTATAAGAGACAGGCGCTTGACCTCAACCTCACCCGATGGAAAGTCATAATGAGGCCGGTGACGAGACGCGCTCATCCAATAAATACCGATCTACTCGTCATTTGAAGATATCTATGTCGTAAGATGTTGGGAAAAAGACGCAGGGAGAGAATTTCACTACTTGGCTGTGCGCAGCAAGAAAGAAGAGAGGAATCACCTTGTGCAAGCAGCAGTAATATTAAATACATAAGGGTGTGAACACGGATGGCATCTTGTTAACTTTATATTTATTTATTTACAAAAAAAAAACTTAAGCTAATTTTGCATTAAAAATCAAACAAAAATAAATCAAGCTAAGAAACAAATTTTACTTAAAATTCAGTAGGATATGCCTATTCTTACTTCAATAGCTTATTGTTTGTTTTCGACATATCCAATGTCGAACAATTTTGAGAATAGGTCTCGGATCGTGCCGCTGGCGTAACCTACACCTTTCAGTAATGAACAAGAGATTTTTTTGCGATTTTCATCCAAAACAAAAGAGGCTCGGATTTTTGGCATGCCTTCGTCAGTTTGCCTGGAAATAATAAAGCACTTCTTATTACAGCCTTAATATAGCTTTAATATAAGACCGATATGTCTCTTATTTTTGTTTCAATTAATTTTTCTTTCGTTTTGATTTCTAGGTTGTTATATTCGAATACTGTAGGCAACTAGTAAAAAGCTACCTAAATAGCTTTGTTACACGGAATTGCTGTTTATAACATGACAACAGGAGACGAAACATGATCCTATGGACACGATCAGAAGAAAAAGGAATAGCCCAGAGAAAGAATCTTGTAAGACTAGAAGACACCAACAAAGTTGCAACAAGCCAGGAGCATAAGCAAGAAGTGGAGCTCTTGACTTGTGCGGTGTGATTTCTTTTCTTTCACAAAAATCAAATATGTGATGAGAGATTTAAACTATATAGACCCAGACATTTATAGATATTTAAACTTTATGGTATGGTGTTAAAGTTCAAATTGACTTTTAAATATTATTACGAATTTTTTGTATGAGAATATAGAAAAGTTTTCAGACAATTTTTAAAATTTTTCTCTCCGTAATAACCTTCCCCAGACTTCAACAAACACAACAAAAAAGAAATCAGCCAAATCGGTTCAGCCGTTCTCGAGTTTCGCACTTATCAACAAATTTAGCGATTCATTTTTATGTATAAGATTTTATTGGTTGATTTATATTAGTGTGGCAGCATAACCCTTTTTCTATTTTTTTTCTCGTGTAATAGGCATTTGAGTAACGCCGAAGTATTAGCAGAGCAAATTGCAAGTTGAGGAAATCGCGATAACTTGCCATATAAATAATAATAACATAATGTGACGCTATATTCCTTTCGGGGTAAGCAGAGATGCATTAGTGGCTGTGTTCACTTTGCGCTTATATGCCGTGCCCAACGTGACCAGTAGCGCAGCTGATCGCAGTTCTCAAAGCACCAGTACAAATGGAATTTCTATTAGATGCCGTGCGGGTTTTTCACGATATTTTCATCATTTGTCTCATCGGGCGGCGCCGTTTGCTCGTAACCGCATATCTCTCATTAAGTACTTCTGCCGACTATGCCTGCGTTCATTATTGCAAACATTTTTTCTTTTTATTAGCAAAAATACAAATTAAATTGATTTCTTTCATTGTACCATTAATGGTACACGCCGCCCGATGGGATAATTGTGTATGTACCATAAATGGTACACGTCGAACGTCACGTCGTGCCGTGGTGGCTGCCGGCAGAATAGAATAGCACCCCCCTCTTCTTGCCGAGGTGTCGTAAAAGGCGACTAAGGTATCTCTTTAACACCGCAATTCAACCAGGTGTTCAGAGAAGGAAAACTCGATCAAACCTGCATCCCGCTCCCTCCCGATCGTACTGGTTCTCCATTCCATCGGGCCTGAGGGAGCTCGGACGAGAGAGTGCTTTTCTGGATGCGCGTCCAGTTATGCACTTAAATATCTCCTGCGCAATTGACTGTTTCCGAAAACTGGACCTCGATTTTCTTAATCGGCGTTGAAACAGTCGCCGTGGCCGAATCCGGCTAGGAAATCATCATCACACGTCGAACGATGGAACAGTCCTCAATGTACCATTAATGGTACATGCCGGCGGGAACGTGTTAATCTGGAAAAATCCAGATGTATATCCCGGGTTACGAACCTACGAAAAGTCACGTCGTCGAGCATAAATTGGTCTCATAAATCGCGCATAAATCTCAACATAAGTTATCATTTATGGAAATACTTTAAAGGTCTTACGCGCTGCCGTTCAATGGTTCAACTTGCTAAGAGCAGCGATACCTTATCGAACACACTTGGCAATTAAGCAGATTGCATTTATATGGGTTTCACATAAATCAGGATCTGCTGCGTTCCGTAGTCGACTACGAATTCCCTGAGGGTTGGGCCAAGAGAGTTCCACTTTATGTAACGCGGTTACTATTAAGGCACTGTTCGGATTTGATTAGTCGTTTCTAGGGGTGAATTGTTCATATCCAACCCTCCAAGAGATATGGCTTCTGCACGGGACTTCGATAGCTCCGCAACTGTGGCAATGGCTGTTTAAAGAGGTTCACTTACCGCGATCACCAATTCGCCAACTGTTCAGTGGCTCTCGCTTCTCCTTCAGGAAATTGGTGTCTTTAAGGATCCCCCTTAGACATTTGGAATCGGATGTATTTTGGAAATGAATAGTTTTTTTTTATAATTTATAGACCGAACGCTTGACCTCAATCACACATGGTGGAAGGTGAAGATGAGTTCGATGATGAAACACGATTGCCAAGCAAATGCCTATTCACTCTTCTCTTAAAGACTCCCAGGTCATAAGATCGCGGAAATATGGCCGCTGGAAGCATATTCCACTCCTTAACCATTTGCATGATAAATGTAGAAGCGAATCTTTTCGTGCAAATATAAGGAACATCCACCACATACGGATGGTATCCGACACGATGTCTAGTGGTTTTGTGGTGGAATGGGGCTGGTGGAATCAAAGAATGTAGTTCCTGAGAACACTCTCCACCGTGCAACCGGTAAAAGACCGAGAGGCAGGCAACTTTACGTCGAAAGAAAAATAAATAGAAAATAATAAAAATAAATAAATACGTCAAATGAATAGTTGTATTTTTATGTCGTTACTCGGCTTATGGGTCGAGCGAGTGAAACTCAATTAACAACCCGTACGGTGTTACCAGAGCTGTGTTGAAATTACCTGCACATATATTTAAATACGGAACAGCTTCTACAGGACATTCGCTGGTTAGGTCGAAGGACGAATTTAGTCTCTCAAACTCAACTAACAGCGATAAAAATACAATCTCCGGGCGATTTTAAATCAATCTAAAACTGGCATACCAGGTCGGTGTCTTCACGGCTGCCCTGATGATCGTATGCAAAATTTTTCACCGGTTTGTAGAAAAAGTATTCATATAGAATACTAGCTGATCCGGCAAACGTTGTTTTGCTATATAAGGTTTCGTAATATCTTCTAAGATGTTCATTGAATTTAAGTGATGTCAAAGACAATTTTGTTCACAACTAAATACTCTTAATCAACAACATATTTATATGGATAAAGATTATTATTATTACGTTGATACAACTCTTAACAAATAATGCATTAATTTCGACCAAATTTGTTTACCATAAAAACGGTTCTAGTGACTTAATCTTAAAAGATAGACATATACTGTCGCGGACATTTTTTTAGATCATTTCAAGAGGAATAATTCTTTCTTACATATATCTTTGGTATCTTGAACCGTTTTTGCAGCGCACGCAATGGAAGCCCTCAAGGATGAATAATTTTCCCCGTTTTTTTCACATTTTCCATTATTTCTTCGCTCCTAATGATTGCATCGTGATGTTATATAGCCTAAAGCCTTCCTAGATAAATGTCTATTCAACTCAAAAATATTTTTTCAATTCGAACCAGTAAATCCTGAGATTAGCGCGTTCAAACAAACAAACAAACAAACTCTTCAGCTTTATAATATTAGTATAGATTTAACAATTCGCGAATTGTGGAAGGTTTAAATCCCGGCACGTACTTCTTGGTTTTTTCATACTTAATATGGATTAGGGCGTCACATGCGCACCGGTGAAGAAAACATCGTGAGGAAACTCGCATGAGATCTAATAGAACTGTCATGTGTACTAGTGCTGTGAGAACGGCGATCAGCTGTGCTACTGGTCATGTTGGGTACGACATGTGACCTTTTTTTCGGCAGGACAATACTTTGACGTACTGAGAGGATCTTTAAAACTACACCAGGTGAAGAGGGTAAGTAATTGAAATGCCTGCCAGAGATTTATGGATTGGGTAGCAATAGAGGGGCACCCTGTGGGTACGGACCTCAATTTGGGCGGCCGGCCAGGGAGAGTACCTAATAGTGATATACTAGCGTTTTGGAAGCAACTACCTTGAGAAGAAACGCCGAAATAAACTCAAGGCTGCGTCAGAGTAGAACCGCACCTCGGAGCGTAAACGGAACGGTTAGCGACAAATGACTTGGCATATAAGGGTAAAGCGGATACAACCATAAATGTATCTCTGCTCAACACGAAAGGGATATAACGTGACAATAATTTTTGTTTATAACAATCCGCTTTCCGCTGTGAATGGATCGTTTGTTTCATGGCCCAACGCGACGTCGCACTTAGCAATGTCTGCCTGTGATTTACTTTAACGCAATTAAAGCGTTTCGCACCAGACATTTTGGTATTCCAACGAAACGTGACGAGGCAGCTACATGCCTTGACTAGACTTGTTCGAAATTGATTTATCTTTGAAGGTTTTTACAACTCACGTCCTTGAGTATATCAGAAACCGTAATTCAGACGGGATGGCGTTTAAAGAGGTAAACATTTGTTTTATATTACATACAAAAAAACGTATGAACTCAATCACATCTGGTGTGAAAGTGTCAATATTCAGAATAGATTTACTATTTGCGGCCTAGTGGATAAGCGCCCGGTTCTCGTTCCACCAGCCCCATTTCATCATAAAGCTACTACCCGCCGTGTCGGATACCATTCGTATGTTGCGGACGTTCCTTACAGTGACGTGCATAGGATATTTCGATAGGGTAGGCAGAATTCGCGTAATGCATTTGAATATTATATTATGACAATAAATATTATATTGCTTTCATAGGAAAGATAGATGGCGTGAATATAGAATATATATGAACACTAGCTGTCCCGGCAGACCTTGTTCTGCCCTATTGCTCTAAAACAAAGTCACATTGTTTATTTAATGTTAATAGCTTACCCGTCCGATTTTTTTTGAAAATTGTTTAAAGGAACCTGGCCTTAATGCTATATGTATAAAAATTGACAAATATTGACATTAATATTTATACGTCACTCAATTGTTTTGGCTTCCCGGAACCCGTCCACTAACATTTAAACTATATGGTATAGTGTTAAAGTTCAAAATGACTTATAACGAATGTTTTGTATGAGAATACAGAAAAGTGTTATTTTTAGACAGTTGCAGGGAATTTTTAAAATTTTTCTCTCCGTAATAATCTTCCTCAGACTTCATCAAACACAACAAAAAAAAATCAGCCAAATCGGTACAGCCGTTCTCGAGTTTCGCGCTTATCAAGACATTTTGCGATTCATTTTTATATTATAGATAAATAGTATGTTTTTTGTTTGACTTTAAGCAATTTATTTCACACTTATTTATCGTCAGGACATGCAATGCACGCTACTGGTTCCTTATATCCAAACGAAGAGATTCGCTTCTACATACGTCCTGTGAATATGCTTCCAGCGAGTGTATTTCCACGATCACGACGAAGATTATGACTTGAGAGCCTTTAAGAGAAGAATGAACAGGCATTTGCTGGGCGGACGCTGCGCAACGGCGGGCTTATCTTCACCTTCCACCAGGTGGGATTGAGGTCAATCTTCCCTCTGTAAATAATAAAAAAAACTACTAGTCTAAACCGAATCAGAAGGTTTTATGATTCTAAATATTTCAGTTTTTGGGAGTCAAAGTTACTCGCGTCCGCAGGTTTTACCCTAGTTTCCCTACACGTGACTCCTGGGTGGTGCTAAACGAGCAGCAGCTAGGTGGTAGGGCGCCGGTGCCCGTCTGGATCGAGACCACAGTGCATGGGTGTAAAGCCCGTCATAGTGACCAGTTTCGGCTTGTCGCGTTTCGGGATCAGCTTGTGTATATCCAGTAGCTCATATACCTAGAGACCTTCAGTCGTGGTATATGTGGGCCGACATGACGATGTAGACTATCAATGGATTTTCATCCTTTGATAGTCGCTTTCGTTTTTGGACGACACTGTACTTACCATCAGGTACTCTGTAGTCACTATATCGAGCCAGTGTAAAAAAAAATGTTCAATATTAACTGAAGATTTAAGGTTTTGAGATAGCATATGTATAAAGAGCGTGTAGAGATTGTTAAAATTACCTCACAACTTATCAAAAGAGGGCTAATGTAGAAGACGGAGCTAAATCTACGGACAGACACTAGTCGAAGGTTAAATATATGAACGGCTAAGTTAGAATAACCAGCTTAAAATTAATAGGGATGCGCGTATCTAAGCCGTGAGTGGAACGTTCTAAAGTATCAGATCAGATTAAATTGGAAAACATTCACTCAATTTCCTGAGCGGGAGGGAATCCGGAGCGTACTTGACTCGGTACCGACAGCAAAATAATTTAATTCTTATGACCGGTGGTCATGGGTGTGGTGGTAGACAGACGGATTTTGGCGTTTTACTGTTTATTTGCACTTTAAGGCACACCGAACTGTGACGAACACGCACGTACTCTAGGTAGTCGATTACTGAGACGCAAGGGTAGAATACGTGCGTCTGCGTCGCAGTTTGATGTGCCGTAAAGTGCAAATAAACAGTAAAACGCCAAAATCCGTGTCTTTCTACCACCACGCCCACGATCACGGGTCATATTATATATATTTTTTATTATAAAAGTCCTTTTGAAATATCAGATGTAAATTTTTCAAAATTAAAGTTTTATTTTGTCATAGTTTTTAAGCTAACATGAAATTTGTTTTATTTGTTGGCAATAAACACAATTGAAGCTTCAATATTCAATAAAAAAAAAACATACTTTTTATATAAAATTTAATATTACTAGCCAGTTTCATTCTATTACAAAGCAAAACTCTCGACTCCCTTTCTCTATTATATTTGTGAAATCCCTGCGAAGGCGTCATTTTATTCCAACACGCTTGTACAATGCTGGTTAGCGGCTGTGTACTATATGCAGAGAGGTGCATGCAGCAGGTCAAATGCTAGTAATCAGCGTGTATTTCGGTATGCTCGGCTTTTACGACACCTCAGTATGATGAAGAGAGAATCACTAATCTATTGTTCCAGAAAATTCGACGCTTAAAAAAAACGGTGTCCTCAGGTGTAATACTCTTTAATACCAACAGCCCCAGTTTATCATAAAACCATTAGCCGCATCTGCTGCGATCACATCTGGTGTGAAAGTGTCAACGTTCAGAATAGATTTACTACTTATGGGCTAGTAGATAAGGGACCGGTTTCCATTCTAACAGCCCCATTTCATCATAAAGCCTCTAGACGCTGTGTCGCATACCATCCGATAGTGGTGGACGTTCCTTATATCCGCACGAGGAGATTTGCTTCTACATTCATCATGCGAACAGCTAGGGAGTGGAATATGCTTCCAGCGGCCATATTTCCACGATCTTATAACCGGGGAATCTTTAAAAGAAGAATGAATAGGTATTTGTTAGGCGGTCGCAGTCCATTATCGAACTTATCTTCACCTTCCACAAAGAATGAGATCCAGTGCTCATCTGTTAATCATAAAAAAAACAGATAATACTAATATAATTTAAATTAATGTATAAAATTTAGATTTAAAATGTGATTGATTTTTCTGACCGTACAGCACGTAGCACCGGCTGCAGTCTGACAAATCCACGGCGGTGAGTGGCCGATAGTGAGACTTATATATTTGCTGACCGTACCCCATCCGCAATCTAAGAACTACGTTTTTAAATTACCGTTTCTGCTGACTGTATGTGATTTATTTAATTTATAGCGAGATAGTTTTAACATTACCCTGGTTATAAAATCCTTGAAGGTTCTAGTTTAAATTTCAATTTAAACGAGTGATATTTATAGAGGCTGGAGTTGCCTAGCGGTTTCCTACGAATCCTAGCACCTACCTTGGGGTTTTTCCAGATTAAATACGGATTTAGGCACCACATACTCATCAGTGGAGGAAGACATCGAGGAAACCCGCACGGCAGCTAATAGAAATGTAATGTGTACTAGTGCTCTGAGAACGGCGGTCCGCTGCGCTACTGGTCACGTTGGGTACGACATATGAGGGCAAAGTGGATACGGCCACTGATGAGTCTTTGATCACCCCGTATAAATTTAATCACAAATAAAATATACTGTTCAAAAATCATGCCGTACAAATAAGTACTGCTTCAATTAAATAGATTCTTTTTTTTATTACTTATAGGCGAACGCTTGACCTCAACCACACCTGGTGGAAGGTGAAGATGAGTTCGATGATGAACCGCGTCCGCCTAACAAATACCTATTCACACTTCTATTAAAGACTCCCAGGTCATAAGATCACGGAAATATGGCCGCTGAAAGCATATTCCACTCCCTAGCTGTTCGCATGATGAATGTAGAAGCGAATCTCCTCGTGCGGATATAAGGAACGTCCACCATGATGATGTCCTAGCCGGTTTTGACCACGGCGACTGTTTCAACGCCGATTAAGAAAATCGTGGTCCAGTTTACGGAAACAGTCAATTGCGCAGGAGATATTTAAGTGCATAACTGGACGCGCTGCCAGAAAAGCACTCTCTCGTCCGAGCTCCCTCGGGCCCGATGGAATGGAGAACCAGTACGATCGGGAGGGAGCAGGATGCAGGTTTGGTCGAGTTTTCCTTCTCTGAACACCTGGTTGAATTGCGGTGTTAAAGAGATACCTTAGTCGCCTTTTACGACACCTCAGCAAGAAGAAGGGGGTGCTATTCTATTCTGCCGGCAGGCACCACGGCTTAACCAACATATACGGATGGTATCCGACACGATGTCTTGTGGTTTTGTGATGGAATGGGGCTGGTGGAATCAAAGAATGTAGTTCCTGAGAACACTCTCCATCGTTGAACCGGTAAAAGACCGCGAGGTAGGCAACTCTACGTCGATGCTCAATGCTCTGCATTTCATCAAAAATAGATCATTAAGATTCATTAAGGAATAGTCATTAAACATAGGGAATAGACAGTACTCGGGATGGAAACTACAGAATAGTCTAAAACGATACCAACTATCAAAGAAGGAACATCATCATATACCGCGACTGAAGGTTTCTAGGTATATGAGTTACTGGATATACACAAGCTGATGCTGAAACGCGACAGGCCGAAGTGATCCACTGTGACGATCTTTACATTTTAGTACTTTACTGAGGTCACGACTCAGTTTTAGCAATCACTTTGCCACTTCAAAAATTGAGAGCGCCTTATAAAAATAAATAGCAAAGCTTAACATTTTCACTTTTGCTTAATAAATATAAATTTTTAATTGTGGCATTCATGCACGGCATCGCAAAAGATCGGAGGCTCGAATCCTGGCACATACCTCTGGATTTTCCTAGATTATATATGGATTTAGGCCCCGCATGCCTGGATGAACATCGCTGAAGGAAACTATCTAGATGAAAGCCGCGTGACATCTAATAGATATGCCATGGGCGTGTTAGCTGGCTCAATGTGGCCACCAGAGCGAGGTGCATCTTTGACATTCAAAGTCCTGGATTAAAAACGCTTAAACGCTTAGCTTTTTGCTCGCGTCCGTAGGCTTTACCCTAGTTCCTTACACGTGACTCCTGGGTGGTGCTAAACGAGCAGCAGCGAGGTGGCAGGGCGTCGGTGCCCGTCTGGATCGCGACCACAGTACTTGGGTGTAAAGCCCGTCATAGTGACCAGTTTCAGCTTGTCGCGTTTCGGGATCAGCTTGTGTATATCCAGTAGCTCATATACCTAGAGACCTTCAGTCGTGGTATATGAGGGCCGACATGACGATGTAGACTATCAATGGATTTTAATCCTTTGATAGTCGCTTTCGTTTTTGGACTACACTGTACTTACCATCAGGTACTCTGTAGTCACTATGTCGAGCCAGTGTAAAAAAAAAAAAACCCACTTTTTGCTACTCTTACTGACAGTGCATTAGGTCCATAAACGTTTTGTCGCGGCTTGCATCATTTTTTTTCTTTTTTGTAAAGAAATAGTAAAATGTAGAGACTTTCTTCATTAGATTCAGTAATTTTGACAGAAAGAAAAACAAATTAAACAACATTTTATTAATTTGTTTCTTTTTTTAATGTAACATTTTCAATATAAATACCAGCCAAATACAAATAATACAATCAAAGAACAGGATTTTGTTAAAAGTTGTTATTTAGGCAATCTAGTTTTTTTTATGTTGTGTCTATGTGTGTATGGAAGTATAATCTATTTTTCTTTTTTGGAAATTTTGCTAATGTTCTTTACTATAAACTAGCATTATATATGAATTATTGTGCATGCTTTGGCGCCCTATAATTGTGGGGGCATTTATATATTCTATTTTGGTACCATGATTTTTTTGGTTTTTTTTTACTCTATGTCACCCATGTTGGGCACCCAATTTTGTAAATGAACAAACAAAGAGATTTTATTTCAAGTTTATACATATTTTACGTAAAAAAACTTTTTCCCCCACCTCTGGTAATGACGAGGGACTGCCAGCCTCTTGCAAGCTCTTTCCAGCAAATCTTGCTACGTGTCTCCGTGTTATACCCGTTCATTTTATTTGCGATTTTAAAGTGCTTGTAAACATTCGAATAAAGTTGTTTTCAGTTTTTAGGATGTAGTCTGTGAACAAATTATTTTTGTATCTTTTGTCACCGACGCTCTTAGCTACATAAGTCGGAGGAAAAAGGAAAGCAAAGTATTAATCAGTTAAAAGCACTCGTAAGTCGATTAAGTGGGAAGCACTGAAAGCAGAGCTTGTTAATTCAAAATGCGATAGAGTCCCGGGACTCGGGCTAATCCCGGGGAACGGAAAAACAGAAGCAATTCTTAAATACGCTTTTAGAAACTGCTCAGTGTAACGGTGTATTTTGTACAACTAAAAATATTTCTACATGAATTCTGTTCTTTGTTTTTATTATTTTGTTTTTATTTAGAGACATTTGTTTTAATATTAGATTTACCCCAAACCAGTCAAAATGACCGGTCTCTATATTTGTCTTCGAATTTTTTTCTTTTCTATTATTTTTTCATTCTGGAAAATAACATGTCCTTTACATCAGTAAAGATCAGATTAAAATCTTGTATCAACAAGATTTTAATATTAAGGATTAAATTCGATTTATAATAAAACAAACTAAACCATGATATACCTAATTCTAAAATAGAAATAAATTGTTCGTTGGTAGATCTGGTGTTAAAGAACATATCAGCCCTATTATGCCGTAAACTATATGAAATAAATGAAATGAAATGTATTTATTTCGCCACAAACTAACAAAAGACTAGAAATTTAAATACACTAACAGAAACAACATACAGAAACAAAAGAAAAATACAAAATAATATAAACATGGCGAAAAGGGAACTTCATCAGCCTAAAGCCACAGAGGAAGTCTGCAGCGCTGATTTTCGTGAAGGGCCCCGCTCGTGTTACGTCCTTACATCCTAAGGGAGTCGTTGAGAATGAGCGTCAGGATCTGGCACAGCATTCTGGTTTCACTGGACAAAAGATCTGCCAAAATTCGAACCATATAATATAATATATCGTGACGCTATATCCAGTACGGGGCGAGCAGATGTGTTATGTGTTAGTATTTGTATCCGCTTTGGGGTAATATGGTCGCGCCCAACGTGACCAGTAGCACAGCTGTTCGCCGTTCTCATAGCACTATTCGCGTCGCTGCGTATGGATGCTGCTTCTTTTACACTAGGCCAACACAGTTAATCTTTTTATATCAAAAATTTTAATCAAAAACTTCTTTCCAGTTATCATAACAAACTTTCGTACACTTCAGTTCTATCTGAGATATTCGTATGTGTTACCTAATAGAAATCTCTTATTTTATTCTCTTAGAAGTTGTTTTTCTGAAAACGTCAAAACACATATTTTTTATTTCTAACCAAAAAGTGAAATATTCGTTTTCATAGACGCTTACTTGAAAAATTACGGATTTTCTAATAAGCCCGTAAGTGAGTGAAATAGTAAAAAATGCGCCATTAAAGGATGCTTACACCATGTAAGGAATCCGATATAAAAATGTCATTCCGTCTGTCACGTTCCGGGATCCGTTCATGGTCGTTCGTTCCAATTATTTATATACGTAGAGACCTTCCGTCGTGGTATATGAGAGTCATCAGCGATTGCGACTGTCAACGGATTTTTGTCCATTGGGGGTCGATGCAGTTCTTGGACTATACTGAGCTTTCCATCAGGCGTGATGCAGTCACTCTGAGGAACCAGTATATAAAAATGTCTGTAGTCGCTCAAACAGACGCTCACAAATGGAACATTATATATACCAATATAATGCATGTCATATGGCGGTTATTTTAAAGTTACGTAGTCTGGTAATGCTGTCGCAAACTCCAGCACAATATTTAGTGAACCCCTGCCACGACGTACCAAGATGTAGACTAACGAATTAATAGAAAGTACACTTGTTTGATTTTTTAATATTGTCGTAATTTGATGACATTATTAAATAGGATGACCCTATTCAAGAGGATAAACGGTGAGCAGACGTGGGGAGACGAGGAAGGATTCGTTTTGAAGAAAAATGAGTAACACAAATCAATACTTTTGAAAATATATTAAAAACCTTCTTACTGAATGAGCAGCATACCGTGCAATATCTGGATGTCTCTTTTATTCAGTTGCTTATAGTTGTTTAAGTTTATATATTATTCTGTTTGCATTTATTTTGTGTGTATCTGTATATTAATGACAATAATGTATATGATATGTGTATGAAATATACTTATATATTTGTCAGTGACTTGCATAGAGTATTTGAAAAGGGTAGGCAGAATTCGCGTAACTAATTGGAATATTATATTATGATAGTAAATATTATATTGCTTTCATAGAAAATATAAGTGGCGTGAATATAGATTAGATTTTAATATAAATGGTTCCTTTTTTTGTTTAACTGTAAGGAATTTAGTCAAGACTTATTTATCGTCAGGGCATGCAGTGCTTCCACGCATTTATGGAATTAACGCTACTGATATTTGTGTTCTTATATATGTGTATTTTCATCTATGATATATATCCATCTATGATACTTTGAATTTTAGTCTCTAATGCTGTGTATCTGTATTATATTGATCCTTTCCTTTGCTGTTTTCTGCGCGTCGACGCATTAAATGGCTGTCAGCTGAAAATCAGCACTGGGTGGCTCGGCTGGTCACTTAGCATTTGCTGAGCTGACTTCCCTTTGGCGCATCATCACAACACAGGGTATATGCTTTTGTTGTTTTCTGTTTTTATTTACCTATTCTGATGTGTTGTATGTTGCCAAATAAATGTTTTTATTATTATTCATTTACTCAAATTAATAACAATATAATTACATTTTAAAATAAATACATATAAATTATTATTATTTAAGTTGTTATTTAGGTATTAATAAAAACCAGCCCAGTGCGAGTTGAATTTGTTCACTGAAGGCTTCGCTCAAACTTATAGATATCGAGGGGTGAAAGGGTATTTGGTTTAAGCGACATTTTTTGGTGATATAGTAATATATATATTTACGGAATCAGCGTTTTTTACAGATTCCGAATATATACACACACATATATATTACTATATCATCAAAAATTTTCTCTTAAATCAAATAGCCTTTCACCCTTCGATATAATTATTAAGACCTGTAAATACATTGTTAATAATATTCTTAGGAATATTCAGTATTTAATCATAATTATTGTGGCTCTGATGGCCTAGTGAATAAGCGACCGGTATTCATGTGCTCTGACGCGATTGTTCGTAGGTTCAACTCCCGGCTCGTACAAGTGAATTTTTCTACAAGTACGGATTAAAGCGGCACATGCTCACCGGTGACGGAAACAATCGCGAGAGAGCCTGTTGGTATATAATAGCGTCCTGAGAACGATAATTATCTGCGTTACTGGTTACGTTGGGCACGACATATAAGCGCAAGGTAGACACAGCCACTAATCATTGCTCATCTCGAAAGTAACATAGCATGTCGATATGTTATTTATATTATACATTGATTTGTTTCACTTGAGCCGTAAACGAATCCTTAAGACTATTATCTCTAAACTGCAGTCAGATGAAGCTCATGCAACACTGAAATAAATACACCCATGCACACAACTGCACACACACAAACACACACAGACACACACACTCGTCTACTAAAACGTACTAACAAAATTTAATATAAAGCATACTTCGTTACTGGCGCTGTAGTTTTTATTTTATTTTGTATTTCGTATGTAATTGACGTTGTAATGTGTTGTGAAGTTAGTATTGAAATAAATAAATAAATAAATACACCATAGTTTATTAAGTTAAAAAGAATATAATGTCAGGTCTGTGATTTTTGTAGATAATCTATGGCCCGCACACGAAGACCATAAGCGGATCAGTGTACCCGTCTACCGCGAACTAAGCCTTGGAGCTAATGCAAAATTATTTAATAAATATTTCCTGAATAAATAAGGATTATGTGAGCATTAATTCAATATCGCACGATTTGTTGGCGAGATACACAATCATAATAATCATTTATTATAATAAATTAATGATTTATTAAGCAATGGCTACACTCATTGACGAATCATTGGTTTTAGCTGATTTGAACCATACGCTTACTTGTACTAGTCGGTACTTTCTCCGAGGAAGTACTAGCCAGGAAGGAGGCGGCGGAGCGGGATCGGGAGGCGCTAGTTACAACATCTTTGTCAGCAGGTCTAACGTTATGTTTCTACGTATGTTTTGAATGCTTTAATAGGTACTGTATACATTTTCTGTTGTCAGGATGTATATATTATGTGAATAAAATAGTGTACTGGGCCACTGGCAACCCTTGTATGAATAAAATAAAATATATAAAAAGATTTTTTACAGCATTTTCACATTTTTAAACTGATTTTGAAATCTGAGCCGTTCTCACAGATGATCAAATGCCAAAATAAGAATTAGGTTTAACAGATTTATTACAAATCGAGGTAATAAATATATTTTGAGTATTATAAAGCCATCATGAGATTTCTCTAACCTCAACACGCAGCGTTGCAACTTGCAAGTCTTTTTAAAGATCAAAGAGTTTTTCTGCGGATTCTTGCATCGGGTTGATTAACGACTTGACGTGAAGTCGTTAATAACCTTCCTTTGCGTTTACATGTGCGTTTTTTTTATTTTCATTGAAAATTTAAATGCGTTTAGGAATATTTATTGGTAACATAAACTCTTTAGCAATTTGGGACGTGTGATTATTTTTAATTTTGCAAGAATGAAAGTGGCTACAACATTTTTTTAACGCAAAGCATTGTGTTTTAAATTTTTGCCTTTTACCAAAATATTAAACTGGTGTTTATATTTGCTCGATTAAGTGACTCCAGTGCTCCTTATGGTAATTGTAATGGAGTACAAGAAAAGTAACGATTATCAAGGGATGAGAATCATCCAGACAGAAGGTCTCTAGATGTATGAACGACTGACGTGCACAATCTGATCCCGAAACGCAACTGATCGAAACCAGTTATTGGGATGTTTAACAAAGTCTTAACATAATTATTACCTGATGATACGTCAGCTCTATTCAAATCAATGACCTCATATGTCATAAGTAAGCTATTTTTGTATAGAGGTACGACGGGGCTGACATACGTACACACGTAAAAGTCCGCTAAATAATCTTCTATAATATAAAAATGAATCGCTAAATGTGTTGATAAGCGCGAAACTCGAGAACGGCTGAACCGATTTGGCTAATTTCTTTTGGTTGTGTTTGTTGAAGTCTGGGGAAGGTTATTACGGAGAGAAAAATTAAAAAAAATTGTCTGAAAAAGTCTAAAAACAACACTTTTCTATATTCTCATACAAAAAATTCGTAATAATATTTAAAAGTCAATTTGAACTTTAACACCACACCATAAAGTTTAAATGTTAGTGGAAGGGTTCCGGGAAGGGAAAACAATTATTGAATGAAGTATAAATATTAATGTCAATATTTGTCAATTTTTATACATATAGCATTAAGGCCAGGTTTCTTCTAACAATTTTCAAAACACACCCGACAGGCCAATAGGTTTTGGCAGAATGAAATCTGACGGGGAAGCTATTAACATTAAAAAAGACAATGTGAAAGAAATAAGGCAGAACAAGGTCTGCCAGGACAGCTAGTAGAATATAAAAAAGAAACCAGTTATTATGACACTCTATGTAGTTGTGTACTGTGGTCGAAACCCAGTTTGGGCAATAGCCTTTCTACCTTTGAACCGAAATCCGAACCACATCTGGAACGGCTGTTACTGGGAAGATGACAGGGAGGTAGCTCAGAGGCTGGAGCCCTAAACGGTGGACAAATCAGAACAGCGAACAGCTGGAGCTTTCTATTAACATCCCACTCCACCAGGCGGCTGAACCAGGATAGAGGCAGCTAGTGTCCTGAATAAAATGGAGTCACAATCTTCAGCAGTGAGGAAACGATCACGAAGAGAGACAGAACCAAAATATAAGATACTTTTTAGTTGTAATGTATACAATATGTATTGTTGGATATACAAACACAATTATTATTATTCGATGGTGGCCATGAGATCTTGGAACTAGGTAAGACAGGAACCACGTACCTTTTGGTGATGAATGACGCGTCTTCGATGTCGTTGAAATTGAGAAAAACGAATACACAGTTTAGCGCTCGCGTCACGTGTTGATTGCACCGGTGTTGATTAGTACTGGTTTTCGCGCGCGGCGCCATCTGTTGTTTAGGCTTGTGGTGGCAGGGGAGAGAGGACCGACAGGTAAATAATTGGAAACTCATGGCAATACCTAACATGTATTAAAAACCCTGCCCGACCGTAAAAAGGCATATTGTTGTCACGCTAACATTATTATTAGCTAGATTTGTCTCGTTGGAGTACAAGGGCATCCCATTTTCTGCTGTATTTGTGGAATCCATGGGGAGGGGTTTGGAGATTTAACCCGCCACGCTTGTCCAATGCGGGTTGGCGAGTGTTTTTTTTGTATCCTGGTGGATAATCCTGCACAAGGGCATGAGGGCCGCCGTGAGGTCCGGGATCCTGGTGTGTCAGACTCTAACTGACTGAAAACCCTCGTAATGTTCCTCTAATTGCTCCGCCCGGGCCTGGGAAACCAAATCAGTAGAGACACCCGGGGAGCTAACTCGCTGGGAGGGTTATGAGTAAATAGGTGACCCCTCCAAAACATCTATCTCAGTCGGCGCGCCGAATTCTCTGGGTTGGCGAGTGTGTGCTATGTGCAGACAAGTTACATATAGCAGCTTCGATGTTAACCATCTGCGCGCAATTCAGCAAGCTCTATACCTTGCTACACTTTTTAATTTTGTTTTTTCAAATTCACACATAGTCGTCGGAGTTTCCCTTTTTTATTTTGTTTTGTAATCCGGGGGAATTGCTCAACAGACCTTCAGGAGGCAGTGAGGGCCGCCCTCCAGCGTGTCGGACTTGCACCGAACAAAACGCCCGCGGTATTTCCTCTCGCGTTTGCCGAGTGCCAAGAGCAAGGCTGGACCATCTCTCTCGGCACGCGGCGACGTCTGGCCTTCTTCAGACCCCATCTACTTGGTAAGGGGTGGTTAAATAGTTACCACCTCCCGCGAATTCCTAACACATTGGCGGGGAGAGTGGTGTAAAGTGCCACACTCCCCTCATCTCCACGATTTGTCATTAGAGCGGAGTGCGGGAAAACTTCGCACACCGCTCACGTCTGGACCTGGAGTGTCCCGCTTTTAGTAAATAATAAATATTTACGCATAGCATACTACTATGACAAAAATATTGCTATGAAATTTTTGTAAGGCGTACTGTAAAATACTTATAAGGTCTGGAAGCCGGTCCCAAGTTATAAATTAAAATTACTAGTTTAATGAACTCGTCAAAAACAAAACTTTTCGAGAAATATATAAAAGGAAAACCGGAGTCTTTACAAAGCGGCTTTTAGAAAAACCCTCCAACCAATTTCACGGTTACTTGAATTGGTTGAGTGCCGAAAAACGCTTTGGATTTCGTTGTATTAGTTAATTATTAACTTGACATTTTTGCTTCAGGCTGTGGTGGCTTAGCGGATAAAAAACCGGTAACCACGCGCGGCAACGCGAATAGTTGCAGGTTCACGTTCCGGCACATACCTCTAGCTTTTTCTAGATTAAGTATGGATGTTGCCAGCACATGCGCACCGGTGAAGTAAAACATTAACAGGGAATTCGCATAATATATAATAGAAATTTCATGTGTAACTGCCCTGAGAACGGCGATCAGCTGCGCTACTGGTCACATTGGGCACGACAAATATGCGCAAAATGGATACAGTTACTAATGTATGTCCGCTCACCCCAAAAGGCGTATAGGGTAACGATATATTATTACTATCTTCTGTTCTTGTATATGTATATTTTCATATTATTATCTATGATACTTTAAAATTAGTCTCTAATGCTGTGTATCTGTACTCCATTGATCCCTTCCTTGCTGTTTTCTGCGCGTCGACGCTATAAATGGGTGTCAGCTGAAAATCAGCGCTGGGTGGCTCGGCTGGTCACTTAGCATTTGCTGAGCTGACTTCCCTTTGGCGCAACATCACAACACAGGGTGTTTACTTTTTTGTTTTTATTAACCTATTTTACTGTGTTGTTTGTTGTGTTGTGTGCCAAATAAATGTTTTATTATTATTATTACTATTTAAAATTTTGGTCATGCGTGAACTCTCAACAAAAACCAACAAAATTGATTAAAATTTATTGATTTTGTTTTTGCATAGTCGTTGAGTTGTGGTATGGTCTACCGGCGAGCGTGTTTCCACCTTGCTATGATATTGGGACCTCAATTAAATCTGGTGGATGGTGAAGATGAGTACAACGCAGAGATGGTCAAAATGTAATCTGATTAATGATGAACGATTACAAAATGTAGTCGTAGTTTTAATTTTCTTGCTCTGTAATCATGATTAAATCCATTTAAAACATTAAGAAATAATAAATGTGTATACAATCTGGGATTTTGTAGTGTTTAAAACATAAATGAGCAAAATGCGGTCATATTAATGGTAAAAAACGTAAAATGTAATCGTTAATCATTTTCATTAATCTGATTACATTTTGCCCATCTATAAGTACAACGATGGACCGCATCCGCCCAACAAATGCCTATTCACTCTTCCCTTTACAAGTCATAAGAACGTGGAAGTATGGTTGCTGGAATCCTTCCACTCGTTAGCTGTTCGCATGATGGATGTAGAAGCGAATCTTCTCGTGCGGATATAAGATACGTCCACCACATACGGCTGATATCCGACATGGCGTCTAATTGTTTTATGGTTAAACTAGCTGTCCCGGGAGACCTTGTTCTGCCCTATTTCTCTAAAACAAAGTCACATTGTTTTTTTTAATGTTAATAGTTTCTCCGTCAGATTTTATTCTGCCAAAACCTATTGGCCTGTCGGCTGTTTTTTGAAAATTGTTTGAAGGAACCTGGCCTTAATGTTATATGTATAAAAATTGACAAATATTGACATTAATATTTATACCTCACTCAATAATTGTTTTGCCTTCCCGGATCCCGTCCACTAACATTTAAACTTTATGGTATGGTGTTAAAGTTCAAATTGACTTTTAATATTACGAATTTTTTGTATGAGAATATAGAAAAGTGGTGTTTTTAGACTTTTTCAGACAGTTTTTTTAATTTTTCTCTCCGTAATAACCTTCCCCAGACTTCAATAAACACAACAAAAAAGAAATCAGCCAAATCGGTTCAGCCGTTCTCGAGTTTCGCGCTTATACACATTTAACGATTCATTTTTATATTATAGGTGGGGCTGGTGGAATTAGAGAATTTTGCTCGTGATAACACTTTCTATTGTGCAATAAGTTAAAGACTGCGAGGTAGTTTTTTTTTTTTTGTGGAAACTTAACGAAACCGGAGCAGAAGTTTCGGTGAGCCACTATGAAAATGAAAAATTAAACCTTAATTAACATATATGAGTTAACTAGCGAATTCGTGACTAACACAGAACAAAGAGTGTTAAAGCACGTTGTTGGCCGAGATATTAAAATATATGCATTTTTAATGCACTAATGACTCATCAATGCACCTGATCTAACATTGCATCGATCATTGTAGACCTTCAAGCAGTACAGTCTGCAAAAACTGTGGTAGAAGTGAAACTTCTTATATTTTCCTCACTGAGCGATTTCTATTGTTTGTATCACGGTGAGTGTTATGAAGTGTTATTAAACTCTGTTCCACCCTCTACCATCCATAACAGAAACAAGCGCGCGGTTTTCAGAGACACGCCTATACGGAAACTTACATCGCGTCTAGGAGTACGGCTGAGATTTAGAGACACATCTTTAAGTTTGCTTAGACTTTACTAAAACATTGCAATTTAATTAACTCAATTAATGTCAAATTTGGTAAGTCATTGATTTTGTCAACATGAACTTGGCTCTGCGAATACTATGGTTACACTCAAGTTCCTATTATATATTCAGTTTTTTGTCAAAACGACTTTATTTTTTGAGAAGTTTGCTAAGCAAAGACGAAATTGCGTCTATAAATGTCATCCTAAGAAGTTCTCTATCACTTTTGCCGTGTCGTTGGGCTGTGGAATTGTTTTCCGGCGAGCGTGTTCCCACCATCCTATGATATGGGATCCTTTTAGCGCAGCGTGAAGAGATATTTGTGCAGGCCGGCATGATCGCTGTGACAACCGACGGGCTTTTCTTAACTGTTGATAGATATTGTCGTTTTTTGGACTGTACCATAATCAGCATCATGCCTGTGTCCAGCAATGGACGCCAGCAGTTGATATGATAAGCGGGAGAAGGGGATTTGCCTAATAGGTGGTAAAAGGTTGGCAGGGATAGTTAGTAAATATATAAACCTAAATAAATCCGTTTATTGATATTTTGAAAAGAGTATAGAATATTAAAAACAGATTGGACGGAGAAGGGCGGAGGTACAAGGAGTGCCGAGGAAGATGGCTCAGCCTTGCTCTTGGCAATCGCAGGCGGGAAAAGGAACACCCCGGGGGTTTTAGTCGGTGCAAGTCCGACACACCAGGGGGCAACCCTCACTGCCCCCTGAAGATCCGTTAGGGATTACCCTTTTTTTGTTGGGCCCTCGGAGGTATCTGGATCCCAGGCCCGGTGAAGGAGAGGAGTAGGCAGTGCTGGCACCCCGGTGGTTTTAGTCGGTGCAAATCTGACACACCTGGGGAGTGGCCCTCACCACTCCCCTGACGGTCTGAAGGCATTTCCACCTGGTTAACAAAAAAAAGGGGATTATCCTGTGTTACCAAAAAAAGCAGGTACAAGGAGGAGTTAGAGAGGGGGAGTAATTCGTCGTTGCAGTTTAATGAAGATCGCCGGTCAGCTTGTTGGTAATAAATTAATAACCATAAGGGTTGCTGATCTTGTAAAATGACGTGGACGTGTGGTTACATTAAATCTCCATCAACAAACAACAGGTACAACAAATTTAGCAAACCAATATATTTTCTGGTTAACGATTTGTTTTGCTGATCATCGTTAATTACCACAGCTCGCTGAGGTTTGGTCTCAGTTGTGAGATGTAGCGGATAGCGGGCAGCGTTTTTAAAATATTGAGATTTTAGTACCTCTACTGAATAAAGCTTTAGAAGGAATAAATCAGAAGAGTTCGAAGCTATTTCGATTTAATGATGATATTATATAGCCATGCTATATCCCTTTTGGGGTGAGCAGAGAAACATTAGTGGTTCTATCTATTTTACGCTTATACACATCGTAACCAACGTTATGAGGGCATTTAATCATGACATTTTTTATTAATTACCGTGTGGGTTTCCTTATGATGTTTTAACCTAAATACGGATTTAGGTTAAAACATCATGAGGAAACTACTTCATTCAACTACATCATGATCATTTAGTACGGACTAAATAGGTGAAAAAAAAAATGAAGATGAACGTGCCGGGATTAGAACCTACGATCTCGCATGGTACCGCGCAAGCATACCTTCAGTTACGCAGAATGTTTTTTTTTTATAACTTATAGGCGAACGCTTGAACTCAATCACACCTGGTGGAAGGTGAAGATGAGTCCGATGATGAACCGTGTCCGCCCAACAAATGCCTATTCACTCTTCTTTTAAAGACTCCCAGGTCATAAGATCGCGGAAATATAGCCACTGGTAGCATATTCCACTCCTTAGCTGTTCGCATGATGAATGTAGAAGCGAATCTTCTCGTGCGAATATAAGGAACATCCACCACATACGGATGGTATTCGACACGATGTCTTGTGGTTTTGTGGTGGAATGGGGCTGGTGGAAACAAAGAATGTAGTTCCTGAGAACACTCTCCACCGTGCAACCGGTAAAAGACCGCGAGGCAGGCAACTCTACGTCGATGCTCGATGCTTTGCATTTTAATTTTTGACAAACAGTCGTCGCCAATAGGATGCATTTTTGTGCATGCTTGCTTCAATGGTTCAGGCACGTGGAGAGGATGAATGATGAAAGGATGACAAAGAAGATGTATAATTTGAATGTGTGTGGAAGTTAGAGCCAAAGCCAACCGAGGGCCCCACACACAGATCAAATTAAGAGAATTCTGATAAACGGTAATGTCTGCGAGGTGGTAGGGCGTCGGTGCCCGTCTGGATCGCGACCACAGTACATGGGTGTAAAGCCCGTCATATTGACCAGTTTCGGCTTGTCGCGTTTCGAGATCAGCTTGTGTATATCCAGTAGCTCATATACCTAGAGACCTTCAGTCGTGGTATATGTGGGCCGACATGACGATGTAGACTATCAATGGATTTTCATCCTTTGATAGTCGCTTTCGTTTTTGGACAACATTGTACTTACCATCAGGTACTTTGTAGTCACTATGTCGAGCCAGTGTAAAAAAAATATATAAAAAGTACGCTCAACCAGCGAGAGTACATGAAGAGAATAATGAATGTTAAGGAAGCGAAAGATGTTTTTAAAAAGAGAAAATTGGCGTGATAAGCAGATAGAGAATTAAAGCTCGCTTTCCGCTATATAATTGCACCGCAGTAAAAAAGGCTTGTGACTCAAAACGCACCGTTATCAAAAAGCCCTTTCCAAACACTACTAAAATGTGGTGCATCGCCCCCCGGCGGCGATTTGTTGCACCACTGTAAACATTTGCACAGTTGTTAGCGAGTGCATTGTTCCCGGGTGATACATAAGCTCGATAAACAAAGGCTTTTGCTAATTTGCGTTTCTTTTTCCTCTGAATACAATCACTTACCAATTTATTAAATTATGCTGCGCCAAATAGCAAGTATATATAAATCATTATAGCCGTGATGGCTGCCGGCAGAATAGAATAGCACCCTCTCTTCTTGCTGAGGTGTCGTAAAAGGCGACTAAGGTATCTCTTTAAAACCGAAATTCTACCAGGTGTTCAGAGAAGGAAAACTCGACCAAACCTGCATCCCGCTCCCTCCCGATCGTACTGGTTCTCCATTCCATCGGGCCTGAGGGAGCTCGGACGAGAGAGTGCTTTTTTGGCAGCGCGTCCAGTTATGCACTTAAATATCTCCTGCGCAATTGACTGTTTCCGAAAACTGGACCTCGATTTTCTTAATCAGTGTTGAAACAGTCACCGTGGCCGGATCCGGCTAGGACATCATCATGTAAATCATAGATAAAAAAAATACAAAAGTAATAACATATCGTTACGCTATATCCTTTACGGGGTAAGCACAGATATATTAATGATTGTATCCACATTGCGCGTATATATCGTGCCCAACGTGACCAGTGGCGCAGGTGATCGCCGTTCTCACAGCACTAGTGATTGACATGACACATGACATTTCTATTAGATACAATGCGGGTTTCCTCACGATGTCCTGCCGGGATTCGAACATATGGCCATTTGCGTCACCGCTTATTGAAACTGGTCAATTATCTATTAGGGCACTACAGCCTTAAGTTTATTCATTTATATAAATTTATTCGTTTAATTTTTTTCTTGCTTTTAAATTGCGTGGATTCCTGGATCTCTATTTTGACGGATTTCAACTGGATAGAGTTCGTAATCGCTCTTAAGATTTATTTTCCTTTTAATGTAAAAAATAAAAACTTAAAACAACTGCATACCACTCAATAATATTTATTTAATATACATAAATGCTGTGTTTTTCTTTAGCTTCATACAATATTTACAAAGAAAAACATCATCAAAAGGCGCATAAGGATATGTCAACACAATCAATGATAATGACAGAGTGCTAAACAAACTCAATCATCAGTTCGTTTTATGATGATTACTGAAGGACATGCGCATGAAAGTCACTTTAAGATTAAAATAGCTGAAGATAATTTAGCTGGGTTAGTCACGCAGTTCGGCTGGTGACTCAACACGGTATTTATAATTGGAAAATGGTATTAACTGTGTGGTTTAAAGTGTTCCGTGTTGTTTTAATCTACCCTAGTGATAATTGTGTATTGGGTGATGTGGCTGAAGTAGCCTCGGTTCGTATCCCGGCACATACCTCTGGTTTTCCATATTAGGTGCAGATTTAGGCAACACATGATCACTGGTGAGAGCAAACATCGTAAGGAAACTAGAGATGCCACGAATATTCGGCAACTATTCGGTATTCGGCCTATTCGGCCACTTATTTTGCTATTCAGTATTCGGCCGAACAATACGTACTATTCGGCCGAATACCAAATACCAAATCATGTAAAAAAGACACGTTATATTACTCAAAGTTATGTATTTATTTCCAAATTACAACACTTCAGTAATTAAAATTGATCAGTGGCAAGTTGTGATGGATAAAAACAAGCTTTTCAGCATTTTTGGTAGCAAACGATTACGCTTTTCATCGTAAATGTTACCAGCTTCAGAAAATAACCTCTCACACACACACTCTCTCTCTCTCACACACACACACACTCTCTCTCTCACACACACATACACTCTCTCTCTCGCTCACACACATGCTAATAAACCTATACCGTTAATATCCATATAAAAACACAAAACACCCTTGAATAACCCGAACGGAAGTGCGAGTCTCACCAGAGACAAGACATACTTGATTGGTGAGACTTATCACCCTGTGTATATGTATTATATAAGTTTTGTGTTGAAATAAAGATTATTATTATTATTATTATTATTACTAAACACGCTACTTCCAGGAATATTCGGCGCTTCGGCCGACAGCGTTGCCGAATATTCGGTATTCGGCCAATTCACTATTCGTGGCATCACTAAAGGAAACCCACACGGCATCTAATAGAAATGGCATATGTACTAGAGCTACTGGTCACATTGGGTACAACATATAAGCGCAAAGTGGATACAGCCATCTTTTTTGGAACCTGGGGAAAATCCTGCACAGGGACGCTGTTAGGGAGCGATCCCGGTGCGTCAGAGTCCTACTGACTAACAACCCCCGGGGTGTCTCTCTAATTGCTCCAGCCGGGCCTGGGAAACGAAATTCATTCCGAAGCCCGTGATCAAAAAGTCTTGATGAGGCTACCTCTCTGTGAGGGGTGGGAGTAAAGTGCCCACCCCTCTAAAACCTCCTTCTAATACGGGCAGTAGACACCCTCAAGTCTACTGCTCACCCAGAAAGGGATATCGCTCTGCTATATATTATAGATGGACGTTTGGATGAGTAGCATGATCGTCTTAAGCTCCGTCCAGCTGTGGCCATTTCCTCCAACTACGTAGGCGATGTTCAGACTTGCCCATCATGCTACAGGACATTCCGCGTTAAGGCGGGTTACGCAAGCTTTCAGCTAGCTCAGGCTGGTTGAGGCTGCAACCCACCCCTACTTGACATTGTAGGTACACAAAACGTGCCTTTTATACTTTTACTTTAATGTGTTTTGGTTTAATACGCTTTAGAATTGCGTTTGTGAATGCATTCATTAGTTAACTATTCCTAAAGTTAGCAAAAAACCTTACCTTTTTAGCAGTAACGTAATAAGCCAATCTTTCACGCTGATCAATTGTTATGGATACACAATTGATATGTAAGTTTGCCGCCAACTTACCTGCGTGCACACTGGTTCAGTTAGACCGAAGCCTGTGAAAAGAAAAACTCTGTCCACACTGAACTTTATCAAAGTGCCATCGAATGCGTCATCGATTGCGAACGATATAATCTCATCCAAAACATGATTTGGAAATTTCGTCAAGACCGAAATCGGCCAGCATTCCATCATTGTCACAAATCAACAAATGTAATACAAATTTACGATTCATAGATTTAAAAGTATTTTTTTTTATGATTTACAGGCAGACACTTGGCTTCAAACAAACCTTGTGGAAGGCGAATGTTTGTTTCAAAAATGAGTTCGACCATGGACACGTCCCCCTACAAAATATCTATTTAATTTTCTCTTAAAGGCTCCCAAGTCATAGGATCGTGGAAACATGCTCACTGGCAGTAGATCCCACTCCTTAGCTGTTCGCATAACCAATGTAGAAGCGAATCTCTTCGTGCGGGTATAAGGAACATCCACCACATACGGATGGCATCCGACATGGATTCTTGTGGTTTTATGACTAAATGGGACTGGTGTTGTATTGAATACCAGCTTTTGCCTGCGGCTTCCCTTGCGTTAAGAAGTATTATTATTAATTATGTATAGTTTTTGCGGCTTTACTTTTGTTTAGCATGTGTAAAAAATTAGGGCCTAATCTGTCATTAGGCGCTAAAACTATCAACCTATTATATTATATTATAGTCGAAAATTTGAGAGGATTTATGCAAACTTTCATCCCCTATTTTATCCCCTTGGGGGTAGAATTTATCAAAATTCTTTCTTAGCGGATGCTTACGTCATAACATCTCCCTGCATGCCAAATATCAGCCCGATCCGTCCAGTGGTGTGGGCTGTGCGTTGATAGATCACTATGTCAGTCAGTCAGTCAGTCACCTTTGAGTTATATGTATATAATATTTAGATTTAGATTACAGAGTTTTTATAAAGCTAAGTGTTAACCCCAAATAAATTTTCAGTCAGCTTTTCGGTGTATATTTAATTGAAATATAGCTTTGGACTTCACAAAGAACGCGGAAATTAATGTGCGTGAGTAATCAGATATATTGAAATCGTCGGTCATAGAGTAGCCTTGGCCTGCTTGGAACACTTGTATTTGTGACTCATCCCGGTTTTACGATTTTAAAATGACACTTTTTAACCATGTCGACATATCCTTTGTACTCGACAATATTATTTATTGTAACTGTATTTTTTAATGGATTAACTGTGCCCGCGACTTCGTTCGCGCGGAAGTAGTACTTTAGTTACGATAATCATTATTTCAACAGAATACGCGCTTACAATAACTACAATTACAAGAATATTTCTAACTAGCTGATCCGGCAAACGTTGTTTTGCTATATAAGGTTTTGTAATATCTTGTAAGATGTTCATTGAAATTAAGTGATCTCAAAGACAATTTTGTTCACAATTAAATACTCTTAATCAACAACACATTTATTTGGATAAAGATTAATATTATTACGTTGATACAACTCTTAACAAATAATGCATTAATTTCGACCAAATTTGTTTACCATAAAAACGATTCTAGTGACTTAATCTTAAAAGATAGACATATACTGTCGCGGACAATTTTTTAGATCATTTCCAGAGTAGTAATTCTTTCTTACATATATTTTTGGTATCTTGAACCGTTTTTGCAGCGCACGCAATGGAAGCCCTCAAGGATAAATAATTTTCCCCGTTTTTTTCACATTTTCACATTCAAACAAACAAACAAACAAACTCTTCAGCTTTATAATATTAGTATAGATGTGTGTAATGAGCGTACTCCTGCATACCTCCTATTTTTGAGGTAGAGAAGGACGGGAATACTCCCTCTGTCTCCTGTAATTAAGGAGGCCTATTTAGGCCCACAGTGCACCGGTCGTGGCAAAATGTGAGACGAACCCACGGCTTCTGGCCACGCGGATGAAGGAGCACGCAGGAGTTTGTTAGTTTGTAGGAGTCCAACACACCGGGGCAGCGGGCCTCATCGCTGCTTTGAAAGTCCTATGTAGGATTTTCTTGTGGTTAATAAAACACAAACTCTCAAAAGTTTGTACTCAGGTAAACCCAAGTGTTCCAATGTCTTACTTATAACTTTCGGTAAGGAGTCTCCAAATATATCCAGACACGATCCTACAAAAGTTTTTGTCGATTATATACAAACGACTTCTAGACCTTATTAAAATACCTTACAATTTATCAAAAAGTCACTGAACCTGTAACCGTAGACGGAGCTTAGACCGAACTCTATAAGTGTGAGAATATTCCAGACATTACCTTTCTTCATAACGTTTCTTTACGAGCGCGCTAACTCATAGAGCAATATATTACAAAGTCCAGTTAAAAATTATGCGCCCGTCGCCATTTCCTTGCGGAGCACCTAAATTTCTTCAAAGCACCTTCCATACATCAACTTTAGTTCCAGCTCGTAATCTGTACTAACCTTAAAACGACCTTTTTACCTCACGACACGACGATACGATAAATCATGTTACATTTCTATGATTTGTTATATTATTCAGAGAAGATATCGGTTCAGACTCTAGTAATTGCCTCGGCGTATCTGTCTTAGCCCACCGGTCGATTTACGATCAGTTGGCTGTTGATTTTGAGGTTATGGACCCAGAACAACACGTTAGTTACCATCAATAAGTCGGCGGAGAGAGGAGAGATTTGCGCGAATTAATTTTGAATAATCGTTTGTAACTAATTTTAATGCGAAAGTATTCATATTTTTATTTATTACACATAAATTATTGTAAAAAAAAATCCGTCCACATTAAAGAAATCACCACGCTAACGATGGTATTTCTTATCAAAAATATTAATATTTAAATGGATTCAAATCGTACTTTTAGTAATCGCTTCACAAAAAAGGTCTAAAAAAAGATCAGTCTCTTAAAAATCTTTTATTGTTCGAATTATTAACAATATACCATCACACTATATCCTTCACGGGGTGAACAGAGGTACATTTGTTGTATTTACTTTATGATTATGTGTCGTGCTCAACGTGATAAGTAGTATTTGATGCCTAAATTCGTGCTTAATCTAGAAATACTCAGATGTACGAGCTAACATACGAATCTATGATCATACGACCATTTAAATAGATAGATATTAAGTATTGCACGTAAGGTTTAACTTACTTTTTGGTGGTTTTGCTTTTGTCACCTAAGGCACCATACCATAGTAGAATACGATTTTTAAATCGTCCCGATATTTCAGTCGTAGCTAGTAAATCCCCAAACAAAGAAGCTAGCTTCAACCAGCCCCATCAATCTATGCTACCCGCAATGAATGGACAGACTGTACTTCTTGCCAACCATTTTCGACTGTAAGTGGAAATATTATGAACCTTAAGTGCTATGATATAAGGAAGCTTCGGTCGTAATAATAATGTGGTCGAGGCGTTACGTGGCTGGAAATTGATTGTGAGTGTCTTTATAGTGGATAATGAAAGAATTGAAACAGATAGAGTAGAGTTTGTCGTAGTTCGATTCGTTGTGGTACACAAGTGTTCGCAATGGATTTCCTGTTTCGAATTTATACATTTTAAACCTCTAATCATGTTAGTAGCTGCCGACTAAATAAAAATAAAAACAATTTTACCTAAAATCATAACAATATATCACTATACCACATGACGACAATCTCGTGGAAGCAGAAAAAGAATGTGAAGATAAATCTTACGAAAGACTGCGTCGGCCCAGCAAATGCCTATTCACTCTTCTCTTAACTCTTAATAACCTGGAGGTTCAATTTTGATACCAATCTTTTAAACCGATACTATAAACCTCATATCATATACCATATACCATAAAGTTTAAATGTTAGTGGACGGGTTCCGGGAAGGCAAAACAATTATTGAGTGACGTATAAATATTAATGTCAATATTTGTCAATTTTTATACATATAGCATTAAGGCCAGGATCCTTCAAACAATTTTCAAAAAACAGCCGACAGGCCAATAGGTTTTGGCAGAATAAAATCTGAGGGGGAAGCTATTAGCATTAAAAGAACAAAGTGACTTTGTTTTAGAGAAATAGGGCAGAACAAGGTCTGCCGGGACAGCTAGTTTAAAAATATAAATAACTAGCTGATCCGGCAAACGTTGTTTTGCTATATAAGTTATTGTAATATCTTCTAAGATGCTCATTAAAATTAAGTGATGTCAAAGACAATTTTGTTCACAATTAAATAATCTTAATCAACAACACATTTATTTGGATAAAGATTAATATTATTACTTTGATACAACTCTTAACAAATAATGCATTAATTTCGACCAAATTTGTTTACCATAAAAACGGTTCTAAAGACTTAATCTTAAAAGATAGACAAATACTGTCGCGGATATTTTTTTTGATCATTTCAAGAGGAATAATTCTTTCTTACATATATTTTTGGTATCTTGAACCGTTTTCCTAGCGCACGCAATGGAAGCCCTCAAGGATGAATAATTTTCCCCGTTTTTTTTCACTACTTCCATTATTTCTTCGCTCCTAATCATTGCATCGTGATGTTATATAGCCTAAAGCCTTCCTCGATAAATGGTCAATTCAACTCAAAAATAATTTTTTAATTCGAACCAGTAGTTCCTGAGATTAGCGCGTTCAAACAAACAAACAAACAAACAAACAAACAAACTAATAAACAAACTCTTCAGCTTTATAATATTAGTATAGATGTGTGTATTTATTTATTATGTTAAATAAAGTGCACAAATTATAATAATATATCGTCACGCGATGTCCCTTTCGGGTGAGCAGAGATATATTAGAGGCTGTATTCACTGTGCGCTTATATGTCGTGCCCAACGTGACCAGTAGCGCAGCTCCTCAACGGTTTCACACCCCTTGCACATGACATGTCTATTAGATAACATGCGGGCTTCATCAGTATGTTTTCTTTCACCGGTGAACATATGGTGCTTAAAACCATACTTAATCTAGAAAAATCTAGAGGTGCATGCTGGGATACGAACCTAAAACCACTAGCGTTGCTACGCATGGATATCAGTCCCTTATTCAGTGGCCACCATAGACATTTTTACTTTTTGAAAACGTTTGAACTTGTTTTTGATAGAATGCGATGTAAATTAGTTTCGTAATCACGATATTATCACAGAATCAAACCCTTGTCTCAATAGCAGGGTTGATAGGTTCGGATGGCGTTTATCAAATCGGGAAACTTTCTACGTGATGAAGGGAATCGTGCAGATCAAGGGAGTTTTACATTCGTCAGCGGAATCAAACACCATGGTTGGAATTCGATGCCACAGTAAAATTAATTAGCAGTAGGAGACATCAAACAATTATGTTTTTGATACTAATCTAGAATAAAAATAATAATAATACATCATCACACTACACCATTTTCGGGGAGAGCAGAGATATTGTACTGGCTGTACCGGTCCATGCACTGTACCTTTAACTCGCATGGCATCTAATAGAAATGTCATGTTTACTGGTACTGTGATACCGCGTTCAGCTGCGCTACTGGTCACGTTGGGCACGACATATAAACACAAAATGGATACAACTACTAAGGTATCTCTTGTTCACCCCGAAAGGGATATAGCTTGATGACATATTATTATTATTAAAGGGACTCAAGACTTCGACTTTTGATATTAATTCCAACTTTATACCTTTTTTTTATTCTGACACGACACAGTGACTCCACCGCACCCGATGGTAAGCATGGTGCAATCCAAAAAACGCTAATGACTATCGACAGGCAAGAAAAACCTATCGGTAGTCACAGCGACTATGCCAGCCTGCATAAATATCTCTTCACGCTGCGCTTAAAGGATCCCATATAATAGGATGGTGGGAACACGCTTACCGGAAGACCATTTCACAGCCCAACGACACGGCAAAAGAAGGAGATAGAGAACTTCTTAGCCCTAGCCGGGATGTGAGATACCGTATAGCTGTGACTCCGCAAACCCGCGCGCGTGGATCAATTCAGGAAGGGAGAGGGTGGAACAAGGTTAAACAATTCTTCACAACACTCGCCATGATACAGACGGTAGAAAACGCTCAGTGAGGCAACATCTCTGTGAAACCTTCACATGTTTTTGAGAAAAGGGTCTACACAGAGGCTAACAATAAAGTGATGCTAGACATAAAAGTTTCTTCGTTGCTTTTGATCATATTACAACCTTAACGCATCGAAGATGGAAAATTTAGAGACAATCGTCAAAATAGCTGGGTATTCGCATAATTGGTACATCGAGACAATGTCGCAAGTGTTCTGGGCAGAACGCCAAGTGATCCATAACTGGGGCAATTAAATGACAATTTGTAGAAGTTATTTGTTGAAGTTATTAATAATTTGTTTCTTAATTCTTACTAATTTGATAGTTCCATTGCTTTCTCGTATTTCGTATCTCAAAAATGAATACCAAATATCTAGGTTTAGGAGACTTTTGTAGCTCTGAAAAAAATCTGGAATTTCTAAGTTTTTGACGTTTTTACATGAATCATAACCTACAGGGTACATCCCAGGGTACATAAACCTACAATTATGAAATTTAGCAAGAAGCAAAGTTTCGATCACAAGTGTAGCAAAAAAAGTGTATTTAATTTAATCATAAAAATCAACCTTATGAGTATTTTATGTTTACAAAGGTCGGTATAGAAAAATCCTAAAGCAAGATTTTTTTTGGGAGTCGAAGCTGCTCGCGTCCGTAGGCTTTACCCTAGTTTCCCTACACGTGACTCCTGGGTAGTGCTAAACGAGCAGCAGCGAGGTGGTAGGGCGTCGGTGCCCGTCTGGATCGCGACCACAGTGCATGGGTGTAAAGCCCGTCATAGTGACCAGTTTCGGCTTGTCGCGTTTCGGGATCAGCTTGTGTATATCCAGGAGCTCATATACCTAGAGACCTTCAGTCGTGGTATATGTGGGCCGAAATGACGATGTAGACTATCAATGGATTTTCATCCTTTGATAGTCGCTTTCGTTTTTGGACTACACTGTACTTACCATCAGGTACTCTGTAGTCACTATGTCGAGCCAGTGTAAAAAAAAAAGATATGCAACAATACTGTGTCAGAATATTTCAACACTTTTGATCTGACAATATAATTAATATAGCCAAGATTTTTATAGTCAAGCGTGAACTTTTTACAAATATATGTATATTTTTTAATTAAATTTATTTTTATGCGAGAGTCATTTTATTGTATAGCATGAAAAATTCTTAACAATGAAAGAACATCAAATAACATTTTTTTTTTCATATATTTATCAAGTTAGTGGCAGTGGTAGCCTCATGGATTAACGACCGGTTTATATGCGTAGCATCGCGAGTGGCTAGAGGTTCGTATCCCAGCATCTGCCTCTAGATTTTTCTAGAATATGTACGGATTTATGCAACACATGCTCATAGGCGAAGGAAAATATCGCGACAAAACATATAATAATGTGTACTAGAGAGTGAGAACTGCGATCAGCTGCGTTACTGGTCACGTTAGGCACGACATACAGTCTGGATGAATTTGGTTTCCCAGGCTCGGGTGGAGCGATCAGAGGGACACACCGGGGGTTTTTAGTCAGTAGGAGTCTGACACACCGGGGCTGCTACCCTCACAGCGGCCCTGGTGATCCTATGCAGGATTTCCCCCGAGAAACCAAAAAAAAAGGCACGACATACAAGTGCAAAGTGGATACAGACACTAATGTATCATTGCTTACCCTGAAAGGGATATAGCGTGTCGATATATTATTACTATATTTTAAATTTTTACATAATTATAAGTGACATCTTCTATATCTTCTCTATAATATAAAAATGAATCGCTAAATGTCTTGATAAGCGCGAAACTCGAGAACGGCTGAACCGATTTGGCTGATTTTTTTTTTGTTGTGTTTGATGAAGTCTGAGGAAGGTTATTACGGAGAGAAAAAATTTAAAAATTCCCTGCAACTGTCTAAAAATAACATTTTTCTGTATTCTCATACAAAAAATTCGTTATAAGTCATTTTGAACTTTAATCCCACACCATAAAGTTTAAATGTCAGTGGATGGGTTCTGGGAAGGCAAAACAATTGAGTGACGTATAAATATTAATGTCAATATTTGTCAATTTTTGTACATATAGCATTAAGGCCAGGTTCCTTCAAACAATTTTCAAAAAACAGCCGACAGGCCAATAGCTATTAACATTAAGAAAAAACAATGTGACTTTGTTTTAGAGAAATAGGGCAGAACAAAGTCTGCCGGGACAGCTAGTTTTAAATAAATTTGATTTACTGTTTAATTATTAACTGTGTCATAACTTCGCATTTCGCATTCAAGGCACGGCCACCTCTCCGTCGCTGTGACGGGCACAGTCTCCAAAAATTGAATTGATTTTTATCAAGCAAACGACGAGCTAAGTCTGCGATTTTTTTGTCGACACCATTTTTTGTAGGAAGGGCATCCCGGCGCTACAGAACGGTGCGGAGAGTCCTAGCATAATTGCCATTTTTGACATAGCTCGCATCAACGAATTCGTATTTTTTCGATAAAGGGTTAAAAATATTCCTTTAAATATTATTAGTAATGACATTATATTATTAGTAAAGACATATCGTCATGCTATATCTCTTTTGGGTTGAGCGGAGATACATTAATGTCTGTATATGGGTCCGGAGGAGAGCTTACGGCGGAATGTCACGAGTGTGGGAGCCCCGAGGACATGGCGCAGCACACGCTTCAGGTGTGCTCAGCTTGGGCTGAAGATAGGAAGGTCCTTCAGGACCGCATTGGGGACGACCTCTCGCTGCCAGTGGTGGTAAAAGCCATGGTCGACAGCGAAGAGGCATGGCGAGAAGTCACAGCCTTCTGCGAGGTTGTGATGAAGCAGAAGGAGGCCGCCGAAAGGGTCAGAGAGCGAACATCTTCTCTGACTATTCGGCGGCCAAGGCACCGTCGCCGGAGGGATGCGTTCGCTCAGAGCGAGCGCGACATCCCCCGGTGACAATAACCGGGCAGTAGACTTGAGGGAGTCTGCTGTCCGGATGAGAGGGTGGCGGTGTGCACTGTCCGGCGCGCCGCCTGTGAGATAGGTATTGGAAGGGTGGGCTCTTTACCCCTACCCCTCCCAGAGAGGCAGCCTCGGCAAGGCATTTCGCTCTCCGGGCGTCTGGATTAATTTGGTTTCCCAGGCTCGGGTGGAGCAATTAGACGGACACCCCAGAGGTTTTTAGTCAGTAGGAGTCTGACACACCGGGGTTACTGCCCTCACAGCGGCCGTGATGGTCCTACGCAGGAATTTCCCCCGAGAAACTAAAAAAAAAGTGTCTGTATATGGGGTGGTGGGTGGAGACCTCTCGCTGCTGACGTTCATCCCAATTATGGTCGGCAGCGAGGGTGCATGGAGAGCGGTGCTCAATTTTAGTGTGCAGGTGCTTGCACAGAAGGAGGCGGCGGAGCGGGTTCGGAGGCGCTTGCTAAAAAAACACCCGCCTCTAACGACAGCACTGGGCGGCACACTTGATGGAGTGTGTCGTCCAACAAGGATGCGACCGGTATGCAATGTGTTCCCGCGTGCTGGTCAATAGCGCAAAGGCGAGAGAGAGGGGTGATTTTTTACACCACCCCTCCCCAAGCGAGTAGAGGCCTATCCAGAGGCCGCACGCCTTGCCGGGTATCGAGGATGAGGCTCTAGTGTTTTCGGCATCTTATGACATGCGAATCTTCCAACGTCGAGTGTATCGGTATTTGCTGTTAGAGCGCGCTCCATCGTCGGCCTCATCATCGCTTTCCAGCAGGTGAGATTGAGGTCAAGTGCAAGCCAGTATGAATAATAAAAATAAAAAAAAAACAATGCGCAGAGGCAAAGAAAGGCATAGTGCGAAAACCCGCATAGCATCTAATAGAGGTGTCATGTCTAAGTGTTTTGAGAAGGACAATCAGTGACACTGATAACGAAATATAAGCGCAAAGTGTATACAGGCACTTTTTTTTATAACCCGGGGGAAATCCCTTCGGACCTCAGGGAGCGGTGAGGGTCGCCCACCGGTGTGTCGGACTTGCACCGACTAAAACCCCCGGGGTGTTCCTTCTTCCACCTTCCGAGTGCCAAGGGCAAGGCTGAGCCATCTTTCTTGGCAATGTAGCTCCTGAGAATAACCCCCATTGTACAACCGGTAAAATATTCGGAGTCAGACGAGTCTATGTCGATGTTTAGTGTTCTACCTTTTAACCTTTTTCAAAGAGTCATTGCCAACCAGTCGATAAGAGCGCCGATTGTGCGGCTTCTTACTTCGTATGTTCTCAGTAATGGGAAATAAACAAATAGGAATAAAGAAAAGAAAAGAAGAATCATTTATTTTGGCACACAACCCAGACCACACAAACATGTTCCAACAGGATGAAGTGTCCCGGAAATTGCCGTATACCCCCAAAATCATGACCAGCTTGGCCGACTAATTGACTAATCAGGAAGTCGTCACACGGCATAGTCGACACACCTCAAATGTAAATACAATAAGGCTGATATAGCAAAGTTAAATAGAGTGGATTTAATCTGTTGCCGCGGGATGCCTCAACGAGCGGTGGAGCAAGCGCTGCGTCGTTATTTATTCCAGTCACGTACAGATCTTGGTAAGACCCTGGCTTGTTCGGACGTGCGCTATCTACAGCAGCCTGTGGATCTCGATTCCACTCCGACAAGAGGTCTCGCGAGCACAGATACAAAAACAATCAATTAGTTATCAGCGCCTTTTGATTTTTGTAAGTCTCATTGTAATACGCCTCAAGCATGTTATATCTCATCAAAAATATTAGGTCTACTGGAAAGTTCTGTACGTTATTTTGTTTCAAGTTTTTTTATGATTCACTAGTGGGCGCTTTGCTTCAATCACACCTGATAGGACGTGAAGATGAGTACAATGGACCACGCGCTAATCAAATGGGATTTGCTAACGTTGGGAGGCGAAGCTGCTCGCGTCAGTAGGCTTTACTCTAGTCTCCCTACACGTGACTCCTGGGTGGTGCTAAACGAGCAGCAGCGAGGTGGTAGGGCGTCGGTGCCCGTCTGGATCGTGACCACGGTGCATGGGTGTAAAGCTCGTCATAGTGACCGGTTTCGGCTTGTCGCGTTTCGGGATCAGCTTGTGTATATCCTAACTCATATACCTAGAGACCTTCAGTCGTGGTATATGTGGGCCGACATGGCGATGTAGACTATCAATGGATTATCATCCTTTGATAGTCGCTTTCGTTTTTGGACTACACTGTACTTACCATCAGGTACTCTGTAGTCACTATGTCGAGCCAGTGTAAAAAAAAAACTTAATCACACTTTTGTTAAAGGCGCTTAAGTTTAATACATACATAACTAGTTGTTCATTTGACGCATGTTTCGCTTCGTATTTTTATCACTTAATATAAACAAACTGATGTAACAAATTCACTAGAATAAAGTTAATATAGCGATGGGAATTGATAAAGTTAATTTACGTCATTATATTTGTGAAATTTGTTGAAATTTCTTGAATGGTTTTTATGATTGGAAGATGTTTATCATTTGCTGATGGAGTGTGTCCGGAGCGAAGCACAGCGTCGGGATATACAGATTGTCAACTATCTTGTGGGCACTTGCAACTGCATTCTGTCCTCTCCGCTTTGCGAGCAGGCCAAAATGTTTGTTGCACTTTACCTAGAGGTGGCTTGAGTTAACTGTAAGTGTTTCGGATGTACGGGGGTCACGTGGTCACTCTGTGACAAAACCCCTGGAGAGGCGTGTAAATAGCCCTCCATATGAGCGGGGAACGTATCTTGGTTGACGGTTAAGAGAAATTAAAATTAGGTCAGAAACGAGTATTAAGGAAACTTATCACTCCATAAATCGCAGCTGATATACCAGAATGTCTGAATCACTAGCCTGTAGGTCTGCAGCTCGTCCAGTATATGCTACAGCACGGTAAGGTTCCAGGGGTCCGGTAGCGGCCACGGGCACAGTAAGCTTCCTCTCGCACAATTACACCTTATTTTCTCTTCAATAACAACGTCGTGTGGCGGTTCAAATATTAGTACGGCGGGTTATTTATATTTTAAAATAAAAGGTTGATCACGACGTCGCGGCGGTTGCACACAATTGTTATACAGCAAAGTAATGAATGTGTGACGTTTGTGACGTCACACAGAGCGGGTGGGTAGGCGACTTCTATCTGTGTCACTATAGGCTAGGGATGCAGATTATCCTTATATCATTCGCAAACAACTTATGGAGTGAACGAAGAATAATTTTGGTATGAAGCGGAAATATCTTAGCCGCTTCACCCACCCCTATAAATTAATAAAGGAATGAAAAAAAAAGACTTTCGTGATGATACTGTTCTAGTAGGACATGTTGAAGATTTCGAAAAATTCGAATTAGGTGATATCGACCTTTCCGATAAGTCTCGTTCAGATTCATCTTGTTGTTACCATGACGATGTTGTTAAAACCATGTTAGAGTAAGATCCTTATCTGACAACATTTCGGACCATATTCTGAAGATAGAAAGTTTAAAAATCCATCAATGTTGAAGTACTAATTGCGTTTGGGCGAAATTCGACCGTGTCCGCTAGTGACCAATAGCACTGGAGTTAATTCTTTGGTGAGATGTTTTCTAAAAAAAAGATTGTGTGATAAAGTCCAATAATGAAAGTTTCAAACAATTGAATGAAATTATACATTTTGGTAGCATGTTTACTAGACATAGTCTGTGTGATTATTTATTTATTTATGGGCTGTCAACAGCTCCATTACACTTCACATTCACAATCTGAATCAAATACATAAGCTAAATGTCAGTAACGGATACCAATAATAGACAACCACAGCATGGCCCAAAAGCATTAACTAACAATATCAAAACAGACAACTAAAACCAAAACACAAAAAATAAATAAATAAACAAAACAACAGCAGACAATAATACCTCAAATTAAAATTAAAAATTATATAACACCAAGAACAATGCCAAGCTCAACACACCTGCTCACTGATTTTTCTCTTGAAGGCCGGCATGTGGATGTAGACAGGCGAGGCGCTAGCGCTAGGCGACAAATTAGTGGTGTACTAATTGCCATTCTAAACAGTCAAAATATTACATAAACAGCTCAGCAATTTTAATGCAATGGAATTACAACCTCTCTGATTTATATGCGGAGTAACGCTCGTGTTGGAAGCGAAGAGCTTCGCAGAACGGTGGGTCCGAAAGATAGTTACACCGATAGTATGCACACTGGCATGTTTCACTGGTTCGGGCACGTGGAGAGAAGCAAGGAGAAAATAATGACGAAAAATAAATGTAGGATGGATGTAATTGTATGAAATATTATTGTGCACGCCACTCAGGGCTGCACTGGGTTTTCCGAACAAGGAAGGTAGTGGACTGTATTTTTGTAGGTGCTGGTAAGTTATCTTTCTTTGGGCCCTATTAAATGCACACGACCATTATAATATATACATATATCTATTCCGCTTACCTTGCCGCCGTGGTGTCTCTGCCTGCCTGGATCCAGACCAGCTTCCGGGGCAGTGAATCCGACACGGTCGTGTGCCCGAAGATAAAAGTTCGAAAATCCGTAGCTGAAGCCAACTCCGTGCTAATATAATTGTCCCACGCAACACAAAACACAGGGAGCACAATAAAACAATAAAAATAGGTCCGTAGCCGTAAATAAATTAATAAAAAGCCTTCCAATACAAATCCGATGTGCCCGGTATAGTTGCGTCCGACGGAGTGTGACGTTTGCCCACCGTATGACGCCATCTGGCGGTAGGCTTGCGGAAATATACATAGGTATACAGTATAATGGCGTGTACAATTATTATGTATGAATTAGTGAATGCGTAGAATGGAACGTATGTGGGTGTAAGGCAGGAAAGATAGAAAGAGAGAGAGGATAAACGGTTTTTTTACGACGCGAGCGCTCTGTAATATAAAGACGTAAAATTATTTTGAAAAAGTACAATAAAGAAGTTCATAAAGTTTATTCACTGTTTATTCTAATCTAAATATTCCCAAAACTACTGTGAATGTGACTGGAAGTAAAAGCAGAGTAGATAGAAAATAAAAATTAAAACTCGAACAGATTAAGATAAATCAAGACATGTAAGGAAATGTCTCTGAGCCGAGATTAAACAATAATTTAAACAATTTACAGAGAACTGTGCGTTAATAGTGCTTAGCAAAAAGGGCCAACTCGTACGAGGCGAGGGCCCGTAAATACGGACTCAGAGTAACGGCAGAGAATACGCAGCCTGGCATTGTAATGGAATGAGAATATCTAATAGATCAATTACATTGCTGTGTTATAGGTATTTTTGAGATTTACACCGTTAGATGTATCGATATTTTGAACTTAAAAAATCTCAAATAAGGAAGTTCTGGATTTGCTTTAGTGGAGAGTTCTAATATAATGGTATTTGGCTATTTAAATGAAGCACGAAGAGATACTTGTGCAGGTCGGCTTGATCACTGCGACTGTCGATTGTTTTACTTTATTGTTGAGAGTTGTACATGTTATTTAGACTGCAGCATACTTACCATCAGGTGAGCTGTGGTCATTGTGTAGAATCTGGATAAAAAAACACCGAAAATTCTCTATAAAGCAGGTATTCAAATAGGTAAAATATTAATCTTAACTAAAAAAGATAGCAAATAAAAAAAACACACTTCAATCTAAAAATACTTTCCTTTGAAATATTCGTCTAATTAACATAACCAGTTTAAATCAGCATCACCATCAACTAATATTAGTGTCAGAAAGAAAACATCTGCGTCCTATATATTTTGAAAATCTGTATTAATAACAACCTGCATATTTACATACCATAAATGTGTTGGGAGCCCATGAGTAGGCAATTACAGACCATGGAGGTCAAGGCCTCCAACAAACGTTGCAAACAACTTATCTTCACCGATTTAAGCTCAGGTATAGCCCTGCCTGCGTATGCGATCCTGATGTCGTTGAGACGGTACACTATATGTTGGTGGACCTTGATATTAGAATGGGACCAACGGTGGGACATATTTAACGTGTTGGCCTTACGGTGAAGATCAATGCCAAGCCTTTCTGGAGTTTGTGGATAAGAGCTGGGTAATAACATAAATAGCCGGAAGGAGTTGGCGAGATGATAAAGAAAAAAATATAAAGTGATTCATGTATTTAAAGATTTAAAAAAATACACTATGGTTTACTATATTAGTGATTAAAATTGAAATAAAGTATTAACATAAGTAATTAAATTAAAAGGTCCTTCATGCCAGGGAAACAAGGTGTATATAAAATGTAGAAAAATTCACGCCTCATATATTTGATTTTCAGCTTGCTTTATGATTATTAATATAAAAAGAATATAGTTCTCAACAAATATCAAATCGACGAGCAATGGTAGTTGAACATTGCAAAACCGCCGCTGTCTAAGTGACGTGAATGAGTGAAAGGTCCCAAGCGCCGGCGCAGACGATGTAATGACTGCTGGCGCCGCCTAGCGGTGGATAACGGAATATCTTGATTGGCTAATTTATGGCTACGCCTTTATTATACTCATCTCACTGTGCCGTGGGCTATTGGTACAGATTTTTTATGCAAGGGCCCGGTGCAAGTCGTTTTTAATTTACAAGCCCTGGGGACTTCTGTGTACAGTTTTGATGGGTTATTTTTATACTGGGTCGATACAGTGACTATCGCGCATCTGATGGAAAGCACAGTGTAGTCCAAGAACGCCAGTCGCCGCAATGACCCGAAAATTCATTGATAGTCGCTTTTATTATGCTGACCACATACACCTTGAAAGGTCTTAGATATATGAACTTTCACAAGTTGATTTCGAAACGCGACAAGCCGAAACGAGTCGTTAAAAAATAATATTGTTTTAATAAGTCAGATTAATTTATGATCTTATCAACCAACATGTTATTGCTTCTTAACACGAATAATAATTAATAATATATCGTTACACTATATATCTATCGGGGTAAGCAGAGATGGATACCTTAGTGGCTGTATCTGATTTGCGCTTATATGTCGTGCCCAACGTGACCAGTAGCACAGCAGAGTGCAGTTATATTATTCATAATATTTCTATTAGATGCCATGCGTGCTTTCTAAAAATGCTTTTCTTCACTGGTAAGCCTGTAGTACCGAAAATCTGTACCTAATCTGGAAAAACTCAAAGGTATGTGCTAGGATTCGAACCTACGACAATTCGCGTTGCCGCGCATGAATACCGTTAGTTTATCTTCTAGCCTACCCCAGTCACTTTACCAAAAATAGGCTCTAAAATGGTGCCTAAAATTGGAATACTAGATACGAACGGATGTCCATGACCAAACACGAAAGATAGATATAAAAAATGTATCTAAAAAAAAAGTTAGTATTTGATAAACAAAACATGGGCCAATTTTTAACTACAACTAATTTAGTAAATCACATACGCGAATTAATTTACTTTTATGTCGCCTTGTAAGCATGCTGATACTGTAAATGTTGTGCGTCGTAACTATTCAAATTATCAAAAGAGGGTAGAGGAAGCAAATTCCTGTTACCGATGAAAGCTCCGCGGCGCATTAGTCTATTCAATACCATGGCCTGTATAAATAAATCGAAATGTTGAGCTATAATTATAAGTTAATTTGCACACACACCCCTTTAAATTATTAATAATGACTCAAAAATGTGAAAAATTTAAATGCAATTTTTTTATTGTTCAATATTCGCATTAGCAAATTTCTAACACGGTAGTAACGAGTAACGGAAAGGCAGGCACAGTTATTTTGCCAGTACGACATGCACGTCACTGGCCCGCATGCATGAACGTACGCCCTTGGATTTTGTATGAAAACTTTGAGAAACTTTACAAATACCTTTCAGCGGTTCTAATAAACGTCACTTATGTTCACACATTCGACAACACGGCAAGGAGAAAACAAATAAAGGCGAAATGTATATTTACAACGCTTATTATCGTATGAAAATGTACAATATTTTTGTTATATATAAAATAATGCGACTTTATGTCCTACTGCGTGTAACAAAAGTTTTGCGTAGCCTAGAGTTTCTTTGGGTATTTGTTCTCAACTTAGCCGCTTCAGTACACTAGTAGCCCACCGTTAACTTCTTTTCCTGGCTAGAATATCAAGTTGAGAGGGGTGCTCAAGTCATGGGGTGACACTTGACCCATAACTCGCTGGTTGAGCTGGGCTGGATTTTTACTAAGTTATGAAGTATAAAATCTCCAAATATTGTGCTGTAAACATTGATTGATCCATATAAATTAAAAACGAACATTATAGTAAGTACTGGTAGGTTGATGGCGCCGATTAGAATTTTTGCCTCGCCTAGAAATATTGGAAGATCTGGCGCTGTATTAATCAGTACTAGAAGTAGTTATGTTTTTAGATAAATAAGCTTTCAATTATTAAATCAGTTTCATTTAAATATTTTTAGAGACCCTTATTTTTTGTTGTCAAGTGTATTTCAATTTAAACAATCTTTTTAATTTTAGATGTCTTTTTTGGTGTTCCCGGGAAAAGTCCTGCATAAGACCGTCAGTGTGGAAAACTACTGACTTAAAACCCCCGGAGCGTTTCTGCACTCACTGTCAGCCAGCCCTGGGTACCCGTATTTTTGCTTCCGTATATTTGTTGCCGTAGACCAAGTCGCAAGCAGAATTTAGTGTTTATAACAAAAACCTACAGAGAAAGAATAACTCACTGACAAAGCCGTGGGGAAAAGTTGGCTGAAAAATAAAGCTTTCGCCGATCTCGTTTGTTCTCGTTAGCTCGCTCGTGACAGAGAGTTGTGATGAAACATGGATGAAAAGTCTGTTGTTTTTGCATTTACTAAATATTTTAATTAAAATATCTGTTTTTTGTCGCTCGTTCTTCGACACCGCTCGCTATTTATCCACGTTGCAATGCCCCCGAGGAATATGATAGTAACAGTGTGGCAATCTGAGTACCTTTAATCGAATAAATGATATTTCGGGCTTAAAAATCGATACTTTAAATCGACATGATATGAAACGATTTTTTTTATCTTGTCTCGTCGCATTGGCCATAGAAACTCTGATGGTAAGCATGGTGCAGTGCAAAAAACAACAACAATTATCAATAACTAGCTGATCCGGCAAACGTTGTTTTGCTATATAAGGTTTTGTAATATCTTCTAAGATGTTCATTGAAATTAAGTGATGTCAAAGACAATTTTGTTCACAATTAAATACTCTTAATCAACAACATATTTATATGGATAAAGATTAATATTATTACGTTGATACAACTCTTAACAAATAATGCATTAATTTCGACCAAATTTGATTACCATAAAAACGGTTCTAGTGAGTGAATCTTAAAAGATAGTCATATACTCTCCCGGACATTTTTTTAGATCATTTCAAGAGGAACAATTCTTTCATACACATATTTTTGGTATCTTGAACCGTTTTCGCAGCGCACGCAATGGAAGCCCTCATGATGAATAATTTTCCCCGTTTTTTTTACATTTCCCATTATTTCTTCGCTCCTAATAGTTGCATCGTGATGTTATATAGCCTAAAGCCTTCCTCGATAAATGGTCTATTCAACACAAATTTTCAATTCGAACCAGTAGTTCCTGAGATTAGCGCGTTCAAACAAACAAACAAACTCTTCAGCTTTATAATATTAGTATAGATAAAGAAAAACCTATCGTTAGTTGCAGCGATCATGCCGGCCTGTGCAAATGAATTTCTCCACGCTTCGTTTAAACAACCCCATATCGTGTGATGGTGGGTGCACGCTCGCTGGAAGACCATTCCGCAGCCTAACGATAGGGCAAAAGAAGGAGCCAGAGAATTACTTATTCCTAGTCGGGATGAGATATAATTTTATTCAAATAGGCTCTTACTTTCACTTCCAAGCACTTTTGAATCGTCAAAAAAAGTAAAGGGAATATACCATCGGATCGGAAAGTAGAATTTATCGAAAAGAGCTGGCAAGAAATTATGGTAGTTGAAAATGAAAAAATATTTGAGAGTTTCTATATGTATATACTGCTTTACAAGAAAATTTAACTTGCGTGATTTAAGTTAATTAACCTGTATCGAAATCGATAGTATAATCAATATAGACATATTTGTATAATTTGTGCCCACTAATCTCAAAAACGGCATAACCGATTTTAATGCGGTTTTCACTTGCATATTGTGGAAAATTGTTTTTAAAATTTTGTTTTAGTTTTATTACAATAGGTTTGGTAATAAAGAAGTTATGTGAGATTAAAAACAACATGTGATTTGGTAAAATATCGATAGTATTCATATTATTTATACAAAGATATCAGCTGGAAATATTTATTATAATACCAAAAGTACTGATTCCACGCGAATGAAGTCGCGTACAAAGCTATTTTATTATATGTGTATACATCAATGATTTGTTTTTCAACTATAAAGATATCCAGATAAAAGGAAAATGTTTTCAAAGCATTCCGGCTCACAAAACACGATATTTATCTAAGTAAAAAATCAGTAAGGACGTGCCAAAAACATTCCTGTCGAACCGATATCCTTATCTAAATTGCCGAAGTTCCCCGTAACATAACACCTGAGTTAGGAATAGTGTGCCTAGCTTTGCTAAGTAAAAACGACGGACGGCTCAAAGTTCTCAAAAAATAAATTCGTTTTGTGAAAAAACTGAATAAAATAATAATAGGAACTTGAGTATAGCCATAGTATTGGCAGAGCCAAGTGCATGTTGACAAAATCGGTGACTTACCAAATCTTTTAACTTTCATTGTGAAAATTTGTAATGTTTAAGTAAAGACTAAGAAAACTTAAAGTTGCGTCTATAAAATTTAGCCTTAGTTCTAACTCGCATTGATAATATTAACAGTATGATATATTACCACAAATTCTGGAAATTAGAAATCTAATATGACGTGAGTTGAATTAAGATTTTATTAATTTATTTTGTTGATAAAGGGTGTTCATTAACGTGATAGGGTAAGGTATTTTTGTTGTGTTACATTACTCATTCTATCGGCCGGTACTCCGATGAAATTGGTAGGAATGGAACAGGCGCTGGTATCGTACGCGGTGCATGCTCGTAGGAATCGTCGAACAGTGAGGGGAAATGGTGAGAAGCATTAACAAGTAAAGAAAGAAAGAAAGAAAGAAAGAAAACGATTTATTAGCAGAAGCCAGACAGAATTGACAACATGCTACAATAAATTACATGAAAAACCAGAAAAAAATAAAACATAATAATAAATAAAAAAATCAACAACAATATACAAGAAAATCTAGGCCGCTGCCAATAAGGAACCTGTCTCAGCTTGTGCTACAGAGCACTAGATTCTGCAGCGCTGGAATTCTGACTAGCAAGCAAGTCGAACTAGCATGAAAGGGCACGCGTCAATAATCATAATAGACTGACAGAATTACCTATTTCTATTTAATAGTGTTAAATCACCGGTGACTTCAAGTTCTTTTCCATCTCTAAACAAGAGTCCATTGGGACGAGTTAATGGATGCTGAAAATCGGGGAATTCTGGTAAAATCGCGTCTCCTGGCAAGTATAGTGGGAGACGCCGTTTTGCGATTCGACGGCCGCTGACCGCTTCCGTCTGGCTGTTTTTTTACAAACTTCCGTTCGAATTTATACGACTTCTGTGAACGACCGATTCAAAACTGAATTTGTTTTTTTTTTTTATATATATATATATTAATTAGTGTAATCCTAGGTATTAATTCGATTAGAATACCTCTTAAGTTGTAAACTAGAGGGTTCCGATGCTAATGTCATTATTTCATCTGTTTGAATCATCTATATATGTATATATATATATATATCTTCTATAATAAAAAAATGAATCGCAAAATGTCTTGCTAAGCGCGAAACTCGAGAACGGCTGAACCGATTTGGCAGATTTTTTTTTTGTTGTGTTTGATGAAGTCTGAGGAAGATTATTACGGGGAGAAAAATTTTAAAAATTCCCTGCAACTGTCTAAAAATAACACTTTTCTGTATTCTCATACAAAAATGTTCGTAATAATATTTAAAAGTCAATTTGAACTTTAACACCATACCATAAAGTTCAAGTGTTAGTGGACGGGTTCCGGGAAGGCAAAAAAATTGAGTGACGTATAAATATTAATGTCCATATTTGTCAATTTTTATACATATAGCATTAAGGCCAGGTTCCTTCAAACAATTTTCAAAAAACAGCCGACAGGTCAATAGCTATTAACATTAAAAAAAGAAATGTGACTTTGTTTTAGAGAAATAGGGCAGAACAAGGTCTGCCGGGATAGCTAGTCTATATATAAAAATGAATTGCAAAATGTGTTGCAAAGCGCGAAACTCGAGAACTGCTGAACCTATTTGGCTGATTTCTTTTTGTTGTGTTTGTTGAAGTCTGAGGAAGGTTCTTATGGAATGAAAAAACGTAAAAAATACGAGGAAAATAGTAAAGACAACAATTTTCTTTTCCCATACAAACCTCTTTGTCTCCAGCTGTCAAACATATGATGTCAATCGAAACAAAGGTCCGTTAGGATTGTCTTTGGTGTGCCTTCAATTTGATTAGACGTTGCATGTAATGAATGAAAATTTTAATTTATACGCCAAGTAATCAAACAAAAAATAATGTGCCCTATAAGGCATTATAATAAAAATATCATTACCTTAGATTATTTTTCCTTTTTTTTTACTTGGGGAAAATCCTCATGGGACCGTCTCGGCCGCACTGGGGGGTTGCGCGGAACCGAGGTATGTCAGACTTGTATCGACTAAAAACCCCAAGGTGACTTCTTCTGCGCATTGACGGGGACTGCGGGACCTGTAATCAATTCGCCGCAGCCCCGTTGCGCCGCGCCCGCTGGGCACAAACTCGGAGGAAGATATCTTCCCCGACACTGCTAATTGTATTTAGGCAGAGCACGTCACAATGCTCTGCCTACTTCTCGAGGATATGACCCTTAACCCTCGATTAACCCTTTAATGCAATTTTATTTCTATTAGACTGCGACAGGCCAATAAATTTGTTTTAGAGAAATAGGGCAGAACAAGGTCTGCCGGGACAGCTAGTTGTTTTTATATAAATGTGTATGTTGTGTGTTGTTCCTTATCTCAATAAACGTTTCTTTCAACATACATATATGGTTGTGGTGGTCTAGTGGATAACGAACCGGTTTCCATGCACGGCAACGCGTATTCTCATAGGTTCAAATCCCGGCACGGACGTCCGGAAGTTTCCAGATTACGTACGAATTATTATCGCGGTGACTGTCATCAGGTGATTGTTTTTCGATAGTTGTACTCGTTACTTGAATTGCATGGGTACAGTCACTGTTCAGAGTACGAATATAAAAAAAAAAAGAATTAGGCGCGTTGTTTGAGCATTTTCTTTTAGGTATTTTGGGAAGGCATATGAGGGATCTAGTTTCAAAACCCGCTAAAACGATTTTTCGTACAAAATTACTTAATAGTCCTAATAGTAATTTGAAATGTTTTTATCAAAGCAAATAAATGATTTTTTTCTTTTTGCTTTTTCACTCTAGAATAATAATTTAAATACCTTATATGAATGTAATTGTTAATAAATTTATGAGATTTGGAAAAAAATATGTTATAGTGGGTTTTGAAATTAGACTCCTCATATATGTGTTCTCACAACCTTATTATCTTTAGATCATTATCAGAACTGCTCGAAACCTTTTCAAGTAACATCAAACATAACATAAATATGAGGTAAATGACAAAATTCCGCATTCTAGCAAATTAATGAAGCAAATTATCGTACCTTAGGGGCGCATTGTACATTCCAATATGACGAACCCCCATTAGGAGTACGGTGATACTAACAAGTAAGTCATTAGCCGATCCTTTGATAAGGGATTAACGATCTTATTGTTATATCATAAGGTTGAGTTTTATAGAAGTATGTTTAATGACTCTACGCTTCATACTAGGTTGTACATTTTCCCCATAATGTCAAGTTTAATGTGGGATGTTATTTTGATAGCAAAAACGCGTGCGGCGATAGACTTTAATAATAATTGAAATATGTTTATTAAATCTGACAAAAATGTTATGTGTGCCCTGAGAACGGCAATCAGCTGCGCTACTGGTCACGTTGGGCGCGATATATAGGCGCAAAGTGGATACAACCATTAATGTACTGCTCACCCTGTAAGGGATATATTGTGACGATATGTTATTATTATCTATTTATTCAACATAATTACAATATTATTACATTTTAAAATAAATACATATAAACAACATATAAATTTTAAAATATAAAAACATGTAGACCTACGGGGGCAAGGTCTCAGGCCCAAGCCGCCGGCAGTTAGGAGCTCAGAGTGAGGAACCTCCTAACAATGAAAGAAAGAAAGAAAGAAAACGTTTTATTAACAGCAGCCATATAACAAACATTGAACAATAGAACACACATAAAAGACCAAAAACATAAAAAGAAAAACCAACCAAACAATACATAAAAAAAATAAAAATGTTTAGGCCGCCGCCAATAAGGGCCCTGTCTCAGCTTGTGCTACAGAGCACTAGACTCTGCAGCGCTGGTATTCAATGCGTGCCGTATCGAGTAGAACTGCCTTCTGTATCCGGCCCTTGATCCAACAACCAAGCGAGAGTTTCTTGAAATGGGAATCGAAGCTCATTGCGATCAGCCCATTAGTCGATACGACTATCGGGACAATAATCGTAGAATCCACATCCCACATGCTGGTAAACTCGTGTGCGAGGTCTAAATATTTTGATAATTTTTCTTTCTCAGCTTTTACAAGATTCTCATCACGTGGTATGGTGATATCAACGAGTATTGCCCGGCGCGCCGACCGATCTACTAACACAATGTCAAGTCTATTAGCAAAAATAGTCCTATCAGTGATAATAGATCGATCCCAGTACAGCATTGCACGACCATTTCCAAGAACTGGCTGAGGTACATACTGATAGTACGGTACCTCATTGTCCACAAGACCATATGAAAGAGCAAGTTGCTGGTGTATGATCTTGGCCACTTGATTATGTCTGTGAAAGTACTCGCCGTTAGCAAGAAACGAACAACCAGAAACCACATGCCTCAAAGATTCTCCAGGAAGGTCGCATGCTCGACATATGTCGACTATACCGTCCTTGAAGATATACCCACCCACCCCCACAAAACCCACACCCAGCCCCATTCCACCACAAAACCACAAGACATCGTGTCGGATACCATCCGTATGTGGTGGATGTTCCTTATATCCGCACGAGAAGATTCGCTTCTACATTCATCATGCGAACAGCTAAGGAGTGGAATATGCTACCAGCGGCCATATTTCCGGATCTTATGACCTGGGTGTCTTTAAAAGAAGAGTGAATAGGCATTTGTTAGGCGGACGCGGTTCATCATCGGACTCATCTTCACCTTCCACCAGGTGTGATTGAGGTCAAGCGTTCGCCTATAAGTTATAAAAAAAAAAAAAAAACTTTCTGTAGTTGTTCGTCTTGATAACCTCGTCCATAATTCCACAGACAAAACCTTCGGTTTCCCCTAAAAGGTCACCGAAATTATTATTATTTTGTTCATTAAATTTAGTCAAGTTGCAATTTTGAAATGCTTTGTGTATTTATTCAATTGATATTCAATTTTCATATATTATTTTCATACTAGCTGACCCGAAAAATATTGTTCTGCCATATAAATGTAGGATGGATGTAATTGTGTGAATATTATGAATTATGTATAAAATAGTTAATGCGTAGAATGGAACATATGTGAGTGAAAGCAAGGAAGGATAGAAAGAGAGGGAGGATAAACGGTTTTTTTTTTCGATGCTAGCGCTTAACTTTAAGACAAAGTGTGAAGACGAGATATTAATTTGTAAAAAGTGCAATAAAGAAGTTTTTGGAAGTTTATTAAGTGTTTATTGTAAACCAAAGATCCCCAAAACTACATAAATTATTTCTAGTGACTAATGAGGTTGTTAAATAACAAATAACGAATGTATTGTGTGTAGGGATGGAATCTGAGGCGGGCGTGGCGCCATCTGTCATTCAACTATATCAATAATTTCGTTTTGTTTGAAATACGAATGACGGTTAAATTATTTTGATATGGTTTACACAAAAATACTAAAATAGAAGATTAAAAATGTAAGAGTGGGGGTTAAGATGGTGAAAATTTGAAATAACCCCAGTTATAGATATTTTTTGATGCTAAATTATACAAAAAAATCTGGATAGGCAAACCCTAATTACCTAGCGGTAAGAAATATTGTTTACGACCTATTCTCATACCTACCAAATGTACATAAAAAAATCCTAAAAATCGGTAGGCCCTTTTCGGGAAGTGCGACCAGAACCACCGTGACACCATATATACATATTATGACCGGTGGTCGTGGGTGTGGTTATAGTAAGATACGAATTTGGCGTTTTACAGTTTATTTGCACTTTAAGGCACACCGAACTGCGACGTACACGCACGTACTCCCGCCTTGGGTCTCGGTAGTCAACTAACTTCTAAACGTCCCGTGCGCGCGCGCATTCTCTTACCCCGCACGTCTCGTAACACCCTAACGACCCTTAGGGCGACAAGAGCGTATCGGGTTACGCCTACATACTATAATATATATTTGGAATCGGTAAAAAACGCTGATTCCGAAAATATATATATTGTTATATCACCAAAAAATGTCACTTATCCAAATAGCCTTGCACCCCTCGATGTGTCTACCTGGAAATCGCTGGGTCCTTATAGCTAGGGGTGATAATAAAAATGATTACTGGATTGAATTGTAATTGGATTACAGCGGGGATTCAACCCAGCGCTATATATGCTGTAAGCATCGTACTGTATGATTACTGTCCAATCGCGTTTCGCAGGCGCCGGGCTGCTACGTCGCCACGCCGACACGCCGGCAGCAACAGTGGGAGGCCTTTGACGGCAACGCAACTGTAAAATTAGTTGCCCATTCAATCGTACTGTGGAGGCTAGGAGCCGAGATGCTGTCGCTTACGTTTGCTTTGACGTTTTCACGTCAAACTGAATCCAATAAATGTATCGCATAGAATACTAAATCTGCATTACCTTGTTATACTTAGATCTATTGATTAGATATACATATATTGATTTACAATCCAGTCCAATTTGCATTTTGAGCTTCCTATGCGGGTAGCTCTAGATTCTAAGTCAAATTCATTGTATGTTTAAATATAACAAGAATGCTTTCGAACTAATCACGTTTAAAGTAGAAATCAATCCCTTAATCACTGCATCTGCCAAGTCATCGAATTTACGGTATATATTTTTTTTATACAGGCTCGTCAAAGTGACCATATTGCACCTGATGGAAAGCACAGTGAAGTCCAAGAACAGCAACTACCGCTAAGGGATGAAAATCCGTTGACAGCTGCCGACGCAATATCGGCCCACATCAGAGATGGGCAAAATGTAATCTGATTAATGATGAACGATTACAAAATGTAGTCGCAATTTTAATTTTCTTGCTCTGTAATCATGATTAAATCCATTTAAAAATATTAAGAAATGATAAATGTGTATACAATCTCGGATTCCGTAGTGTTTAAAATATAAATGAGCAAAATGCAGTCATATTAATGATAAAAAAACCTAAAATGTAATCGTTAATCATTTTTATTAATCTGATTACATTTTGCCCATCTATGGCCCATATGTACCACGAGGGAAGGTCCTAGGTATATGGACAACTGGATATGCACAAACGGTTCTTGTAATGCGACATGTCGAAGGGAGCCAATATGAGGGTCTTTACACTTGCATCCTTTGGTCCCGACTCAGTTCTGGCAATCGCCCTAACACCTTAAAATAACCAAATATTAGGTCCTTACATATGAAATTGGCGTTTTTCGTACTGGCCACTTTAATCACAAATTTCTCCTCTTTGGTAAGGAATTCCAAATTCAAATTTGTACAGCTATAGACTCATGTATTTGTGCTTCGATGATCGTCATTCATTTGTTTTTTTCTTCTGTTTTTTTCTGTTTGCGTCACTCATTTTACAAAATGGAAAACTTAAAATATCGCAATATTTACGAGTACGAGTTCCGCCGTGGCACTAGTGCTGCGGAAACAACTCGAAGGGTGAATGATGTGTATGGCGGTCGTGTTGCAAAAGAAAACACAGTTCGTTTTTGGTTCCAACGTTTTCGTTCTGGAAATTTCGACCTGCAGAACAAGCCCCGTGGACAGCCTGAGACTCAAGTTGATAATGAAGAGTTGGAGGCTATTGTGGAAGCGGATCCATCGCAAACCACGTCCGAGTTAGCTGCAGGCTGCGATGTTAGTGATAAAACTGTTTTAATTCACTTGAAGCAAATTGGGAAGATTAAAAAGCTTGAAAAGTGGGTACCTCACGAATTGACTGAAGCAAACCGGCAAACGCGCGTCGACTGGTGCGTTACATTACTAAACCGGCACAATAATGAAGGTATTTTAAACCGAATCATTACCTGTGATGAAAAATGGGTTCTTTACGATAATCGGAAGCGCTCAGCGCAATGGTTGGACCCTGGCCAGCCAGCCAAATCCTGCCCCAAGCGAAAATTAACCCCAAAAAAGTTACTTGTAAGCGTTTGGTGGACTAGTGCCGGTATTGTTCATTACAGTTTTCTCAAATCTGGCCAGACTATTACGGCTGATGTCTATTGTCAGCAATTGCAAACCATGATGGAAAAGCTAGCGGCTAAACAACCTAGGCTGGTCAATCGCTCCACGCCACTGCTGCTTCACGACAACGCTAGACCACACACTGCGCAACAGACGGCTACTAAATTAGAAGAGCTTCAATTGGAAAATCTAAGACATCCTCCGTACTCCCCGGACCTTGCTCCAACAGATTACCATTTTTTTCGAAATTTGGATAACTTCTTGCAAGGGAAAAAATTCAACTCCGATGGGGTAGTCCAAATCGCCTTCAAAGATTTTATTGATTCCCGTCCGACTGGTTTTTTTAGTAAAGGGATCAATGAACTACCTATGAGATGGCAAAAGTGCATAGAAAATAATGGTTCATACTTTGATTAATTAAATATATTATATTAAAAAATATTCGGCTTTTTGTTCCTCCCATACAAAACGCCAATTTCATATGTAAGGACCTAATATTTATTTTTTACAACGTATTTTAAATTAAAAGTGATGTATCAAGCTCCTGGAGTATTCTACATGACGAAGCGATATTACTGAGTGCGCAACGCCAGCGAACTGCGTTATTCAAATTTCGATTAAATAACCTTGGATTAGTGATCTTTGGGCAAGTTTATTACGTGCCTGATGATTCACTGGCCCAGTACGACTCGATTTCGTTCGCACGATTGCTTTTTACTTGTTATTTGTTCAAGTATCTGCCTAGTTTATATGAAATTAAGACATATGTAGAAGAATGATCTGGTATAAAATGTGCAGGGGACAAATTGAAGAACTAAAGGGAAAAAATCTCTCGGAACATGAACCCGACTCGCATTTGACCAGTTTTTAATTCTATGTTTATACAATCTCAAATTAATCTTTACAATCAAACCGTTCATCAATAATTCGACTGATAAGTGATGAAATTTTGCGTGTATTGCCCACAAAGGGCGCCCTAATAATTTATTGGCGGGTGGCCAAACTACTGCTTGAACAAATTAACATTGGCCCGGTCAAATTGAATTGAACATCGGAACTTGCGAAAAGGGGGCCGGGGGTTTTCAACGATTTATACATTAGCTTAACAATTTAGTTCAATGGGAGTCAGCTATTTTGAGAAACGATGTTGAATCGACACATAAAGTTGCAAAATATAAAGGACTCGCATACAAGCGCCAAAAGGGAAGCCAATAATTCTCAGATAGAACAAGAAATATACCGGGGCGGCCCTGGTGGCGAATGTGGTCGGAAAGGAATTGATAGTAAGAACCTAAAACTAGACTGAATGGTGCTTATTGGGAGAGGCTAATGTGCAACAGTGCAATTTACACCGTACATGAATATTTTATTTCCATAAAACTACCGCTAGATGGCGCTAATCGACACTTTGTAGAGGCACTCGCTTCAAAATCGCCAAGCAACGCGCATTAATTGTGTAACTGTGTAATTTGGATTGCTGCTTCGGATTCCCTTTTGTCTTGGTTTATTGTAATACTTTTTGAGAAGCATATGTGATTTGTGCTTATATGGTGCTATCGGCGTGAATACAAATTTGCTTGACTCGGAGTCATCGTCATGTCAAACGGACTTTTTCAAATTACTTTTCGGGCGCGTGGCAGTGCCACAGGTTTGCCGCATCAAAGCAGTTCTTATCCAGCTGACAGACATCACGAAAGCAAAGATAAACAAAATAATATATATATATTTTTGGTAATAATCATTCGCGTTTTTAGGGTCCGAATATAGCCTTACTGGCATCCATATATACAGTCAACTTATAATCTGGTAAAATCAGTGCAGCCCTTACCGGCGTGAAAGATGATGTGATGTAAAACATCGTTTGACACACGTGTATATTTTGATAATTGTAGACTCGGCTATCTTATGGTGTTCCTCTGTGGCACGCACATAATTTCATCTCGTCTGTAGTGATCAAGTCGATCAAGTTAGTATACTTTTATCATCTATTTTACTAAGCACCCCTCACTCTTATGACAGAAATCATTTCAAAGTTCAAACTCAATTTAATTTAAATCTCGTTTTAATATCGTTTAACTGGATAGTCTCACGAGGTACTAGCCAAGTCAGAATACCGCGACCGCAAGTCTCAAAGGATACCGAGTTACCGAACTACCGATAACGTTTTACCGGATTTCCTTACTATTGACGCCGATATATTGCTTCTCAAGTTGGCGTCTTGACACCATGTACGAAAGATTAGTACGGCACTTTATTATTACACCTTTTATTTTTTTGACTCATGTAACATAGAATTAACAATTATAAAGAAATCATACCGTAAGCCGCAACCATAGTATAAAATCCGTGATAGTGATTTGTTTTGGCTTGTCGCGTTTCGGGATCAGCTTGTGTATATCCAGTTACTCATATACCTTGAGACCTTCAGTCGTGGTATGTGTGCGCTGACATGACGACGGAGACTACTAATGGATTTTCATCCTGTAATAATGGCTGTCGTTTTTGGTCTACACTGCACTTACCATCAGGTGCACTGAAGTCATTATCGAGCCAGTGTAAAAAAAATGTATACACACGCTAAAAGTACAGTCAAGAGCTTTTTCATATTCTGACGTAGCACAGTGACTCAGCATCTGATAAAAAGTACAGTGTAATAAAAAAACCGACTATGGATATCGAGAAACAACCACCCACCGATAGTCACCGCGATCATGCCGGCCTACAAATGGGCTATGTGTTCTTCAATAGAACAATATGAAATTTCAGCTATCTGGAGAGAGTTGAGGTAGTAGAGTCATATGATTTTTACTAATTTATATGTCACTGATTTTAATAATTATTTACAAATTAGAATATAATAAGTTACAATAAACTATTACAGATTAATGAAAGGGTAGTATGAAGGTGTCGGTATCACTGTTCTAGCGCATCGAGCTAGGTAATCATTTGTGAAATACTCCCGCGCCGTCTTCTGGGGTCCGAGATGTTTGCTTTAGGAGGTTGTGCGACTAATTCCCTCTGCATTTAATTTTTTTATAGTTATTTACTTTAAAATTCCGCATTTTTCACGATGTTTGAATTTTTTAATTTAAAATAAGTTTCGAAAAGTTAACACACTGTTCTCTGTACACAGCGGTCTTTTGATTGTAAGTGAAATAGTTGAAATTGTAAGACCATCTTGAAACATATCTATATACTAGCGGTCGTGTATGTTCAGTTTATACAGCAATATATAATTTAATATCAGGGTTCCGTACTTCAAAAGCAAAAAAGGAACCGATATAAGATTATTTGGTTGCAAATCTGTCAGTCAACAACCTTTTTTTTATCAGAAACGCGTGTAGGTATAAAGTTGAAATTAATGTTAAATACTCAAGTCTCCAGTCCCCTAGAGTTGTCAAAAGCTAAAGGTTTGAGACAACGTAATGATACTGAGGAACTGTTGCAGGTATAGATGTGCTTGGGCTTTAATATTAACATTCTTTTGTAATTGTTATTCACTTTGTTTGTATAGTCTGTTGTTTGGTATGTAATGTTGTTTTTTGTATTGTTTTGAGTTATGATTGGTGCTACGCAGCAGTAAAAAAACTGTAACAAATTTGTGTGAAATATGCTGACATCCAAGATATAGGGTGTCCTAGTTTGGGTGTCAGCTGATTTTTAATGTGCTGCCTTGTAGTTGTTTGTCGAATAAATAATTTTATTATTATTTTTATATTTTTATTAACGTAATTAAAAAAATCAGTCTTCTAATTGAACGCAATTTATGACGCATATATGGAGTTAATGCACTTGTAAGGTTATTTTAAGTTCGATGCACTAGTGAGTGCAATGCACTGTGATATCTAGGTCACGCGAATTGTATAAAACGAGCACTAAATAAATAATAAAAAGAATTCAAGCTATGACTGCCTTTTGATTTACACACCTCCCACAAGCCGTAGTCCTCCACCACGACTGGCTGGCTGTTTGGGAGTCGAAGCTGCTCGCATCCGTAGGCTTTACCCTTGTTTCCCTACACGTGACTCCTGGGTGGTGCTAAACGAGCAGCAGCGACGTGGTAGGGCGCCGGTGCCCGTCTGGATCGCGACCACAGTGGATGGGTGTAAAGCCCGTTATAGTGACCAGTTTCAGCTTGTCGCGTTTCGGGATCAGCTTGTGCATATCCAGTAGCTCATATACCTAGAGACCTTCAGTCGTGGTATATGTGGGCCGACAATGTATTTTCATCCTCTGATAGTCGCTTTCGTTTTTGGACTACATTGTACTTACCATCAGGTACTCTGTAGTGACTATGTCGAGCCAGTGTAAAAAAAATAAGTATAGGACAAAAATCTGAACTTTTACAGACAAAAACTACCATGGTATTCATTGTATCCGTCTCCCAGGGCTAAGGGTATAGCTACGCCAACTTCCTTAGCAACCGGTGACGTCTTTCTTCCTGTAGAACTCATCTCTGCATTGAGAGAGGTGGTGTAAAGATCTACCTCTTGTTTCTCATTCGTACTAGAGCGGTGTGTGACAACACGTCATACACAGCTCAAGCCTGGATTTGAATGTCAAATTCCCTCAAACGCGCTGCCCGGCATCAATCCATTACGGCTTACTCCGCCGTCCTATACTGACGATAGCAAGCAGCTTTACCATAAAAACTTGTTTACAAGTTTGTATAGAACCCTCGGTGTGCGAGTCCAACTTTCACTGGACCTGATTTTTCTTTAAAGGTGCAGAATCCTAAAATATATATGTATACTCTATGATATAAAGATTATTTTTGAAGATGTCTCTTGAAAAGTCTCGTCATCGACATTTGGATTTAGATCGATCGATTAAGCCCCACTTCTCCACGGCTTATTGCTGTAACTTAGACCAGGCCCTTTTTTGCACTGGCGCAGCAAAGTTAGTAAAGTTAGCTTAATGGTAAGTACAGTGTAGTCCAAAAACCGTAGCAATTATCAAAGAGCTAAAATCCATTGATAATCTCCGTCATCATTTCGGACCCTTTATACCACAATTGAAGGTATATGAGTCACTGGATGTACACAAGCTTATTCGTGGCAGTCCAAAGCGAGTCACTAAGACGGTCTTTACACTTGTACACTGTAATCACGGCCTAGTTCGGTCAATCGCGATATCACCTCAGAAGTTATGCGTTTAAGTGCTTAAACACTTAATTCTAACGCAAGACAACATTTCTGGACATCTGTAAGCACACATCTCCTGGATAGTTAAAATTTAACAGCACAGTAACAGTCACCGTCGTTAAATTTAACGGTCAGCGTGGTACTCAAGGACGCTCTGGAGGCTTTAGTTTTACTAGTATTTTACGACTATTAGAGGCGACTATTTTAGTAGATTACTCTTCAAGTACACTGTTTGAGATGCCTGTATTATTTACTTTGGAGGTATGAAATGTACAGGACGATAATTGAGAATAAAACGCGCGAATAAAGGTGAAGCAATATGTTTTTTGTTTCATTTTCATTTTTACACAATTGAGGGAGGTTAGTGGTCAATACATTACAGAAAAATAATAAATAGTCGCATAAATATACCCGCAGTAATGTGCTGCGCCGTTTAAAGTCACTAGATCGCGCACTAGAAAAGTAAAACGACGTAACAAAAACGTAAAACTTATAATAAAAGTATATCATAAAGCTATATCCTTTTTAGGGTAAGCAGAGGTACATAAGAGGCTACAATGTGATCAGTAGCTCAGCTGATCACTGTCCAGTCTTCCAAATTCTTACTTAATATGGAAAAACCTAGATGTACATGGTGTGGTTCGAATTTACAACCATTCGCATTATTGCGCACGGATACCGGTTCCTTATCCACTAGGCCACCATGGGGACATAATAAAACTTATATGGATTGAAGTGTTTTTAGTGTTAACAATTCACAAAGCTGCACAAATATGATTAAATATACTCATTGTAACATAATTAGAATAAGTTTTATAAAACAATACATTTTAAGCGTTCGCGTTTTGTACACATAATAAATATTTTAATGGGACTGCGCGAATTAACTTACCCCCAACGTCGGGACATGTTATACGGGTCATGGTCACAAGTAGATTGAAACGACGCGGAGTTTTCGTCGTGCTCGGAAAGTTACTTCTTCTACCCTCTTTTGTTCTTGATAATTTGAATAGTCATGGCACACAACTCACAGTATCAGCATGTATACGAGGTTAAATGGGGCGGCGAGTGTGTGTCCACACGCCATCCCAATGAGAGGTAATGAGGGGGTAATTTACGACCCCCTCCCAGAGAAGATGCCTCCCTAAGGCCAATCGCTCGCCGGGCCCTCGGAAGTATCTGGATCCCCAGGTCCTGCGAAGGCGAAGAGTAGGCAGTGCTGACACCTCGGTGGTTTTAGTTGGTGCAGGTTCGACACACCGGGGGAGCCCTCACCACCTGACGGTCCGAAGGGATTTCGCCGGGTTAACAAAAAAAATGTATACGAGGTAACATAAAAGGAAGATCAAAATTATAAGTTTCACAGTTTTGTGACCCGCGATGTCGAAAAAATGGTTTCGAAAGTTGATAGATTTTGTCACTTATATCGGCCTCCCACTGGCACTGTATGAGACAATACAACACTAAAATGCTCGTGTAATATTTATCTGGCGCACAGTTAGTAGCGATTATCGGGACAGTTAAGGCAGATTTATCTTGACAATAAAAGTAAACAGCGGGTGCTTTCAACCGCGTGCCATTAGCAAGAGGGATTCCCTGTACCCATATGGCACAATTCATACGCTGAAGCTGTTTTTGGAAGGAAAGCTTAATTACCTTCTTGTTTGTGTGTTTATTTGCGTGGTATTGAGAAATTGGTTTTGAGATTATTATTATGTAGCAAATGCCAATTAGTGTTATGGTTTTTTTTACACTGGCTCGAAATAGTGATTACAGAGTACCTGATGGTAAGTACAGTGTAGTCCAAAAATGAAAGCAACTGTCAAAGGATGAAAATTACCATTTTCTTAAATTATTAATATACCACGACTTTAGGTCTCTAGGTATGAGTTACTGGATATACACAAGCTGATCCCGAAACGCAACAAGCCGAAACTGGTCACTATGACTGGCTTTACACCCATGTACTGTGGTCGCGATCTAGACGGGCACCGACGCCCTACCACGTCGCTGCTGCTCGTTTAACACCACCCAGGAGTCACGTGTAGGGAAACTAGGGTAAAGCCTACAGATATATTACTCAGCACTGACTAACAATACAACAAAGCCTGATTGGTGAGTTCAGGATTATTATGTACTTTTTAAAGTCGATTTAATTTATTTTATATAAGTCTTTTTATTTGTATAAATCGCTATGATATTTTGACTTGGCCCACAGTACGTATTAGTTGATGGGAGGGGTCAGAGTTTCGGCACGAATGTTTTCAACTGCGCCCTGAGAACTCCACTGTTTTGATTGTCAGCACAAATACAGGCTCCAACTTCGTTTATTTATAACTAAAAGTTTATTTATTTATAAATAAATTGATAAAGTTCAGATCATTTGTTATACAACGAAGAGGTTAAATGAGGTCAACAGATCTGTAGAGTTCTGTATCAATGGCCGAATAGAAGCTTTCAATGGATGAGACTGGTGCTCTCAGGCCACGGTAGTTTCATGAAATATATGTGTCGAAACCCTGGTAGAGAGCGTAAGAAAGAAAAAAAGAAAGAAAAAGTTTATTGAGCCAAAAGATAACAACACACAACAAACATATTTATATAAAAACAACAATGAATGAATACATAACATCACATCATGTATCCTGTGTGCTGCTACCCGTCTCAAAGAGCACTCAGCTCAGCGTGTGCTGGGCGACGCTGCACGCGCCATCCAGCGCTGATTTTCAGCCGACGCTCAGGGGAATCGATTGCGCGGACGTCACGGTGCTATTTAAATATTAGAACCAAATATACAAAAACATACCTTATAAGTTATAACGTACAACAAATAAGTATGACAATAAATACATAGAATACTTTTAAGTAGCATAGAAAAATGTAGAATACTAAATAAAATATAATAGAGATAGGGTAGATTGATAATAAAATACATTACATACATACAGGCTGTTCCGTAAAATATCAAGTCAAATTACAGAAATATCTAAAGTTACTTTTTCGTATTTAATTTGAGATTCAAGCAAATATTTTTTCAATTTATATATATATTTTTTATTTTTATTTATTTTTTTGCGTACTGCAGCATGTTTGGACTGTGACAACTGTCTTGAGGATACAGCACATCATGGCTTTGAGCAATGCCTGACCCGGGCCGACGAACGTACCGCTTTGAGTGGTGTTATTGGTAACGCAATCTCTCGCAGTCGCCAGTCATCAACGCTATAGTCGATATAGAGAAAGCATGGATGGCTTTGCTCGACTTTTGTGAGCGTGTAATTGGAAACAGGGAAGTTTATTTCATCATAAAGGCACTAGACACCGCGTCGGATACCGTCCATGTGCTAGAAGTTCCTTATATTCGCATGAAAAAATTCGCTTCTACATTCATCATGCGAACAGCTAAGGAGTGGAATATGCTTCCAGCGAGCATATTTTCACGATCTTATAAACTAGTAGTCCCTAAAAGAAGAGTGAATAGGTATTTATTGGGCGGATGCGGTCCGTTGTTGGACTCATCTTCACCTTCAGCCAGGTGTGATTGAGGTCAAGCGTAAAAATTAAAGCGCACGAAAGAGTCCGGGATATCCGACGCCGTAGAACCGGTCGTAGGCTGAAGGCTTTAGCGCGTGACTACCTGCGCGCTCTCCCGCCATAACCTAAGCTGGCCAGTGGCTCTTGAGGGGTCCCCTACTCAAGTAAGATAGAGACGGTGTGAGTATTCCCATACACAGCATAACACTAAGGACATGTTAGATTATTTTCGACTTTTTGAGGTGGTCAATCAAATCATCCGTGTGTTGGTACCGTGGCAGAGTGCGGGTCCGCTCCTACGGGCTGACGAAACACGACACAAGGAGTATCGAAGAGTTTTTTAATTGTAGGAGTCGCCGGGGAGTCTTATGTAGGATTTTATTCATTGCAAAAAAAGGCCATCAGATGTAGCCCGGCTCTGCTATACGAACAGTTTCCTGGAGAAAATCGGCTTAAAAAATATCAAACCCGCGCTAAAAATAACTCATTTGAACACACATATTTTAAACAGTTTTAAATCTATACTAATATTATAAAGCTGAAGAGTTTGTTTGTTTGTTTGAACGCGCTAATCTTAGGAACTACTGGGTCGAATTGAAAAATTATTTTTGTGTTGAATAGACTATTTATCGAGGAAGGCTATATAATATCACGATGCAACTATTAGAAGCGAAGAAATAATGGAAAATGTGAAAAAAAACGGGGAAAATTATTCATCCTTGAAGACTTCCATTGCGTGCGCTGCGAAAACGGTTTAAGATACCAAAAATATATGTATGAAAGAATTATTTCTCTTGAAAAGATCTTAAAAAATGTCCGCGACTGTATATGTCTATCTTTTAACATTAACTCACTATAGCCGTTTTTATGGTAATCGAATTTGGTCGAAATTGATGCATTATTTGTTATGAGTTGTATCAACGTAATAATATTAATCTTTTTCCAAATAAATGTGTTGTTGATTAAGAGTATTTAATTATGAACAGAATTGTCTTTGACATCTCTTAATTTCAATGAACATCTTAGAAGATATTACAATAACTTATATAGCAAAACAACGTTTGCCGGATCAGCTAGTCATCAATAAATTGAATATACCACCGGTTTAGAAAGCAGGATCTACCGAAAAGAGCCGGCATAAGGTATCTGTAGTGGTCACTCTTTTTAAAAGATTGTTTCTTGGACAAAAAGAATTAAAATTCTTTGTTAAATACAATATATGACATCTATGCGTTGTCATCAGCCAAATAATCGATTAGTGAATAGTAAACTTTATTTATCAATGATAGTTTTATTAAATTTCATTGTGGCTATATTACCCCAATGGTTAAGAGATCGATATCCACGTATGGCAATGCATTATGGCGTACATCAGCTTTTTTCCAGATTAAGTATAAATTTTGACATCAAGTGCTCACCGGTGAAGGAAAATATAAGCAAACCCGCATGATATGTGATAGTAATGTCATGTGTACTCGTGCAGTGAGCTCAGTGTAAATAGTAGATACAACCACTAAAGCAGCTCTGCTCGCCCCGAAACGGTTATAGCATGACGATATATAATTATATATGTTGAAAAAAAAGTAAATTTCTTATGCTCCAATTTATTCTAATAACAGTATTGAATATAGAACCCTTCAAATCTTACTCTAGAAGAGATAGCAGACAATTTCTGTGAACATTGTCATACAGAGTTACGCCGTTTTAAAAAACATCCCAAAGATAAGGAAAAAACATATTTAAGTAATATTAAGTTTATGACATCTGTGTAGGCGTATTTGTTTGTTCGTGTTTATATGTGGACATATGTCTATGACACTTCGATATAATCTCTAGAGCTGGGTATATACTCTGCTATTACCATCAGCAAGGATTTATGCGCGTTGACACAAAAATAGATCTCAGCCTAAAATCAACGCTGGGTGGTTCAGCTGGTCACATAGCATTTGCTGAGCTGACTTCCTATTGGCGTATTACAGTATTTATTTGTTATTTATTTTAATTAATCTATCCTTCAGTGTTGTCATGTTATGTGCTAAATAAATTATTTTTCTTTCTTTCTATTTAGTACGTCATTTCAAATATATCATGAAATCAAAGAAATTCTCTTTTATTATCCACAAACAGAAGTCTTCAACGACAACTTAGAGCAATAACATAAAAACATGACAAAACGTAGAAAAAACCCATAACAATGGAGTTTCCCGCGTTACATACTAAACCAAATCGTGTAGTATAAAGGAGCGGGCACAATACGTGACGATAAATGAAAATGGGAAGGAATTCAGTGCCTCTGGCGACAAAAGGCGAGTCGTAAAACAACTGGATTACGGGGTGGACATGCTCCCGGCTTGATGTGGAGCCACGAAACAGTCTGACTGGAATTTATAATTGACTTTTTTGTATCCGTCAAAATTCATATTAGGTCCTTACATATGAAATTGGCGTTTTTCGTACTGGCCACTTTAATCACAAATTTCTCCTCTTTGGTAAGGAATTCCAAATTCAAATTTGTACAGCTATAGACTCATGTATTTGTGCTTCGATGATCGTCATTCATTTGTTTTTTTCTTCTGTTTTTTTCTGTTTGCGTCACTCATTTTACAAAATGGAAAACTTAAAATATCGCATTATTTACGAGTACGAGTTCCGCCGTGGCACTAGTGCTGCGGAAACAACTCGAAGGGTGAATGATGTGTATGGCGGTCGTGTTGCAAAAGAAAACACAGTTCGTTTTTGGTTTCAACGTTTTCGTTCTGGAAATTTCGACCTGCAGAACAAGCCCCGTGGACGGCCTGAGACTCAAGTTGATAATGAAGAGTTAAAGGCTATTGTGGAAGCGGATCCATCGCAAACCACGTCCGAGTTAGCTGCAGGCTGCGATGTTAGTGATAAAACTGTTTTAATTCACTTGAAGCAAATTGGGAAGATTAAAAAGCTTGAAAGGTGGGTACCTCACGAATTGACTGAAGCAAACCGGCAAACGCGCGTCGACTGCTGCGTTACATTACTAAACCGGCACAATAATGAAGGTATTTTAAACCGAATCATTACCTGTGATGAAAAATGGGTTCTTTACGATAATCGGAAGCGCTCAGCGCAATGGTTGGATCCTGGCCAGCCAGCCAAATCCTGCCCCAAGCGAAAATTAACCCCAAAAAAGTTACTTGTAAGCGTTTGGTGGACTAGTCCCGGTATTGTTCATTACAGTTTTCTCAAATCTGGCCAGACTATTACGGCTGATGTCTATTGTCAGCAATTGCAAACCATGATGGAAAAGCTAGCGGCTAAACAACCTCGGCTGGTCAATCGCTCCACGCCACTGCTGCTTCACCACAACGCTAGACCACACACTGCGCAACAGACGGCTACTAAATTAGAAGAGCTTCAATTGGAAAGTCTAAGACATCCTCCGTACTCCCCGGACCTTGCTCCAACAGATTACCATTTTTTTGAAATTTGGATAATTTCTTGTAAGGGAAAAAATTCAACTCCGATGGGGCAGTCCAAATCGCCTTCAAAGATTTTATTGATTCCCGTCCGACTGTTTTTTTTAGTAAAGGGATCAATGAACTACCTATGAGATGGCAAAAGTGCATAGAAAATAATGGTTCATACTTTGATTAATTAAATATATTATATTAAAAAATATTCGACTTTTTGTTCCTCCCATACAAAACGCCAATTTCATATGTAAGGACCTAATATTTTTGTGCCTGTGACTCATATTAATTGAAGACTAGCTGTGCCCGCGATTGTGCTCGCAGAAGTAGTACACGCGGCCCGCGTCACGTTTTATACAAGCGTAGTTCCGACAAGTGTACGCACGCACAAATTAAGTTTAACTTTATTTTATATTATTCATAATATAGACACTAGCTCAACTGATATTGGAATAATGCAAATCTCTAAAATTTTTCTTATTTTATTTAGTTAATACAAACTTTCAATCATCATTGTATTATAGACTAAATTTAACGTTAATTAAAGTTTATGACCGGTGGTCGTGGGTGTGTTGGTAGAAAGATACGGATTTTGGCGTTTTACTGTTTATTTGCACTTTAAGGCACACTGAACTGCGACGCACATGCACGTAGGTACTCTAGCCTTGGATCTCGGTAGTCGACTGCTTTTGCTAGAGCATCCCGTGCGCACGCGCACCCCTTACCCCGCGCATCTCGTAACACCCTAACGACCCTTAGGGCGTTTTAACGCAAGCACGTATCGGGCGACGTCTACATGCTATAAGTTTTAGTCAAATGAATTGATCAGTAATTTTATACAATTGTTGTATAATAAATTATCGGCGTGATTTTTTGAACTGAGATAACTTTTTTATTTATGAACTGATTAAAATACAAATAATATTAAATGTTAAAAGCAACTTTCCGTGATATATTAGTGAAAGCAGCTTTTAAATCGATTCTGCCGTTTCTAAGATTAGCGGTAACAAATGCGTACAGATTTGTGTATCGGATATACATCAATATAATATGTATGTGATTTATCAGAAAGAATTTTGTTCTTTGTTTCAAATATGTTTGAAATGAAATAAAATGTATTTATGTCGCCATAATTTACAAAAAACTAAGAATTTAAATACAGTAACACAAACAATATACAGAAACGAAAGAAAATACAAAAATATACAAACATGGTGAAAATGGGCCCTCCATCAGTTTAAAGCCACAGAGGAAGTCTGCAGCGCTGGTTTTCGTGAAGGGGCCCGATCGTGTTACATCTTATAAGATTTATCAATAAAAATAGAATAACATATAGCTTGAATAATAAATACAAAAGAAATACGAATGATACTAAAATAAACTATTACATACAATGAACAAATCGACTACAAAATGTATTAGTGATACTATAGTAAGAATACCCAAATATACCTAAAACAAGAGCAACAATATATGAAATAAACTACTTGTAACTGATAAATTATAAAACAAACATTATTTTAATTATATTAGTTTAGTGCTTTAACGAAAAACTTGCGCCTTAGTATAATGCAATATCTTATTTTATATAAATTAATTTAAAAACATGTATATTGTGAATATATTTAGTATTTCTATGCTTTATATCCTATAGTTACTTATAAGTTCTTATTCCATTAAATTCATTTAAAAAATCCAACTAAAAATCCAACGAAAAATATTATTGACGTTAACAAGAATTATAAATAGAATTATTAGAATTAATTAGTGTCATCCATATTTGGGTGTCGTGGCGACGAACGTGTTAAAGTGAGTGCCTACAGCGTCTATAATCGTGATTATCTTATTAATATATCACCTAATTACTGATTTAAGAAATCGCCGATTTCGTAGCCATAACCTAATTCCCTAAAACTTGCAACAAGCGCCTCACTCCGCGGTGGCTATTGTCGGAACTATAAAACCGGCAAGTCTAATAAAACCGCTCGTGAAATGGGTCCCTACGCGTGTGCATACATCACTAATGATATATTACATTCATTGACAGTTCAGTGTGTCACCTTCGGTGTTAAAAGGGCACGGAGGAGCGATGGAAAGCGTTTATGAAACTGTTTCTATATGAGGGTATATGAAAAGTTTTTCATAGTTTACCGAGCTCGTTACGTGGTATTAGGGTGCTTATGATTTTGTATTATAGTGGATATTTGATATTTAACTTTCACGCTTTGTACTTATTTTTATAAACACTTCAATGGGTCTAATACACGTAGCTATAAAGCAGTTTGCGGACACACAAGGACACGATACCGTATCACACTCTAAGGCTGTAATTTATAGACGCTTCTTTGACTTTGCTTAGAATACATTCTCGACTTTGACAAAAATGAAGTTTTTAGTCGTGTCTTAAGCATTTGCAGCGCGTTAAACTAAGCACAGTCTCAAGTCGTCAAAATCGATGACGCTACCAACACAACAATACGCCATTATGTTACCAGATCGACGGAAAATTGATACTTTTCAGTTCTGCTTTATTTGATGACGATGATTTATTTATACTTTTATATTCATTTATTTAATTTCCTAATAAATCTTGGATTCAATTTATATTTTTAGATAAAGTTATCAAATGTATATGATTTTATAATTCATTTAAACTATTTTTAGGGGAATTCTTCTCCAGAGTTGGTAACATTAGATAGTTCGTCTTGTGCTTATTCATAATTACGTAGTGAAATGCGTTTCGTTTTCGTTAACTCGTGTGAAAAATTTGTAAAATTATATTGTTTTGAGCATTAAATAATCGGATTTATACAGTGACCTTAATTAAATGTCAATAGAATGTCTTTACGTACTTTTGCTCAGGGTATACTTAATTAAAAAGATTTTTATTACAGATTTCAAGAAATAAATGTGAAGATAATCTGTTTATTTATTTATTTATAAGTACACTTACACAGTCTTTTTTTTTATAGCCCGAGGGAAATCCCTAACGGACCTCAAGGGGCGGTGAGGGCTGCTCCCCGGTGTGTCGGACTTGCAGCGACTAAAACCCCCGGGGTGTTCCTTCTTCCCGTCTGACCGAGGCCAGAGGTACAGTCTCGTCCTCTTCTCCGACCCTCGGCATCGTCTGACCTTTCGTAAGGCTGCATCTCTGCGCTGCGAGGAGTGGTGTAAGGAGCCACCCCTCGCACACCTCAATATCTTGGAGCGGTGTGCGGAAACACATCACACACCGCTCTCGCCTGGATAAGTTGGGCGGCACTCTCCCTCAAGCGCACCGCCCACGCGTCTTATCCGTGATCCGTAACCGTGACTTGACTGATTAGCTTCGCTTCGAAAATCTTTAAAAGATAAAATATTAATTTGTACCAACGCTGTGGTAACTCAAAATAATGATGGTCACCCTATTCGTTGCAAAATATTTGATAGGGTGAAGTTTTTATGGTCTAAAGCGGGATAATTACGCGGTCTATTGTTTTCTATGGGCGCTCAGGAGGGTGGAATGTTTTATGGTCAATGAAAAGTTTGGAAAGTCCTCCAGCGAACTGGAACTCGCGACTGTCAAGTGAATCTTGAGTACTTCCAATTGTTTAAGTACTATATCAGGCTTTTAATGGACCAAGTTCTAGTTATGCAATGTTTTTTATACTGAATCGCTTTAAACAGGATGTCAGGCCATTTGGTTGTGCCTACCTACGCCTGCAGCTGACTTCAACAATAGGTTCTAATTACTCCGTCGAAGCCTTAAGCTTTTATCAGCGTTTCTTCTCAAGGTAGTCGCTTCACTGAATACTAGTAGATCAGTGTTAGGTTTCACTCCCTGGCCGCCCGCCCCAGTCGAGGTCTATTCCCACAGGGTTGACCTTGCGTTGTTACTCAACCCATAAATTCGCTGGTTGAGCACCCTAAGTGCCTTCCACACCTGGTGAAGTTGCAATTGCGTTTCACGGCCAACAGAATAATGTCCTGTCGAAAAAAAAAATGTTATATGTATATACGACAGATGAGATTTAATTGAAGGGTATATACAAAATTTTTAACGTTTGAACTCACGAAAAATCGGGAATCTGTTCACATTCGTCGATACCAATTCGCAATGAGTGCCATGATTATTTATCAAGAAGACTTTTAAGTATTTAATAGTTAGGTATTTTCATTCGGTATTTTCGATAATCCGGCTGGTTTTATTAATGATGATGATGTCCTAGTCGAATTCGGCCACGGCGACTGTTTCAACACCGATTAAGAAAATCGAGATCCAGTTTACGGAAACAGACAATTGCGCAGGAGATATTTAAGTGCATAGCTGGACGCGCAGCCAGAAAAGCACTCTCTCGTCCGAGCTCCCTCGGGCCCGATGGAATGGAGAACCAGTACGATCGGGAGGGAGCAAGATGCAGGTTTAGTCGAGTTTTCCTTCTCTGAACACCTGGTTGAATTGCGCTGTTAAAAAGATACCTTAGTCGCTTTTTACGACACCTCGGCAAGAAGAGGAGGGTGCTATTCTATTCTGCCGGCAGCCACCACGGCACATTCATTAATAATTATTAATGAAAGCCCCTATTAAAGCATTACAAATTGTAATCAATACATATTCCGTTTAAAAACTGATCGCTTAGTGCACAAATTAAAATACAAAGTTTTTGAATAATGAATGGCGTTTTTAATGTCACAGTCATCATACAAAAGGGACGCGACGCGAGCTAGAGATGACCTTCTCGATGAATTGTCATGACGGATTGATATTGATATTTGTAAAATCTCAATAACATATTAACGTCACAGGACCGCAAATTAACTTAAACGTGTTTAATGTTAATATTCAAATTAATATTACGGCTTCATGTAATTAAATATAGCTAGAACCTGTTTCCATACGCAATTATTATTGATTCAAAATCAACATTACAGCCTCCGTATGCGCTTAATTACTTGACTTCGTTACTTAGTGTTGATAATTTGATTTATTTGTAACTAATTAATAACGATTTGTAAATTTTGATGTTAAATTACGTTACATTAGTTAATTTCGGTGCGTGATAGGGTTTCTCTAAACACAAAGTCTTTTATTGGTGGTAGGGAGATTTTCCGAACTGGGTCGTGATCACAGTACACAAGCGTTAAGATAATCATAGTCATTACCTGCTGAGTTTCCATCATGGTATACAGGTGACCCGTAAGTCAACGTCCAAAGCTAAAGGGCTGATAGAGGAATGACAGCTCTATACCTTACTGTAAATATAATTTTCCAATTCCTGCGCGTTTAGGAGGTACTTGGAAAATTATTTTCTTTTTCTTTTCTGAATATTAGCAATGTTTTCGGATGTAAATTGTCTGTTACTATGTTTTAAGATATTTTACAAATATAAGAAAATTGTTTTCATCATTGAAATCACTGTATTCGTTAGGTTATAAGAAATATTTGTAGCTATTATCGCTAATTCTAAAAATTTGATAAGTTCATACGGCAATATTTAAAAAAAACGTACGGCATTTCGTGTGCCCCTTATTTAAAAAATTGAAGCAATCAATTTAGTTTCTAATATGGTACAACATATTGTATTTTATCTTCCTTTTAAAGTTCTATTTCATTTATGATCCTTATTTTTAAGGGCATACATAGAAAAGCCGCACACGGATACCGGTCTCTATGGATGCACATGGAATAGTCTAATTATAAATAATAATATATTAATAATTAAATGTAATTCCTCTTAGGTACATTACTGACAAAAACATACAAATAAACCGGATAGTTTGGCTTTATCGACTAGTTGGTACGTCACTAATTTATATACTTTGTCTAGACCTTTAAAATATGAATTATTTTTTCATTGCAAAATAGCGTAACGGGTTGTCCATAGTAGTAATAAAAAAATTCAGTGCTGTCAAAGAAGGTTTATCGACCGTCTTTTCGGTTGGAACCAGTCGAGCACACGGCTGTCCGGGTAAGCAGGCGGCGAGTGTCGAGACACGGACGTGGAGCTACGAACATGTAATATGGACTTGCCAATTCTTTTTTTATTTTATTAATGAATGTAACTGATAGCATGACTCCGATATGGTAACATCATAGGGACTCACACATCGATTGTATCACTACCCTGTTTCAATAAGCACTTCTTATGTACACTTACTGTAGTCAGCGCGGAAGTGCTAGGCACCGCCTGAAGTATGCGGGCGTTGAGACAAGGGACAAGGCACACACCAGACATTTTATAACACATGAATCTCCGGATAACGATGATAAAACTGTTTTAATAATAGGTAAATTATTATGTTATATTTTTCTATATCCCGGATAAACAAAAACAAAAAATACAAAAAAAACTTCGTTAAATTTTATTATTTATTATACAAAACAGTTTTATAAACAAATTAACATTTGCCAATAAAAATATTTTTTTCATTATCACCGTTATAGTACAAAATTAATACATATCTTCTTCTTCATATTAGATATGTCTTTAATTTCCATATCTTCCTCTGAATCTGACTCGTTTTCCAGGTTAAAACTGTAAGCAGCTTACGAACACTTGGATTTTGTTTATCAGTCTTTTACCAGTTGCTCAATGGAGAGTGTTCTCAAGAGCTACATTTTCTAATTCTTTCAGCCCCATTTCATTATAAAACTACTAGACCCTGTATCGTATGATGATGATGTCCTGGCCGGTTTCGGCCACGGCGACTGTTTCAACACCGGTTAAGAAATTCGAGGTCCAGTTTTCAGAAACAGTCAATTGCGCAGGAGATATTTAAGTACATAACTAGACGTGCAGTCAGAAAAGCGTCCGAGCTCCCTCAGGCCCGATGGAAAGGAGAACCAGTACGATCGGGAGGGAGCGGGATGCAGGTTTGGTCGAGTTTTCCTTCTCTGAATACCTGGTTGAATTGCGGTGTTCAAGAGATACCTTAGTCGCCTTTTACGACACCTCAGCAAGAAGAGGGAGGTGCTATTCTATTCTGCCGGCAGCCACCACGACTTCGTTCGGCACGGCTGTATCGTATATCATTCATATGTGGTGGACATTCCTTATATGTGCACGAAAAGATTCGCTTCCACATTGGCCATGCGAACAGCTAAGGAGTGGAATATGCCTCCAGCGACCGTATTTCCGCGATCTTATGACCTGGCACCTTTTGAGAGAACAGTGAATTTGCATGTGTTGCGCTGATGCGGTTAATTTTCGGACTTATTTCCACCTTCTTCCGGATGTGACTGAGGTTCAAATGCCCGCCTGTAAAATAAAAAAAAATTAAGATTGATTTCCAGAAAAAGAATTGATATTTTATTAATTTATTATCAGGCAGAATAACAATTAATAAGTGCTGGATATTATTTTATTTTAATTTCTACTTTAAATTAATTGATACGCAATATGGGTGACACTGAAAATGGTAATAAAGAGCAGAGGTTCACAAATAAGAACTTATGAATGCCCCATAACTATTTTTTTACTTTTCCCTTTGTGATTGAGAAAATATTAAAAAAAAAATATTATTATTTTTCTCTCCGATCTATTTTCACCTCCACGGTGATTCGTAGCTCCGAGGCCAACACAGACGGGATAGGTGCGGGAGCCCAGACACGGTGACTGACCTGCCTCAGATATACATTAGGCTAAGGAGACTTTGACTTCGGCGAGCCTAGACTGTTAGATACATAAACCTTTATTAAAATGTTTATTATGTCTGCTGATGACGAAGGAAGGGAAGTTTCAGAGGTTACCTACCGCAGGTACAAAATTTGATTTCGAACATGATCTTTTTGGCATAGCGACCAGTAGCTTTCTATTCCCGTTTATTTATTTTTTTTTGTTTTTCATGGATAAATGTAACTTGTTGCTATGGTTGCCTAGTAGATAAGGGGTCAGTGTCTATGTAAGCATCATGTAGAGTCCCAGGTTCGTATCCCGATACGTACCTCTAAATTTATCCAGGTTAGTTACAGATTTAAACAACACATGCTCACCGACGTAGGAAAACAACGTGAGGAAACCCGCATGGCATGTAACAGGAATGTCATGTGTACTAGTGCTGTGAGAACGGCGATCAGCTGCGCTACTGGTCACGTTGAGCACGAAATATAAGCGCGAATTGGATACAGCCACTAATGTGTCACTGTCCACCCCGAAAGGGATATAGCGTGACGATATTATTATTAGAAGGAAGTAGAAAGAACGGTATAATTATTATTTGATGCTTGCCAAGTGAAATTGACACTACAAAAGGTACAAGTCACTGTAAAAAAAATGGAATTTCACGCCGAGAAACATCCGTTTTGGCTCGATTTCTCTCGCCCTTGAGTTAACATTTGTGAATTTTCTCTTTACATTCTACGCTAAAATATACCGCATTTCCCAGTAATAGGGTTGACTTGACTTCACGTAACGCTATCCAGGAAAGGATCCTTTGCCTTGAGATGACACATTCGACTTTATGTGACAATGATTTGCGTTTTGCATGGTTTAATAACACGAAATAATTCGAGGCCGTGCAGAAATGCAAACTGTTTGTATAAGTTATGGAAAGTAAGGTTAATCTTTCGACACAATTCAAAACATTTCCAAATTATGAACTTATAATAAATATCGTTTCATTATTGAAAATTAAAATAAGTTTTTGAAATTTATTTTAATGTATTACCTATAAAAACACTATAACAAAAAATTGGTAAGAGGTCGTACGTATAATCAAGAGATACACCTTTATGTCAATAAACTTATATATGTTTTGTACCTTAAGGTAAATCAAACATAAAACTAGAATTAATGACCTTTTATTGGGTCAGAACAAAGTTAAACGAAACAACAAAATATTTTCGTACAAGCGATATAATTTGGCGCTTACATCCAAATACATTTTAAATTCTATGTGTTATTATACCGCGCCTGATAGTAAGCAGGATGTAGTCCAAAAAACAATTACAGGTATCAACAGTACAGACAAAAAATTGATAGCCACAAGGACAATGTCGGCTTGCACAAATATATCTTCACAGCTCGGGCCGAATATCATAGCACGGTGGGTTACGCTCGCCAGAAGACGATTTCAAAGCTCAACGATTCAGGAAAAGTAGGAGTTAGAGAACTTCTTAGTCCTAGCCGGGATGTGAGATACCGTATAGCTGTGAAACCGCAAACCCGCACGCGTGGATCTTTTATGGAAGGAAAACAACTAAATGTCGAAAATAAAAATTTCGTAAATTTACTACGTCAATATTTATGTAATAATAGTTATAAATCGTGTTGCTATATCTCTTTCAGGATAAGCAGATATAGATTATTGGTTCTATTTACTTCCGGACAGCAGACTTGAGGGAGTCTGCTGAACGGATGAGAGGGAGGCGGTGCACGGTGTCCGGCGCACCGCCTGGGATAGAGGTTTTTGGAGGGGTGGGCTTTACTCCTTCCCCTCCCAGAGAGGTAGCCTCAACAAGGCTTCTTGTTCTTTGGGCGTCTGGATGAATTTGGCTTCCCAGGCCCAGGTGGAGCAATCAGAGGGATACCCCGGGGGTTTATAGTCAATAGGAGTCTGACACACCGGGGTCGCTGCCCTCACAGCGTCCTTGATGGTCCAATGCAGGATTTTCCCCCGGGATAAAAAAATTGGCTGTATCTACTTACGAGGTACTTTTTAGTAGTAGTGCGACCCAGGTAATGAACTGAGTCGTGACCACAGTACGCAAGTGTAAAGTCTGTCACAGTGACTCGCATCAGCCTGTTTCCGTATCAGTTTATGTATATCCCGGTGTTCATACACCTAGCCGTGATGGCTGCCGGCAGAATAGAATAGCACCCCCCTCTTCTTGCCGCGGTGTCGTAAAAGGCGACTAAGGTATCTTTTTAACATCGCAATTCAACCAGGTGCTCAGAGAAGGGAAACTCGACCAAACCTGCATCCTGCTCCCTCCCGATCGTACTGGTTCTCCATTTCATCGGGCCCGAGGGAGCTCGGACGAGAGAGTGCTTTTCTGGCTGCGCGTCCAGTTATGCACTTAAATATCTCCTGCGCAATTGACGGTTTCCGTAAACTGGACCTCGAATTTCTTAATCGGCGTTGAAACAGTCGCCGTGGCCGAAACCGGCTAGGACATCATCATCATCACCTAGGGACCTTTCGTTGTGGTACATTTGGGCTAATATAGTGATGGTGATAACCAACGGATTTTCGTTCCTTAGCGGTCATGTTGTTATACGGAACCTTGACGTAAGCTACACTGAACCCAACGCCATGCCCTAATTACGAAACTGCGCATATATTTTCAGTTTTTCACATTAACAAACGCTTTGTTACCGTATGAATCATATTTATATCAGTACGCATTAATATTCATACAATTTTATTGTTAAGTAATGCCCTTCATAAAATAATTCTGTTTTGTAAGAATTGATTGCATTTATTGTTATTAGCCAGTTTTGTCCCACTGCAGGGCAAAGTTCTCCTTTCTCTACCTCCACTATAGTTGTGGAATTCATGCGAAAGGGTTTGGTTATATAACCCAGCACATAATGTCCAATGCGGGTTGGCGGGTCTGCACCATGTGCAGAAAAGGTGCATGCAGCAGTAATTCGGCATACTGTGTATTCCTTAGCTGGCTTATACGACACCTCAGTATGATGAAGAGGGAGACACTGTTCTATTCTACTAGTAAACCATAATAAAAGGTCATTGATTAAGAAAGCTTACTATGGTGTTTGGCTGATGAGAATCCGTGGAATTGATCAAAATCAAAATGGAATTTGGGAGTCGAAGCTGCTCGCGTCCGTAGGCTTTACCCTAGTTTCCCTTCGGCTTGTCGCGTTTCGGGATCAGCTTGTGTATATCCAGTAGCTCATATACCTAGAGACCTTCAGTCGTGGTATATGTGGGTCGACATGACGATGTAGACTATCAATGGATTTTAATCTCTTGATAGTCGCTTTCGTTTTTGGACTACACTGTACTTACCATCAGGTACTCTGTAGTCACTATGTCGAGCCAGTGTAAAAAAAAATCCTTTCTTAGCGGATGCCTACGTCATAACATCTACCTGCATGCCAAATTTCAGCCCGATCCGTCCAGTGGTTTGGGCTGTGCGTTGATAGATCACTATGTCAGTCAGTCAGCCGCCTTTGAGTTATATATATTTAGATTGGTACTGGCAATTTCGGCGATCAGCTATGCCACTGGTCACGTTGTTCACGACTCATTAACGCAAAGTGGATATAGCCACTAATGTATCCCTGCTGACCCCGCAAGGGATATCACGTGATGATACATTTTATTTAATGTTATTAAATACAAAGTTTCTCCATGAGACTCTTTAAGAAAAGTGTGAAAAATGCTCTTTTAAGTCAGCAACGCAATGATGATACTTCTTGTTTTGCAGTTGTTAATTGATGACAATAACCGCTTACAATCAAGTGGGCTGTTAGCCTGTTTGCCTTCCATTCATATAAAAACGTAGCGTTGCCTAATTATTGGCCTACTAGTTTATCACTTTTTATAAGGCTCGCTATTTGGTGATAATTCGTAAGTGAATTTCTTGTCTAAAGTATGGTACGCTTAATGACTTAAGATCAGAGATGGGCAAAATGTAATCAGATTAATGATTAACGATTACAAAATGAAGTCGTAATTTTAATTTTCTTGCTCTGTAATCATGATTAAATCCATTTAAAACATTAAGAAATGATAAATGTGTATACAATCTGGGATTTTGTAGTGTTTAAAACATAGATGAGCAAAATGCAGTCATATTAATGGTAAAAAACGTAAAATGTAATCGTTATTCATTTTTATTAATCTGATTACGTTTTGCCCATCTATGCATTATTTGCATTCATTTGTTCAAATAAACGATATAAACTGACAAATAAAATGGAAATATTCATAAATAATTCAATAAAGGTACCCTAATTTGTCTGTCCGTCTGTCTGGAAGACAATAACGCGTTAATCGCACGTTGTAATTAGCAACTGAGTCACTCGCTACCCTTTGTTCCATCGTATTATTTATGACAGTAGTTAGTTATTATGAACATTTTGTTACCAAAATGGCTTTTCATATCATAATTATGACTCTCTTATGCTTTTTTAACGGTTTCTTTAAATTATTGACTCCTTAATAGTTATTGATCATTATTGCAACAACAGATTATTTAATGCATTGTTAACACTCAACGGATAACACTGCTGTTAAAAACGCTAAAGTAATAATAATATATTAGGGTGTTTAAAAAAAAAATCCTCGGAACCACGCTCAAAAGTTTCGTTTTAATGCCAAAATAGGCCTCTGAAAATATGAGCCCTTAATATTAATATTTAGGTAATCCGCATCGCACTTTTCGATTTCCCATACAAATAACACAAAACAAAAGTTTTTTTTTCTTTTGATTTCTATAACTAATGAACGATATATCGTATTGCAATACCCATAGTATTCGACAAATCGTTGATTTTACTGTCAAGCGCAAAAACACGTTAACGGCAATACGCAATTTGTCAGACTGTCCTTTCTCAACTAGCGTATGTTGTCAGCGCAATGACATATATCGTTGGTAGTCTTGAAAGCTTTATAAGAAATGGCACTTCCGCTGTGGCACAATATAGGATATCCAACTTTTGTTGATGGAATGTGTCCAGAATAAAAAATAAAGAGAAAGCTTAAGGAGCACCCTAAACATCAACCTTTTTGGACTTAGGCATTTATCAAAGCTATTTAAGTAATCCCAGCAGTCGAGAAGCTCGCAAAATTTATAAATTTATTTACAACAGTTTAGTGGAACCTTAAGGATTCTCTATCTTCTATATTGTGCCTATAACACTTAGTGTAATGTTTATATTTCTATTTTTTATATCTACATTAATGATGTAGCACGATAGACTGCATACGGCATGACTGCATACGGCAGTAAAAAGCCCTTTAAATACTTTGTTTAAAAAAAAAGAGATGGCGCTAGTTTTCATTGTTTTTGAGCTATTAATTAGAATTTTGAACTTTTAGGTCTAAGCAATAATCAACAAGAGATTTATATTCCACAACAAACAATGACTGTTGTTTCAATATTCAACGTATAAAACCCTTTAATTTACAACTTTAGTGTAAATAACATAGATATAGGTATAGATAGAAGTGGCACACTCCGTGCTATGATACGTTCACGAAACTCCTAAAGCGAATATCAAGCGAGGCAAGTCCATCAAGTAAAACTCTTAGGAGAGAAACCAAGTTTCGAGAACTTGCGAATTCATTTGTCTGTCTGGGAGTTTCGGCACAACGTACCCGACACACGGCTGGCAAGTTTAACAAACGATATTTGATAAATCATTACATTAAAACTTTAAAATCTCCCCGAGTGAATTATGTATCTATTTGTATCCTTTTCATTGAGACCATTCCAGACAGCTTAAACACGATACTTCTGCTGTAAATTGTTGAAGAGTTGAGTATTCTGTTCCTTCTAGATGATGCCGCAGCATCAGATCCAGGTTATTGTATTTTTGTGATAGCATTGAAAACACAGGATACAAAATTTCTAATCAAATCAACCAATAGAAATCGTTTACATACCTCCAACAAATAGAAAAGAGATGATTATCTTCAACAGCGGATCAGATTTTCTTAAATTATATGTAATAATACTCTCAATCAAATCACCATTGAAACAAAATAAACGAAATCAAAAGCGGATCATCCATTTAGGAGCTACGATGACACAGATAGAGATACAAATGTACAGAGCCACAGATACACATCCATTTAACCTTATAAGATGGTCTTTTTATGTTAAGGGTTAAAAAACTATTTACAAAAAAGGCTTATTAAATTGTGTATAGTAAAGAAAGAAAGAAAACATTAAATCGACAGCAGACAAAACCATAGATGGGCAAAATGTAATCAGATTAATAAAAATGATTAACGATTACATTTTACGTTTTTTATCATTAATATGAATGCAGTTTGCTCATTTATTTTTTAATCACTACAAAATCCCAGATTGTATACACATTTATCATTTCTTAATGTTTTAAATGGATTTAATCATGATTACAGAGCAAGAAAATTAAAATTACGACTAAATATTTTAATCGTTCATCATTAATCGAATTACATTTTGCCCATCTCTGGCCACAACCAAGGTAATGGATATTATGGTGGATGCCTCTATCATTTGTGGGAGGCTTGTGAATCAGAAGGTACTTTTAGCGTGAACTCTCTCCATTAATGATTTGGCGCTCGTTTTATATAATTCACGTGATCTAGATATCGAAGTGCATAGTACTCACTAGCACATGGAACTTCAAATAACCTTACAAATGCATTGACTTCATGATATAATAAAAATAAATGATATAAAAAAGAAGGAGAAATAACATAATATGAAAACTCTAGACCACCGCCAATAAGGATCATGTCTCAGCTTCGGCATTACATTAAGGATTATAATAGCATATTAAATTTAACATATTGCTGCAGGATCGTGAGTAATCAGTAGGATACTTAACTTTTCATGAATTTACTGCTGATATGTCGTGTTTGAGCTCATTTTTTTTACACTGGCTGGACATAGTGACTATAGAGTACCTGATGGTGAGTACAGTGTAGTCCAAAAACGAAAGCGACTATCAAAGGATGAAAATCTATTGATAATCTACAGAGGTATGTCGGCTCACATATACCACGACTGAAGGTCTCTAGGCATATGAGCTACTGGATATACACAAGCTGAAACTGGCCACAATGACGGGCTTTACACCCATGCACTGTGGTCGCGATCCAGATGGGCACCGACGCCCTGCCACCTCGCTGCTGCTCGTTTAGCACTACCCAGGAGTCACGTGTAGGGAAACTAGGGTAAAGCCTACGGACGCGAGCAGCTTCGACTCCCAAAACTGCTTCGGCTCATTGAATTGACCACAACAAATAGGTTATATAAAGATAGTTCAAGTCTGGAGGGTATTTAAATTTTTTTAATTTAATATTTCTTACGAGTATTATATGCTTCAATAATTCTCCCAACAAGCTCGATGCGTATGCTATCCGTGTGTCACACAGACGGGTGTGAGTGACCCGACGCGCGACGGGTCTATTCTACACTAGGCGTTCACCCCGGCGCTGCCCAGACGACCTGTTACACCTCACTAGCGCCGCTTGCTGTTTACTCAGCCTGTTGTGCGCTCGATGCCTCATTATGTTGCATTATGTTTGTGTTATGTATTGCAATATGTTATAAAATAATAACAATATACGTTTGAATAATAATAGACAGGAAATACAAACTACTTACTGAGTTCAAGTCCTTAACTTCATCGGTTAAAGCTCCCTCAGCACGGTAATGTGATATTCCGATTAAGTTAAGTATGTATCTCACCAGTGACGTGCATAGGATATTTGGACAAAGTAGGCAGAATTTGCTTAATTAATTTGAATTAATTGAATTAGATGGTATGAATATAGAAGAGATATGAATATAAAGGGTTCCTTTTTTGTTTATCTTCAAGCAATTTATTTCAGATTTATTTATCGCAGGGGCAATGCTTTCATGCATCTATGGAATGATCGCTACTGTATCTCATTATAAATTATAATGTATGTAGAAGAAGCATTCTTAGTGCCATTGAGTAATAAGTTTTTTAATATGATTAAAGATTTTTTTAAATTATAATATCGGCTGTAAGCGAAGGGTACAAAAGGTAACACATCATTTGAAAAAATAAGTAGTTAATGTTAAAGTTTTTGCCATGATTATTATTTAAAATGACGACTATAAATAGTATTGAAGAGCAAAGCGTAGGTTTGCCTCGATCAGAAATACTAATTGAGGCACAAAATGTAAGGCAAATCATATTTCCACCACACTGGAAGAATTATACTTTCAATAGTTCGTTCAATAATTAAAAGATAATATCATAACATAAAACTACTTTTTTTCTCACAAATGTGATGAAAAATATCGTATAACATACGTGGGCATTTTATAACGTAGCAATTTTTTTTAAATTTTTTATAGACGAACGCTTGACCTCAATCACACCTGGTGGAAGGTGAAGATGAGTTCGATGATGAACCGCGTCCGCCCAGCAAATGCCTAATCACTCTTCTCTTAAAGACTCCCAGGTCATAAGATCGCGGAAATATGGCCGCTGGTAGCATATTCCACTCCTTAGCCGTTCGCATGATGAATGTAGAAGCGAATCTTCTCGTGCGGATATAAGGAACATCCACCACATACGGATGGTATCCGACACGATGTCTAGTGGTTTTGTGGTGGAATGGGGCTGGTGGAATCAAAGAATGTAGTTCTTGAGAATACTCTCCACCGTGCCACCGATAAAAGACCGAGAGGCAGGCAACTCTACGTCGATGCTCGATTCTCTGCATTGTAATTAGTATTATAATGTACTATTTATTATGACTTAGACAATATGAATACATGTTTAATGTTATATTCGTATCGTTTGATGCCTAAGACAATAAAGTATATAGGAATTAAAAAATGGAGACTGAATGTATAATAAACTCAATTATAGCGTCGTATAAAGCATAATAATAATATTATATCCAGTAAACTGAAATAGCTCTTCGGAGAGCGGTTTGTGTGGATATAGAGAAAATGGAACGGGCAAGATCTGCTTGGTTTATTATTGATGTCCGACCGGAACTTTTATTTTAGCCAACGAATGATGAGTTGTGAGTTTTAGTAACCTTTACATTGATTATCTTCTTTGTATATATAAAATTCTCGAGTCACAATGTTAGTTACCTTACTCCTCCGAAACGGCTTTACCGATTTTTACCAAATTTTACATGCATATTCAGTAGGTCTGAGAATCGGCTACTATCTATTTTTCATACCCCTAAGTGATAAGGGTTGGCCATCCTTAATATTGTTTTTAGTTTCTCTACTAGAAATTACCTAGAAATAACTTATGTGGCAAAACAACGTTTGCCGGGTTAGCTGGTATGTAATATAAACACGTAATCTAAAAGTTTTAAAAACAATTATCTCTTACTATGTGTTCCATGAGAAAGTTGACTGTCCCGTACCGAGGGAAAGAGAAAACCATGCTTGCTGTTTCCATGTGCGATCGAATCTGAGCTGAAGAAATCTGTAGACGAATGAAAGTCACAGAAGTAGCCCAGTAGATAAGCAAGTTGATGTGGCAGCTTGTAGAGAGATGGCCGATAGAGCAGTAAAGCTCTCGAGTGGAGACCAGGTACTGGCAAGTACAGAGCATTAGGAAATGCTTATGTCCAACAGTGGGCTACTTACGGCTGATATGGTCATAATAAAAATTAATCAGGTGTGGATCTAGGGCGAAGGTACGCCAGGGCCCACATTCGAGGCTTCTAGTTCCATAGGCGGTAGACGAGCACCTCAGACAACGTACTTACTAAATAATATATCTAAAAAAGTGGGCAAAACTCTGCATAAAAAATTGGCTGAAAAGTACAACCTTTTGCTTTTAACGATTTAAAAGCTTACTCAAAATTCTCATAAGGTATCGTTACAACGTATTTTCGTAAATATTACGCGTAACATTTTTACAAAGTTGTTGACCAAAAACTCTCAAGAAATTGTTATGTAAACATTTTTTATCAGAATTATCCATATAATTGAGAAACAAATGTAAAAGGACTGGCGGAGAGAGGAGGAGGGTGGTCTGTCAGACAGCAGTATTAGCCACGCCTTGAAAATTTACAAGATTCGAGGCTTTGTTTAGTTTATGGTAGTAGAAACTAGTGGGGTGTCTCATTTAGTGTAACTGCATCTATGACGTTTAATTTTACGAGATAAATAAACGGACAAGAGTTTCCGTATTTAACGCATGCATTTCAAGGTTGCACTGACGCATCCCGCATCTGCACGTTTTCATGAATACCCTACATGTAAACAGAAATACTTCCTCAACCGCCAATATATCTTCGCAAATGCGACTTATTTCAACGCTTTTATAGCGAAATGTGTCAAAAGTAACAGCTCGCTGAAAAGTGTCTACAATTGACAATTATCATGATCTTTAGCCCACTTTAGTCCACTTCTGTAGGTTTTTTCTTTATTTTTAAAGGGACTTTTGTTCTTTTGAACATGTCAGCCCCATCATATCTTAACCTAAAAATACAAAATAAAAATTAAAACTAAAAAAAAAAGAATTATAATCTATTTGTACATGTCCCACAACATTCTAGGGGCATCAGAGGTTGGTTTCGCTAGAATGCTGTGAAACATGGCTACTTCTGTACGTGGGCTTCAAGCTTTAAGGCCCTGGGTACAAGCTCTTTTAAGCCCCTCGTTAGTATTTTTAATATTCCGTTATTTCTGATTGATGTCAAAAACGATCCAAGCCACGTACATTCCACCCAACGCCATCAGAAAAATCACCAATTCCTCACAACAGTCTACCATTCATATATATTCTTACTGGCTAGATAACAAAAACAACATAGTCCAGAAGATCACAACAACGAAAAATCAGTAAAATTCCGATGAACGCAACAGAGAAATTGTCCACCCGCGCACCAATCTTTGTGAACAATTCAGACATTACTAAGCATTTTGAAGATATTTCCTCATTAAGCATTCTTTATCTTGTTCCACTCTCTCCCTTCCATAATAAAACCACGTACGCGGGCTTACGGAGTCACCGCTATACGGTTACGGTACTCACATCTCGGTTAGTTTTGGGATTCGAAGCTGCTCGCGTCCGTAGGCTTTACCCTAGTTTCCTACACGTGACTCCTGAGTGGTGCTAAACGAGCAGCAGCGAGGTGGCAGGGCGTCGGTGCCTGTCTGGATCGCGACCACAGTACATGGGTGTAAAGACCGTCATAGTGACCAGTTCCGGCTTGTCGCGTTTCGGGATCAGCTTGTGTATATCCAGTAGCTCATATACCTAGAGACCTTCAGTCGTGGTATATGTGGGTCGACATGGCGATGTAGACTATCAATGGATTATCATCCTTTGATTGTCGCTTTCGTTTTTGCACTACACTGTACTTACCATCAGGTACTCTGTAGTCACTATGTCGAGCCAGGGTAAAAAAAGGACTAAGAAGTTCTCTAACTCTTACTTTTGCCGAGTCGCTGAGCTGTTCGATGATCTTCCGGCGAGTGTGTTTCCACCGTCCTTTTTTTTTTTCGGCATGTCCTACGTTGTTGGCCTGGGAAAGACCTTCACAACAAAATCGGGCTTGGTAGGCGAACGCAGAAGGGGCTCAGCCAGCGAAATTTATGGGTTGGGCGGCTGCACAAGGGCACCCCTGTGGGTACGGACCTCCACTTGGGCGCCACCGTCCTATTCTAGGTCCTTTAAAAGAACCTTGGAGATATTTATGCAGATCGGTATGATCACGGCGGCTATCGATAATTTACAGTAGCTGTGGTGCCCTGGTGGATTATTTTTATAGATTTTATAATATAGATATAACTAGCTGTCCCGGCAGACCTTGTTCTGCCCTATTTCTCTAAAACAAAGTGACATTGTTTTTTTAATGTTAATAGCTTCCCCGTCAGATTTTATTCTGCCAAAACCTATTGGCCTGTCGGCCGTTTTTTGAAAATTGTTTGAAGGGACCTGGCCTTAATGCTATATGTATAAAAATTGACAAATATTGACATTAATATTTATACGTCACTCAATTGTTTTGCTTTCCCGGAACCCGTAAGCTTTACGGTATGGTGTTAAAGTTCAAATTGATTTTTAAATATTATTACGAAATTTTTGTATGAGAATATAGAAAACTGTTAATTTTGGACTATTACAGGGAATTTTTAAAATTTTTCTCTCCGTAATAACCTTCCCCAGACTTCAACAAATACAACAAAAAGAAATCAGCCAAATCGGTTCAGCCGTTCTCGAGTTTCGCGCTTATCAACACATTTAGCGATTCATTTTTATATTATAGATTCAAATCCCGACATGCACTTCTAGATTTTTCCAGATTAAATACTAAGGCCCCACATGTACATCGGTAAAGGAATCTCGAGGAAGCCCGCATGGCATTTAATAGAAATGTCATGTGTACCAGTGCTGTGAGAACGGTGATCAGCTACGCTACTGGTCACGTTGGGCACGACATATAAATGCCAGTGACGTGCATAGGGTATTTGGATAGGGTAGGCAGATTCTAATAATTAATGTAAATATTAGATAGTGATAATCAATATAATATTACTTTCATTGGGAAGATAGATGCCGTGAAATTATAATATATATGAATATAATGGGTTCCTTTTTTTGTTTAAATTAAAGCAATTTTTCCAGACTTATTTATCGTAAGGGCATGCAATGCTTTCATGCATCTATGGAATGAACGCTACTGATAAATGCAAAGTGGATACAGCTTCTAATGTATCTCTGCTCACCTCGAAAGGAATGTAGCGTGATGATATATAAAATTTAAAGCGAAAGGACATCTCGCAATATTAATTATGCATGCGACACAGAAAATATAATTATTACAATATGTCGACGCACGCGGAAGAGTGAAGCGTCTACCCACGCAGTCCTTTGTGGGCAATTAGATGGTTCATTGTGCAGTTTTAAAATTTTTTTTACATGTTTTAATATTACGCAGCGATTTTACATAGAATCGAATCGAAGTAAAAGCCGAGGCCGACCGTGAATTACGTTCAAATAATTAAGTTCAAACAAAGAGAGCTCAGTTAGAGAGTTATCTCAAAAGTACGCGAAATCGACAAGAGAGCATAAAGTGATTAATAATTATGAAAGTGAAAAACGTTTGGGTGATTAGAGAGAAGTGACGTTCTATTCTCTCTGTCAACCTCAATAGGGATTCGGCGTGATGTTAGACAGATAGATTTTACATATTTGGAGACACGATAATACCTCGTGAAGTCGAAATACGGCTATGTACTTTTATAATAAACACTGATAGAGTTTAGTGTTGCCGTGTTCTTTCGGATAAGAGACCGATATCCATGCGCGACAAATTCTCCGTAGGTTCTACGCCGGCCGGGTAGCTTTGGATTTTTTCAGGTTAAGCACGGATTTAGGCTTCACGTGCTCATCGGTGTAGGAAAGAATCGTGAGGAAATCTGTATGTCATCTAATAGACATGTGAAAACGGTGATCAGTTGCGTTGTAGGTCACATTTGGTCACATATAAGCTCAAAGTGGATACAACCACTGGATGTATCTCTGCCCACCCGGATAGAGATATAGCGTACGAATATACTATTATTACGTTTCATGTAGTCATTAAAAAACGTGTAATTTGTACTGAGTAAATATAAAACGAGTTTTTCATTACATCCCCGATACACCTCTCTTAGCAAACAGCTTGAATGTGTTAGGCCAGAGTTTCCCAAACTTTTTGTGCCGTAGCCCCCTTGCCATGTTTTTCCGTGTTGGGTAGACCCCCTACTTACCTGATATTGATTTCCTGTAAATTTCTAACTGTAGTGAACTTTAGTGTTAAAAACTTAAAGCTATTTGGCCCAAAGTGTGTTCCCGCACCGTGTGACGTGTCAATTTAAAGCAGCCATTCCCCCTCCCCGTCTTCCCCTTCAGTCCCTGTCCTTCGTGTTTCTATGCCATGGCGCTAGAGATAGTCTGAGCGACTATTCACTGGCGCTAACACATATATAATAAATTGTTTACTTCATAGGTACTTTTATAAATAATGTATATGTTTTGATATTATAAGATAGTATGATGTAAGTAAATAGGTACTATCAGTGTATGTGTTGAGATCCACTATTGTGGACCCCCATTTTCATTTCATGGACCCCCAAATTATTTTTCGCTGACGTAGACCCCTTGCAGGTTGTCATAGACCCCTGGGGGTCGATATAGACCACTTTGGGAATCACTGTGTTAGGCCTTTGAAAATTAGTTTCGAATCTACTCTCTCCGTTCCTTTGTGCTCTCTTTGAACAATCTACAGGCAATTATTCAGAAATTAGTTCTCACTGGAGCACAGTCAGATAGGTTTTTATTTACTTATCGTCAGGCCTGCTGCTGACTGCTGATAAGTCCCCGTATCTTGCTATTTCGCTTTTTTTATTATCACTTTTTGTGATTGGGATAGTATTTGTCCAGGATATTTTTTAATTGGTTCAAATTCTGGGTGTCGAAGCTGCTCGCGTTCGTAGGCTTTTCACTAGTTTCCCTACACGTGACTCCTGGGTGATGCTAAGGGAGCAGCAGCGAGGTGGTAGGGCGCCGGTGCCCGTCTGGATCGCGACCACAGTACATGGGTGTAAAGCCCGTCATAGTGACCAGTTTCGGCTTGTCGCGTTTCGGGATCAGCTTGTGTATATCCAGTAGCTCATATACCTAGAGACCTTCAGTCGTGGTATATGTGGGCCGACATGACGATGTAGACTATCAATGGATTTTCATCCTTTGATAGTCGCTTTCGTTTTTGGACTACACTGTACTTACCATCAGGTACTCTGTAGTCAGTATGGCGAACCAGTGTAAAAAAAATCCAAGAAACCACCACGATCTCTACAGTCTTTGGATGTTGAAATCTTCAAGGTTTTAATGCGCCTTTCGGGTCGGACAGGGTTCTGAGAATACACCGGCTTAAATTTTGTAAACTTTTGTGTGTCTCGAGGAAACAAATGAATTCAAGATAAATCGACTAGTTCTAAAAAATGGAATTGAATAGCAAATAACTTTCGATCTATTTCCGTGAAAGTATACAATAATAATGAAGTCTATTTATATAGCTTACGTCAGTCAAAAAAAATTGCAATGCGTTTGAATATAAAATGATTTTTGCCGTATAAACTACAGTGCAAACTCTATATAACGACTCTCAAGGGACTGTGCATATTTTGACGTTATAGAGAGTTGTCGTTAAATGGAGAGAAGAAAAATCTGTATTAGAAAAAGAAGAAGTTCGAAACTATTACTTGCCATGTTTACAGTTTGAAAGTTTGTGAGTAACTAAGAATATGATAACGTATAGATAATCCATGACTCCTAATAACAACAGTCAACACGTGCAAGCAATCCTAATTTATAAACAAAAGAACGGATTTCTTATAAAGTTCGGTATGTGTAATGCTGACAGTCGAGTTTATTACGGGCTAGGATAGTAAACCGACAAAAGAACGTACACAGCTGCGCAGTTTTTACTAATTTTGGCAACTTAAAAAGTCACCTTAGCTTAAAAAGTACTTTATATTATTAAATTGCTGTCGTTATTGAGAGTGCGTGTAATGCTATATAGAGTGTATCATTGTATAGGAAACAAGCTACACCAACCAAAGCCGAGTGATATCGACGCTTTAGGGAGTTTGTCGTTAAATCGAGTGACGTTATATGGAATTTACACTGTATTTCAAAAATATTTATATATTTTTTTATTTAAATAATTTAAACGGTTTTTGTGATTCATGTATCTCTCCTCACCCTAAAAAGGTGTAGGCCACCTTTTTTATTTACACCTTTTTTATATTTTGAATTATATGTACTTTTTTAATAATTTATAAAGATATCAATATGTCAAGAAAAGAAGGGAATAGAATTTGTGACGTTGAACGGTGCGCTATAGTTATTAAGAAAAACTGTTATAATTTTAATATTGTTAATATATTTATATTAACGTCTAAAGTTTTTCTAATTACAATTCCTGTGCTGTAAACTCCACCTCTACAAAGGCTGCTGCAATTCGATATATTATTTAGTGAAATTAATATAAAAAAAATATAATCACGCTATAGCTCTTATGGTGTAAGCAGAGTTACATTAGTGATTGCATCCACTTCGCGCTTATATGGGAGTCGCACTTGCTCGCTGTTTTCACAACACTAGTACATATGATATTATATTAGATGCCCTAAGGGTTACCTTAGAATGTTTTCCTTTTTTTATGATTTACAGGCGCACTCTTGGCCTCAATCCTGGTGGAAGATGAAGATGAGTGTCACGATAGACCGCGTCCTGCGAATAAATGTAGATTCACTCTTCTTTTACAGGCTCCTAAGTTATAAAATTGTGGAAATATGGTCGCTGGCAGCATATTCCACTCCTTAGCTGTTCGCATGATGAATGTAGAAGCGAATCTCTTCGTGTGGATCTTTTCTGTCACCGGTAAACATGTGCTACCTAAATCCGTACTGAAATCTGAAAAAACTCACATGTTCGTACCTGGATTTGAACCCAGGGCGGTGGTTTAGTGAAATTGTTATGAGTATATTATATTAGTAAAATCCTTGCAGTATTATGGAATTTATCTATTTCATTTGATCTTCATTGCATGTGATGCCAAGTACTAAAGAGAGTTCAAGCTGTATCTCTGGTTCACAACGAGTCCTGAGCGCGGAATTATAGACGATGTTCAGTATGTCCTGATCGAGTGTGTCCAGAACGCTAATGTAAGGAAGGATGTTATGTGTGAATTGAAATTAAATAGATTGGATGTTGGTATGTTCCATAGCATTTTGGCGGTGCTCACTAAAGCAACTGCCGAATTGCTATGGAAACTGTATGAAAGGTGAGGTATTAAAGGTTTTATTTATATATATTAGGCTACGATGGGGCTGATATGATTAAGTTAAAAGCCCCTAATAAAAAAAATAAAAATAAAAAAAAATATCTGTGTTTCAAGATATTGCTACGATGTCTTAATTTATACAACATTAAAGATCGATTTTCGTGAATTTCATTTTTACAAAGTTGTTTAGGAGAGTGACAGATAGAAAGTAGTTATTGTCCCGCAGCGAAAACTTTTCAGATTCGTGACTGATACATAATAGAGTGAAAATAAAAACAATTCGTCCCAAATACTCTATAGAAATCGTGTCATATAAATTGACTTTTGATTTCGTAAGGCCCAGATATTGCCTCAATCTCCAATTATGTATTTATGAGTTGTTTACAATTTCAATATCCAATCTTTTTTTTAGGTCATTGTGAAAGCGGAATTTCAATGTGATTTATGCGTATTCCTGGATTTTTGAAGGGTAGGCGAAAGTTGTTTGTATTTCATTGAATTTTTGTACATATCCAATACATATGAAATATATTATTAAGCTTCAAAGTTTGTCAAAGAATTAATTTAATAAAATAATTATGATAATAATACATCGACAAACTATATCCACCTATATACTAGGCACCACATGCTCACGGGCGCAGGAAGATACCCTGAGGAAACCCGCATAGCCTCTAAGAGATGTCATGTGTACTCGTTGATGAACAAAATGTAAACCTCTGTGAATTTAGCAGCCGACTTACCAAAAAAATGTTTTTGATATTGCCTTGAAAAACGATTACATTTTGCGTTTTTCATCATTAATATGACTGCATTTTGCTCATCTATGTTTTAAATACTACGGAATCCTCAACTGCATTTTTTTTTGTAACCCGGGGGAAATCCCTGACGGACCTCAGAGGGCGATGAGGGTCGCCCCCTGTTGTGTCAGACTTGCACCGACTAAAACCCCCGGGGTGTTCCTTCTCTCCGTCTAGCCGGGACCGGAGGCACACCAGCGTCCACTTCTCCGGCCCGCGACGACGTCTGGCCTTTTCGGTAGGCCTCACCTCTGTGTTTACGAGAGGGTGATGTAAAGGGCCGCCCATCGCTCTCCTCATAAGTAGTCTTGGAGCGGTGTGCGGGAACACGTCACACACCGCTGTCGCCGAGATAAGTTGCGCGCCGCCCAGGCGTCTTTCCAGTTACGGAGGAAGGCCTGCGGCAAAGGCCCTCCTCCTTCGTCCTATTCTACGTGGGCGACGGATCGGGTTGTCGGGGCGGGCTATTGCCTCCCTGACCCTCTCCGCCGCCTCTTTCGCCTCCATAACACTCTCACAATATGTAACGACCGCCTGCCATGCTCTGTCACTGCCGGCGCTCGCTTGCGCTATGGTCACCACCCACCACCCTGATCCTCAACTGCATACCCATTCATGTTTTCTCAATGTTTTGCAGGGATTTAATCATGATTACAGAGCAACAAAATTAAAATTACGACATTTTGTAATCGTTAATCATTAATTAGATTACATTTCGCCCATCTTTGTGTGGATTAGTGTTATGAGGACGGCTATTAGCTGCGCTACTGATGACGTTCTGGCTGATACAAAAGCGCAAAGTAGATATAGCCGCTAATGTATCTCAACCAGTAGCGTTCATTCCATAGACGCGTGAAAGCATTGCATGCCCTTACGATAAATAAGTCTGGAATAAATTGCTTAAAGTTAAACAAAGAAAGGAACCACTTATATTCATATCTATTCTATATTCACGCCATCTATCTTTCCTATAAGAGCTATATAATATTTACTACCACAATATATTACACAAATAAATAATGGAAGTTTTGCCTACCCTGTCTAAATACCCTATGCACGTCACTGATCTCAAATCACCCCGAAACAAATTTAAAATAGATTTAATTTGTTGATACAAGGCGTACTTAAAACGGGAAATGTTATCAGCGCTTCCGCAGACAATATCGCAGGGGAAAATTTGTAGATATAGAAATTACACATACAATCTTATCGACAACAAAATGTATTAAAATCGCCTGATTTTGTCATTCATACAGTTTAATGATTCATCCAATTCACGAGCATTTCTAATTAATTAACATCCAAACATTTATTGCAGAAAGAAACATTAAAATAAAAAGCGTTCGATATACACGGCTCGATGTGTGTCGTGTCGAGACGTTTTTTCCTTTTTCGCTTTGGTTTTAACGCCATAGTGCAACGGCGGCTTGGTAGTTCAATTGTAGTGAAGCTGCCTAAGACCTTGAAGCTCTTGGGTTTAAATCCTGGTATAGATAAAGTGTACTGTGATGAGCACATTTATTTTTGAGTCATTAAATGAAACTTACAAATATTATTAAAATCATGTGCATCAGTGCTGTGAGAACGGCAAACAGCTGCGTTACTGGTCACATTGGGCATGACATATAAGCGCAAGTGGACCTTCAGAGGGCGGTGAGGGCCACCCCCCGGTGTGTCGGGCTTGCACCGACTAAAACTTCTCCCGCCTGCCGAGTGCCAAGGGCAAGGCTGAGCCATCTTCCTCGGCACCCGGCTCTGCTTACCATGTTAGAGACATATATTATTATTATTATTAAAAATTATGTATTTATTGTAAATACCTTAGCGGGTCTTATGCGTGAATTAATTTACTTTTAATTATGCCTCTATATTTCGACTTGGTTATACTGGTCGTGGTCACGAACAGACTGGCTTGCCGCGGAGTCTTCGTCGCGGGTGGAAAGTTACTTGCTCTACCCTCTTTTGTTTTTGATAATTTGAAGTCACAACACTCAAAGACTATGGACCTGTGTAACCACGTCGATAGTAAGTCAATTTATACATAAGACCCGTTAAAGTATAATATTTCGTCATAAAGTGTACTACACGCGAAAGTTTAAAAAGTTTTTTAAATAACCTTGGAATACTTGTTGTTCATATTAAGATTTACGACTCTGGCTAAAAGTCCTTTTGAGTCCGTCATTAATCATTTTTAACATTCAGTGGTTTTTGATTAACGTCAAACTAACAACGCAAGCGACGTGCGCTCCATCCCACGCAATTAGAAATATCACCGATTCCCCGCAGCACTTTGCCATCCGGGCACCTTGTTGTCCAAACCAAACACCAACATGATGATCAACATACCACCATGATGTCCAGAATACCACAGTGACAAATCAGCAAATCAGCGATGAACGTCACAGAGGGCAACCACTCGCGTTCAAAGCGTTGACGTAAATCAACTTGGACTACTGTATATTAATTGTACTGTGGCAATATAAACAGCTAGTGAAAGGCAAGGAAAGGAACGCAATATTGCAATACATGTCCTGTTGATTTGCGTAAATTATTATCACTGAGAGTGGCTCTACATGTTTTTTGATTAGGAGATATGGTCGCTAAATAAATTACAATTTTTTTTTTGTTTATTCAATTAATACAGAAAATATATTCCTTAGTAATAAATACGGTAATGTTAATATTTTCTCATTCAATTAAAAATAACTGCGCTAAATAAATTACAAATAATAAAATTTATTATTAATTTAATTAAAATGATTAGTAAAGTTAATTTTGATACTCGCTTATTTATCTATACTAATATTATAAAGCTGAAGAGTTTGTTTGTTTGTTTGTTTGTTTGAACGCGCTAATCTCGGGAACTACTGGTTCGAATTGAAAAATTCTTTTTGTGTTGAATAGACCATTTATCGAGGAAGGCTTTAGGCTATATAACATCACGATGCAACTATTAGGAGCGAAGAAATAATGGAAAATGTGAAAAAAAAACGGGGATAATTATTCATCCTTGAGGGCTTCCATTGCGTGCGCTGCGAAAACGGATCAAGATACTAAAAATATATGTATCAGAGAATTATTCCTCTTAAAATGATCTAAAAAAATGTCCGCAACAGTATATGTTTATCTTTTAAGATTAAGTCACTAGAACCGTTTTTATGGTAAACAAATTTGGTCGAAATTAATGCATTATTTGTTAAGAGTTGTATCAACGTAATAATATTAATCAACAACACATTTATTTGGATAAAGATTAAGAGTATTTAATTGTGAACAAAATTGTCTTTGACATCACTTAATTTCAATGAACATCTTAGAAGATATTACAAATCCTTATATAGCAAAACAACGTGTGCCGGATCAGCTAGTTAATAATATATCGTCACGCTATATCCTCCCCGGAGGTCAGCATGCATACATTAGTGCATGTATCTACTTTGCGCCTATAATAATGTCATGCCCAACGTGACCAGTAGCGCAGCTGATCGCCGTTCTCACAGCACTAGTACACGTGACATTTCTATTAGATGCCGTGCCATGCCGTGGAAGCCGTGTGGTTGCCGGTAGAATAGAATAGCACCCGCCTCTTCTTGCTGAGGTGTCGTAAAAGGCGACTAAGGTATCTCTTTAACACCGCAATTCAACCAGGTATTCAGAGAAGGTAAACTCGACCAAACCTGCATCCTGCTCCCTCCCGATCGTACTGGTTCTCCATTCCATCGGGCCTGAGGGAGCTCGGACGAGAGAGTGCTTTTCTGGCAGCGCTTCCAGTTATGCACTTAAATATCTCCTGCGCAATTGACTGTTTCCGTAAACTGGACCTCGAATTTCTTAACCGGTGTTGAAACAGTCGCCGTGGCCGAAACCGGCTAGGACATCATCATCATCAGATGCCGTGCTGGTTTCAGCGCGATGTTAACCTTCACCGGTGAGTATGTGATGCCAAAACCCGTACCATATATATCTGGTAAATTGCAAATATACGTGCCGGGATTCGAAAGTACGTCACCAATCCCTTATCCACTATGCCATCGCACACATAACATCATAGACGGGCAAAATGTAATCAGATTAATGAAAAACAATTACGATTACATTTAGCGTTTTTTATCATCAATATCACAGCATTTTGCTCATCTATGTTTTAAACACTACGGAATCCATAATTGCATACATATTTATGACTCCTGAATGTTTTGAAAGGATTTAATCATGATTACAGAGAAACAAAATTAAAATAACGTCTACATTTTGTAATCTTTAATCATTAATCAGATTATATTTTGCCCACCTCTGCATAACATGTATAAATTTAAAAAGTTTTATTTAGTTAATAATGAAACTACATTTTTTAATAAAAAATTTAGTTATGTTAATTTTCGTATTCTTTTTTCAATTATAAATATATTAATTTTTAGTCTGAAGTGCTTTTAATACGTTCGTCGTTCAGCGCGATTTGTTTGTGTTTCTTACGGGACCTAAATCCGCATAAACAAGCGATATGACGGAATATAAATAATGTAACTCGAATATTATGGTAATATTGTGATATTATCACAACTCAACTGTGTTTAGAGTGTTTTAAATAAAAGCATACGAAATTGTATAATATAATATGTTACACGATATAAAATAATAAAAAGTGTTGTGAAATATAAGCGGAAAATATATAGTTATTGATCTGATCACCCCGAAAGAAATATAGTTGTGATGATACATTATTAACACCTCGGAATCGTGTTAAAAAATTAGTCACGAGTCTACGTCATGTATGTAACTTCAAAACGCATGTTATCAAGCTTTGTAATCCTTTTGCGTAGTATCCCTTTGTTCAAACTGCGTTTTTCCGCGAATAAAATGACAAAGTAAGATGAAACAAACCCGCCTAATTACGCGCGGAAACATACGGCTACATTTCCCATGCGTCAACGTGGTTGTAAGTTGGCAGTTTTAAATAATAAGCACAACTAAAACTACAAGAACAGCAATAAAACCATAGTAAAATTAAATTAAGAACACAAACATTGGGCTCAGTGGTGAACCTGGGTAGAGGCCTCTGTCCAACAGTGGATGGATAGGGGTTGATGATAATAGAACAGTTTTGTTATCCGTTTATCAGTCTGTTAAGACGGTTTTTCTTAGGAACGCGCAGAAGTGTCATCTTAAAATTAATAAGAATACTCAGTTCCTTGAAAGGCTGTTTGTACGGACCCCTATATGCAAGAATTTAATTCGTATCTGGCCAGTTTTTATAATTTGTTCTTATGTAAAATTTTGTAAGTTCGTTGAGTAATGGTTTTACTTAGAAAATGCTAGATGCAAAACGTTAAAGACAAGTTTTCAAGAAATCTTTTTTCTTTGTCGTTACAATATATTTTAAGGTGGTAGGGCAAATGTCCGACCTGAGTCGTGATCATACTAGATAAGTATATAGACCAGCATAGTGACTCGCTCTTGGGCCTGTTTTCTTCCGGGATCCAGTTGTCCATATACCTAGTATATGAGGGCCAACATAGCGATGGCAACTTCCAACGGATTTTCGTCCCTTGGCGGTCGTTACCGTTCTTAGACTAGGCTTTACTTTCCATTAGGTGTTATGCAGTCACTTTTAGAAGCCAGTATAAAAAAATCTGATAAGGCCGCGAATACTCCGTTTGCCACAAACAACTAGTTTAAATAAATATATTTAGGATGCAGAAGTAGGAATCTTTAAAAAGAAATATAAAGTATACAAAAGTTACTTTAATAATTATTTATTTAACAAAGCTTATTAACTAACCTACATAACGATCATAAATTACAAATGATTTTAAATACAAAAAGAAATCACCAATACAAACTTTATAAAGAATTTATATAGAACCACTTTTAAACCATTTATCACTTAAATACTCGACATAAATGCAAATCACAACGACCACGACCTTACTGCCCAAAATGCAATGAAATATTGCGCGCCATATTGCTATGCTGTCCTGCTCTGCCACTCCCTTTTAGTGAGGTACCCAGGCATTCCTAACTATATTGTATTTAAATGTAGATAAAGTATCAAGATTGTTTTGCCACTGTAGTTAAATAATGTTGTATGTGACATTCGTTAAAGTTATTCGTATCTAATGAAATCTTATTTATATTTTATCAAAAGTTATGTATTAAGAATTTATAGCTTTTTAATTTAATTTCCAATTAATATGCAACTGAGTAATTTATTTAATGTAATATGATGACCGGCGCTTTTACTGTGATACTGCGGACGTTTAAGGCAAGTTTAAATGATTGTTTTTTTTTCTTTTCTTATGGCCTTTTCATTGGAGCATTGCTAATGTAATTTTGTTTAGCGCTTTGTTTTTTGATTTTGGTATTCGAAGAAAGTTGACCTGTATTGAATCGAAATTAAAATTACATTGAGATTGTCCGGCTGGAGTACCATAAACAAACAAAATCTATCAAATACAACTGAATACACATGACAAACATATGAAGAGTTATTACTGAAGCAGGAAAAAAAACAAGGGTACAACACAAAACATAACGGAAACCATATATACAGAGAACCAACACTATTATAGTTATAGTTTTATTTTAAACTGATTTTTATAATTTAATGCTCGTAAAATTCGTTTTAGAATAGCTTTTTCTTTTTGACAGGACAGTACGCTATTGGCCGGAAAGGCTTCTACAATTTATTTATTTTTACAATATTAAGGGCGGCCAGTGGCCAACACACTACAAAACAATAAAAAAAAACGATAAAAAAATGTACATTAATGTGTTGCGCCGTTTAAGGCCACCATATCGTGCATCAGAAATATAAACAATACGACTTATAACATAAACACAAAGAAGAATAAATCAATCAAAGTGAAAATATTGACAAAATAAAAAGAAAAAAAAATCACACCAATAACTACTGCATGTCCCTCAACCCCCTGATGATTTTCCTTTTAAACACCGGAAGACTGTCTGCAAACACAACTTCTCCGGGCGAAGAGGGTGAGCACTGAATGTGCAATGCAAGGGCACCTCTGTGGGTACCTCGACTTGGGCGGCCAGCCAGGGGAACCGGTAAAAGACCGAGAGGCAGGCAACTCTACGTCGATGCTGGATGCTCTGCATTTTAATTTTTGTCAAAGAGTCGTCACCAATAAGTCTTTTATTTTTCGGCATGTCCTACGTTGGTGGCCCGGGAAAAACCTTCACAACAAAATCGGGCTTGGTGGACGAACGCAGAGGGCGCTCAGCAAGCGAAATTTATGGGTTGGGTGACTACGCAAGTGCACCCCTGTGGGTACGGACCTCGACTTGAGCGACCGGCCATTAAATACGTAACCTAACGGTGATCTACCAGCTTCGGAAACAACTAACTTGAAAACAAGCGCCAAAAGAAATTCAAAGCTACGTCGGAGTGGATAAAAATCTTTTTATTTGGAAGGTTTTATTAAAATTTGTACCCGGGCTGCATCGACCAGCTTCGATGTCAGCTTGTATGGGTCTAGGTAATTTTTGTTTTTGTTTTTTTTTTTACACTGGCTCGACATAGTGACTACAGAGTACCTGATGGTAAGTACAGTGTCATCCAAAAACGATAGCGACTATCAAAGGATGAATATCCATTGATAGTCTACATCGTCATGTCGGCCCACATATACCATAACTGAAGGTCTCTAGGTATATGAGCTACTGGATATACATAAGCTGATCCCGAAACGCTACAAGCCGAAACTGGTCATTATGACGGGCTTTACTACACCCATGTACTGTGGTCGCGATCCAGACGGGCACCGACGCCCTACCACCTCGCTGCTGCTCGTTTAGCACCACCCAGGAGTCACGTGTAGGGAAACTAGGGTAAAGCCTACGGACGCGAGCAGCTTCGACTCCCAAAACGTTACGTTGTTTTAGGCTACGAAAACTATTTTCAGGTTGGCAGTTAAATGAATTACAATATTTAAAAAAAAAAAGAAAAAATATTTTTACAAATAATTGAATAAACACACCGCGTCGCTGCGATAATTCAACCTGTTTATTTCCAGCTGTGATTTAACAAAATGTTTCACCCGCTTTCCTTGGTTTCCACAATTAAATTGGAAAAAGAGACGTTAAATGAAAAAAAAAAAAGAACGCCGCGTCTCCCTATCATATTTTGTCCCGTATGTTTTGGGCAGTGATGCGATCCAGGATATGACAATGCACTCCGCGTATCGAACGCGCCGTTTGACGCGCCCGCCTTGTGAAATTACTGATTCGTTACGTTCGAAGTAATTGATATTTTAAAATTACGCCTTAGTTCAGTAGTTTGTTTTTATTGCATACATGTAGGATAGCTGTAATCGTTTGAAATGTTATTTATTAAGTAGTAAGCGCGTAGAGCGGAACGGATGTGTGTGATAGTAAAGAGGGATAGAAAGAGAGGAGGAATATTTTTTTTTACAAGAAAGGCTGGTTCGTGATAGGACAACAAAGTGATAGGACGTGTTAAGTAGCCCTGGGAGCCAACAGCCTTGTCAAGGCTTCCTCGCTGAGGGGGGTGCCCTCTCAGGCGCCGCCTCCCTCTCATCCCAGCAGCAGATATTCTCAAGAATACTACCCGGCTAGAAAACTATATAATATAATAACTATAGACAGTACCACAACAACAAAATACCCCAGTGCAGATTGGAAGTACTACGTAAGGAAATGGGATTTCAATTTTTTTTAACCTTAAGTACCAACGTATGGTCCGAAAGATACTTTGAGAGTTTAGATTTAAGCTATTTTTTTTTCCCAAAGAATTTGAGACTGCCATGGAAATGTTTATAAAATAAAAAACTAAATATTAAAACTATGACCGGTGGTCGTGAGTGTGGTTGTAGAAAGACACGGATTTTGGCGTTTTACTGCTTATTTGCACTTTAAGGTACACCGAACTGCGACGCACACGCACGTACTCTAGCCTCGGGTCTTGGTAGTCGACTGCTTTAGCTAGAGCATCCCTTACCCCGCGCGTCTCGTAACAACACCTTAACGACCTTTAGCCTTTAGGGCGTTTAACACAATTACGTACCAGGCGGCTTCTACATGCCATAAAACTTTTATATTTTGTTTTATATATACAACAATTACATATATAAATGTAGTTTTGAGAACCTTCAGGTTAAATAAAAACCAAAATAAATCTTGAAAACTTCTTTATTTCACTTTCTAAATTAATTTTTCATCTTACGTCTTAATCTTTTCGAGCGCTAGCGTAAAAAAAAAACCGTTTATCCTTTCTCTCCTTCTTATCTTTCATTCTTTTCACTCACATACGTTCCGTTCTACGCATTTACTACCTCATGCCATCCTACATAAACAATATATAGAAACTTTTTTTTAGAAGTTATCCATAAAACATAAATGTTTTCGTTATTAAAGCTATGTTGGTCTACCAGAGGTCATATCGGTACTTATGTAACTAAAATAACACGTTGGTGCTTAAATGTTAAATAGAGAGAGAAGCATAATCCATTTTTTTTATAACCCTGGGAAACCCGTTATGGGCCGTCAGGGGGCGGTGAAGGCTGCTCCCCGGTTTATCGGACTCGCACCAACTAAAGCGCCTTGGGGAGTTCCTTCTCCCGTTTGCCGGGGCCAAAGGGCAAGGCAGTGGTAGCTTCCTCAGCACTTGGCGACGTCTGGTCTAATGGAAGGTCACTGCCCAAAGTTGGTTCACCTTCGTTGTTTGCCTTGAGGATGATGGGCGCCGCCCAGAGAGAAGCATAATCCTTGACTTAGTTTCATAGGTAAAAAAAAGGTAATTATAGATTTGAACGCCTTCAAAAGCTAAGCTTATTTTTTCAAAATTAATCCGAGGTGTTGTTTAACATCAAATTTAATAGTATTAACTTAAAAGAACATAAAGTTTGTAGAGTCACTTTGCCGTCATCCGATTTTATCATTGGCAAAGCGCATCGCATCGCTTCGATGGAGCCAACAGCAATGGGCATACGCGATGTCTTTAGTTACGCACCAGTGAGCCGTTTTTATTCATAAATAAAAAAAAAGAAAAAAAAAAGCTATTTATTTCTCATCCACAATATCTAATAAAAATATACAATTATTATGACGAATACACCATTTTGAAATAAAATCATACATAAATAACAAAAAATTGAACAATTATAAATCAAATGAGATTAGAAAAAAAAAGTTTTATATATAATAATCGATTCAATTAGTGCGTAACTTAAGATTTCATTCTAACTGTACGTGCCTATTTAAAAAGTCAGCTAATTTTTTAATGGTCCCACAGTACAGCGTCGATGAGAACCCCTTTACTTCGGGTATAGGCCTCCTCCAAACAATTCCAGTTTGATCTGTTTAAAGCTGTTTTGTACCAGCTAGCGCCCGCTATGGGTCTGATGTCGTCAGACCAGTGCATAAGCGGTCTACCTATCGCTCGTTTGCCGCTGGGAACAGTCCAGAGCGTAGCACCTCTAGTCCATCGCCCATCTTTCAGTCTAGCGAGCATTCATAGTTTTATATAAAATGCCTTCTGTATATTTAACCCATTGTATTTCTATCATCATTAAATTAACTGTAGTTGTAGAGCATCTATCGTTTACCATCAAGCACCTTTAACATAACAAGGAGTGTGGGTGTGCATCCAGTCACACGATCAACGCATGCCTAATCGCTATAAGTTATTCATCGGAAAATAAAGATATTTTTGTTTCAAGAAATATATAAAAGGAATAGAAAATTAATAAAAGGATAACATTATGTTATTACGGAGCATAAGGCAAACGGTTTGAATGAATTATTCATTGCATAATCACCGTGAACACATCAAAGAACTCTTGCGAATGGCTAAGAACGGTTTTTCAATGTTCGACACCGATAATTTTAAAGCGGCAACGTTAAATACGACACTACTAGAAGCACAATTTCACCTTGTTCATTTTACGAAGACCCCATGGCAAACAAAAAAAGAAATTGGTTAAGTTTGTGAAACAATTATGTATATTTTATCTATTATAAATACTCATATACTTTAAAATGAATTCTTTAGCGCTTCGTCGTCAGCAATTGGATATGAAAATTTTATTTAAGATTTTAAACAATAAAATTCACTGCCCACAACTGCTCCAAAAATTTTCATTCAGAGCCCCCCCGAAAGATTTCAGACGAGCCGTTCCTCTTTTTCACTCACCTTTTAAACGAACAAACCTCGGAGTCAACAGTGCTTTGTGTAGATTGTCTCGGGCCTACAACCTTCTTGGAGATTCGGTTGATTTGTTCGCGGACTCCATGCCGGGATTCAGGAGAAAGGTCTTCGGGATGTTGAGAGATGCACGAACGAATGATCTTGACATTAATTACCATTAATATAGTATAATATAATATAGTATAAATAACCGGGCCACTCTGACGTATGTTGTTATGGATGCCTTAATAAGAACTGTACATTGTTGATTGTAACTGTGTATTGTGTTGTGTAAATGAATTATTGTACAGGACTACTGGCAACCCTATTAAGAGCAAATAAATAAATAAATAAATCTATTGTATAAGGCCCAGGTCAGGCTTTGTATGGAATACTGTTTTCATCCCTGGGACGGTACTGTCCAGTACATACTCGACGCCCTGGATAGGTTGTAGGGTATAAATTAAAAAATGATTGTAATATATTCTCACACTATTCGCTTAGTAGAGATATATTAGTGTTTGTATCCACTTTATGCTTGTCTTGTCCAACGCGACCAATAGCGTAGCTGATCACCCTTGTCAGACGACTAATATAATAATATTCTTATTAGATATCATGCTGGTATCGTCGCGATGGTTGCCATCATCGTTTTTGTTTTCCGTCTGTATCATGGCGAGTGTTCTGAAGAGTTGTTTAACCTTGTTCCACCCTCTCCCTTCCTGAATAGACCCACGCGCGCGGGTTTGCGGTGTCACAGCTATACGGTATCTCACATCCCGGCCAGGACTAAGAAGTTCTCTAACTCCTTCTTTTGCAGTGTTCTTGGGCTTTGGAATGGTCTTCCGGCGAGCGTGTTCCCACCGTCCTATGATATAGGATCCTTTAAACGTAGCGTGAAGAGATATTTGTGCAGGCCGGCATGATCGCCGTGACTGCCGTGGGTTTTTCTTGCCTGTCGATAGTCGTTGGCGTTTTTTGGACTGCACCATGCTTACCATCAGGTATGGAGCAGGCACTGTGTCGAGTCAGTATAAAAAAAGATCATGTGGGTCCTAACTCTGTACTACTTACTACTTACTACTTACTGTGTTTAACTGGAGAAACTTAGAGGTTGGATAATGACGATGGGAGTTTAAGAAGTCCTTTATGATGATGATGATGATGTCCTAGCCGGATCCGGCCACGGCGACTGTTTCAACACCGATTAAAAAAATCGAGGTCCATTTTCGGAAACAGTCAATTGCGCAGGAGATATTTAAGTGCATAACTGGACGCGCTGCCAGAAAAGCACTCTTTCGTCCGATTTGGTCGAGTTTTCCTTCTCTGAACACCTGGTTGAATTGCGGTGTTAAAGGGATACCTTCGTCGCCTTTTACGACACCTCGGCAAGAAGAGGGGGGTGCTATTCTATTCTGCCGGCAGCCACCACGGCTTAAGAAGTCCCTTATGTTTAGTATATATACTGTCGAAGCAAGTGGGCGGTGCACTTGAGGGAGTGTGTCGCCCAACACCTCCAAGGCGAGAGCGGTGCGCGATGTGTTCCCGCGCACCGCTCAAAGAAAATGAAGGAGAGCGGAATGGTGTCCAGGGGCCTTCCATCAATAGACCAGACGTCGCCGGGTGCTGAGGAAGCTGGCACAGCCTTGCCCTTGGCCCCGGCACACGGGAGAAGGAACACCCCGGGGGTTTTAGTCGGTGCGACTCCGACACACCGGGGGGTGACCCTCATGATCCCCTGACGGCCCATAACGGGTTTCCCCCGAGGAAAAAAAAAGAAAAAAGTCTCTTATGTTTTAAAATAATACCAGCGACCCTGTGACGCGAAGGAGTAAAGACAACAGAGAGGCAATAAAATGTCCATTAAAATATCGTAAATATCATGCAGTATGCAAAAATATTATTTGCATATTTATTACGTTTCATCTGGGTGCATAGGGACGGTGACCTTTCCATCAGCGAGCTGCGGGGGTCGTTGGACGTATATAAATATGGAAGCAGTTTTTAAGTCATAAAACAGCATATCTTGAGTTGAAATGAATAAAAATTATATTATATATCCTTACGCTAATTACCTTCCGGGGTAAGCATTAGGGTGTTCCAGATTAAATACGGATTTAGGCCTCTAATATGTCATGTGTATTAGTGCTGTGAGAACGGCGATCAGCTGCGCTATTGGTCACGTTGGGCACGACATATAAGTAGTAATTGGATACAGCTCCTAATGTATCTCTGTTCACGCCGTAAGGGATATAGCGTGATATACTATTATTATTAAACCATAATTTAATTTTGTGTTATTTTAACCAATTTTATGTATCTTCTTATTGCGATGATAAAGCCCTATTATACAAGCTGCTTTTATAGACGAGGGAGATATTCAAGGAGGATATGCAGTATTCGATGCTAATTCCAAATATATACGAATAGTGATATCTTAATATTTCCATAAAAACAAAGTAATTTATAATCATCATATGAAGGGGCAATTACACACATGATAGAATAAATAACAATTGATTATTAAGTAGGTATTTTGTCTCTCCTAAGCCAGGATAAAGTACGAAAGGGTAACGAGTCAATTACCTGTTTAGCTAAAATTACGTAAAATGAATTTTATCTACATGCTATTCAATCGTGTACCACACGCGCTGTGGTGTCCAAACTTTTTACGGATCAATTCTCATTTGTTCATCGCTGTTTCTTTATGATTTGTTAAGGAATATTGTTATTTACATTTTTATTAGTTATAAGAAGGTGCAAATTATTGTATTCTGAAATATCTCCCTTGTCTATAAAATCACCCAGTATATTTGGGGTCAGCCTTCCTCGTTTTCAGGCGCCAGGCCTCTCTGTACTGGGTTCTTTTTTTTTCACTGGCTCGACATAGTGACTACAGAGTACCTGATGGTAAGTACAGTGTAGTCCAAAAACGAAAGCGACTATCAAAGGATGAAAATCCATTGATAGTCAACATCGTTATGTCGGCCCTCGTATACCACGACTGAAGGTCTCTAGGTATATGAGCTACTGGATATACACAAGCTATTCCCGAAACGCGACAAGCCGAAACTGGTCACTATGACGGGCTTTACACCCATGTGCTGTGGTCGCGATCCAGACGGGTACCGACGCGCTACCACCTCGCTGCTGCTCGTTTAGCGCCACCCAGGAGTCACGTGTAGGGAAACTAGGGTAAAGCCTACGGACGCGAGCAGCTTCGACTCCCAAAAACGAATCCACGAATCTAGTTATATTCATTTCGTGTCTTTGGTAATAAGCTTCTACCACATGCCCATTGACTGTCTTCCTTCTTTACTCCTCTGTGGGATAGCAAAAGCTTTTCAAACAATGAACTCTTGATTCTGCTTAATTACATCGCACCTTTAGTGAAAAAAAGACTTAGTAATAATATCTTTACGCTATATCCCTTTCAGGGTGAGTAAAGCTACATTATTAGCTGTATCCACTTTGCGTTTATATGTCATGCCCAACGTGACCAGTAGCGCAGCTGATCTCCGTTCTCACAACACTAGTACACTTGAAATTTCTATTAGATGCCATGCGGGTTTCCTCACGATCTTTTCCTTCACCGGTGAGCATATTGTACCTAATCTAAAAAAATCCAAAGGTATGTACCTAGCTTAGCTTACCTTAGTTTATTTAGCTTATCGCCGGAGGAACGTGTAGGCCCAGAGCGAGCGCGTCATTCTCCGGTGATATTAGCCGGGCAGTAGACTTGAGACAGTCTGCTGCCAGGATGAGAGGGAGGTGGTGCGCAGTGTACGGAACGCCGCCTGAGAGTGAGGTTTTGGAGGGGTGGGCTTTACTCCTACCCCTCTCATAGAGGTAGCCACAACAAGGCTTTTAGCTCCCTATGCGTCTGGATAAATTTGGTTTTCCAGGCCTGGGTGGAGCGATTAAAGGGACACCCCGGGGGTTTTTAGACAGTAGGAGTCTGCCACACTAGGGTCACTGCCCTCACAGCGGCTCTGATGCTCCTATTTAGGATTTATCGCCGGGATACCACAAAAAGTAGTTTTTTTTTTAGCTTTAATAACGCAATAGCATTAACTCACTGTTACAGAACGTTCCACAGACATAGGTTTGACCACTAATTTTCGTAGCCTAGGTTTAGAAAAACCTACTTTTCTCTAAATCTAAATGGAATTTTGTATAGCTCCAGTTAGTTTCATAAATAAAATATATTCCTTTATGTAATTTCTTACGCTACACTTTACTTTGAATTGCATTGCAACTGTTCTATGCGAAATAATATGAGTTACCTATCAAGATAAGAACTTTTTACCATGTCCTGTAATGGGACGCGTCTCTGACGAGAAGATTAAAATAATACACAATTAAAACAGTTATAAAAGGGACTAAAACGTGCTGAACAAATGTTGTAAAGTATCGAGAAAAGATACGCAAACAAATTAGCCGGTTACTGACACCGAGAGGACAAGTCAAAATTCTTAAAACATCAACGCAAGGTTGATGTAAACAATTTTATGATATAACATTCGTACATTTGTCTGCATCAGTCTTCAAAGAACCCTTTGATGTAATTAGGCCGAATGCTGGGCGTAATTACTTATTTGACGCACTTCTGAGTTGATATCGGATGATTTATAGCAATTCTTCGAATCACTAAAGCGTCTAGATTGACATTCTTAGTATTATTATACAGGATGTATTTCAGAATACAATAATTTGTATCTTTTTATAACTAATAAAAATGTAAATAACAATATTCCCTAACAAATCATAAAGAAACATTGATGAACAAATGAGAATTGATACGTAAAAAGTGTGGACACCGCAGCGCGTGTAGTACACGGTTGAATGGCATGTAGATAAATTTTCTTTTACGCAATTTTAGCTAAACAGGTAATTGACTCGTTACCCTTTCGTACTTTATCCTGGCTTAGGAGAGACAAAATACCTACTTAATAATTAATTGTTATTAATTCTATCATGTGTGTATTTGGGCCTTAATATAATGACTATAAATTACTTTGTTTTAATGGAAATATTAAGGTATCACTGTTCCTATATATTTGGAATTAGAATCGAATGCTAGACATTCTCCTTGAATATCTCCCTCGTCTATAATATCAGCCTGTATATATAATATTAACGTGGTAAATTTATCGCGTGAGTTGATTTGACAACTGGTTTAATAGGAATTTGTTTGTGATGTTACCTGGCCAATATTTTTTCTTTTTTCTTGTGTTTTTCTTCATTCTGACTCGACACAGTGACTGCACCGCACCTGACGGTAAGCTTGGTGCAGTCCAAAAAACGCCAACGACTATCGACAGGTAAGAAAAACCCATCGGTAGTCGCAGCGATCATGCCGGCCTGCACAGGTATCTCTTCATGCTACGCTTAAAGGATCCCATATCATAGGACGGTGGGAACACGCTCGCCGGAAGACCATTCCAAAGCCCAACGACACGGCAAAAGAAGGAGTTAGAGAACTTCTTAGTCCTGGCCGGGATGTGAGATACCGTATAGCTGTGGCACCGCAAACCCGCGCGCGTGGGTCTATTTAGGAAGGGAGAGGGTGGAGGTGTGTTCTTACTATATTTATTTAATATTTTTATATTGGGTAAGAAAGTAAAACTATTACCCATTTTATCGTCACGCTGTGACCTTTTGGGGTGAGCATAAATACTTTAGTCGTTTTATCCATTTTGCCCTTATATATTATAGCCAGCTCACACACAGCTGTTTTTAAAGCACTAGTGCAAACGACATTTCTATTAGTTCCCATGCGGGCTTCCTCACGATGTTTTCTTCCAACACTGAGCATACGGTCCCTAAATTTATATTTAATCTGGAAAAATCTAGGCAATGTGCCCGGATTCCAATTTCTACACTCTATATCACGACGAAAGTTCTCAAGGGATTTAACCTTGTTCCATCCCCTCGCTTCCATAAAAGAAACGCCACGTGGGTGTGCGGTGTCACGGCTATACGGTATCTTATATCCCGGTTAGGACTAAAAGGTTCATCGTCGAGCCGTCGAAAGTATCCGGATTCCAAGGCTCGGCGAAAGCGAAGAGAAGGCAGTGCTGGCACCCCGGTGGTTTTAGTCGGGGCAGGTCCGACACACCGTGGGGAGTGGCCCTCACCACATTCCCTGATGGTCCGTAGGGATTTCCACCGGGTTAACAAAAAAAAGGACTATGGGGTTTTCTGTTACTTTTACTGAGACTTTGAGCGTGAGCATTGAGCAGTGGAATGGTCTTTCGGTGAGGGTTACCACCGTCCTATGATATTTGGGTCCTTTAAATGAAGCGAAAAGAGATATTCGTGCAGGCCATTTGCTGTTGTCATTTTATTTGCTGTTGATAATTGCAGTCTTTTTTTTGGACTGCACCATGCTTACCATCAGATATGATGTGATCACTCTGCCGAGCCAGGATAAAAAACATACAGACACAATTGTTAAACTTATAGCATGTAGATGCCGCCCGATACGTGCTTGTGTTAAGCGCCTTAAGGGTCGTTAGGGTGTTACGGGACGCACGGGATAAGGGGTGCGCTCGCGCGCAATGATCAACGCTTGCTAAGTCAGTCCACTGCCGAGACCCAAGGCTAGTGTACGTGCGTGTGCGTCGCAGTTTTGTGTGTCAAAGTGCAATAAACACTAAAACGCCAAAATACGTGTCTTTCAATCTACTCACCCACGACAACAGGTCATAAACTCTCTTTTTGCATTGAGGGTTAATAAAATTGTACCCAGCTCACTATCAAACCTCCCCTAAATAAATCAGCGAAATACAAATAAAAACAAATCGAAATAGTATAATAGCCGCTTAACAACGACTTCCCGCAGCAATAAACACCTCATAAATTCAATTACTTAAATGCAAAAATTGATTTACGTTTCACGGCGTGGTCGGCATGGCTAATGAAATCCCATAGCCGCAGAAATCGGCAGAATGCCAGAAAATCCCGCGATGCGTACAAAAAATGGCCGTTTGTAATTTTAATGGGTAGAAATAATAAGAGGCGGCCGTATATCACGGCGCCTGCGTCCACTGTATTTGATTTTTCATATGTTTCGGGGATTCTGGCCTACGGAGCGGAGCGGCATTGCCAAAACTTTGCAAAAGATTTATCGTGGAAGACGGCTGAATTTTTTTATGTTGGTTTATTTCTATATTATAATATACCTTATCACGGTTACAGATAATTATGTATCTCTGCTCAACGGTGAAAGAATTTACTGCGAAGATACGGTGCTATTGGAGTGAAAACTTCTTTGATTACCGTTTAGAGAAAACATCGCGAAGAAACTCATTTTGCGTTTAATAGAAATGTTATGTGTGTTAGTTCTGGGAGAACGGCGATCAGTTGCGCTACTGGTCACATTGAGCACGACATATAAAGGCAAAATGGATATAGCCACAAATGTCTCTCTACTCCCCCAATATTGTTTATAATATTTGAAATCAACCGAGTATTATATGTAGTTAATGGAAAAGAAAACGGAAAAAAATACATTTATTTTTTATTTTTAAAATGTATATTGATGTTTTTCCATCGCCGCTGTGCATGTGGTGCCTAAATTGGTTTGAAAAGAAAAGACAGAAAGACTAAAAAATATAGAGGTCAGTGCTAGAATATCTAACTTTATTTATTTATACATATATGCATATTCGTGCATTTTAGGGTTATTAACTCAGGCGGCGCGCTTTGAGGGAGTGCGTCGCCCAGATCCTGGCGTAAACGGTGTGAGATGTGTTCCCGCACACCGCTCCAATGACAACTCAAGGAGACGAGGGGAGGTGGCACTTTACACCACTCTCCCCGAAATGTGTAGTAGGTGAGGCCTGAGCAAGGCCGGACGTTGCCGGTTCCGAGGAAGTTGGCTCGGCTTTGCCCTTAGCATCCGGCAGACGGGAGAAGGAACACCCCGGTGGTTTTAGTCGGGGCAGGTCCGACACACCGGGGGAGCGGCCCTCACTGCGCCGCTGACGGTACGCAGGGATTTCCACCGGGTTAACAAAAAAAAAAAGGGTTGATAACTCAAAAATAATGCATACAAAGTGAAGGCAAGAAATCACTTCTGACGTACAGTTCTGCGATTAACGGTTTTCTTCCAAGTTCCTATGATTTTATGGGCGGAAGCAGTCCATCACCTGCCTCAATTTCACATTCTACTAACTGTGATTGAAGTCAAGCGTGTACTTACCTGTAAATTATAAAAAAAATATAATCAGCATAGTTGAAATATAATAATTTTTATTTTAGAGAATTTCGAAAACTGCACGATGTTGCAAAGGGAATGAATATGAATCGAGTTAAAAAACATGAAAAAACTCAAGCGGAAAATGAATACACATTTTTAATTACACTCGTGTAGTGTCATTTAGTTTTTCCCCGCGGTGGGACAATAATTAATGAGGGAAATGGTTGGAAATGAGGAAAATTGAAAATTACAGGCCTTTGAATATACTTTAATAAAAAATTGAATCGTGTCTTTTTATTAATTATATCTATGATTGTATGGCTGTGTGTGTGAATGTGCCCATTCCATATTAGGTACTATAATGTTGGGTCCTTTTAATAAGTTGTGAAGAGATATTTGTGCGGGCCGGCATGATTACTGCAACTGCCGACTATTTTTCTTTGCTGTTGATATTTGCAATCGTTTCTTGGACTCCACTAAACTTGACACCTGGCATGGTGTGGTTACTAAGTCGACTCAGGATTAGGCTTGTCGAATAAATATCGATATTTTCAATTCAATATATCGATATTTTTGGGTGATATATTTTGTAATGATATATCGATAGAAAATATCCAGTATCGAAAATTGTATCGAAAACGATATTTTTTTAATACTTATGGCAGTGAAGTCGCTGAAATCTGAAACTATAGAAGATAGGACCGAACGAAAAAAAAGAACTATATTGTCTATGACTGTTGAGTATTATGTTTTGTTTCGTTGCATGCATTGACATCTGAATTTGTTGCATGTATATTATTTGCCGGCATTTATTAATTTATTTTTTATTTTTGTTTGATATTTTAAATAGATCTTAAAGTTAGAAGATAGCCTTTTAGTTCTTGATATTTTTGTAATATTGTCTAATAAAAAGGAATACTGGTAAAATACTTTCGTGTTTATTGAGATTTAATCGACATATCGATATTTTTCCTTTGATATATCGACACTGATATTGATATTTTAATCAATATCGATATAATGATATTTTTTTTCATTTTCGACATCCCTACTCAGGATAAATGAAAGTGTACAGAATTCAGTTTTTCTGGTTGGTCGTGAGCGGGAAGATTGATGTGAAAAACTTTGATACAGGTCACCACTGTTTAATAACCGAACATAGTATGTTAAACCAATAATTAATCTATGTTTCCCCTTTTTCTTTCTCTTTTCACAATATAGCACTTTTGCCATACACACAGCTGCTGTGAACGAAGCTATAACGCGATGAAATTTTGCACAACGCCATCTACCGAATCGACATGCATTCACGCCATAGTTTGTTAACAGCAGCTGATTAATGTTCTTTAGTCGAACAAAAGGACTTTTCATACATCCCACGCTACCAATTTTATTAATTTCTTTACTAATAATATATCGTCACGCTATATCCGTTACGGGGTGAGTAGGGATACATTAGTGGCTGTATCCACTTTGCGTTTATGTGTCGTACACAACGTGATCAGTAGCGCAACTAATCGCCGTTCTTACAACACTAGTACATATGGCATTTCTATTAGATGCCGTGTGGGTTTCCTCACGGTATTTTTCTTCACTGTTGAGCATATGGTGCTTAAATCCATTAATAATCTTGAAAAATTTATAACTGCGTACTGAGATTCGAATCTACGAGCATTTGCGGTTCCACGCATGTATACCGGTCCCTTATTCACTAGGGTATCACAGTAATAAAAAAAATGTGATAAAGTGCAGGGCACGACACAGTATCGCATAGTTGGAAAACACTCCGATGTTGCTAACCAGGTTTCGCGTGACTACCAACGTTTTAACTCTAAATAATAAATTAGCACAAGTATAAACCGCTGTGCCGCGCCCTCTTTCTATGCAAAGGCAAACACGAGCTCTGTGCATTCCATAGACATCGTATACAGAAGACTTCGAAAACCATTCGCACTGGCAGTAGCGTGCAGGCTATAGAAGTATAAAAACGTAACTTTATTATTAGAACATTTGTTTAATATTTTGATGTAATATCTGATAATTACCAATGAAAGACAATTTTTTATTATATAAATTCAGATTTATGGTTTTTAGATTGTTGTCTTTACCTATGACATAGTACTGTGGTGACATATATTATGTAGAGTAAGGTTAATGGGAGTTTTATGCATTTAATGCTACGTAAGGTTCTTTACAGTTCAATGTACGATATCTAGGTCGAGACCATTGTATATAATGCGTGACAATAAATAATTAATGGGATTTGAAGTAAGGACTGCCTATGGATCACTAGTCTCCCACAAGCGGTAGAGGGCTCTACCACAAACGGTGCTAATCCTCCACAACTGTCGACCCTGACGTAATCGACGCGGCCGTCTGCGAGCCACATACCGCCTGTCTCCACAATTGATGCCAATACAGCTGAAAGCTCATCCTCCACAATACACTTTTCCTTGTCTTTAATGATTGCAGCGTAATGGGTTGTAAGTTACAATAAAACTGTGGCTTCCTGAACTAGCCCGCGTGGTTCTGTTATGGAAGGGAGAAGGCAGAACCGTGCAATAGACTTGAGTAAGTTTGCTGCCCGGATGAGGCGGAGATGGTGAATATATGTCCTGTGCGCAGCCTGGTAGAGAAGTTCTTAGGGTTAGGCTCTTTAGGTACATCCGAGTCTGTGATATGCTACCAGCTCCCCGAGTTGTAAGAGGAGTATGGATTCCTCTAAGGAAGATATAATTTTACGTGAACGTTCAATCAAAAGAAGAGAGAATAGTATTTATTGGGCGGACGCGATTAAGCATTGCTCTCATCTTCAGCTTTAACCAAGAGCAATTGAGATCTTTCAGCCAGATTTAAAAAATCTATAAGCCAGCGGTAATTAGATGATATCAGAGTAAACGCGATATTAGTTTTATTCCATTAATATGTTACCACAAATATTTATGTTATATGATGTCTTTCTTCAAAGTGGTGAATGACGAATTTAGAAAAAAACATTATACTGTGAACTTTATGCCGGTTTCGAATAACTTTCTACACGTTTATTTGCTTAAGGTTGGGAAATAAAAGAACTATTTTATCGTGTATAAGTTGAAATAGTTTTAATCCTAATAAGTATTTAAAATATGTAATTTATTCGAAGCAATTGTAATGTGTTTGCTGAAAGCATATTCCACTCCTTAGCTTTTCACATTATGAATGTAGAAGCGAATCTCTTTGTGCGGATTCTTTTTTATTACTTATAGGCGATCGCTTGACCTCAATCACACCTGGTGTAAGGTGAATATGAATCCGATGATGACCGCGTCCGCCCAACAAATGCCTATTCACTCTTCTTTTAAAGATTTCCAGGTCATAAGATCGCGGAAATATGGCCGCTGGAAGCATATATCACTCCCTAGCTGTTCGCATGATGAATGTAGAAGCGAATCTTCTCGTGCGGATATAAGGAACATCCACCACATACGGATGGTATCCGACACGATGTCTTGTAGTTTTGTGGTGGAATGGGGCTGGTGGAATCAAAGAATGTCGTTCCTGAGAACACTCTCGATGCTCGATGTTCTACATTCTAGTCTCAGTCATAGAGTATCTCCAATAAGTCTACAAGTTTTACGATTAATCGAGTCCAGAGCTGTCAACTGGTATCTAGCAGACCCTTTTTTTTGTTTTGGTAACCCAGGGGAAATTCCCATGGATTGTCAGGGGGCGGTGAGGGCCGCCCCCTGGTATGCCGGACTCCTACCGACTAAAGCCCCTGGGGTACTCCTTCAGTCGCGTGTATTTTTTTTTTACACTGGCTCGACATAGTGACTACAGAGTACCTGATGGTAAGTACAGTGTAGTCCAAAAACGAAAGCGACTATCAAAGGATGAAAATCCATTGATAGTCTACATCGTCATGTCGGCCCACATATACCGCGACTGAAGGTCTCTAGGTATATGAGTTACTGGATATGTACAAGCTGATCCCGAAACGCGACAAGCCGAAACTGGTCACTATGACGGGCTTTACACCCATGTACTGTGGTCGCGATCCAGACGGGCACCGACGCCTTACCACCTCGCTGCTGCTCGTTTAGCACCACCCAGGAGTCACGTGTAGGGAAACTAGGGTAAAGCCAACGGACGCGAGCAGCTTCGACTGCAAAAATCGTATCTAGCAGACCCGTGTCAAAGGCGACAACAGTATTCCACACCCGACCGCACTAGTAAATTGCGTAAATAAAATCTGAAATGTAAAGTTTAATTACAAGGGAGAACAGTCAGCGATTTACATTGATAAATGTCTGCACCTACATCACTTGGGTTCACATTCGACGCTCATTAATTTCCATTACAACAACTGCCACTAATTCCACATTAATTAGAGGCCAAAATTCGACATAATCTTACATTATGCCAGGAAAATTAAGGTATAACGAGTGTGTTATAGAATAACGCCGTTAGCGATAGTTTAAAAATGTAATAAAAAGGTCATTGTCAAATTAGTTACTATTCTTTCAATAATAGTTTGACTGATAAGGGTGTGTGATTAATATTTTGTGTTTCTCATAAGACATTCTCAAAGATGTGCTTTAACTTTTACTTGTGCAGTATCGTTGAGCTGTGGAATAGTCTTTCGGCGAGCGTGCCTCCACCGTTTTATGATATAGGGTCCTTTAAACGAAGCGTGAAGAGATATTAGTGCAGGCCGGCATGATCACTGCGACTATTGTTTTTCTTTAACTGTTGATAGTTTCAGCTATTTTTTTTTGGACTGCACCTTACTTACCTACAAGAGAAGTGTGGTCAATATGACGAATCAGGTTAAAAAAACATTCAGTTTAATCAGAATTTCTTGCCGGCTGCTTGGGCAGATTCTGCTTTCCTAACTGCTGGTAGATTCATCTTTCTTTTATTTACAATTCATACGTGTTTCGAAGTAGGCTGGTGGAGCTGGGGGCAAGGCCAAGCCAGCTTCCGAAGCACTCAGCGACGTCTGGTCTTCCTCAGGCCAAATCTCTGCGTTTCGGAGAGTGGTGTGGAGTGCCACTCAGCTTTATTCTTGGAATGGCTTGAGGGAACACATCCCATGCTGGTCATGCCTGGATTAGGGCGACGTACTCCCTGAAGTGAGTCGCCCGGATTTTGAAGTGAGCCAATTTTAATAAAATCATTATTAATTATATTTTTGTAGGGTTTATGTTTTTTTTTACTGAAAATATTATTTTAATGAAAATATATCGCTACGCTTTTCAGGGTGAGAAGTAATACATTAGCGGTAGTGTTCACTTTGCGGTTTTATATCGTGATCAATTTGTCGAAAGCACAGCTGATCGCCGTTCTCAGGGTGTTGAATTGATAGTGAGATGTAGTTTTGTTTATCCGAGAGATGGCGCTGGCAGAGGATTGAATCACGGTATCGTTGTGTAACACACGATTCTACACTCTGCCAAAATATTAATAAATTATAAGTAACGACAAAGCAACTGTTTGTTTTATTGAATCACATCCTGAGTAGATAGTAATAATAATAATAATAATTTTATTGGATCAAAAATTTTACATTGTATAGTTTAATTTACGTTGACGCCTGCACTAGTCGTGAGACTGTATCGTAGACGCCAGCGCCCACCATTACAGAGAATACAAATAATTACAAAAATATATAAAAATATACAGACGTGTTGTGTATAGGTGTGTTATGTGTAGAAAAGGGTGAGTAAAGAGTGTTGTGTGTGAGTGCAGATTATATATGAGCATTTAAAAGATTTTCAGTTTGTAAATAATCGAGCTGCAACAAGTAATCCTTGACTTTGATTTTAAGTTCATAAAGGGAAAGGGGATAGATATTGAGAATTACATTTAGTTTGTTGTAAAATCGAGCGCTTAAAATTTTGAAGTGTCTAGAGGCGACCGAGGTGCGGTGAAATTCAGTTATACAGACAGTAAGCTCTAGACGTTTATTTAGAATGCCCAAATCCAATGATTGAGTGTCATGCCTAAAAACAATAGTTTGGAGCACAAAGAGCTGTCTCACAGTCATGATTTTAGTCTCATTATACAGTAGTGTTGTTGGGTATAAGAACGGTTTTTTAAACATGACTTTAAGAACAGCTCTCTGTGCTCGTTCCAGTTGGATTAGATGACTAGTACAGGCACCAGCCCAAGCTGTGATGCAATACGAGATAATTGACTGCGCGAGTGCAAAATAGACCATTCTTACAACATCATCATCATTCAGTGGCGACATCTATATTACTTTTTGTTCACATGTTATTTATACATGAAACTTTTATTAGACATCATGTGGGTTTCTTCCACCAGTAAGCATGTGGTGCCTAAATGCGGAATGAAACTGAATCCAGAAAATTCTAGAGGTATGCGCCGGGATACAAACCAACAACCATAGATGGGCAAAATCTAATCTGATTAATAAAAATGATTACGATTACATTTTACGTTTTTTACCATTAATATGACTGCATTTTGGTCATCTATGTTTTAAACACTACAGAATCCCAGATTGCATACATATTTATGATTTCTTAATGTTTTAAATGGATTTAATCATGATTACAGAGCAAGAAAATTAAAATTACGACTACATTTTGTAATCGTTAATCATTAATCTGATTACATTTTGCCCATACCTGCCTACAACCAACACACGTCGCTGGTCTCATATTCACCAGGCTACCACAGCCATTATATATTTATTTTAGTTTCTTTATAATTTTATACTGTTGTTAATCTTGCTCCGTTTTTTTGCATAAATTTGTTCCTAGCTTTAAGAAAATGTTTGGAAGAACTATTAAAGAGTTTGTACATCACTACGGCTTAATGTAATATGCATAATACAGTTGAAGTCGGCAAATACATTCTCATTGCTCTTTGCCAATCGACATTTACAATTTTTTAAAGCGGCTGCACGCGACTCCGTACAGCGTTTATTGTTTAATGATATTTATTACTAGTTTTAGTAATTGAAATACATTAATTTCGTCTCACGATGTCCTCGTGTATTATTCAATTTAATCTTTTTATATGTTGTGTATATGTATATTGTTTCTTTTTTTTAATTTTACTACTATATTCTTCATTTTACCATAAACTGGCATTATATATTAATTATTGTGCATGCTATAGTGCCCTATAACTGTGTGGCAATAGCGTTCATTCCGTAGATGCATGAAAGCATTGCATACCCTGACGATAAATAAGTCTGGAATAAATTGCTTAAAGTTAAACAAAAGAGGAACCATTTATATTCATATCTATTCTATATTCACGCCTTCTATCTTTCCTATGAATGCAATATTATATTTACTATCATAATATAAAATACAAATTAATTACGTGATTCTGCTTACCCTGTCAAAATATCCTATTCACGTCACTGCTGTGTGGGCATTTATATGTTCTATTTTGTGTACCATGGTGCTTTTCTTTACTCTATGTCACCCATGTTGGATATCCTATTATGTCAAATATAAATTAAAAATACAGATATGACCGGTGGTCGTGGGTGTGGTTATAGTAAGATACGAATTTGGCGTTTTACAGTTTATTTGCACTTTAAGGCACACCGAACTGCGACGTACACGCACGTACTCCCGCCTTGGGTCTCGGTAGTCGACTAACTTCCAAGCGTCCCGTGCGCGCGCGCATCCTCTTACCCCGCACGTCTCGTAACACCCTAACGACCCGTAGGGCGACAAGAGCGTATCGGGTTACGCCTACATGCTATACAGAAATATAAACAGCATAGAGAAAAGAAGAAAAGACAAACATGGTGAAATGGGCTCCGTCAGTTCAATACCACAGAGGAAATCTGCAGCGCTGGTTTCTATGAAGGGCCCCGGTCGTGTTACAGCTTATTAAGATAATAAAACAAGAAAATACAGCAAAAAAGAAAAACGTGTCTCTAAAAACAATGTACTTCAAATTAAATAGTACTATGGTAAATAAGCTATTTCATATAATAAACAAATCAACGTTTTCGAGGTGGTAGGGCGATTGCCTGAACTGAGTCATGACCACAGTACAAAGATGTAAAAACTGCCATAGTGCCTCACTTTGACTTGCCGTGTTTCGGGAATAGTTTATGTATTTCCAGTTCATAGAACTAGGGACCTTCTGCCGTGGTATATGTGGGTTGACATCAGTAGCGTTCATTCTATAGATGCATGAAAGCATTGCATACCCTTACAATAAATAAGTCCGGAATAAATTATTTAACGATGAAGAAATACCTACCTACATACATTCATACGTATTCTATTTTTATTCCACGTATCTTTCGTATAACAACTATATAATATTTACTATTATAATATAATATTCAAATTAATTACGCGAACTCTGCCTACCTTCTTCAAATATCCTATGCACGTCACTGGTTGATATAGCGATGGTGACTGTCAATGGATTTTCGTCTCTTGGCGTTCGTTGCTGTTCTTGGACTACAATGTACCTTTTTTTGTGTCCTGGGGTAAAATCCTGCATAGGACCATCAGGGACGCTGTGAGGGCAGCGACCCCGGTGTGTCAGACTCCTATTGACTAAAAACCCCCGGGGTGTTCCTCTGATTGCTCCACTCTGGCCTGGGAAACCAAATTCATACAGACGCCCGTGGAGCGGAGAGCCTTGTTGAGGCTACTTCTCTGGGAGGGGTTGCCCAGCCCTCAAAATCCTCTTTCTCCGCGCACTTCCCTCTCATCCGGGTACCAGACGCTCTCAAGTCTCATATAAAGTGATTTGCAAATCTCACATTAAAGTGAGATCGACACTGAAAAATAATTGGAAAAACAATACCGGAAGTCGGTCTCTATTTTCTATTCGGAGAACACTTTTAAAAAGCGTTAACGAAATGGCGGAAGAGTCATTTCCTCCAACGATCTGACAACTTGCTGGGTCGCAAACGGGAGGCTCGAAACAATAGAACTTTATGGAGGGTAATTAAACTTAATGATCAGGAAATTAGCTCCGTATCATGGAATGGACTGTTTTCTTTTTGCGGCGCTTTTCCAAGGCTTTTATTAAGTACTTACTTTGTGGTAACTGTACGACGAGTATTATCATCAAAATATAAAAACTGCTCCATGTTAGGATAACACATCATAAACTTTTGTGTTACGTACTCATAAAGCCATAGTATATCCAGTAGAATTAGTTATATATCCAGTAGCTCATATACCTAGAGACCTTCAGTCGTGGTATATGTGGGCCGACATGACGATGTAGACTATCAATGGATTTTCGTCCTTTGATAGTCGCTTTCGTTTTTGGACTACACTGTACTTACCATCAGGTACTCTATAGTCACTATGTCGGGCCAGTGTAAAAAAAAAAACAAAATACTGGTAACGGGCTTATGTGCGAATTAACTTCAACTGATTCTAAGTCTCGTAAACTTGTAGGCGAAGACACTTTGACTGAGACTAAAATGCAGGACATTGAGGATAATGGAGAGTGTCCTCAAGAGATATATTCTCTTATTCCACCAGCTCCGTTTAAATCCATCATAAAACCACTAGATGCCGTGTCGAATGCCATTCGCATCTGGGTGATGTTCTTTATATCAACACGAAAAGATTCACTTCTGCATTCATCACGGGAGCTGTTATGGAGTGGAAAATAGTTCCAGCCACCTTCATCTTCCACCAAAGGTGATTTAGATCAAGCGTCCACCTGTAAATAAAAAAAAACTTTGAGTTATGGCTCAACGTTTGTATTTGGTTACACAGACTATAGTCACGAGTAGAGTCCTCGTGTAATGGTTATTTCGAAGGAAATAGACAAAATATAATATAATTTCATTTAATAATGATTTGTCTTCATCGAACCCAATCTACCTTAGCTCAGTTTTATACATGTTTCTAAATATTTATATACCTTTGCTAAAACATTGATATTTTCTTGGATTTATTAGATGGGCATGTTTTCGTTAGGTTTGTGAACTTTGTGTCATACTTTTTTTTAACTAGACAAAAGTTTCTATAACATAAATTGTAATTTGAAACAACATTTGTGTCTGTTGAGGGCTATAATTTTAGATTGTGCTAAATATTTGAATTTTTTATTAATGTTATAGTTTAATTTATATATTAGGTGTCCAAATACGTTTAAACACACTCTATTTAGTTTGAAATTTTTATACAATTTAGATTTAAGTATCAAAATCGGGCCTACTAATAAGGAAACGTTAAATCAAAAATATCTCGAAAAGTATTGAACTTCACCCATATATAATTAGGCAAATTTAAATTATAGTATTTTAATACTTTTATCATAAAAGGCGAGTTTCCGATAACCCTGGATACTACGACAAAAGGTCACTATATATGAACAACAAGACATTCCTACGCAAGCTAATTTCGAAACGCGAAATATCGAAAGGAATCCGTATGACGGTCTTTACACTTATGTACTGTGGTCATGACCCAGTCCGGGCAAACACCTTACCCCAACAAAATTATCTTATTTTAGAGAAGATAAACAATTTCTGAAATTCAAGCTTACTCGGATATAACTGGAAGTCTGGGCATTAATGTTTAACATATTCGTGCCCAGTGCACGCCGTGTCACGAGTTAATTTGTATGCATATGTCTAGTGCTTAAGGCCGCTGGCCTTAGCCCAGTCAGGGCCAAACGTCCCAGAGTGTTGCACTCTGTCTACGGTGCGAGTTACAAGCGATAGCGTTTAGCACCATACTAGATTTCGAGGTGGAACTTCTTTAGAATTCATGTAGTTTGAATATGATAATGATGATGATGATGATGTCCTGGCCGGCTTCCGCCACGGCGACTGTTTCAACACCGATTAAGAAATTCGAGGTCCAGTTTTCGGAAACAGTCAATTGCGTAGGAGATATTTAAGTGCGTAACTGGACGCGCTGCCAGAAAAGCACTCTCTCGTCCGAACTCCCTCAGGCCGGATGGAAAGGAGAACCAGTACGATCGGGAGAGAGCGGGATGCAGGTTTGGTCGAGTTTTCCCTCTGAACACCTGGTTGAATTGCGGTGTTAAAGAGATACCTTAGTCGCCTCTTACGACACCTCAGCAAGAAGAGGGGGGTGCTATTCTATTCTGCCGGCAGCCACCACGGCTTAACAAACAAACAAACAAACAATAATCAATATTGCGTCACGCCATATTTCTTACGAGTTGAGCAGAGATACTTCAGATCCGTTCTCAGGGCACTTAGAGATTACATTTCTGTTAAATGCCTTGCAGATCACAATATTTTCCTTCACCGGAGCATGTGGTGCCTAAATCTATGTGTATATCTGAAAAACCCCAAAGGTATATGCCAGGATTCGAACCTATGACAATTAGCTTCACCACACATGGAAACATGTTCATTATCCACTAGACCACCACAGCTACATATAGGTAGAAACTCGATGAAACGAAATAGCGACATCGATAAGAGGCAACCGTTAAATAACTAAAACCTAAACTAAACCTACAGGTTATGCCTTCGAGCGGCTAAGATAAAGTAAATTAGGTGTGCTCAGCCTTGAACTGCTAGCGATCTACCATAAGATTTTTAGACTACAAGCTATCAACTAATTGTCTAGGTTCAGATAGGTGGATTCCATAAGTGTGTGGGATACAAAAAAGCCCTATGAAATATCTTTATGTAATTATTGAGATGTTAACTTTTTTCGCAATTTTTTTTTTAAATTGCTACGTATATTTTGATTAATTTGTAAATTATTTTTAATACTCTTACATAGCCTATACTAACACAGACAAATTAAAAATTCGAATACACTTAAAAGTGTGGACTACTAGCTCGGAGGAAAAGAAAAATGAAAATACAAGCAACAAACGGACATCAACAAAACGAAAAGTGCTAATATTTTCTATATAAGACAAAGAGCAGACGTCTTTTATAAAAGTCGTTTCTTATCATTGTCAATGATGATCGCAGTTACCAGAGTTTACTAGAATGGTAAAATAAAGATTAATGTAATATGACCGGTGATCGTGGGTGTGGTGGTAGAAAGATACGGATTTTGGCGTTTTACTGTTTATTTGCACTTTAAGGCACACCGAACTGCGACGCACACGCACGTACTCTAGCCTCGGGTCTCGGTAGTCGACTGCTTTAGAGCATCCCTTACCCCGCGCGTCCCATAACACCCGAACGACCTTTAGAGCGTTTAACATAAGCACGTGTCGGGCGGCGTCTACATGCTATAGTAATTATTTAAATCGCTATCGCTTTTAAACTTGCACCAAGCACGAGGACGTGATAATTTTGGCCACCGACCGAAGGTGAGAGTGTGTTATTAATACTACGCGTTCAACGCATGCGTTTTGTTTTCTGCTTCCTGTTTTGTGTTACTTTTGTTTGATTGCTTTAGATGATAGTTATATATATGGTTAGCACGCGAAAATAATTATTCGAGCGAGATAGTGCTATGTACAAACATAGTGGTTAAACAAGGACAGCATTACAAATAGTCGATATTCTTAAATGTATTGGATTTTTTAAGTGAATTGTCGCTAACTTGTGCGTATACGCTCCGAGGCGCAGTTCCTCTCCGACGCAGCCTAAGTAAGATTCTTTCTGTGTTTCTTCTCAAGATAGTCGCTTACGAAACGCTAGTAGACCACGGTCTCAAAATACTCGCTTACGAAACGCTAGTAGACCACGGTTGCGCTCTTTCCTTGACTGACCGCCCAAATCAAGGTTCAAACCCACAGGGGTGTCCTAGCGTTGCCACCCAACCTATCTCGCTGCCTGAGCACATTTAGTGCTCATGCTTTCGCCCAGTAAAGTTATAATGGCCTTTTCTGGCCATAAAAAAATGTACTGTAGAAAAATAATCTATATATTAATACGTGAAGCAAAAACCTTGTACACCTTATTACAAAAATTGCTCGGACAGAGGAGTATAAAATTTGGCACACTTATAGTATGTATAGAGAAGGAGTGCAGAATGCTAATATATATGTTAAAATAATGCATAAAATATACATTAAATTAATAAAAATATATTATACATAATGTCATTCATTTGACAGATATATAGAAGAATAGATAATACTGTTTGTCTTCAATATTATTTATCTATAGTCTTACTGAATGTAAAACATAACCTATAATAGATATTTGTAGTTTTTTTTTTATGGAAATTCATTTATTACAATAAACATATAAGCTATTAATGAAATACCGCTCGCTTAATACACAAATGTAAAACTAATATAATATCTCATTATACAAAGAAAGTCGTGTAGCAGTAATCTTTTATAAATTAACAATATTATACAGATAAAAAAAACATATATTTGTTATTGCTGGTTCAAAGATCTTTTCTTATTTTTTATTATTGTGGCAATAGAACCTTAATATTGTTCAAATTTATAATTTAAATTAATTATGGTAGGATTTCGACCACTTGGTGCCCACTTTGCAGATTAAAATATGGACACAAATGTGTTAACGTAAAATGCTTTAAACTTTCATATTCCTGTTAAATCCTCATGTACAGAGCCTTCATAAAATATTCACAAAGTACGTAACGCCAGCCGTGTGTAATATGCTTTCAATCGAATTATAACATCCTTTATGTGAAATTATTAGGAAAAACATATTTCGCGACAGCCAGAATGATCGAAGTTCAAATACCGGCACATGACTCTTTGTTTTTCCAGATTAAAACTACCACATGGTCATAGTTGAAGGAACACGTCAGGAGGGAATCCACATGACATTTAACCCTTTTCTTGCTAGTGTATCTGTGGAGATATATCAGAATTTGCAAAACCTATTGCCATAAGTTTTTAGCGCAAAATTAATATTTTTATATGAATATTTATGTAATTTCTCAGTTTTTGAACGCACGGTTAGTTTCTATTAGACATCCTTGGAACATAAGGGTTAAACGGTATGAATATTATTTTGATATTGAAAGGAAGAACATCTGCCAAGTTAAGGGTTAATAAAAATGTCATGTATAAGTGTCCCGAAAACGACGATTAGTTGCGCTACTGGTCACGTTGGACACGACATATAAGCGCAAAGAGGATGCAACTACTAATGAGTCTCTGCACACTCTTAACCCATTAACGCCGAGATGATCAGAATGCTTACTATCTTTTCAACGTGTTTATTTATTATGTTATTGGACCAAAATCATAATGTAACATCTCTATTTATACGCGAAATTTGATGCTCTTTCAGAATCTGAGCTCAAAATTTCGATAAGACACCGAGAAAAAAACATGGCCGATTTAAACGTGATAAAAGTGAAAATTTTCGAAAAAAAAAATCTTTCACATTTTTTTTTCACAACGATACCGCAAAGGTATCGACTTTTTACTATGATCAGACGTGCTTATGGCACTCGAACATTAAAAGGATTTTTTAGGCAAATTCAAAGATAAGTCTAAGTAGCGTTTATAAATCTCAGCCTAATCGTACGATTCGACTGTACAGCGCTGTCAGGTGGCCTGTCAAGACCGCGATCATGAACTCCATGGCTCGCGACAAATAATTCTTCTCATAACAGTGCATTATGCCAGTACCGGGACTCAAACACAGAATGTACAGCGCTGTAGGAAGGGTCACTGTCTACTGAGCTGTCACAGCGTCGTAAAACCCAGCGTGATATATAGAAAAAACAGCGGAATGTAAAGAAAATAGAAAACAGTCGTAACAAGATATGCCTACAACGATATTTGCATAAAGCTGTGGCTACAATTATAGACATGTAATCGGCTGGAATCGATTACGTACATATCTCTGTAGGATGGATGGTATTGTGTGAAATATTATTATGTATGAAGAAGTAAATGCGTAGATCGGAACGTATGTGAGTGAAAGGCATGAAAGATAGAAAGAGAGAAAGGATAAACGGTTTTTTTACGACGCGAGCGCTCTGTAGTATAAAGACGTAAAAAATGTTGACGAAAAATTATTTTGAAAGGCGCAATAAAGTAGTTTATAAAATTTATTTTAGTATTTATTTGATCTGAAGATCCCCAAAACTACATCTATAATTTTTTTAACGATTTACTAGTGGACCTTTAGCCTCAAACACACTTGTTAGAAAGTGAAGATGAGTTCGACGATGCTTTAATACAATAAAATCTAGTTTCGATCGCACTTCCAACAAATCTTGGTTATGCTGATGTCAAAAATTACATTATTTTATTGAAAAGTACGTCAAAAATGATGTGAGATTGAAATACGACTGAATTAAAGTTACCTTTCTGGTAATAAATTATACCTACTTAGTGATTGTTAGTGCTATAAAATTCATAATAATACATTGTCATACTATATCCCTATCGGGGTGAGCAGATATACATTAGTGGCTGTATCACAGCAATAGTACACATTATACATACATTTCTATTACATGCCAAGTGGGTTTTCTCACGATTTTCTCCTTCACCGGTAAGCTTGTGGTGCATTAATCCGTACTTAATTTAGAAAACCCCAAAGGTACATGCCTTGATGCGAATCTACGACCATTCGTGTCGCCACACATGGATACCAGTAGCGTTCATTCCATAGGTGCATGCAAGCATTGCATGCCCTTTTGATAAATAAGTCTGCAATAAATTGCTTAAGGTTAAAAAAAATATGAAACCATTTATATTAATATCTATTCTATATTCACGCTATCTATCTTTCCTATGAAAGCAATATAAGATATAGTATCTAAATATATAAAACTCAAAGGTGACTGACTGACTGACTGACATAGTGATCTATCAACGCACAGCCCAAACCGCTGGATGGATCGGGCTGAAATTTGATATGCAGGTAGGTGAAGTCTACTTTGCCATGTCAATAAACAAGTTTCATGGGCAAACTCTCAAATTTGTGGGTATTGACTTGAAAGAACGTTGCTTCTCTCAGGAACAGCTTTATGTTGCTTGCTCACGAGTAAGTTCACCCAATAGCTTGATAGTTTTAACGCCTAAGGACGGATTAGTTAAGAATATTTTTAATTTTTTAATTATTTAAGTTTTGTAGGCCATAATTTTTTACACACGCTAAACAAAAGTAAAGCCGCAAAAACTATACGTAATTAATAATAATACTTCTTAACGCGAGCGAAGCTGCGGGCAAAAGTTAGTATAATATAATATACAAATTATTTACGCGAATTCTGCCTATCCTGTGCAAATATCCTATGCACGTCACTGATGGATACCAGCCCATTATCCACTAGACGATAACTGCAATATTCTATTTAAGTACATATATGTATGTGGTTTTACATTTAGCGCGTGTGTGTGCTTTCTTTATATGTCATCCTATGAATCGTATCGAAGCAAAGCTTGTAGTGATCGCCTCAAGTCGATTCGTCAGTGAGTGTGGTCAGTGCCTAATACGACGATTCTATACAAACATTTGAATTGCTAATAGTCTTATGTTTAAACATGCGTTTTTTTACTCCTGGCACAGTGCCAGCGTATTGGAGATTAACAATAATTGACAGCACATCATAAGGTGCCTGCGAATAAGAAATGATTACACGGATGTGCGAAGAAATGGAGAAGGTGTTTTGGTTTTGAACAACAAATTTCGACACAAAAAAACGAGTTTTTGTATTTTGTTGATCTTGTGTTGATTTTCTTCATAAAAATATATGAATTTTAAGATTGTAGCATGCACTCTGCCAATTCATTTTGCCTGACTTAACATCAGGAAAACATCATTACGACCTTGAAAAAAAATTGTTTGCTTTGAAAAAGATTTGTATGAATCGTGTTCCGTTAAAGCCGCAGTACTGCCGGCAGAAGTTTTTTATTGATAAAACGTTGCCTCTAGGATTTACTTTTGTGTCTTGGAGGCATTTACAAACAAATGTTTATATTCACAAGCACCCAAATCCGGAACAACATTTTTTAGGTCATATAAACAATTGTGGGATCAAAGCAAAAACTTGACGAGCTAAAGTCAAAGGTACTAGCATTTTTTTTATACAAGTAATCCGGGGTGAAACGTTGCTGGTGACCCCGGTGTGCCAGATCCTACTAACTAAAACCCCCTGGAGTGTCCCTTAAATCTTTTCTAGTCGGGACTTAGCATCCTTATTCCTTCAATGGTCACAGAGGACCGGTGAGTGGGTCGCCTTTGTGCTCTGCCTGATGGGGATCCGGGTGTAAAGAGCCCACTCCTCAAGACATTTTAATCAGACGATGTGCATGACACGTACGCATCGCTACCGCTTTCTCCGGGCAGCAGGCACCCTCAAATCTACTGCCCGATGCACGCACGACTACTACACCAACCAAATCGTAAAAGTTTGTGACAGCATTATAGCTGCAGTTGCTTAACATATCTCTTTGACAGTTGATACCGTATCCTCACGTTAAATGATCCTAGACGCTCCAAAGAGCTTAGCGCGTGCCTCGCATACAAAGCGTTGGTTTCTCCGGCTGTCTGACCGACCGCAGGCTTCCCTGATCGCCCATTGTCTGCCTACAAGCCAAGGCTGCGGTCGAAGGATATCACGAAATTCGATACCTCGTGTTTTTCGTAGAACCTCAGGCAACACTTTTCGTAATCGTATTTCTTGAATATTTTTAGGTTTTTTATCCTGATTGAACATTGTGACCATGCTACCCCTGATGCTAAGCTTGTAGCAGTCCAAAAAACTACAGCAACTATCAACAGCAAAGAAAAACTATCGATAGCTGCAGTGATCATACCGGCCCACACAAGTATCTCTTTCCACTATGCTTTAAAGAATCCAATATCATAGCAAGGTAGAAACACGACCCCCGGAAGAACAGCCAAAGTAGGAGTTAAAGAACCTATTATTTCTAGCCGGGATATAAGTCACCGTAATACCGTGACTCCGCAAATCTCTGCGCGTGGAAAATGAAAATGAAAGGTGTAACAGGTTTAAATCACTTTCCTGAACATTTGCAGTGATACAGTCGGAAGAAAATGCTTAGTGAGGCAATATCTCTGCGTGTCTGGTACTGTCCAGGGTGCTTACTTACGTCAGGATCATTTACCATGCGGACAGCCCACCGCTGCAACATATCCAGGGCGACCAGTAAGTACCGAGCAGAATCATCCCAGAGATGCGAACAATATTCCTTGCAGGGCTTGACCTGGGCCTTATACGAAAGGAATAGTTGATCCGGCGTGATATACCTCACTCTCTCACTCTGTTCAAGATACCTACCGTTCTCCAATATAGTAGTAGGCGATTCCACGTCTGGGGACTTAACAAGTAATATTAGAACTCAAACTTAAAAAAATATATATGTCGGAGTGAGAGCGTCTAAATTGTTATTAATTGAAACGTCAGGTTTAGTGCCTGGATGGAATCAGAGATGGCGTTGCGATCGTAATCAACTATTCAATTTGATACAACATTGTTAAGTACAAGTTAAGAAGGGTTGGTCGGGATTAGTCAATTTCGAAGGCATTCTTACTTGGACGGTCGCAACGATCAGACGCATCTCAGAGATCGTCGCGTTTCCTTTCTACAATGAGTGATGAAGACAGTGCACGTGGCGCCCTGACAGCCTGTATCACGTCATATATATAAATAAGCTTATTACAAGCACTTTTAAATCGTCAATAACATGAGTCTACGACCAGTTTGGACAACAGGACCCGTCGAGAAAAGCTTTACTATGAAGTTTACCCTGTCACGAAAAATTTCACGATCCGGGGCTGATCAGGTAGGCTGCAGGATTGCTTGCCATCTTTGACATAAAAAAGGCATAATTGTAGAGACAAACAACAATAAAAGAAGAATCTCTGGCTATCCAGGTGTGAATTCCAAATATCTCAAAATAATGTTAATTCCAGATATTGCAGTCACGCTCGGCCTGTCAGAGTGGTCGGGGCATAATTTTTTGCAAACTTTTTCGATTTTTCCTGCACCGCCTGCATTGTTACGTCGAAATTATGTTAAGCTGTGTCTACAACGATAGTTTTTGGTCTAATTTGTCCATAAATTATTTTGGGTGAACACAGATAGATATATTAGCGGCTGTATCCATTTTGCGCTTATATGTCGTGCCCAACCTGACCAGTAGCGCAGCTAGTCGCCGTTCTCAGGATACCTAAACAAGACATATCTATTATATGCCATGCGGGCTTTTTCACGATGTTTGCCTTAACCGGTGAGCATGTGGTGCCTAAATCCATATCTACTCTGGAAAAACGCAGAGGTACTTGCCGACATTCGAACCCACGACCGTTCGCGTCGCTGCGCGTGGATGCCTGTCCATTATCCATTAGGCTACCATAGCCCCAAAAGGGATATAGCGCAACGGTATACTATACTTATTAACTAGACTCAATTTGATTCGTATCACCTCCTTTTTTTAATCTTGCACCTGAATAAAGTACGTCGAATTCTAAAAATGGCTATGACCACCAAGGGACAAGAATCCGTTGGCTGTCGCCATCGCTATGTCGGTCCACATATACCAGGACGAAAGGTTAATAATATCTATGATGATGATGATGATGATGTCCTAGCCGGTTTCGGCCACGGCGACTGTTTCAACACCGGTTAAGAAATTCGAGGTCCAGTTTTCGGAAACAGTCAATTGCGCAGGAGATATTTAAGTGCATAACTGAACGCGCAGCCAGAAAAGCACTCTCTCGTCCGAGCTCCCTCGGGCCCGATGGAAAGGAGAACCAGTACGATCGGGAGGGAGCAGGATGCAGGTTTAGTCGAGTTTTCCTTCTCTGAACACCTGGTTGAATTGCGGTGTTAGAGAGATACCTTAGTCGCCTTTTACGACACCTCAGCAAGAAGAGGGGGGTGCTATTCTATTCTGCCGGCAGCCACCACGGCGAATAATAATATCTAATAATCTATAATAATTAATAATTATCTATAATATCTATTATCAAGGTAGTTGATGGCCTTGTTTAACTTTAAAAAACTTTTATTTTTAAACAAATAAACTTTGTAATTATCCTACCCTTGTTATATACATTGATCTCATTCTTTTGTCTATTTACTGATGTATCACTTCTATCGCTTGTGAATCGCACACACACACCTTATTTTTTTAGTCAGATTAATGTCAGAAATTTATGTCTTTTAAATACAATTGTGAATAAAGGCTTATATAAACTGGAGATATACAAAAATCCTCACGGCTCGCCGCGTGCGCGCAGCCTGGAACGAATTTTACCAACGCATCTCTGATGTAATACTATTGTGTACCTGGTACGCTTAATCACAAAAGCATTAGACAATCAATCAAGTATTTATCGAAATGACAAATTAATGATCCATTTTTATATACCTCACTCATTTTAGAAAATTACTACCATGATTTATTTCATTTTTGAATTGACCACTTATTTTTCGATGTGATGAATTCTAATTTACAACTTCACCAGGCGAGAGGGTCAGGCGCTGATGCTCAGCTAGTAAGAGTTGTTGGTTGTACTGTAGCGCAAGGATCTCCCCGTTGGTATGAACCTCGGTTTGGCCAACCAGTGAAAGAACTATCTATAATGATCTATTAGCGTTTCGGAAGTGACTGCCGTGAGTAGATACGCGAAAAAAAATTTAAGGCTATATCAGAGAGTAACTGTGCCTCGGTGTGTTTAAGCACCGCTTGTCAACAGTTGTGGACGATGATTTTTTTATTACAGAGCGGCTAGCGCTTGACCTTCAATCTAACCTGATTGAAAGTGAGGATGAGATCGATAATGGAGCATGCTCACCCAACAAATGCCGATTCACTCGTCGTTTTAATATTTCCAAATCGTAAGATGTTGGAAAAACAGTCGCAGGAAGCGAAATCTACTCCTTGACGGTTGACAGCAAAAAAGAAATAAAATGAAATGCATTTATTTTGCCATAACTTGCAAAAAACTAAAAATTTAAAAACAGTAACACAAACAGTATACAGAAACAAAAGAAAATACAAGAACATACAAACATGGCGAAAATGGGCCCTTCATCAGCTTAAAGCCACAGAGGTAGTTTGCAGTGCTGGTTTTCATTAAGGGCCCCAAAGAATAGAAGAAAGAGGAGGCAAATTGCCTCGGGCGAGCATCTGGGAACCCGCACGGTATCTTGACAATTTATGGTGGATGGTGAAGTGAGGAATTCAATTGTATTTTGCATATTCTCCAGAGTATAGTCTAGAGAAAACCGAAAGGCAGATCACACAACATCGGTGCTCCAACAGTCCAATAGTTATTTAAACCACAAACCAAAACCAATACCAAAACATTTGTGTTTCTGATTGTACCGAAAAAAAATCTGCAATCATTTTGGCACATCTAAATGGTCATGCAAATACTCGACTTGATTGATATAACACGAGGAGTTTTATGTTCAATTATACATTTTTATTGCGCCCTCCTACATTACACCCAATTTAAAGCTTTTAACTTAATACATTTTATGCTTTTCATTGCTATTTTAACTTAATATGCAACATGCTACTTTACTGTAGAGTCATTGTCCTGAAGTTATGTTTAATACTCGTAAAGTTTATAGCTTATATTACATAATAAATATAGCATTATACAGAAATGATGAAAAATTATATCGAGGGGCGCAAGTTATTTATTACTTTTAAGTGACGTTTTGATGCAATCCAATTAACGCTTACGATTACAAATAACAAAGAAAAACCCATCAACACTCTCAGCGCTCATGCCGACCTGCACGACTATTTCTTCACACTTCGTTTAAAGAACCCAAAATCATGGCTGCGGAAACATGCTCGGAGGGAGATCATTCCATAGCTCAACTCGGTTAAAATAAGTTAGAGAACTTCTTAGTCCCAGCTGGGATGTGAGATACCGTATAGCTGTGACACCGCAAACCCGCGCGCGTGGTTCTATTCAGGAAGGGAGAGGGTGGAACAAGGTTAAACAACTCTTCAGAACACTCGCTATGACTTTTTGGCAAATTTTTTATGGAAGAGGTTGACCCACTTTTTAGGTATATTATTCAGTGGGTATTCTAGTTGATGTGTTTGTGTGCCGCCCTTGGAGTTCGACGCCAGGGGCACGAGACCCAGCTTGCCAAGATCGAGGACTGTTATCCATCCTACGCTAGAAAGAATTTCTCTGTAACTTTAATATGTTACTATATATACTCATATAATTCGACTCAAACGGAAGTATTTCCTCGTGTCTAAAGCAGACCAAGTCACGGGTAGAAGCTAGTAAATAATAAATTAAAATAAAACAGTATTTTTGGCTTCCTTTGCCAATTTAACGACTGTTTTATCTATGCAGATCCTGTCTAGGTTTTAGACGGTTGTAAGCCTTGACATTGACAGTCATTCATTCAAGGTTTTCAGGACCTTCCTCAAATATTCATTGTTTTGTTTATTTAATAAACCTATAGACATTACGAAAAATATTTAAGAACAAGAAAGTCTTATAATTAGTCAAGGAATACTCTGAAATTTCTTCTAATTTTTTTAGTAATTAAAATAAAAATTTAGGAATTTACGATAATCCTCAATTGTCTTTAAAAATTTGAGTGTTCTTTGACTAATATTAAGACATTTTAATTTCAACATTTTTTTTCTAAAGTTTATAGTTTTAAGAAAACGATAGATTAAGATTTATATACAATCTTTTCATTCTCGTCCCCATTTTTAAAAAAAGCGTCGATAATTTTTTCTGTAAAAAATTCCTCTTAATGTTCAATTGCCATAATCACCTCTGATCATAGTAAAAACTTGATAGCTTTGCGGTATCCCTGAGAAAAAAAAATGAGAAAAAATATTTTTATCGTAAATTTTCACGCCTTTCACGTTTAAATCGGCTATGGTTTTTTTTCTCCGTGTCTAATCGTAATTCTGAGCTCAGATTCTGAAATAGCATTAAATGTCGCGTAGGAATAGAGTTTGCATTATTTTTTGGTCCGATAACATAATAAATAAACTCGTTTAAAAGTTAGTAAAAATTCTGATGATCTCGGCGTTAATGGGTTAAAATCGTCTACGAATTTATATATCTTATACAAAAAGAAAGAAAAAGCATTTATTTGACACAAAATATAACATATAACACAGGAGTATAGGTTAGTGCAGACAGCTAACCAGGCCTGGGGGTTCGCATTCGTCCTTCAGCCTGGCGTGCGAAAGGCCTATAAAGGTCTTGTTACGCGTATGAGCTTGTAAATAAAGCACGTCAGGCTGTCTTTTATTATAAAACATGTGCAATTACACCGGCTGTGTTTTAAGACAAGAACTATGCTAGAGGCGAAAGACAATATTCATAGACTTGTAGTTACACAAAAAGTGTCTATTGTACGTTTATTTTAATGTATTTGGGTTAACTACGCTTCAGAAATGCCTTCGTTAATTGCGTTCCTTTGTCAACAATTCTTAAAGTGCAAAACGTTTTTAGCAATAATGCAATATCCAATCTTTCACGGTGACTCGCTGTGTAGTTTGCCGCCAACACATCTGGCGTGCAGACTGTATAAGTTAGACCCAAACCTGTGAGAAGGGAATCTCTACAACATAGTACGTTTCGGGGCTAGCAACGAGTCCACACAGAATTTCAGCAAATGTTCCATCGAATACAACATCGATTCCAAACGATATAATCACTCCTAAAGACATGTTCATAATAAATAAGACGTTCCTATTTACGTAATATCTTCCATTTTACTAAAAGGACGAAGTTCACTATTAACTTAAACATTGGAAAGAACAAAACGTAAGTACAATTTTTTCTTTACTATGGCGATAATTTTTTAATAGAATACTTTGACAGTTAATATGACAAATGACGTTGACATTATATCTCTTGAAGATATGGATATAAATGATCCCTCACTAGTCACCACGTAAGTGGAGTGCTCCACACACCACTTTATCTGGGCAGAAGACTGCCTCAAGTCTACTGCCGGAAAAAGTTGTTTTTTTATGTGGACGAATGTTGATTAGCCGGGACAAACCTTTACAACTCAACCGGGCTTAGGGGGTGAGCACGGAGAGTGTTCAGCCGGCGAAATAATTCTGAAAAAGATTTTTTTTTCGAAGTTTCGCGTTTTTGTTGACCGGGAAAGGTCTTCACAACTTAACCGGGCGGGTTCTGAAAAATAGTTGCTAAGGCTGAGATTTATAGATGTAACTTTATGTTTGCTTGGACTTTACTAAAATGTTACAATTGATATTACTTAATGAATGTCAAAGGATTTGGTAAGTCACCGATTTTGTTAACATGGACTTGGCTCTGCGAATTCTATGGCTATACTCAAGTTCCTATTATATTATATATACCCATTTTTTAAAAAATTAATTAATTTTTGAGAGCTTTGCTAAGCAAAGTCGAAATAGCGTCTATAAATCTCAGAATAAGTCTGCTCAGGTCAAGTCTGTTTTATCAAATCCAGGCCATCGTAATACCAGCGGTTATACATATTATAAGCGGTTATTTTTGGGAGTCGAAGCTGCTCGCGTCCGTAGGCTTTACCCTAGTTTCCCTACACGTGACTCCTGGGTGGTGCTAAACGAGCAGCAGCGAGGTGGTAGGGCGTCGGTGCCCGTCTGGATCGCGAACACAGTACATGGGTGTAAAGCCCGTCATAGTGACCAGATTCGGCTTGTCGCGTTTCGGGATCAGCTTGTGTATATCCAGTAGCTCATATACCTAGAGACCTTCAGTCGTGGTATATGTGGGCTGACATGACGATGTAGACTATCAATGGTTTTCATCCTTAGATAGTTGCTTTCGTTTTTGGACTACACTGTACTTACCATCAGAAACTCTGTAGTCACTATGTCGAGCCAGTGTAAAAAAAAAAATCTAATTGATTGTTTGCGGTCATTTCTTAAGTCTACGATTCGCTAGTCTCAAATTTTTAAATGGACAGAGTCACGGGCTTTGCTAGTCTCTGTATAAGCATTATTAAAACAATATACAAACTTAATAACCAACATAAACATCCCACTCTGTATGCGACTAGAGAATTCCTGTTTCATAATCGCATCGCATCTCTTCCTTATTGCGATATGGAGGGCAAATATAGTTTTAGCACGGCGACAAGGCATTTTAGACCTTAACACCTATTCCCTAAGATACACAGGGCTTGGATGATATTCGCAAGTGTTTAAAAGATCTGCAATGTACTTGACGCGATGTTGGTTTACACGAGTAAACATATTTTATTAAAATTTTCCATTTCATCTGTTGTTTTAGATGTCAAAGATTAATCCTCTAATAACAGAGCGGACATATTATATGTTACATTTAGTCCACTGCCGGTCTGGACGAATTTGGCTTCCCAGGCGCGGGTGGAGCAATCAGAGGAACACCCCGGGGGTTTCTAGTCAGTAAGAGTCTGACACACCGGGGTCGCTGCCCTCACAGCGTCCCTGATGGTCCTATGCAGAATTTTCCCCCAGGATACAAAATAAAGTCCACTCCCGGGCTTATCGCGCTCACTGGGCACTCTCGTAGTCATTTTCATGGAGCTCGATTTTCAGCTCTTCTCATTCAGTCAATGCCAGCAGCATTTTTCAAATTGTTGCTCCACCATGAACCACACTTCTCTAAACTCATTTCATATAAATTATGTATAGTGCACACTTACGGGGTTGGTGGTAACACACCGTATTATTTGAGGCACGTGGTAGAGAATCTACATTGCAAAAATTTAAACTAACCTAATGTAGTGCGAACAGCTGCTCGGAAACTGGGGGTTCTTTTCAAGGTTAGGCGGCATTTTACGCCGACCCAACTTCTTAACCTGTATCAGGCGCAAGTACGGTTGTGTGTGGAGTATTGCTGCCACCTCTGGGATGGTTCCGCCAAACACCATCTGGCTGCTTTGGACTCAATTGATCGCCGAGCTCGGCGACTCATTGCCGATGAGGCTCTTACGTCGCGTAAACTACTCAGTTTGGAACACCGGCGTAAAGTGGCTTGCCTTTCGGTTTTCTATAGACTATACTCTGGAGAGTGTGTGGCTGAGTTGTATGATTTAGTTCCACCCTCCCCCTTCTACCATAAATTGACGAGACGCCGTGCTGGTTTGCACCCTTTTGTGGTTGACATTCCTGCTGCTCGCACTAAGCGATTTGCCTCCTCCTTTTTGCTGCGTACTGCGAAGGAGTGGAACTCGCTTCCTGCGTCAGTGTTTCCGGCGTCTTATGACATGGGAATCTTCAAACGTCGAGTGAATCGGTATTTGCTGGGTGAGCGCGCTCCATAGTCGGCCTCATCATCACTTTCCAGCAGGTGAGATTGAGGTCAAGCGCAAGCCTGTATGTAATAAAAAAAAATCTATAATGCTAATGTAGGGTAATTTTTTAAAGTGTGGTTTACAATGCCATTTCTAATTTTTTTCTTCAAATTATTATAAAATAATGATAATAAGTATTTTAAACTGTCACGTCTATATTCCCCATCATATAATTAATCTGTGATTAACAATTCACAGTAACTTTATTTCATTCTCAATAATCGAGCATACTCATAACTTTTAAATATTTCTCTGAAATGCCGTATTTAAAATCGAAATTCTAGAAATATGACTAATACTACATTAGTTTTGTTTTTCAGAGTATTTTGTATCGTGGCTACTGTTCATTGACCTTGGAATCAACCGTTTATAATGGAGGGTAGGTCAGTCAAGGAATTAGTTTTTTAAAGGACAACAATTATAAAAGTTAATACATTCCACTCCGGTGCAGCCTTGAGTTTCTTTCGGCGTTTCTTCTCAAGGTAGTCGCTTCCGAAACGCTGGTAGATTACCGTTAGATTCTTTCCCTGGCTGACTACTTATGTTGAGGCTTGTACCAACAGGGTTGTCCGTGCGTTGCCCCTAACCCATAACTCGCTGGCTGAGAATCTTATCTGATCCCCATTTCGCTCGGTGAAACTGTTAAAGCCTTTCCCGGCCAACAGCAATCTATCCTGCCGAAAAGAAAAAGGTAATAAGTTTTTTACCGTATCTGATGCTAATTACAGTGTGGTCCAAGAGTTAAAGTGACCACAGAGGGATGAGAATCCATTGACAGTGACTTTCATCATGCAGCCCACATATACCATAACAGAAATCATACTGGACTAGCTATATAAACAACTGGAAGTACACAAGCTGATCCCGAACTGCTACAGGTCGAGGTGAGTCACTATGACGATTTTTACCCTTCTGTACTGTGGTCTCAACCCGGTTGGAGCTATCGCTCTACCGCCTCGAGCTATCTTCACGCATTTTTGAATTGTATGCAGAATTAGAAGGGTAGACAAATTAATTTTTGATCAGTGATTAAGTTTGTAGAAAAGTACAAAACGTGTTAACGGAATGTGATAACGTGAAATTTCGAAATTTATGCAGTTCCATATACAATGTAACCTCCATGTAACGTCACTCGATTTAACGACAAACTCCCTAAAGCGTCGATATCACTCAGCTTTGGTTGGTTTAGCTTGTTTCCCATACAATGATACACTCTATATAGCATTACACCCACTCTAAATAACGACAGCAATTTAATAATATAAAGTACTTTCTTTATCACCAAGATGCGTCAATATCGCAAGATATGAATAAAATAATAAAAACAAAAATACAGCAAAATTACTGGTGCAGCAAAAGACGTCAGACAAAAATAACAGACTCAAAAGCGATCAAATAAGAATTGTTTTTTATGTAATTACTAACACTAGTCTGAAATAAAAAAAACTTTTTTAATACAGATTTTTCTTCTCTCCATTCAACGACAACTCTCTATAACGTCAAAATATGCACAGTCCCTTGAGGGTTGTTATATGGAGTTTGCAATGCATTTTGTATGTTTCTATAAGCGTTTTCGTTAAACAAATGCGACTGTCTAGGTCTTAGGGATTTTTTTTTACACTGGCTCGACATAGTGATCTAGTCACGAGTGATCGAGTCACTAGTCACGAGTAGATATAGTCACGATCCAGACGGGCACCGACGCCCTACTACCTCGCTTCTGCTCGTTTAGCACCACCCAGGAGTAACGTGTAGGGAATATAGGGTAAAGCCTACGGACGCGAGCAGCTTCGACTCCCAATCAATCTTAACAATAATCGAAATTGAAAAAAGAGCGCCCAACGTGGGGCTCGTGCCCATGACCCTGAGATTAAGTGTCTCATGCTTTACCGACTGAGCTAGCTGCGTTTGCATCCAGAGTTTTAAATATAACATTATAATTCACATATGATTATTTATTCTATACATTTTGTGAATTTTACGTGGGCACATATGTCAGCCCCATTGCACTCTTTTATAAGAATACCTAACATATGACATATTGGGCCATTGATCTGAACAGGCCAGACGCCTCATCCGATAATAGTTCTGTTAAGATTTTGTTAAACATCCCGACGTCAAGTCCGTTCAGACCAAAGGCCCTCACAAACGCCTCTCTCACAGATTCAGATCGGACACATTCCATCAACAAATGGTGGATATCATCTATGATTCCACAATTTGCACACAGTGGAGAATCATTTAGTTTCATAAGATGTTTAAATTTGTTAGATGGAATGTGTCCGGATCTTAGTCTGTGTGCCACTGACACCAACTTCCTGCACAAAGTTGTTCCAGAAAACCAGGGTATACGAGGAGGTTTACTTTGCAAAGTTTTATACCAGATCCGTTTCTCTCTCGAAATTTCATTAAAGTACACTTTTCATAGTTCGTAACATTTATTTTTATATTTTGGTAGCAGTTCTGAGAAATCTGGTTATATATTAATATTTTTTCCGTTCAAACTACCTATCTTTGCAAGCCTGTCAGCCTCCTAGAGATAAGTTAAAGTCAAAGAAATCAGTGATTTACCAAATTACCACTTTGATATAAATTAATCATAATTTGCAATGTTTGAGTAAAGTTTCGACTAATTGTAGCATCTATAAATCTCAGCCTAAAAGTTTCCTTTTGGGGTAAGTAGCTCTAAAACTATAATGTAATAATAAAACAGTAATTTATGAAATTGTTGATATAATTATGTGCCTACAAAAGGCAGACACAAAATGCAGTCCGGTGGTACATATGTCTGACAAATAATCATTAATTAGTGGATTCCGATCCGCTTTGTGAGAGCCGCTCTTTGATGGCTGCTGACAAGGATTTCAGATTTTTGGATCGGGGACTTTTTTTAACAATTAATACATTTGTTTTATAAATAACGTTGTGATGGACAAGGATGCATGCTACAAAGCATGCCTATTTGTACCTTCGAATCCATGAAGCTTAGGATCTTGAAATTTTTCGAGGCGGAGCAAAAATTTTTCTTTGCCGCCAAAGTCCTTTTATCTTTATTTCTCAATTTTATAGATTAAGTCAATTCAAAATATTTACAGCACAATTTTTAGAGATTTTATGATCAGCAAAGTTGTGAAAATGTTTTATGAGTATCACACCTATAATATAATTTATTACTTAATAAATAATTAAAAAAGGTTTATCCAGTATTGCTTTAATACTGGCATGAAAGTATATAGTAAAGCCATAAAATAATATAATTTACGGTATGTGTGTGTATTTATTATATCATGATCTAATGTTCGGAACACGGAGCTTGGCTCGTAAACCAAACGACTCACAAAAACTCATCGCACATACTTCGGTAGACATAGATCGCTTTTAAACAACAATGGAAGACTATTCTGAATACTTCGAAAATCTATCGAGTTTATTTCGAAACTCTAAACTCTAATTTTTCTAGTAAAAGTACGCAGATTGGCTTATATCTTTTATTTATTTCACTGTTGGATAGCTGAGGATCTGATACATTTCAGCACAATCAAATGTGTCAGTTTTTTATTGTATCTTTTCTATTTTCTTTTTGTTGTTTATATTACGTTTTACGGCTCTGGGTGTAAGTCAATTTGAGCCCGTCAATCGTAATTTTTAATTTTCAGTAGTTTCTGATTGAAGTCAAAAGCTATGACACAAGCAACGCGCATTCCGTCCCACGTCATCCGGGCAACTTGTTGCTATCCAGATCCAAAGAATAAGAAGGAGAAGAGAACTAGAAGGTTTCAACAACGAAAATCGGTAACTCTCCGATGAAAAAAGCAGAGAACACAACCGCTCGCGTTCGAATCTCACACGTCAAATTATTGGCAACTTGCCGTATATATGGAAGCAGCGAACATTTCATTTGAAGCATTTTACAATTTAGATTATATTGCCAAAATCGGGTATACTACTAAGAAAACATTGAAATTGCAATGTTTCTATAACTTCGGAATTTTGCCCTTACGTTGAGTTAGCTAAATTGTTGCATTTAAAGTCCTCTATCACACGTTTCCATTAATACGGCGAGTATCCATGAACAGTACACAAGCACCTGGACAAATATCTGGATGGAAGCACGCTAGCGTCTGTTACTGTATTCCCATACCGCCGTGCCGTGGTGGCTGCCGGCAGAATAGAATAGCACCCCCCTCTTCTTGCTGAGGTGTCGTAAAAGGCGACTAAGGTATCTCTTGAACACCGCAATTCAACCAGGTGTTTAGAGAAGGGAAAACTCGACCAAACCTGCATCCCGCTCCCTTCCGATCGTACTGGTTCTCCATTCCATCGGGCCCAAGGGAGCTCGGACGAGAGAGTGCTTTTCTGGCTGCGCGTCCAGTTATGCACTTAAATATCTCCTGCGCAATTGACTGTTTCCGAAAACTGCACCTCAAATTTCTTAACCGGTGTTGAAACAGTCGCCGTGGCCGAAACCGGCTAGGACATTTTCATCATCATCATTCCCATACCTTTCTAGGTACACAAAACGTGAAAATTGTACTTTAATTTTAATGTGTTTGGGATTATTACGTTTTAAAATTGACTTTGTCTTTGCATTTCTTTATACGCATTACAAAGGCAATTCTAAACGTTGTAACGCAATAAGCCAATCTTTCGCGGTGACCAATTGTTATGTATAAATAATTGCTGTGTACTTTGCCGCCAACGCATCTGTGTGCACACCGGCTGAGTTAGACCGAATCCTGTGAAAAGGGAAACTCGGCAAAACAGTACGTTGCAGGCTAGCATCGAGTCCATACTGAATTTCATCGACTACAACATTAATTTCAAATGATATAATCACTCTCAAACCTTGACCGTTACTTCTGAATTTTCAATCCGGTGCGGAGTTGTCACTTTCTCGGACAAGTATAAAAATAAAAATTAGTTGTCGATAAAAGTCGAAAGTATTTAGAATAGCATACCCTTTTAGAATATTATTAAAAAAGCTACTGTTTGGTAATTCTGATCGTAAATACAAAAATTATGTACCGGCGTAAAAGAGATGTAATATGAAATTTGTATGAGCTAGAAAGAGATGTTTAATATTTTAAATTACTCCTTTAGTTGTTAATATAGTTTAGTTATTGTGTGGAAATCACGTTTTGGTAAGCGCAGCATGGGACATCCACCTACAAGATGGGCAAACGAATCTGGCTGTAAGTAATTTCTGACTGTTCATCCGGAACCACGTTAGGATACGTTATAGCATTGAGAATTCTACGGCCGATTTAATGACGGACAGTTTTTAGATGATCAAACTAAAAAGGATAACTTAAATAAAACCTAATATCGATACTGAGAAACGCCTTCGGTCCTCGAACATAGTCTTTATTACGTACTATATAATATATATGTATACTGTAACATAATCAATGCCAAAATTTGTATGGATATGTTACTTAATTATAGAACGGTACAGAGATCAATTTTAGTCTGGCATAGCATATACGCTGCTTTTTATCCTAAAAATATAATTGGTTCCTATGGGAGCGCGGACGGGAATACGTGGTGGTAACTAACCTCGATAAATATATAAACTAGGTCAAATCCAGTAGCGTTCATTCCATAGATGCATGAAAGCATTGCATGCCCTTACGATAAATAAATCTGGGATAAATTGCTCAAAGTTAAACAAAAAATGGGACTATTTATATTCGTATCTATTCTATATTCACGCCGTCTATCTTTCCTATGAAAGCAATATAATATTTACTATCATAATATAATATTCAAATTAATTACGCAAATTCTGCCTATCCTCTCCAAATACCCTATGCATGGCACTGGTCAAACCTATATAATTTATCAATGCTGGATCTAGTCTAGCAACTAGTCTTAACTAAACTTATAAATTCGAAAGTTTGTATGTTTATAAATTCCGTTTTCACGTCTAAACGGCTGAATCGATTTTGATGAATTTTAGCATGTAAATTGATTAGACTTTTGAGACATTTTCGTTGTGCAAATAATGCTTGAAAGAGTTCAAATAGAGGATGTAATTTATTATGAGAAAATGATTATTTTTGTGAGTTGGGAATACAAAATGATAAAATATACACAAATATAGAGTAGGGAGAATATGGGCGAGTAGGTTTAGGTATTCATTTAATTATAGGCGGTACAAAGTGTGTTGAATCAGCTAGGATCACTATAAACCGGTAAATATTGATGAAAACGAATAATTTAAATTCATCGGATGCCGAAATTCAGTATCGATGTTCGAAACCTTTATTTAGGCATGATACTACAAATTGTTAATTTTGACATGCCATGAAATTGTACCTTTTGATTAATTACATGTCTACATAAACTCTATATTCCTATCGTCTATTTTTACACTAGATCTGTAAAGTTGCACCCACTTCACCTGATTCAAGGAGGAAACAAAATCATTTTGTACGACTGCAAATACACATTACACAGTATTTTTTATACTTGTTTGTGATGATGATGATGATGTCCTAGCCGGATTCAGCCACGGCGACTGTTTCAACATCGATTACAAAAATCGAGGTCCAGTTTTCGGAAACAGTCAATTGCGCAGGAGATATTTAAGTGCATAACTGGACGCGCTGCCAGAAAAGCACTCTCTCGTTCGAGCTCCCTCAGGCCCGATGGAATGGAGAACCAGTACGATCGGGAGGGAGCGGGATGCAGGTTTGGTCGAGTTTTCCTTCTCTGAACACCTGGTTGAATTGCGGTGTTAAAGAGATAGCTTTTTACGACACCTCAGCAAAAAGAGGGTGCTATTCTATTCTGCCGGCGGCCACCACGGCTTTATAACGAGTATGTTAATAATAATATTTAGGAGATTTCAGTCTTTGAAGCCTCAAACTCGGTATGTTTATGTGCATATTACTGGCGTACATCCCAATATAACGTCCTGTTTAATAAAAAACTTAGCCAGGTGGAAGAAATGTATAATAATCGTATTATTTATATGGATATATAACAACATCGATATACTCAGTGATAGCGTTTTGAAATTTAAAAAAGTGATGTTAATTAAGAGGATTTTGGAATAGCTTTTTTTATCTTTTGTTTTTGTTTTGCAAATTAGATTTAGTGCTTTTTTTGGTATTGTTTATTTTCGTGTGTTGTCTGTATTTGTATTTTTCTTTTCCTCCGAGCAAGTTGTCTACACTATCAGTCATATAGACAAAAAAAAAGTAACGTCAAAATATTGTGTTCTGATAGATCCATGTGTTAAATCCTCACGCAAGCAAAGCTATTATTATAAGTGAAACACCTAATACATCAATAAACAAAGAAATGAAAAATATGGTCATTGACCCAACTGCGTATACGCATCACTCAACCAGTCATAAAAACAGTTGTCCAAAACCGTCCGTCTAGACAGTTAATTAGCAATGTACGATAGAAATTACGACACTTAATAAAACCGTACCGGTGTAAAATGACCGAAAGCAGGAATTCGAATTAAAATCGATGAAGCCTGCCTTTGACATGCGATAGCGGGGCTCTGGTAGCAAGTACTGGGCAGTCGCTATGACTTTACAACATTTAATAGGCTGAATGATCTGGGTAGTGTTTGATAATCGGGTATTTTATCATGGAATCTGACATACAGGCTTTTATCACATCTCTTGCGTAATTTAGTACAGTCGACATCATCATGCACCGCTTGATTCAACCCATTATTTAGCATAGCCCTGTCTCATACTGCATTACATTCATAGATCCTGTGCCAATCGAAATCAGGCTTCTCACGACCTTTACAATATCTCAAGCTCATTGTTTACACCGTCTAGGTCACCACTTGTTTATTGCTAGCTCCATTTTCCGTCATCTTCTTTGGCCAAGTGTCTCACTTAATTCTACTTGCGAACCGTAACTTGTATATCTTTGGACGACGTTGGATTTCAATACTAAACATACAATTTAGCATTCCCATATTAAGCGGTGTACGCTCCATTGGCTTTTGTGCTATCCTTAATCACGCAAGTGACAGTAGAATCGTATTCAGGCGTACCTCTAGGTTTTTCATAATTAAGTACGTATTTAGGCAGCATAAGTTCATCGGTGCTAACTGAAACTAAGAGCTGTTTTTGGTAACCTGGAGGAAAATCCTCCATAGGATCTTCAGGGCCACCGTGAGGGCTTTCACCCGAATGTGCCTGACTCCTACTGGCTAAAAACCCTCGGGGTGCCTCCTCATTGCTGCTAGCCAGATCTGAGATCCACACTTATTCTTCGGCTCAACGTGTGAAACCCTGTAATGGTCCTATCTCCTGGAGCAGCCTATTCTTTCTAGTCTCCTGTCTGAGTGTGAAACTAAAAGCCAAATGTAGTCAGTAGTCAATGTATTTTATTAGCACATTATTGGTCCAATAAACCCAAAATGCATTAATCCTCCCATTATCTAATTCGAACGCTTTCTTTGAGTGTATGGACATTAATCGTTTTGAACATATGCTTCTTTTCAAGGTGTGGCATTACTGTTAGCGGTTATATTTATTTATAACTAACTGTCCCGGCAGACCTTGTTCTGCCCTATTTCTCTAAAACAAAGTCACATTGTTTTTTTTTCCCGTCAGATTTCATTCTGCCAAAACTTATTGGCCTGTTGGCTGTTTTTTGAAAATTGTTTGAAGGAACCTGGCCTTAATGCTATATGTATAAAAATTGACAAATATTGACATTAATATTTATACGTCACTGAATTGTTTTGCCTTCCCGAAACCCATCCACTAACATTTAAACTTTATGGTATGGTTTTAAAGTTCAAATTGACTTTTAAATATTATTACGAATTTTTTGTATGAGAATATAGAAAAGTGTTGTTTTTAGATTTTTTCAGATAATTTTTTTAATTTTTCTCTCCGTAATAACCTTCCCAAGACTTCAACAAACACAACAAAAAAGAAATCAGCCAAATCGGTTCAGCCGTTCTCGAGTTTCGCGCTTATACAGATTTAACGATTCATTTTTATATTATAGATTAATACTTTTTATACGAAAAGGACACAAATAGCTACGTTGCCGGTTGCGCAGTGAAGAGCGTTCTCAGGAGCTACACTCTCTGATTCCCCGTCATCCCCATTTCATGATAAAACTAGTCACAGTATGTGGTGGATGGGTGGATGTTCCTTGTATTCGCACGAAAAGATTCGCTTCTATATTCATCGCGCGAACAGCTAAGGAGTGGAATATGCTTCCAGCGGCCATATTTCCACGATCTCATGACCTGGAGGTCGTTAAGAGAAGAGTGAACAGGCAGTTTTTGGATGGACGCAGTTCATCGTCAGACTCATCTTCATCTTCCACCAGGTGTGACTGAGGTCAAGCATCCGCCTCTAAATCATAAAAAAACATCCTTTTTAGATATTTCCAAAATATTACACTTAAATATATCGAGATCAATACTATAGAAATATACAACGTAACTGGTAACTAACGCAAAACCTCTTAAGGCTGAGTTTGGTTCATCAAGACTAACAACTTTTGTTTTATGACTTTTGCCAAAACTTAACACATCCTAAGATATATATTTTTTTAATTTTAGTGGGGATGTCTATTAATCGTTAGCTCTATATTTTAAGTTTAGTCAGCAGATGCTACGAAATCGTCTGCTCCAGTTGCATCGCGCCGCCTTTCAGAGTGTTAAGAAGATCAGAACTGCAAATTTGATTTATATATTTTTTGTATGGGAAAAAAATGATTGAATTAGAAAAAGTCGTAAAACAAAAGTTGTCAATCTTGATATACCAAAGTCAGCCTTAAGAGTTTTTGCATTAGTTACTTGTATCCCTGCATACAATAATATACGAGATAATAGAATTGTACGGCATTATAATTCTGCACAAGGGTGCTTTGTGCGTGAACATATATAAAAAAAACATATAGCTGATCATAGAACCTCCTGTTTGTAGTCGGTTAAAAATATTGCGTTTTTATTTGACTATGGAAATTTAACGAATGAAATATATTTAAAAAGGCAATTTTCATCACTCATTCGCAAAAATCGCTGAAACTGACGCCAAGCGTCGTGGCGGTCATAAAATAAATCAGACGAGTTTATGGTCCAACTATATCGCCGTTATATGATACGATGAAAAGCTTAACGTTTTCAGTTTTAGGGTAAAACTTAAATTTACTGAACATTTTTAAAATGGAAATTAAGTTTTCATAGATTTGTGAATTTACGACCAGTCAGCGGTGTTGGAGGGGAATATTTAACGCTTTATTTCAAATATAGCTTATTAGTTTTGAATTTTGATGTTTTTTGAAACACACAGTTACTTTGAAAATTACATTAATTAGGGACCGCAGAAATCGCGGTGATTTCGTGGAAAATTACAAAATATTAAATGGGGATTAAACCTCGAAGGGTTTCAAAAAATGTTCCAGCTTAGTAGCAGTATCTAACTCCGAGTCCATCAACTTAAGCTGTGTACAGATGCAATTTTGTCAACTCATCGAACCAGTATAGAAAAAACCCATACCAAGAAGCAGTGGCATCCCATATAAAGCATAAAAAAGAGTATATAGTTATACTTGGACATTTATTTCACTCCGACACAGCCTTGAGTTTCTTTCGGCGTTTCTTCTCAAGGTAGTCGCTTCCGAAACGCTGGTAGATCACCCGTAGGGTTAGTATTTTATTTGGCTGGCGGTCCAAGTCGAGGTTCGTACCCACAGGGGTGTCCTTGCATTGCCACTCAACCCATAAACTCTTTTATCTATCGTTAACTGTATAGGCCTTTCCCGGCCCTAAGAAGATGTCTGTTCCAAAAAAAAAATGGACATTTAATAAATATATTGACCTAAAATCTGGTGTTTATCAAAATAGGTGTTTGAGAGACCAAATTTTAAGCATATATTTTTTTATATATGTAAATTAAATGAAATGAAAAAGTATTTATTTCGCCACAAATCAACAAAAAAACCAGAAATTTAAATGCAGCAATACAAACAACACACAAAAACAAAAGAAAATACAAAACGTATACACATGGCGAAAATGGGACCTTCATCAGCCTAAAGCCACAGAGGAAGTCTGCAGCGCTGATTTTCGTGAAGGGCCCCGGTCGTGTTACATCTTATAAGAATTATTAATAAACAATAAAAATACGTATAGCTTAAATAATAAATACAAAATAAATATGAGTGATACTAAAATAAACTATTACATACAATAAATAAATCGACTACCAGATGTATTAGTGATAGATACTATAGCAAAAATATAATAATACCTAAAAAAAAAATATAAGTAAAAATAAATGAAATAGATACGTGTAACTAATAGATTATTTTATAAATATCATTTTAATTCTATACATTTATTATATATATATATGTGTGTGTGTGTGTGTGTGTCGTGTGTGTTAAATTTCCAAGTATAACGAGATTATGATTTTTATGCTTTAAATGGGATGCAAGCCACCGCCCCGCAGACCACGACACTAACTCAGCGTACTTGTGACTTAATAATGATATATAACTTACGGGGTGAGCAGAGATGCATTAATGGCTGTATCCACTTTGTTCTTTTATGTCGTATTCAGTGACCAATAACGCAGCTGATCGGCGTTCTCAAGGCACTTACAGAAGAAATTTCTGTTACATGATATGACTGTTGGTTGTGGGTGAGTTGATAAAAAGGCGCGGTTTTTGGCGTTTTAGTGTTTACTGCACTTTATGACACAGAACTGCGACGCACACGCACGTACTCTAGCTTTGGATTCCGGAAGTCGACTGCTTTAGCAAGAGCACCCCTTACCCCGTGCGTCCCGTAACACCCTAACGATCCTTAGGACGTTTAACACAAGCACATATCGAGCGGCGTCTTAATGCTATAACGATGCTTTCTCTTCATCTGTAAGCATGTGATCTATAAATCCGTACGTAATCTGGAAAAACCGAGAGATACTAGCTGGTATTCGAATTTAAGACCATTCACGTAGCCAGGCATAGCAATCGGTCCATTATCTACTTACCCCACCACAGACCACGAATACTTGTAACCAGAGATAGGCAAAATGTAATCTGATTAATGGTTAACGATTACAAAATGTAGTCGTAATTTTAATTTTCTTCCTCTGTAATCATAATTAAATCCATTTAAATCATTAAGAAATCATATATGTGTATACAATCTGGGATTTTGTAGTGTTTAAAACATAAATGAGCATTTTGTAGTCATATTAATGATAAAAAACGTAAAATGTAATCGTTATTCATTTTCATTAATCTGATTACATCTTGCCCATCTATGCTTGTAACGTATTGTACTTATTACATGTTCTAATTACACCGTAGCTAACGTAACAAATAGCGTAACGATACAAAACTACTTACTCAGAGTACTTACTCAGGTCTGACTCAGAGGTTATCGCGTCGTAAGATTGATTTATATTTGTTCTAAACTAATAATTAGTTTACATGTTACAACAATTTGTTTACAGTAATATAATGAACTATCGCAGCTGCGTGTTATCACGGAACGATAACGACTTGCCGATAACAACACTTTAAGAGAAACGTTCAAATACCATTAACTTTTCTTAAAAATATAGTTATCACCATAATTTACCGTACCTTAGAAGAAGAATTTAGTTGGGAAGCATTTGTGCAGTCGACTAGAGGGAGCCTGCTACCCGGATGAGAGGAAGGCGGTGGGCAGTCTCTGGCGCGCCACCCGAGAGGCTTTGGAGGGGTGGGGTCTTTAGATCCCACCCCCTCCCAGAGAGGTAGCCTCAACAAGGCTTTTCACTCCCCAGTCCTTTGGATGAATTTGGTTTCGCAGGCCCGGGTGGAGCAACCTGTGGGCATCCCGGTTGTTTCCAGTCATTAGGAGTCTGATACACCCGGGTCCCTGCCCTCATAGCGGCTCTATGGTGTTATGCAGGATTGCCCCGGAGATACCAAGAAAAGGGTAACATTTGTGATCTTATTGTTGATCTGCTATGGTCTTTCAACTTGTCATATTCTCGAGTAGCTTTCTTATTTTTACCGCGTGGAAATCCTCATTGACTATAAGGGCAGCGGTGAAGGCCGCTACTCCGGTATCCTGGACTCTTACCGATTAAAACCACCGGGCTGCTCCTCCTCGCGCTAGCCGAGTGCCGAGGAAAAGGTAGAGCCAGCATCCTCACGCAACTCAGCGACGTCGGGCATTTTTCATGCCTCTTTCTCGTTAATATCCACGAGTACCTGAGCAGTAGCGTTCATTCCATAGATGCATGGAAGCACTGTATGCCCTGACGATAAATAAGTCTTGACTAAATTCCTTAAAGTTAAACAAAAAAAAGGAACCATTTATATTAAAAATCTATTCTATAGTCATGCCACCAATCTTTTCTATGAAAGCAATATAATATTGACTATCATAATATAATATTCAAATTAATTACGCGAATTCTGCCTACCCTGTCGAAAGACCCTATGCACGTCACTGTACCTGAGAAACAAATAGACAAGGAAATAACTACATACGGTTAAGGTTTCTTTCTTACCTTTTAAGTTAAGGGACCCTAAAAAAGGGGTAGACATTTGAATGATTACGTTTTATGATACCCCACAGCCAACACATTGTAAACCGTGAACTTTTTATTCGCCTGTTGATCCCCGAATGACGGCATTATAGCCCATTATGGTATTCGAATCTTTATGCCCGATGAATAAAATTTATTTAATGCAGTGTTAATGGTTTGTGTTATTTTCTATCTAACATCACGCCGAACTCCTGCCGGGGTAGGCAGAGAAAATAGAACGCCACTTCCCTGTTTTTGCAAATCTTGATAGGCAATTATTGGGCGGAATCTATGGCCGAATTAACCTTCATCTTTCACCAGGTGTGATTGAGGTGAAGTGTTCGCCTGTAAACGATTAAAAACGTTTTTCGGTGAGCGTGTTCCCGTCGACTATATCAGTGATTCCCAAAGTGGTCTATATCGACTCCTAGGGGTCTATGACAACTTGCAAGGGGTCTACGTCAGCGAAAAAAATTGGGGGGTCCATGAAATGAAAATGGGGGTACACGATAGTGGATCTCAACACATACGCTGATAGTACCTATTTACTTACATCATACTATCTTATAATATTAAAACATATACATTATTTATAAAAGTACCTATGAAGTAAAAAAATATTATATATGTGTTAGCGCCAGTGAATAGTCGCACAGACTATCTCTAGCGCCATGGCATAGAAACACGAAGGGCAGGGACTAAAGGGGAAGACGGGGAGGGGAAATGGCTGCTTTGACACGTCACACGGCGCGGGAACACACTTTGGGCCAAATAGCTTTAAGTTTTTAACACTAAACTTCACTACAGTTAGAAATTTACAGGAAATCAATATCAGGTAAGGTTGGGGGTCTACCCAACACGGAAAAACATGGCAAGGGGTCTACGACACAAAAAAGTTTGGGGAACTCTGGTCTATATGGAGTCCGAAGCGAAATGTAAAGTTATATTTATCTAGGCCGGCATGATCATTGCGACTACTGATAGGGTTTCCTTTACTGTAGATAGTCGTTATGGAGTTTTTGGACTGAAGCATGCGTTAAGCGTAATGTGGTCACTGTATGGAGTCAGGATAAATTACGAGTAATCATATATGGGCAGAATGTAATCAGATTAATGAAAATGTTTAACGATTACATTTTATCATTAACATGACTGCATTTTGCTCATCTATGTTTTAAACACTACTAAATCCCAGATTGCATACACTTTTATGATTTCTTAATGTTTTAAATAGATTTAATCATGATTACAGTGCAAGAAAATTAAAATTACGACTAAATTTTGTAATCGTTAATCATTAATCAGATTAAATTTTGCCCATCTCTGCGAGTAATCACATATTAGCAGTTGTTTATAACATATTTTTTATGATTTACAGAGAGATGCTTGACTTCAATGACAGCTGGTGGAGAGGGAGTTGGAGCCCTTGATTGACCACGTCTACGCAGCAAATGACTACACACTCTTCTTTTAAAGCCTCTGAAATCCTAAGAAAGTGTTAAAAATACATACAAAACTTTTTAAATACATAAATTTTAGATGATCTAATAGCGTGATTTGTATTGATCCAACTGCAACGCTAAAGGTCCCGAGAGATTCCCTAACTGCAGAGACCCCGATGTACCTGGCCTGCCAAGCACATATCTGGGCGCCAGATGTCTGAAACTGTCTATTGCCAGAATAGTCACACAGCAATGAATTTCTAAGACATTTACGTACATATAGAGTGAATCCAGTTCATAGTAATATTATGAGGGAGACATAAAATTAATTTCTTGACAGTTCGTTGCCATTTTCGACCTTCATTGTACTTTCCTCATGTGAGGTGTAGTCATGTAATCATCCAAGAAAAAAAAAACATTTCTTAGTTAGCGGAGTAACCTTTAAGCTTGATATTTCTACAAAGGCGGAATTGAAATAATTAGTAACAATTTACATAATAAAACGAAACTGAACTATTACAATTAATTTATATTAATTGTAATTAAAAATGAAGCTTGCGATAAGGTGTGCGTGCACGACTGACGAGGGAGGACGGTTTTATGCAATATATCATTGTTACAGTCTAAAAAATTGGTGTAAATTGTATATTTTTTATATCAAATGTTGGAAATTATGCTGTCAAAAGACAACGAAAATTTCAAGAGTTGTTAATATGCGAAAGGCAACTCTATGATGTAGAGCTTATAATAGAAATGAGTGTCTTGATAAATATAGATTAAAAAGTTGATGCGTAAATTGTAAGAAAAGTAAGTTATAAGTAATAGTGTAAGGTTGTTTGAATTTCATACACGAGTGAGTACATTGCTCCACGATATCTAGGTCACCCAAATAATATTAAAGTATAACATTTAAACAATAAACATGATTCAAGTAAAGGTTGCCTTTCTATCAATACACCTCCCACAAGCGGTTGATGCCATACCTCCTTCCACAAATCAAAAGCCTTTGCGTCATGACTATATTTTATCTAATGACTATATGAGTCAACTTGATAATGGCAGACCTGTCCACATGACCGACAGATCGACCGACTTTTAGAGGTAGTTTGCAATATGCTAAAATTTAAAAAGAAAATTCATGAATGAGCAAGATACTGTGCAACAAACAACAAGATGCCTGATTTAACTGTTTAAATTTAATTGTTTTTTATTCTATCTATGTGCATCCTTTGTATAAGTATATGTATATTTAAAATAAAAATAAATGTATATGGTATGGTATATATGTGTAATATATTTATTTATGTGTAGGCGTATGTTTTTGTTCAAGTGTATGTATGTCATATTTCCTATGACACTTTGAAATAGTCTCTAGAGCTGTTTATTTGTATTCTGTTACTCCCTTTCTCGTTGTTTTCTAGACGCATTAACACACAATAAACGGGTGTCAGCTGATAATCAGCACTGGGTAGCTCAGCTGGTCACCTAGCATTACATCACTGTCATTTGCTTCTATTACTATCTATCTTGATTCGCCTTTTTACCCTGGGTCGACATAGTGACTACAGAGTACCTGATGGTAAGTACAGTGTAGTCCAAAAACGAAAGCTACTATCAAAGGATGAAAATCCATTGATAGTCTATATCGTCATGTCGGCCCACATATATCACGACTGAAGGTCTCTAGGTATATGAGCTACTTTGTCGGGGCGTATCTGCGTGACAGATATATCACGTACCTGGGTCGAGATGAGATAAGGTACAGGAGGAGGATGTACTGTGGGGTTCCGCAAGGATCAGTCCTGGGGCCTCTATTGTGGAACCTCGCATACTATGCGGTTCTACGCGTTGTTCTCCCTGACGGTGTTAGTATCGTTTGCTATGCTGACGACACGCTTATTCTTGCCGTCGGGGAATCATATTTAAGGACCACAGAGCTCGCTGAGCTTGGGGTGGCACGGGTCGTAGCCAAAATATGTGAATTGGGTCTGCGGGTAGCGCCTCACAAGTGTGAGGCCATGTGGTTTCACAAACTACCGCGAGGTACGGAGCCACCCAGTTCGTCGATTCTAGTAGGTGACACAGTAGTTAGAGTGGGCCGGTACATAAAGTACCTCGGGCTCACCTTGGATGGCCGCTGGGGCTTCGAGGAGCATATTGAGCGCCTTGTTCCCCGAGTTGAGAGGGTAGTGGGTGCTCTGCATCGACTCCTACCCAACCTCGGGGGACCTTCAGAGGAAGTTCGCCGCCTCTATGCTGGAGTTATGCGGTCCGTGGCCCTTTACGGAGCGCCAGTCTGGGGGCACAGGCTGCATGTCCGTCGCTGCAGACATAAACTGTATAGTTTGCAGCGAAGGATGGCCATTCGGATCGCACGTGGTTATAGAACGATATCGTATGAGGCGGCTTTGATTTTGGCGCGCTTTCCACCCATCGATATCCTAGCAGAAGTGGACACTGCGGTGTTCAACCGAGTTCGCGAAATCCGCCAAAGGGGTGAAACCGTACCACCCTTGGCATTGGAAAGGTTTAAAACGGAAGAGCGTCTAATAGCCGTGAGAATATGGCGAGCGCGACTCGCAGAGGAGCGATGTGTGCATAAGCGCGTGGTAAACGCAATTCTGCCAAACCTCGAAGCCTGGTTACAGAGCAGGGGTCATGTCACCTACCGTCTGACACAGGTACTCACTGGACACGGATGTTTCACTGAGTATCTGTGCCGGTTTGGGATAGAAGGAACGACCCAGTGCTATCACTGCGTCTCGGATCAGGATTCTGCCCAACATACGGTCGCAGAATGTCCGGCATGGGACGACGAGCGGCGAAATCTGGTCCAAAAGATCGGACACGACCTCACCTTGCCATCAGTGGTATCGGCTATGCTGAAAGGACAGGATAATTGGAGGGCTGTGGTCTCCTTCTGTGAGAATATTATGTCCCAGAAGGAAGCCGCAGAGCGTGAGCGGCACAGAGCTAATCCCACTCACAGGAGAAGACGCCGTGCTGGCAATCGCCCCGGCACGTCAATTCCAGCCGATCGGTCCATCCATGACCGATTGGTTGATGCCCTTGGGATCGCGGGTGCTCAAGGTGGGGGCCCTGGGCGCCTGGTTAGCGATATTTAGACATTGATGGAGCGGAAGCGCTCATATTACATTTCGTGAGACTGATGAGGGAAGGCATTGCTGCTAATGTCTTCCTGCGAGACAGAGCTTAAGAAATGCAGTGCACGGCGGGGCTGTGGAGCAATTGATTACAGGGCCCACAGTCCCGTCTTAGTGCAGATGAGGTTAACTTGGGGTTTTTAGTCGGTAAAAGTCCGGCACACCCCGGTTACCATCCCCCATGTGTAGCCGGGACGGTCCAATGAGGATTTTCCCCAAGTAAAAAAAAAAAAAAAAAGGTATATGAGCTACTGGATATACACAAGCTGATCCCGAAACGCGACAAGCCGAAACTGGTCACTATGACGGACTTTACACCCATGTACTGTGGTCGCGATCCAGACGGGCACCGACGCCCTACCACCTCGCTGCTGCTCGTTTAGCACCACCCAGGAGTCACGTGTAGGGAAACTAGGGTAAAGCCAACGGACGCGAGCAGCTTCGACTCCCAGTTTCCTTCTGTGTTGTATGTAAACCTGACCCGAAAAACATTGCCCTGTGCCAATGACTTTGAAATACCATATCCTATCAAGCGATTTGCAACCCTTGTGCACACACTTTCTTAAGCAATTTATTTGCTCGTGATCGTGATAGCTAGAGGAAAGTCAAAATAGCGTTAATGAATGTCAGCCTAAAAAGGTCTATGACAGACTTACAGGAGATCAGATTTCTCATTATGAGAGATTCGTCAGCATGCAACTGGCGTATTTTAATGAGTGATGCAGTTTATTGCAGAAACCCATCCACTTTATCATCACCGCTTTGGAGCGGGAGTGCGATAAATAACGAAGTACTGCGCAGTTGTCAGATAAGCTCCTACTTAACCTATTTACTTGTATTGCTTTTAAAATAGGTCGATGCCACAACTTATAAGCTATAGTAAGTTAAAATTATGCTCGCAGCTTCGACTACATTTGAGGCGTCTAGTTTCAAAACCCGCTAAAACGATTTTTCGTACAAAATTACTTAATAGTTCTAATAGTAATTTGAAATGTTTTTATCAAAGCAAATATTATATATGAAATGTTTCCTTTTTGCTTTTTTACTCTAGAATAATAATTTAAATACTTTATAAGAATGTGATTGTAAATCAAATAATAATTATAAGTTTTTATAAATAATTGGTATTGGAAAAAATATGTTATAGCGGGTTTTGAAACTAAACGCCTCATACCGCCGCTACCTTACATTGCGTTCCATTTTTGTGCATTGGTTCCAGAATTTTTAGGTTGCTTTGTATTTTGTCCCCAGGGAATGTCCCGTCCCGGTTTTTCTTCCTTATCGCTCCATGTCTACTGATGATTGTGATTGCAAATGATGATGTCCTAGCCGTTTCGGCCACGGCGACTGTTTCAACACCGGTTAAGAAATTCGAGGTCCAGTTTTCAGAAACAGTCAATTGCGCAGGAGATATTTAAGTGCATAACTGGACGCGCAGCCAGAAAAGCACTCTCTCGTCCGAGCTCCCTCAGGCCCGATGGAAAGGAGAACCAGTACGATCGGGAGGGAGCAGGATGCAGGTTTGGTCAAGTTTTCCTTCTCTGAACACCTGGTTGAATTGCGGTGTTAAAGAGATACCTTAGTCGCCTTTTACGACACCTCAGCAAGAAGAGGGGGGCGCTATTCTATTCTGCCGGCAACCACCACGGCTTCAATATTTTTTGCAAAATATTGATTGCAAATATTAATATATCGTCACGCTATATCCCTTTCGGGGTTAGCAGAGGTACATTAGTGCCTGTATCCACTTGCGCCTATAAGTCGTACCCAACGAGACCTGTAGCGCAGCTGATCGCCGTTCTCACAGCATTAATACACATGACATTTTTATTAGATGCCATGCGTGTTACTTCAATTTTTTTCCCCTCACTGATGAGGCACGTGTGCCTTAATCCGCACTTAATTTGGAAAACCCGAGGTACTGGGATACGAAACTAGCAGCATTCGCGTTGCTGCAGGCAAACCTTTCGAGCAACTAGCTGCCTCTATCAATTCCGTTCTTTTACTTTGTGAATGCTGGCGCTAACGGGAAGTTCCACCTGTTCGGAGATTTGGCTTAGCCAGCGCTTAGAGCGCCGATTTCTAGATCTTTTCCCCTCTATTTTCTCTGTTATAAACAACCGTTCCAGACTACTTGATCTTCTACGTGAACGTGGCCAAAATTCTGTACTCTTTGTTCTCTGTGCCTCGGCTGCTCCTGGAATGAGATATTTGTGCTCTTCATTTGACTACTATGACAATTTTTATACTGGTTATATTCGCGCCAAAAGGCACAGCCCCAGAACATACAATAAAAATATAAACGTACTCAAACGCAAACGCCATCTGGCGGACACACTTCTTAACGTTCTCGCTTTAAAACGACAAACATCGCATCGCATTCTTTTTCTTTATAATCGCATATAATTACTTCTTACTCGCTATACACATCGCAAATCCTTGCTTACACCATATTCCACATCATATGGGGAGTCGAAGCTGCTCGCGTCCGTAGGCTTTACCCTAGTTTCCCTACACGTGACTCCTGGGTGGCGCTAAACGAGCAGCAGCGAGGTGGTAGGGCGTCGGTGCCCGTCTGGATCGCGACCACAGTACATGGGTGTAAAGCCCGCCATAGTGACCAGTTTCGGCTTGTCGCGTTTCGGGATCAGCTTTTGTATATCCAGTAGCTCATATACCTAGAGACCTTCAGTCGTGGTATATGTGGGCCGACATGACGATGGAGACTATCAATGGATTTTCATCCTTTGATAGTCGCTTTCGTTTTTGGACTACACTGTACTTACCATCAGGTACTCTGTAGTCACTATGTCGAGCCAGTATAAAATATATATGTATATATTCAAATACATACTCAGTGAGTGATTTTGTAAAGTGCCTGAATACCGCTGCCAACCGGTAAGTACTTTTCTAACTGTCTCAAATTATCGCAACTCTTTATTTTATAAAATCATCCCGCCTACGAGGGTGCATTTGTGTAACGGCATAAGTACATCACTTATCCCGGCCCGCCTAGGTTATATTTACTGAAACTGTGAAATGACTTCAATAAACATTCCAATTAGCATAACAGAGCTTTTAGTGAGCATGTACTTTATTCAGAGTCTCCATATTAAGTAGAAGCGAATTATTATTGTTATAAATTCCAAACCACTTAACGAATCGGTCCATATAACCGATATCTGATTCCGCCACATTCCTATAATTGCATACCGTGGTTATAACCAACTGAACTGACGAACGGAGTAGGGTTCCACAGCAATTAACACGAATACATTTTTTTTTATATTAATTATATTGCCCCAGCGTTGCCTGGTTAGAAATAAACATGTACCATATATATATTTTGCTAAAAAATCCTACCCGATACATGAAGGCGTTAGTCAACATCAATATTAGATTCTATTTAGTCAAAGAGTAAAAGAAAATACGAATAAAATAAAACTTAATTAAATCGGGAAATTACGCGCTAACAAGGAGAGCGTACGTAGTTCGTGAATATAGGAAAAAGGAAAGCAAAGAATCTTGCTTGTAGGTCGATACGTCAAAGTTTTATGATCTCCATAGATCCCAAACACTGTTTATTAAATATATATTATTTTTTTACACTGGCGCGACATAGTGACTACAGAGTACCTGTCGGTAAGTACAGTGTAGTCCAAAAACAAAAGCGACTATCAAAGGATGAAAATCCATTGATAGTCTACATCGTCATGTCGGCCCGCATATACCACGACTGAAAGTCTCTAGGTATATGAGCTACTGGATATACACAAGCTGATCCCGAAACGCGACAAGCCGAAACTGGTCACTATGACGGGCTTTACACCCATGTACTGCGGTCGCGATCCAGACGGCCACCGACGCCCTACCACCTCGCTGCTGCTCGTTTAGCACCACCCAGGAGTCACGTGTAGGGAAACTAGGGTAAAGCCTACGGACGCGAGCAGCTTCGACTCCCAAAATTAATTAAATCTTTTCATTAGCCTTTATTAATTTTTCCAGATAAATGCGGATTTAGGTACCACAAGTGAGGGAAAACATCGTGAGGAAACCCACACGGCATCCAATAGAAATGTCATGTGTACTAGTGCTGTAAGGACGGCGATCAGCTGCGCCACTGGTCAACTTGGGCAAGAAATATCAGCGCAAAGTGGATAAAGCCACTAATGTCTCTGCCCACCCCAAAAGTGATATAGCGTGACGATATATATTAAATTAAGGTGCTCTACAGAACTCCACTTTTTATAAACTGGTAATAAAAATGTTTATTAAAGTATTCTCAGAAGCATTAATGCATATACGGCATGCATTGCCTTTAGCAGACTGTATGGCGGCCATGAGACTCCGCATATGGTAAATGACGATGCGGAAGCAGTCTAGAACTATTTATGTCTAGTATAAACTTAAGACCTAACCATATTTCACATCCTGAAGATACAAGAAGATACGTGTCCTTAATCGCCTTCTATATCCTAGGACAAGAAGGTTTTGGTGGTAGGGTGATTACCCAAACTGGGTCATGAGTACAGTACACAAGTGTAAAGACCGTCATAGTAACTTGCTTCGGCCTGTCGCGTTTCGGGATTGGTTTTTGTATATCCAGTAGCTCATATACCTAGAGACCTTCAGTCGTGGTATATGTGGGCCGACATGACGATGTAGACTATCAATGGATTTTCATCCTTTGATGGTCGGTTTCGTTTTTGGGACTACACTGTACTTACCATCAGGTATACTGTAGTCACTATGTCGAGACAGTGTAAAAAAAATGAATGGACTCGTGTCTAATTGAGAGAAAAAGAGAAGAATGAATCGAAAATAGAAGAAGTAATCACCGCTGATGGGAGTTTTTTTTAGCAGGACAATTGGTTGTTGGCCGGGGAAGACCATTATATCTTCTCCGCGTGTAGAGAGCGAGCACTTAAATTCCTCATCCAGTGAATTATGGGTAGAGTGCCAACGCAAGGACACCCATTTTAGTACGAACCTTTACTTAGGCTAGCTAGGAAAGATACCTAACAACAGTGGCGTGCATATCGTTTTCACATAGGGCAAGCAATCGGTAAAAAAATATTTTGGCTATTCTATTGCTCTTGCTATACTAGAGGATTGTGGAAATGTATTATTTTTTATTTATTTCGATAAGCACAAATTTCACACAAATTTCATGCTTGCCCTGTTCCTATATCAAAGTCGTTAGGTATTTAATATTGTGCAGATACCTACCTATATATTTTCCTTGACATATAAAGCAAATTTTAGTTCTGTTTTTCGCCAACGTACGCGCCTAGGCCTTTTCATAATCAAATGAATTGGAAAAGGTGAATTTATTTACTATTGTAATTTAATTCATAATATTAGAATTAGATACTTGTAGAGCGTATGGCAAGCATTGCTTTTATGCTTGTATGAAATGAACGCCACTGCCTAACAATGATATACAAGAGTTTTTCAAGCGACTATCCTAAGATGAAACGACAAAAGAAACTCAAGGCAACGTTGGGGTAGAAGCTTTTGGGAGTCCAAAGGCCGTTGGAGCCTCCAATCCGGTCGCAACAGGCAAGACAGAGCAGTAAGAGATTTTTCGCAAGTCACCTACTTGGGCTATAACCCAAGGTCGTCATACGGAGCACCATGCTTCGGATTACAGTATCCTTAATTGGAATTGAGAAGTATATCTGATATATCTAGCTAGACGACATTATGGCAGGTGGAGCTTGTAAGCTATCAGGCCCGGATCTTAGGGCGGGCGGAGAAGGAAAGGAACAAACATGAGCCTGCGCCCCGGACGCCAAATCGCTGGGTGGTAGAAGAGCACATAACTCAGCATACCAACTGAATGACATATGTATGTAAAACAGTGGGCCTCTCTATAAGATATGCACTGAAAATTTGTGCAAACCTTTCTTTGAAGTTTTAAAAATTAACTAAAGAGTCTCATGAGATATCGTTACCATGTCTTAAATCGCTTAAAGGTCGTTCTTTGAGAATATATCACTTTTTATGACGTAAATGTTGTTTAGGTTTTTACAAAATTGTACAGAAGGGGGCATGGCACGTGTGACCGACTGTAATTTTCGTTCCGCCTTGAAAAATTTCAAGATCCGGGCTGCATTATTCACTGAAGATCTATTATAAGTGCCATGAAATGTCAATACGCTTAACGTCATGTTTATTTCGACGTAAATGATCTCAATATGTCAAGGATGCACTACCAGTGTATTTATTATGAAAGGTCATACATTATTCCATATCGCAGTCGCTTAGTTCCGTACCGAGAATAAAATAGCTTTTTAACTTGAGTTTTTTACTCGAATTTGCCGCCACCGATTAGAATATCCAAATCTAAATTAACTTTCAAAAATGGAATTAAAATAATATTTATTTAATAATCTATTAGTTACACGTAGTCTATTTTTTACTTACTTTTGCTCTTTTTTTAGGTATAAATATATTTTCACTATAGTATCACTAATATATTTTGTAGTCGATTTATTTATTGTATGTAATAGTTTATTTTGGTATTGTTTATTTTTCAGTGGGTGTGTTGCTATTGCTTAAACTTATTATTATAAACACTTATATTTAAGATTACTTCAGCTAGATGTTATTTCCATTTATTGTATTTTTTTTTATTGTTTATAGATATTTCTAATTAGATGTAACGCGACCGGGGCCCTTCACGAAAATCAGCGCTGCGGGCTTCCTCTGTGGCTTTAAGTTGATGGAGGTCCCATTTTCGCAATGTTTATATGTTTTATATTTTCTTTTGTTTCTGTATGTTGTTTGCGTTGTTGTATTTCTGGTTTTTTGTTGGTTTGTGGCGAAATAAATACATTTTCATTTCATTTCATTTTGTTTAGCAAAATTATAACAAGACTGAATTACCAGTAGAAGTATAAAATGAATTCTTAGGTTCCAATCTGGACACACAGCTCTGAGTTTTTTCAAGACTAAGTACAAATTTACTCACTACACACTGACCGGTGGAAGAAAACATCGTGAGGAAATTCATACATCATATACTCGTAATAGAAATGTCATGTGTACGAATGCCGTGAGAACGGCGATCAGCTGCGTTACTGGTCACATTTTGTGATGAAAATGCCCGAGAATTTTCCCAATGTGCCCAAAACTTCCTTGGGAATATTCCCGGGAATTTACGAAATGTTCTCGGAAGTTTTGGGCACTTTGGGAAAATTCTCGGGCATTTTCATCACGTTGTGCACGACATGTATCCATTTTGCACTTACATACCGTGCCCAACGTGACCAGTAGCGCAGCTGATCGCCGTTCTCACAGCACTAGTACACATGACGTTTCTAATAAATGTCAAGCGAGCTATCTCACTATATTTTCCTTCACTGATAAGCATGGGGCCTAAATCCGTACGTAATCTGGTAAAATCCAGAGGCACGTGCCGTGATTCGGAGCACAACCACTGCTGTAACCAAGTAACCAACCAGTGCTTCCTGCGTCAGTGTTCCCGGCATCTTATGACATGGGAATCTTCAAACGTCGAGTGAATCGGTATTTGCTGGGCGAGCGCGCTCCATCGTCGGCCTCGTCATCACTTTCCAGCAGGTGAGATTGAGGTCAAGCGCAAGCCTGTATGTAATAAAAAAAGTATTTAAGCTGTATTTTATTTAATATCAGATGAAATATACTTAAAGTTAATTAATTCTATAAAACTTATGTGATTTCTGTGAAAAAACTACAATGCGCTTCGTTGGTTTGTATTCTCAGAACTAAATGTTCTCGGTATATGCAATAAACATTGATCTAGCAGATATGCAATGTTATAATTGTTACTGCAATATAATTTACATTCATTTTTATTTTAATTCTACGAATAAAATTAGTTATAATAAATTTTATTCAATTTACAGCTAGCAGCATCGTAAAAGCTACCAATGAAAATTAAATTGATTGTTAAAGATAATCATAATTATCATTAGGCAGTTTCGATTCACTGTAGCGTAAAGGCCTTACTATCCATTCCCACTATATCTGTGGAATCAATGTGAAGGGGTTTGCACATGAAACTCAGCACGGTGGTCCAATGTGGGTAGGCGGGTGTGCACAATGTGGAAAAAAGGTGCATGCAGCAGAAGTTTGCGTGCAATGTGGAATGGTATCTACCTTAATCGTCTCTTACATGCTTACAACACTGAAGTACTCGTATGAAGAAGAGGGAGGCCCTATTTTATTCTGCCGGTAAACTCCACGGATAAAATAATACAACAATTAAGAATAGTATTCGTTTAAAACATTTTATTGACCTTACTATATTCATCAGAGCCATACCACACATCAACCCTGGTTGTAAGTGTGATACAGTCCAAAAACTAACTATCAACAGTTTTACAACAATATCCAATTTGGCATCTAGTTCTTTAAAACGAACAAATCTAACGACCTTGCTACGTAAACGGTTTTGCGTATAAAGCCCTACGCGGGCCGGGATAAGTTATTGACTTATGCCGTTGCACAAAACGCACCCTCGTAGGCGGGATGATTTATAATAAAGTTAATTGCGATAATTTGAGACAAATCAAGTACTTACCTACTACAAACATACATAAGTACTTAACTACGTACTTATGTATGTTTGTATGCGAATGTTGAGTATGGTTTTGAGTAGGATTTGTCTATGTTGCGAGTTTAAAAGAATGATTAAATGCGATTGTAATGTAGAATGATGCGATGCGATGTTATTAAATTAAGAAAGAATGCGATGCGGATATTGGTTTAAAATGCGAGAACGTTAAGAAAGTAAGAATGAATGAATGTACGCCAGAAGGCGTTTAGGATTCGGTGCGTTTACATTATTATTATTTTTTGATGTCCTGGAGTTGCGCCTTTTGGCGTGACTAAGCCCGTTAAAGTATTCATAATGAATATAGAAACTGCAGTTGGAATCTATGGAATACCAGTGATATAAAAAGAACACGGAAAATCTAGTAATTGTGACTTAATAAAATGTAATGTGATTGTTTGAAATCGCTTGATGGCATTGGGTTATTTTGAAAAGAATTACGGAGATATTTTCAAATCGATAGAAAAATAACAATTTATTTATTTACATGCATGTACGTTTATTTATATGTTTATAAGATGTTTTTGTAAGGAACTGTGATTTTAATTTCATAAAATAATTAGACATTTGATAAGCGATAACGCATAAGACACCTCTAAAAAGTATTCTGTTAACACAATGTTACGGCGTGATATTTCATTTTAGTTTTTTTTTATTTCCTATTTTTGTATATAACCTTATAATATGCTGTGTCGTTACCATTGAATAAATAAATAAATATTTCTTTAACACTGGCTCGACTAATGCGCTCCTGATGTATTTACCATATAGTGTAGTTTAAAAACAACAGAGATTATTAAAGGACAAAGATCCGTTAACAATTTACGTCGTCATGTCGGCCCACATATACCACGACTGAAGGTCTCTAGGTATATGAGCTACTGGATATACACAAGCTGATCCCGAAACGCAACAAGCCTAAACTGGTCACTATGATGGGCTTTACACCCATGCACTGTGGTCGCGATCCAGACGGGCATCGACGCCCTACCACCTCGCTGCTGCTCGTTTAGCACCACTCAGGAGTCACGTGTAGGGAAACTAGGGTAAAGGCTACGGACGCGAGCAGCGTCGACTTCCAAAAACCAAGTGAACCTCTTCTTCGTCCTAATAACCTGGTACTCATGTCTCAAAATACATAGATACAGTACAATATCTATGTAAAAGGTTGCTAAACCTTTCTTATTCTATTTTTGTTTTTGTCTTATTTATTTATTATTTATTTATTTATTTATGGGCTGTCAACAGCTCCATTACACTTCACATTCACAATCTGAATCTCATGCATAAGCTAAATGTCGGTAACGGATACCAATAACAGATAACCACAGCATGGCCCAAAAGCATTATCTAACAATATCAAAACACAAAAAAAAAAACAACAGCAGACAATAATATCTCAAATTAAAATTATATAACACCAAGAACAATGCCAAGCTCAACACACCTGCTCACTGATTTTTCTCTTGAAGGCTGGCAATGAATCCGCAAAAATATCGATGTTCCCATCCCCGGACACACACTCGTTATATAAACGTCTTATACCTGTCTTATAAAAGAAGCTTAAATCTTTACACATGTCGGAAATTTTAAAGTCTATGATTTTGACGGCCTGTTAGTGCAGTTTGTAGTGACCCTACTTACGATGCTAAGGTCCTGGGTTCGAGTCCCGGTTAGTGATAAACTTTTCTGTGATGAGCAGATTAATTTGTCACGAGTCATGGTTGTATATATGTATTTAAGTATGTATATCTTTGTCTAGTACTCATAGTACAAGCGCAAGCTTAATTTGAGACTAGGTCAATGTGTGTAATTGTTAGTAAATATTATATCATATTATGATTGAGAGTACAATTTTCCAAAATCCTTTACATTTTAGTGTACAAATCGCGAAGTAAGGCTTAATTTTCTGGACAAGGTTGTAGGTTAAAAAACGTCGAAATAATAAACCAACCAGTGACTTACTGATCTCCTATATTAACGTAAATCCCTAAGGCGACGGACGATTGGTAATACAGAACGCAATACCTAGCGGGGGATCCATGTTTCAACGGCAAACAAAGCTCAAATTTCAAATATTGAAATTGCCGAATTGATATTTCCGTGTACCCGACTTTAATTTATGTCTATTGCTACTGAAAATTACTGTTTCCGACGGAAATATATTCGCTTTTGACGGGCTGTTAGAATTTGGAGAATTGTAAAGGTTTCATTATTAGCCCATCCTAGTCCACATAACATAGGGTTCTTACAGGCCCCATAAAGCCCGGTCTTCGACTCCTTTCATATATTCCTTTCCTGCTACCTTCTATAGGTCCTGGCTCCACCTTGCCGGGGGGCACCCCACGCTATGTGGTGGTAGGTATTTTTGGTGCTAGGGCGATTACCCAAACTGGGTCATGACTACAGTACACAAGTGTAAAGACCGTCATATAGTGATTAGCTTTCGTTTGTCGGCACCAGGGGACGTCTAGCCTTCTTGGCAGAGGGTGGCTAAATAATCGCCACCCCCTACGTACACCTAACACATTTGGCGGGGAGAGTGGTGTAAAATGCCACCCTCCCCTCATCTCCTTGATTTGTCATTGGAACGGTGTGCGGGAACACATCACACACCGCTCACGCCTGGATCTGGGCGACGCACTCTCTCAAGCGCGCCGCCCGGCGTATGTCCTGTTATGGAGGAAGGCCTCTGGCGAAGGCCCTCCTCCGGCGTCCTGTCCGAGCTCGGCGGCGGATTGTGTTATCGGGGGTGGCAATAGCCTCCCGAACCCGCTCCACTGCCTCTTTCGCCTTCATCGTCTTCTCCATGAAGGAGAGGGCCGCCTGCCATGCCCTGTCGCTACTGACCATCGCACGAGCGAGTGCCGGCAGCGACAGCATGGCAATATAGATAATTGCAAAAATAAGTTATAAAATTAAACAATACTAAGCGCAAACTAGCGTAACCCACATTTTATAAATTCTTAACAACCAGTCGTTAGTGCCCACAAGATGCTTATCTTGATCGCTTCACGCTGTCTGAAGCGATAATTTTTTTAACATTAGCACTGATTTCAAAATGGACTAAGTATGTAATTTTAATTTTATAGGTTTTTATAGTGCATTGCCTTTTCTTTCTTTATATAATGATAAACTAAGAGGAAACAAAGAGTGTTTTGTAATCTAAATATAAATAACTCGAAGATAACTGACTGAAATAGTGATCTATCAACGCAGAGGCCAAACCACTAGACGGATCGGACTGAAATTTAGCATACAGGTAAATGTTATGACGTAGGCATCCGCTAAGAAAGGATTTTGATCAATTCTACCCCCAAGGGGATTAAATAGGGGATGAAAGTTTGTATGAAACTTTATTAATTTTAAGCTAATCGTGCTGAGACTTTGCATGCGTAAGGTTACTTATGACGTAGGAATCCCTTAAGAAAGGATTTTGATAATAATAAAAAAAATAGATTATTTTGATTTTGCCTAATTACAGATTAGTTAAGACTATTGTGCACAAAGAAGTTTTGTAGGTCCTAATTTTTTACACACGCTGAACAAAAGTAAAGCCGCAAAAACTATACCTAATTAATAATAATACTTCTTAATGCGAGGGAAGCCGCGGGCAAAAGCTAGTTCAATCTAATAAATGTATTATTATATTATTATTGATATTTTATTTTTATCATCGCTCGTAATAGCGAGGCAGCACGGCCCAAGCTAGGAATGGTGCCGTCTAAAGAAAACGACTACGGATACAGAAAAGAAAAACCAATCGATAATCGCAATGATCCTGCCAGCCTGAGCAAATATCTCTTCGCACTTCGTTTGCACCCAATATAGATAGGGCGGTGGGAACACGCTCGCTGGAAGAGCAAATGTAAGAGGTAGATAACTTTTTAGTCCTAGTCAAGATATGAGTTACCGTATAACCGTGTGACCTTAAGTCTGTGTGAGTTGTTTTTTCACTGAAGAGAGAGCGAGAGGGAGAGTTTTTTATTCTATTTACTTAAGGGACTTTTACGTGTGCACGTATGTCAGCCCCATCGTACTCTAATACAGAAATACCTGAGTATGACATATGGTGCCATTTATCTGAACAGGCCCGACGCCTCATCAGATAATAGTTCTGTTAAGATTTTGTTAAACATCCCGATGTCAAGTCTGTTCAGAAGAGGGAGAGTTCTTCTATTCGAAGTGTACGGCAAATGTAAAGCACTTTTGTAACAATTTTCCTAATTTGTCGACTTATCACTATTATAAATGCAAAACTTTGTAGTTTTCAAATCAAATTAAATCCCATTCATTTTATTATTTTTTATTGTTGCTGTGGTAGTCTAGATGATTAGGAACCGATATCCATGCGCAGAAACGCGTGAGATCATAAACTCGAATCCCGGTACAAATCTCTGGGGTTTTATCCAAATTAAAGCAGCACAAGATCACCAGTGAAAGAAGCCTGCATGGCGTCTCATAGAATGGTCATGTGTACTGGTGCTGTGAGAACGGCGATCAGCTGCGCTACTGGTCACGTTAGGCACGATATATGAGCGCAAAGTGGATACAGTCACTAATGAATCTCTGCTCACTTCGAGAGGAATGTAGCATGAAAATGTATTCACATGTATGTAATCACAAGACTCTATATGAGTATACCGGGACAGTGCGTTACCATCATTGGTTTCAAACCAGTGGTGGGATATGCTCTGTTGTCATCGTATGGTCAGCCGCGCTGAAATACTCTCTCTAACAATTATTCGAACAACGAAAAAAATAGCTATCGTGTGTGTGTAAAACAATTATAAGGCTGCCATATCTTGACATTATCAACAAATCGTGCTACGTATAGTGCTACTTTCGTGTGGTGACGAGACTGGAGCCAGCAGAAGACCATCAGACGCCTTGGTTTGGACTACCACACTGTCCTCAGGTACATACTTGTTGTTGTCCAGATCGTCGCAAACTTGAACTGATCGAATTTATACCGGCGAAGTAATCTCCGACCCAAATAGTGACATTCTGGGCTACGTCAATAGGCTTAGGACGTCACATATATTATTATTTATTATTTTTAATTAAAATTTTTAAAATAACTATTTTAGTAGATATGCCATTCTCTCACACAGTTGTCGAATCATCGACCTATGAGATCACATATCTAAAACATGCAACACATGTCATACCGTGATGAGATATTAATTATAGTTTACCATTTATATTTACGTTAATATTAGACATTAGCCGTGGTGGCTGCCGGCAGAATAGAATAGCACCCCCCTCTTCTTGCTGAGGTGTCGTAAAAGGCGACTAAGGTATCTCTTTAACAACGCAATGCAACCAGGTGTTCAGAGAAGGAAAACTCGACCAAACCTGCATCCTGCTCCCTCCCGATCGTACTGGTTCTCCATTCCATCGGGCCCGAGGGAGCTCGGACGAGAGAGTGCTTTTCTGGCTGCGCGTCCAGTTATGCACTTAAATATCTTCTGCGCAATTGACTGCTTCCGAAAACTGGGCCTTGATTTTCTTAATCGGCGTTGAAACAGTCGCCGTGGCCGAATCCGGCTAGGACATCATCAATATTAGACATGGTGCAAATTGTAATAGAACCATTCCACCTATTGTGATGGAGGCCACTTGTGGGAGGCGTCAGAAGGCAATCTTAGCATGAATTCCCTTTATTACTTATTTAGTGCAAGTTTTATATAATTCGCGTGACCTAGATATCATAGTGCATTGAACTGATTAGTGCATTGAACTTCAAGTAGCCTTCAAGTACTATAACTCCTATACTATTGTCTTTATCTTTTTCGCACGCGTAGATTTATCATAGTGCTATCTCAGTCTCGGTCAGGGTGATTTTTCATTTATCACTGGTAAATGAGCAGTAACATATTTTATTTCCTATTTATTTAAGAGTACAGTGAGTATATGCAAATTTATGTTTCGCATAATATTTTGTTCTGAATTCTATGGCTTTGTAAAGATTTCTACAGAGCTCAAATGTAAATATCGTCTACCGCGAATGTTATGAGACGGTGTAAAACTTATTGTTTTGTTTGTTTTCATTTTAATAAATAAATACACAAGTTTTTGTATTTTCATGAAAAATAAATTTAGAAGTGCTTGGTGCCAAATAAACTAATAGTGCGGGCCTTCCAGTGATGAAAATCTTCTAAAAGTCACCATTTTGTATCTAAATATTTAACAATGTAGTAAACAATGTCAGTACTATAATTACTGAGTTTAAAAACTTCCTGGTTTTTATATGGGGCTCAGTATTCGCCTATACAATACAACACCTAAAGATATTTTACGAGTATATCTCAACACTATTAAAACTAAATTGCTAAAAAAGTGATATTATTCCATCAATGACTGTTTAAATGATAAAAGTGCGTGGTTTTAATATATGCAATCTTTTTCACGGGAAATTCTTTTCTTCGAGTATTATATCGAGGGGTGAAAGGCTATTTGGTTTAAGCGATATTTTTTGGTGATATAGTAATATATATTTTCGGAAATAGCGTTTTTTTTATCAATTCCAATATATGTATATATTACTATATCACAAAAAAGGCCCCTAAAATAAGCTTTCACCCATCGATATGTACCTCATTATTAATAATAGCAAATACCAGAATTTCTTGCCGGCTCTTCTCGGAAGATTCTGTTATCCGAATCGGTGTTACGTTCTTTTTTATTTGACAATTCAAAAATATAAAATCCAAAATATTGCGAATTATGAAGTTTTCATAAAATAAAAATCAAATCTCCTAAAAACAAAGCGGGATCTGAAGCTATTGTGAAACGGCAAAAAACAATATATTTGACCGTAAAAATCAATGGAAAGTCGCGCCAAGCGGGAGCATTAAGTATTACGATAATATTGCATTAGTGGCTGTTCAGATAAGACCAAAGACATTGACTGTATATACGGCAAAGGAATATTCTGGAAAGAACAGCATTTTTCATACTACTCGGCAAAATTACTGTAAACATAATCGGTACATGAAGTCACACAGACACATTTAAAGCTTCCGACGCCTTGTATAGAGATGTTCCGCCGTAGTCGTGTATAGGCAGAGATGGGAAAAATGTAATCTGATTAATTGTTAACGATTACAAAATATAGTCGTAATTTTAATTTTCTTGCTCTTACAGATTAAATCTATTTAAAACATTAAGAAATCATAAATGTTTATACAATCTGGGATTTTGTAGTGTTTAAAACATAGATGAGTAAAATGCAGTCATATTAATGGTAAAAACGTAAAATGTAATCGTTAATCATTTTCATTAATCTGATTACATTTTGCCTATCTATGTGTATAGGACACCTCTAATATGCAATAATTAAATAAATTATTGTAAACACAATAAATTTAATCTATTTTGAAAATAATATATGTATTCTCCAAATTTAAAAGAATCAAACTTACTTCGTTGCTAGACAACAAAGTAAGTTATCCTTGTCGCTATTTCTAATTGGCTCTTGAAAAGTCGAGTGATACTAAAAAAAACATGTAGTTACTTTGTCATTGGTTCTCGAAAAGTCGCGTGATCGCTTGGTCGAGGGTCCGTTACCAAGTGTCAGACCTGGCTCGCCGCTAAGAGAGAAAATACGCACTAACAAAAGTATTTTCTTAAATACGAAATCCAGTTCAATTTATATTAGAATCGGCAATCATGCGTGGCAACGCGAATGGGTGTATGGTCACATCGCAGCATGTATCTCTTGGTTTTTTTTATTAAGTAAGGATTTAGACACCAGCTGCTCGCGCTGAAGCTGCTCGCGTCCGTAGGCTTTACCCTAGTTTCCCTACACGTGACTCCTGGGTGGTGCTAAACGAGCAGCAGCGAGGTGGTAGGGCGTCGGTGCCCGTCTGGATCGCGACCACAGTACATGGGTGTAAAGCCCGTCATAGTGACCAGTTTCGGATTGTCGCGTTTTGGGATCAGCTTGTCCAGTAGCTCATATACCTAGAGACCTTCAGTCGTGGTATATGTGGGCCGACATGACGATGTAGACTATCAATGGATTATCATCCTTTGATAGTCGCTTTCGTTTTTGGACTACACTGTACTTACCATCAGGTACTCTGTAGTCACTATGTCGAGACAGGGTAAAAAAAACCACATGCTTACCGGTGTAGTAAACATCATGATGAAGCTCGCACGGCATCTAATAGCAATGTCACGTGTACTAGTGCTGTGAGAACGGCGATCAGCTGCGCTACTGGTCACGTTGGGCACGACATATAGACGCAAAGTGGATAGAACATCTAATGTATCTCTGCTAACTCCTAAAGGGGTAAAGCGCGACGATCATCTCATCATCATCATCAACCCGTATGCGTCAACTCCTAGACATAAGTCTTCCCGAAGTTTTACCTGTGAGGTCGATCTTCAGCTCCTCTCATCCAAGAATTGCCTACCATCTTGCACAAATCGCCGCTCCACCTACCCAGATCTTACAATATGCTCACCGAGACGTGGTTTCTACTTAAAAACACGTCTACTCTAGCGGATATCGATTGTTCAGCAACTTCGGTACTCGCCGAGCCAGTCTGCTGGTGCGTCCTAAGCCACGGACCAATTATGAAAAACGGAATATCACTTTTGAGGGAGCGCAACTCTACAGCGCGTTACGCTCCTGCATTAGAAACGCGAGCTCGCTTGCCATATACAGAACTAAATTACTACAATATATTAAAGACTAGCTGCCCCGGCAGACCTTGTTCTGCCCTATTTCTCTAAAACAAAGTCACATTGTTTTTTTTTAATGTTAATAGCTTACCCGTCAGATTTTTTGAAAATTGTTTGAAGGAACCTGGCCTTAATGCTATATGTATAACAATTGACAAATATTGACATTAATATTTATACGTCACTCAATAATTGTTTTGCCTTCCCGGAACCCGTCCACCAACATTTAAACTTTATGGTATGGTGTTAAAGTTCAAATTGACTTATAATAAATCTTTTGTATGAGAATATAGAAAAGTGGTGTTTTTAGACTTTTCCAGACAATTTTTTTAATTTTAATCTCCGTAATAACCATCTCCAGACTTCAACAAACAGAACAAAAAAGAAATCAGCCAAATCGGTTCAGCCGTTCTCGAGTTTCGTGCTTATCAACACATTTAGCGATTCATATTTATATATAAGAAGAAGATAAATATAAACAAATATGGTTCTGTATTTACCAAGTGAGCTCTTAGTATTTTACTGTTCCAGATAGTTTTTAAACTAATTGTTCTCATGTAAGTGATTTTGTACCTTAATGAGAATAAACTCTTTGAACTGGTATGATCAGTCTACTGCCACTCGAGCCTGCCTAAACTTCTGATCTATTTCGATGACTTTAGTTCTCTGGCAGATCAGCTCATTTCTTATTCGGTCTTTTAGAGAAACACCGAGCATAGCACGTTTCATAACACACGTGACGATGTAATATTACATATACGGATATATGAAAAAAAAAAAAGAATCTATAATTAATTGCTAAAATAATAATTCAGTAATTTTTTAAATCTAAAGTATGCTTTATTCTGTATAAAAAGGTTTTTATTTAAAGTTTTATTTAAAAACATAACCTAATTGGAAATAATTAATTTTAATGATGGCGCCCAAAAATATAAAAAAACATTTTTTATCTTGATGTACACAGTCAGCTCGTGTACAGCCAAAAATTACTAATCTGATTTAAAAAAACATGGGTTATGATTAATTTAAACACAATATTGTAATACGATATGATTTCTTGATGGTCTGCATTTTCAAATTATTTTATTTTAGTTGCAATAAAAAGAAACAGTCATCAAATTATGTATAGTTATTTGCGCTCGCTGATTAATATATTCGGAAATAGTCAATTGCGCAGAATATTTTTGAATTAATAACAATTAATTATTATGTAGGTATTTTGCCTGTCCTAAGCCGGGATAAAGTACGAAGGGAAAACAAGTAAATACCTGCTTACCTTTTTTTTTGTTAACCCGGTGGATATCCCTACGGACCGTCAGGGGAGCGGTGAGGGCCGCTCCCCCGGTGTGTCGGACCTGCCCCGACTAAAACCACCGGGGTGTTCTTTCTCCCGTCTGCCGGATGCTAAGGGCAAAGCCGAGCCATTTTCCTCGGCATCCGGCGAAAATACCTGTTTACCAAAAATTACGTAAAATTAATTTTATCTAGTTACCAATCAATAGTGCGCTATACGCGCTATAGTCTCCACAATCAATCAATTTTTCATCTTTAAATTTACGTCATAAAATTTATCAATTTTTGTTTATATTTTATTAAAGAATATAGTTATTTACATTTCTCTCAAGTATTCTCTTTTAGTCTATATTTAATACGTTTTCAAAGCTCTTATAGCGAAATGTCGCAAGCAGAAGTGAGTACAAAAGCAAATGAGATTAAAATAAATTGTATTTCTAGAATACGTACACGGAGCGATAGTTTAACTGGATGCAATGGCATATACTCTTGGAAATTGTCTTAAGAGAGCGAAGACGTTCCGTACTAGACGACAAGTTACTATTAACTACTAGTGTTGGGACATACAAGCAAAGTTATCGACATCTCGACTATTAATAACTAACACCATGGTGCATGCCTTTTATTTACTGAATTGATGATACTTCTTTAAAATAATGTCTTAATATTCAATGAAAGGAAAAACCGACACTAAAAGAGCCAATTATGTACATCTACAAGCCAACAAGAGAATGAGATACAATGCATTATGTAGCTTTCAAGTGGGAATTACACTTGAAAATAGTGGGTCTAATATGGGTCGTAAATGTTTGTAAGAATCTATATTAAAGTAAACTCTACTTACCATCTGTTTACTGTATTAAGTAATATAACGACCTTGGAGCGACTGGAGAGGCAACTTTGTATGTATGCAATGATTTTTACTTAAATATGTTAAAGTTTATCCTGAGATTTATAAATTTGTCTTTACACTTATTCAGGGGGCCGGCTCCAACAAATTAAATCTAGTTCAAATGTATATATAATGCTATTTGTTGTCATACTAACTAGCTAGAACTAAGAAGTTTTCTATCACTTTTGCTTTGTTATTGGACTGTGGAATGATGTTCCGGCGACCGTTTTATGATATGGGGTATTTTATGCGTAGCATGAAGGGGGTTTTGTGCAGGCTGGCATGATCGATGCCTTCGATCGAGTAGTTACACGGGATATTTCTATTAGGTGCCTTGCGTAGCTTCCTCACAATGTTTTCCTTCATCGGTACACACATGTGAAGCCTAAATCTGTAAATAATTTGAAAAAAGCCAGACGCACGGGGATATAAATCTACAACTATTTGCGTTGTTGCGCATGTGTGCTTGTCCCTTATCCACTTGGCCTCCACAGCCACAATAATAATATCTATAATTAAATACTATCGATAAACGTGAGACGTGTAACGTACATCCCTACAGGCGTCTCTCGAACTTAAAGCATTACCGAAACTGCATCTCATCCCGGAACTTACCTCGTAACCTTACACATCTCAGCTCTGTCACCAATTCCCGTAATTACCGCACCTCGTAATGTTATAAAACTATACGGCGGGGCGAGAGTTCACATGTCGGATCATATATTACATTCTGCAAGTTTCTTTGTACAGAACACTAGCTTTTCCTGCGACATCATTCGCGTGAATCATTATTTTTAGGTTAAAATCTTCATTTTTATCATCACCAGCTCATCCTAATCCACAGTTCTACACAGGCCTCTCCTAACAATCGCCAATAGCCCGGTCTTCTGTTCTTCTCATTCAATTCTTTTTGCAGGTCGTAGCTCCACCTTGCCGGAAGGTGTCCCACACTATGCCTGCCGATTCACGGTTTCTATTCAAGAACCCGCTTGCTCCAACGATCATCGGTTCTCCGCCTAGCATAGTCCATTCCATCCCACGCTGAGCGACCTTAAACTGGGGGACTGTTTTCTTGGTACCCCGGGGAAAATCATACATACAACCATCAGAGCTGTATGTCAGATTTTTACTGACTAAAAACCGCGGAGTGTCCCTCAAATCAGTCTACCCGCGCCTGAGAGTTCTATTTTCCAATAGCCCGGGGAACAAATAGCCTATTTAGGCTCCTCCTCTAGGAGAGATGGCTGTAAAGAGCACAACTCTCCAGAACTCTCTGTCACCAGGTACACTAGATACAGCGCGCCGTCTCCCATTCATCCGGGCAGCAAAGTCCCTTCAGTCTAATGCCCGGTGTTTGTCACGAAGGGAGAATATCATGCTCATTTCGTGCGATCATGTCCCTTCTGCGACGGTGTCTTGGTGACTGAATGTCCAGGGTTTTTGCTTATTTTTTCCTAGGCCCCTTTCGACGAGTTGGTTAATAACGTCTTTGCAAGACGCGACACTGCACCAGGCACTCTCATTGCCGATCATAGCGTTTATGACCTCTGGCTGCGAGAGTTTGTCGCCAACATGATCCGTGAGGAACTCAAGGTCTCCAGTCCAGGCTGGGCACTCTTTCAAACTGAGCTGCGTTGTGTCTTTAGGGCTTCCGCACTCATGGCATTCCGCCTTTGGCTCCCTTCTGATTACCCGCCATAATTATCGGCCAAAACTACCTGCTCTGTAAAACTGGTAGGCTAACTAAACCATTGCTATCTTGTGCTTTTGCTGGCTCTGTACGTCATAACTGCTAGGATATCTTTAAAAAAATTAAAATCTTATTATTCTTTAAATAAAATAGATTGTATAATACGGATAGCGAAGGTTTAGTACGGTAGAAAAATCAGTTCAGTAGATCTAGAGTTTGTGGAATATAAGCAAACACACTTGAGTATTTGATCAACGAAACCAACACAAAAGAGAAATGTTTTACATAAAAAAATATGTATATATGTAATAGAGAGCAGAGATAATTCAATAAAAATGTATGTCACACTTGCCTTGGTGGACTTTTGCAAGTTCTGAAAAGGATTATTTCCAGAAATAAGCTGCAAAAGGAACGTTGGTCGCAAATCCCACTCATTAAAGGTACATCGACCGATTTCGAACCAATCGCGAACCCCTTTGACGATAAAGGAGGCTTTCATTGGTGCTACATCAAAGGAATTCCCGGCTCCAAATTGGTCCAGACGTGTATGGGATTTAAATATCCATTTTACATGGAAATAAAATTTCCCATGCAAAATATAGTTCAATTTGAGCCTTCGATATACTAAAATGGATTTTTAAAATTTTTACAAGTTGAATAAGTTTATTTATTTTCACTATAATAATAATATATCCTCATTGTTTGTTTGTTTTTTATAAATTACCATAGATTATTGTTTTTCTTTTTATTACTGTTCCTATCCGTGTGTTACTCGTATTTTTATTTTTCTTTCCTTTTGTGGAAGTAATCAACGCTTTTAAGATAGTCGCATTTGTGCAATGTATCTAGTTCATGTCTTTTTTGTTTGAGTTATTGTAGACTTTGTAAGTGTTCGTATAACTAAATAAATCATGCTATATTCCTTTCGGGGCGAGCAGAGATAAATAACTGTATCCAAATTGCACTTATATACCGTGCCCAACGTGACCAGTAGCGCAGCTGATCGCCGTTCTCACAGCACTAGTACACATGATATTTTAATTACATGTTACGCAGGTTTCCTCAGATTATTTTCCTTCACCGGTGAGCTTGTGGTGCATAAATTCTCTAGATTAAACCCTTTTTTTTAGTTTACTCTGTGGAAATCCCTTCGGACCGTTAGGGGAGTGGTGAGGGTCACTCCCCCGGTGTGTCGAACCTGCACCGACTAAAACCACCGGGCTGCCAGCACTGCCTACTCTTCGCCTTCGCCGGGCCTGGGGATCCAGATACTTCCGAGGGCCCGGTGAGCAATAGCACCACATTTTATCAGCCTAATTATTTTTTCAAGACTAAGCGCTGGGTGGCTCGGCTGGTCACTTAGCATTTGCTGAGCTGACTTCTCTTTGGCGCATCATCACAACATAGGATGTTTACTGTTTTTGTTTTCTGTCTTTAATAACCTATTTTGCGTGTTGTTTGTTGTGTTGTGTGCCCAATAAATGTTTTATTATTATATTTTTTTTTAATTATTTATCTGGCCAGAGCTTGTCTTTTTACTCTACCGTGATATATCCACGCATATGTTGTGTATACTTCATAACATTGTAACATTTTAACTGTAACTGAAGGTCAGCTGTGTTCGAGCAATATAATTTTTGTTTATAACTGCAAAAGAACGGCGGGCGCCCCCTCCTGTCCCTAGAAGAACGAATTTTTTAATTGGTATTTCAACATGAATATTTTTATCTGAAGCATGAATTTTTTGAGTCCATTAAAGGGGCGAAAAGACGGAAAGACTCGAAAGACCCCCATTTACAGACAGAAGATGCGGAAAAATGTAATTCAGAGACATAGAGTTAAGTTTGTACTTAAGCAGAAAATCTATATATATTACATAAGATATCAGCTTATGATCATTTTCAAAGAATCAACGAAAAGTCAAGTGAAATGGAAAACTGTTAAAAATTATCAAAGAAAACACTTCTCTAACTTGTTACGACGTGAAATTACCTTCAAAAAGTTATATCAAATTAAATTTCTCGGAGAGAAACACTTTGATCATCCTATTGGCGTTATCCCTTATTTTTCGGGCTTCACTTGAAATGGGCGAATTCAATTAATTACTAATTAGACGCTTAGAACCGGTTTCCATGGCAATGGAGGATTAAAAAGCCCTTTACAGTAAATCCACTTGGTAACGAAAAAGTTTTAGTAAAAATAATAAATGTTTTCATAATGCGAACAGCAATAAAATGTTTTGACTTGGGAGTCATAAAAAAGAGAAGAATGAAAAGGCATTTGTTGGGTGGACGCGGCCCGACGTTGAATTCATCTTCACGAATCACCAGGTGTGATCGACATTGGGCGTTGCATATAAATTATAAATAAATTTGAAATTAAAAACATCCTCGGTTCAAAAACCAATAAGAAAACAATAATATATATCTATTGCCCTTTCGAGCTTATGATAACTCGCTTCGCTTTGGGAGTCGATGTTGCTCGCGTCCGTAGGCTTTACCCTAGTTTCCCTACACGTGACTGCTGGGTGGTGCTAAACAAGCAGCAGCGAGGTGGTAGGGCGTCGGTGCCCGTCTGGATTGCGACCACAGTGCATGGGTGTAAATCCCGTCATAGTGACCAGTTTCGACTTGTCGCGTTTCGGGATCAGCTTGTGTATATCCAGTAGCTCATATACCTAGAGACCTTCAGTCGTGGTATATGTGGGCCGACATGACGATGTAGACTATCAATGGATTTTCATCCTTTGATAGTCGCTTTCGTTTTTCGACTACACTGTACTTACCATCAGGAACTCTGTAGTCACCATGTCGAGCCAGGGTAAAAAAAAAAACCTTGTAACTTACTGATTGATCGTAGGGCATCTAAGCCTTGTCGATTTGTGGAGGATGCCCCTTTTTGAGGCTGAAATGCAGAACATCGATCATCGACATAGCTCGCCTGCCCCGCAGTCTCTTACTGGTTGCACAAAGTGTTCTCAGGGGCTACATTATTATATCATACAAGCCCCATTACATAAAAAGCCACTAGACGCCTTGTCGGATACCATCCGTATGTGGAGGACGTTCCTTATATCCGCACGAAGAGATTCGCTTCTGCATTCATCATGCGAGCAGCTAAGGAGTGGAATATGCTTCCAGCGACTATATTTCCACGATATTATGGCTTGGAAGTCTGTAAGAGAGGGATTAATAGGCATTTGTTGGGCTGACGTGATCCATAGTCACTCTCATCTTAGCCTTCCATTAGGTGTGATGGAGGTTAAGTCTCCACCAGTAAGCATAGATGGGCAAAATGTAATCAGATTAATAAAAATGATTACGATTACAATTTAGGTTTTTTTTTCCATTAACATGACTGCATTTTGCTCATCTATGTTTTAAACACTACAGAATCCCAGATTACATACAAATTTATGATTTCTTAATGTTTTAAATGGATTTAATCATGATTACAGAGCAAGAAAATTAAAATTACGACTACATTTTTTAATCGTTAATCATTAATCAGGTTACATTTTGCCCATCTCTGCCTGTAAGTAATAATAAAAAAATACCGTTTATACTCATGTATTGTGAAAAGATTTATTTAACGTTTAGTGTTAATTTTATTTCAATCGGTTCATAAATACAAAAGATATGTCAACTTAAAAACACTTCGATCATTTATTGAAGAAAGAATGGTATAAAAAAAATTGCGGGTGAATTCGCTGTAATAAATATCATATTATACCTTTAATACAATTGTAACTGATCATTGTGTGTAAATGGCAGGTATATAAATAAATGTGTTAGGTGTACGCGGGGGGTGGCGGCTATTTTACCACCCCCTGCCAAGTAGGCGGGGCCTACAGAAGGCCAGACGTCGCCGGGTGCCGAGGAAGATGGCCCAGCCTGGCCCTTGGCACTCGGCAGGCGGGAGAAGGAACACCCCGGGGCTTTAGTCGGTGCAAGTCCGACACACCGGGGGGCAACCCTCATCGCCCCCTGAGGTCCGTTAGGGATTTCCCCCGGGTTAAAGAAAAAGGTATATAAAAAAAGCTATAATTAGAGACCTTTCTTAATGTCATAGTAACCAAAGTAATGATTGTCAAAACTTTTGTTTACGTGTTGATGTGCTCTAATATCAGAAACGGATTAACTAAGTGCTACACTTGTAGCGGTCAGTTTTATTATTATCATAATAAAGGTACTACTTCCACGTGAAGTCGCAGGCATAGCTAGTAGTGAATATCTAAATATATATAACTCAAAGGTGACTGACTGACTGACATAGTGATCTATCAACGCACAGCCCAAACCACTGGACGGATCGGGCTGAAATTTGGCATGCAGGTAGATGTTATGACGTAGGCATCTGCTAAGAAAGGATTCTGAGAAATTCCATCCCCAAGGGGATAAAATAGGGGATGAAAACTTGTATGAAACTTAGTCAATTTTAAACAGATCGGACTGAGACTTTGCATGCTTAAGGCTACTATGTCGTAGGGATCCCCTAAGTAAGGATTTTGATAAATTCCACCCCCAAGGGGATAAAATAGGGGATAAAAGTTTGTATAAATCTTCTTAGATTTTCAAGAATTACTGTCTAAAGTTTATCCAGACATTATTCATATACATGACAAGCCTATTGAATGGTTATGTTGGCGTCCCATTCTTACTGCAAAGAACGATCAAGCAGCAGCTATCAACCATATCTTGCTTATATCGTTTGAGGGCGAAGAAAAGGTCTACCTAAATATATATAACTCAAAAGCTTAAAGGGTTAAGGTTCTTTACACACGCTAAAGAAAACTGAAGCCGCAAAAACTATACCTAATTAATAATGATAATACTTCTTAACGCGAGCGATGCCGCGGGAAAAAGCTAGTGTTGTTATATATGTTGTTTAACCTTGTTCCACCCTCTCCCTTCCTAAATAGACCCCCGCGCGCGCGTTTGCGGTGTCACAGCTATACGGTATCTCACATCCCGGCCAGGACTAAGAAGTTCTCTAACTCCTTTTGCCGTGTCGTTGCGCTTTGGAATGGTCTACCGGCGAGCATGTTCCCACCGTCCTATGATATGGGATCCTTTAAGCGTAGCGTGAAGAGATACTTGTTGCAGGCCGGCATGATCGCTGCGACTACCGATGGGGTTTTCTTGCCTGTCGATAGTCGTTGGCGTTTTTTGGACTGCACTATACTTACCATCAGGTATAGTGCAGTCACTGTGTCGTGTCAGAATATTAAAAAAGAAATGTTGCTTCTATTTTATCCGCGCGTTTTGTAATACATTTAGCTTCCATATATTTCTTAATTTCATTTTTGTGATACGAATAAGTTGGCGATAATTGCCAATTAATAATATATTCTTTTGAGGCAATTGACAATAGCGCTATGGAGATATTTCCTTTAAGGGATTCCATTATCCCCATTCACGATTAAACACCTGGCTCATATCTAGGAATACATTGCGAAAGAGAAATACCAAATGCCATTTAACCAGCTCAGGTGGTCTGCAAATACCAACTGCAAAGATAAAAATGAGACATTAACAGCGCGGACTGTAAAAATTCAGACTATAAAAATACGTGCGGCACAAACTGTGACATAAACGGGCCATTCGTATTTACATGCAAATGAGGTTGCCTCACTCCATGCAGCGCGCATGATAGAGCCGGGTTTTTATATATTTTTGTTAAAATCTGTGGTGATTTAGCCATACACATACGAGAATCTATTAAATTGCTTTTTTCTTTACAACCATCACTGAAATCGACAACATACGTGTTCTTCATTGCTGTAGTGATTACGCCCCAAACTAAGGCTACACTTGTACTGTGGGTACTAGACAAAGATATACACAACTATATCCATAGATGGGCAAAATGTAATCAGATTAGTAAAAATGATTACGATTACATTTTACGCTTTTTACCATTAATATGAATGCGTTTTACTCATCTTTGGGAGTCGAAGCTGCTCGCGTCCGTAGGCTTTACCCTAGTTTCCCTACACGTGACTCCTGGGTGGTGCTAAACGAGCAGCAGCGAGGTGGTAGGGCGTCGGTACCCGTCTGGATCGCAACCACTGTGCATGGGTGTAAAACCCGTCATAGTGACCAGTTGCGGCTTGTCGCGTTTCGGGATCAGCTTGTGCATATCCAGTAGCTCATATACCTAGAGACCTTCAGTCGTGGTATATGTGGGCCGACATGACGATGTAGACTATCAATGGATTTTCATCCTTTGATAGTCGCTTTCGTTTTTGGACTACACTGTACTTACCATCAGGTACTCTGTAGTCACTATATCGAGCCAGTGTAAAAAAAAAATCTATGTTTTAAACACTACAGAATCCCAGATTGTATACACATTTATGATTTTTTATGCTTTAAATGGATTTAATCACGATTACAGAGCAAGAAAATCAAAATTACGACTACAATATTTAATCTTTAATCATTTATCAGATTCCTTTTTGCCCATCTCTGATTATATGTGTAATATATGTAGGGTAGTTTTAAGTCTTTGTGTCTATTGTTTCTGTATTTACTCTCTCTCCTGTTACGCTCGTTGTTAAAATGGCAACACTAATAGTTGTCTTGACGTCAAAGAGAACTATTTAGATGGCCACTCTATTTCTTTGCCCTTATATATCGCTACCGCGAGCTTAAATAGTCAGTCGTCGGCCAGCTCCCAAGCGAGGAACAAGTCTAAAGAGAGTATCAAAGTTGAGCCAACTAAAAGTGGAATTGATTATCAGGATTCATTTTAATATATTATGGAGCGAGTTTTACACTCCGTTAATATATGCTTTCAAGTACTGTCGACTTTCATTGGGCCCTGGAAATACTGTGGTGTCCTGGACATAAACGTCAATATGCAAATTCAAACTCATGTCAACATCAGGCTCCTGTTTCGCGGCAAACTAATCTGTCCATACGACTACAATATTTAATCTTTAATCATTTATCAGATTCCTTTTTGCCCATCTCTGATTATATATGTAATATATGTAGGGTAGTTTTAAGTCTTTGTGTCTATAGTTTTTGTATTTACTCTCTCTCCTGTTACGCTCGTTGTTAAAATGGCAACACTAATCGTTGTCTTGACATCAAAGAGAACTATTTAGATGGCCACTCTATTTTTTTGCCCTTATATATCGCTACCGCGAGCTTAAACAGTCAGTCGCCGACCAGCTCCCAAGCGAGGAACAAGTCTAAAGAGAGTATCAAAGTTGAGCCAACTAAAAGTGGAATTGATTATCAGGATTCATTTTAATATATTATGGAGCGAGTTTTACACTCCGTTAATATATGCTTTCAAGTACGATCGACTTTCATTGTGCCCTGGAAATACTGTGGTGTCCTGGACATATACGTCAATATACAAATGCAAACTCATGTCATCATCAGGCTCCTGTTTTCGGCAAACTAATCTGTCCATCACAGAGAAGTTTGCCAGTACTGGGTCGGGAACCCAGGTACATTAGCGTCGGAAAATAGGGTTACTACCAACCGGGTTCTCAAGCCTTCAGTATCACAAAATTAATGGAAATATACTGAAGAAGTTACAACCGCTTCAGCAACCCTGTTCTTGTGTGAGCTCCAGAGCTATATTTCACCAAGAAGGATGCGCGCGCGCCTTTGCCAGTGACCCGTCTGTCGTCGCAGATGGAGAAGAACGCCGCCGTCAGGAAATCCGCCTCGGAACGGCTTCCCACTCAAAGTCCCCTTTATGCTAAGTATAGGCTAAGTTTTAATTTAAATAAAGAATACACTTCTATTGTTGTTGCTTAACATTAAGGCTTAGGTTATTTTTATTCATACAATTTTGTGTAGCCACAGTTTTAGTTTATTTCTGTAATATACAGTGTAAACTCTATATAACGACCCTCAAAGGACTGTGCATATTTTGACGTTATATAGAGAGTTGTCGTTAAATGGAGAGAAGAAAAAATCTGTATAAGAAAAAGAAAAAGTTTATTTCAAACTAGTAGTAGTAATTACATAAAAAACAATTCTAATTTGATCGCTATTGAGTATAGTCTGTTATTTTTATCTGACGTCTTTTGCTGCACCAGTAATTTTGTTGTATTGCAGTGCAAATATAGCAATCCCAATTTGTAAATAAAAGAACTGATTTCTTAGAAAGTTCGGCATGTGTAATGCCGACAGTTGAGTTTATTATAGGCTAGGATAATAAAGCGACAAAAGAACGTACACAGCTGCACAGTTTTTACTAATTTTGGTGATTTAAAAAGTACTTATTACTAAATTGCTGTCGTTATTGAGAGTGGATGTAACGCTATATAGAGTGTAGCATTGTATGGGAAACAAACTAAACCAACCAAAGCAGTGTGATATCGACGCTTTAGGGAGTTTGTCGTTAAATCGAGTGACGTTATATGGAGGTTACACTGTATTTAAGTCAGGTTTAAGTATATATTGTCCAAATCTATTAAATAAATGGTCCAATTAGTTCTTATCAGCGGACGGATGAAATAAATGAAGTATGAAATGCAGTAGAATGTGAGTGGTGCAAAAAAAAAATTGAATTTTTCTTGAGTGAAAGCCGCGAATCGGAAAAGTTAATGTGCGATGCTTCTTCTAGAGCCGGATGCCGCCCGGATGAGAGGGAGGCGGTGCACGGTGTCCGATGCATCCCCTAGAAGAGAGGTTTTGGAGGGATGGGCTTTACTCCTTCCCCTCCCAGAGAGGTAGCCTCAACAAGGTTTCTTGTTCCCTGGGCGTCTGGACGTCTTTGGTTTCCCAGGCCCGGGTGGAGCAATCAGAGGGATACCCCGGAGGTTTTTAGTCAGTAAGAGTCCGACACACCGGGGTCGCTGCTCTAACAGCGTCTCTGATGGTGCTATGCAGGATTTTCCCTAGGGATACAAAAAAAAAGACTAGATGAGAAGTGTCAAAGACGAGATAAAATGCTACTGCTTGACAAAGCCAGGGTGGATAGACGATAGAAGGGGCCTGCACAAGGCCAGACGTCGCCGGATGCCGAGGAAGATGGCTCGGCTTTGGCCTTAGCATCCGGCAGACGGGATAAGGAACACCCCGGTGGTTTTATTTGGGGCCGGTCCGACACACCAGGGGAGCGGCCCTCACCGCTCCCTTGACGGTCCGTAGGGATCTCCACAAGGTTAACAAAAAAAAGGGTGGATAGACGACCTGGTCTAGATTGTAGAACAACGCTGGATGCAAGCCGTTGCCGATATGTCGTTTTGGAAAACATTAGGGGAGGAAATCCTAGCGCTGATATGATAATGGTGAAATTATTTCAAGGTATTTATTAGCGCTCTTGACATGTGATGATGTTGTCCTAGCCGGTTTCGGCCACGGCGACTGTTTCAACACCGGTTAAGAAATTCGAGGTCCAGTTTTCGGAAACAGTCAATTGCACAGGAGATATTTAAGTGCATAACTGGACGCGTTGCCAGAAAAGCACTCTCTCGTCCGAGCTCCCTCGGGCCCGATGGAAAGGAGAACCAGTACGATCGGGAGGGAGCGGGATGCAGGTTTGGTCGAGTTTTCCTTCTCTGAACACCTGGTTGAATTGCGGTGTTAAAGAGATACCTTAGTCGCCTTTTACGACACCTCAGCAAGAAGTGGGGGGTGCTATTCTATTCTGCCGGCAGCCATCACGGCGAACTTGACATGTACTGTATTTATAATCATGTACAGTGTAGTCTTAAGTTATAAAACCCGATCTAGATGGGTTATTCCATTCAAACCAGAGAACCCTAAAAGGTGGGATAGTGCAGCGTTCATTCGTTGCAGGATTGTTCTAGAATAGTGTTTATTTTGTCGAAGCTGTTTAATTCACCCTGTCTTCTTTATTGTTTCCAAATCCATTGAAAGTGTACGGTACGCTTTTTCATGTTGCTTTTGAATGCATAACCAAAGCTTTTTGGTTAATTGATGCATCAAATTTCGCTAAAACCTTTGGCACAGAGAAACTCAGTATCTTTCTAGTTTTCTACGGATCTATATCTATATCTGTACACACACAAATTACGATTTATATTACATTGTCAAGAGAATATGCGAGTATCACCAGCCCAGAAAGCCTACGGACGCGAGCAGCTTCGACTCCAAAAACAACAACAATTATTACATTACATTATTATTCGTTATTGTTACATTAACAATAAAATCGCATGTATCAGCTAAATGCAAAGCTCTTTCAAAGCAAGTCTTTTAAAATTGTTTCACGGTTAATATAATTAAAAATTCATAATTTGTGTATAAAGGATCTCTTGTTTCCTATCGCTGTGCCATTAGAAATTTTTGCATTCGAATTTCACTTTGTTTATATGGAAATTTGCTCTGTAGTGTATGTTGCGCGTATCACGTAATTGGACTGGTGCACTGTATATGTATATGCCATGTTATCTATTATTATTTTTGAATGTATACACTCTATTTGAAAGCCTATTAAAATAAAATAAAATAAATAAATGACGACAATGCATACTAATAAAAGATAGACACAGCATGGCTCAAAAGCATTGACTAACAGTATCAAATTTACAAAAATTAAAATCAAAATATAAAAAAAAACAATCTGGACAATATTTTCTACAATTAAAAGTTATCACACAAACTATACAACACCAAGAACAATGCCAAGCTCAACATACTTGCTCACTGATTTTCCTCTTGAAGGCCGGCATCGAATCCGAAAATATAATATATCGATGCTCTTGTCCCCGGCCACACACCCGTTATACAAACGCGACAGCCTTGGCAATACAGAATAGTGACCAAGGTTGGTCTTAAATCGTTTGGTTACAGATATGGGAGCGGGATACCGAGGCAGCCTGCGAGGTACCACAATGCTAAAATGCTAAGTTAATATTAATTATACTAACTTCTTCTCGTATACTTTAGAGTTATGAAATGTGCTGTCGGGTACAGATTACCTCAGAACTGTGACATGGGATTTTTTAAGAGGATAGTGAATAATATCCATCTTGTTCTACAACGTAATATCAACGCTCCTTGTATGACGGCGGTAATTATTTACCAGGATGTTTATTTATTTATTTAATATACCAACGATACGTACACGATAATAAAAAAAAACATGTATAGGTTCTAAAACAACGTTCTTTACAGGTATACTTAACTATCAGTAGCGTTCATTCCATAGACCCATGCAAACAGTGCATGCCCTTATGATAAATAAGTATGGAAAAAATTGCTTTAAGTTAAAAAAATAGGAACCATTTATCTATTATATATTCACGCCGTCTATCTTTCCTATGAAAGCAATATAATATTTACTATCATAATATAATATTCAAATTAATGACACGAATTCTGCCTACCCTGTCCAATTACCCAAGGCACGTCACTGCTAACTATATACAGCACTAGTATAAATAAAGAAAAAAAAACATATTAGTTAATCCTGTTAAACTCAGCCTGATTTTACCAGTGAAAGCTGGGAGCAAAAGCTGGGAGTGAAAGCTGGGACTTTAGCAGTGAAAGATGCCAATGTCACTAACCTTGTTGGTCTAACTAATGTTGGTCTGTCTTGCCGATATTGGCTTAAAAAAATAACTTACTATGATTTCAGAAGCTCGTTATTGATTGTTAAAACATTTATTATCGGAATAGCGTCTCTTAATGTCGGTGGTAAAATAAATCTGAATTATCTGATTCTTCATGATTATTTGTATAAGTGGCTCATGTATATGGATCAGTTACTCAGTGACGTGCGTAGGATATTTGGAGAGGGTAAGCAGAATCACGTAATTAATTTGAATATTATATAATGATAGTAAATATTATATTGCATTCATAGGAAAGATAGATGGCATGACTATAGAATAGATTTGAATATAAATGGTTTCTTTTTTGTTTAACTTTAAGCAATTTATTCCAGACTTATTTATCGTCAGGGTATGCAATGCATCTATGGAATGAACGCTACCGCAGTTACTGTAAGTGTTAATAATTACATATATACAAATATTTATACAGCCACATTTATAGCTTTCTTGTCAAAGAGTTTTAAAGCAATGAGATTACTCGAGATTTTTAATCCGAATAAACTGACTGGTACAGGTTCCTGGTACCTACAACTTATGAAATTAATTCGTTTTATCAATAAATCAACAAACAAACACAAATCATCAAGAACTATCGAAATAAACGATTGTTCAGGTAATGGATTGTTCTGAATGACTGTACCTTGGCAACAATACGGGCTCCGTCGTACATCGAATCATTTTTCATTGTGTCATAAAATCGATGAGGTGAATTTTCCGTGTTATTTCAAAGATCAAAAATAATATTACAGATACGCAATTAGGTAATACTTTATTCATTCCTTTATCCAGATCACTTCTTTGAAATTCTTCACTCCGACATATGCTACCTACAATGTTAAAGACCCTGCGTTTGAGTCTATGGACCAGCAAACTTCACTGTGATGAGCAGATTAGTTGGTTACAAATGGTCATGAGAGTAGCTTGAGCATTATAAATAATTAAACAGATTTTGGAAAGCCTTGGTCTATATGCCAATTTTTATCAACGCAGTGTAAAACAATCTATACTAATATTATAAAACTGAAGAGTTTGTTTGTTTGTTTGTTTGAACGCGCTAAACTCAGGAACTACTGGTTCGAATTGAGTTGAGTTGGATAGACCATTTATCGAGGAAGGCTTTAAGCTATATAACATCACGATGCAATTATTAGGAGCGAAGAAATAATGGAAAATGTGAAAAAACGGGGAAAATTATTCATCCTTGAGGGCTTCCATTGCGTGCGCTGCAAAAACGGTTCAAGATACCAAAAATATAAGTAAGAAAGAATTATTACTCTTGAAATGATCTAAAAAAATGTCCGTGACAGTATATGTCTATCTCTTAAGATTAAGTCACTAGAACCGTTTTTATGGTAAACAAATTTGGTCGAAATTAATGCATTATTTGTTAAGAGTTGTATCAACGTAATAATATTAATCTTTGTCCAAATAAATGTGTTGTTGATTAAGAGTATTTAACTGTGAACAAAATTGTCTTTGACATCACTTAATTTCAATGAACATCTTAGAAGATATTACAGAACCTTATATAGCAAAACAACGTTTGCCGGATCAGCTAGTATGTTATAATTAAACACAATAGCTGAGATACAAGCACATCACCTAATGGCTGCTCGTATGTTATATGATAATAATAACAATAAATTAGAAAGTAAAATAACATGAAAAACTAGTAAATATATTGTAAGTAATCATTTAGAGGAAGAGTTGAACTCTATCTTTATCTACCTCATCCACTCTATGATTATTTAATCTAAGTTCGTCGAGCGATTACACCAGGCGGCCCTCGAAAATGTGTGGCCAGTGCAAATGGATTAAGCAATGATGGGTCACTATAAACCCTTACTATGGATCTCCTTTTTTTAATTACACCAATGGTATTAATAAAATTATACGTTTTTATCGATATATTATTTATGCAATGTGAATGCATCGAACATTATATGGTATTTGTTGGGGTATTGGTAGGAACTTTCGTTAATATGCCATATTTGTGCATTTATGTGTAAATTTATAAAAATCTACAATTTAAAAGAGTTTAACTTGAATATATTTGAATTGCTTTAATGAAACGAATATAATTAGAAATAGTTCAGCACTGCATAACGATTTTTTTTTACACTGTTACGACATAGTGACTACAGAGTGCCTGATGGTAAGTACAGTGTAGTCCAAAAACGAAAGCGACTATCAAAGGATGAAAATCCATCGATAGTCTACATGGTCATGTCGGCCCACATATACCACGACTGAAGGTCTCTAGGTATATGAGCTACTGGATATACACAAGCTGATCCCGAAACGCGACAAGCCGAAAGTGGTCACTATGACGGGCTTTACACCCATGTACTGTGGTCGCGATCCAGACGAGCACCGACGCCCTACCACCTCGCTGCTGCTCGTTTAGCGCCACCCAGGAGCTACGTGTAGGGTAACTAGGGTAAAGCCTACGGACGCAAGCAGCTTCGACTCCCAAAAAGCTTCGATTTTGGATTATTACCCTTAGCAAAAACTTCTTTTATTTCAATTTGCAAGCTATGCTTAAATAAATTTTGTGTGATGTAAAAAATATTATAGCACAAAGTTTAATCAAATAATTTTAATTATTTTCTTTTTCTGTTCTTGTCAATTCTAAGTTTAGTTTGCACCATTAAATTGAATCCAGTTTAAAGTTGTATAAAACACTAATTAACGTTAAACTGTACTTATTATTACATCATGCAGTTTTAATAACTGTCAAATCTGACACCACTGAGATCGCATTAAGCCGCTTCAATTAAAAAGCATTTGCGCAAGCTTAAATTAGATTTAATTTGTCGGTGCAATTCGTAATTTGTTTAATTGGATAATTTGAATTATTTTCTTACTACATTACATTATTATATTACTTACATTATTATCACTTCTAAATCGGTAATTACTTGATTGACGATCAGCTGAGCTACTGGTCACGTTGGGCACGAAAAATAAGCGCAAAGTGGATACAGCCGCTAAAGTATCTCTGCTCCGGAAGGTGTATAGCATGAGGATGTGTAGTCATTATTAATTCTAAAGCTTTTCTAATTACAGCACAACACTGGATATTTGCTTTTTTCAACCTGGATTAACCTATCCTTCTGTGCTGTATGTTATGTGACAAATAAATACCTTTTCTTTCTTTCTTCGTTCAGTAATTCTAAGTCCAGCCAAAGCTTCACATAAATCCATGAAGTTGTCAATAAAACTACCTTTTTAAGTGATGGTAATTAAAAACTTTATTTTCAGCGCGTAACTAGAGTAGTTAATTTTTTTACTGCTGCAGCAAATGGTAGGGGATTTAAAAGAACCCGCGTCCGGACTGAATCAATTTCTATGCAAATTCTATTGGGTTTTTAGTCTAACGTGCTGCGGGGTTTATGGCTTTATGGGTGACTGTGGACGGTATGGAACCATTGTCGATTTTTAAACTTTTCTGTGTAAAATGCGAGGTGTTATTGTCTCGCTTTGAGATTCATACGCTACACACCTACATATATGTATAAAATTATATATTTAATTAGGAACTAACCTAACCTTTTTTGTTAAACATATTAAAATCATGTTCCTACCTTAAATAATAATATAAAATACGGTCAAATGCCACCTGTTGGATTAATTTTACAACTATGCATGCCATCAAATAGAAAAGTCGTGTGTATTGGTGCCCTGATAATGGCGTTTATCTGGGCTATTGATCACATTGGATACGACATATAAGTGTAAAGTGCATACAACCGCTAAAGTACACACACGCACTAGTTTCACTGCACGACACCGGCGTCGCCGGCGGCGCCGAAGAAGGATAGTTCAATCTACTGCTGCTAACCGGTACGTTTTTGTACCGAGACGCAGTTCTACTCCGACGCAGCCTTGAATTTCTTTCGGCGTTTCTTCTCAAGGTAGTCACTTCCGAAACGCTGGTAGATCTCCAGGTTGGTAGGGTTAGTACTTTATTTGGCTGGCGGTCCAAGTCGAGGTTCGTACCCACAGGGGTGCCCTTGCATTGCCACCCAACCCATAAACTCGCTGGCTGAGCACCTTCTGTGCTCGCCCCCTATAAGCCCGGTTGAACTGAAAATGCCTTTCCCGGCAATCAGTAGCTAGTCCGCTTCAAAAAAAAAACAACTGCTGATATATCCCTGCTCACCCTGTAAAGGATATCTCCTTTACAGGGTGAGCAGGGATATATCATGTAACGACGATATATATAGTAAAACACAGAACGTATTTCAAAAATGAACTCTTTTTTATCGCCTTGCTCAAGATAAAAGCTTGAATAGTCACAAGAAACAGCAAATTACAACGATACTAAACACGAAAGTGGCATAATAAAAACTACAAGCGACTCGGAAATGTCTGCTTTGGAAGCAATGCCTGCGTTCCGACTCGTCCGACAAATTATGACGGCAGTTCCCCACGTCGCGGAATGCACATTACCAAGGTATCATGCAGCTATGGATCTTGAAATTTTTCAAGGCGGGGCAAAACCTATTGTCTGTCGCCCGTCGCCCCCTCTCTACAGCTTTGCAAAAATGTAAATATCATTTATCGCATAAGAAACGATATATTCAGGAAAACAAGACCTTTGCATAACTTAAAACGTGGGAGTTATATCTTATGAGACTTTTGAGTTTACTTTTTAAATGTCAAAACAAAGGCTCGTAGCAATTTTCATCCTGTTTCTTATGGAGAGGTTGATCCACTTTTGTAGGTATATTATTCAATGGCTACGTTGGGCCATGTGCTTGTCTGCCAGCCTCTAGGCTGTGGAGTCCGAGACATGTGGCCCAGCTTGCCTTCTCTCCCCAAAAAAACGCAAACCAAAGATTTGTATAATTTTTCAACCTATTTTTTATAGACAAGTTTTTTTTTTAATTTATTCTTTATTAGGGGCTTTTAACTTACGTCATATCAGCCCCATTGTAGCCTAACATATAGAAATAAGACCTTTCATACAGTTTCCATAGCATTTCGGCAGTTGCTTTAGTAGGCACCTTATAGACAAGTAGGCTGCCGTGGTCTCCTTCTGTGAAGACGTCATGTCCCAGAAGGAGGCCGCAGAGCGAGAGCGGCAGAAGGCCGCTCGAAGAAGACACCGGGGTGCCGGCAACCGCCCCGGCACATCAGTACCAGCCGATCGGTCGATCCACGACCGGTTGGCTGATGCCTTTGGGGTCGCGGCCGCTCAGGGTGGGGGCCCTGAACGACTGGTTAGTGACCCTCGAGAAGTAGGCAGAGCATTGTGACGTGCTCTGCCTAAATACAATGAGCAGTGTCGGGGAAGATATCTTCCTCCGAGTTTGTGCCCAGCGGGCGCGGCGCGACGGGGCTGCGGTGAATTGATTACAGGTCCCGCGGTCCCCGTCAATGCGCAGAAGAAGTCACCTTGGGGTTTTTAGTCGGTACAAGTCCGACACACCTCGGTTTCGTGCAACCCCCCGTGCGACCGAGACGGTCCCACGAGGATTTTCCCCAAGTAAAAAAAAAAAAAAGACAAGTAGGCTCATTTCTTTAGATATATTACTCAGTGGGTTGGCTGGATGAATAGTTCGTCTCCAACCTCTAAAATTTGGCTCGTGGTGTGTGATTAATGTATATGTTACGGAGCGCCGGTATAGATGGCTCCAGGAGCATGCGCCAGGAACAGCGTCGGCGACTCCGCGCATGCGTGTGACATTTCAGTCTGTCATTTAAAAACTTACAAATGGAAGTAACATCTTTTATTTGCATTCACGATAATTAATATATGTCGGAGAGAGAGCGTTTAAATTGTTATTAACTGTTATTAATTGAAACGTCAGGTTCAGTACCTGGACGAAATCAGAGATGGCGTTGCGATCGTAATCAACTATTCGATTTGGTATAAAATGGAAATTAGTCATTTTCGAAGGCATTCATATTTGGACGGTCTCAACGATCGGACGCATCTCAGAGATCGTCTCTTTTCCTTTCTACAATGAGTGATGAAGACAGTGCACGTGGCGGCCTGACAGGCTGGATCCCGTCATATATAATAATTTTTATTATAGCCAATTATAAGTAATTGGCTATAATTATATCAGTAATCCTTGGGTTTTTTACGCCATCGTAAACCATCACGAGTCTCTCATAAACCCTTGTGGTTATATCTAAACAACTTTGAGCATTACTGCTCAAAGCAGAGCAGAAGCTGCTGGGAGTCGAAGCTGCTCGCGTCCGTAGGCTTTACCCTAGTTTCCCTACACGTGACTCCTGGGTGGTGCTAAACGAGCAGCAGCGAGGTGGTAGGGCGTCGGTGCCCGTCTGGATCTCGACCACAATACATGGGTGTAAAGCCCGTCATAGTGACCAGTTTTGGCTTGTCGCGTTTCGGGTTCAGCTTGCGTATATCCAGTAGCTCATATACCTAGAAACCTTCAGTCGTGGTATATGTGGGCCGACATGACGATGTTGACTATCAATGGATTTTCATCCTTTGATAGCCGCTTTCGTTTTTGGACTACATTGCACTTACCATCAGGTACTCTGTAGTCACTATGTCGAGCCAGTGTAAAAAAAACTGCTTTAAAGGGGGCTGCTTTCAAGCTTATAGGGCTATTACCCAAAATGGAACGTGACCACAGTACACCAATGCAAATAGCACCATAGTTGCTGCGGCCTGACGCGTTTCGGGATCAGTTTCTGTATATCCAGGTTTTATATACCTATAAACCTTCCGTTGTGATCCGACGGAAGGTCATTGATATATCGTGGGCCGACATAGCAATGAGCTATATGTTATTCTATTTATTGTGTTTTTAATGCTTATAGATATTTCTAATAAGATGTAACACGACCGGGGCCCTTCACGAAAATTAGCGCTGCAGGCTTCCTCTGTGGCTTTAAGCTGATGAAGGTCCTATTTTCGACATGTTTATATGCTTGTGTATTTTTCTTTTGTTTCTGTATGTAGTTTCTGTTACTGCATTTAAGTTTCTAGTTTTTTTGTTACTTTGTGGCGAAATAAATATATTTCATTTAATTTCAATGGTGACTGTCAATGGATTTTCGTTCCTGGCGGTTGCTATCGTTCTTGGACTATACTGTCTTTTCTATCAGGTGCAATGTAGTTATTTTGTCGAGCCAGTATAGAAAAAAGAAGATTTTAATTGACAAAAACTTCTATTAAAATTAGTGAAGTATATACATTTCAAAATCGATTTGTATATCTCAGTTTTTGCGTTTATTTACGAGAAGGTACCTCATAGTGCATAATACATATAAACGCCGTACATTGAGTGAACCGGACCACAATTGCGGTACAAAATCGGATGTCTAGTAACTGGTTAGTTTACCCACTGTGTAGGTGTCGTGTGGCCTTTCATAATTAATTTTGCGGTATTGCGGCTAATGGTCGAATGGACTCAGTGCGGTTGTACGTTACAAATATAATACACATCATATTTGTTACGCAATACATCATTTCTATAATATCTTGATAAAGAGCCTACAGTGCACGCATTGGGAAGTATACAGAAATCATGGAAGAACAATCTATTACAAAACACGCAGATCCGCTCAAAACAGCATTTTTTCTATGTTTTTTAAAATTACAGGTAGGCTTGCGTTTATCATGTAGCCGCCGGCGTGTACCATTTATGGTACATACGCAATTGTCCTATCGGGCGGCGTGTACCATTAATGGTACAATGAAAGAAATCAATTCAATTTGTATTTTTTGCTAATAAAAAGAAGGAAAGTTTGCAAATGAACGCAGGTATAGTCGGCAGAAGCACTTAATGAGAGATATGCGGTTACGTGCAAACGGCGCCGCCTGATGCCACGAATTTGATTTTACAGAGCCGTCAGGTGCTGAGGACAGCGAATTCAGCCGCCGGCGGGAACGCGTTAACCTTAACCTCACTCGATGGAAAGTGATGGTGATGTCGATGATGGAGCGAATTTACTCATCATTTGAAGATTTCTATATCATAAGATCTTGGAAGAACAGACGCAGGAAGCGATTTCCACTTCTTAGCGGTTCACAGCAAAAAGAAGAGGCCAAAGCAGTTGCTTCAGGGTCTATAGATACTGCAACATATCTGAGTATATGAAAATACCCGCAAAATTTTTTGTATGATCGTTTACGCACCTCAGATGAATTGCAGATGTCTACCGTTATTAAATTTATATTCGTCATGCGTTAATTTCCAAGTCAGTTGCGAATATTGATATATATGTTTTTGCTAACCCAGTGGAAATCCTCGTGGACCAATAAGATTGCTGTGAGGGCAGTAGCTCCGGTGTGTCAATTTCTGACTGACTAAAACCACCAGGGTGCTCCACCGACCAGTTTGCCTGGTCACGTGTCTATGGCGAGCTTTCTGCAGTCTCTATTGAATATTACCAGATCCAAATAGATATAGTATTATTTTATGAATACTCATGCATCTCGTCCAAATTAAATCTGAACTATAGAACTTTAGAATTTTCTCTCGTAGATTTAATGCTTTGTGGTGATTTGTAATGATCTTCTAGATTCATATTTTCACTTATTTGGAACAAATACAGAGTGAAATGCTTTATCTGAACTGGGTCTGAGTTTTCTAGGTTCGAATTTTCACAGGTCTAATTTGCAGTACGTCACAGCTCTCAAATCTAATATCCAATACTTTCTTGATCTACAAATTCTTGTAGAGCCACTAAAATCTCTTTTTATTTTAAAAGAAAGACAGTGTTGATATATTTTAAAGAAAGCACAAGTATCGTGCCCTCAAGTTATATCAAGTGGTATCTTGTAACGTAGCATTTGTTTTTATTACGCCTGTCTCGCGTAGCAATAATATGATACCTAAATGTGACTTACTGTCTGTGCGTTGAATTTTAAACCGTCCTCGCTTGGGTCTTAGAATTTAAATGTGGCGACACTTGTAAGGTTTTTATTTTAATATGGGTAACATTTATTATGTTAACTTTTGTACTAAAATTTGGATTTACTAGCCTAGTCTCTAGTCATAGATGGGCAAAATGTAATCAGATTAATGAAAATGATTAACGATTACATTTTACATTTTTTACCATTAATATGACTGCATTTTGCTCGTTTATGTTTTAAACACTACAAAATCCCAGATTGTATACAAATTTATGATTTCTTAATGTTTTAAATAGATTTAATCACGATTACAGAGCTAGAAAATTAAAATTACGACTACATTTCGAAATCGTTCATCATTAATCAGATTACATTTTGCCCATCTCTGTCTCTAGTTGAGCGCGCTCCATCATCGACCTCATTATCACTTCGTCGGGTGAAAGGCTATTTGGTTTAAGCGACATTTTTTGGTGATATAGTAATATATATTTTTGGAATTAGCGTTTATTACCGATTCCAAAAATATATATTACTATAACACCGAAAAATGTCGCTTAAACCAAATAGCCTTTCACCTGACGACTTAATTAGGTAATAAACAAAAAAATGCTATCACAGACAAATCTCAAGCTGAATTTCTAGTTATTAATATGAACTGGTAAAAATCCATTAAAATAATTTATCCCCGAGCTATAAATTAGTGAAAGAGACGACTTAAAATCTGGTAAGCACCTTATCAATTTCCCAGTAAACTTGAATACTTTCGCCAACTTTATGCTAATAGCCAGATAGCTGAAACTTTAGCTCGACCTAGGGCCGCATTAAGGAAGGTTCTAGAGGCCTTAAAAATTTTCATCGGTATTTTTAACCCTTTTTTTATCCAGAAGAAAATCCCTTATGGACCTTCAGAGAGTTGGTGAGGGCCGTCCCTCCGGTGTGTCAGACACTCACCGACTAAAAGCTCCTGGGTTCTCCTTCATCCGCTAGTACACCGCCCAAAAATCGAGATAAAGGCAATCTGAAAAGCATTGGCTTCCTATTAACTGGTGCTCCTTGCTTGGCGATTCTGAAGCGAGAGGTCCATGGGGTGCTGAATAACGCCATCTAGCGATAAACATAAAATATATATGAACGCAGAGATGGGCAAAATGTAATCTGATAAATGATGAACGATTACAAAATGTAGTCGTAATTTTAATTTTCCTGTTCAGTAATCATGATGAATTCCATTTAAAACATTAAAAAATGATAAATGTGTATACAATCTGGGATTTTGTAGTGTTTAAAACATAAATGAGCAAAATGTAGTCAATAATAATAATAATAATAATAAATAATATAATGTAGTATATTAATGGTAAAAAACGTAAAATGTAATCGTTAATCATTTTTATTAATCTGAATACATTTTGCCCATCTATGTATGAACGACAATGGCATGCACATTAAGATTGAGGAAAAACAAGCGTAGGGAGCGAATTACACTCATTAACTGTCTGCATAATGAATCATGAAGTCATTTTTCTAGATATTATGTACATGAAAGAAAATAAAATGATTGAATAACTAAAAACTTTTGACCCCCTACGTGGAATTCTGGATTCTCTCCAAGCTTAACCCTCGGTTTAAGTAAAACAAAGTGCCTTGACTCTCCAAAGAGTTAAGAAGGTGGATGGCTGCGGAAAAAAATAGCAATATATTTGCTAATGGACCGGTTTATTTCTTTCACTGAAAAGTTTAATTTGCATTTAGATGGTCTTGGATTGCAGTTTGGATTTCTGAATCATCCTGTTGTTTAATGGGTTTTTTCTTCCATGCAATTTACTTTCAATTAACCGTGTTAACAAATACAGGTAAGGATTGTTTGCAATTAGAACCCGAGTAATACTAATTAAACGATAAACCTACAGGGTGTTATAGAAATAATATTTATTAAAAGCGAAGTTAAATCTATATATAGCGTGTTTCTTTTGATAAAAGTGATTTTGATAAAAATGTAATTGCGAAGAACTTAAGATGTATTTAAATTTCTACCTAATTAATTTTTAATTAAATATAGAACATAAAATAATACAGAATTAAATAATACATGGAACGATAATGTAGTAAAAAGCGCGCATACAATTGAAGTTTGCTGTTTTCGTAAGCTCATTTATGTTTTTTTGTTCTATAGCATTATTTTATCTAAGTTTATAGTATTTCTTGGTCGAAAAACAAGTCAGTAACGGGATATATAATAGTAATAATAAAATCGTAATATCAACGTAACGCGTCAACTCGCTACAGATCTTCGAAATTTTGTTGTTTTCTTAGAAACATACTATTGGCATTACTTTAAGCGCATGGTGTATTTTCTTTATATTCCTTAATTCTTATATAAAATCCAGGCTAGGGAGCTGGAACTCGCCCTGGGCGCATAATCCCAAGGGCGGGTGATGAGCACATCACCCAGTATTATCCACTGAATAATATAGCTAAGAAACTGCGATTATCTTCATAAAAATAACTGATAATTAATTTTCAAGGCTTTGAATTTGACATTTTAATAGTTAACTCAAAAGTCTCATAACATATTGTTTAAGTTATCTAAGGTTAAAGATAATTTTTCGTGAGTATTATGTTTCTTATGCGATGAATGATATTTAAGCCTTAACTAAGTTATTAGCACTAAATCACTATAAATTGTGCTGTAAATATTTAGTATTGGATTAATCTATATCACTGAGAAACAATGACGAGGACTTGGAGCGGCAGCAAACAGTAGTTTGCCTCGCTTCGGAAAACTTCAAGAGGTCGTCAGCAGCGAGGCCGCGTAGGGAGGGATGGCGGCCTTTTGCGAGGCCGTCATGAGCGCAAAAGATGCGGCGGAGCGGGAGAGGCACACCGCCAATCCCCGCAACCCTCGGCGTTGCTGCAGAACTAAGCGGCTCGGGAGAAGGGAGCAGTTCGCGCAGGACTCCCAGCGCGACGAGCTCCCCTCCTGACGCAGGCTGGGCCGGTGACGTTGAGGGCGTCCCCGTCCAGCGGAGAGAGAAAGGGTCGGTGTGTGTGTGCCCACACGCCGTTCCCATAGAGAGGAAGTGAGGGGTTTCAATTCCCCCCCTGAGAGGAGGCCTGCCCAAGGCCTACCGCTCGCCGAGCCGTCGGAAGTATCAGGATTCCCAGGCTCGGCGAAGGCGAAGAGAGGGCAGTGCTGGCACCCCGGTGGTTTTAGTCGGGGCAGGTCCGACACACCGGGGGGAGTGGCCCTCAACACTTCCCCTGACGGCCCGTAGGGATTTCCACTGGGTTAACAAAAAAAAAGGTCTGAAGCTAATAATTACAGCTCAAATTAGTAGCAGAGCTTACAATAATGCTCCTAATGTGCACACCGCATAAAATAACTTTATAATATTTTTGAAAATATTGCGCAGTTTTTTCGCGAGCAGTATGTTGCAATTAGAGCGGGACGGATAAGTCAGCCCGTCGAGAGCGTCATGGCTCGTCCTTTGTTTAATGCGATGCGTTTACCTGCATTGTGGCAATCAAGGATTATTAATTGCCTTTTGTTAACGCGCATCGCATTTCGATAAGCTAAAGAAATTAGTTTTTAATTATAGCCAGGAAATGGCTTCGGTCACAATGACGACTGCGTCCAGAAGGTGCACTTTGTTTATTGTTTTATCCTTCACTTCAGATGCCTAATAGCAGCATTGTATTAAGGGGGGCAAGGCAGAAGCATGCCCCGGCCCCAAATACCAGTGGGCGGCAAACAAATACATCTCCCAGTGTACCTGCTGAATAAAATGTCTAAAAAAGTGAGCTAACCTTACCATCTAAAAATAGGCTTTTTTTTGGTAACCCAGTGGAGATCCATTATGGACCGTCAGGGGGCGGTGAGGAACACCTCCCGGTGTGTCGGACTCTAACCGACTAAAGACACTGGGGCACACCCCCAAGCACAGGCTGCGCCGGACTACGGGAATGTCACGTTGGTCTCACCGCGGTCCGGCGCGTGATCCACCCAAAGGGCTTCGTCTTGCTGGTAGGGGTGTGGGAGAAGAGTGACACCACCCCCCATCGCCAAGTGGCGTGTGGATGCACGCGCAACACCACTGGAGCTTAGTGTCAGGCGGTTGCCCCCTCAGGCACCCCGCCAGAATCCAAAAATAAGCTGACAATTTGTATACACATTGGTTTTAACGTTTTAAAAGTAAACTCAAAAGTCTCATAAGATACGTATAAGCGTTATTCTTTTTGTTGCAGTTGCTTCATGAGCGATGGTAGCCACTGGGCTGTTTGTATGGAGTTATCTGTGATGTAAGAAATGTAGACTTCATTTAACGCTTAAAATCACTGCAACTGCGCAGAGATATTGCCTCGCCTGATGTCTTCAGTCATCTTCACCAACCCGTATTTGTTGACTGTTGATCGTAGTCTTCTCGCAAGGTTCACCACGGAACCTTATCTTCGACTTTTCTCATCCAACAATGGCCTACCACTTTGGGCAAATCGTCACTCCACATAGCCAGAAAGTATCCTAAATTGCATTTACCGAGGCGTGATCTCCACTCAGGTACAAGTCTACTCGAACGCATATCGGTTCTTCGGCAAATATGACCAGCCCAGAGATTGCAGTCCTCTCACGGATTACCTCATTTCTGATTGGTTCCTTCAGAGAAACACCGAGCATAATACGCTGAGCAGTGGCGTGCATATCGTTTTCACACAAGGCAAGCAATCAGTAAGAAAACTTACTTCGGCTCTTCTATTACTCTTTCTCTATTAGAGAACTGTGAAAACACGTCATTTTTTATTTATTTCGATAAGTATGCATTCCCATCACAATCATAATGGTGAATGTATCTAGTATTGATTAATTCATAATGCTAGAATTGTATGCTATAGCATGTAGACGTAACCCGATACGCAGTTGTCGCCCTAACGGTCGTTTGGGTGTTACGAGACGTGCGGGGTAGGAGGATGCGCGCGCGCATGGGACGCTTGGAAGTCAGTCGACAACCGAGACCCAAGGCGGGAGTACGTGCATGTGCGTCGCAGTTCGGTGTGCCTTAAAGTGCAAATAAACTGTAAAACGCCAAATTCGTGTCTTCCTAAAACCACACCCACGACCACCGGTCATAATGCTCGTAGAACGTAGGACAAGCATTGCTTTTATGCTTGTATGAGATGAACGCCACTGACGCTGAGCGACTTTAAATTTGTGAAGTAGTAGTACCGTGAGTTTCCTCGTGTCAGCTCCGTTCGCAATTACAGGCAGGGCGCGCTGATTGTAGACTTGCATTTTCAAGTTTTGTGGTGACGTAAACACTCGACATAGTTTGCCAATAGCTGCCCAACCCAGCTGTATTTCTTTATTGACCTCTCTTCTAAAGTTGCTCTTACGCATTTGGAACATCTGTCCAAGATATACTGTAAAAATAAAAATACAGTGCTAGTATAATGAACTGTATTATAATATTTAATAGTTAATCGAACACAATCTTTATAGCAAGAAGGTATTTCTACGGAAACGGAATGAACATTTGATACATTATAATGTTGCTAGTATTTTCAGTGTGGTGAGTTTATGTTTTAATTTAACCAATATAATTTATCTATACTAATATTATAAAGCTGAAGAGTTTGTTTGTTTGTTTGAACGCGCTAATCTCAAGAACTACTGGTTCGAATTGAAAAATTCTTTTTGTGATGAATAAACTATTTATCGAAGACGGCTTTAGGCTATATAACATCACGAGGCAACTATTAGGAGGGAAGAAATAATGGAAAATGTGAAAAAAACGGTGAAAATTATTCATCCTTGAGGGCTTCCATTGCGTGCGCTGCAATAACAGTTCAAGATACCAAAAATATATGTAAGAAAGAATTATTCCTCTTGAAATGATCTAAAAAAATGTGTGCGACAGTATATGTCTATATTTTAAGATTAAGTCACTAGAACCGTTTTTATGGTAAACAAATTTGGTCGAAATTAATGCGTAATTTGTTAAGAGTTGTATCAACGTAATAATATTAATCTTTATCCAAATAAATATGTTGTTGATTAAGAGTATTTAATTGTGAACAAAATTGTCTTTGACATCACTTAATTTCAATTAACATCTTAGAAGATATTACAAAACCTTATATAGCAAAACCACGTTTGCCGGATCAGCTAGTGTTAAAATATAATTTAACCAATATTATTTATGTTAAAATATAATTTAACAATACTTATTCTTGAACAGCTTCAGGATGAATTCAGTCAATTGCTGTTGGTTTTGTATCGATGTGACTATTATGGCGAGTTGTTTAATCTGATTTCACCATCGCCCTTTCACATTAAAATCACAGCGGCTGGTTTGTGAAGCCCAGTTACCGTCAATCTGTTCCGATACGTACTAAAAATTCTTTTAATTCTTACTAATGCTATGACATTGTCATCACCTGTGGAATGTTCTACCAGCCGGAGAATTCCCTTTCTCGTATAACACTGGACTCTTTACAAGACCGGCAGAATATCAGCAACTGTTGACGAAGAGTTTTTCCACCCCTTGACAGTTGCAGTTTGATCTTAGACTCCGCCGTCTACAACTTCAGGCGCAATGTAGTAATGAAAAATTACTATCAAATTGGGCGACAAACTCTTTGCCGACAAAAGTTTTAATAAAATCATTGGACTATCTGTATTGCTCGTAATTTGTGTCCCATAATGACCGAACGAAGGTGGCAAACGCTGTAACGTTGTTTACGAGCGTCTAATTTATTTGCGACAATGATCTTAACTCCGAAAAGGCTTTTTAACATGTATAAACATGATTTACTGACAGCAAATGTAATTTTCGCGTTCATTTTCTTGCTTTGTTGTCTGAGGTCACGGGTCTTTGAATCTCATAAAAGGTTGTTACTTGTATATTATATGTGTAATAAATATATAACTTCAGAATTCAAATTCCAGTTGAGCTACGCGTCGTTTAGGAACTTTAACCGTTGTTTTTATTCTGACTTGGATAGGGACTACAACGCGCCTGATAGTAAGTCCAAAAAGGAAGTGCAGTCCAAAAAACTACTTCGATTGTCAATTAAGAAACAAAAAACTGTTGCTCTCAGTAGAGTTGAAGCAGTGCAGTGTATGGCATTGGCCGATGCTTGCAAAAAAGCTCTTTTTATACGTACATTTCTTTTTGAATGTCTTAGAATCAAATCAAATAATAAAACCCTATCCAACGATAATCAATCTGTACAAAACTTATGTTCTAATCCTTTGTTTCACTCAAGAACAAAGCATATTGATGTAATACATCATTTTATTCGTCAAAATGTAATAGAAGGAATTGTGTGTATTCAATACTGTCCAAATCCTAACAGGTTATGGGCAAATAGTAAAGAAAAAAACATTCGATAGTCGCAGTGATCATGCCGGCCTACATAAATATCTCTTTACGCTTCGTTTAAAGGTTCCAACACCCAGTAGCGTTCATTCCATAGATGCATGAAAGCATTGCTTGTCCTTACGATAAATAACTCTGGAATATATGTGTTTAATTTAAACAAAAAAGGAACCCTTTATATTCATAACTATTATTTTTTTCAGGCCATTTATCTTCCATATGACAGTAATATAATATTTATTATCATTATATAATATTCAAATTTATTATGTGAATCTGCCTACGCTGACCTAATACCTTATGGACGTCCCTGCCAACACCATAGGACGATGGGAATATGCTCGCCGGAATACCATTCCTCAGCTTAGAGAATCGATAAAATTAAGAGTTCGAGAACTTTTTAATTCTATTCGCCGTGCTTAGGTCTCTTACACAATATTCTCATTGACGCCAAGCGGGTTTCCTCGCGATGTTTTCCCCTCACCAGTGAGCATGTGGGGCCTAAATCTGGAATGAATCTGAATAAACGCGATGGTACGTTCAAAACCACCACCATATGCATTGTCGCGCATGTAATTTGATCTAATATTATTATATAAAAGTCTAACTAAATTAAATAGATTTAAATTATTATATTATGGGTTAGGAGAGTTTGTTGTCTAGACTCTAGATTAAACATAATTAATTACAATTTCCGTGTCAAAGCGAGTTTCACCATTCTATTGTTTATGGAACTTTAGTTTCTAATTACTGTGTTAATAATAAATTGCATATAAATGCATGTAATACGCGCTACATGCGTATCCTGCGTGTTGGGTCGCTAAAATGTTACTGGCAGATGCATTGGTTATATAATATTTAAAAATATTTATTTGAACACCATGACCGGTGGTCGTGGGTGAGTTGGTAGAAAGACACGGATTTTAGCATTTTAGTGTTTATTGCACTTTATGACACACAGAACTGCGACGCACACGCACGTACTCTAGTTTTGGGTCCCGGTAGTCGACTGCTTTAGCAAGAGCATCCCTTGCGCGCGCGCACCCCTTACCCCGTGCATCCCGTAACACCCTAACGACCTTTAAGGCGTTTAACACAAGCATGTATCGGGCGGCGTCTACATGCTATAAAACATAGTCCACATTAACACGTATAACTATAAATACATAAGACATGAACAAGATACATTATAAATACGATTATATTTGAAAGTGTTGATTACTTGCAGAGAAAACTAAAAGTAAAATGAAAATACGAGCAACACACGGATAGGAACAGTAACAAAAAGAATTAAAAAAAAATACGGTTCGCAAAACAAATCACAAAACAGAGAAAAAGTAAAGAAAACAATGATTTATTCATTAATTACAATAATTATTATAATATTAGTGGTGTATATTACATAGAAACATGTACATTTTATTATAATGAGATTTGCGCTTGACCTTAATTTCACTTCATGTGAAGTTATGATGGGGCTGATGATGGAGCATGCTCACCCAAGAAATACCGATTCGCTCGTCGTTTGAAGATTCCCATGTCATAAGATGTTGGAAAACAGACGCAGGAAGCGAATTCCACTCCTTGGCCGTTCGCAGCAAATAGAGGGGGTGAATCGCGTCGCAAGAGCAGCTGGAACCTCAATCAAATATGGGTACAAACTCGTACGGCATCTTGTCAATTTATAGTAGAAGGAGGGGGGGGGGGTAAATTTTACAACTCAGCGCACACTCTCCAAAGTATATAGAAAACCAAAAGGCAGACTGCTCTATGTCGGTGTTCCTAACTAATTCCCAAACTTCAGTTCCCAAGTTCCCAAATTCCAGGGTTGGTACACGAGCACAGGCCGCATTGCATCCACTGAATAATATATCTAAAAAGTAGAAAATCTCTGCATAAAAAATTACTTGAGAAGTAAAAAGTCTTTGGTTTTGAGGTTTTAAAAGCTAACTCAGAAGTCTCATAAGATATCGTTACCACGTCTTCAGTTATGCAAGGTCAAAGATCGCTTTCCGTGAATATTTCAATTCCTTGAATATTCCTTCCTATAAATGACAAAGTTTACACAAAGTTGTCAAGTATAAAATCTTTAAAAATGGTACTGCAATATTTTTTCCTGGATTAATCCTTATGATTGAGAAACGAAGATATTCGAGCTGGCGTCGCTATTGCAGCAGTCAACAATTTTTGCCTCACCTCGACAAAATTTCGAATTTTTTTTTGCTCTATTGCTTTAGATTGCGCAAAGTTGAGTTTTTTTTTGTCAAAGGGCCAAAAGTATATTCTTGAAGCTTTACAATCTTTTTTTAGATTTTCAATATGGTTATATTTTACAGAAATACAGCCCGAAAAAAATCAAGATAAAATTCGATTCTTTTTTGCTCCCTTAATTGTTGTGCGAAGTTATTATATGAAAAATAAAAGGTGAAAAGGATTTAAAAAGCTTCATATTAATGCAGATGGGGTTAAAGATAATACACAAAGCATTGCAGCAGTAAAATCAATGCTCTCAGCGGTAACCTGCTAATTATTCGGAACAGTCATCCTGCTTAGATCTCATCACGATAAATGAATAATTGCTCATAGTGTGGAACCGAAGGCTTCGGTTTCGGCTAAGCAAACTACATTTGGTAAAATTTTCTTATTGGCCGAAATCTATACTAATATTATAAAGCTGAAGAGTTTGTTTGTTTGTTTGTTTGTTTGAACGCGCTAATCTCAAGAACTACTGGTTCGAATTGAAAAATTCTTTTTGTGTTGAATAGACTATTTATCGAGAAAGGCTTTAGGCTATATAACATCACGATGCAACTATTAGGAGCGAAGAAATAATTGAAAATGTGAAAAAAACGGGGAAAATTATTCATCCTTGAGTGCTTCCATTGCGTGCGCTGCGAAAACGGTTCAAGATACCAAAAATATATGTATGACAGAGTTATTCCTCTTAAAATGATCTAAAAAAATGTCCGCGATAGTATTTGTTTATCTTTTAAGATTAAGTCACTAGAACTGTTTTTATGGTAAACAAATTTGGTCGAAATTAATGCATTATTTGTTAAGAGTTGTATCAACGTAATAATATTAATCTTTATCCAAATAAATGTGTTGTGGATTAAGAGTATTTAATTGCGAACAAAATTGTCTTTGACATCACTTAATTTCAATGAACATCTTAGAAGATATTACAATAACTTATATAGCAGAACAACGTTTGCCGGATCATCTAGTTTTAACTAAAGCCTAAGGTTTTTCTTTTTTCTGTAACTACGGACCTCGGGTGGCGGTTAGGGCCGCACCCCAGTGTGTCGGACTTGTACCGAATAAAACTCCCGGGGTGCTCCACCTTCCACCTATCGGGAACTAGGGTACGACTGGGACCTTATCCTCGATATCTGACTAGGCGTACAGCCTTTGGTTAGACCTCTACTCGCTTGGGAAGGGGTGGTGTCTACATCATAAGGATGTCTAGTGAGAGCTGAGAGTGTGTGAGAGAGGGGTGGCTAGAGACCTTTTTTATTTATTTATTTATTTATAAATACACTTACATAGACAACATTAACACATAAAAACTATATAAAACATGAAAAGAATACATTATAAATGCGACTATATTTATAAGTGTAGACTACATGCACAGAAGAAAAGAAAAATAAAAATAAAAATACGAGTAACACAAAAAGATATAAACTATTGTAATCAGAATTTTTTTATAACAGAAATAAAAAAAAAATCAATAATCTATGGAACAATCTTCTCAAATAACATCCTTTTTTTTAATTATTATTTTTTAACCTTAAATAATTTTGTTATTTTTCAAACCCATAAATTTAAACTTTTTTTATCACGACTCCACGCTTACCGTCACACGCGATGTAGTAGTATCACGTCACGTCTGACGGTAAGCTTGGTGCAGTCCAAAAAACCACTACGACCGTCAACAGCAAAGAAAAATCAATCGACAGAGTCAGTGATCATGTCTGTCTGCACATCTTTTCACGCTTTGCTTAAAATATACGAGGATGGTGCGAACACGCTTATCAGAAGACCATTACTCTGCTTAACGATTTGACAAAAAGTTAGAGAACTTCTTAGTCCTAGCCGGGATATGTTACAATATAGCCGGGACTCTGCAAACTCACGCGCGTGGTTATTTTATGGTAGGGAGGTGGTAGAACAAGGTTAAGTAACTCTTCAGAACACAGGTCATGATACAGACAAAGCTTATGGCTTAAGCTGATAATGTATAAATTACATATAAACGCTATTAAAATGATCCAACAACTATTGGTGTCAAAAGGTACCTAAGTCCATTTCATCCCATAAAGCCTCTAAACGCCGTGGTGGACGCCATCCGTATGTGGTGGATGTTCCTTGATGATCCGCATGAAAAGATTCGCTTCTGCATTTATCATGCGAACGGTTAAGGAGTGGAATATGCTTCCAGAGGCCGTATTTCCACGATTTTATGACCTGGGAGTGTTTAAGCGAAGAGTGAATAGGCATTTGTTGGGCAGAGGAGACCTTCCACCAGGTGTGATTGAGGTCAGATATTCGCATGTAAATCATGAAAAAACCCGAAGGTGGGGCTGAAACTTCGGTCCAACACTATTTATTGCTCATTATGATCTCATCTCTGACCTTATTATTAGTACAGTCATTGGGATTTATTTGAGTATATTTTATTACTTTTATGACATTATAATTGCTTTAAGGTGGCGTGTGTTGACATTTTTAAATTACTTTCAAAAGTCATTCAATTTTTGTCATATTTTTTATTCATACCTAATTTGTCTTACCCATAATAGAATAGCAATTTAAATTAAAAAAAAAAACAGTTGATCGAGTTGCGAGTTCAGTACTAGCAGAGCCAATCAATAAAACTACAATAGTATTGTCACTTTATATCTCTTACGGGGTGAGCAGAGATAAATTAGTGTTTGTATCCTCCCCGGCACATCAGTCCCAGCCGATCGGTCGATCCACGACACAGGTTGGGGGTCCTGAGCGACTGGTTAGCGACCCTCGAGAAGTAGGCAGAGTATTGTGACGTGCTCTGCCTAAATACAATGAGCAGTGTTGGGGAAGATATATGCCTTTGAGTTTGTGCCCATCGGGCGCGGCGCGACGGGGTAGTGGCGAATTGATTACAGGACCCGCAGTCCCCGCCAATGTTCAGAAGTAGTCACCTTGGGGTTTTTAGTCGGCACAAGTCCGACACACCTCGGTCGCGCAAACCCTCCTGTGCGGCTGAGACGGTCCTATGAGGATTTTACCCAGGTAAAACAAAAAGTGTTTGTATCCACTTTGCGTTTACATGTTGTTCCGTACTCGAATAAGTGTGCGGACAACTTCGATTATGCTCTGGCAACACCGTACGGGTTGTCAATTGAGTTTTGCTCTAGCTCGAACCGATCCGCCGAGTAATGACATAAACATACAAATATACATAAAATTCAACAAAATATCCGATTCCAAAGTGTATAAGTGTGCTTGGAAGATCCTCAAAGACACCAGTATCCTGGAGGAGAAGCAGGGGCCCCTGAGGAGTTGGCGAACTGGTGATCGCGGTAAGTGAGACTCTTTAGGCAGCCCGTGCCACTTGCGGAGCTATCGAAGTACCGTACACATGTGGTGCCCAACGTGACCAGTAGCGCAGCTGATCGCCGTTCTCAGAGCACTAATACACATGACATTTCTATTAGATGCCGTGCGGGTTTCCTCACGATGATCTCCTACTCCGGTGGGCATGTGGAGCCTAAATTTGGACATAATCTGAAAAAACCCTGAGGCATATTTTTACTATAGTATCACTAATACATTTTGCAGTCGATTTGTTTATCGTATGTAATAGTTTATTTTAGTATTGTTTATTTTTCAGTGGGTGTGTTGCTATTATCTAAACTTATTATTATACTTAATCCCATGTCGTACCTTACTGTCGTACCCAAGTCGTAAGATGTTGGAAAAACGGACGCAGAAAGCGAATTCCACTCTTAAGCGGTTCGAAGCAAAGTTGTGGTGAATCGCTTCATGCGAGCAGCTGGATTGTTAACCATATAAGGGTACAAACCCGCAAGGAGTCTTTTTAGTTTATTGTAGAAGGGGGGAGAGAGAAATTAAATTGTATATCCCAGCCGCGTATTCTCGAGAGCATTGTCTATAGAAAACGTAGAAGCAGGGCACTCTATAGTACGTTGGTGTTCCAAACCGAATAGACGTAAGAGCCTCATCGGCAATCAGTCGCCGAGCTCGGCGGTCGATTGACTCCAAGGATACCAAAGTGGTTGTTAAGCTATTTATAATCAGCAGAAATGATTTTATCAATATCTCAGAAAACAAACAAACTGTATTGTGAGCAAAACCTTTCAATGAAATCCCTTAGCAAACCTAAGATTTATAGTCTATTTATCAAGTTTAGATTGTTGCTAATCCAGTTTGCAATGTAAATCTAACCGGTTCTTCGTATCCGCGTGCCTTAGGGTTCCGCAGTTATCCTAAAATGGAGCCCAGATACCTATATTAACATATACGGACTCGTGTACCCCATTTGTGGTTATAATATTTTTATAAATGCCACTTACAGATGAATGTTTTTGGTATGCACAATATCGTTATACGGGATATCTTTTTTACATAGTATAAATTGAATTAGCTATTTTACCTAGCTCTCTGTTATCTTATGCACAAGCTGTGGTAATCCGGCGTTGCCCGCGTAGTATAATTAACCGCCTTAGGTAATAATAATGTTATTTGGACCTCGCACACGAGATCACCAGAATGTGGGATGTGGATTTAACGATTATTGTCCCGATAGTCAATCCCTCGATTTCCATCTCAAGAGTCTCTCGCTTGGTTGTTGACTCAAGGGATGGATACAGAAGGCAGTTCTACTCGATACGGCACGCATTGTTAGGAGTAGGGATGTAACGGAGGCAGTTTTATCGGAACCGAAGTCGGAGTCGGAGTTTTTAAATTTGATTTATCGGAGTCGGATTCGGAGTCGGATTCGGAGTCGGAATCGGAGTCGGAGGCAATGTCAGTCACAAGTGACGGCAGAATAAAATAGTTTTATTAAGGAACAAATAAAAACATTATTCAGTGAACTTTTTAATTAGAAAGTGATAAATTTATAAATACACAGACAATAAAAATTGCTGTTTCTTATTAACATTTTCATAGTACTGTGAGAAAGCGATTACCTGAGCTACTGGTCGCGTAGTCCACGACATTTAAGCGCAAAGTGGATAAAACCACTATTGTATGTCTGCTCACATAACGTGATAGCGTGAATATATGTTATTTATTATATCTTAAACTAGCTGTCCCGGCAGACCTTGTTCTGCCCTATTTCTCTAAAACAAAGTCACATTGTTTTTTTTTATGTTAACAGCTATTGGCCTGTCGGCTGTTTTTTGAAAATTGTTTGAAGGAACCTGGCCTTAATGCTATATGTATAAAAATTGACAAATATTGACATTAATATTTATACGTCACTCAATAATTGTTTTGCCTTCCCGGAACCCGTCCACTAACATTTAAACTTTATGCTATGGTGTTAAAGTTCAAATTGACTTATAACAAATCTTTGTATGAGAATATAGAAAAGTGTTGTTTTTAGACTTTTTCAGATAATTTTTTAAAATCATCTCTCTGTTATAACCTTCCCCAGACTTCAACAAACACAACAAAAAAGAAATCAGTCAAATCGGTTCAGCCGTTCTCGAGTTTCGCGGTTATCAAGACACTATAGCTGATCCGGCAAACGTTGTTTTGCTATGTAAGGTTTTGTAATATCTTCTAAGATGTTCATTGAAATTAAGTGATGTCAAAGACAATTTTGTTCACAAATAAATACTCTTAATCAACAACACATTTATTTGGATAAAGATTAATATTATTACGTTGATACAACTCTTAACAAATAATGCATTAATTTCGACCAAATTTGTTTACCATAAAAACGGTTCTAGTGACTTAATCTTAAAACATAGACATATACTGTCGCGGACATTTTTTTAGATCATTTCAAGAGGAATAATTCTTTCATACATATATTTTTGGTATCTTGAACCGTTTTTGCAGCGCACGCAATGGAAGCCCTCAAGGATGAATAATTTTGCCCGTTTTTTTCACATTTTCCATTATTTCTTCGCTCCTAATATTTGCATCGTGATGTTATATAGCCTAAAGCCTTCCTCGATAAATGGTCTATTCCACTCATAAAGAATTTTTCAATTCGAACCAGTAGTTCCAGAGATTAGCGCGTTCAAACAAACAAACAAACAAACAAACAAACAAACTCTTCAGCTTTATAATATTAGTATAGATTTGATCCCATTTTAATATGGTGCAGGATTGATACATGTCTTCGAAAGTATAAGCTAGAACTTTTGAATTGACAACAGCATAATCCATTTCCCTCTACATCTCCCTCGTGTGTAGACAGATCTTGAGAATAAAGACAGTTTCCAAGCGTATATCAGGTTTTTTTTTTTGATAGCCGGAGGGAAATTGTTGACGGACCTCAGGGAGCTTTTTGGTTGTCGGACTTGCACCGACTAAAACCTCCGGGGTCACACAGCGCTCTCGCCTGGATAAGTTGGGCGGCACGCTCCCTCAAGCGCATCGCCGGCGTATATCAAGTTGGGTCAACACAACACAACACAACACAACACAACACAACACAACACAACACAACACAACACGACCGAACACGACCGACCACGACCGACCACGATCGACCACGACCGACCACGACCGACCACGACCGACCACGACCGACCACGACCGACCACGACCGACCACGACCGACCACGACCGACCACGACCGACCACGACTGACCACGACCGACCACGACCGAACACGACCGACCACGACCGAACACGACTGAACACGACCGAACACGACCGAACACGACCGAACACGACCGAACACGACCGAACACGACCGAACACGACCGAACACGACCGACCACGACCGACCACGACCGACCACGACTGACCACGACCGACCACGACCGAACACGACCGACCACGACCGAACACGACTGAACACGACCGAACACGACCGAACACGACCGAACACGACCGAACACGACCGAACACGACCGAACACGACCGAACACGACCGAACACGACCGAACACGACCGAACACGACCGAACACGACCGAACACGACCGAACACGACCGAACACGACCGAACACGACCGAACACGACCGAAAACGACCGAACAATACCGAACACGACCGAACACGACCGAACACGACCGAACACGACCGAACACGACCGAACACGGCCGAACACGACCGAACAGGACCGAACACGACCGAACACGACCGAACACGACCGAACAGGACCGAACACGACCGAACACGACCGAACACGACCGAACACGACCGAACACGACTGAACACGACCGAACATGACCGAACACGACCGAACACGACCGAACATGACAGAACACGACCGAACACAACCGAACATGACAGAACACGACCGAACACAACCGAACACAACCCAACACAACACAACCTAACTTGGGCAAATAAAAGCTGTTGTTCACAAAGTGTTGGATATATCAGAAACCGTTATCCTCCAGTGAACATTGTCCAGTGAACAAATTAAATCAAATTTGCTGCAGGGTTGTTTTTGTGTTAATTTCTATTTTACTTAATGTTTGCTCCGTTTATTATTAATTTACATTTATTTATAATATTTTAATATATATTTTCTTATATTATCTATTTATACACTAGCAACACTCACTCGACATTTTTTATACTCCTACCTTCCTCATCCGTTTTCTTCTGGGTTCGAACGCTTCGAAAAGTACAACGCGCTCGCTGTATTCAACTCTTTAAAAATATATAAAACGCTACAACGCTGTGTAATACAATTGGTATCAACTCGAACGCTCTGCTTACCCCGACAACGCGTGAGATTGTGGTGTGGACGCCTGAACCAGCGCCGTGGACCGGGACAATATACAAGTAAGTTCGTTCCCGGAATTCCTTCTTATTCCTCGTCAACTCTCACGCACCACTTAATTTAATGTAAATGTAAAATAAAAAAAACCTTTTAGTAATAAATTTAAATGTACATTTAGTTTTAAATTTAATAATTTAATCATATTTTTTTAATCTAAATTTTAAAAAATGTCTTCTACAAATTAAGTAGCACTGATTGTTTGATTAATTGATATTATGTTTCAACAACATATAAAGTAAAATCAAATGAATTGACTGCAACCGTGGTGGTAACCTCCGATAAATACCTCCGATTAAAAAGTTTCGGAACCGAAGTCGGAACCGAAGGTGTAATAACGATCGGAAGTTCCGACTTATCGGAGTCGGAGTCGAAGCTCTGTATCATCCCTGGTTAGGAGGTTCCTCACTCTGAGCTCCTAACTACCGGTGGCTTGGGCCTTAAGCCTCGCCCCTGTAGGTCTACATGTTTTTGTATTTTAATTTAAATTGATTCAAAATTATGAATAAATATAATAAATATGACTTTTTAAATGTAATTATGTCTTATGAAAAAAAAATGTACGAAATTATCTTTACGCTATATCCCTTTTGGGGCAGTTGAGATACATTATTGACTTTATGTACTTTGCTCCAGTGAGCAGTAGCGCAGCTGATCGCCGTTCCCACAGCACTACCCATACACAGCAGTACACACGACATTTCTATTAGATATTGTGTGGGTTTTTTCACCTTGTTTTCAGCAGCAGTATCGTGTTTGAGCTCACGAAACGGGTTTTACTAAATAGATTATAATATAAAGGAATAATAACCTTTTTAATTTCTAAATTGTATTTTATTTTATTTCATTTGACAAAAGAAGCAGATGTAGAATTAAATATGGCGCATTATTCAGTAATATACGTCGCGGACTTTGTAAATAACGCAAATCCATGCGCATTTGTTTTGCTAATTGATCTACGTCACCGTTTCGAGAGCCGTTCGGTGCACGTGTCCACGATAAGGCAATATAGAGGTCCGGGACTCTCGATAACTTATCGAGTTGTTGCTCGTTGTGAGCTGTTGATAACCGATAAGTATCGATTTAGAAGTGTTTATCGATTGCGGCCGGCGTCTTGCTGTCTGTTGTCACGTATGCAGCTGATAAAGAACGCTGTTCACGTGCTGGCTTGTTGTGGGCCAGCCTTACTCGATTCTTATACTGCGATCTCTATAGGAAAATCTTTGACTTGTTCATCTCCACGAAATCACGTATATTCGATGTCCTGAACAAACTTTGACGGTTTTTACTCCCGATCCATTGAACTTATTGTATAAAACCATTTTTTTTGGTGACTAGGGGAATCCCTAACGGACCTGCAGGGGACAGTGAGGGCCGCTCCCCAGTGTATCAAACTTGCACCGACTAAAACGCCCGGGGTGTTCCTTCTCCCGCCTGCCGAGTGCCAAGGGCAAGGCTGAGCCATCTTCCTCTGTCCCGGCAATTGTATAAGACCCAGGTCAGACCATACATAGTACTACATAATACTGTTTTCATCTCTGAGAATATATAGGTTGCAGCGGAGAGTTGTTATTCAATTTTTGTCATATTTTTTATTTATACTTAACTAGCTGATCCGGCAAACGTTGTTTTGCTATATAAGGTTTTGTAATATCTTCTAAGATGTTCATTGAAATTAAGTGATGTCAAAGACAATTTTGTTCACAACAACACATTTATTTGGATAAAAATTAATTAATTAATATTATTACGTTGATACAACTCTTAACAAATAATGCATTAATTCCGACCAAATTTGTTTACCATAAAAACGGTTCTAGTGACTTAATCTTAAAAGATAGACATATACTGTCGCGGACATTTTTGTAGATCATTTCAAGAGTAATAATTCATTCCTACATATATTTTTGGTATCTTGAACCGTTTTTGCAGCGCACGCAATGGAAGCCCTCAAGGATGAATAATTTTCCCCGTTTTTTTCACATTTTCCATTATTTCTTCGCTCCTAATAATTGCATTGTGATGTTATATAGCCTAAAGCCTTCCTCTTTAAATGGTCTATTCAACTCAAAAAGAATTTTTCAATTCGAACCAGTAGTTCCTGAGATTAGCGCGTTCAAACAAACAAACAAACAAACTCTTCAGCTTTATAATATTAGTATAGATATAGTATAGATTTGTCTTAGCCATAATAACATGGTAATTAAAAAAAGAAAACCAGTTGGTTATAGTTCAGTACCTACTCGCAGAATCAATAAATAAAACTATAATAATATCGTCACGATGTATCTCTTACGGGGTGAGCAGAGATAAATTAGTGTTTGTATTCCTTTTGCGTTTAGATGTCTTGCGCAACATAACTAGTAGCGCGGCTGATCGCTGTTCTCACAACACTTATACACATGGCATTTTTTTTAGAAGCCATACGTGTTTCCTCATGATGATTTCCTTCACCGGTGAGCATATCGTGCAGTTGGCTAGCATATACCACGACTGGAGGCCTCAAGGTATATGAATTATTGGACATAACTTGATTTTGAAATGCAACCAGCCAAAGGGAGTCACTATGACGATTTTTACATTCGTGTACTATTGTTATGACTCAGATCAGACAATAGCCCACAAAAAAACAATATTGGTACGAAAAAAGGTTTGTAAATTCATATTAAATAATTTTATCAACAAGTTGGATAATGAACAGCCGGCTTTAGCTTCCATTCCGTACAGCAAACTTAATAATTATATGCTGCCAATTATAAATATGTCATTGCATGCCACAGTATACATGAACTGCAAATTATAAAGCAGCGAACGTTGTAATGAATTGGAAAATGTATGAAAATACTCCTTTATGTATGTGTATTAAATCAACTAGCTGTCCCGGCAGACCTTGTTCTGCCTTATTTCTCTAAAACAAAGTCACATTGTTTTTATAATGTTAATAGCTATTGGCCTGTCGGCTGTTTTTTGAAAATTGTTTGAAGGAACCTGGCCTTAATGCTATATGTATAAAAATTGACAAATATTGATTAATATTTATACGTCACTCAATAATTGTTTTGCCTTCCCGGAACCCGTCCACTAACATTTAAACTTTATGCTATGGTGTTAAAGTTCAAATTGACTTATAACAAATCTTTTGTATCAGAATATAGAAAAGTGTTGTTTTTAGACTTTTTCAGATAATGTTTTAAAATCTTCTCTCTGTTATAACCTTCCCCAGACTTCAACAAACACAACAAAAAAGAAATCAGTCAAATCGGTTCAGCCGTTCTCGAGTTTCGCGGTTATTAAGATACTATAGCTGATCCGGCAAACGTTGTTTTGCTATGTAAGGTTTTGTAATATCTTCTAAGATATTCATTGAAATTAAGTGATGTCAAAGACAATTTTGTTCACAATTAAATACTCTTAATCAACAACATATTTATTTGGATAAAGATTAATATTATTACGTTGATACAACTCTTAACAAATAATGCATTAATTTCGAGAAAATTTGTTTACCATAAAAACGGTTCTAGTGACTTAATCTTAAAAGATAGATATATACTGTCGCGGACATTTTTTTAGATCATTTCAAGAGGAATAATTCTTTCATACATATATTTTTGGTATCTCGAACCGTTTTTGCAGCGCACGCAATGGAAGCCCTCAAGGATGAATAATTTTGCCCGTTTTTTTCACATTTTCCATTATTTCTTCGCTCCTAATAATTGCATCGTGATGTTATATAGCCTAAAGCCTTCCTCGATAAATGGTCTATTCCACTCAAAAATAATTTTTCAATTCGAACCAGTAGTTCCTGAGATTAGCGCGTTCAAACAAACAAACAAACAAACAAACTCTTCAGCTTTATAATATTAGTATAGATAAAACATGCGAACATGTAATTAAAGTGGTTGAGTGATTACTCTACAGTTAATAGTTAGCCGTGGGGTTACCGGCAGAACAGAATAGAGCCTTTTCGTTATACCGAGGTGTCGTAAGAGACGACTAAGGAATACAGCAAGCCGGATTGCCGCTGCATGTACCTTCTCTGCACACAGTGCGCTCCCCGCCAACCAGCAAAGGACTGGTGGTGGAACTAAGTGTGCTGGGTTAAATGTCCAAAACCCACCCCATTCTACAAATATAGAGGAAACAGGAAAGGCAGGGGTTTGTCCTGCAGTGAGATGAAACTGGCTAATAAAAATAATAGTTATATGACGCGAGCGTTTCTGCGAATACTATGGCATCTTTAGGCCGTCAATATGCTGATCCAAATCAGAGAATAATAGATAAAATTGTGTGTGTGTGTGTGTGATCGTGTCGGATACCATCCGTATGTGGTGGATGTTCCTTATATCCGCACGAAAAGATTCGCTTCTACATTCATCATGCGAACGGCTAAGGAGTGGAATATGCTTCCAGCGGCCATATTTCCGTGATCTTATGACCTGGGAGTCTTTAAGAGAAGAGTGAATAGGCATTTGTTGGGCGATCGCGTTTCATCATCGAACTCATCTTCACCTTCCACCGGGTGTGATTGAGGTCAAGCGTTCGTCTATAAATTATAAAAAAAAAGAAAAATGAGGTGCATAGTGAAAAAAAAAATGTAAGGTTGCGCAAAAACTTAAAAAAACGATCGAACTTCTGGCTTATAAAAGGTATGTTGATGTTTTATTTTATAACAGAAACTACGACTAAACTAGCAAAATTGCACATAGAATAATAGTTATGATGTAAAAGAAAAATATTGTAAAATATAGTTTCATAAGCTTAGAGCTTTGTAGTAAATGTTTCGAAAATAAGATTGAAAACGGCTTCATGACCCGGTATTCATCTAACTAATGAGAAAACAAGATGGAGGATGGTCAAATAGGCATTTTGGCGCGCGTGCGACGTATGGGAAAGTTAATTGAGGGTGGAAAAAATTATAGTAGATATAATGTGAACAGATCATAGAAAAGAATGCCTTTTAGTGCCCCCTAGTTTATTTTAATTTTTTTTACACTTACTCGACATAGTGACTACAGAGTACCTGATGGTAAGTACAGTGTAGTCCAAAAACGAAAGCGACTATCAAAGGATGAAAATCCCTTGATAGTCTACATCGCCATGTCGGCCCACATATACCACGACTGAAGGTCTCTAGGTATATGAGCTACTGGATATGCACAAGCTGATCCCGAAACGCGACAAGCCGAAACTGGTCACTATGACGGGCTTTACACCCATGTACTGTGGTCGCGATCCAGACGGGCACCGGCGCCCTACCACCTCGCTGCTGCTCGTTTAGCACCACCCAGGGGTCACGTGTAGGGAAACTAGGGTAAAGCCTACGGACGCGAGCAGCTTCGACTCCCAAAAACAAGAATTCCAAGTTAACGCACTACGGGGAACAACCAATCAAGGTAAGCCCTTGCTCAAAAATTCTCCATTTATCATAAACGCGGAATTTATATTTCGTAATCAACTAATTAATTAAGTAGATTACTAAATATTTATTGATATCGAAATTGTGCCAACTAATGCAACGCGTGTGATAACTCGTGCATTTTTGTATGATGATCAACTAACATATTACTATGTTATATTAATACCGAATATCTTGATCTCTCCGTTCTATAAGCGGAGTCTTAGGTTCTGATATATATGATTATAGGCACAACTTTAACTTTGCTTAGACATTACAATGACATTACAATTTATAATACTCAGTGAATGTCAAAGAATTTGGTAAGTCACCAATTTTGCTTACATGAACTTGGCTCTGCGAATACTATGGTTACACTCAAGTTCCTATTATATATTCAGTTTTTTGTCAAAACGAATTTATTTTTTCAGTACTTTGCTAAATAAAGTCTAAATAGCGTCTGGCTGGAAAAAAGTCGGGCTACTTATTCTTCATCTGTCATGGTGAAGGCAGCCTAGTCTACCAGACGGTTCTGACGAGGATGCAAAGCATTATGAAAGGCCCAGGGTGCTGATAGGGGGCTGCTATCAGTGCATCGCATCGCATTAGCAGCGAAAGAGGCTTGAACATACAGAGAGAAGTGGCATTCATGGCGAGTATTCTGAAGAGTTGTTTAACCTTGTTCCACCCCCTCCCTTCCTGAATAGACCCACGCGCGCGGGTTTGCGCTGTCACAGCTATACGGTATCTCACATCCCGGCCAGGGCTAAGAAGTTCTCTAACTCCTTCTTTTGCCCTGTTATTGGGCTGTGGAATGGTCTTCCGGCGAGCGTGTTCCCACCATCCTATGATGTGGGATCTTTTAAGCGTAGCGTGAAGAGATATTTGTGCAGGCCGGCATGATCGCCGTGACTACCGATGGGTTTTTCTAGCCTGTCGACAGTCGTTCGCGTTTTTTGGACTGAACCATGCTTACCATCAGGTATGATGCAGTCACTGTGTCGAATCAGTTTAAAAAAAATCCATTATTTTTGCCTACTCCAATAGGGATTCGGTGTGATAGATAGCCACTTAATATATTCCGGAAAATCATTGAAAGATATATTTTCTTAGTAAACGTGTTTTTGTAATTTGATTTATATCGCTAACTAGCTGATCCGGCAAACGGTGTTTTGCTATATAAGTTATTGTAATATCTTCTAAGATGTTCATTGAAATTAAGTGATGTCAAAGACAATTTTGTTCACAACAACACATTTATTTTGATAAAAATTAATATTATTACGTTGATACAACTTTTAACAAATAATGCATTAATTTCGACCAAATTTGATTACCATAAAAACGGTTCTAGTGACTTAATCTTAAAAGATAGACTTAAAGATATACTGTCGCGCACATTTTTGTAGATCATTTCAAGAGGAATAATTCTTTCATACATATATTTTTGGTATCTTGAACCGTTTTCGCAGCGCATGCAATGGAAGCCTTCAAGGATGAATAATTTTTCCCGCTTTTTTTATATTTTCCATTATTTCTTCGCTCCTAATAGTTGCATCGTGATGTTATATAGCCTAAAGCCTTGCTCGATAAATTATCTATTTAACACAAAAATAATTTTTATATTCGAACCAGTAGTTCCTGAGATTAGCGCGTTCAAACAAACAAACTCTTCAGATTTATAATATTAGTATAGATGATCGATTTGTTTAATGATTGCTAAATTTTTTATATTGTCTCGGCCAAATAACAACATAATACCTGATTGAAATTACAATCCTAGAACGGCAAATCCTCGATGGGCGATAATCTATTGACAGTCACCGTTGTCATGTCGGCGTCTATATGCTACGTCTGAATATCTCTAGGTATGAACAACTGGACATAAACAATCTGATCTCGAAATGTATCAGAGTGAAACAAATCACTATGACGGGTTATATATGTATATCTATAATATTATGGTCTGAATCCAGTTCGGACAGGGGCTCTACCACCACAATATTTGTATTTTATAACCTATTATTATATTATAATTAATTTTTTATTAATATTTTTGCACGCGGTGGTCTCTTTGTAAAATTAATAAAAATTATGTTTATATTACTGCGAATATTCTAGTGAAAATATATTTTTTCTTAGGTAAAATTAAGAGTTTTTTTGTTGTATTGCTTATCGTCTATCTAATATTAAAAATAATTAATAAATGTCGAATATTACGACCGTACTTTTTTAAATTTTATCGCACTACCTTGGAACCAAAGCCACGCTATTATCATAAAGGCAACACTTTCAAACAAATAAGCGATATCCAAAACAAAATGCTAAGTAAATCCGCATAAAAATCTTCATTATAATTTTAGCATCATTGTTTTCGGTCGATACTCTTACGTTCAAGACAAACAGACGATAAAAATTGACAAGAAATTAATCTTAGTTAAGCTTGGTTTACAAACCTCTCTGTACACAGAGTAAATAAGCTCCATACAACTGACATTATAATCTTGCAGTATTTGAATACGGGCTTACGCCCTGTATCCGATTCGAATGCGTGTAAATACGTTCCAAAGTACCTATAGAAATGATGACGTCCTAGCCGGATACGGCCACGGCGACTGTTTCAACGCCGATTAGGAAAATCAAGGCCCAGTTTTCGGAAACAGTCAATTGCGCAGGAGATATTTAAGTGCATAGCTGGACGCGCTGCCAGAAAAGCACTCTCTCGTCCGAGCTGCCTCAGGGCCGATGGAATGGAGAACCAGTACGATCGGGAGGAAACAGGATCCAGGTTTGGTCGAGTTGTCCTTCTCTGAACACCCGGTTGAATTGCGGTGTTAAAGAGATACCTTAGTCGCCTTTTACGACACCTCAGCAAGAAGAGGGGGGTGCTATTCTATTCTGCCGGCAGCTACCACGGCTAACCTGTAGAAATATTTGTATAGTAGCTTGCGCACTCATTCGTCAACCTTTATTCTCCGATCCGCTTCAGAATAAAGCTCAGGTCAGGTTCTGCATGGAATATAGTTCCTATTTGTTCTGACAGTAATGCTCAGTACTCATTTCACGCCCTGAAAAGGTTGTAGCGGAGGGCTTTCCGCACATTGAATTATCCTGACGCTACTAAGCACCTGGAACCGCTCCAGTTGCACCGAGATATTGCCTCACTAAGTGTCTTCTATCATCTGTGTCACGGCGAGTATTCTGACGAGCTATTTAACCTTGTTCCACCTACTCCTGGGTTACGGCGAGCGTGCTTCCACCGTGCTATGACATTGGGTTCTTTGAATGAAGCGTGAAGACATTAATGCAGGCCGGCATGATCACCGCGACTCTGCTCGCACTCTGCTTTCAACTTTAATCCGAGCTTTATCCGAGAGTCAAGGCGCAAACTTTCATTCAAATAGTACTATGACTTCGATCCGTCAATATTTTGAACTGAATCAGACAATAACGAATTACAGATAGAAATCGGATGACAGATGTGTGCGTAGGCCGCCATAGAAATCGTTCACTTCGGAAAGTATTTTTACGATTCCGAATTGGATGAGCGTGTAATCGCTCTAACCGGTCTAACTTCGGTAGTGCTTTTGTAACCTGTGTCGCTGATGAAGTCCACTGACCTTGAGTACCTTTTTAGAATTTTTATGGCACACGGCGCCGATAAGGGCCATAAAACAACTGTCCAACGCTTCTAAGTTATTGAACTTATCGATGGACGAGATAAGGTTGGGAAAATATAGCCATCGATTGGAACGTGTGATATAATATAGGAACAAAAAGCCACACTGCCATTAACTCTACGAAGAGGATACAGTCTAAAAGTGGATACAACCACTAATCTATCTCTGCTCACCCCGAAAGGGATATAGTAAAAAAAAACATTTATTTGGCACACAACACAACAAACAACATAGCAAAATAGGTTATTAAAGACAGAAAACAAAAACAGTAAACATCCTATGTTGTGATGATGCGCCAAAGGGAAGTCAGCTCAGCAAATGCTAAGTGACCAGCAGAGCCACCCAGCGCTGATTTTCAGCTGACACCCATTTATTGAATCGACGCGCAGAAAACAGCAAGGAATGGATCAATGGAGTACAGATACACTAATTTTAAAATATCATAGATAATAATATGAAAATACACATATACAAGAACAGACATATAAGACCAACAGATAAAATATTTAACACCCATTAAAAAGTTATAATATAAATTATTAGTAAACACTGTATAATAAAGCCTCTATAATAGAATTTTAAATTAATAAAGATTTTAAATATTATTGCAGAACAGACTGATTGCATATAATAAAGCAAAAAATTGCAAAAAATAGTAACTGTAAATAATATCGAACACAGTCAAAAAATAAACAAGACAATTAAAAATAAAACTATATGATAATTTCAATGATAAAGCACACACATTATATGGCATATTGATCGAAACTCTATATTTAAATAATATGCACAATAAATAAAAATATGTAAAGTGTATAGAGCGCAAAAAAAAGTTAAATAATCTAATATAAATAAAATGTTTTTATAGAAGCAGCATGAAGCATGTTTTTAGCATGAAGATATATTATTATCATATCGTCATTTATAATACACTAGCTGTCCCGGGAGACCTTGTTCTGCCCTATTTCTCTAAAACAAAGTCATATTGTTTTTTTTAATGTTAATAGCTTCCCCGACAGATTTTTTTGAAAATTGTTTGAAAGAACCTGGTCTTAATGCTATATGTATAAAAATTGACAAATATTGACATTAATATTTATACGTCACTCAATTGTTTTGCCTTCCCGGAACCCGTCCACTGACATTTAAACTTTATGGTATGGTGTTAAAGTTCAAATTGACTTTAAAATATTATTACGAATTTTTTGTATGAGAATATAGAAAAGTTTAGTGTAGTTTAGTGTTTTTAGACTTTTTCAGACAATTTTTTTAATTTTTCTCTCCGTAATAACCTTCCCCATACTTCAACAAACACAACAAAAAAGAAATCAGTCAAATCGGTTTAGTCGTTCTCGAGTTTCGCGCTTATCAAGACATAGGTGATCCGGCAAACGTAGTTTTGCTATATAAGTTATTGTAATATCTTCTATTATGTTCATTGAAATTAAGTGATGTCAAAGACAATTTTGTTCACAATTAAATACTCTTAATCAACAACACATTTATTTGGATAAAGATTAATATTATTACGTTGATACAACTCTTAATGCATTAATTTCGACCAAATTCGATTACCATAAAAACGGTTCTAGTTAGTTAATCTTAAAAAATAGACATATACTGTCGCGGACATTTTTTTAGATCATTTCAAGAGGAATAATTCTTTCATACATATATTTTTGGTATCTTGTACCGTTTTCGCAGCGCACGCAATGGAAGCCTTCAAGGATGAATAATTTTCCCCGTTTTTTTTCACATTTTCCATTATTTCTTCGCTCCTAATATTTGCATCGTGATGTTATATAACCTAAAGCTTTCCTCGATAAATAGTCTATTTAACACAAAAAGATTTTTTTAATTCGAACCAGTAGTTCCTGAGATTAGCGCGTTCAAACAAACAAACAAACAAACAAACAAACAAACTCTTCAGCTTTATAATATTAGTATAGATATGTGTTGTTGATTAAGAGTATTTAATTGTGAACAAAATTGTCTTTGACATCACTTAATTTCAATGAACATCTTAGAAGATATACCAAATCTTATATAGCAAAACAACGTTTGCCGGATCAGCTAGTTTAATATCTTAAATTTGATCCCATTTTATAGTCCAGTCAAATAACTTTTTAAATCAAAATTTTGACACTCAAGTTTGCATTTTTGATATTTTGTACTTCTAATAATACAAAAACGATCCGTAAAGGTTTTAGTGTCTGAAACCTCCGGCAAGAGTTAAAAAAAAATGATTTAAAGTTTTTTTCCACAAATACTCGAAAACGGTAATAGTTAGAGAAAAAAAATGTAAGCAAAATATATAGAGCTTAAAATTATACATAAAAAAGATAGTATGACTTTTTTTCCTCCGACCTAAATTAACCAAGTTAGGGAGGTTTTTAAGTTTAAGGGTTTTTAAATTCCGCGCCGTTGCATAAAGTCACGAGGCAAAAAGAGAGGGACTATTGCTGTCTCGCTTACTCCCATTGTTACTTGACAATGAGTATTGCGTAGGCGTTCACTATAAAATGTCCGAGCATGGATATAAAACACACTTAAACTATAAGGTGGTGTGAGTTAATGTATTATTAGCAAAGCAGTCGGTTCGATTAAGGAAATGTTATTAGGTATAGAAAAGGAATTAGTTTGGTAATAGTAATCGAGAGAAGTGGATTGGTGGAAAATTAATGATGATTTTAATGAATATAATTCTTGAATAATAGCTTAATTGGAATAGCTTGCATTTAAGGATTGGAAGAAGTTGGTTGATGCAACTTGTTTTTTTTTTTTTAAATGAATAGGCTTTATTATTTTAAATGTAGTTAAATGATCACGATGTTGCGTTAGGATGTGAATATTTTCAGGCTTTTAGGTGGGTTTTGAAAAAAACTTAATCTTCTTGTAACATAGTTTATCAAAAATGTTTAATTTAATTTAATTTCTTTTTTTTTAATAGAACTGAAGATTAAGTTACTCTCTAGCAGAGAGTATTCACAAATTTGTAAAAATGTTTTTTCCCCACATAGGTAGGATAGTTGTTTTGTATTGTATAAAAAATTTAATAGGATTATCAAAAAATTTTAAAAGGAAAGGGAGGATAATGTTGTGATTGTATGTAAGGAGTGCATAAAATTAGGTAACATATCTATGACATAAATATTAGTTTAGTAAAAATATAATATTTCGTATGAAAGAATTGAAAAATAGGAAGATCGTTTTGAATTCGAAATTCGAATTTGAAAAAGGACTTGATTATTCTAGAGATTGTGTATTGAGCTTTAAGAATGAAAGGTTGAAAAAGTAGAATAAACAAATAACGAGAATATTATGTAAATGTATTAATGGTTTACTAAATTTATAGTTTAAAGTGATATTAAGAGTTTGACTGAAGAAGGAAGAACTCTACAATATCGGTCACACAAGTTCCCCTTCCACAATATATTAATATTTATCTATATATATATATTACAATTAGTTATTAAAAAATAAACATTAACGTGATGTTCTGTCTCAAACTTAAGTTTTTACTATATTCTTTATGTCGCTTATGTTTTTAGCAAGCACATAAAAGTGGAGAAATTTTGCAAATTCCAAATAAACATATGTATTTATTAATTTACTTTAATTGATAAATTAATAAAATAATAAAAATATAGCTTTTCATAGAAACTAAGGATTTTAAATAGAAATAGAATTTTTACTGTAAAATTTAAATTAAATATAGACCTTCAATTATTATATTTCAAATATATTTTTAGATTCGAAAAAATATTACTATCAACGGAATTTCATCCTTGGGTGGTCACTTTCGTTTTTGTACTACACTGTACTTATCATCAGGTGTACTACAAATCACTATGTCGTACCACACGCCCGGTTGAGTTCCCCGCCCGGTTGAGTTGTTAAGACCTTTCTCGGTCAATCAACGCGCGTAAATTCAAAAAAAAAAATCTATGTCGTACCAGTTTAAAAAAAATAACTTGTCATATGAACAAGTTGTTTTCAATTTGCAAACCCAATATTTATGATAAAAAAGTTCAAAATTAATCCTAACATGTCAACTAAGATAAAGATGGCGTCCGCTCGTACGTCGGACATAAAATTTGCACGTGACTTGGCCTATTAGATGCATTGTGGCAGATGGCGCCACCAGAAATAAAGTTGCGACATTCACCCTAAGTACCCTTAAAATTAATTATATATTTGGGAGTCGAAGCTGCTCGCGTCCGTAGGCTTTTACCCTAGTTTCCCTACACGTGGCTCCTGGGTGGTGCTAAACGAGCTGCAGCGAGGTGATAGGGCGTCGGTGCCCGTCTGGATCGCGACCAAAGTGCATGAGTGTAAGGCCAGTTTTGGCTGATCGCGTTTCGGGAACAGCCTGTGTATATCCAGTAGCACATGATTGGCGACCTTTGGCACAGTATTGGGGTTCTGACTTGACGTCTTCGCTTGCTCCCTTATGGGGGGGGGGGTACGTTGAACTGCCGGCCAGGGAGACCCGTAGAAACGGTTGTACTGCTGGCCGCCCGCGGTATAGTACAGGGGCCCAATCATAGCTAACCACTATGAGAGGCTGCTCCACCATGCCGCTCATAATCTTGGGTAGGATCGTCGTGCCGGATGGTGACCGGTTTTCGGGACCCGGCGACCTATTCCGGGGGGGTACGGGGGCCCTTCCGTCCGTTGGTTCAGCTTTCGTCCTCTGGGGGTTTTGGCGTTGGCCTAGTCTGGTCTGTTCTCCTTTTGCTGTGTCGAGGGTCGTTAATTCTCTTCACGTCTTCTTGCTTCATGTCAGCGCAATATAATAATTCTGGTAATTCAGCGGTGTTTAATCTCGAAAACACCTTCTTTATGGAGTTCACTAACATCCGTGGACTCCATTCTAACTTAAATGCTGTCCACCACCATCTTGAGACAGTCCGGCCTGCACTTCTTTTTTTGACGGAAACTCAAATACACCGTCCGGCTGATTTATTTTATTTGCATTTCCCTGGCTATCAGCTTGAGGAAAACTTTCATGCAAAGGCCGGGGTCTGTGTGTTTGTGCGGTCGGACGTGTGTTGCCGTCGGTTGCGCTGTTTGGAGAACCCCTCTTTTTCTGTCCTGTGGGTGCATGTCGGCTCTCTGATTCATATCTACGTGTGCCTATACCGATCTCATAATGGGGACTCTGAGACCACTCGGTTGTTTGATTACCTCAGCCAGGCGGCTGATGTCGTTCAAGAGCAGTACCCTGCAGCAGAACTGGTAGTTTTGGGGGATTTTAACGCGCACCATGAGTTATGGCTGGGATCCTCCAAGACTGATCATGCAGGAAGGTCTGCTCATACATTCGCCCTGCTTCATGACCTCTCTCAACTGGTTGTCCAGCCCACCAGGCTTCCAGATGTTGTGGGTCATGCTCCCTCTTTGTTGGACCTTCTGCTGACGAGCCATTCTTCCGGGAATTTTGTGTCGGTAATTTTTTTTTTATTACATACAGGCTTGCGCTTGACCTCAATCACACCTGCTGGAAAGTGATGATGAGGCCGACGATGGAGCGCGCTCACCCAGCAAATACCGATTCACTCGACGTTTGAAGATTCCCATGTCATAAGACGCCGGAAACACTGACGCAGGAAGCGAGTTCCACTCCTTCGCGGTACGCAGCAAAAAGGAGGAGGCAATCGCTTAGTGCGAGCAGCAGGAATATCAACCACAAAAGGGTGCAAACCAACACGGCGTCTAGTCAATTTATGGTAGAAGGGGGAGGGTGGAACTAAATCATACAACTCAGCCGCACACTCTCCAGAGTATAGTCTATAGAAAACCGAAAGGCAAGCCACTTTACGCCGGTGTTCCAAACTGAGTAGTTTACGCGACGTAAGAGCCTCATCGGCAATGAGTCGCCGAGCTCGGCGATCAATTGTGTCCAAAGCAGCCAGATGGTGTTTGGCGGAACCATCCCAGAGGTGGCAGCAATACTCCACACACGACCGTACTTGCACCTGATACAGGTTAAGAAGTTGGGTCGGCGTAAAATGCCACCTAACCTTGAAAAGAACCCCCAGTTTCCGAGCAGCTGTTTTAGCCTTAGCTTCAATCGAACGCCCAAAGTTAAGGTCCGCAGTTAGCTCCATGCCTAGAAGCTCGATGCTATCAACCATGGTTCGCTAACACCCTGGAAAGTAGGAGCCAAGACGTAAGGGCTCCGTTTGGCGGAGAAGAGACAGGCCTGCGTCTTCAGCGCGTTAAATCTGACCAGTTTCGCATCACCCCAATCGGATACGAAATTTAAAGCCGTATCAACACGCCGAACCATCGCCTCCCTCTCTTTGCAGATTTCGATTGAACCAGCCTGAGGCCTGGACAAGTATCTATCAACAACAGTGCTATCATCTGCGTACCCAATGCTCCTTTGGGTAATTCTGACCATTGCCTGATTGGTTTTTTGGTGCCCCACGCCCTCTCACCATCTCCTCGTGAGGTTAAGCGTAAGGTATGCCATTTCTCGTCAGCAGATTGGGATGGATTGCGTGAGTACTTTGCTTCTATCCCGTGGCGCCAACGCTGCTTTAATGAGTGTGATCCTTCTGCGACTGCCGATGCGATTGCCGACGAGATCAGGCTTGGAATGGATTATTACATTCCATCTTCTGTAATCGTCGTTAATCGCTCTGGACGCTCTTGGTTCAATCGCGAATGCTCTGTCGCTGTTAGTCTGAAGCAGAATGCATATCGTGCTTGGATTAAGGGTTGCGCAACTTGTGATCCTGATGTCAACGCTCTTAAAGCAGCTTATAACAAGGCTACCAAGGCTTGCAGGAGGGCGTATCGCGAGGCGGATGCTCAACGTGTTTCGCGGATTGGCCAGATCTTAGTAAACCACCCGCCCAACAGTCGAGCTTATTGAGGACTGGCCAAGGCCGTGCAAACGAATTTCTGTCGCCCATCCTTTCCGCCGTTAAGATCTCCTGACGGGTCGCTGGCCCATGAGCCGCTGGAGAAAGCCAATCTGTTGGCTCACATCTTCGCGGCTAATTCCAAACTTGATGATCTCAACACCCAGCCGCCCACAATTCCTTCTTGCGGCTACACGATGCCTGACGTTGTGATAAGGCAGCGTACTGTATTACGTGAGTTGAGGTCACTCGATGTGCGGAAGGCTAGTGACTCTGATGGTATCCCAGCGGTGGTGCTGAGGGCTTGTGCAGCTGAGCTTGCGTCTCCTCTTACAAGCCTGTACCGCCTTCCTTTCTCGTCCGGTGTTGTGCCTCAGGCTTGGAGGGAAGCCAACATTCAACCGATCCCCAAAAAGGGGGATCGTTTCGACCCAAACAACTACCGCCCCATAGCCGTCACCTCAGTGCTCTGTAAAATCATAGAACGAATTGTAAATGTTCAACTTGTCCGTTACCTAGAGGATCACTCTCTTATTAACGATCGTCAATATGGTTTTCGACCGAATCGTTCCACGGGTGATCTTCTAGCGTACGTCATGCACCGCTGGGGTGAGGCTATGGATAAGCATGGCGAATCTTTGGCTGTTAGCCTGGATATAGCCAAAGCCTTTGATAGGGTCTGGCATCGTGGTCTTCTCTCCAAGCTTCGAGCGTACGGTCTTCCTGACAACCTGTGTGCGTGGATCTCTAGCTTTCTGCACGAACGTAGAATTCGTGTCCTTGTTGATGGTCACAGTTCGCAGTTCGTGTCAGTTAATGCCGGAGTTCCAGAAGGCTCTGTACTTTCTCCCACCCTGTTTCTTCTGCATATCAATGATATGCTGTCTTTGGGCTGTATTCATTGCTATGCAGATGACAGCACGGTTCACGGGGGATATTGCAGCAGGCCCACTTATGGTCGGGAGGAAACCATTGGGAATCGAGAAGATCTGGTTATTGATCTCAATCGGTCCTTAAGCCTCATTTCTTCTTGGGGCGACAGGAATTTGGTTGAGTTCAATGCCAAAAAATCCCAGGTGTGTGTTTTTTCCTCCAAAAAATCCCCATTTTCTCCTCTTTCTACTCTCAAGAATGTGCCGCTTGCTGTGCGTGACAGCCTTAGTGTACTAGGCATGGATATTCGCTGTGATCTCAATCTCAGGGATCACATAGGGACGGTCATCTCCTCGACTTCCCGTAGACTTGGTATCCTGAATAGAGTGCGTCGGTTTTTCACACCTGATCTTTTGTATCTATTGTATAAGGCCCAGGTCAGGCCTTGTATGGAATATTGTTCGCATCTCTGGGATGGTTCTGCCCAGTACTTGCTTGATGCCCTGGATAGGTTGCAGCTTAGGGCTGTCCGCATAGTGAACGATCCAGACGTTTCTGAACATCTTGAATCGCTCCAATTGCGTAGAGATGTTGCCTCATTAAGTGTTTTCTACCGTTTGTATTATGGCGAGTGTTCAGAAGAGTTGTTTAACCTTGTTCCACCCTCTCCTTTCCTGAATAGAACCACGCGCGCGGGTTTGCGGTGTCACAGCTATACGGTATCTCACATCCCGGCTAGGACTAAGAGGTTCTCTAACTACTTCTTTTGCCGTGTCGTTGGGCTGTGGAATGGTCTTCCGGCGAGCATGTTCCCACCATCCTATGATATGGGATCCTTTAAGCGTAACGTGAAGAGATATTTGTGCAGGCCGGCATGATCGCTGCGACTACCGATGGGTTTTTTCTTACCTTTCGATAGTCGTTGGCATTTTTTTGGACTGCACCATGCTTACCATCAGGTTTGGTGCAGCCACTATGCCGTGTCAGTGTAAAAAAAAAATTCCAATACGGAATAATGCTAAATTTCTGTCAATTATACTATTTTTTCTTTCGAATCGTCTTGAATTAAAAACCATTTATATAATTAATACATAAAAGAAATATAATATACAAAAAACGTATTAACGTAATTAAACAAAATAAACTACATATTCATTTAATTTATGAACGTAAAATTAAAATTAATCACTGTCTGATGAGTCCATAGTGGCTGTTGTTGTAGGTCGACTTTCTTTCACAAAAAATTGGTCCAATGTTTGTTGAAAAGCTTTTTTTCACAACGTAAAATAAATTTCCTTGTAGCAATTGATATTAAGTTTGTATAAAATAAGTATAAAATTGTATTAAATTTGCGTTGATTTTTAGTTAGAAAGGGAATCCCCAAATTTTGATGGCATGGTGCAATTAAAAATAAAGGTGTTGCCATATTTTAGGAAATAGAAATTCAAAAAAACATTAAAGACTCGAATCCAAAACAACGCAACTTCGAAAATCTAACGACGCACAGTGAAAAATCAGTAAAAATTAAGCAGCGACACAACTTCGAAAAAAACGCCAAACGAAACGACCCAAAGCGAGGTATTGGTGTACTATATCTAGTATCTTAGAATGTCAAGTAATTTTTTCGAAACTTGAAATTTACAATCGATATATTTATTACCAGAGATGGTAATAAATAAAAAATGTAATCTGATTAAAGATTACAAAATGTAGTCGTAATTTTAATTTTCTTGCTCTGTAATCATGATTAAATCCATTTAAAACATTAAGAAATGATAAATGTGTATACGATCTGTGATTTTGAAGTGTTTAAAACATAAATGAGCAAAATGCAGTGATATTAATGGTAAAAAACATAAAATGTAATCGTCGATCATTTTCATTAATCAGATTACTTTTTGCCCATCTACGTTTATTACCCTGATCTATTCGAATGAACAGATACTTAAATAGAGTACAAGAAATAATTATCCGATAATGCTTTCTCACTCTTACATACATGTCTTCGAAAGTATAAGCCAGAACTTTTGAATTGACAACAGCATAATCCATTTCCCTCTACATCTCCCTCGTGTGTAGACAGATGTTGAGAATCGAGACTGTTTCCAAGCGTATATAAGGTTTTTTTTTTGATAGCCCGGGGGATATTGTTGACGGACCTCAGGGAGCTTTTTGGTTGTCGGACTTGCACCGACTAAAACCACCGGGGTTACACAGCGCTCTCGCCTGGATAATTTTAATTAAACACAACACAACACAACAGAACACAACAGAACACAACACAACACAACACAACCGAACACAACACAACACAACCGAACACAACACAACACAACCGAACACAACCGAACATAACACAACACAACCGAACAGAACCGAACACAACCGAACACACCCGATCACAACCGAACACAACCGAACACAACCGAACACAACCGAACATAACCGAACACAACCGAACACAACCGAACACAACACAACCGAACAGAACCGAACACAACACAATACAACCGAACCTAACCGAACACAACCGAACACAACCGAACAGAACCGAAAACAACCGAACAGAACCGAACACAACCGAACGGAACCGAACACAACCGAACAGAACCGAACACAACCGAAACAACACAACACAACCGAACACAACCGAACACAACACAACACAACCGAACACAACCGAACACAACACAACACAACACAACACAACCGAACACAACCAAACACAACCGAACACAACCGAACACAACACAACACAACACAACCGAACACAACACAACACAACAAAACACAACCGAGCATAACACAACACAACCGAACAGAACCGAACACAACCGAACACACCCGAAAACAACCGAACACAACACAACACAACACAACCGAACACAACCGAACACAACAGAACCGAACACAACACAATACAACCGAACCTAACCGAACACAACCGAACACAACCGAACACAACCGAACAGAACCGAACACAACCGAAACAACACAACACAACCGAACACAACACAACACAACCGAATACAACCGAACACAACACAACACAACACAACCCAACACAATACAACCGAACAGAACCGAACACAACCGAACACAACACTACATAACACAACCGAACACAACCGAACACAACCGAACATAACCAAACACAACCGAACACAACCGAACACAACCAAACACAACACAACACAACCGAACACAACACAACACAACCGAACACAACCAACCACAACCGAACACAACCGAACACAACCGAACACAACCGAACACAACCGAACACAACCGAACACAAAAGAACACAAAAGAACACAAAAGAACACAACCGAACACAACCGAACACAACCGAACACAACTGAACACAATCGAACACAACCGAACACAACCGAACACAACCGAACACAACCGAACACAACACAACACAACACAACCGAACACAACCAAACACAACCGAACACAACACAACACAACAAAACACAACCGAGCATAACACAACACAACCGAACAGAACCGAACACAACCGAACACACCCGAAAACAACCGAACACAACACAACACAACACAACCGAACACAACCGAACACAACAGAACCGAACACAACACAATACAACCGAACCTAACCGAACACAACCGAACACAACCGAACAGAACCGAACACAACCGAAACAACACAACACAACCGAACACAACACAACACAACCGAATACAACCGAACACAACACAACACAACACAACCCAACACAATACAACCGAACAGAACCGAACACAACCGAACACAACACTACATAACACAACCGAACACAACCGAACACAACCGAACATAACCAAACACAACCGAACACAACCGAACACAACCAAACACAACACAACACAACCGAACACAACACAACACAACCGAACACAACCAACCACAACCGAACACAACCGAACACAACCGAACACAACCGAACACAACCGAACACAAAAGAACACAAAAGAACACAAAAGAACACAACCGAACACAACCGAACACAACCGAACACAACTGAACACAATCGAACACAACCGAACACAACCGAACACAACCGAACACAACCGAACACAACCGAACACAACCGAACACAACCGAACACAACCGAACACAACCGAACACAACCGAACACAACCGAACACAACCGAACACAACCGAACACAACCGAACACAACCGAACACAACCGAACACAACCGAACACAACCGAACACAACCGAACACAACCGAATACAACCGAACACAACCGAACACAACCGAACACAACCGAACACAACCGAACACAACCGAACACAACCGACCACAACCGAACACAACCCAACACAACAGAACCGACACAACCGAACACAACCGAACACAACCGAACACAACACAACACAACCGAACACAACTCAATACAACCGAACACAACCGAACATAACACAACACAACCGAACAGAACCGAACACAACCGAACACACCCGAACACAACCGAACACAACCGAACACAACCCAACACAACCGAACACAACCGAACACAACCGAACACAACCGAACACAACACAACACAACACAATACAACCGAACCTAACCGAACACAACCGAACACAACCGAACACAACCGAACAGAACCGAACAGAACCGAACATAACCGAACAGAACCGAACAGAAACGAACACAACCGAACACAACCGAACACAACCGAACACAACCGAACATAACCGAACACAACCGAGCACAACCGAACACAACCGTACATAACCGAACACAACCGAACACAACCGAAAACAACCGAACACAACCGAACACAACCGAACAGAACCGAACACAACCGAACAGAACCGAACACAACCGAACAGAACCGAACACAACCGAACACAACCGAACATAACCGAACACAACCGAGCACAACCGAACACAACCGTACATAACCGAACACAACCGAACACAACCGAAAACAACCGAACACAACCGAACACAACCGAACATAACCGAACACAACCGAACACAACCGAACACAACCGAACACAATCGAACACAACCCAACACAATACAACCGAACAGAACCGAACACAACCCAACACAATACAACCGAACAGAACCGAACACAACACAAAAAAGTGTTAAAGTTCAAATTGACTTTAAAATATTATTACGAATTTTTTGTATGAGAATATAGAAAAATGTTGTTTTTAGACTTTTTCAGACAATTTTTTTAATTTTTCTCTCCGTAATAACCTTCGCCATACTTCAACAAACACAACAAAAAAGAAATCAGTCAAATCGGTTTAGTCGTTCTCGAGTTTCGCGCTTATCAAGACATAGGTGATCCGGCAAACGTAGTTTTGCTATATAAGTTATTGTAATATCTTCTATGATGTTCATTGAAATTAAGTGATGTCAATGACAATTTTGTTCACAATTAAATACTCTTAATCAACAACACATTTATTTGGATAAAGATTAATATTATTACGTTGATACAACTCTTAACAAATAATGCATTAATTTCGACCAAATTTGATTACCATAAAAAACGGTTCTAGTGAGTTAATCTTAAAAGATAGACATATACTGTCGCGGACATTTTTTTAGATCATTTCAAGAGAAATCATTCTTTCTTACATATATTTTTCGTATCTTGAACCGTTTTCGCAGCGCACGCAATGGAAGCACTCAAGGATGTATAATTTTCCCTGTTTTTTTCACATTTTCCATTATTCCTTCGCTCCTAATAGTTGCATCGTGATGTTATATAGCCTAAAGCCTTCCTCGATAAATAGTCTATTTAACACAAAAAGAATTTTTCAATTCGAACCAGTAGTTCCTGAGATTAGCCCGTTCAAACAAACAAACAAACAAACTCTTCAGCTTTATAATATTAGTATAGATAAAGTATTTTTACATTTAAATATTTTTTTTATAATTCACAGGTGGACGCTTGACCACAATAACACCTGGTGGAAGGTGAGGATGAGTATAACAATGGATCGCGTCCAGCCAACGAATTCCTATTCTCTTTTCTGTTAAAGGTCCCAAGTCAAAGGATCGCGGAAATATGCTCGCTGGAAGCATATTCCTCTCCTTAGCTGTTTTCATAATTAATGTAGAAGACGAATCTTCACCACATACGTATGGTATCCGACAGTATCCAGTTTTTTTATGTTTAAATGGTTTTAAGTATACGTAAAAAGAAACATATAGATATTAAAATATACAAACATGTAGAAATACAGGGGCCTTAAAGCCCAAGCCACCGGTAGTTAGAAGGAGCTCAGGCTGAAATTTATGGCTGCTACGTTCACTTTGCTCAGCATATGTTTAAGTCGATCTTTGCTCAATAAGTAGTACAGTTGTAAAGTGCGTGTTTTCGAATTTATAGTCCCAGAAATGCTAAGCAAAATCAAGTCTTTCCGTCACTTGTTTATGGTAATAATCCAAAACATTCTGTTATACGCATGATTTTCAAATTTTTTTCTTGAAATGTGTAATAAAAATTTTTTTATTAACTAAGTATATCCTGAGTATTTTACATTAGGGAGTCGAAGCTGCTCGCGTCCGTAGGCTTTACCCTAGTTTCCCTACACGTGACTCCTGGGTGGTGCTAAACAAGCAGCAGCGAGGTGATAGGGCGCCGGTGCCCGTCTGGATCGCGACCACAGTACATGGGTGTAAAGCCCGTCATAGTGACCAGTTTCGACTTGTTGCGTTTCGGGATTAGCTTGTGTATATCCAGTAGCTCATATACCTAGAGACCTTCAGTCGTGGTATATGTGGGCCGACATGACGATGTAGACTATCAATGGATTTTCATCCTTTGATAGTCGCTTTCGTTTTTGGACTACACTGTACTTACCATCAGGTACTCTGTAGTCACTATGTCGAGCCAGTGTAAAAAAAAACATTTCATTGACATTTACTCTATATATCCGATTATTTTATGCTCAAAACAATATAATTTTACAAATTTTTTAAACAAGTTAACGAAAACAAAACGCATTTCCCCTACGTCACAATAAATACCTCTGTGAACTTAGCAGCCGAATTTTGAAAAAAAAAATTATAATATCTAATATAATAATCATATGACAATAAATAGCTTGTCTTATGAATATAACAATCATAAGAGAAGCTATTTAGTGCTACCATCCCTGGAGAAGAAACCCCCTTAAGTATTTTAGTTCAAATCATATGCGATGTACGTTTCCTTTCTACTTTCCTTACTAAGATACAAGATATTTTTGATAGCGTCGCTTCGCATACTTAGGCCATATTAAACCGCGCGCATATATAATTATAAATAAACAGAACTATCTATATCTCTGCTCACCCCAAACAAAAAGGGTCAAGGTGTGTCTTTTTACGCGCAGTAATTAAACGAGTTTGAAGTGAATTAATCAATAAACATTATTGTCCACAAGTCATTATGTTAAATAGTAACCTAATCGGAAAAACTCGACTTCCTGCGGGGAAAACGTAAACAATGGAAAACAACACTTTACAGACAACCTTTGGAATAGCGATTAAACTTATATTGATTTTTCATTTTTACTAGCAGACACGGCGAGCTTTATGCCGCCATAAATATCGTGTTAGCCTACCCCCTCTCTCCTTCTCCTCCTTCTCATGATATGCGTAAGGTAACTAACGTATTTAAGTTGATAAGAATTGATACTATGTCAGTCTTTATTATATAGCTTTACAATTACCGCTTAATACGTGACCATATTTTTAGAAGTTAATATATATATATACAGGGTGGAATCTTTCAGCGGGGCAGTAAGGAGAAGTGCCTTATCCATTGCAGTTACACGAAAGTGGTCTTTGTATAGAATTCATCCAAATAAATTGTCAGCAGCCACTTGGTCGGTACAGAAAAGAATCAATTTATGCATTCGTCAAAATGGCGGTCGCTTCGAGCACTTAATATCATATGCGAAGAAACAGTAAGATTCGAAAGAATAATAATATCATGAAGTTCATCATCACCTTCTTTTTCGTAATTCTACGTGAGCTAGATCATCGAACTACTAGTAGGACTGGGTGGAATAATTCGTTCATTTGTCTTTTATGGTAGAAGTCCATATTATGGGACACTGTCCCTATTTATGGTACACAATGTGAATATAATCATTTATAAAAAGAATACCAAATTATACTTTTAAAAAATATAATAAACACATAATTTTATCATTTTTGAATGAAATTAACAAGTCTAATTGTTAATTATTACTTGTATGTTTTGAAAAAAAATTATAAAAGCATGAGGTTTGTTGTTGGTATTCAAAACCGTGGCTTAAAAGAGTTGAACGATAACTACTGTACAGTTTTTTACTTGGATGAAATTATATATTTTATTATATTTATATATATAATGTAAGTGTAATCTAAAAGCTTATAAATTATAGATATTGTATGTTATTTGCATTTATGTTAATTTATAGCAATATTATTTTATTTTTGAGTGTCTCACAATACCGACACTTGTTAACGTAGACGTACCGGTATATGGAACACTTTACACCGCGTATCACTCAATACGGACATCAAGTCTTATGATTGTCCCAATTAATGAGACAGTGTACTGTTATGCGTTTTTAATTAAAATATCAATAATTTTTAGTATTTAAAAAGTAAAATGATTAAATATAACAAATTATTTATCAGCATAACTTCAAATAGTTATTTCTGAGAGTATTTTCAATTTAATTACGTTAATTTCAAAACTTAACCTAAAATCAAAACATGAATTTTGCAAGTTTTTTTTTCTTAATTTTTTATTTGATATTATTGAAATATTTAAAATATGTTTTTTTATACTTTTATTAATTAGTGAAATTTTTTTTTTTTACTCTGGCTCGACATAGTGACTACAGAGTACCTGATGGTAAGTACAGTGTAATCCAAAAACGAAAGCGACTATCAAAGGATGAAAATCCATTGATAGTCTCCAACGTCATGTCGGCCCATATATACCACGACTGAAGGTCTCTAGGTATATGAGCTACTGGATATACACAAGCTGATCCCGAAACGCGACAAGCCGAAACTGGTCACTATGACGGGCTTTACACCCATGTAATGTGGTCGCGATCCAGGCGGGCACCGAAGCCCTACCACCTCGCTGCTGCTCGTTTAGCACCACCCAGGAGTCACCTGTAGGGAAACTAGGGTAAAGCCTACGGACGCGAGCAGCTTCGACTCCCCCCATCGACATATCTCTCGATATTTTAGGTTACGTGTCAACAGTGAACAACAAAAAACAAATTATTGAAAATCGGAGTAATGGGGACAACAGCCGTCTCAATCAGCAAAAAAGAAAGTGTTGTGTTCAAAAGTGCTTGATAAAAGACTTAAATATGACCCAATAGATGTAGAAAATGCTTTAAAAGCAATAAAAGATACCGGGTCATCATTACGGAGAGTAGCTGTTGCCTTCGAAGTATCTGTGGCTACTCTAGGCAGAAAAAAGTATTGGGCTAGATGAGATAAAAAAAAATCTAAACCAGAAACAGTCTTATCGTCTCAGGAAGAAGATGATATTGTCAAATGGGTGCTAGACAGGGCTGCAATAGGAGCACCTGTAACAAAAACTGAGTTATTGGATTGTGTTCAAAAATATGTCCAAAAATTAGCTGTAAAAACTCCGTTTACAGAGTCGTCCTAGTCGCCACTGGTATGAAGGGTTTAGAAAACGTCATTCAGAATTAGCTATAAGGAAACCCCAACATTTGAGTGTTACAAGAGCAGCTGTCACTTGTGTAGAATTGCAAGAGTGGTTTAAAAAGTCTGGAGCATATTTTGAAAGTAAAAATGTATGTAATATTTCTCCTACAATTTTTTTTTACTGTGATGAAAGATGTTTACTCCTCTGTCCTGAAGCAGAGAGCGTGTTGGCATAAAAAGGATCACCATTCCACCGCGAAACCACTAGACATCTTGTGGGATAACATCCGTATGTGGTGGATGTTCCTTATATCAGCACGAAAAGATTCGCTTCTACATTCATCATGCGAACGGCTAAAGAATGGAATACGCTTCCAGAGGCAGTATTTTCGCGATGTTATGACCTGGGAGTCTTTAAGAGAAGAGTGAATAGGCAATTGCTGGGCGAACACGTTTCATCGTCGGACTCATCTTCACCTTCCACCAGGTGTGATTGAGGTCAAGCGTTCGCCTATAAGTAATAAAAAAAAGTTACAAGAAGAAAAGAAAAAACTGATGGGCAAAGTAAAAGAACTGCAGAAGAAAATTAAAGAATAAAAGTGAATTAAATATTTTTATAATTTTCATTTATTTCTCATTTAATTTAGTAAAGACTAATTATTTGTTATTTCAGATTCAAGTTTATTATCTATTTTATAAGTATTGTGATTTAAAATTAATAAATAGTTATTTTAAAATCAGTCTTATTGATTTCTAAACTGTCTCAAAAATAGGGACATACATCATGAGACATTGGGGCCATCTACTTTTTAAGTGTCTCATAAATAGGGACATAGAGGTTCCTCTCATAAAAGGCTATTAATTTTATTTTTACAAATTAACATTCAATAAAAACTAGCTATATTAATTAAATAATCATAAGACAATTGTATGATACGATTTAAATAGTATTTTTGACTTAAACAGATTATATAATAGCGGTAATGTACGACCAACCTGAAAATGTGTCCCATAATACGGACTTTTACCATATTTTATTTTTTGTATTTCAATTACATAAATTCGGTACAAAATGTACGGGAAAAGTCTTTTACATTTTGTGACTTTTTGAGTACTCCAACGATGGTAGGTCCCATAGAAGATTTTAATCAATATTAGTAACAAGATCGATTGACATCAAAAAATTTTTTTGTATAAAGTTGCTATTTTTTGCTAACTGTACATTTTTTTTTAATCTGTTGAATGGGAATCAGAATTCCATAAAAAAATATGTATAGTCTCCTAAGACCACTTTCGTGTAACTGCAACGGATAACGTACTTCTACTTACTGTCCCGCTGAAAGTTTCCAACCTGTATAGTAAGATATGATGATGTCCAAGCCGGATTCGGCCACGGCGACTGTTTAAACACCGATTAAGGAAACCGAGGTCCAGTTTACGGAAACAGCCAATTGCGCACGAAATAAATAAGTGCATAGCTGAACGCACTGCCAGAAACGCACTCTCTCGTCCGAGCTCCCTCAGGCCCGATGGAAAGGAGAACCAGTACGATCGGAAAGGAGCGGGATGCAGGTTTGGTCGAGTTTCCCTTCTCTGAACACCTGGTTGAATTGCAGTGTTAAAGAGATACCTCAGTCGCCTTTTACGACACCTCGGCAAGAAGAGGGGTGTGGTATTCCATTCTGCCGGCAGCCACCACGGCTTATAAAGATAAAATAAGCTTTAATAAGATATAGAAACATAGATATAGTAAGCTATCCTTAAAGGACACTCCTACAAAAATCGCAAAATCCTTAATAATCATAATAATTAAAATCCATTACGCATTTATTCATATCCCGAAAACTTAAAGACACCCAATTATTTTTCATTTATTACCGGGTGAAATTGTAGTCTTTTTACAGATTAAAGGTTTCTTTCTATACCGTACAATAATACTCTAGAAAAAATGTCATTTTTAAAAGACATCAACATTTTTGTAAAAAACACATATACACCGCAACATTATTGTCGTTTTGGAACAGAAAACTTCAATTATGTATCAGTAAATGGCATAATCGAACGCTTATAAAGAAATGTTGCTATTTTTCAAATATTAATATATTTTATCGAGTGCATTAGCGATATACAACCGAAACCCTTCAGCCCTAAAACGACTATAATTTCACCCTGTGTATAAAATTACAATGCATCTTAAAATTTAGCATATTCTCCAGCTAAAGTAGGTATAAAGATGTATTCGAAAGAAATTGACATAAAACTATTCGCAAACAATCGACTGGTATTTCTATTTCCACAGTTAATTCACTCGACGATAATTGTTTTCGTGCAAATTTAAAAAAAACGACTTATTTCTTGCAAAGTCACATAATGTTTATTATGACACCATTCAATTATTAAGTTGCGTTTTTTTAATAGCTGGTTGTGGGACGTGTCGCGGAGAAAACGTAATTCTCAGGTATTTAGAAGAAAAAAATCGGTCAATGTTGAGAGCTCTGTAAATAATAATATATATGACGGGATCCAGCCTGTCAGGGCGTCACGTGCACTGTCTTCATCACTCATTGTAGAAAGGAAACGAGACGATCTCTGAGATGCGTCCGATCGTTGAGACCGTCCAAATATGAATGCCTTCGAAAATGACCAATCCCGACCAGCTCTCCTTAATTCAGTGTCGCCAATAACATAATTCAATTTTGAACTAAATTGAATAGTTGATTACGATTGCAACGCCATCTCTGATTCTATCCAGGCACTAAACCTGAGGTTTCAATTAATAACAATTTAGACGCTCTCACTCCTACATATATGTGACCACGCCATATATAGTGACTGTGGTGGCCTTGTGAATAAAGGAGCGGTTTCCATGCGCGACAACTGAAATGATAGTAGGTTTGAATCCCGGCACGCACTTCACGCGCTCCCTCAAGCGCGCCGCCCGGAAACTAATCTCATCCTGTGGTGTTTCCGTGATCCCCAAAACGCATCTTAACCGTTTACAGGAGAGCTATTAATATTGTTAATATGTTATGTATTTTCTTTTGTTTTTGTGTGTTGTTTGTAATGCTACATTTAAATTTCTGTTTTTTTTTTGTATATTTGTGGCGAAAAAAATACTTTTTCATTTTTTTTTCCTATTAGACAAATTTCGCTATATGAATATTTTTCTGTGATCACAATGTATTTTTAGACTCTGAGCATAACACATAATATAGATAACAAATTTTTTAGACCTTTCAATGTGATTTTGTATAAATTTAAAAACATAAAATACTCATAATTAAAGACTTAATCTCGTAGAAGCTGGCATGTGTCACATGTTCAAATAATTAATTTCTAAAAAGGAAATCATTGTTTTAAGTTCCGCTTCTTGTACCATAAAACATGTCAGGCAGCAAGGTTTCGTCAGTGACCAAGTCAGTGATTCTCAAAGTGAACACTGACGCCCATTGAGAGCGCTAGAGGTCCAGAGGAAGGTGGTAAATGCCACGGAGAAAATTCTGGAATATTGACGATATTCATGGTAACAATAAAAGAACTGTGATTTTTAATATTTTAAAATCGAAATAAAATACCTTATACGGAATTAATTATTTCGCCGTTATTACTATTCTGTGTTTATTTTAAACTGGCTCGATAATGTCACTACATTGCACCTGATCGTAATTACAGTGTAGTCCAAAAACGCAAGCGACTATGAAACGATGAAAATCCATTGGTAGTCTCCATCGTCATGTCGGCCCACATATACCACGACTGAAGGTCTCTAGGTATATGAATTATATAGACATGCTGATTCCGAAACGAAATACAAATGGAATTTATTAAGGATTTAAAATATCAGAAATCATTTTCATCTAGTGAACATGTTTCGTAGGCAAACAGTGGACGCCAATTTCCTTCTAGGGGGCTTGAGAAAATAAATATAACGATGTTGGCGATAGACGAAATAGTTTGAGAGCCCCTGTACTAGATTAATGATTCCGTATCTAAACAGTTTGGTCTGGTATTAGCATTCACGTACGCACTTAGCAAATATAGCCATGAACGACCTCCCCACGCTTCCTTATGTGCACAATTAATTGGACAGACCTTCCGCGTGTGCGAACTGACAACCATTTAAGCTTTAATGTTTTGATTAGATATATTATTAATAACTATATACAAAACCGAATCTATCGAATATATTCGAAATTATTGGACGGTCTTTTCTTACACTGGCTCGACATAGTGATTACAGAGTTTCAGGTTCAGAGTTTCAGAGAGTTTCAGAGGTCCAGGTTTTGGGAGTCGAAGCTGCTCGCTTCCGTAGGCTTTACCCTAGTCTCCCTACACGAGACTCCTGGGTGGTGCTAAACGAGCAGCAGCGAGGTGGTAAGGCGCTGGTGCCCGTCTGGATCGCGACCACAGTGCATGGGTGTAAAGCCCGTCATAGTGACCAGTTTCGGCTTGTCGCATTTCGGGATCAGCTTGTGCATATCCAGTAGCTCATATACCTAGAGGCCTTCAGTCGTGGTATATGTGGGCCGACATGACGATGTAGACTATCAATAGATTTTCATCCTTTGATAGTCGCTTTCGTTTTTGGACTACACTGTACTTACCATCAGGTACTCTGTAGTCACTATGTATAACTGACCCCTATCAATATCCTAGGCCTTTCAAAATGCCTTGCTGCTTCACCAGAATCCTCGGTAGATTAGGCTATCATTAACATAACGGGTGATGAATATGTAGGCAGGCTTTTGCACTAAGCGGGGAGTCACCGCAACAACTTCCGCGATAAAATATAGTCCATCGTGATTTCGGCCATGAGCAGACGTTTTTACCAGGGCGTTGCCGCTGCGTGCTGCACAGCTATAAGGAGCCACTGGTGAGAGTCCGTGGAAACCAACGAGTTTCGGCTTTTTAACACCTCTAAATGGAGGCCGGCTGACAGAAAAACTAAACTAACCACTAGACATCGTGTCGGATACCATCCGTATGTGGTGGATGTTCCTTATATCCGCACGAGAAGATTCGCTTCTACATTCATCATGCGAACGGCTGAGGAGTGGAATATGCTTCCAGCGGCCATATTTCCACGATCTTATGACCTGGGAGTCTTTAAGAGAAGAATGAATAGGCATTTGTTCGGCGATCGCATTTCATCATCGAACTCATCTTCACCTTCCACCAGTTATGATTTATGTTATGCTTTCGTCTATGAATTATAAAAAAAAGACACTGTGTTCCCATTACAACCTTTTTTTTTTGTAACCCGGGGAAAATCCCTAAAGGACCTCAGGGAGCGGTGAGGGCTGCCCCCCCAGTGTGTCGGCTTGCACCGACTAAAAACCCCGGGGCGTTCCTCCTGCTCGTCTACCGGGGCCAAGGGTACAGCATTGACCACTTCCTCGGCACCCGGCGACGTTTGGCCTTAAGGTAGGCTTCTCCCTGTTGTAAAAAAGCAGGGGAGGGGTGGTGTAAATGTGGACATTTACCCAGTCCTCGCTCGCCCACTTCCTATTACAACCCGTGGTAACATTGTTTTCTGAATATAGGAGCGGTGTTCGACTTAGCGAGGGCACGGACATACCGGCGTAGTACATGAAATGCTCAATAAACCGATAAATCCGTGCGTTGCTTCGTGCGAGGAGCGCACGCGTCGGTTCCATGACCTGTCTCAATGCTACGGGCCCGTGTGTGCCTCTGTGTGTCCGTGTGTGCCTCTCTATGCACGAGCGCTGTGCGGACGTTTGTTTACCTCAACACACGCTCATTTATACTGCGCGGTAACGATTTTGAACTTTGCTGTGCGTTTCTTCTTTATACGTACTTTTTGAGCGATTCTTTTATAGCATTTCTATATGTACTTAAGTTTTCTATATCTGGTACTTTTGTTAGCTTAGATTGTGGCTGGATCATTGTAAAATTACTTTTATATCAACAAAGTTAGTACATTGTACTTAACATCAGTTAAGCACAGGGTAGTCCAAAAATCGACTGCAATTATCAAGAAACAGAAGATTATTTATTGATAGCCACTGTGATCATGCCGGCCTGCACAAAAGTCTCTTCTCACTTCTTTTAACGGACTCAATATCACAGCAGTAAAGGAATATACCGGCCAGCAGATCATTCTACAGGCCGACAGTAGTATTTGCCGAAATAGATGACACCAATGATTTTTCATTTAAAGGATTCTAAGTCATAAAAACGTGGAAATTAAATCTTTGATAGATGTATTAAAAGTAGAAAAATGGCAAAAATAAATGTTTTAAATCCAGTACTACAAACGCACAGTAAAAAAAAAATCATAAATGTGAGAGACAGATGTATAGGATTCTTGGCGTAACTAACAAATGAATTGAAATATGAATGGGTTTCGAATTATTAAAAAAAAACCTTCAGGTATAGTTATTAACTAGTGTTATGACAGGGGTTCTTTAAAAAAGAAAAAGCAGACAACATTGCAGCAGGTCAACAATATGGCAATGATACTGATGTTGTAGTTGTACACAAGCCGTGGTGGCTGCCGGCAGAATAGAATAGCACCCCCCTCTTCTTGCTGAGGTGTCGTAAAAGGCGACTAAGGTATCTCTTGAACACCGCAATTCAACCAGGTGTTTAGAGAAGGAAAACTCGACCAAACCTACATCCCGCTCCCTCCCGATCGTACTGGTTCTCCTTTCCATCGAGCCTGAGGGAGCTCGGACGAGAGAGTGCTTTTCTGGCTGCGCGTCCAGTTATGCACTTAAATATCTCCTGCGCAATTGACTGTTTCCGAAAACTGGACCTCGAATTTCTTAACCGGTGTTGAAACAGTCGCCGTGGCCGAAACCGGCTAGGACATCATCAGTTGTACACAGGAACCGCTAACTACTTACAAACAGGTGGATCGTAAACCTCGTTTCCTCTGATATTTAAAAAATTCACACGTGGTATATATTAGACTGTATATATTCACTTTTATACTCTTTCTAGCTTTATATGACTTCATAGATTTATGCGTCCTTTATTTGGAGAAACTTTTTCGTTTCATCGAGTTTCAATTTACAATTCAATAAAAAATAAATTATATATCTCCACTCTATAATCCTTTCCATGTGAGCAGAGATACATCAGTAGCTGTATCGACTTTCTACTTATACATCCTGCTCATCGTGAGTATCGCAGCTGATTGCTGTTCTCAGGGTACTCACACATGACATTTTTGTAAGATACCATGCGGGCTCTCTCACCATGCTTTTCTTTATCGGTGAGAATATGGTGCCTAAATCCGCAGTTAATCTGGGAATACTCAGAGATACGTTCCGGGATACGTACCGATGACCACTCGCGTTGCCGCGTATGGATATCTGTAACTTATACACCACAGTAATATACTTATATATTTGTGTTCTTGTATATGTGTATATTCATCTATGATACTTTGAATTTTAGTCTCTAATGCTGTGTGTCTGTATTATATTGATCCCTTCCTTGCTGTTTTCTGCACGTCGACACAATAAATGGCTGTCAGCTGAAAATCAGCGCTGGATGGCTCTGCTGGTCACTTAGCATTTGCTGAGCTGACTTCCCTTTGGCGCATCATCACAACACAGGGTATATGCTTTTGTTGTTTTATGTTTTTATTTAACTATTCTGATGTGTTGTATGTTGTGTGCCAAATAAATGTTTTTATTATTATTATTATTTCACAGCAAAAAAAGCAATAAATCCATTATTAATAAAAGTATCAACGCTATTAGGCCGCTGTATACCATTTACTGTGTGAATGTGCGTGTAGTGTTTACAGATAATGCAATATTCGCGAGTGTTCAACTCTTGCGCACTATATTTGTTCGGCAATGTCTTTGCACGCTGGCTCGCTTCTCATTTTACACACATTCACGGGTCACTTCCAGGGTCGCGAGATATCACAGCGAATCGGTAAACTACTTTTAGTATGGAGTGAAAATGGCTCATCGTAAACGAGAACTTGTCGACAGTCATGAGTCAGAAAGTAGCGTTCTTCGAAGATATACACAGAGGATCCCAATATGATTTTCCTAGGTTGTTCCTCGAAGCGTGGCGGCATACGGATGCTTACTCTATCTCCGCCGTATCGACTGGAAGAACATTTTGAGTGTTTTAGTTGGTAGTTGTCCGGCACACCGTGGCGCCGCTTTTTCAGCGCACTGACGGCCCATGATGGGTTTCCCCTGAGTTACCAAAAAGAAGGTCGATCCTAGAAGGCAAGATTCCGGGGAAATGAGGTCTAGGTCGTCAGAGATTGAAGACGCTAGACTATAGTAGAAAATGGAGCAGCAGATTGACTTTTCTGTTTTGTAGATTTTTCCGGAAATTCGTTTCGTATTTTTTTCACTGGTAAATTGCTATAAGTAGTTATTTCCCCCTGATAGCCGCCCAAGCTGAGGTTCGTACCTATAGGAGTGCCTTTGCGTAGGCATCCAACCCACAATTTTCGCTGAGTGAATAGTTTAAGTTGTAAGGGCTCCTAGGACAAACAATTTGTCATAACGAGAAAGAAAAAAACAGTCAAAGTGCCTAGCCCTTTTTAATTTTTTTTAGTTTTCGGTGGAATCCATCATGGATCGTCAGGGCCGATGTGAGGGTAGCAGGCATGGTGTGTCAGATTCTTCCAACTAAAACCACCGGGGTATTATACCTACTCGTCTACCAGGGCCAAGGTTACGCCTTTATCAACTTCCTCGACACCAAGCTACTTCCGGTCTTCTGCAAGCGACTTCCGGTCTTCTGCACTCCTCTTCTTTATAGTTTGCGAAAAGTAATGTAAAGAGCCCCCTCGCTTATCTGTTTTATTGGCCCGGTGTGCGAGAACATATCGAGGGGTGAAAGCTATTTGGTAAACCAATACCAATTGCGATTTGTCTTTGATAGCATTTTTTTGTTTATTACCTAATTAAGTCGTCAGGTGAAAGGCTATTTGGTTTAAGCGACTTTTTTGGTGATATATTAATATATAAATTTTTGGAATCGGTAAAAAACGCTGATTCCGAAAATATATATATTACTATATCACCAATAATGTCGCTTAAACCAAATAGCCTTTCACCCCTCGATATCACTTACCGCTAACGCCTAAATATCGGGCGACGCACTCCCTCAAGTGCACAACACGGCGTCAATCCGTTATGGAAGAAGACTTCTGGCGAAGGCCTTCCACCGTCTCTCACTCCTTACAGGGTGGGTAGGTTTTCTGGAGTAAAAAGCGCCTCTTGAACCCTTTCCAACGCCTCATTCTCCTTAATGATGTCCTGGCGGTAGAAGAGAACCGTTCGCCATGTTTTATCGCTATTAATCATCACGCGAACGAGTGCCGGCAGCGACTGATGACTGCCCAGCACCCTGAGGTGTCGAACCCCCAAATTTAACTCAGAGACCTCGCTTCAATGTAAGAAAAAAAAAATTATCGACATTAATGATTACAAAATATTTGTTAATAATGATGCAATTTACAAACAGTATGAACAACAAAAACTAGGAAGTTTTAGCTCTTCCTTATAAAAACACTGTCAGTGACGCATTGTATGACGTTTAAGATTGCGTTTATACTACCCGACACCCGACATCTATACACGAAATTGAGAAATATATAGAAGAATAATTTAGTTTTAGAAAAGTGGTGGAATAAGGATAAAAAAACATTTAAAAATGTTTACTTCAAGGTTATAATAAAATAAAAAGCCTTTATTTGTTCTTTTTTTTTAGTTATTTACATTTATCTGCTAGATTAAGTGTTTACTAAGTCAAGAACCCCTTAGCGGGTAAAGGCCTCCTCCGAGGATGTCCAAGCATCTTTGTTTTGAGCTATTTCATGCCATCTTGGGCCTGCATTTTTTTTTTATTTCGTCATCCCATCTTGGTATAGGTTTCCCTATTCGCCTTCTACCTTGTGGGCCTCCCCACAGGGTAATTTTTAGAGTCCACCTTTTGTCCTTTAGCCTCGCTACATGACCTGCCCATTTCCACTTGAGCTTCTCCTTCAAGGTTAGATGTCCTCTATACAAACTCACAGAATAAGTACATAATAACATCAATTCGAACGCCAACGAGTAAATGTCTCTTCTTGCGTTTTTTTTCGTGCATTGTTGGCAGATTTTTTTTTTGTATCGCAGGGCATGTTCTTACATAGAACCATCAGGTGCCCGTGAGGGCAGGGATCCCGGTGTGTCAGACTCCTACTGACCAAAAACCCCCGGGGTGTCCCTCTGATTGCTCCACCTGGGCCTGGGAAACCAAATTCATCCAGACGCCCAGGGAACAAAAGGCCTTGTTGAGGCTACCTCTCTGAGAGGGTAGGAGTAAAATCCCACCCCTCGCAGAGAAAGATTTCGGACAGCCTCAGAGAACCCTACGCTGTAACAAATCCAGGGCGTCGAGTAAGTACTGCGAATTATTTATATTAGATATATTATTTATTATTATTATTAGTAAACAATAGCAATTTCCAATATACTATTATTCAATAATTTGTACATTTAGCATTTAAATCATTTATTTATCTGTTAACGAGACCACAGCTGTGTCGTGACTCAGTTCATAGAATAAAATTTTATAGATATGGCATTTGTAATGAGTAATTGATATATTATTGCCACTTTTCTCATACAGTATTGATATGAAATTATTTTTTGGCACTGCTATATAACAAGTGAAAAATCACTATCGGTTACATTTTATGCTTTTAATGTTGTTACAACAGTGGCGGCTGCTTGTGATAATTTTTAAGTGATAAATAATCACAGTGATATTATACAGTGTATTATGAAAATCTAAATTTAATTATTACGCCTGCGGTCTTAGTTCGAATTACTTACAAATATCGGTATAAAGACCAATCAAACAATTTAATTGATGAACGGTACTTGGGATCTACGAGGATCCCAATTCTGTGGACGTCATGACCTAGTAGCGTGAGTTTTTGCTCTCCTTTTTTATTTTATTCGTTATTTACACACGCCCCTAGTATTGCCATTTAAGTAAACCGTTTTTTATTAGGGTATTTTTGCGCTTTAACTAAAATGGTTTCCTTAAATTTCTATTTACATTCGAATCTAATATCGGTACCGAGTAACGTCTTCATAAGTTATAAAATTCGCTTTCGTTTTTGGACTATACTGTACTTACCATCAGGTGCACTGTAGTCACATTGTCGAATCCGCATAAAAAACCACGTTGTTTTGACACAGTTTCGTCAATCGTGACTAGTGATGAAAATTCCCGGGCATTTTTATCACTAATCGTGACGGTATGCGTGATCTTTAGCCAATTTTGTAGCAGGCTGGGTATATTATTTATTTTTGTCACTGTTATATAACAGGTGATGGGTGAATATTTAATGATAATAATGTGTTTAGCGTGCAGTTAATTCATAATTTGACATACAAATGACATCTATATAAATACCGGTAATAAGCTATGCCTGTTTTTTTTGCTGTAATATAGTGTGTTACATTATTAAGTAGTCCATGATATTTATATGTCGAATAATAAATAAAATCATTAAAATTTAAGAGACCCCCACGACTCAATTATAATCTATCTACAACCTATTCATTGAGACCATTTCAATGAATCAAACACAATTAGAAAAAGCATTTATTTGGGACACAACATAACATATGCATATGACGTTTTTATGTCTTGCGTGTTTTCTCATGATTTTTTTCTTGACCGGTGGACTATATAACCATTCGCGTTACAGCGTTTGGATACCGGTCCCTTATCCAGTAAGCCTCCAAAGCCTTTTTAGTAACCCGAGGAAATTCTTGATGAACCATTAGAAAGCCGTGAAGGCGGCACCCTGGTGTGCCGGAATCCTGTCGACAGAATCCCCGGTATGCTCCTCCATTCGTGTAGTGTGACGGGCTCCTGGAACAAAAGAGTAAGCATCCGTAAACTGGCTGCACAATTAGAGCACTATAGGGTCCTCCTTAGAAAATAGGAGAAGGTGGGAGATGCCTCTTCTCCACCTAGTGTTGCGTGAGAGCACACGATTCACCACTGGAGCCTTGTACTTAGGTAACTGCCCGCTCAGGATCGTTGCCTGGCGCCCCTTTTCAATCACGGCTCTCGTGCGACAGATATTAGCTACATAGATGTCGCTAGAGTCGCCTCTTGTCGCTCAGGTTCTATCGGCTGGTGCCCGGCAGAGGCCGCGTTAGAGAGCTACCTGTTTGTGACTTCAGATGTGGGTATCCACTCTCTCTTGTCTTTCAGCGCCTTTATGAGCATTTTGACCGCGGCGCATGCTGCTGATCCAGGGACCCAGTTCTGTGCTATGGGTAATCCTCAACAGCTTAAACTTTTAAAGTCTTCATAGATATCCAAACGTAATATAATTTTACCAAAACCAAACATAATGTTTAACTTCTGTATATTTTACAGTCTATGACGCACAGTGTGTTTGTTTGATCGAGCCGCAGCCATATTACATCCATACAGAGAGCAGCGCTTTAACCGCAATATTAAACTATTGCTGCGTTAATAAACACTGATTTGTTATTTATTGGCACAATTATGTAGAACAAGAGTTCCAAGGACTTATAGGTGCAATATCTTATTCCTTTAGAGAGTAGGCACAACGACGTGTTCCTTTATTTGATCACTTATATTACAATATAATGAGTAAAATCAATAATATTTAATATAATGTGGCTATGCCAGCGTAGTGAATCAGGAGTTGGTAAACATCCATACGATGCCATAACGTCAAGGTTCGCCAAAGGTTTGATGTCTTGAATGGACATTTGGATTTTTTCGTGGCTATATGTAATGGCTTAGTAAATAAGGGACCTTTATCCATGCGCGGCAATGCATACCTCTGCACTATATGCTCACTGGTAAAAGATGAAATAGCGAGGAAACTAGCATTTCATCTAATAGCAATGTCATGTGTGAATGCCCTGTGGATGAAGGTTAACTGCACTACTGGTCACGTTAAGCACGACACATACGCGCAGAGTTATAGTATACTAAAACCGCTAAAAACGTTTTCAATAATTTTTTATATAGGTATCGAAATACTCATCAATGTTTCGTCATATCAACAGTTGTTTGCATTGAAAATACGTATAACCAAATATGGAGTTCCCCGCTAAAAAGAAATTCCCCATTTTGTAACACTTTTTACCTAATATAAGATATAATTTTCATATTAAATGTTGATATCAGGTTAGAAATCTCAGGTATAAAAACAAATATAATAGTAAAAAATATAATCACGCTATATTCCATTCTGCGTGACCAGAAATATTTTAATGACTGTATATAATACACTTTGCGCTTATGATGATGTTGAAATCCCAGCACATTTCAGCCTTGGCGACGTTTCTAAATCACATCAAGTATGTATGGGCTAGAGCCCATTTGGTGAAGATGAGCTCGCTGATGCATATATTTGAAAACAGCCAAGTATTTGGACCGCATGCACAAACGCACACTTTCGTCCAAACCCCTCTTAATCTAATAATACGGATTTCTAATAAGACACAATTAGGATGCCATGTCTGGGTACTGATATCTGACCTCTATCATCATCCTAAGCCTTTAATATTAGCCTTACTGCCTCGTCAGAATCTTCAGCAGATTATGCGTTTTGCGCTAGTTTGTGGTGCTCAAAACGACTAGTAGCGCTGCTGATTTCATTCTCGAGGAATTATGTTAAAATTATTATATCTAACATACCGTTTTTATATGAATATACTAAATATATCAATATAAGACCACAGCAGACGGAAAACGAAATAGCATCAAGAGTATAAAGGAAAGGAATTCATACATCTTTTGTTCTCCCGCAGATTTCCGCGTTGAAGCTGTATTTCAAGAATGCACGTGAGCATGCTGGCTCTAAGCTGAATTGCAAGACAGATTAGAGCGTAAGTCGACGCCACACGCCGCCTTCAAGCTGCACAGTGGGCTGTATTACATTAATATTAGACATAATGCTATTTTTGTTTTTTACGTTTTCAAGGAAACGTACAACATTATATAAACAATAAAAAAAGGCGAGCAATATACATAAGCCAGCAAAGATTCCACAAAGAAAAATACTAAACAAATATCAAGCTAAGGGACAGAAAAAATAAGATAAATCAACAATTAATTAAGTTCGCGGACTGACAATGTTGACGTTTGTTAATATCTATATATTTAGGCCGCTTTGACGTATGTTGTCGATGCCTTTATGAGCGCTGTACATTTTAAATTATAAATATGTATGTATTATATGAATGGAATACTATATGGGGCCAATAGAAACCTTTTACATACCAAACAATGGTAGCATTGAGTAAGAAAAAAAGAATCCATGGTACACAAAATATAATATAAATGCCTCCACAATTTTAAGGCACCACAGCTTGCAGAATTATTAATGTATAAAGCTAGTTTACAGTAAAGTGAAGAACATCGCAGTAAAATTCCGAAAAAACAAACGGAATATACATCTATACATAGACATAATACAAAAAGATAATATTGTATAAGATATAACTAATTACTGTAAACGAAGTTCTGTAAATTATTTTAAATAAAACACAAAAAAGCACAGTTGCTTTCCACATGCTGTTCTAAATTCCGAGTGAAAACAGTCAGGTTCATTTCATCAAATTGCGAGAGTGCCTTGTACTATCTACAGATCCTCGGCATAATGGAACACTGTCCAAGATTCATTTTAAAGAAAAAGCTATGGAAAAAATGGAACACACACAGTAATAATGTGATGGATTTTTACAATAATTGTATTATTATCCACAAAGAGCTCTAAGTATTTATTTTCACATTATATTCTTTTAGTCTGACTAACACTCCTTATCTACAATGCTACTGTATGTAAATACAGTACAGTAATACCTTTTGGGTTAAAAAAAAAACACATTTTCCTGTTTCAGTATTATACCTAATATTATCCAGACATATATTGTTTTTATATTACTCATCAAAAGTTTTAAACAATAATACTGTACCGATAGCAATATTTTATAGTTTTACATTTCTTAAATACAACAGGAAAACACTGAAAAGGGAAAGGAAAACCGCAATAAAATTCAAAATGTGGTTCGATTTATGTATAAACCCACCTTCCGTATGTGTATTGTCCTTGAAACTTTACACAGTGTCTTTTTCCAGAAATCAAGAGAATTAGGTGATAAGGCGTCTGTTTTCAAACTGAACAAATAACAGCACATTGGTATAATATCCATTATAGTGACATTCTTAGGTTTCACGCTTTTCCGAATCAGTCGTGATGTGTGAGCTTGTGACTTTCAATTGATTTTCCTTTCTTAGGGTCGCCGCAATTGTTGCCAATACGTACTCTCTATCAGAAGTGGTATGGTAACTTGGTTGATATACCAGTATACAAAAGAACATTTGTTGTTTTCGTAAACTTATTCAAGCTCATTTTGTTCTATCATGTTTTCATTTAACTGAGTTTCTTGCCGGCTCTTCTCGGTAGGTTCTGCTTTCCGAACCGGTGGTAGATTCAATTTATTTATTTTTTAAGATTCAAAGTGCTTGGAAGTAGGCCTATTTCAATAAAGCTATATTTCATTTCACAACTCTGTAGTATTTTTTTTTAACAAATACGATTCTGAAACGCCAAATTTCATGTTATCTGACTTAAGAAAATATTTTTAGTATAACTTTTGCTGCATATATATTAATAATAATAATACATCGACTTGTTATATTCCTTTTGGGGTGAGCAGAGATGCAATAGTGGTTATATCTACTTTGCACCTATACATAGTAGTGACCAGTAGCGACATTCTCAGGGCTCTTAAAAATAGTATTTCTGTCAAAAGCCATACGGATTTCCTCATAATGTTTTACTTCATCAGTAACCATGTATGTTGGCTAAATCCGTATTTGATCTGGAAAAATCCAAAGAACATACCTGTTTCGAACCTACTACCATTTGGGTTGCCACCACAGCGTATATGTTATTTCTTCATATTTCCTCTCTATGAACCTGTCATAGTGACTTGATTCGACCTGTAGCGTTTCTCGATAAGCTTTTATAAGTCCATTTAATTACATGATATTTTTAAGCCAACTTAATAGCAATAATTGTAAATGGGCTCTCGATTTATGGTATGGGAATCTTGAAACAACGAGCAAGTCGGTATTTATTGGTCGAGCGCGTTCCACCATCATCCTAATCATCAATTTCTCTCAAATAAGAAAGAGGTTAAGAGCAAGTTTGTCTGTAATAAAAATGATGTTGTTTCGACGTCCCACAAAAATATTTTATATGTCCAAGAAAATGCATAACAGCTCACTGTGCGAGCATTTACTTCAAGTGTCAGGTTATGTGGAGCTTGGAGGGTGCGACGCGAGACAGTCGCGACTGTTGCAAACTCTAATTGCAAGTATTATTGCTCGTGACACGTTACCGACGTCGTTCAGACCAGGCTGAGCTCTAGCTCCTCGCTTCTATGCCAAGTGGAATCTATTACACTAACGCGTGTATGCGAAAACCATACTTTGTATTTACGAAAACAGTCAGTACTACATATTAAAAACAAAGTTCCCGCCACGTCTGTCTGTTCGCGATAAACTGAAAAACTACTGAACAGATTTTAATGCAGTATCGCAAATAGACAAAGTCATTCAGGAGGAAGATTTTAGTGTATAATTAGTTAAGCTACCGTCCTAATTGATTGAAATATGACGATAACTGTGGGCAATGGCGGAAACATTCAAGCAGCCTGGGAACTTTAATCTCTTTTAGATATAACAAAACAATAATATATATATATATATATATATATATATATATATATATATATATATATATCAATATATTATCTATAACCTTACACGAAGCTTAAAAAATCCTTATATAATTAATTTTATAACAACAGGGTCGTTACAGTGGAAAACGAGAAACAAACTATACTAGGACTAACTAGACACCAATTGTTTGCACAAATATCTCTTCACGCTTCACTTAAAGGACTCCATATGATAGGACCGTAGGAACACACTTGCCGTATGACCATTCTACAGCTCAACGACACGGCAAAAGCCAGAGTTAAAGAACTTCCTAGCTCTAGACGGAATGTGAGTTACCGTATAGCTGTGACACCGCAAGCCCGAGCACGAGGTTCAATATAAGAAGGGAGAAGGTGGATCAAGGCTAAACAACTGTTCTGAACACTCACCATAGTACAGACGGTAGTAAACGCTTAGTGAAACAATATCTCTGCGTAACTGGAGTGTCCTAAGATGCGTAGCAACGTCAGGATCATTTACAATGTGGACAGACCTCGGCTGAAATCTATCCAAGGCATCCAGTAAGTACTAAACAGAACCACCCGAAAGGTGTGAACAATATTCTATGCAGGGCCTGATACAAAAGGAATAGTTAATACGGCGTAATAAACTGTCACTGTCTGTGCAAGATAGCAAGTCTACGTGATGTTGCGAAGACGACAGACTGAATATATTAGGATCCCTAAGGGATCATTTTATACTTTCCAGGACCCTTTTACTAATTATAAAGGCAATCATTCGTATTCCTAAGATAATAAGGAATACGGAAATAGAGGCTGGAAGGCGCATCGAAAAACATTCTGAATCAGTTTTAGCTCGTATTATTTTTCAAAGAACAGCAGAAAGAAGTTCAATAGCTTAAATGCGACCACGTCCACGCGTGTTAGTCTCTCTTACTCGTTACAAGCTATGAAAGGACGATAGACTAAGTGAACACAGTGATTGCGTGTAATTACTTGACTGCTCACGCCATCTATTGTCCAAGCGTTGCATTGCTTCCATATAATGATTTAAATACTGTTTGTTATAACTGTTATTTGCTGAGCTGACTTTCCTTAGGCCACGCATCGGCAACCTTTTGAGTCGGAAGATTAAAAAATTCAAAATTTTTAAAGAGCCACCAAATTTTTCTTGGAATTAATAACTAGTACTTACATAAATAAAGTTTTTTGATAAAAAAAACTAATCTATTTATTCATTCATTCAAATAGATTTTTAAATATATATTTTTTTATTATTATTAAGTAATATCTGCGTATGGAACTGTAGGCTACCTTTTTATAAACACCTTTTTTATATTTTAAATTATACTTTATATCAAATGTCAAAATGTCAAAAAATTTGAATAAGAATTGAATTTGTGATGATGAACGGTGCGCTTGATATCTGTTAAGAAAAACTGTTTTAATTTTAATATATTATTTTTTATCATCTCAAGTTTTCCTAATTCTCCTTCCTGTGTTGTGTGAACTCCACCTCTACAGAACTAAAGAGCTGCAGCTATACATCCAAAGAGCCGCAGGTTGCCGACCCCTGCCTTAGGCGCATCACAGTACCGGGTGTTAGCTTTTGTTGATTACTATCTTCAACACCCTATCCTTGTGTGTTTCTATATTATGTTATATGCCAAATAATTGCTTTTTCTTTCTTTTTCTATATTCGTGCTGGCCGGCATGATCACTGCGGCTGTCGATAGCTTTTTTTACTGTTGATTGTCGTTGTTGTTTTTAAACTGCACCATTCTTACCTAGGTGGGTACTTCGCCGTGTCGGGATGATGGAAACTTTATTTTAAAATATCTACCATTGAATATTACCAAACAATATTTGCGGTTAGCGGTTAGCGGTTACCACTCCTTTGTTTTTCTATGAAAAACAACAATTAATTTGTTTATTAACTTGCTCGAAATGACCAAAAGTATTTGGAATTTACTATTTCAGGTTACATATATGCTAAGTACGTAGATTCAACATTTTTTTTTTACACTGGCTCGACATAGTGACTACAGAGTACCTGATGGTAAGTACAGCGTAGTCCAAAAACGAAAGCGACTATCAAAGGATGAAAATCCATTGATAGTCTACATCGTCATGTTGGCCCACATATACCACGAGTGAATGTCTCTAGGTATATGAGCTACTGGATATGCACAAACTGATCCCGAAACGCGACAAGCCGAAACTGGTCATTATGACGGGCTTTACACCCATGCACTGTGGTCGCGATCCAGACGGGCACCGACGCCCTACCACCTCGCTGCTGCTCGTTTAGCACCACCCAGGAGTCACGTGTAGGGAAACTAGGGTAAAGCCTACGGACGCGAGCAGCTTCGACTCCCAACAAAACAAGTTTACATATCAGTAAAAAATATACTATATGTACGTCAGTGGAATTACTAGCTGAGGCGGACTGATGTATACCTATCTATTCACTCCACACCACGCCTATATTCACGCATTCCAAAAAGACAACCATTATTAACAGCAGAAAATATACTATCGATAGCCGCAGCAATCATGCCGACCTGCACAAATATCTCTTCACTCTACGTTTAAAGTACCCAATGTTATAGGACCGTGGGAACACGCTCGCCGGAAAACCATTCCACAGCCTAACGATTCGGCAAAAGTAAGGATTAGGGAACTGTCAATGGATTTTCGTCCTTTAATATTCGCTTTCGTTTTCGGACAGCACCGCACTTACCATCAGATGCATAGTGGTTACTTTGTTCAACCAGTGTTACAAAGAAGAAGATGCATAGTACGTGGAATCCGCAAGAGCGTATGAAGAGTTTGAAGAATATTCAGGAAGCGGTTGATATTGAAAAAATAAAGAGGAGTTATATTATATTCTCTTTGCCTACTCCGACAGGGAATCAGCGTGATAATAAATACTAAAAGAAAACAAAAGTTTAGATTCTTTTGTGTTAATAAAGTCATTCGTTAATAGTTTTTCTTATTTATCTTCTATGTACAAACATCATTTCTACTCGTTATTGTTCTCTTAATAATGTCCTTTTTGTATTGTATATCACTTCATGTTTCTTTTAGTTTTATTCCTGTCTACCCTCCTGAAGCGTCGTGATGATAACGGGTAAGTTAAGACCTAAGCGGTGTGTTTGATGTGTTGAAATTATTCTTTGTTTTATTGCTCGTAACAGCACCCTGAATGCATACCGCTGGAACCAATGTAGATAGTAAACAGTAGTGCAACTAGGATCTATAATCTTTAATCAACAATAGTGTACTGATTGTATGAAAGGATTATAAAAATAGGTTAGTTATCTATGGCACTTTTATCAGAGTTGGCCATTGAAAAGAAAAATGTTAAATAGAATAGGAAAGAAGGAATATCGTTTTTGAAATATGAAGTTTAATTGATTTTTCAATGATTATATGAGATTGTATCGGAAGCTTCAAAGGGGTTAGTCGCGAAATATAAATTATTATATAATATAAAAATAAATGTGATTCGTATATAGTGAAGTACAATATATATATTGAAAAATAATATCAGTGTATCATTTCAAGCGAGTGAGTGCTCTACACATCAACATATACTTAGGGAAGTATAACACGACGAATTGAAAGCGTGTTACCGCTGAAAATTCAATTAGCCAGTATCCCCACTTAGGAATGAATGCCAGAAACCTATAAGAATTCAAGCGTATATTTATTAATATATAAAATTCTATGGCCTCCGTTTGAAGTAGATGACGTCCACAATGCATCTCTCTTTTGTTGGTAGTTCGGGGGAAATCCATCATGGACTGTCAGGTTGCCGTGACAGTGGCGCCACTCTTTATCAGATTCCTATTGATAAAAACCCTCGAAGTGTTCCTCTTACCCGTCTGCCAGAGACAAGTGCAAGGCTATGCTAACTTCCTCAGCCCCGGCGACGTTCGGCCTTCATTTGGCCTCTCTCTAATTACAGAGGGGTGATGTTTGCGCAAAATGATCGCAAACGACCTACGCGAGGGCGCAACTTAGAATATTTATATTAAAAAAAAGAAGATTATTTTGTCTGTTTAATAGAAAAAATGTTTTACTGGTAAAACACAAATATAAATAAAAAAGAGGACATCAACATATGTAATTGGCCTTCCCAAGTAGTGTTTCGGGTCACTCGCCAAAAAATATGCGGTATGGGGGTGGTAAAGTTTATCTCTCGCTTGTAATCCAATATATAAAACATACACTATTGTGGTCGATCGAAATCTTTTTGAATTAACACATTTCTTTCTATTATATATTTTTTACTAGACGGTTTCGTTCCACTGCAGGGCAAAGGGCTCCCTTCCCTTCTCCACTGAAGAAAGGGGTTTGTACATTTAACGCAGCACGGTTGTCCAATGCGGATTGTGCAGAGAAGGTGCATACAGCTACTTAAAGGTTAGCAATGTGCGTGCAATTCGTCATGCTGAACACTTTAGTCAGCATTTACGCTCTTATGACACTTCTGTATGAAGAACTGGCAGGCACTATTCTATACTGTCGGTAAACCTCACCTATTACACTATTAATGTTTAAGTTACATACTGTTCATTTCTATCCTCGTCCTTTAAATTATCTTGAATGCTGATAGGGCGCTTTATTAGACTGTCTGTAAACATTTAAAAGTCCGCAGAAGCATTTTGGTGCTATAAAAATAATTGCCGAATTTTTCACAAAAAACATTTAATTTTGAGCGATTTCATAAAATCATAATTATTACCGACTCCCGGGTTTGCATTATATTTTTACGACGCAACGGGTCATAATAATAAAGACTTAAGACTGGAATAACGGGGTTTTTAATGCACTATTGTTGCCTGAGTTACGTGCTGTTTTCATTATTTTCTCTCTGCTAAATTGCTAAAGCGATAACTGATAGCAAGTACATTGACGTAAATGAAATTAATTAGTAACATCTTTATTCATTTAGATTTTTACAAGCAATTTTGAATTTTCTCAAAAATGAAATCAGCGTCAGGAGATCAAATTCTACCTAGAAGTTTTTTTTTTAATTCTTTATTAATTTAAAGGGGTTTTGTCACAGAGTGGCCACGTCACCCCCGTACAGGCTATAATTACTTTAAGCCACCTTCAGGTAAAGTGCAACTAGCATTTTGGCCTGCTCGGAAAGCGGAGAGGACAAAATGCAGTGGCAAGTGCCAACAAGATAATTGACAACCGGTGTATGCCGACGTTGTGCTTCGTTCCGGACACACTCCATCAGCAAATGGTAAACATCTTCTTCCACGCCACATGTCGTACCTAGAAGATTTTGAGGTGGTAGGGCAATTGCTCGAACTGGGACGTGACGACAGTACACAAGTGTAAACAACGTCATACTGACTTGTTTCGCTTGCCGCGTTTCAGGATCCGCTTGTGTATATCCAGTTGTTCATATGTCTTTCTTTTTTTTTTTACACTGGCTCGGCATTGTGACTACAGAGTACCTGATGGTAAGTACAGTGTAGTCCAAAAACGAAAGCGACTATCAAAGGATGAAAATCCATTGATAGTCTACATCGCCATGTCGGCCCACATATACCACGACTGAAGGTCTCTAGGTGTATGAGCTACTGGATATACACAAGCTGATCCCGAAACGCGACAAGCCGAAACTGGTCACTATGGCGGGCATTACACCCATTCACTGTGGTCGCGATCCAGACGGGCACCGGCGCCCTACCACCTCGTTGCTGCTCGTTTAGCACGTCACCCAGGAGTCACGTGTAGGGAAACTAGGGTAAAGCCTACGGACGCGAGCAGCTTCGACTCCCAAGATACAGATCAGATCATTCTGTCTACAGACCTTCCGTCGTGGCAAATGTGTGCCGACATAGCGATGACGACTTCCAATGGATTTTCGTCCCTTGGCGGTACTAGCAGCTTTTGGACTACACTGTACTTCCAATCAGCTGCAATGTAGTCACTATGTGGAGGCAGTCTAAAAAAGAAGGCTCCATGATAAAATTCATAACGTTGATATTGGAAATATACACAAATTAGTATTTTCTAATTACCGGCTTAAAAAAAGATCATGGTTTTTACATGGGGCCAGATATGGGCAAAATGTAATCTGATCAATGATTAACGATTACAAAATGTAGTCGTAATTTTAATTTTCTTGCTCTTTAATCATGATTAAATCCATTTAAAACATTAAGAAATGATAAATGTGTATACAATCTGGGATTTTGTAGTGTTTAAAACATAAATGAGCAAAATGCATTCATGTTAATGGAAAAACGTAAAATGTAATCGTTAATCATTTTTATTACTCTGATTACATTTTGTCCATCTATGCATGGGGCTCGATATTCGCCTACCATAGATGGCCAAAATGCAATCAGATTAATGAGAAACGATTAGATTTCCCATTTTTTCATCATTAATATGATTATATTTTGCCTATCTTTGTTTCAAGCTCTAAGGAATCCCCAATTGCATACAAATCTATGACTCCTTATCGTTTAGAAGGGTTTTAATCATGGTTATAGAAAAACAAATTAAATAAAAATTACTAATAAATTTTGTAATCATTACATTAAGCCCGTTTCTGCTGCCTATACAATACAGTACCTTCTCTACTCTTCTTCTACAATACAGTTCTTTTCCATGGTTCAAGAAGCAATCTTTATAATACATCAAAATCCATTCATATACAAATTTAAACGCCGATCTTCCTTTATTTCAGCTCTTTCATACAGAAAATTATTTTTTTATTAAATGGCCAACACTCTATTATTGCCATGAACACGTAACCTATTTTTAAAGTCCTCCTTACATACAATCACTACAATACACAGATCGTATTTCCCGTTAGTTTTTCAGTAACAGGAAAAACCTGTGTAACTTCTCGGAAGATTCACAATTAACCTCGTAATCGATAATTACTTGTAATTGCATGGATACTAGTCAGTTTTATTGCGAAATGAAGTAATATCTTATTAGATTCACGTTCTTAACATTTTACGACAGGAAATAACAATGAACTGGGTTTTTGAGAAGATTTAAGATATTAAAGAAATGTTCCAGAGTTTGAATATTAACGGGTATCCAGCATGAATAACATTGAAAAAGAAAATAAAACACAAGATATAAAAATATACCACTGCATGCTTAATCAATACATGTTGAAAAAAACTTTTGAGAACCTCTATGTACACCGCTTTACGGAAAAATTTCGCTTGCGCGTTTTAGGTTAGTAAAAATGTATCGAAATTCTTAATAAATATACACATATCAGTCCGCATTTGTACCTGCTAACCTCAGAAGCGGTTAAACCGATTAATTTATTATAAAGTGCTAACTTTATTTCAACCGGATCATAAATAAAACACGTTGATTATTTATTGGAAAAAAAAATTGAATAAAATTAAAGTAATTTGGCTGAAGTACTCATTATATAAAAGCTCCCGCCACCGTTGTGACGTACCGCTGCCGTTGGTGCGCGTGGGGCCCACTGAGAAAGAGTCCTCTCCAGCAGCGGCACCTCCGTCGCTACTGGGCTAATTCAAACCCTCGAAGGGAGCGTCAGGTAACGAGCCTGAGGGGGCCGATGCCTGGCACGAGAGCTCCAGTGGTGGCGGGCGTGCTCTCACGGTTCAATCCATAAAGAGACTGTATCTATATGATACCTGATGGCAAGTATAGTGAAGTAAAAGATCGGCAGCAACCGCCAAAAGACAAGTCCATTGACAGTCGCCGTCGAAATGTCGGCCCCCATATACGACGACTATAGATCTCCAGCTATATGAGTTCCTGGACGACAATGAGTTACTACACAAGCTGATTGCGAAACGTAACAGGCCGAAGAAAGTCACAATGACGGTCTTTAAGCTTGTCTATGGGTTCACAACCCAGAGCTGCTGTGAGGGCAGCGACCCTGCTGTATAAGACAAAAGCCACCGGGATGTTCCACCGAATTGTGACCAAGGGTACGTCTGTGCCAGCTTCCTCAGCAACCGGCGACGTCGAGACTTGTCCAGGCATCTCTCTTATACTTTTGAAAGGGGTGGTGTAAAAGGCCACCCCTCATTCATCTCATTTGTCTTGGAGCGGTGTATGGCAACGCATCACGCTCCACCGACGCCTGGATAGGACGGATGACGTACTTCCACAAATATGCAGCCTACGAGCAGTCGGCCTACCATTTCTAAACAGTACCGAATAATATTTCAGTCTTCGACAATTTACCGGTTAAACAATTTTTCAGAGTACTCGCCGTGATACAGATGGTAGAAAACGCTCAGTGAGGCAATATCTCTGCGCTACTGGAGCGGTTCAAGGTCCTTGGATAGTACATAAATATTAAAATATCAACATTATGAGCTAGCACAAAATATGTGACAGTACTGCTTACCCCTTTTGATTGTCACTGCACGCCACTGTTTGTCTCCCTTTAAAAAAGGTTAGGTCGATGACAATATATTGTCTTGCACGTTTCCCACCAAAGTTGAATATTAACGTGAATAATAAACGTAAAGCGTCAGGGATCCAAAAATACCCGACCTCCCCGCAAGAATATTTCGGAGTTATTTGACACGGCGAATATAAAATTTGAGTCGAAGCCGCAGTACAGCTTGTTTGTCGTCGGCCATCCGCAGGCGATAGCATAAGGGCAGATTCACACTCCAATTTAAGCGAAATCCACGAAAATACGGATCTAGAAAACTCGGTCCAAATTTAAAATTGTCTCTCCAATTCAATTTTCAAATTTAATATAAATAGTGAAAATAATTATTTATCAATTGAGGTACTAAAATACTATTAAAATAAAACACAATATAATTAATTCATAAAATGAACAAGGTATAGACTATGAAATGAAGAAGATACCGACCCGAAATGTGATAGGAGGCCGAGCGCAAAGCGACACCCGAATTCGAGCTGTTTTCTCTAGGTCGGTATTTGCACGGCTTCGAATCGGACGTGTGTAACCGCCCTAACGTGACAAAAGGAATGCGAATCTCTCTGAAAATGATTTCCAAGAGAAAATCGTACACAGCTCCAGACTGTAATGGGCTGTATTTTCATTAAAACGATTTCCCCTCGCGATGTTTTCTGTCCACGATATGTATGACGGAAGAGTCATTATGTATACCAGATATAGCTCGCTTCTTATATCTACTCACCTCAAATCTCAACGTAAATTTCCTCCTTAAGGTCTCGTAGACTTGGTATCCTGAACAGAGTGCGTAGAATTTCACGCTCGATCAACTCCAGATCAGGCCCTGCAGGAAATAGTGTTCGCATCCCTAAGACGGTTCTGCTCAGTACTTACTTGACTCCCTGGATAGGTTGCAGTGGAGGGCTCCCGCGTTAAGAATGATCCAGACTTTACTAAGCATCTTGAACCGCTCGAGTTGTGCAGAGATCTTGCTTCACTAAGCGTTTTCTACCGTTTGTATCGTGGCAAGTGTTCTGAATTGTTATTCAGACTTGTTCTACCCTCTCCCTGCCATAGTAGAACCACACGCGCAAGTTTACAGAGTCACAGCTTAACGCCTAAAGCTTAGCGCTAACTTACATCTCAGCTAGGACTAAGAAGTTATTTAACTCTTACTTTTCTTGAGGCATTGGGCTATAGAATGGTCTTCCGACGAGCGTTTTACCACCATCCTATGATATGGGGACTTTTATGGTAAGCGTGAAGAGAAATTTGAGCAGGTCGGCATGATCACTGTGACTACCAGTGGGTTTTTCTTCGTTGTTAATGTTCATTGTGGTTTGTTAGACGGCGCACTGGCGTGGCTTTGAACTTTGAAATATGTAAAAAAAGCGAAAAGGCTGTCTGGCTCCTTGCTTAGCTTGTCTTTTCACGAAAATAAATGATTATTTCAAACTTAGCTACATTATAAGCTACCACGTAAAAGATAAAAATTATCGTATATTGTTATGATTAATTTTATCGAGAATTGTAGAGCATTCATTCCGTTTAGAGTAAGGCGCAATATCCGCGCTATATAGCCGCTATTATTGGCACCAATCTCTGCAACCATAAAGAATATAGCTCAATTGTAACTTAAGTATATATTTATGGATACTCGTCGCTCGATACGAAAGTATTTCGAGTTTTGTCGAGTGAAACACGTGTGTTAAGGATCGTAAATTTTAACCAAACGGACTGACTTGCGACAGATACAAAACCTAATTATCCATCTTGCGCTTTATTTAATGATAATTATTTATTAATGCCCTATGGCCCCCTTTCGGGCAGAGGGCGACGGCAACGCATTTTCACTTTAACTTATCTCGCACAGGACGCTTCTAGCTTGACGCTTTAACAGTTAAATGAACTGAAATGAAATGAAATGGAATATATTTATTTTCACCACAAACTAACAAAATACTAGAAATTCAAAAGCAGTAACATTTCTGTTACAAGACAACAACATACAGAAACAAAAGAAAAAACAAAAACATATTAACATAGCGAAAATGGGACCTCCATCAGCTTAAAGCCACAGAGGAAGTCTGCAGCGCTGATTTTCTTGGAGGGCCCCGGTCGTGTTACATCTTATTAAGCAATAAAAAACATAAGAAACAAGAAATAGGATAACATACAGCTTAAATAATTTTAAATATAAAGTATAATAATAAGTTTAGATAATAACAATACACCCACTCTAAAATAAGTAATCCTAAAATAAACTATTACATACAATAAACAAATTGACTACAAAATGTATTAGTGACACCATAGCACAAATGTATGAATACCTAAAACAAGAGCAAACGTATAAGTGAAAATAAATGAAATAGACTACTTGTAACTAATAAATTATAAAATAAAAGATTATAAATAACAATAATAATGATATATATAGTCACGCTACATCCTTTTCAGGGTGAGCAGATATAGATTAGTGCTTGTATCCACTTTACGCGAATATTTCGTACCCAACGTGACCAGTGGCGCAGCTGATCGCCGTTCTCACAGCACTAGTACACATGCCATGTCTATTATATGCCATGCTCTTTCTCTCACGATGTTTTCCGTTACCGGTGCATCCCATCACAAAGCGTTAGGTCATCACGACAGGAAATTCTATATAGTTCAATTTCAGGTCGAACACAGTAAAACACTCATAAAATAGTTAATATTTTATCTTTTTCAGTTTGAAAATACTCGAATTAGAAATTAACGAATCTATACTAATATTATAAATCTAAAGAGTTTGTTTGTTTGAACGCGCTAATCTCAGGAACAACTGGTTCGAATTGAAAAATTCTTTTTGTCTTGAATAGGCCATTTATCGAGGAAGGCTTTAAGCTATATAACATCACGATGCAACTATTAGAAGCGAAGAAATATTGGAAAATGTAAAAAAAAACGGGGAAATTATTCATCCTTGAGTGCTTCCATTGCGTGCGCTGCGAAAACGGTTCAATATACCAAAAATATATGTAGGAAAGAATTATTCCTCTTGAAATGATCTAAAAAAATATCCGCGACAGTATATGTCTATCTTTTAAGATTAAGTCACTAGAACCGTTTTTATGGTAATCAAATTTGGTCGAAATTAATGCATTATTTGTTAAGAGTTGTATCAACGTAATAATATTGATCTTTATCCAAATAAATGTCTTGTTGATTAAGAGTATTTAATTGTGAACAAAATTGTCTTTGACATCACTTAATTCAATGAACATCTTAGAAGATATTACAATAACTTATATAGCAAAACAACGTTTGCCGGATCAGCTAGTAATGGATAGAAACTGGATGACGGATGAACAGCGTTAGCTATCATACAAGTAATTTTGTGGCTAGTTCAGAACGTGGTGTTATGGATATGGAACAGTTCCAACGCGTGACTGTTGTAAAGCAAGCGCCGTAAGTCAATCGAGACACACCGGGTTTATTTCTGCAAATAAGCGAAACAACGCGGCGCATCTGCGATCGGCGAGCGATCGCTCCTCTGCGCTCGTTTATCAGGAAAAAGCATAAAAAATGACTAACATGTCATTTCGCGTGTCGCTTCCGCCGAAAATACGCAGATCCTTCTGTTTTACGACGTCGGGCGAAACAAAAAGATGCACAAGTATTCGAAACACCAAACGATATGTTCATGGAGCTGTTAAAAATAACAATTTTCATCATCTACAAGTGTTCACGGAGCTATAGTTGAATATATCAAAATTACTAAAAGGTGGCTGTAGTGGTCTTGTGGAAAGAGAACGGCATCCATTCGCAGCAATGATATAGTCGTAGATTCGAATTCCGTATTGTACTTCTGGTTTTTTTTTAGATTAAGTGAGGATTTAGTCACTACATAGTCATCGGTGAAGGAAACATCATTATGAAACCTGCGTGGCGTCTAATAAAAATGTCATGTGTACTAGCATACATGCGCAAAATGTAATCAGATTAATGAAAATGATTAACGATTACATTTTACGTTTTTTACCATTAATATGACTGCATTTTGCTCATTTATGTTTTAAACACTACAAAATCCCAGATTGTATACACATTTATGATTTATTAACGTTTTAAATGGATTTAATCATGATTACAGAGCAAGAAAATTAAAAGTACGACTACATTTTGTAATCGTTCATCATTAATCAGATTACATTTTGCCCATCTCTTAAAAATGTCATGTGTACTAGTAGGTACTCTGAAAACGGCGATCAGCTGCGCTACTGGTCACGTTGGTTGGCTACCACATATGAGCGCAAAATGGATATATATCTGCTTATATTGAATGTAATGTAGCGTGACCATATTTTAGTGGAATTCTATAAACTCTAAATTAACAATTTGAGATTTAATGATAGTTATTTTGTGTCAATTGTGGATTTTATTGCACATTATCCTGTTATCATCATCAATTAATTTATAAAACGTGTTTTTGGACAAATAAAATAAAATAAATGCATTACCTAATGTATGAAAATCAAACATTTCTCACATTAATGATGTTTAAAAACCATCAAACTGAGAGATTGCCATCAAATATTAAATTACGGAGAGGAGTTCAAAGTGACGTTATAAACGGAGCTACTTTTGCCACTGGCGAAAAATTTTAGCTCCGTGAATATGCCCAAAAAAACGAGGACATGTCAAATGTTTCTCTTTTAATATGACAGCTAAATAATACATTTGACAGCGTTTTTAATGCTACTGTTGATCGAATTAAATCGTCCTCGTTCTTCTTAACTGTCACTCCGATTATTTTTAAGAACATTGTCTCTATTAAAGATCAAAGAAGGTTTGTTACCTTTTTTATTTTGGTAACAAGGATGAAATCACAATAAGCTCTCAGGGCACCGTGAATGTACCCTGGTATGCCGGACTGTTACCAGCTAAAACTTCCGGCGTGTTCCTTCTGCCAGGACCAAGGATACGGCTGGGCAAGCTTCCTTAGCACCCGGCGACATTTGGTCTTCTACAGGCCACGCGTTTTGTGCGGGGTTGGTAAAGACGAATGACTTCTGATTGAGGAAGTCAATTACTTGGAATGTTTTTTTTTTACACTGGCTCGACATAGTGACTACAGAGTACCTGATGGTAAGTACAGTGTAGTCCAAATACGAAAGCGACTATCAAAGGATGAAAATCCATTGATAGTCTCCATCTTCATGTCGGCCCACATATACCACGACTGAAAGTCTCTTGATCTTGATCTTGTATATGAGCTACTTGATATGCACAAGCTGTTCCCGAAACGCGACAAGCCGAAACTGGTCACTATGACGGGCTTTACACCCATGTACCTTGGTTGCGATCCAGACGGGCACCGACGCCCTACCACCTCGTTGCTGCTCGTTTAGCACCACTCAGGAGTCACGTGTAGGGAAACTAGGGTAAAGCCTACGGACGCGAGCAGCTTCGACTCCCAACTAACTTGGAACCGACTAACTGACTTGGAATGTAAATTGTTTATATCAAAATTACTGATTCAGTTGAGACGTGTGCTTAGTCTGTAGAGACTATAGCGTTATGTAAAGGTTACGAAACAATGCAAGCGCATACAAATCAGTTATTAATATTACTATGAGATGCAACGTAAACATAGATAAATCACATGAACATGCCCTCCTTTGCATTTGCGATGAATAATTCTAAAGCTAGGTATACACTCGGCCGTTACTCGAAAATTCGTCATACCGGCTGTTACAGAACTAAGAAATAATTATGAAGAAATAAACAATTCAGTACGCGTAGTTTTGGGATAAACGGGAGAGGATGGAATGAGGTTGTATAGCTCTTCAAAACCCTCGCCATGGTAAAAACGATAAAAAACACTAAGTAAAGCAATGTTTTAGCACAGCTAATACGTCTCAGGGTTTAGAAATATCCAGATCCTTCGCAATGCGGACAGCTCTCCGCTGTTACGTATACAGAGGTCAAGGAGGTACTTTGCGGAATTATCCTAGTAGATATACGAACAGTATTCCATTTACGGCCTTACCCGGGCCTTTTATAAAAGGCACAGCTGTCCGATCATGAAAAGTCGTCTCTGGACTTGTGTACTGTCGTCGCGACCCTTTTCTTTCGAAGTCTTATTTATATTTAAAGAGATTATAAAAATCGTACATCGTTCTGAATCTGGAAAATTCTTTGCAATAATTTCGCGTTAAAATCGGCTTTAAAAGTTAATGTAAACGGAGAATTATCGCTGCAACAAACGCGAATTGTTACAGATGGTGTAAACACATGCAAATGCGTTTATAAATTTTCGAAATATTTATCTTACATCCGAGCGAATCTTCACACGCTTGGAGCACTCATATAATTTAGTGCGGATGATTACCGTTTCGTTGGCAAAACATTCAAAGTACTTAGTCTGCTAAAATTTCCACCATAAGTTGGAATCAAAACTTATCAAAACACATTATAATTTATTTTAAAATAATTACATCAACTTCAAAAATAACGAATAATTCTAAATCTATCAATCAGCTTTGTACAGCACTGACTTTGAAAATGCCAAAATCTGTACACTTTTGAATTCGGTTGAATTACTTTATTTTATTTTATTTGCAACTACAAATGTCTACCAGCTACTGCAGCAAGCAACAAAAGCAACAGCATATAATACCTGCGGGAGCGAGGCTTGAGGACCAAACCAACGGCAGTTAGGAGCTCAGAATGAGGAACCTCCTAACAATGCGTGCCGTATCGAGTAGAACTGCCTTCTGTATCAAGGGCCGCTTGAACAAACAAACAAACAAAAGAGAGCTTTCTTAGATGGTAATCGAGGCTCTTTGCGATCAGTCCATTAGTCGATACGACTATCGGGTGAATAATAGTTGAATCCGCATCCCACATGCTGGTAATATCGTGTGCGAGATCGAAATTTTTTGAAGATTTCAAATTTTCTGTTTTCTCGAGATTCTAATCATGTGGCATGGTGATATCAACTAGTATTGCCCGGCGCGCCGACCGATCTACTGCCCCAATGTCGGTTCTATTAGAAAAATAGTCCTGTCAGTGACAATGGATCGATCCCAGTACAGTATTGAACGACCGTTTTTGATAACAGGCATATGTGCATACTTGTAAAATGGTGCCTCATTACTATTATCAATTACATTTTTTTAAGAGTTTTTTGTGGATTTTTTATTTCCTTTTATAATACTCTGCCTATTTTCATACTTATTTATAATACACAAATTACAATAATCAGAAAATACATAAAAAGGAAAGGTTCAGAATACAACACAACACAAAATGAGAAAGCAATAGAAGATCAAGAACAACAATAGTAAAACAAGGTCTCATTCACTCAAGTATTTCGCAGAAACTCAGGTATACCAAAAGCAATTTCTCCCATCCATCTGCAAACGAATCATATTCCAGGCTTGCCTTCAGGAGAAGCTTTCTATCTAGTCGATCTGTCAAAAAATCAAGGAATTAGTAATGATACTCATAGTTAATAATTGTCAACAATCAAGTCCACATTGCATATGTTCCGTACACGTTACATAGCCCACGGGTCGCAATAAATTTCCTAGGTTCATCGCACTTGCTATACAGGTTGATGTCCTTTTTGAGTATCGTGCAAATCAATTTATTTTTGAAGGATCATCTGACCAGTGTATCATAAATCCGGTATCCGCCCACTGCTGGACACAGGCCTCTCCCAAGGTTTTTGTTTTACACTGGCTTTACATAGTGACTACAGAGTACCTGATGGTAAGTACAATGTAGTCCAAAAACGAAAGCGACTATCAAAGGATAAATATCCATTGATAGTCTACATCGTCATGTCGGCCCACATATACCACGACTGAAGGTCTCCAGGTATATGAGCTACTGGATATACACAAGCTGATCCCGAAACGCGACAAGCCAAAACTGGTCACTTTGAGGGCCTTTACACCCATGTACTGTGGTCGCGATCCAGACGGGCACCGACGCCCTACCACCATTAAAGCATAAGGTTCGCCACTGAGCCTGACCTTCGGCTTCTCTCATCCAAAAATTGCCTGCTACTTTGCGCAAATCGTCGTTCCACTTAGTCACTATACTACGCTTACCGAGGCGTAGTTTCCACTCAATAACACATCTACCCAGAGGTACCTACTCAGTGGTAGTCAGTTTTTGGGCAAATAGGACCAGCCTACTGCCACCTCAACCTGATAATCCTCTGAATCCATGTCAATGACTTTAGTTCTCCGATGAATCCCCTCATTTATAATTCGATCCTTTAAAGAAACAGCAAGCATAGCACGTTCCATAGATCGCTAAGCGACTTTATATTTGTGGATTAGTCGTACCGTGAGTGAATGCTCTTTCTCTTATGCTATTGAATCTTTCAAGAGAAGTGTGAGGAGTATTCTAAGCGACTGGCATGATCACGGTGTCTATAGTTAAACAGCACCCACTCCTGTTTCGACACACTAAAACCTTTCTAATTCTTATCTCTGTCGTCTCATTTGACTGTGGAATAATCTTTTAGTAAGAGTTCTGATCAAAAACAGATTATACAAATGTTCAATCAATTTTTATTACGGAGGGAAAGGTCCACTTTTAAACACATATTATTTAGGTGGCACATTGGGTGATGTATTTATCTTTAATTTGTGCACTAAGCAATTCGTTCTTAAACAAAATATGTATTGATTACAATTTATAATGATTTAAAAGGAGTTTTCGTTCACTATATATCAGCACCTACAAATAGTGTATAATAACATATGGCTTCGCAGTCTTTAAAATGTGATTTATTCTCCTTTGTAATATAGGAGTAATAAATAAAAAAGTCACTTTCTTATTGCAAACATAAAATGTATCGTACTGCGACATTTGTAGAAAAAAAGTGTTGACATTGTAGAACAGCCTGTATAGTAACGAGCGCAGATTAGTTCAAATTATCTAATAAGTAGATTCAACGAGCGACGCCCGCGCACGACGCGCTAAATTGTGTTGCGCAGTACCACTCTACTACGCTCAACGTGTTTACTATCACTGCTGGACGTATTTACGCATTCAGGATAGTGGGGGCACGGACCTGCGTGTTTCAATGACCCCCGAAATGGTTCAGGTAGACCCCCAGTGCTCCATGGAAGATTCGACGGGACTACAGTGGCGGGATAAAAATTTGAGGCTAACAAGTTGGGAGGATCCACGAAATTTTATCTAGATTCGATATAGAGAGTAAAAATTAGAGGATCAATTGCGCTACTGGTTACGTTGGGCACGGCATATAACTGATACAGCCAGTAATGTATTTCTGCTTTCGCCGAAAAGGGCAGAGCATGCCTATATATTAGGATAGTGTTATCGATAGCATGCACAAAAATTTGCTTGAAGGGGTACATGAAAACCCGTAAAGTTTTATAAGTAGTCTACGAGAAAAAAGTTCGAGAACCTCAGGTCTAGACAGTTTGATAGACGGAAAACAAAATAGTTATCCTATAAAGAAGCCGTATTTTCTTTTAAGGTACAGATATTTTAAAATAAGAAATGCGGTCTCAAAGCTAGGCAAAATGAATATTCCTGCATGGAATATTGATCGCATCTTTGGGAAGGTTCTGCGCAGTACTTACTTGACGTCCTGGATAGGTAACAGCGGAGGGCTGTCCGCGTTTTGAATGATCCTGACGTGACTAAGCATCTGGAACTGCTCCAGTTGCGCAGAGACATCGCCTCACTGAGCGTTTTCTACCGTTTGTATCATTGCAAATGTTCTGAAAAGTTATTTAATATTGCTACACCCTTTCTTAACAGAATAACGCGCAAGGGCGTACGGAGTTACCGCTTTGCGGTAACTCATATCCCGGCTAAGACTGAGGAGTTTCGCCGGCTGCAGAGGAAGATGGCTCAGCCTTGCCCTTGGCACTCGGCAGGCGGGAGAAGGAACACCCCGGGGGCTTTAGTCGGTGCAAGTCCGACACACCGGGGGGGCGGCCCTGACTGCCCCCTGAAGGTCCGTTAGGGATTTCCCCCGGGTTACCAAAAGAAAAAAGAACTGAGGAGTTCTCTAACTCTTACTTTTGCCGTGTCGTTGGGCTGTGGAATGGTCTTCAGGCAAGCGTGTTACCGCAGACCTATGATATGGGTTCCTACAAGCATGGCATATAGATATTTGTGTGCAAGCCGGCATGATCGCTGTGACTACCGCCATTTTATGGACTACCACCCTTACTATCATGCGTGGTGTAGTCACTGTGCCGAGTCAGGATTAAAAGAAAAAGAGAACTAATTTAGTTCATATATCAAAATATTATCAGATTTGTAATCTGCCAGTAATGCGAAGACAGAAACCGTTACAGTCCCTGCATCGCTTCAAAGGTCAGCAATAGAGATGGCGATTGTTTCAAATACAACCGCAATATTTCAAATATTATATCCCCACGGGGTATAGATCCCTATTAGGGTGAGCATATACGGTTTATCCACTTTGCGCTTATCTGTCATGCCAAACTGACCAGTAGCACAGATGATCACCGATCTCACAGCACTAGTACACTTGACATTTCTATTAGATGCCATGCGGGGGGTCCTCACGATGATTTTGTTCACAGATGAGCATGTGGTGACTAAATCCGTACGTAATCTGGAAAACCCCGGGATATGTACTGGGATTGGAACCTAGAACAATTCGTGTTGCCGTGCGTGGAAACCGGTCTATTGTCTACTAAGCCACTACAACCAACTATTTTTTTTTTGGTGTCTCAGGGGAAAATCCTGTATAGGACCATCAGGGCCGCTGAGAGGGCAGTAACCCCGGTGTGTCAGACTCCCACTGACTAAAACCCCCGGGGTGTCCCTCTAATCGCTCCACCCGAGCCTGGGATACCAAATTCATCCAGACGCCCGGAGAACGAAATGCCTTGTCGAGGCTGTCTCTCTGGGAGGGGCAGGGCTAAAGAGCCCACCCTTCCAATACCTATCTCAAAGGCGGCGCGCCGGACACTGCACACCGCCACCCTCTCAACCGGACAGCGGGCTCCCTCAAGTCTACTGCCCGGCTATTGTCACCGGGGAATGTCGCGCTCACTCTGAACGAAAGCATCCCTTTTTTTTTTTGGTTACGGGTGGAAAAACTCTTTATGAGCTTCTTCTGACAAGCTACATCAACTTGCGACATGCAGCCCTGGGACGTGTCAGAAGGGTGTGAGGGACTCCAGCTTAAGGCTGTTTACCGCTCTAAAAAACCACCCGGCCTTTCCTCCATTGTCATATGTTGTGATGGCGGGAACTGCGAACGCATCCCTCCGGCACCATAACCAACTATATATTAATATATTGACAATTAATAAAGATAAAATGTTCGAATAAATTAGAAAGTGTTAATTCCCAATCGATTTTTTCGAATGTTCCCCTCACTAGCACAGTGTGTCATATACCGCAACTTTGTTGACAATGAATGCAATTATTTGCTCCACAGTACAGTTAGGATCCCATTGTGATTTGCGGACAAATGATTGCGGGTTATTTTTTGTGTAGCGCATTTTCCCCACAAAGGCCGCTTCGGACCGTTGTGACGGATATTGAGTTTGATTTCCGAGAAATTTCGTGTGTTCGGGTAATGTATTTTTTTTTTATAAGAATATAAATCAAGTGTTGATTCCCTATTTTACTAAATACAAATTAAGCAACAATTATATTGATGATTGCAATCATGTGTGTAACGGTGAAAGTTCTCTTGAATCGGATTGTATTCTCTCAATGATAAAAAATTAACTTCTACATGCGACTTCGTTACGAGAAAATGTCACATTGAATTTAATATTCAATACTTAGGTCTGTACAACTCTAAAAATAGATGAAAAAACATCAAATAAACAGTTTCGAAAATCAATTCCAAGTTTATAAACATACGAACAATATCTTTTTATTTATATCAAAATTAAATAAGAAAGAAAAGCATTTGTTTGGCACACACAACACACAAGGATAGGTTAATCAAGATAGAAAACAGGAAACGCTAATACCCTGTGCTGTGACGCGCAAAAGGGAAGTCAGCTGAGCCACCCAGCGCTGATTTTCAGCCGACTTCCATTTGTTGTGTCATCGCACAGAAAACAGCGAGAAAGTGAATAATAGAGTACAGATACACAGCTCTAGAAACTAATTCAAAGTGTCATAGAGACAAATGAACACACATATACTCCTACACATATCGAGGGGTGAAAGGCTACTTGATTTAAGCGACATTTTTGGTGATATAGTAATATATATTTTAAAAATCAGCGTTTTTACCGATTCCAAATATATATTACTATATCACCAAAAACTGTCGCTTAAACCAAATAACCTTTCAATCCTCAATATGTAAATATATTACTCACATATATAAATAACATATATGTAAAAAAGACTTGCCCTGACACTAGACTACTAAAGCTAAAAACTTTGAATATTTTCATAGAGTTTCTTTCATGAAGTATCTATTAAGAAAGGATTATTTGATATTCCACCCCTAACGGGATTACATATGGGTTGAAAGTTTGTAAAAAATCCATAAATTCTCTGCTCACCCCAAAAGGGACATAACGTGACGATATACTATTATTATTATTAGATACAATTCAGTAATTTTGTTTGGAATGTGTAAAATACGTTGATAGAGTCTTGTGAACTTCTATGAAAATAAAATAAGCCCCAGCGATAATGTTACCGAGTATTGTGAATCACGCCCGATAACTCGAAGCAAGGGTCAACCCGTGCCCGACTGCATTTCAGCTTATGTTTAATTTTCCTTGAACAATAATGAAATGCAATGAAACGAAATACATTTATTTCGCCACAATGTAACTAAAACTAAAAATTTAAATAAAAGTAAAACAAACAATTTACAGAAAAAAGAAAATACAAAAATATATAAACATGGCAAAATGGACTCCGTCAGCTTAATGCCACAGGGGAAGTCTGCAGCGCTGGTTTTCGTGAAGGGCCCCGGTCGTGTTACATCAATACTTACACTGGCTCGATAAAATGCCTACAATTCATCTGATGGTAAGTACAACGTAATCCAAAAACGAAAGCGACTATCAAAAGATGAAAATCCTTGGACAGACTCCGTCGTCATGTCGGCCCACATATACCACTGCTGAAGGCCTGTAGAACCAGCCCCATTCCACCACAAAACCACAAGACATCGTGTAGGATACCATCCGTATGTGGTGGATGTTCCTTATATCCGCACGAGAAGATTCGCTTCTACATTCATCATGCGAACAGCTAGGGAGTGGAATATGCTTCCAGCGGCCATATTTCCGCGATCTTATGACCTGGGAGTCTTTAAGAGAAGAGTGAATAGGCATTTGTTAGGCGGACGCGGTTCATCATCGGACTCATTTTCACCTTCCACCAGGTGTGATTGAGGTCAAGCGTTCGCCTTTAAGTTATATAAAGAAAAAGATGTGTGAGCTACTGGGCATGCACGAGCTGATCCAAAAAGCGACTAGGCAACTAAGTTACTATGACGGTCTTTACACTCGTGTACTGTGGTCACGGGCCGGTTCAGGCAATCGCCGTAGACCAGAATATTTGCGGCATCACGAACGATCATAGGTTCGAATCTCAGTAAGTACCTTTAGGTTTTTCTAGATCAAGTATGAATTTAGATATCACATACTATCCGGTGAAGGAAATATCGTGAAGAAGCCCACATGGCATCTAATATAAATATTGTAGTGATTGTATGATTGGTTTGTAAAATAGGTTAGTTATAATTGGCACTATTCTCGGAATTGGCCATTTAATAAAAAGTAAGTTTATTTTTGAAAGGGTTAGAATACCTAATTTTAAAACTTGAAGTTTAATTGGATGATTTCAATTTTTATTGAGGGAGATTGAATGGAAAAATAGAATAGGAAGGTTCAGATTGTACAAATTACATTAATAAGATAAGAAAGATACATGTAAACTTTATTTGAAATATATATGGGAACACAGATTTAAAGAGTGTTATTATTCTAAAGCGAGTGAGCGACCAAACCCATAGTAAACACAGAAAATATAGCACGCCAGCAAGAGCGGACTACAATATCATCTGTAAGTGCCCTGAGAACGGCGATCAATTATCGCTACTGGTCACGTTGGGCACGGCAATAAGCGCAAAGTGGATACAGCCACTAATGCATCTCTGCTCACCCCGAATGGGATAATCCCTTTTTACTTTTAAGCTATGAATGTAGGTCTTTTCTGAATTGTATCGCAGTGACATATTAATTAAAGTTACTTTAATAGCAATTATATGTCATGGTGGGCCGCGATATCCCTCGGCGGGTACAGAGAGAGAAATGTGAAAGATTAATATCACCCGCTTTGGGTAGGAATTCCATTGCGACGCGTGTTATGCCGGTGCCACACTCGACGATATGCTATATCGGAATATTTTTGTCGTTTAAACCGCAGGAGTCAGCTAGTGTACGTACAGTTTTCACGTAGAGACATTCATTCGTGGTATATGAGAGGAACCATCGCAACGGTAACTGTCAATGGATTCTCATCTGTTAACAGTAGCTACTGTTCTTGGACATTGTACTTTCCATGAAATGCTCTTTAGTTAATTTATTGAGCCGCTGTAAAATAAATGCGCATCATATTTAACGGCAGATTACTATTATCATTAGTTTCTATATCCATCTCTGGCTGCCGAGCGATCGTAGGTAGGCGGGCGAGGAGAATTAAAGCCACGTATTTGATGGTTTTACAATATCCAATAATTATTTCATCGAATTATTAACGGTAATACAATCAGTACTTTCGATATTATAACAAGGTAACGACGCTCCACCAGGCACGTCTTGCTTACGCGAGATGCAAATGGATTCTGATCTGTTTGCCTCTGCGCACAAAAGAGCCTGAAGTTGCGTCAGAGTGGGGAAACGTCAAAGTCCACTATTCCAAATGTCACTGTCAAATGTCATTATTACTTTTGACGTTTCTTGACACTCTCAAAACACAGTGGCGCCGTCATATTTAAGAATAGCAGATAAAATTATCAACCAGTTTGTTTATATCGTTTATTTGAAGTTACCAGTGTAAATATTAATTCATGACTAATATTTATTTGGAGTAAAAGAGTAGGTATTTATTACATCCTGAGGAAACCCCCATCTTTATTTTATTTTATTAATTTATAGGCGAACGCTTGACCTCAATGACACCTGGCGGAAGGTGAAGATGAGTCCGATGATGAACCGCGTCCGCCCAACAAATGCCTATTTACTCTTCTCTTAAAGACTCCCAGGTCATAAGATCACGGAAATATGGTCGCTGGAGGCATATTCCACTTCTTAGCCGTTCGCATGATGAATGTAGAAGCGAATCTCTTCGTGCGGATATAAGGAACATCCACCACATACGGATGGTATCCGACACGATGTCTAGTGGTTCTAATAAGAAAGTCATGGGCGATCGGCTGAGCTACTGGTCACTTTGTGTACGACATATAAATGCTAAGTCTATACAGTCATTTATGTATCTCTGCTCACTCGGAAAGGGACATAGCGTGACGACGTACCACTATTTTATTATTATAAATAAAGTATATCTTTCAGTGGAGTGTAGGTATATTGCGATCCAGCAAACACGAAGCGTGTGACAGTTGAGAGTTTGCCAAAAACGTTAGCGGAGAGCAGGACTACGCAGGGCTTGGCGAACTGGATTCCAACCGAATATAATCGCTCGGACTGTGCACTGGACTGCGAACTTCACATCTAATTCTGTACGCCTATTCCATCATGCATGCCTGCAAAGTTGTTTTGAAAAATAAAGCAACCACGGCCAGCATTTAAAAATACTTTTATTTTGATATTTTTAATTACATATTTTTGCGTATTCTCCGACTTTAGGTTTTTGAGTCACTTTGGCTCTGGGGTCCTGATATATCCCTGTGACTGTAGTGTTAATGATGAAATTTTGGTCAATTTCGGCCGTGGCAACGTTTTTAAATCACATCAAGTAGGTGTGGAATGCGTCCCATGAGCCTTGACCTAATAGCCATGAGTCCAAATGAATCCCATTTGGTGAATGTGAGGTGGCTGATGAATATAATCGGAAATAGACAATTGCGCAGGATATATCTGGTGCGTAAATGTTAGCGTTTGCACAAAATCACCCTCTCGTCCAAACACCTTTTAACATAATCGGGCGGGGAACTGACATAACAAGAGAGATGCAGGATATATTCACAATATAATCTTTGACCTTGCATATCTTAAGACATGGTAACGATATCTTATGAGACTTCGGAGTTAACTTTTGAAACATCTAAACCAAAAGCTTGTACTTTTGAGCCAATGTTTTATGTAGAGATGGAATCACATTTTTCTATGTGATATTCAGTAGTTATGCTGAGTGGTGATACTCGTCAGCCGCACTCCCACCCCCTCCTAGATCTGGGCTTGTAAAATACTCAGGTCATTAACATCACGTTGCTCCAAAAAATCAAACTTCTAAATCCACGTTATTAATAGATGTGGTTATTTTATGTCGCAAAAATTACGTTTCTGCTAAGGAATTAAATCGACAGGAGCTTTCCTTTTGAACTGGAATTAGGACATTTATTAAGAAGTAAACTCTTATAGTACAAATATGGTATAAATCCTAAAACCATTCAGTCGTGATGATACACAAAAAAGGGATTTTAATTTTATACCCATAAGTCTCTACAGAATCCTGTCTTCAAGTAACCGAACCCTAATAGACCGGTATTTTTTTCTATAATTATACCACACAAACCTTAAATTTAATAGTCTTAAACCAATTTATTGTTCTAATTTCGATGACAAATAACAAGAATTTATCAATTTCGCATAAGTACCGAAATATATTGTTGCTTCGGTAGAATGCACGCGACTGCAGGCAGGGCGCGCCGGCAAGGCAAGGCCCTGACCGGGTCGCCACCCCCACGGCCGAGGTCAGACCACTTAGTACCATTTACCTCGTAAACTTTAATAACGCGCCTTGTTTTTTTACTCAGCTTGTTGTGTCTGATGCGTATCCTGTGTGGGCTCTATGCATCAATTTGCGCTCTGCTGTGAGCTGGGCTGAATACTCACGCTTTCACACCTCGAGATCACACTTACCGGGTCGATTAAGCCCATATCAATAATAGCTACTAGCAAATCAATTATCTTCTGCTTAGGCAGTTCTTCTTTTAGACTCCTTAAATAAAAAATCCACTAAAAAATTCCAATTTTCAGATTCAACTAAAACTAGAACAATAACATTCACTAATAAACTCCTCAAAATAACGAATCTTTAATTCTAATGCAGTATTCCACTCGAGACTTGTGGCTTCCACACATCTTGTGTGGTCCTTATGCACCAATTTATTCTTTGATGTATGTAAGATCTGCTGATTGCTCACTCTTTTATACCTCAAGATGACAGTTGCCGGGTTTGTTAAGCCTAGAATTAGAACAGTCACTAGCTGATTGATTGTGCTTCGCTTGGGCAGTACTTCACAAAGCTATAGCTGCTTAAGTAAGAGAATCCACTGAAGAATGTTGGAAACTATTCTATAGTTAACTGTAAATCAAACCTATATGCACATAAGGTTAAAATAAGAAAAATGAAGATGTTACACTGTAAATAGAATATGACGTTATCAAAAATATAACATCTCATCCAAACGGACCTCTTTAATTATTCTGTATATTTGTCCAAATCATAACAGAGAATTCCATCAAATACTTATTGTGTTTCCGCATATCCTATTCGACTATTCCGGTCAGAGTTACAGAGCTATATCAGAAATAGAGAAGTTCATCCGTTCGCTATTCCACACTGGACAGTCTGCGAGAATATGTTGGGTGGAATCACGATTCGATACACAATGACACAACAACACCGGGGTTTTTCTTCAATTCCAAACCGCCACAGGTACTCTGGTGACGATATATCAGATGATTTGGACTTTAGCCTGTCGATAGAGTTCAGAGCAAAAATAGCTGCTAAAAAATTAGGTATACTTTTTAAGGTCTAGACGATTCTTCTCACCTTCGCTACTTCTTAACCTTTATCAAGCGCAGGTGCGGTCGGGTGTCGAGTACTGTTGTCACCTTTGGGACGGATCCGCTAAATATCAGTTGGCGGCTTTGGACTCGATTGATCGTAGAGCTCGTAGACTTATTGGTGACGACTCTTTGACAAAAATTAAAATGCAGAGCGTCGAGTATCGACGTAGAGTTGCCTACCTCTCAGTCTTTTACCGGTTGCACGGTGGAGAGTGTTCTCAGGAACTACATTCTTTTACTCCACCAGCCCCATTCCACCACAAAACCACTAGACATCGTGTCGGATACCATTCGTATGTGATGAATGTTCCTTATATCCGCACGAAAAGATTCGCTTCTACATTCATCATGCGAACGGCTAAGGAATGGAATATGCTTCCAGCGGCTATATTTCCGCGATCTTATGACCTGGGAGTCTTTAAGAGAAGAGTGAATAGGCATTTGCTAGGCGAACGCATTTCATCATCAACTCATCATCACTTTCCACCAGGTGTGATTGAGGTCAAGCGTTCGTCTATAAATAATAATAATATCATTATTATCAAATAACAGGCAAGCGGCTGTTAGCTGATGTACCTGTGTCTCAGCTGGTGTTTTCAACTATCACATATTGTTTAACACTGTGTTGATTTATGTACTAAACGATGATTTAGAGGAGAGCCATGTATCCAGTCTAATTTTCAAATTATTAGTTAATGATGTATAAACAATACCCTGGGGCAATTTATGCAAAACACGTAATACTCTGATATTAAGTGAGTGGTAAACAATATTCGTTTTCGAGCTCCAACGGACCGCAAACCGTTCACACAGCTAACGCATACATAAATAAAAATAAATTAGTCACTAGGTATTTATTAATATTTGGAAAAAACGATAAACTATAATCAACCGAGAGAGAAGGAGAGGTGAGATAAAGACGAGGTTGAGATTGAAGATGGAGAAAGAAGGGAATACTGAGAGCTCGGGAGAAGGGAGCAGTTCGCGCAGGACTCCCAGCGCGACGAGCTCCCCTCCTGACACAGGCTGGGCGCGTGACGTTGAGGGCGTCCCCGTCCAGTACAGAGAGGAGGCGAGGGGTATAAATCCCCCTCCACGAGAGGAGGCCTGCCCAAAGGCCAACGCCCGCCGAGCCGTCGGAAGTATTCGGATTCCCAGGCTCGGCGAAGGCGAAGAGAGGGCAGTGCTGGCACCCCGGTGGTTTTAGTCGGGGCAGGTCCGACACACCAGGGGAAGTGGCCCTCACCACTTCCCCTGACGGTCCGTAGGGATTTCCACCGGGATAACAAAAAAAAAGGGAATACTGAGAGGGACAGTAAAATACATTTGTGGCGGTACGAAGTTCCCCGGGTCAACTAGCATAATGGATAAAAAAGGATGGAATTTGTAACGAGTTCCCAGCAAAAGAATCCAATTGTTATTTAACTCAGTAATACCCTAGTTAATGTGTATTTTCCATAATTGTTTGTACACTTTAAGGCGTGACGAACGCGTTCTATGCATAAATGCAATTATACACAAGAGAATACTGCGGACTCACTCGTATTTTTATATTAATTCCATCCTTACGTTAAAATTACCCATATTCGTACCAAAAAGCCAAATTCATTACTTATAATTGGAACAGAAAAGAGGTGGGATTGACTCACTGCACCTATTTTCCCTCAATCTTATGATCTGGGAGTCATTAAAAGAAGAATGAATAGACATTTGTTGGTCTAACGCAGTTCTTCGTAGACCTTATTTTCACCTATCACCGGGTGACTTGGGACAAACCTTAGATTGTAAATCATTAAAATAAAAACAGAACTTCTTTTGGTAGCATTATTTAACTTGTAGGCTACCTTTTTTATTTATACCTTTTTTCATTTAAGTTATACTTTTTTAATAATCTATCAATATGTCAAAAAATATGAGAAGTTAATCAGTGACGTTTGATGAAATTTTTTTTTAACACGGTGTGCTCTGGTAGAAATATTAGTAGTATTAATATATTTATAAATATCTCAAGTTTTCTCATCACAATTCTAATTAAGCGATCATCTTCCTGTATTGTGTACTCCATCTCTACAAACGTAATTCTTGTAACTATTTGATACTAACAAAAATATTTTTTATTAGCTAAATAATCTCTAGACTAAAGGTTGCTTAAAATTAAATCAGTATATAAATCAATTTTATGCGAATCCATTTCAACGCAACTTTAAGTATCTTTAAGCGATTCTTCTCAAGGTATTCGCTTCGGAAACGCTAGTAGATTACCGTGTTGGCTACCTTTTATATATACTTTTTTTATATCGTAAGTTATACTTTTTATAATAATATTTCAATATATCTCAAAAAAAAGGAAATTAGAATAGAATTGAATTTGTAACGTTGAATGGTGCGCTATAGTTATTAAGGAAAATCTGGAAGTATATATTTACAATCATTATTCAGAAATATTAGGTTCAATTAAAAAGTCTATTTATAACATGTGGAAAGAATACTTTGATAAAACATCAAAAGAAAAAGGTATTTGGTACAAAATTATACAAAGTCAGCCTCCTCGGAGCCCCTGGTTTTGCGATGTGACGCTGAAGAGATCTCAGGTTATTTTATTACACAGATTGCGTTCTGGACATATTCCATCTGGAAAATTTGCTCATCTTATGAAAAAGATACCGTCTCCAATGTGTCCTGAGTGCGGAATTATAGACGATATTCAGCATGTCCTGATTGAGTGTGTCCAGAACGCTAATGTAAGAAAGGATGTTATATGTGAATTGAAATTAAATAGATTGGATGTTGGTATGTTCCATAGCATTTTGGCGGTGCCCACTAAAGCAACTGCTGAAATGCTATGGAAACTGTATGAAAGGTGAGGTATGAAAGGTTTTATTTCTATATGTTAGGCTACGATGGGGCTGATATGACGTAAGTTAAAAGCCCCTAATAAAGAATAAATAAAAAAAAAAAAAGAAAAATCTGTTGTAATTTTAAAAGTATCAATATATGTATATTATCATTTCAAGTTTTTCTAATTACAATTCCTGCGCTGAGAACTCGACCTCTACAACCGTTAGGTTAGGTTGGCTGACCGCCTAAGTCGAGGTTCGTACCCACAGGAGTGCCCTTGTATGCCTACCCAACCAATAACTCACTGGCTGAGCACCTCGAGTGCACATCCTCTCTCGCCCAGTGAAGCTGTAAACGCTCTTTCCGGCCAACGGCAAACTGTCCTGCTGAAAAAAAAAAACTTTTAGGAAAACTTCCCAATTTGATAATGTAAAATTAGGAAATATATAGAAACCCCACGCACGCACCAATTGAGAAGCCAAAAGTATAGAACAACATGAAATTTCAACGATATTTTTTTTTATCGGCAGGTCAATTTGCTTTTGGCTAGGAAAGGTCTTTACAACCTCACCTGGCGAGTTATGGGCCGGGTGACAACGCAAAGGCACCCCTGTAGGTACGGCCTAGAATTGTGTGGCCAGCCTGATAAAGAGCCTGACGGTGATTTACTAGGGTTTTTCAAGCAAGTGCCTTGAGAAGTAACGCTGAAAGAAACTCAAAGCTACATCGAAGCTGCTCGCGTCCGTAGGCTTTACCCTAGTTTCCCTACACGTGATTCCTGGGTGGTGCTAAACGAGCAGCAGCGAGGTGGTAGGGAGTCGGTGCCCGTCTGGATTGCGACCACAGTACATGGGTGTAAAGCCCGTCATAGTGACCAGTTTCGGCTTGTCGCGTTTCGGGATCAGCTTGTGTATATCCAGTAGCTCATATACCTAGAGACCTTCAGTCGTGGTATATGTGGGCCGACATGACGATGTAGACTATCAATGGATTTTCATCCTTTGATAGTCGCTTTCGTTTTTGGACTACACTGTACTTACCATCAGGTACTCTGTAGTCACTATGTCGAGCTAGGGTAAAAAAAAAAGTGGGGACCTGTAGCAAGTTGGCGTGTCATGATCTCCTGGTTTTAAATACGTTATACCATTTCTCTGTCATACTTATGTAAGATATGCTACGGAATTAACAAAAACATTAATAGAACAATATAAGCATGAATAAATCCACGCGTTTTGTATTTTTTTTACTTGGGGGGGAAATCTCATAGGATCATCTCATCTGCACTATGGGTCACCAGATATGTGCCTGCCTTTTACCGGGTAAAACCCTCAATATGACTACTTCTATGCACAGACAAGTACTGTGTCCTGATATCGATTCTCCACCGTCCGGTCATGCCGCACCCACTAGGCACTATTTTAGGGGAGGACAAAACTCTTTTCCGACACCGTGCAGTGATTTTCGATGGGGCGCGTCCACCCGCTCCGTCGATTTCTCGAAGGAATGTATCTCTGCTCACCCCGGATACGATATAGCGTTACGAAATATTATTATTAGATGTTTTTTTTTTTAATTACGTAGATAACTACATACAGACAGATACAAGTTTTATATACACGAGGATGCCATTGGCAATGAACGTTCAATGTCATGCGGGCTGCGACGCAATTGCGAAAAAATCCGGAAGAGCCGCCGCATGATGCGTCCGCGCATGTAGTATGGTAATCAGGGAGCTATGAAAGCATTTCTATGTTTGCGCCGTGTTCCTTGCTGGCATTCTGCCCGGTTCCGGGATTGCTAATATATTCACGAATATACGATACGCCTGTCCTTCTTTTTTTATATATTAAGTTTTACAGCTCTAGATACAAGTCCTTCTGAGCCCGTTGTTAGTATTTTTAACACTCTATTATTAAGAAAACCAAGATCGCAGAATTTTGCAACAGGCACTCCATCTTAAGCGACAATTGGCAAGCTCTATTTCTAGATGCAAATACCATAGATGGACAATAGAGACAACAAAATGATCTGGACCAGGTAAAAGAAAAAGAGGCAGACCAAAAAAGATATGTGGCAATGATATTCTTTCGGGGCGGAACTAAAGTGGGCAGAGATATCATGGTAGGGTTAACTGGAGGAAGTTGAAAAAGGTCAACGCTTTCATAAAGGAATCAAAACTTATTAAGTAGTTTACGTTGACCTGGAATCATGAAACTTGGCAACAAGCAAGGTCTTATATAAAAAATATAGAAAGAATCCGAAAACTGTAAGGTTATTGTATTTTTCTTTTGCGATAGCAAATTTATTTAGATTTTTTTAAACTAATCACGAGCTATATAGATGTACGGGGACACAAGCGAAGTACACTGGCTTGGTAAAGAAACCAAAAAATAAATGGCTACGTTATTTTTTTTAATTCTACACGAAATTTAATGACTTTAATTGTGATACTGGCTGGAAATATTAAAAGATCAATAACCCACATGTACTCGGAATCAAAATTAAATTATTCAAGAACTAATAAATGAATATTATTATAATATATATGTATATGTACTTAACGATCAAGTGTAAACGTACACGTGATTTTTCTAAATTGATTCGGCAAAGTGAGCACACCACGTTTGAGAGTAAGCATAATATCTAAATATATATAACTCAAAGGTAACTGTCTGACTGACTGACTGACATAGTGATGTATTAACGCAGAGCCCAAACCACTGGACGGATCGGGCTGAAATTTGGCATGCAGGTAGATGTTATGACGTAGGCGTCCGCTAAGAAAGGATTTTGATGAATTCTACCCCCAAGGGAATAAAATGGGGGATGAAAGTTTGTATAAATCTTTTTAGATTTTCGACTGATTGAACTGAAATTAAAGATTGGAGCTACTATGATGAAGACGTCCGCTTAAATACGATTTTGATAATTTCAAACCTCATGGGGATAAAATCTATCTATCTCTCTATCTAAATATATATAACTCAAAGGTGACTGACTGACTGACTTAGTGATCTATCAACGCAGAGCCCAAACCACTATACGGATTGGGCTAAAATTTGGCATGCAGGTAAATGTTATGACGTAAGCATCCGTTAAGAAAGGATTTTGATGAATTCTACTCCCAAGGAGATAAAATGGGGGAGAATGGGGTGGGAGGACACGCTAAACAAAAGTGAAGCCGCAAAAACGATACCTAATTAATAATAATACATCTTAACGCGAGCGAATCCGCGGGCAAAAGCTAGAAGTCCACAAAACGACTGTAACTATTAACAGTAAAGAAAAACCTACCGATAATTGCAGTGATCACACCGGCGTACACATATATAATCTTCAGACTTCGTTTAAAGGACCCAATATTAAAGCACGGTGGGAACACGCTCGTTAAAAGGTCAGTCCACATCTCAACACCTCGGCTGTAGTAACAGTTAAAGCGCTTCTTTGTCCTAACCGGAATATTAATATTTTTTTAAGTTTTACATTACTTGTGGCAAATTGATCCATACGTTGGGTATATTTGAGGTCGCATTACCTTTGTAATAAATAAACTTTACTGCGCATTCATTTATGAAAAAGCAGAGACGGGCAAAATGTAATCTGATTAATGATTATCGATTACAAAATGTAATTGTAGTTTTAATTTTGTTGCTCTGTAATTATGATTAAATCTCTTAAAACATTAAGGAGTCATAAATGTGTATGCAATTGAGGATTCTGTAGTGTTTAAAACAAATAGGAGCAAAATGCAGTCATATTAATGATGAAAACGTAAAATGTAATCGTAATCGTGTTCCATTAATCTGATTACATTTTGCCCGTCTATGCGAAAATCTACTTAAAACTAAATAAGCTATGAAATATAATAAACAAATCGACTAAAAACTGTAATAGTACTATAAAAGAAATATGTACGTAAAACAAAAGCAAAAGTATAAGAGAAATGAATTAAAATAAACTACTTGCAAACGATAGATCATAAAATAACGGGTGAAACCACGGGACAAGCTAGTATTTATGCTGATAACCGATTAAAGTACACTTCTGTGTCCCTTCTAGTAAGTGTAATCTAGCCTTATCCTAACAATACGGCTATAAAACACAGATACCATTACGAGCCAGGGTGACCATATTTTTACTTAAAATTTGAGATCTTAACACGTTCGAAACCGCATCACCCATATGTGGGTGACGTTTTTCTCGTTGAAGTTAACAAGGTTTTTATTTAGATTTTTAATATGGATTCAGTGGAATGGAGTACTTATTAAAATACTACAAATATTTACATAATACAATATCTTAGCCTTATTTTTAGTAATTCGGTAAAAATACTTATAGACCAGTTCATCGGCGGTGGCAACCAGTGTGCCAGAATCTTAGCAACTAAAACCACCTGAGTATGCCTTTCCCCGTCTGCGGGTCCTGTCTAGTGTAAACTGCCTTACCCTCCCTCTTCTCTCTGAGTTTTTTCTTGGCGAAGTTTGCGGGAACACATCCCACATCCCTCACGTCTAGATATTGGGCGCCACACTCCTTCAGGTGTGCCGCCCAAAGTATGGTCACCCTACCGACCCTTATCAAGGCTACCAACTTTATAGTGCCAACCCTCGATTATCTTCGTATTTTATTTTACTCCCGTAAGGTTATGCCAACATTGCCATCTAATGCTGCCCATATATCGGTTCAGCGCTCCACTCATTAGATAGCAGTTTTAGAAGATAGTCTTGCTACGAATTTATCTATCTATAATAAATAATAAAGCTCTTTTATTTCTTTAAAATTGCGTTTTTTTTTATCCTGGCTCGATATAGTGACCACATCAAGCCTAGACATAACGGTTAGCATAGTCCAGTCCAAAAACAACGATTTTCATCAGTAAAAAATCCTATGAAGAAAAGTAGCAGTGATCATGCCGGCCTGTACATGTATCTCTTCACACTTCGTTTATTAGACCGCAGAGTGAGGCAGAGTTATGAGGTTTCTAAACTCTATGTGATTTCGTAAACATCTGGTGCACGACCGGTATCGATAACTTGGTATTCAGCATTAAAATTGCTCGTGCAATGCTCTCGTTTCAATTATATGGAGTGGAGTGAGTATTCGCGTGTCCACGGGTTGCTAATAACCCCGTATTTCCATATATAATTGCCATGGAACCCGCGTCAAGTGTGCATTTTCCCTAGCCCCCTCCTGCTATAGTGCAAAGAGAGAACCGTTAGTGATACAACTAAAAAAATTTAAATATTTTAGCATATTTCAGGTACGGATGGACCTGATGCTAAATCATACTCTCAGATAACTCATTAAATAACTAATGGAGTATTAACCGTTTGAGTGCGGAACAAATTTTGTCAGCATATATCAAAAATGTACCAGTAGCGCAACTGATCTCCATGATCGTGGTAGTTTTTTTTTCAAACAAATTTACTATTAACATATATTATTCACATTAAAATTCTTTATTAATTTATTTCTATTACAATCACATACACCTTAACAGTATACCATAATTATTATAAAAAATAAGTTTTAAATGGCCATAAAATTAAATGCAACCATAGTCTATTAAAAATAGATTAAAATGTCATAGAAACACTAAAATGTCACAATTGTAATTATTATAAAACAAGTGTATAGTCACACAGCTTTTCACCTTTTAAATGTAAAGTTTACTGTCAAATGTTAATTATTACATTACTTGCGAATAATAAAGTTTTGAGTACGTAACTGTTTCTGAATGTAAAGAAGTGTCAATATTTATAACTTTTTTTTTACACTGGCTTGACATAGTTACTACAAAGTACCTGATGGTAAGTAAAGTGTAGTCCAAAAACGAAAGCGACTATCAAAGGATGAAAATCCATTCATAGTCTACATCGTCATGTCGGCCCACATATACCACGACTGAAGGTCTCTAGGTATATGAGCTACTGGATATACACAAGCTGATCCCGAAACGCGACAAGCCGGAACTGGTCACTATGACGGGCTTTACACCCATGTACTGTGGTCGCGATCCTGACGGGCACCGGCGCCCTACCACCTCGCTGCAGCTCGTTTAGCACCACGCAGGAGTCACGTGTAGGGAAACTAGGGTAAAGCCTACGGACACGAGCAGCTTCGACTCCCAAAAACTATGTTCAGTTGTGTCGTGTTCAAAAATGAAATCTTAAATATATTTTTTTTCTGTATATTTTTCATACATTGACATTTCACTACCTCTATCGAAAAAAGCAGTAATGCAATGAAACTTTGGTTGCTTGTATATTTTCTTTGTGTATAACTTTATTGCATGCATAGTGGTCTTTGTCATACAAAAATAAGTTTAAAATTAAAAATAAGTTTTTTAAAATAAATAAACTTTACCTACCACAAGTTTATTATTACACTACGGCACGGTGCACCATGCAAAGTATTTATAACTATCTTGGATAATGGACAGACATTCTGTTGTGAATTTTTCATTGGGTCTGGATTTCAGGACATGCATGGTCTTTTTAAGTCTACATATGTTTGTAATATACTCGAGTTTTGATTATATGTATATCAGATAATCAGCCCTCAGCTGACGTGAGGAGGGAGCGTGGGTGACTACAAACGGGAAAGACGGGGAGGGGGTGGTAGGAAATTAAAATCAGATATTTTCCTGGGCTTCTCGCATACTTTTCTTGCTGTTGTATTTTAAGATTCTATAGGTTTCAATTCTCTTGCGAAAACTACATTAACGATAAAACGGATATATCTTTGCATCGCTTTGACTTACAATTGAGATTTTTACGAGGAACTAGCACGTAGCACAGTCACTGCAGGACATATGCCGCCCCTGATATTTTCCAGATCAACTAGCAGGAAACGGCTTGCATTTAGCGCCATCTTGCGATCTGGATTAGGCCGAATCAGAAATGAAGAACTCCGTAGGCGAACGAGAGCCGCTGACATTTGCCAGCGGATTACCAAGCCACAGTGGCAATGGGCAGGCCACAGCTGGTAGAGAGAATTGCCGATGTAGCAAGATAGTTCTCAAGCCCGCATACTGGCAAGCGCACTGTGGCTGGTAATTTCTTCTAACTTCTTTTAATATCTTCACCTTCCACCAGGTGTGATTAAGGTTCAATATACGCCTGTAAACCATTAAAACGATGCTGAGCGGTCACTGCGCCGAGTCAAAATGAGACAGAAGGATAATGAAGTGATCGTAAAAGGTTTTTTTGAAGTGAAACTTCTATAGAATCGTTGTGATTTCAAACCGGATGCAACGGATAAACGACAGGTAAGAGAGACAAATACAAAAATTAGTAAGCCAAAGCGAGAGAGCAAATGTCGGTGTGTATGTGCGTATTACAGCTTTTTAGTCAGAAGTCGGCGTGGTGTGTTATTATTTAACAGTGTTTATGAGTATTTTTAACAGTGTTTATGAGTTGTGCTAAATAATACATTTTATAGGATGCTGTAATGTGTCGTCAATATCGACGCAAAAAAAATGAAATTAAAATTACAAAAAACCAGGAAAAAGTTCAACAAAACGTAGTCGCGAGTTTCGTGCGCGTAAAAAACAATTATTGAACAATCAAGATAGACGTTCAAATATAAGTGTTAATAAACTCCAATAAATTATGTGACATATGTTAAATCTATACTAATATTATAAAGCTGAAGAGTTTGTTTGTTTGTTTGTTTGTTTGAACGCGCTAATCTCAGGAACTACTGGTTCGAATTGAAAAATTCTTTTTGAGTTGAATAGACCATTTATCGAGGAAGGCTTTAGGCTATATACTAATATTATAAAGCTGAAGAGTTTGTTTGTTTGTTTGTTTGAACGCGCTAATCTTAGGAACTACTGGTTCGAATTGAAAAATTCTTTTTGAGTTGAATAGACCATTTATCTAGGAAGGCTTTAGGCTATATATCATCACGATGCAATTATTAGGAGCGAAGAAATAATGGAAAATGTGAAAAAAACGGGGAAAATTATTCATCCTTGAGGGCTTCCATTGCGCGCGCTGCAAAAACGGTTCAAGATACCAAAAATATATGTAAGAAAGAATTATTCCTCTTGAAATTATCTAAAAAAATGTCCGGGACAGTATATGTCTATCTTTTAAGATTAAGTCACTAGAACCGTTTTTATGGTAAACATATTTGGTGGAAATTAATGCATTTTTTTCTATAACGCATAGGCGAACGCTTGACCTCAATCACACCTGGTGGAAGGTGAAGATGAGTCCGATGATGAACCACGTCCGCCTAACAAATGCCTATTCACTCTTCTTTTAAAGACTCCCAGGTCATAAGATCGCGGAAATATGGCCGCTGGTAGCATATTCCACTCCTTAGCTGTTCGCATGATGAATGTAGAAGCGAATCTTCTCGTGCGGATATAAGGAACATCCACCACATACGGATGGTATCCGACACGATGTCTTGTGGTTTTGTGGTGGAATGGGGCTGGTGGAATCAAAGAATGTAGTTCCTGAGAACACTCTCCACCGTGGAACCGGTAAAAGACCGCGAGGCAGGCAACTCTACGTCGATGCTCGATGCTTTGCATTTTAATTTGCATTATTTGTTAAGAGTTGTATCAACGTAATAATATTAATCTTTATCCAAATAAATGTGTTGTTGATTAAGAGTATTTAATTGTGAACAAAATTATCTTTGACATCACTTAATTTCAATGAACATCTTAGAAGATATTACAAAACCTTATATAGCAAAACAACGTTTGCCGGATCAGCTAGTAAAACATAAAATATCTTTTAAAATTAATCAAAATACTTTCATTTTTAAACAAATAAACTTTGTAATTATCCTACCCTTGTTACATATATTCATTTCATACTTTTGTCGATTCATGAAGTTTCACTTCTATCGTGTGTGAATCGCACACACACCTTATTTTTCTTTTGAGTTACGGAACTCTAAAAACATACAAACCACCTATCATGTATTTTTTAATATTAAAATATTCCAGCCACGCGTCCTTACGAGTTAAAGTCACTCAGCAATATACGATGACAGTATAATCTCATCAAAACGTTTACTCCATATTTTACAACTCAAGGTCAAATTTACTAGTCTTCGCCTAATTTAGTGCTCGATTCAGTGTCGGAGTAATATTGCCAAGATCGTACACACGGCTCTCAAGGTCAGCCGACCGAATTAACTAAGATTGTTGCCTATGTTTGTCGTTCCACTTTCCGTAGTGGATTTGTCAAGGCGATTAACTACCTAGTGTCTATATTCTTGGAGGTCACGGTTTTAATAGCTTTTGCAGTAATTATTTGAAAATTCTCGCGAGATAAGTCTTTTTTTGGCTTTTCTAGACTACGGTAACTATGTATGCGAGTTCTGATTGATTCGTACGAATAAACAAACGCCTGTCTTGGATTAAGAGTGTTTACACTGAGATTTAGACATGCAACTTTAAGTTTTAACTAAAACATTACAATTAAAGATTCTCAATGTTTATCAAAGGATTTGGTAAATCATCGATTTTGTTAACACGGACTTGGCTCTGCGAATATTATGGCTATACTCAAGTTCCTATTATATATTCAGTTTTTTGTCAAAACGTATTTATTTTTCGAGGACTTTGCTAAGCAAAGTCGAAATAGCATCTATAAATCCCAACCTCACCCTGGCAACGCAAAACACTTCAGATCGTGCACGGCGTCGATAGAAACAGTTCAAATCAATTTCGCGTCTGTTTTGGGTATTGTGGAAGGTTTCGTTATAGCTCATGATAAATTGATCAGTCAATTCTTCACTTTTATATGAGAATAACTTTTTAATAAACGTAAGTAATATAGTTTTCTCATGTTGTACAGATTTCCCTTTACTGAGTCATGAGCGGGGAGATTGAATTGAAACCACTAGATACAGTTCGCCACTGGTTTAATAATTAAACATATATAGCACGTTAAACCAATACTTGATATCTCTTAGGTATCTCTGTCTTTTCGTCACGATCTACTATATGGCACCTTTGCCTTATATGCAGCTGCTGTGAACGAAACTATAACGCGATGCAATTTCGCACAGCGCCATCTACCGAGCCGACATGCATCACGCCATAGTCTGTTCACAGCAGCTGACTCATGTTCTTTTACTCGAACACATGTATTTCGGTAATTCAGGTCGGACAGGATTTTCAAAACATACTGTACATTCTTGTCTTTAGCACATGTTACCCTTATCTGTAAAACTTCCATTACACTACGATATTTATGTAGGCACGTGGACGTATTTGGCTGTCGTCTCCAATGCCGCGTGAAGTAGGTTGACATTTGCTCCATATTGTTTTAATTGGTCCGATTTCACTGTATTTATACTTGGCATGGCCGCATGAGATTTATTCAAACATTTTCAAAATATCGTGAATGAGGATGACTTTCTATGTCAATGCTGAAAGTCTGCAATTACCTAAGAAATCAAGACCAAGGCGACGTTGCGTATTTTAATCTAACTCAGAGCCCAAATAACAAAATAGAGGTACTCAGTTTTATTAATACCTAAGTATCAGGGTATTGATTGCCTCACTAAGCGTTTTCTACCGTCTGTATCATGCCAAGTGTTCTGCAGAGATATTTAAACTTGTTTCACCCTCTCCCTTCCATAGCAGAACTAGACGCACGGGTTTATAGAGTCACAGCTATACTGTAACACATACCAATTAGGACTAAGAAGTTCTCTAACTTTTATTTTATAATTTATAGACGAACGCTTGACCTCAATCACACCCGGTGGAAGGTGAAGATGAGTTCGATGATGAAACGCGATCGCCCAGCAAATGCCTATTCACTCTTCTCTTAAAGACTCCCAGGTCACAAGATCGCGGAAATATGGCCACTGGAAGCATATTCCACTCCTTAGCCGTTCGCATGATGAATGTAGAAGCGAATCTTCTCGTGCGGATATAAGAAACATCCACCACATACGGATGGTATCCGACACGATGTCTAGTGGCTTACTTTTACTGCAGCCGAGTAGTTAAGCTGTTAAATGGTCTTCCAGCAAGAGTATTCCCACCGATCAATGCACTTTAAACGAAGCCTCAAGAGATTTGTGTACGCAGCCATGATTCGTGCGACTGTCGACAGACGACGATTTCACGATATTTTTATCGAAATATAAAATTAATAAATACATAGTTAACAAAACATTAATGTACATGATTAACCTTGAAATTAAACTTTTAAGTAATCACATATTCGCGCCGGTCGTGGAAGATTGCGAGTCCGTACCCACGGCTTGTGGACTAGCGGATGAAGGAGTGCCCAGGAGTTTTTAGTCGGAGAGTGTCCAACACACCGGGGGGATGGCCCTCACCAACTCCCTGAAGGACCATAATGAATTTTCTCCTGGATAATAAAATAATCACAATTTATTCACGTAAGTTCGTAAATCCCAAAATCACCGTAAAATATATTTAAAAAATTGCAGCGCTACTAATTGTTTCACTATAAATAATCTTTCGTAATTTATGACATCGCAATAAAAGTGTAATGAAAATAATAAAAATTGTAATCAAAAAAATATTAGTTTTAAATCGTATAGGACAGAAGGTCGATTGTAATTACAAGACAAATTATTGTTTGGCAACTATGTACACTCGCGTTCAAAATTTTTATCTTTCACCTTTCACTTTGAATATTAATTTTTAAATTAAAAATATCCATAATTATAATTAATGGAGCCGAAAATTGGTTCGCAATATACACTAGACGCATAAATTAAAGGATTTTAAAAAGTCCCCAATATTTAGGTGATTTTCAAGAGGTTGTTATTCTGAGGGAAACGGTGGCTTCAAGTATCAAATTTTTAGTTTTAAGGGGTAGCGTAATTTACGCGTAGAGTTTTTGAGTAATCGTAAGAAAAATACAGAATGAAAAAACTTTCGAAAATTTTCCTCGTTTTTAAAATGATCTATGGACTTTAATTTTTTTTATTCAATAGTCTCATCTTAAAATTATTTTAGATAATCTAATTTGCTTTTATTTGACTTACCAACGAGCTTTCTGTGATGATTTAACCCTTAGTTATTCCTGATTAAAGAATAAATGACCTTATTGACTTTGATAATCGATTACTTGGGTAATAATGATTTGACTGAGAATCGAAGCCGGGTTTTGTAAAGTACAAAATATTCTCTATAAGATAAAAATATTAGTTTATGATGAGACATCACTTTTTGAAAGGATAATGCAACTGAATTTGAGGTAAAAAATCAATAATAGAAAGAAGTTTGGATAACTTGGAATAACTTTGCATATAATGGTTTAAAGAAGGATATTATCCATAAGTGTTTTGAAAATATCTTGAAAAATTCAATGCGCTGCTATTTTTTTTTCCTTCGTACTGGAAAGGTTCTGGCTATTTTGTAAAAATGCACATAACGAATAACTTTTGTTTATTATTTTATTTTTTCAATTTAGAGTACTTTTTTTAAATTAATTTACATAGTTTTTGAACAAAAAAATTACTGTTTACCGGGTACAGCCACTAATGAATTAATGCCCACCCTGAAAGGGATATAGGTGATGTCGTGCTGGGGAAAGAGATCACGATAATTTTACGCTACCCGTTGCATCATTTAATGGCGGATTTAGTATGTTGTAGACAGGCATTTCCTACAACACCAAAATACCTTTAATCATTATTCCAGAGAACCTGCTTGCTCGAAGATACGTTGACGAAATTGTTCAGCCATACGTCCTGCCTATGCGTAGATGAATGGGAGAAAATCAATTTATCCTCATGCAGGATAATGCTCATCCTCATACCACAATACTTACGTGAAGTTTTCTAAACACCAATAACATAACGACTATTACCCATCCACCCATGAATCCTAATTTGAACCCAATTGAATACGTTTGATTGTTTATAATTGAGACGAAAAAAAAAAATTGGAAAAACTCTGATAAAAAATCTGATAGTTTTCTTTCGATTAATCAAGAACCATGTATGTCGAACAATGGTAACATGGCAATCATAAAACTAAATACTTAAAGCTATAATCTTCTTTTTTTTAAAAACCTCTGTACAAACATTTCCCTCAAAATAACAGTCTCTTGAAATTCATCTATAATTTGGGACTTTTTTAGTGCCCCTTAACCCTTTTCTTGATAGTGTATCTGTGGAGATACATCAGAATTTACAAAACCTATTGCCATAAGTTTTTAGCGCAAACTTAATATTTTTATATCAATACTTAGGTAATTTCTCAGTTTTTGAACGCACGGTTAGTTTCTATTAGACATCCTTGGAACATAAGGGTTAAATGGTATGAATATTATTTTGATATTGAAAGAAAGAACATTCTGCCAAGTTAAGGGTTAACTATTGTGTCTGGTATATATATTGACTTGAGTTTAATAAAAACTTTAAAATAGATTAAACAGTTTTCTATACGACTGTCCCAAGAAATCTTTCGCTCCTTTGACGAAATATTTAAATTAACTGTAATGACGGCAATCTTGCCTCGGCCACATCTCGCTCGTTCGATCCGTCAATTTCGTTACTAATGCTAATATGTCTACAAAATTACTTCGTGCATTATTGTTATGTGTTAAAAAAAACAAACCGCATACTACCGTGCTCATTAAAATAGCTTGTCGAAGAATAAAGCACTGCCATTGAATTAAAAAACACATGTAAGTAAAATTCTGTGCAAAACGCGCTGCTATAAATGGGGAAACGAATTTTTTAATATGATTGAGATTAATCGTTAGCTTTACTTGTAAAAGGTGAAGAAGAGTCCGATAGTGGACCGCAATCGTCAAACAAATGCCTATCCACTTGTCTCACAAGTACTCGTGTAAATATGCTCACTGGAAGCATATTCCACTCCTTAGCTGTTCGCATGATGAATTTAGAAGCAAATTTGTTGTTAATCTTGTTCTATCGCGTTTTTCCTTTAAGCATTCTTTCTTTGCAGCATTTCTTGATACAATACCGACACAGAAATAGTTTACTGTAATTAAAATCAGGTGATTATGCTTGACCTAACCCTGAATTGTACTCAAATGTACCTCGATCAACGAGAAATAAATTAAAATAGATATATTTTGTAAAGACCGTTATAGTGACTCGCTTTGGTTTGGTGGTAAGGAGATTGCCCGAACTGGGTCGTGATCACAGTACACAAGTGGAAAGACGGTCATAGTGACTAGCTTTGAGTTGTCGCGTTTCGGGATCAGTTTGTGTATATCCAGTAGCTCATATACCTAGAGACCTTCAGTTGTGGTATATGTGGGCCGACATGACGATGGAGACTATCAATGGATTTTCATCCTTTGATGGTCGCTTACGTTTTTGGACTACACTGTACTTACCATCAGGTACTTTGTAGTCACAATATCGAATCAAAGTAAAAAAAAATGGCATTTTATATAAATATTATACATATAAGATACAATGAGAAATAGATTCATATACAACTAATGAATCAACAAATCATAAGGCTATAATACATACCATCTTGAACTATTCTCCGTCAGATTCCAATTCACGATCAATCATAGCACGTACCGACGGACAGCTACAGTCCGTCGTAACTGATTCATAGACATAAAAACAGACTGCCCCTGTATAATCATATAGGTCGATAACTCTATCAAACTCTATGGGTCGGGTAAGGTTAGGTTTTAGGTGTGGGGTTGTGGCTGTTCAGGGTCGGGGCTTTGAGCGACCGGTTAGCGACCCCCGAGGAGTCGACGGTGCGTTGTGACGCGCTCTGCCGAAGTACAATAGGTGGTATCGGGGGCAGCGGCGTCTCCCCCCGTGATTGTGCCTGTCAGGCGCGGCGTAGTGGGGCTGCGGCGATTTGATTACAGGACCCGCAGCCCCCACTAATTCGCAGAAGTAGTCACCTTGTGGTTTTTAGCTGGTAAAAGTCCGGCACACCCCGGCTGCTACCCACTTCGTGACCTGGACGGTCCTATGAGGATTTTCCTTAAGTAAAAAAACAGGTTTTAGGTGTAAGCTTGGATTTTTCCAAAGCTTTTAACAGCCTACTCTGGGCTGCGATCAGAGAGGCACTCGAATACCATGTGCTGCCTTATCGGGACGTACTTGAGTGACAAGTACGTTCCGTACATAGGTCGCGATGTAGTAAGGTATTAGAGGGAGATTTACTGGGGGGTTCCGCAGGAGTCAGTATTAGGCGCTCTTTTATGGAACCTCGCGCACGACGCGATCCTGCTACTGAGCTCCTCGGAGCGTTATGCAGTGTCCTAGCCGGGATGTGACTTACCGCATCGTTGTGATTTCGTAAATGAGCGCACGTGGTTCTACTATGGAAAGGAGATGGAGGAATAAGGTTAAATACCTCTTCAGAACACTCGCCACGATACAGACGGTAGACAACGCTCAGTGAGGCAATATCTCTGCGCAACTGGAGCGGTTCAACATGCTTAGTAATGACAGTGAGTTTATTGGCATCATCTCTAATAGATTGTTAGTTGAAGTCCCTCAATTTTATATACGACGTCTATCCTTAACTAGTCTGTGAAACAGAGTACATAAATCATTCGCAGTCCGATCACACACAACATTTACGAGCGCAGTCGGGGCATTAAACGATATACGTTAATTTGCAACGCGATCAATATTCTCCTTACGTAGATGTAAAAAGACATACTAAAAGAAGGGTAAATATTTGCCAAAGAAACAATATTATTTTCTTTCCGCACAGTGCGGCGCCGGAGTCCGCGCAATTTGTAGTCGATATGGGTCCGTATTGTATAGATTAGTTTTTTCGTACTAAAATAGAGAAGTGAGTTGTCATGCCTAAATATAAACGACCGCGCAGAGACCTTGCGCTTTTTGTCGTTCGTTTTTAATAGACAAGTTCAACATATCGTGTTTTAAATCTCTATCCATAGCTATTCAAGTTTCATTTTTCTTTAATCATACTTTTTTCTTTTCCTCATTATTTGTATTTTTAAAATAAATATTATATTTAAATTGTGCTTTTTTTGTATGCGGTGTTCACTTTTTATATAGTGCATTGTTTATAAGTTTATAAGAATGACCTTTTTATTTTTAATAGTGCTACTATTGTAGTGAAAAAGAAATAGATTTTGTCTGCAATTTAATATGTATAATTTTTGAATTTATGTTTTAGAAAGAAGTAAAAAATGTTTAACACAGCAACAGCAAAAAATTAATAAAACCGTACAAAATATAGAACAAGGAAGACAAATTAAAACTGTTGGGCCGTCTGAGGGGATGACTGCTTAGGTAATACTCCTGTGGTGATGTGCTTGTTCCCTCGCATCACTTAGCGTGAGTGAGTTGGTGACATTTTTCTCTCCTACCTCTTCTACATTTAGTGGCGTTGCCCTTATGGCTTTTCGCGTGTTGTATAAGATAAGGCCAAAACCGTTCCCGTATGTCCGGCGCATAGTGCGATCGGAAAAGCATCCCGGTGGTTTTAGTCAGTAGGAGTCTAACACAACGGGAAGGTCCATGAGGATTTCAAACGGGATATCAAAAAGAAAAATTATAATTAAAAATACATTAAAAATCGATTTTGTAATGCCGACATCCTGTCTTTTGCATTTGGCTCCTTTAAAAGTTTGGTTAAGAAAAATTTGTTACATGAAAGTTTTCTATTGTTGTATTTGTTTTTTTTTTATTATTATTATAATTAGTTCATTTTCTCTTATTGTTTTATTTCTCTTAGCTTGATTTTTGTTCTGTATTTTTTTTTTGTGCTTACTTTGCTCTGCTGTGTATTTTTTCCTTAAGTATAATATTTTTTATTGTTTAAAAATTGTTGTTTGTTTGTTTGTATGTTTCCCTATAAATAAATTAACGTATTGATTATGTAATTAATTCTACGCTGTTTTTCACAGGCTTAACTTTCACACTGGACGAATAATTGTAATGCCTACAGGTATTAGTTTACGGTATTACTTAAACCTAGAAATAATCTAAATATATGCTTTAGTTTATAAAAATATTATATTGTGTAATTTGTTTAATTCTGTAGCATCTCTTGACATAAGCCTGAAACAGAAAGCACATATTATAATCAAAATCAGGAGATCACGGTTAAATTTTATGTTATTTTGTTCAGGAACATATTATTCAACACATTTTAAGTAATATTATTTTATTTATTTATTAGCATAATTTTAATGCTTGAATGTGGTTTCTTTAAACCTCCTAATGTTACACAGAAATTAGATAAATACAGACAATCCTTAACATCAAATTTTTTGACAATAACAATCTATTAAAATATGAACGATTTCAAACTTGTCAAGTCAATTTACTTAATGTAATTCTTATTATTATTAGTTATTAATACACAGTATAAATTATGTATGTTTCTTTTCACGTCAAAACCGCTTTTCACGGCAAAACAACGGGATAATGATTATTTTCTAAGTTAGAGGTTAGAGTCCGACCGAAACTGGTTTTCCGGCCGAAACCGAAACCGAAATTTCGGCCGTGGCTTCAGTTTCGGCCGAAACCGAAACCGAAACACACGTGGTCAAGTATAAAAGTCACCGTGGTCAAGTAAAAAAATGAAACAAAAACTTACATGTAATCAGTTCCATCAAAGCATAACCTCTAAAGAATGTTTACGTCGGGTGATAACGCACTGACTAAGTTGTGTTGCTATAGAGCTATGCGAATTAGATCCGTCAACTGTCGTCTAAACGACGCAGTTACACTCCGACGCAGCCTTGAGTTTCTTTCGGCGTTTCTTCTCAAGGTAGTCGCTTCCGAAACGCTAGTAGATCACCGTTAGGTTTCGTATTTCTGGCTGGCGGTCCAAGTCGAGGTTCGTACTCACAGGGGTGCCCTTGCATTGCCACCCAACCCAAAAATTGCCGGCTGAGCACCCTCAGTGTTCGCCCACCCGCCCGGTTAAGTTGTGAAGACCTTTCCCGGTCAACAAACACGCGTAAATTCGAAAAAAAAAAGCAATGCGAACGGCACACGAATCCCGAACAGGGCCGCCAGCGTCCGTCAAAGCGTTGCCGCGAGAAACGAAGCTAGGCAAGCATATACGACAACTACCAAAATCAGTTTCGGTTTCAGCAAAAGTTTCGGCCAATTTTGGCCGAAACCGAAACTGCCGCCAAAACTTGATTTTTGGCCGAAACTCGGCCGAAACCGAAACCGAAACCGAACTTTCGGTCGGACATTATTAGAGGTATATATGAAAAGTCTATTAATAACAGAGCAGAGGAGATAGGGGAAGATGAATGGGGAGGGGAAAGGAGGGAGGAGAAGAGGGAGGTGAAAGAGAGTAGGGAAGTACATAGATGTGAAGTGGGAGAAACGAGAGTAGGATTGGTTAAAAGTTAAAACAATATTCATTGATTCTTAAGCTGAAATTTATAGATACTATTTTGCTTAGCAAAGTGCTCGGAAAATAAATTAATATTAAAAAAATACTGGTTATGCATAATCGGTGATTTACCAAATCCTTTAACATTCATTGAGTAGTATAAATTGTAATATTTTAGTAAAGCCTAAGCAATATTGAAGTCTATAAATCTTTGCTTTAAGCATTATGAAGTTCGCCGTCTCATCTAGATTTTTCTACAATGTCTTCGTGATAATACGGCCTTAGGCAGAGATGGGCAAAATGTAACCTAATTAATTATGAACGATTACAAAATGTAGTCGTAATTTTAATTTTCTTGCTCTGTAATCATGATTAAATCCATTTAAGACAATAAGAAATCATAAATGTGTATACAATCTGGGATTTTGTAGTGTTTAAAATTTAAATGAGAAAAATGCAGTCATATTACTGGTATAACCGGTGGTCGTGGGTGTGGTTGTAGAAAGACACGGATTTAGGCGTTTAACTGTTTATTTGCACTTTAAGTCACACCGAACTGCGACGCACACGCACGTACTCTCGCCTCGGGTCTCGGTAGTCGCCTGAATTAGCAAGCATCTCGTGTGCGCGTGGATCCTCTTACCCCGTGCGTCCCATAACACCCTAACGTCCTTTAGGGCGTTTACCACAAACGCGTATCGGGCGGCGCCTACATGCTATACCGGTATAAAACGTAAAATGTAATCGTTAATCATTTTCAGTAATCAGATTACATTTTGCCCATCTATGGTCTTAGGTAACATTAAATAGTTGTTAGCAAGTGTCACATCTGTTAATATTTGCTATTCTAGGATTGTTTGTCAATGAGTCCGGTCACGTAGGGCCACCGTCCACCACCGTAAGCTCGCTTAGAGCGATGCATAAAAACTAAGCCCGCTTTGAACTTTGAAATTCAAATGTGTGATACCTACCAGGGTCAATCAAAAGCTATCATTATGTTAAAAGGAGCAACTACCAGAGTTTCTTGCCGGCTCTTTTCGGTAGAGTCTGCTTTCCGAACCGGCGGTAGATTCGCTTTGTTTTCTTTGACGATTCAAAAGTGCTTGGAAGTAGGTCTATTTAAATAAAATTATTTGAATAAAGTTATATTTCATTTCATTTCATTTATCCGCTATTTTTCCGTAGGCTTTACCCTAGTTTCCCTACACGTGACTTCTGGGTGGTGCTAAACGAGCAGCAGCGAGCTGGTAGGGCGCCGGTGCCCGTCTGAATCACGACCACAGTGCATGGGTGTAAAGCACGTCATAGTGACCAGTTTCGGCTTGTCGCATTTCGCGATCAGCTTGTGCATATCCAGTAGCTCATATACCTAGAGACCTTCAGTCGTGGTATATGTGGGCCGACATGACGATGTAGATTATCAACGGATTTTCATCCTTTGATAGTCGCTTTCGTTTTTGGACTACACTATACTTACCACCAGGTACTCTGTAGTCACTATGTCGAGCCAGTGTAAAAAAAAGTAAAATTCCAATAAACTTTCATCAGTACGTCACTCCTGAGCTCATTTGTCTAAACGAACAATTTGTATGTTTATTTAATCTCACTGTAAAAATAAAAAAGTATGCCCGTTCATAAATAAATATCTAATGTAAGTATAGTTAAAAATATAAAAATGGTGTGGCTCTGGTGGTTCAGTGATTAAGAGACCGGTATACACGCGCGGCAATGCGAGTGGTCGTGTGTTCGTATCCCGGCATGTACCTTTGGGTTCTTTCAGAATAAATTAGGCACCACTTACTCACCGGTGATGGAAAGTGCCGTGAGGAAACTCGCAGTTCATCACAATACACTTTTTGATCGCCCCGTATACATCGATTCCGCTAACGTTTTGCACTAACATCGCTTCTCGCTCTAAGATCGTAAAGGGTGGATTCGAATATGTGAATAATATTCATATATCGTAAATCTGAGGGCTCTGCGTTAAACTGCCACTTTGAACAACTCTATCTATTTTATTTTATCTTCTGTGGATTTAGTTAATACTTATTTCTTCTCCCAAACGTCTATTTTCTTTTTTTTACACTGGCTCGACATAGTGACTACAGAGTACCTGATGGTAAGTACAGTGTAGTCCAAAAACGAAAGCGACTATCAAAGGATGAAAATCCATTGATAGTCTACATCGTCATGTCGGCCCACATATACCGCGACTGAAGGTCTCTAGGTATATGAGCTACTGGATATGCACAAGCTGATCCCGAAACGCGACAAGCCGAAACTGGTCACTATGACGAGCTTTACACCCATGCACTGTGGTCGCGATCCAGACGGGCACCGACGCCCTACCACCTTGCAACATACACGGTATTTCTATATACATATACGGTATGTTTTAGAAATGCTGCCCGAACCGAAAAGGGTATATAGATGATACAATAGTATTGCCAACATATATTAGAAAATTATATTATTCGTTAACATTAAAAACATATTATCATATAAAACAGAAGAAACTAAATTATTTTACATACTATGCTCGAAATCGTTACCAAATTCAGTTTAAAGTTTAATGAAACGATTGAATTGTTAAATGGTGCTTGGAATCAAAAGGGGTCAAAACTCTATTGACGTCATTACCTACTAGCATGATCTTTTGCTTTCCGTTTTTCCTTTGTTTACAATCGAGGCACGCTTCCAGTGTTGTCGTTAACATGAAACTTACGTTTTCCCCATTTATTTATTTTTATTCTATTTTTTTTTATTAACTAAAAGGGACAATTTAATTAGAATTTAATATTGATACCGAGTCACTTGTTCACGGCTCAGACAGGGTTTTTATAACACACTGTATAAAACTACTTGTCACTGACTGATATCATCGTAAAGCCTAAACTAGAGAAACTAGAAAATTGAAGTTAGGACATTGGAATTCTCATATAATATATGATAGGCATTCACTAACGCCGCATTTTTTGATACTCTTTTCCTAAGAGAGTAAAATAGGGGATTGAGAGTTTGTCTGAAATATCCTCAATTTTGAAGGAAGTGGTAGGAACTCTAAAGTTTATTTATTTATTTACTTTACTTTTACAGGGTTGCCAGTGGCCCGGTACAATAACTAAATCACACATTACATAAATAAAGTTACAATAAAAAATGTACAGTTCCTATTAAGGCATCCACAACATACGTCAGAGTGGCCTGTTTAATTATACTATATTATATTATACTATATTAATGGTAATTAATGTCAAGATTATTCGTTCGTGCATCTCTCAACAACCCGAAGACCTTTCTCCTGAATCCCGGCAAGGAGTACGCAAACAAATCGACCGAATCTCCAAGAAGATTGTAGGCACGAGACAATCTACACAAAGCACTGTTGACTCCGAGGTTTGTTCGTTTAAAAGGTGGGTGAAAAAGAGACGGCTCGTCTGGAATTTTTTCTCTGAATGAAATTTAGGTTTTTAGAAAGAAATAAAAAAAGTTGTGATGGTGGCCTAGTGGATAAAGGACTGGTATCTGTGCCTGGCGATGCTAATGGTCGCAAGTTCTTATCCTGTTAGATACTTCTCCCGCCGAGCCGTCGGAAGTATTCGGATTCCCAGGCTCGGCGAAGGCGAAGAGAGGGCAGTGCTGGCACCCCGGTGGTTTTAGTCGGGGCAGGTCCGACATACCGGGGGGAGTGGCCCTCACCACTTCCCCTGACGGACCGTAGGGATTTCCACCGGGATAACAAAAAAAAAAATGTTAGATACTTCTGGGTTTTTCTAGATTATGCACGGATTTAGGCATTATATACTCACCGGTGAAGGAAACATCGTGAGGAAACACGCATTTCATCTAAAAGAAATGTCATATGCACTAGTGTTCCGAGAATAGCGATAAACTGCTCTACTTGCCACGTTGGTTACGATATAAAAGCGTAAAGTGTATACAGCTACTAATGTACCTCTGCCCACCCCAAAAGGGATTCGGCGTGGCGGTATAGTATTAATATTGTCGTATCTGTCATACTGCGAATGAAAGTGTTGTGTCATAAGGTCTTAGAGTAAATACAGATTTATATTTTTACATTGAGCCTCATTTTTCCGGTCAAAAGATCATTAAGACAAGTCAATTAGTTATTTTTTATTCAAAGTCCATTCTCGACTCCCGTAAATTGACTCGAACGTTGCCAATTTTCAGTATTTTGTCATCAACGAAGATAACTGGCGCGTATTAAAATCCAAAATTAAATATTACAGCAATAAAAATGTGAAAACATTTTTAAGTGTTCCGATATAGGTACAATAACGACGATGGGAAAAGAAAAGCTGCAACTGAAAGTTTTAACTTAAATAATTTTTAACATCAATCATACATATCGTCACGCTATAACACTTTCAAGGTGAGCAGAGATACATTAGTGGCTGTATCCACTGTGCGCGTATATGTCGTGCCCAACGTGACCAGTAGCGCAGCTGATCGCCGTTCTCACAGCACTAGTACTCAAAATATGTCTATTAGTTGTCATATTTGATCTGGAAAAACCCAGAAGTACGTTCCAGGAAGATCACTAATTAACAATCATTCTATTTCCAGTTGAGTTACAATCATATTTAGTCTCAAGTTACATTTGACGATTACTTCATTTGACTAATGTCATTTTCGACATGAGATAGAAACAATATTTTAAATATAAAAATTAAAGTACGACATAATTATACGCTCCGAGTTTATTTTGCTAAAAAATTCGGCTAAGTGCAAGTGTCATTTTTACACCGAGAGTTCTGTTTAAACATGTAAATGTGTATATTTATAATTAGAGCTGGGCAAAATGTGATCTGATTAATGATGAACGATTACAATATTTAGTCGTAATTTTAATTTTCAAGCTCTGTAATCATGATTAGATTCATTTAAAACATTAAGAAATCATAAATGTGTATACAATCTAGGATTTTGTAGTGTATAAAACATAAATGAGTAAAATGCAGTCATATTAATGGTAAAAAACGTAAAATGTAATCGTTAATCATTTTTATTAATCTGATTACATTTTGCCCATCTATGTTTATAATCACATAAAATTATGTGTCATTACATAACCTGGTGACTAAAACTAGAGTACAAAGTACGGCTATGTGGCATCACATATCTCGCCTAGGACTAGAAAGTTCTCTGAATTTTACTTCTGCCGTGTCGCTGAGCAGTAGAATGGTCTTATGGCGAGCGTATTCTCATTGTCCTATAATACTAGGTCCTTTAAACGAAGCGTAAAGAGATATTTATGCAAGACGGCAAGAACATTGCAAGTATCGATAGGTTTTACTTTACTCTAGATATTTGTAGTTGTTTTTTAGACTGCACCCTGGTGACAATCAGGCGTAGTGAGTCACTACGCCAAGCTAGTACCAAAAAAAGCAAACGTTACGTATATGATTTTTTTTTATTGGTTCTGGTTAAAAAAATAATTTCCTTTGGTTGCGACCTTTGTGTTTTATTCCATCGATATTTACTTTTGGATTGTTGTTGGCATCACGCTGTGGAAAATTATCCACTGGGATGCGTTTTTAAGTGTTTTTGACTGCAATCGGTATATTTTCAAAAACTGGGTGTGTGACCTCATAAATTTTCGTCACTACCGAAGGAAACAAAAAATATTTTATATCAACATTATTATAATTTTTATTTGTCGTTCCGTGCTGTATTTATCACAGACATATTTCAAAGGTTAGAAATAAAAAAACAAATAATTATTTATAATATAACTTACGCCATATTTCTTTTTACTTCTTCGGCAATGAGATCACACTGTGCCCGATCGCAAAGCACAGCCAATACAATACAGATTGCAATTATAAAAAAAAAACAGGATGTACTGGTTCGTTCGATATCCATTGGTCATGCTGGCCTGTTCTATGCCGATCATGCAAGCTGGCATGAAAGTATGATTAATGCAATGGCAATGCGCTCGCATGAGATACGTAGAATAGTAAATCTACTTTGAAAGAAATAGATACTGTTGTGATTGTGTCAATGGTTCATATTAAAGTAGGTTAGTTATATATGGCACTTTTGTCAGAATTGGCCATTAAATAAAAAATACGTTTTGTTTTCAAGGAGAGCTTCGAAATTTATAAAGGTGTAGTTTGATTTGATTTTTTCAATTATTAGAGAGACATTGAATCTGAAGTTCGAAGGGAAACGTTGGATAGTAAAACTTATAATATAAAAATATAAGCAAAATGTATGTAAACATTTAAATGATGAAATACATGGGAAACGAGAGTGCATTAAGGTATAGGCTACCTTTTTTATTTACACCTTTTTTATTTAAGCTATACTTTTTATTAGTCTATTAATATGTCAAAAAAAAGAGAATTAAATTGGTGACGTTTGATGAAATTTTTTTAACACAGTGTGCTCGTGATGAAAAACTGTAATATTAATATATTTATAATTATCTCAAGTGTTCTCATTACAATTCTAATGGTGCTGTCCATCTTCCTTGTGTTGAGTACTCCATCTTCACAAAGGGACTAATGAATGTGAAGGAAGCGAAAGAGGCAAAAGCTTTCTCTCTGCCTACCCCGATTGGGATTCGGGGTAATGATAGAACTTTTTTCTTTTCAGAACAAAAGAAGATTGCATGACTAGAGAAAAGTGGTATCCCGATTATTCTATCTACCAGAGGCTGGCTCGTCGACCTGGCGGTCTATATGATATTTTATGGGTATGATAGCTGTGGTGGCTTATTGGATAAGAAACCGGTATCCACGTGCGTCAACACAAGTGCTCATAGGTTCGTACCCCGGCGCGTAACACTAGGTTTTCCATATTATGTACGGATTTAGGCATCACATGCTTACTGGTGAAGAAAAATATCGTGAAAATACTCTTATAGCATCTAATAAAAATGTCATGAGTACTAGTGCTGTGAGTACGGCGATCAGCTGCGCTATTGGTCACGTTGGGCACAGCATATAAGCGCAAACTGGATACAGCCGCTTACGTATCACTGATCACCCCAAAAAGGACACAGCGTGATGATATAATAATAATTATTATTGTTTTGTGTTATTTATGATTATTACGCTGCGCATGAGATTCGTGAGCGGGTCAACGACCCAAGCACTCGGTCAAGGTTCACGGTAGTTCCGGTCTACGATAATAGATGGCGGTAATACACGAAATACAGTCAGATCAACCGAGGCGAGTGCGGCGTAAATCCATACATAGGTATGTTTTTATTTACTTATTTATACTCTGTATCTAAATATATATAACTCAAACGTGACTGACTGACTGACATAGTGATCTATCAACGCAGAGCCCAAACCACTGGACGGATCGGGCTGAAATTTGGCATGCAGGTAGATGTTATGAGTATGACGTAGGCATCCGTTAAGAGAGGATTTTGATGAATTCTAACCCCAAGGGGATAAAATGGGGGAATGGGGGGGGACACACGCTAAATCAAAGTGAAACCGCAAAAACTATACCTAATCTATACTAATATTATAAAGCTGAAGAGTTTGTTTGTTTATTTGTTTGTTTGAACGCGCTAATCTCAGGAACTACTGGTTCGAATTGAAAAATTGTTTTTGTGTTCAATAGACTATTTATCGAGGAAGGCTTTAGGCTGTATAACATCACGATGCAACTATTAGGAGCGAAGAAATAATGGAAAATGTAAAAAAAACGGGGAAAATTATTCATCCTTGAGGGCTTCCATTGCGTGCGCTGCAAAAACGGTTCAAGATACCAAAAATATATGTATGAAAGGATTATTCCTCTTGAAATGATCTAAAACAATGTCCAGGACAGTATATGTCTATCTTTTAAGATTAAGTCACTAGAACCGTTTTTATGGTAAACAAATTTGGTCGAAATTAATGCATTATTTGTTAAGAGCTGTATCAACGTAATAATATTAATCTTTATCCAAATAAATGTGTTGTTGATTAAGAGTATTTAATTGTGAACAAAATTGTCTTTGACATCACTTAATTTCAATGAACATCTTAGAAGATATTACAAAACCTTATATAGCAAAACAACGTGTGCCGGATCAGCTAGTTAATAATAATACTTCTTAACGCGAGCGAAGCCGCGGGCAAAAGCTAGTTGTTTATATAATTAAAGTGTTAATTTAGAACATCTGTTTCATTGTAGCCGGTGGTACTCCAATGGATTAGGGGTCTACAACGCTAATGATTGAGAGCTCAAATTCCGGCACATATGTACATCTAGATTTTTTGCAGCTTAAGAGCATAAGGATTTAAGCACCACATGCTCACCGATGAAGGAAAACATCGTGAGGAAACCCGTATAGCAAGCACCTGGATGGATATTGAATGAAATAATGAAGTGTTCTTTACATGCTACATTCTCTAATCCCACCACCCACACTTTCAGCCATGTAAGATACCATCATTATATTGTGGATATTTTGTTATATCAGCACGAAAATATTCGTTTCTAGATTCATTATGCGAGCAGATAAGGAGTGCAATATGCTTCCAGCGAGCATACTACCACGCTCTTATGACTTGGGAGCCTTTAAGAGAAGAGTGAAAAAAAAAATGAAAATGAAAAAGTATTTATTTTGCCACAAATATACAAAAAAAAACAGACATTGAAATGTAGCATTGCAAACAACACACAAAAACAAAAGAAAATATAGAACATATAAACATGGCGAAAATGGGCCCTTCATCAGCCTAAAGCCACAGAGGAAGTCTGCAGCGCTGATTTTCGTGAAGGGCCCCGGTCGTGTTACATCTTATAAGAATTATCGGTAAACAACAAAATACATATAGCTTAAATAATGAATACAAGTGATACTAAAATAAACTATTACATACAATAAATAAATCGACTACAAAATGTATTAGTGATAGATACTATAGTAAAAATATATGTATACCTAAAAAAAAGAGCAAAAGTATAAGTAAAAATAAATGAAATAGACTACGCGTAACTAATAGATTATTAAATAAATATTATTTAAATTATATTTTTGAAAGTAAACTTAGATTTGGATATTCTAAGCGGCGACGTGAGTGAAGTAGAATGAAGAGTGAAGAGTAAATAGGTATTTGTTGGAAGGACGTGGTCTGTCGTCAGACTGATATTACTTTCCATTGAGAGAGATTGAGGTCAAGCGCAAGCCTATCTGTAATTAAAAAAACCTGCTGAGATTCGAATTTATGACCATCGCCGTTCCTTGTCCAATAGACCAGCATAACAACTAGGTCCCTGATTTTAACCTTTACCCATTTTACTACAAAACAAGTCGATATATTTTTCTCTGGTAATCAGTTACTCACTTATTTATGGACTGCAATGTATTTTCTTCGGTCGATTGTTTAAAGCGAAAGTGCAGTTTATTTTACGAGAAATTATGTGCAAAACAGTTTACACTGAACTACTGTACGCGTTTCAAACATATAAAAATAAACAAATTTGTTCTCGGCCGCGAAACACAAACGGAATCTTAGACTAATGACTTACTTCCGGTGACAATGTCTACTATAAAACTACTCTATACGACACTAGCATTGCCCGCGGTTTCAATCGCGTTGAAATTACAATATTCAAAATTGAGAAACCCCGAAAACAAAAATCGTTTTTTTTTTACAGACATGCTTGCTCTTGACCGCAATCTCATTTGATCGAAAGTGAAGATGATAAGGCTAATGATGTAGAGCGTTCACCACTCAAATACCGATTCACTCGAAATATGATGATTCCCTTGTTACTTTAAGATCTTGGAAAAACAGACATAGGAAGCGAATTTCTTTCCCTGGTGGCTAGCAGCAAAATCTCGTAAGGTTTAGCCAGCGTTTGCGATTTAAGCGCAAAAAAATATCTTTGTTACGACATCACATTACATATCTTTGAATTTTTCCGCTTTTCTATACTATAATACAGTAGCGTTAATTCCATAGATGCATGAAAGCATTGCATGCCCTTACGATAGATAAGCTTGGAATAAATTGCTTAAAGTTAAACAAAAAAAGAGACTATTTATATTTATATCTATTCTATATACACGTCATCTATCTTTTCTACGAAAGCAATATAGTATTTACTATCATAATATAATATTCAAATTAATTAGGCGGATTCTGCCTGCCCTATCCAAATATCGCACGAACGTCACTGCTATAATATATGTATTGTGACGGTTATAAATGTAGATTGTGGACGATGACCTCCTTCTTACTTCGATAGAGAAGCCTAAATTATATATTTATCAACTATTAATACGTTTAGAATATATTATATAATAATTTTATATTCTAATAAATTTATATGATCATTCATATTCTTAGTTCAAGACGCAATTGATCGCATTAAAACAAAAAACATTCAATTTGAAATTCAAAAGCCGATCTTCATTTTTTTCTCAACAGCCAACTTTATATTAATGTCATAGACATGTAACCACTTGTTTAATTTACTTCTTCCATCCAATCACTACAGTATACACAAATTATACATATAAACCTTCCTCATGAATAACTCCATCAATTGCTGTAAACTGCATTAAATCCGTTAAATAATTAAAAAAATCTAAGCAAAGAGAAGCGACAGCATTTAGTAATATGTAAAGATTATCTCAAAATTAAAAAAGGTGAGTTTGCCACCTTTGGATCTATACGACTCAAGTACGGTACTCATTAAATTCTAGATAATTTCATTAACACGCGGAATTAGTTAGGTTTTCCTCAAGAGCGGGCATCTGTCGCCTTCCGCGAACTGATAGCAGAAATAAAAACTTACGTTTATCTGCTGAATTGAATTACATTAGCCCATTGCGAATTTGTTCGCATTGACCTCTAAAGTTTTCCTCTGTTATTGCGTTAGTTTTGCTGTCGAAAGTTCTTGTTTATGATAATACGAGCTCCTTATGCTATGTCACGTTTGGGTAAGCAGAGTTTATTAAATAACATTTCAGATTAAGGCTTATTTATAGCTTATATTTGAGGTTTACCGGTATAATAGAACCGTGTCTCCCTCTTCATCATAGTGAGGTAAGAGAAGACTAAATTATACAGTATGCCGAATTGAACGCAAATTTCTGCTGCATGTACCTCTGCACATAGTTCAAACCCGCCAACCCGCATTGGACCACCGTGCTGAGTTAAATGTCCAAACCCTTTACCATCGAGTTCGCAAATATAGTGGAAAAGTGAAGAAAGACTTTTGCCTGCAGTGCAATGAAACTGGCTAATAATAATAATGTTCATAGAAGGGCAAAATGTAATCAGATTAATAAAAATAATTAACGATTACATTTTACGTTTTTTACCATTAATATGACTGCATTTTGCTCATTTATATTTTAAACACTACAAAATCCCAAATTGTATACACATTTATCATTTCTTAATGTTTTAAATGGATTTAATCATGATTACAGAGCAAGAGAATTAAAACTACGACTACATTTTGTAATCGTTCATCATTAATCAGATTACATTTTGCCCATCTCTGATAATATTATAGTGACGACAATATTATTCTTTCAGGCCGGCCAGGGTTTTTAATACTCACTATAAACATAACCAATTAAAAGCATCTTTTATTTTGGTTCCTTGTCTTTCTCCTTGATCGCTCCGTCGCTGTTAAAAATCGAGGCTCCATTTTATTCGTGAAACTAGCTGCCTTCATCCATCCTCCATCCTAGTTGACGGGAAGCTCCAGCTGCTCGAAGACCTGGTTTGTCCACCATTTAGGACTCTAGCTTCTAGGTCAGCTCTCCGTCATCTTCCTAGTATCAGCCGTTTCAGATATGTTTGGATTTTGGTTCAAAGATAAAAAAAGGCTGGCGTCCAAACCAGGTCGTGACGACAGTACGTAAAGCACATTTTTTTTTTAAATGTATTTGTGTTTTGAAGGATATTTTGAAAAGATTCATGGAAAACCCAGAAGTGTTATTAAAAAAAAAAAATAGTTTCCGGTAATACTTTTAATTTCGTAATATATTTTAAAAAATTACAACAAAATCAGTCATTTTCCTCAAGATGTGCCATTAGTAACGAAATTCTACGAACGATGACACACGTTTCAACTTTTTATCTCTTTCTACTAAAGTAATTGTAATTTTTGGTTTAGTTTTATTGAAGTTAACATGTTCATCGTTACGTCACCCATGTTCGGGTGACGCTTTACCTGCTGAAGTTAATAAGATTTTAGTTGTATTTTTTAAAAGAATCATATAACTATAAAACCTATAACTATAAACCTTATATAATATAAATATATATATATATATATATATATATAAGATGAACAACATTAAAACTATAAAAATATTGACATTATACAATATCTTTTATTAATTTATATAGGTTAACATATAACATTTGTATTCCACCTTTTTTTGCCATATGTTTAGTTTTAAAAACCATAGCAACCTTGATGTTAATAAAACAATAGACACTTTGACATTGTTACTTAATATCCATTCTACAGATTTGTTTACATTTAATAAAGAATTAATAAACGTAAAGAATTTGGATTAGGTTATCAGAAGGTTGGAAAAAAATTGGAGTGAAAAAGTTTTAGCCAGCTCACTTAACTTGGTACTTGGAGAGCGCCAGCGCGCGCTCTGGTGTTCTTGGCCTGCTTCGGCTGCTACCCGCGTGTAGCAGTGGCCCGTTGTGAGCGTACTTTTGGATAACTTTCCGTCGATGTATTTTGCCGTCTTCGTACAGCTTCACAACTCCGCCGTCCAGGGGTGTTGCTATAATTTTCTATGACGTAGATCACGTCGGGGTCACCATATGTCTGTTTCAGGAACAATTTGTTGTATGAGACGGCTTAGGATAAAATAAATACGGCTGGCTTCGTTTTTTGTGTTCATATATTTTTCTTATAATGTCAAAGTGTCAATTGTTTTATTAACAACAAGGTTGCTATGGTTTTTAAAAGTAAACAATTATATTAGTATTTTCTATAGAAAATATGATTTATTTTAGGTCACAAATACAGATTTTTAAATCATCCCTATATTTATCGATGAAAAACACCGGCTTACCATCAAATACAACCGCATGTCGGTACTAAATGTTATATTTAGGAAGCCACCGCACTCCGGACATCGAAGGTGATTCTGAGATCACACGCGGTATAAACAAACATACATCTCGGTAAAATAAACAAAAGTTGTTTATTACGCGCGGTGCAGTTATGGCTGCACATTGCACTTAGACTATTACTTTTTTTATTACATACAGGCCCACGCTTGACCTCAATCACACCTGGTAAAAATCAACGATGAGGCCGGCAATGTATCATATACCTCAAGAATACTATTAAAGGTTTTTTTAAACAATTATCAAAGGAGTAAATATTTTTTTTGTAATTTTTGTTTTTCAGAAGGACCATCCTTTGTCGCCCGGGATAGACCTACACAACTAAACCGGGCTTAGGGGGCAAAAACCGAAGGTGCTAAACCAGCGAGTTTATGGGTTGGGTGGCAACGAAACGGCACTCCTGTGGGTACGAACCTCGCCTTGGGTAACCAGCCAGAGAGACGAACTTAACGGTGATCTACTAGCGTTTCGGAAGCGACTACCTTGAGAAGAAACGCCAAAAGTAAATCAAGGTCAATAATTCTTTCATCAAGCCCCGGGTCTTCAATTTTTTCGAGACGGGTAATAACACATTTCTTCTCCCCTCCGCTCGCCAGTCCAATTACCTTTGATTGTTATACTCCTATTGATTAAAAACCCCCAGGAGTCCTTCCAATCACTCTACCTAGGCCGACTAATTTACGTCTGGCTAGCTGATGCCTTTGGGTTTGTAGCACAAGGTGGGGCTAGTGATCTGAGAGAAATTGGCTGAGTGACGTGACGCACTCTTCCGATGTACACCTAGCAGTATCAAGGGAGGTGCCGTCTCCCCCCGTGATAGTGCATTATAGGTGAATTCATTACAGGGCCCGCAGTACCCGCTAATACGCAGAATTAGTCACATTGGGGTTTTAGACGGTATAAGTCCGGTTCATCTCAGTGGCTATCATGTGGGGCCGGGACGGTCCTATAATGATTATCCCCAAATATAAGAAGGCGTTTAAACAACCACAAAATGATCTCTGCTTACCCCTAAAATAGCGAAACATCGCCCCTGAAAACGATGGATCGGCTAATGTTCAATCAACGATCATAAAGTCCCAATCAAACCAGATTTCCAGTCGTAAAATGTATTTTCGTTTTGTTTGCCTTGCGCTTGACGTCTCTCATACTTCCAGTGTCAGGTTAAGGGCGTTCATTATTATGCAGAGTTATTACTAACTCGCCGTATTATTGGAAACATGTGCTAAAGGATCTAAAATACAATAATTTCGGCCAGGATTCCTCAAGGCTCTCTACTTTTCAATCAATTATATCCTGTCTTTGGGCTATGTAAGTTACTATGCAGACAACAGCACGGTTCAGGGTAGACCCTGCATAGAATACTGTTCGCATCCTTGAGACGGTTCTGCCAAATACTTACTTGACGCCCTAGACAGGTTGCAGCGGAGAGCTGTCCCCCATTTTGAATGATCCGGACGTTGCTAAGCATATTGAATCACTCCAGTTATGCAGAGATATTGCATTACTAAAGTTTTCTACCATCTATAGCATGACGAGTATTAGTTAAAGTTATTTAACCTTGATCACCCCTGTCCCTTCCATAAAAAATCACGTTTACAGGCTTACGGAGTCACAGGTATTTTTTTTATTTGATAGCCCGGGGGTAATATCTAACGGACCTCAGGGGGCGGTGAGGGCTGCCCCCCGGTGTGTCGGACTTGCACCGACTAAAACCTCCGGGGTGTTCATTCTTCCCGTCTTACCGGGGCCAGAAGTACAGCGTCATCCTCTTCTCCGACCCTCGGTAACGTCTGGCCTTTTGTAAGGCCGCATCTCTGCACTGCGAGGAGTGGTGTAAGGAGCCACCACTCCCACACCTCAATATCTTGGAGCGGTGTGCGGAAACACGCCACACACCGCTCTCGCCTGGATTAGTTGGGCGGCACTCTTTCACAGGTATACAGCAACGTATATCCCGGCTACGACTTCGAAGTTCTCCAACTCTTACTACAGCCGAGTTATTGAGCTGAGGAATGGTTTTCCATATGGTATCTTTTAAGCGGAGTGTGAAAAGTTATTTTTGCAAGTTGTCGTGATCAATTGTTTTTCTTTAATCTTGTTAGTTGTAGTTGTTTTTTGGATTGCATCATGGTTATACTCAAGCGAGGTGTGGTCACTACGCTAAGTCAGGGTAAAAAAACCCCTTTCAGTAGCATAAATTCATTAGTGTTTAGTTCATTATTCATTCATTATTCTATTACAGAGGCTTTATTATACAGTGTTTACTAATAATTTATATGATATTTTTTTAATGGGAGTTAAATATTTTATCTGTTGGTCTTATATTTCTGTTCTTGTATATGTGTATTTTCATATTATTATCTATGATATTTTAAATTAGTGTATCTGTACTCCATTGATCCCTTCCTTGCTGTTTTCTGCGCGTCGATTCAATAAATGGGTGTCAGCTGAAAATCAGCGCTGAGTGGCTCGGCTGGTCACTTAGCATTTGCTGAGCTGTCTTCCCTTTGGCGCATCATCACAACATAGGATGTTTAGTGTTTTTGTTTTCTGTCTTTAATAACCTATTTTGCTGTGTTGTTTGTTGTGTTATGTGCCAAATAAATGTTTTATTATTATTATGATTATCATTTATTCATTATATATATACAATATAGTTACATTTTAAAATAAATACATATAAAAAAACATATAAATTTTAAAATATAAAAATATGTAGACCTACAGGGGCGAGGCCTAAGGCCCAAGCCACCGGTAGTTATGAGCTTAAAGTGAGGAACCTCCTAACAATGCGTGCCGTATCGAGTAGAACTGCCTTCTGTATCCGGCCCTTGATCCAACAACCAAGCGAGAGTCTCTTAAGGTGGTAATCAAGGCTCTTTGCGATCAGCCCATTAGTCGATACGACTATCGGGACAATAATCGTAGAATCTACATCCCACATGCTGGTAATCTCGTGTGCGAGGTCTAAATATTTTGATAGTTTCTCTTTCTCAGCTTTTACGAGATTTTCATCATGTGGTATGGTGATATCAACGAGTATTGCCCGGCGCGCCGACCGATCTACTACCACAATGTCAGGTCTATTAGCAAAAATAGTCCTATCAGTGATAACAGATCGATCCCAGTACAGCATTGCACGACCATTTTCAAGAACTGGCTGAGGTACATACTGATAGTACGGTACCTCATTGTCCACAAGACCATATGAAAGAGCAAGTTGCTGGTGTATGATCTTGGCCACTTGATTATGTCTGTGTAAGTACTCGCCGTTAGCAAGAAACGAACAACCAGAAACCACATGCCTCAAAGATTCTCCAGGACGGTGGCATGCCCGACATATGTCGACCGTACCGTCCTTGAGGATATACTTTCTGTAGTTGTTTGTCTTGATAACCTCGTCCATAATTGCACAGACAAAACCTTCGGTTTCCCCAAAAAGGTCACCGAAACGCAGCCAAGAAACGGAGGCAATCGAATCTACATCAGGCGCATGAAGAGCCCGATAAAACCGTCCATGAAGCTCTTTACTCTTCCATATATCCCTGCGATCCAAGGTACTCAGTACCTTTGGATTTTGCCAGTTCCTATTTGCCAGATAAAGCGGAGTTAGTCCTTTATCCACCTTTACTACATCCATATGCATATCCACTTCACTGTGAAGGAAATAACTCCTGAGATTGCATATCTCACGGTTATGTAGGTCCTTAGCATTAAGCATGCCACGGCCCCCACATTTCCGCGGGATATACAATCTCATCACCGATGAACGTGGATGATGCATACGATATGCAGTAAGTAGAGTACGGACTTTTCGATCCAGGGCATCCAATTCGGTTTGAGTCCATTTGAGTATGCCAAAGGAGTATAGCAGCAAAGGCATAACCCAGCCGTTAAAGGCGCGGATCTTATTTCCACCTGACAAAAGACTCTTTAAGACCTTGGACAGACGGTTAAAGAACCGTTCCACCAACGCCCGTTTTACGTCTCCGTCTGCTATACCTAAAGCTTCAGACATACCCAAATATTTGTAAGTTTCGGTCCCAGAGATAGATCTGATTCGTGTATTCTCTGATAATATGACATCATCAGAGACTACAACTCTACCTCGCTCCACATGGATGACCGCACACTTGTCTACACCAAACTCCATATTGATAGGATTACTGAAATTTTTAGTTATTTTCAGTAATTCCATCAAATGTACTTTATTTTGTGCAAACAACTTGAGATCATCCATGTAAAGCAAGTGAGAGATTGGTTCAGATCGTCTCTGTAGATGGTAGCCTAACTTTGAATGCCTTAGTAATGTACTAAGAGGATTTAAAGCTAGACAAAACCACAAAGGACTCAAACTGTCGCCCTGGAAAATACCCCGCCTTATTTTAATTGGTTCTTCACAACCGGAGAACTCCATATTATTATTATTATTATTATTATTATTATTATTAGTGTCTACATCCCCATTGCGCTTATATATCTTGCTCAACATGACCAGTGGCGCAGCTGCTCGCCGTTCTCACAGCACTAGTACTCATGACATTTCTATTAGATGCCGTGCGAGCTTCATCACGATGTTTTATGCCATGAACCCAAGCCATGATAATGCTTTTACTCAATTGAAGAATTCAATTCTTATATGTGTTCTTATAATATCTCTACTCTTTTTTTTTGCTTCTTTTCTGCGCGTTGACACAACAAATGGGTGTTACCTGAAAACGAGCGTTGCACGGCTCAGCTAGTCGCCTAGCCAGAGATAGGCAAAATGTAATCTGATTAATGATTAACGATTACAAAATGTAGTCGTAATTTTAGTTTTCTTGCTCTGTAATCATGATTAAATCCATTTAAAACATTAAATGTGTATACAATCTCGGATTTTGTAGTGTTTAAAACATAAATGAGCAAAATGCAGTCATATTAATGGTAAAAAACGTAAAATGTAATTGTTAATCATTTTCATTAATCTGATTACATTTTGCCCATCTAAGCGCCTAGCATTTCTGAGCTGACTTCCCTTTGGTCCATCACAGCACAGTGTATTAGCTTTTGTTGATTTCTATCTTTATTTAACCCTCTACGTTCTATGTTATGCGTCACGTAAATGCTTTTTCATTTTATATCATTTAATTAAATTAGACAACTGCATGTAAAAATGCAATATTATCATCATTTCGCGAGTAAACTTTTATAACACTATAGGATATAGATAATCTTGAACATTAAACACACATATATTTATTACGGTCATAAATCAGTCTGTCCCAAGGTGCATCAGACCAGAGTGCACTGGACTTTGTATCCATTTCCACACTCAAAAACATACCTTATTCCCCAGACAATAAAACCATAATTTCCCTATCCTATATTTCGTATAAACATCTCTTTGAATCGGCCATTAAAATCGCTACAAACGCAAAGGAAATTAAATTTTATCACCTACGGCTTAAGTCAATTATTGCATAGATGGAGCTTAAATTTTTCATTTCACGCTCAAAATTATCACGCAAATCTCGACTCTATTTTTAATTCGTGTATTGTTAATTTTGAGCAAGAATTCAGTGGCTCTTGAGTCGTTTTAGGGTTAAGAATGGGTTAAATTGACCTCAGCTGGGATGCACAGAAATGTTTGCACACAGAGACGCCGCGTCATAGGAACTGAGTAGAGATTAAGAGAGGAAATTGTGAATTTTAATGATATTTCATCACGCTATATCCCTTTCGAAGTGAGCAGATATACACTGGTCGCTGTATCTACATTTCCCTGATCAGCATTCTCACAGCACTAATACATATAACATTCTTAATAGATACCAAGCAGGATTTCTCGCGAAGTTTTCCTCCACCGATAAGCATATGCTGTCCAAATCTACACTAAAGCTATTATAAATAAAACCAAGTGAAGTAGTCACTGAGTTTGCTAGAGAGCACAGATTCGAACCCACGACTGTTTGTACTTCCAATCATGGATACCGGCTCCTTATCCACAGAGCTACAACAGACACGGTTAATTTTAAAAAGGTTAATAGTTACGTGCATAGAGCTGTTCGTATGCTCACTTTGTTATACGGCAGTGAGGCCAGGGTATGTCAGAAAGTAGAATTATTGCCGTGGGACGCTATCTCTTCGTTCTATAAGCGGAATAACGCGTGCTGATCGCATTAGGAACGAAGAGATACGTAGAATTATTTTTTGTTTACACTGGCTCGACAAATTGACAGCAGAGTACCTGATGGTAAGTACAGTGTAGTCCAAAAACGAAAGCAACCATCAAAGGATGAAAATCCATTGATAGTCTACATCGTCATGTCGGCCCACATATACCACGACTGAAGGTCTCTAGGTATATGAGCTACTGGATATACACAAGCATTTTTGGTTTTTGTTTGGTGGCATGATTGGTGGATTTGAAACACAGTGTCACAGGTAGCATGCTTCGATGGTCCCTGGGCAGGTGGAGATGATGAATTATAAAAAGATAACGAAAATGATATACGTGATGAAAGTGGGTGGAAGTAAGAGGCGTTGCCGACCGAGATTTACCTACACATACCAAATAAAGAAAGTTTTGAGAATGGGGAGCATGAAGGGATTAATGGATGTTAAGAAAGCGAAAGAGATGCTATAGAGACAAGTAGCGTTCGATTCTCCCTGCCTACTGCAATAGGAATTCGGCGTGATGACAGGTAGATAGAAATTACTTCTTTTAAAGAACCTAATATTATATGGGGAGGGACTTCACCGGCTGGAAGCTCATTCCACAGTCTTATGTTATAGCAGAGCTATGAATCGGAATACTTTTTAGTGCATGTCAGAATAGAAGTAGCAATCGATTAATTTTTCAGAATAAGTAAAGTATAGCATGTAGACGCCGCCCGAAACGTGCATATGTTAAACGCCCTAATGGTCGTTAGGGTGTTTCGGAACGAACGGGGTAAGAGGATGCGCGCGCGCATGTGATGCTTGCTAATTCAGTTGACTACCGAGACCCAAGGTTAGAGTACGTGCGCGTACGTCGCAGTTCGGTGTGCCTTAAAGTGCAAATAAACAGTAAAACGCCAAAATCCGTGTCTTTCTACTACCACACCCACGACCACCGTTCATAAAGGTCAATAGTTCACTCCGGTACCTATTTAACGAGAAATCCTGGACTTATAATAATCTTCCCGGTAAATCTAAATTTAGAATCGCGTTTTGCTCGAACGGTTACTTAGGAAAAACAATATAAGAATTCGTAGAATAAAACTCAATATCCGGTTTTCTGATTAATGAAAATGTTTACAAATAAAAGTGTACCGATTTCAACAAGTACCTCAACAATGCTATTAAAGATTGAGAGCAGAGATGAAATCTATACGTACTTTTAATAATATAGTAATATAGTCACGCTATCGGCCTTTCGGGGTGAGTAAAGATACTCGTACATAGTGTATCCACTTTGCTCTTATGTGTCAAGCGCAACGGATCAGTAGTGTCCCTGCGGAAGCTAACCTGTCACCTAAGTATGGGTGACAAGGCTAAACCAGATTTAAATGCGGTTTCATCACAGCGGCCTAGGATAACCTAATTAGCTTAAGCTGGAGTATATTTTTTTTACACTGGCTCGACATAGTGACTACAGAGTACCTGATGGTAAGTACAGTGTAGTCCAAAAATGAAAGCGACTATCAAAGAATGAAAATCCATTGATAGTCTACTTCGTCATGTCGGCCCACATATACCACGACTGAAGGTCTCTAGGTATATGAGCTACTGGATATACACAAGCTGATCCTGAAACACGACAAGCCGAAACTGGTCATTATGACGGGCTTTACACCCATGCAGTGTGGTCGCGATCCAGACAGGCACCGACGCCCTACCACCTCGCACGAGTATCCAGGGTATAAGCTACCGTTAACGATATCGATAAACCTGGCCAGTCTTGGCAAAGTTATGTTTCTTTTATCATCTTCCGTAACGTTTTGTGGCAAAGCAAACGCTCTCAAATAGATTGCATCGTCGCCTTTGTTGAAGATACTCTCTGAAATTATTCTTTGCCGTCACTGCCCTTTTAGTTGTATTAAACACTCTCGCTGCGGAAAGCAAATAAAACACAAAGCTTACTAACGCTGAAAAGAATATTTTATTGATTCCAAGAGCGTGAGGGCGCCTCCGTCATTTTTTGTCACCTCAACAACATCAGCAAAACGCTTTCATTTCGCGTGTCTTTCTGAGAAATAAAGCTTTTATTACATATAAGTGCTTATTCCAACAAATTCCTTTTAAAATCCAACTAAATATATTATTAACTTCGACAAGAAAAGCGTCTCCCATATTTGATTGACACGGCGACAAACGTGTTAAAATAAATTTCTTCATGCGTGAAACCCGTTAAATAATTTATAATATAAAAATATATTGCCACGTTATTTCCCTTACGGGGTGAATAGAGGTTCTTAGGGGATGTATCCACTATTCGCTAATATGTCATGCCCAACGTGACCAGTACAGTTACACATGACATTTCTATTAATTGTCATGCAGGCTTTCTCACGATGTCTTCCTTTAACGGTGAGTATGTGGTGCCTATATCCGTACGTAATCTAGAAAAACCCAGAAGAGATACGTGCTGGGATTCGAACCTAGGACCATTCGCGTTACCACTAGACCACACACAGCCACTGTAATGTAAAAAAGAGCAATAAATCTATACTAATATTATAAAGCTGAAGAGTTTGTTTGTTTGTTTGTTTGTTTAAACGCGCTAATTTCAGGAACTACTATTTCGAATCGAAAAATTCTTTTTGTGTTAAATAGACCATTTATCGAGGAAGGCTATAGGCTATATAACATCACGATGCAACTATTAGGAGCGAAGGAATAATGGAAAATGTGAAAAAAAACGGGGAAATTTATTCATCCTTGAGGGCTCCCATTGAGTGCGCTGCGAAAACGGTTCAAGATACCAAAAATATATGTATGAAAGAATTATTCCTCTTGAAATGATCTAAAAAAATGTCCGTGACAGTATATGTCTATCTTTTAAGATTAAGTCACTAGAACCGTTTTTATGGTAAACAAATTTTGTCGAAATTAATGCATTATTTGTTAAGAGTTGTATCAACGTAATAATATTAATCTTTATCCAAATAAATGTGTTGTTGATTAAGAGTATTTAATTGTGAACAAAATTGTCTTTGACATCACTTAATTTCAATGAACATCTTAGAAGATATTACAAAACCTTATATAGCAAAACAACGTTTGCCGGATCAGCTAGTTATTTATAAAGACAAGAATTGTATTTGATAAATAATTAATGAATAATTCACCGTTATTGAAAATTAAAATTCTTTCAATTATTTTAATTTTCTTCATAGCATCATTATTGTGGGTCATTATTAATAGTTAAAGAGTTTATTTATCCGACTAAAGCTAGATTTTAAGCTCGAAAACTGAGTACAACAATCAGCCATTTTTAAAAATCTTATAAAACTGATGTTATTATAAACAAATAGTTCGGTTTCTCTGGACTACTCGCAGTTCTATAACACAAAAATTGACTCCGAACCATTATAAGTAAGTCCTTAAGAATACTATTTCAATTACTGTTTAGTATTAATATGAACGATGATGTCCAGGCCAATTTCAGCCTTGGTGACGTTTCCGAATCACATCAAGTAGGCGCGGAGTGCAGCCCCCCATTCGGTGAAGGTGAGCTTACTGATGAAAATATTTCCAAACATTCAATTGCGCAGGATATATTTGGGTCGTGAATTCTAGCGCTTGCACAAACACACCCTCTCGTCCAAACCCCTTTTAACCTTGTCTGCTGTTTTTTTTTCTTCTTTTTGCTTTTATTTTTCTGTTTTGATATTGTTAGTATTTAGTTAATGCTTTTGAGCCATGCTGTGGATGTCTTTCATTAGTATCCGTTGCAGACATTTCGCTTGTGCATGTGATCCCATTGTGAATGTAAAATGTAATGGAACTGTCGATAGCCCATACATAAATAAATAAATAATGATGATGATGATGTCCTAGCCGGTTTCGGCCACGGCGACTGTTTCAACACCGGTTAAGAAATTCGAGGTCCAGTTTTCGGAAACAGTCAATTGCGCAGGAGATATTTAAGTGCATGACTGGACGCGCAGCCAGAAAAGCACTCTCTCGTCCGAGCTCCCTCAGGCCCGATGGAAAGGAGAACCAGTACGATCGGGAGGGAGCGGGATGCAGGTTTGGTCAAGTTTTCCCTTCTCTAAACACCTGGTTGAATTACGGTGTTCAAGAGATACCTTAGTCGCCTTTTACGACACCTCGGCAAGAAGAGGGGGCGCTATTCTATTCTGCCGGCAGCCACCACGGCTACCGGCTAATAATAAATAAATAATAGGACAGGGCCGACACAACTAGAGAGATACAGGATGCAGTGTCTGGGTACTGGTAACTGACCCCTATCAGCACCCTAGGTCTTTCAAAATGCCTTGCCAGGATTTTCAGGTAGACTAGGCTGTCATTACCATGACAAGTAATATTAATAAAAGAAACTTTACTGTCAATTTTTAGCGCCCATTCACATCACTTCGCTCAGGTCTGAAGATTCGACAGGCCTTTATATTTATTGTACTACAAACGTTCAATATAATATTCAATAAAACAATAAAATTATTCTTGCTAAATAAACTGGCTATTCTCTTGATCCAATTTATAAGCGCGGAGCGGGTAAATGCAATATATGACCGGTGGTCGTGGGTGCGGTGGTAGAATGATACGGATTTTGGCGTTTTATTGTTTATTTGCACTTTAACACCGAACTGCGACGCACACGCACGTATTCTAGCCTTGTATCTCGGTAGTCGACTGCTTTAACCAGAGCATCCCTTGCGCGCGCGCACCCCTTACCCCGCGCATCCCGTAACACCCTAACGGCCTTTAGGGCGTTTAACACAAAGACGTATCAGGCGACGTCTACATGCTATAAATATAATTTTACGAGTAATATTGAAATATAAAGCCTTAATGTAACGATTACGAAACAACGTAGACTTCACGTTTTCCGCTTTCCTTTTGTACGTTTAAAGCACACACTGCCACGTGCTGTATTTGAAAAGTAGTCAACAGCCGGCACATGCGTTTTAAATGAGTGAATCCCTTGTTAAAATATTAGGTCCTTACATATGAAATTGGCGTTTTGTATGGGAGGAACAAAAAGTCGAATATTTTTAATATAATATATTTAATTAATCAAAGTATGAACCATTATTTTCTATGCACTTTTGCCATCTCATAGGTAGTTCATTGATCCCTTTACTAAAAAAACCAGTCGGACGGGAATCAATAAAATCTTTGAAGGCGATTTGGACTGCCCCATCGGAGTTGAATTTTTTCCCTTGCAAGAAGTTATCCAAATTTCGAAAAAAATGGTAATCTGTTGGAGCAAGGTCCGGGGAGTACGGAGGATGTCTTAGATTTTCCAATGGAAGCTCTTCTAATTTAGTAGCCGTCTGTTGCGCAGTGTGTGGTCTAGCGTTGTCGTGAAGCAGCAGTGGCGTGGAGCGATTGACCAGCCTAGGTTGTTTAGCCGCTAGCTTTTCCATCATGGTTTGCAATTGCTGACAATAGACATCAGCCGTAATAGTCTGACCAGATTTGAGAAAACTGTAATGAACAATACCGGCACTAGTCCACCAAACGCTTACAAGTAACTTTTTTGGGGTTAATTTTCGCTTGGGGCAGGATTTGGCTGGCTGGCCAGGATCCAACCATTGCGCTGAGCGCTTCCGATTATCGTAAAGAACCCATTTTTCATCACAGGTAATGATTCGGTTTAAAATACCTTCATTATTGTGCCGGTTTAGTAATGTAACGCAGCAGTCGACGCGCGTTTGCCGGTTTGCTTCAGTCAATTCGTGAGGTACCCACCTTTCAAGCTTTTTAATCTTCCCAATTTGCTTCAAGTGAATTAAAACAGTTTTATCACTAACATCGCAGCCTGCAGCTAACTCGGACGTGGTTTGCGATGGATCCGCTTCCACAATAGCCTTCAACTCTTCATTATCAACTTGAGTCTCAGGCCGTCCACGGGGCTTGTTCTGCAGGTCGAAATTTCCAGAACGAAAACGTTGGAACCAAAAACGAACTGTGTTTTCTTTTGCAACACGACCGCCATACACATCATTCACCCTTCGAGTTGTTTCCGCAGCACTAGTGCCACGGCGGAACTCGTACTCGTAAATAATGCGATATTTTAAGTTTTCCATTTTGTAAAATGAGTGACACAAACAGAAAAAAACAGAAGAAAAAAACAAATGAATGACGATCATCGAAGCACAAATACATGAGTCTATAGCTGTACAAATTTGAATTTGGAATTCCTTACCAAAGAGGAGAAATTTGTGATTAAAGTGGCCAGTACGAAAAACGCCAATTTCATATGTAAGGACCTAATATAAAAAAATACTTTTGTTAAAATTCTAACCAAATATAGAAAAATATGACTTTAAATTTAATGTATTCATAAGGATATTTTATATAGAAGTCACATGACGTGTATTTTACTAGACGTGTTGTAAGCCCTAAACGCTCCGCCTGTACTATGACTTTTGACTTGCACCGCAATGTTTCACGCCCAATAGGATTATTCTATAGCACGCCGTGTAACTGGGTTTACGATCTAATAAGTCCGTTTCACACGTCTCCGATACTCGTCCGATAGTTCTTCAACAAAATAATATTATTTGATCAGTTTCATATTGTTGTTGCGTTAGAAATTTGATGTGTCAGTGGGCAGGACACAAGTCTTGTAAAAAAACGGCCAATGAAGCAGGAAAGTTCTCGAGTGGAAACCACGTACTGGCTAGCGTAATGTGGGACGACTGCCTGCAATGTAGACAAACGACTTAATCCAGATTCACAGGGTGATGTTGGATAAATGGCTTTACCCCCTTAGCCTTTGCCTTTTTTTAAGCATTTTTTGTGTATATCCAGTGGCTCATATACCTAGAGACCTTTAGTCGTGGTATATGTGGGCCGACATGACGATGTAGACTATCAATGGATTTTCATCCTTTGATAGTCGCTTTCGTTTTTGGACGACACTGTACTTACCATCAGGTACTCTGTAGTCACTATGTCGAGCCAGTGTAAAAAAAAACAACTACAATGAGCAATGAGAGCGAGCACTCAGGGTGCTCAGATAGAGACTTAAGGTTTGGTTGGCTACACAAGGGCACCCCTGTCGATACGGCCCTCGACTTGGGCGGCTAGCCATAAAAATTAACCTAACGGTGATCTACTAGCGTATCGGGAGCTACTTCCTCGAGAAGAAAGACCCAAACAAACACAAAACTGCATCTGAGTAGAACTGTGCCACGGAGCGTAAACGCACCGGTTAGCGACAATTGACTGCATTATCCTTCTACGGCGACACCGGTGTCGTGGAATGTATCTAGTGGTTGAGCGTACCTGACTGTTTTTTGGATCGGCAGTTATTCATTTCGCGGTCATTGGATCGACAGGATCCAACAGAACTTAACGTGGACAGCGTTCCGAGCGCGCGTCGCCGCTAGACCCGTCGTGCACGCACGCATCTAGACGTAGTTTATTTGGATGATGTAGCACAGTGTGGAAGTATTTCTAATCTGCAACAATAGACATTATTCCCGTCCGGTGTGAACCTGCCTCTCTGATTTTACGAGCGGACCTATTAAGGATGAAATAGCTATATATATCAGTAGAATTTTACAATCAAGAGTGCGGCCGCGTACATTACACAGATTTTAATGGTTTCCTTCTGATTTACGAATGTCATAAAGATGTAACGTTGAGTTTTGGGTTGCAACACTCCGCGGTGCTTGTGGAAACATATAAAAGGGCACTAGGGATCGACGAATGTTCGGTTTCAACTTTTATCTTTTTGTGCTTTGCTATGTTTAGACTTTTAATATTTTGAGTCTGTCTAATTACGAATGTAAGGTGAAACTGAGAGATTGTATACCCCTGGGAACACTCCGGTGGTTTTAGTCAGTAGGAGTCTGACATACCGGGGCAGCACCCCTCACCGCTGCCCTGAAGGTTCATAAGGATTTCCAACGGGTTAGATTAAGTCCGTAATTCGGTACAAACTAAACCCCCTTTAAATTTTTCGTTTTCGCAAATAAAACAATCAATATTTATTACCTCCACATCAGTCACAGTATGAAATTTGTTGTAATGTTCTCACCGTAACTTATACATTAATTAGACGGCCTTAAATACAGACTATTCAAAGGAAGACATCGAATAAGTCTAATTTTACAATAATGGAGAACCCCAACAGCAAATATCATTGCTACGCTAAATAAATTATGAAATGAAATATATTTATTTCGCTTCAAACAACAAATTAAAATTCGGAAACGAATGGAATTTGGCGTCTAAACCGGCTTGCCAAACACCCACTATTCACCCTCCTGAAGTAGCACACACACACACACACACACAAATAATAACCACATTTACTTGTACCAAAAAAATGCTCCTCTTCAATTTTTTCTTTCAATCGGGGAAGTCTATTGTGCATAAGTCTATGGGCTTAAATATTTGCGTGTCTCAGATTTCACGGTACTATTTCACTACTGAGGCTCTCTGCTGACGCTAATCGGCAACTGAAGCGTGAAGGAAGCTATCGACTGGTTAGAAGCTCCTCTGCACGCTTTTCAGTAGTCAAATTTAAAGGTTAATCGACATGCGATTGGAATAGAGATCTTTATCAACTAAATAACCAGAGCTGTGCAACACATTTTTTTACCTGGTGGATATTCTCATGGACCCTCAAGGCAGCGATGACCAACGGCCAACTGAAACCACAGGGTAGTTATTCTTTCCATCTGCAGAGTGGTCAGAAAGGCAGGTCCAGCTTCATCACGCAACTCGGCGATATCGGGCCTTTTTCAGCCTCATCCTCATTATGGTGAGTGGTGTAGAGAGCCAGCCCTCGCTCACCTCGTGTCCTGGAGTGGTACCTGGAACCACAGTACGTACCGCTCACACCAGGATATGTTGGCGCACTCCCTCAAGAGCGTACGAACTAGGGATGTAACGGAGGCAGTTTTATCGGAACCGAAGTCGGAGTCGGAGTTTTTAAATTTGATTTATCGGAGTCGGAGGCAATGTCAGTCACAAGTGACGGCAGAATAAAATAGTTTTATTAAGGGACAAATAAAAACATTATTCAGTGAACCTTTTTAATTAGAAAGTGATAAATTTATAAATACACAGACAATAAAGATTGCTGTTTCTTATTAACATTTTCATAGTACTGTGGGAAAGCGATTACCTGAGCTACTGGTCGCGTAGTCCACGACATTTAAGCGCAAACTGGATAAAACCACTATTGTATGTCTGCTCACATAGCGTGATAGCGTGAAGATATGTTATTTATTATATCTTAAATTTGATCCCATTTTAATATGGTGCAGGATTGATACATGTCTTCGAAAGTATAAGCCAGGACTTTTGAATTGACAACAGCATAATCCATTTCCCTCTACATCTCCCTCGTGTGTAGACAGATGTTGAGAATCGAGACAGTTTTCAAGCGTATATCAGGTTTTTTTTTTGATAGCCCGGGGGATATTGTTGACGGACCTCAGGGAGCTTTTTGGTTGTCGGACTTGCACCGACTAAACACCCCGGGGTCACACAGCGCTCTCAACACAACACAACACAACACAACACAACACAACACAACACAACACAACACAACACGACACGACCTAACTTGGGCAAATAAAAGCTGTTGTTCACAAAGTGTTGGATATATCAGAAACCGTTATCCTCCAGTGAACATTGTCCAGTGAACAAATTAAATTAAATTTGCTGCAGGGTTGTTTTTGTATTAATTTCTATTTTACTTATTTTAATGTAAATGTAAAATAAAAAACCTTTTAGTAATAAATTTAAATGTACATTTAGTTTTAAATTTAATAATTTAATCATATTTTTTTAATCTAAATTTTAAAAAATGTCTTCTACAAATTAAGTAGCACTGATTGTTTGATTAATTGATATTATGTTTCAACAACATATAAAGTTAAATCAAATGAATTGACTGCAACAGTGGTGGTGACCTGCGATGAATACCTCCGATTAAAAAGTTTCGGAACCGAAGTCGGAACCGAAGGTGTAATAACGATCGGAAGTTCCGACTTATCGGAGTCGGATTCGAAGCTCCGTAACATCCCTGGTACGAACGAATTATTTATAAAAATAGTGTCATCGATAGCATGCACAAAAACGTGCTCCGACGGTTCAGACACGTGGAGAGGATGTATGATGAAAGGGTGATTAAAAACATATACAATATGAATGTGAGTGGAAGTAAGAGCCGAGGCCGACCGAGATTTACCCACACAGACCAAATACTGAGAATTCTGATGGAGGGTAATGTTAGGAAGACGAAAAATCGATGAGAGTGCATGAAGGGATCATTGAATGTTATGAAAACGAAAAAGGTTTGCAAAAACAGAGATAAACGACGTTTCATTCTCTCTATCTATCCCAATATGGTACGGCGTGATTATAGACAAATTATATATACAAATATGCAAGATTGTATGGAACTCTCATTGCTTTGAGTCCGATTATCACTTAGCCGTGTTTTCTACAATGTACAAATCGAAAAAAATATTAACGGTTGAATCATAAACGATTTTGGCTAGACTAATGAACTGTAACGAAATTTGAATATTTTGTATGCGCTACGCTGTCTTCTGGCTGAAATTATATCCATCTTTGTATATAGTATTACAAAAAGTATAGAGTAACCTTATATCTCTTTAAAAAAATTAATAGCTGTACTGTACTGTGTAAAATAAAGTCTAACACAGAGTCTGTACAAGGAATAGCAAGCTGAAAAGCCAGTGGGCTGGCCAAATTTGCCGAAGAAATGATAACCGCTGCGGTAGACGCATTCTTGAATGGAGACTGCGCCTCGGTAAGTGTAGTGCGGGACGCCCTCTGGCTAGGTGGAACGACGACTTGCGCAAGGAATTGTTGAATGAGAAAAGTCAAAGTCAATGCTCAGCGGTTAACCTTGGGAGAGGTCTATGCCCTGCAGTAGACGAGTAGGGGCTGATGATGATGAGAGTATGCAATCAGGAAAGAGTAGCCAAAAGAGTAGCCCAGAGCCAAAGATTTCAAATAGTTTTATTTGAGAACTATAAGAAATTTCACTATCAAAAGAAAGAAAAAATAAATTATTTGGCGCATAACATACAACATAGAAGGATAAGTTAATCAAGATTGAAAACAATAAAAGCAAATAATACCCCGCGCTGTGATACCCCAAAGGGAAGTCAGCACAGCAAATGCTAGGCGTTTAGTTTAGCAACAAAACTAAAAACCATAGCAACCTCGTTGATGGCAAAACAAAAGACACTTGACATTATAAGGGAAAATTAAAGGAACGCATAAACCAAGCCAGCCGCTTTTTATTCAACCAAAGCCGTCTTATACAATTAATTTTGCCTGAAACGGACATATGGTGACCAGCTGAGCCGCCCAGGGCTGATTTTTAGCTGACAATTTTTTTTACACTAGCATGATAAAGTGACTACAGAGTACCTGATGATAAGTACTGTATGTAGTCCAAAAACGAAGGCGACTATCAAAGGATGAAAATCCATTGATAGTCTACATCGTCGTGTCGGCCCACATATACCACGACTGAAGGTCTCTAGGTATATGCGTTACTGGATATGCACAAGCTGATCCCGAAACGCGACAAGCCGAAACTGATCACTATAACGGGTTTTACACCCATGCACTGTGGTCGCGATCCAGACGGGCATCGACGCCTTACCACCTCGCTGCTGCTCGTTTAGCACCACCCAGGAGTCACGTATAGGGAAACTAGGGTAAAGCCTACGGATGCGAGCAGCTTCGACTCCCAAACTGTTAATTAAACCGTGTCTTAATTTGTTGTATTAACGCGCAGAAAACATCGAGAAGAGAATAATAGAGCATAGAGAGACGGCCGTAGAGGCTATTCCAAAGTGTCATAGATAAAACGAGCCAATTCGCTGTGATTTTTTAATTTCAATTACATTGCGCCATTTCCTTGTCATATTCGCGCCATGAAATGCTATAGAATTAAAAAAAAAAATAGAATAAAATGAGCACAAATGACGCACACACAAAGAAGATATGTTTTTGCACTTTGATTCTCGTGTTTTATAATAGATTACCCTTCTATTTAATTTTTATTTCTATGGTGTTGACTGGCTGAGGTAGGAGGATTGCTACCTTCCTGCTGCTACTTTTACACTATCAGTGGGTTCAATGCTGGGCGTTTAAGGCATAATGGAAAGCGTTAAAACTGATTTAAAAATACGTTTAACATTTTCTTAGATCGTTGAGTTTGAAATCTGACTTGTTAAAAAAATACGTAAAACAATAGTTTAAGAATTGTCAGTAGGCCCACGTATTGATCTCGTGAAAATGTAGGCATAGGCTATACCATTAGATCCTAAAGTAGTCTATATATTGTCTATATCCAGGGGTCAACGAATACTGTCAGTGGTCCAAGTAAGTGAAAAAGGTTGAGTCCACAGTAATGTATCTTATTTAAGTTGGTCATGACTTATTTTGGATTACCTTGAATGGAATAATCTACTTACATCGATGATTATTGTTTAATTTTTACCTGAAAACGTACAAAAAGAATAGATTTTTAGAATTTGTTAGTATAATATATAATATTAACATAACTAAATTGATGCCAAATAATGAAAATTTATTATCAAAGCACCAGGTTCATCCCTCCCACTAAAAGGCAATTAAATAATACATACATAATACATTTTGATTGGTTTTGCCCATTAGAATTTTGTTAATAAATGTATGTAAATTAAATGTGTGTAATTTGTATTGTTATTCCAATTTACACTTGAGTGCGGTCAGGTATCAGTCAAAAATAAATTTGTATTGATAAGACCAGAAAACTAAAAATACACGGCAAAGGGCTTACGAGACAAAAAGTTAGAGAACTTATGACATAGATAACGCAGAGATAGAGAATTTTGTCTCAAGTAAACTGTATTTATTAATGTAGTCATGTATTTAGGTATCGTATAAACTAGCAATTGCAAAAGCTGTGATTGAAACAAAATTGAAATGGTTTATTTACAGAATCATTCATAAGGGTAAATGGTATATGAAAGTACATACATTTTAATAATCCTATATAGACATATATTACTGGCTGTATCCACTTAGAGGCTATATGCAATGCCTAACGTGACCAGCAGCGCAACTGATCGCCGTGATCAGAGCACTTTTAACCATCAGCTTATTCATCAGTTAATTTAGGAGCACATTTGGTATATTCCTGTCAAATATCGCGAACGCCCCACACGGAAGCGCAATATCTAAAACCCCTTGCTAAACATTATTTTTATATCAATAATACAAAAGATATTTTTGTTCGCTCAACTTAAAAAAAAAAACTGAAATCCATAATATGTATCGAGTAATACTAAAAAAATTTAGTACAATAAAATGTTTTATTGTACTAGTATTATTTAATAAAACGATTATATTATTTCATAAAGCATTAACAAATAACATTATTTAGTAAAACTAACAATAAAATCGCATTTTTATTATTTTCCTCTTGAAAGTTGTATCCTAAACTACTATCGCAGTGGCTCAGATCCCTATCACTCCACACCATCGCTCTGTCAAGATCTCTTTGTCGAACGACTGTATGATCTTTAGACTGTGGTCAAACAGACATGCTTTATTACAAGGGGCGATTCATCGCGCGCTCAGGTAAATTGATTTTAGGAAAAAATCCAGAAATAACTGGGCGACATCAAAGCAGCAATTCTACGGAAATTAGTCTCAACTAATTTGTCGCAGAGTTTCGGCGAGGGACAAAGCACCCAGTGGGTGCAACACTGGTAATTTTACCACGAATAAGTTATTTAATTGTGTGGCCATTAAATACTGTTGCCCAATTTTTTGAGTATTGTAGTGTTTGTATGATTGGATTGTAAAATAGGTTTGTTATATATGGCACTTTAGTCGGAATTGGCCGTTAAATAAAAAATAAGTTTTGTTTTCAAAGGGAGAACATCGAATATAAAAAGATAAAGTTTGATTTAATTTTTTCAATTATTATTATTGACAGATTTGATCGAAAATTCGAAAGGAAGGGTCGGATAGCATAAATTATATTATAAAAATATAAGATATTTGTAATTATTGCGTAAATAAGTGCAAAATAAATATTGAAAATAATAACAGAGTATCATTTCAAGCGAGCGACCGACCATACACATAGGGAAATATAACACGACTGCAAAAGCGTGTTATAGTATCGAATAAAGATGAAATAAACGTGAAAAATCATTAGCAAATTAATAATGACAAATGGACACGATTATAGGGACCAATACCATGATAGCAATATGACAAAACTACCCGTGCGAAAGAGATAAAGCTAATAGTAGATAATCCCCTTGTTACTATTTGTCCCAACATAAAGCTCTTGTAGGCTACCTTTTTATTTATACCTTTTTTATATTTAGATTATACTTTTTTAACATTCTTTTAGTATGTCAAAAAATGATAAATGAATTAGTGACGTACTGGATAAAAAAAAAATTAACACGGCGTGTTCTTGTATAAAAAACTGTTGTATTAATATATTTATGACTATCTGATCCGGCAAACGTTGTTTTGCTATATAAGTTATTGTAATATCTTCTAAGATTTTCATTGAAATTAAGTGATGTCAAAGACAATTTTGTTCACAATTAAATACTCTTAATCAACAACACATTTATTTGGATAAAGATTAATATTATTACGTTGATACAACTCTTAACAAATAATGCATTAATTTCGACCAAATTTGTTTACCATAAAAACGGTTCTAGTGACTTAATCTTAAAAGATAGACATATACTGTCGCGGACATTTTTTTAGATCATTTCAAGAGAAATAATTCTTTCTTACATATATTTTTGGTATCTTGAACCGTTTTCGCAGCGCACGCAATGGAAACCCTCAAGGATGAATAATTTTCCCCGTTTTTTTCACATTTTCCATCATTTCTTCGCTCCTAATAGTTGCATCATGATGTAATATAGCCTAAAGCCTTCCTCGATAAATGGTCTATTCAACACAAAAATAATTTTTCAATTCGAACTAGTAGTTCCTGAGATTAGCGCGTTCAAACAAACAAACAAACAAACTCTTCAGCTTTATAATATTAGTATAGATTATCTCGAGTCTTCTCATTACAAATCTACTTGTGCGGATCACCTTCCTAATGTTGTGTACTCCCCCCCTCTACGGCCTCATAGACTAGTCCTATTTTTTGACCCAAAAATGTTATGTAATGTTCAAACTCAGTAGTCCAGAGATGGGCAAAATGTAATCTGATTAATGATGAACGATTACAAAATGTACTTGTAATTTTAATTTTCTTGGTCTGTAATCATGATTAAATCCATTTCAAACATTAAGAAATGATAAATGTGTATACAATCCGGGATTTTGTAGTGTTTAAAACATAAATGAGCAAAATGCAGTCATATTAATGGTAAAAAACGTAAAATGTAATCGTTAATCATTTTTATTAATCTGATTACATTTTGCCCATCTATGAGTAGCACCATTCTCAGAAGCCATCAGCTTAAGCAATGCACCAGTCGATCAAACAACAACCCGCGCAAACACTAAGCAAGAGGATAACTAGAGCGTGGAATGGTCTCTCAGAAGACGTAATCTCAGCTCCAAATTTGGACCGGTTTTAAAATCCCTTGGACAAATACTATCTCAACCACAAAAATAAATAATTACAAAAGTGAAAAAGCAGGATACCGGCGCCTATAAGTTGTTTCAACTGTATTTGATAAAAAAAATAGATATCAGGTGTCCACCTTCCAATGCAAGAAACTTTTCGCTTGTTAAAGCGCTATTTGTGTAGTCAAACTATGTTAATAATATTTTTATTACTCGTGTCTGCGATATCTATAAAAAAATGTTTTTGTGATGTCGATATATTGTCTTGTACATTTGGCTCCTTTAGAAGAATCCTGAGAGAAAATATCAGTTAAACTTTTATTTTTTTATTGTATTTGTTTTTTTATATATATTTTGTTAGTTTTCTCTTACTGATTTATGTCTCTTAGCTTGATTTTTATTTTGAATTTTTTATGGAAACTTTGCTGGGTTATATATCTTTATTGTTTATATAATGCTATATGTTACACTATAATATAAATGTAAAAAATAAAAATAAAATCTTCATTAACGTCAGTAGCATCGTGTTTGAGCTTATGGAACTGGCTTTAACGAATAGACAGTCGAGTCTCATGATCCGTCGGAAGTATCTGGATTCCCAGGCTCGGCGAAAGCGAAGAGAGGGCAGTGCTGGCACCCCGGTGGTTTTAGTCGGGGCAGGTCCGACACACCGGGGGGAGTGGCCCTCACCACTTCCCCTGACGGTCCGTAGGGATTTCCACCGGGATAACAAAAAAAAAAAGAGTCTCCTGGTTATTTTGATGTATCCATGGCCCAAAAAAAACAACAACAGTGAATCCGATGGAGAGTGATGATGATGATGTCCTGGCCGGATTCGGCCACGGCGACTGTTTCAATACCGATTAAGAAATTCGAGGTCCAGTTTTCGTAAACAGTCAATTGCGCAGAAGATATTTCAGTGCATAACTGGACGCGCAGCCAGAAAAGCACTCTCTCGTCTTAGCTCCCTAGCAGCAGGAGCAGGATGCAGGTTTGATCGAGTTTTCCTTCTGTGAACACCTGGTTGAAATGCGGTGTTCAAGAGATACCTTAGTCGCCTTTTACGACACCTCAGCAAAAAGAGGGGGTTGATATTCTATTCTGCCGGCAGCCACCACGGCTAATCTAACAACGGCTAACGGCTAATAATGTAGAGTACTGTGTAGCCCGAAAATAACTATCAGAATATATTAAGGTATGTTGGCGATAACTCGTTGGCGGAGACTGAAATGTGGATCATTGAACATTGGCATCGCAATCTTTCACCAGTTGCACAGTGGAGAGTATTCCTAGGAGGTACATTCTCGACTCCCCCAGCCCTGTTTCATCATAAAGCCACTAGAAACCGTGTCGGATACCATCTATGTGTGATGGATGTTCCTTATATCCGTCGAAAAATATACCCTTCTACATTTATCATTTATCAGCTAAAGAGTGGAATATGCTTCCAGCGGCCATATTTCCGCGATCTTATGACCTGGAAGTCTTTAAAAGAAGAGTGAATAAGCATTTGTTGGGCGGACGTGGTCCGTTGTTGGACTCATATTCAACTTCCACCAAGAGTGGTTAAGGTCAAACGTTCGCCCCTAAATCATAAAAAGAAACTTCAGAATTGATATCGTTTGCTGTTTAAAAAATGTGAACGTACCATTAAATAAATAAACAAATCAATCAAAAGCGTACGATTGAAAAGAATTCGCCAGCGTTGGAGTAACGCGGGCCGGAGAAGGTAACGAAATTAACCATATGACTAGTATTTATTTCACTACAAAACAACCGGTTCAATAAACCAAGACGTTTTAAAATCATTATTGACCACTCGCTAATTTCATAGCCACACACGCTAGCATTCGCCGAGCGATAATGACCTTGACAGTTCAACGTTAGGTCAAGGTGGATACGCTGCGGTCTTCATCAAGCACCTTTGAAGGTTACTCTGGCAGTGTCAATTTGTTCACAAGATATATCATAACACTATTCAATCTTTCCGCCTGGTGAAGTTGGAAAGGCCTTTCTGTCGAAAAAAACATACTGTATTTTCTACTTATCACTGCCCATGTTATCCATATGCGGTTTTCTACCTTGATTGACATACGAAGTCAATGCACTTGCAAGGTTGTTTGAAGTTCGATGTACTAGAGATTGTATGCACTGCGATATTTAGGTTACACGAGTTATATAACATACGTACTAAATAAATAATAAAAAGAATTCACGCTAAGACTGCCTTCTGATTCGCACGTCTCCCACAAGCGGTAGAAGCCTCCACCATAGACATATTCTTCTATATGTTTATGTGTATTGTAGTGATTGTATGAGAGGATTATTAAAGTAGGTTAGTTATCTATGGCACTTTTATCAGAGTTGGCCATTACATAAAAAATAAGTTTTATTTTAAAAGTTACAACATCGAATTTTAAAGATGAAGTTTGATTGATTTTTCTATTATTATAGGAGATTGTATCTGAAGCTTGAAAGGGGAAAGTCGCGAAATAGAAATGATTATACAATAAAAGTGAAATAAATGTAATCATTTATATGTGAAATACATATATATATATATATATATATATATATATATATATATAAAAGGGTTTTAACTGAAGCGAGTGAGCGACTATAGAAAAATATAAGACGACGGACTGAAAGCGTCTTATAGTACTTAGTTATGTTTTGACCCGAATAAATAATATCCTTTATTTATTTCTTTAATGCCGTGATAAATAAAAGAGCATAGTTGATAATCCCCCAAGATTTCGTTTAATCTGGAACCGCATTCTCGGATGCGTCAATTACTGGATAGTTGCCAACGTGACGAATTCGAGAGACTACGTAGTAGATAACTCGAATCCGTGTCAACGGGCTGATTTACGATTTAATAATACTAGAGATGATTGCACTATCATCCATGATCGCGTCCGTAGGATTTGCCCTAGTTTCCCTACACGAGACTCCTGGGTGGTGCTAAACGAGCAGCAGCGAGGTGGTAGGGCGTCGGTGCCCGTCTGGATCGCGACAATAGTACAAGGGTGTAAAGCCAGTCATAGTGACCAGTTTTGGCTTGTCGCGTTTCGGGATCGGCTTGTGTATATCCAGTAGCTCATATACCTAGAGACCTTCAGTCGTGGTATATGTGGGCCGATATGACGATGTAGACTATCAATGGATTTTCATCTTTTGATGGTCGCTTTCGTTTTTGGACTACACTATACTTACCATCAGGTACTCTGTAGTCACTATGTCGAGCTAGGTTGAAAAAAAAAGAAAAAGATATCTCACGACGGGGCTGTAGCGAATCGATTACAGGAATCTCCCGCAGTCCTCTATGCGACGAAGGAGGACAGCCTTCGCCAGAGGCCCTCCTAGGACATGACGCTTTGACGCATGAATTATTTTTTTTATATCCACACCACGCGTGATGATAAGCATGTTGTAGTCCAAAACACGACTGCAACTGTCAACAGTAACGCAAAACCAGTCGATAGTCGCAGTGATAATGCTGGCCTGCACAAATATTTCTCCTCCACGCATCATTTATCATAGGACGGTGGGAACACGCTCGCCGGAAGACCATTCTACAGTTTAATGACTCGGAAAAGTAACACTTAAAGAGTAACTTCATAGTCTTAGCCAGGATATAAGTTAAATATGTTATTCTATTGAATGTAACCACCTTACAATGAAGTTTGCCGATTCCTGTACGTCACAGGAAAGGATCTTTGTGATTAAAGAATAATCTCTTGAAAATTGCGACTACCAGAATTTCTTCTCAGTAGACCTTGCATTCTGAAGCGGCGGTAGAATTATTGCCGATTTAAAAGTGCTTGTAGCGTGTGTAAATTTTTTACTATCTTCACGTAACCGTCACGTCAGGCCAAACAATCTGCCATTAATCATAGCTCTCCGCGGTTTCCAGGAAGCTGGGGAGACCTTGGCAGCGCTCGGGTGAAGGTCGAGACGGAGCGACGCCCGGCCGACGAACCAGCCAAGCTCAATAAATAAATACACTGAAAATGGCGCTCGACGTTGAATTAAGTACCTGGATGTGGCTCGAACGTGGCGTTCGACCAAAACTACATCTTTCGCTTCTGCCATTTTTGGCAAAAAGCAAAAACTTTGGCTTCGGAAAAAATATATTGACGATTTAAACGTAGCAGAAGGTGTACAACAAGCACCAAAAAGCGGTCTGTTACAAATGCACCCATTATTTCGAAATATTCTTAATCTATATACAAGACAAGTTTTATAACTACATAATATAAAAAATAAAATCCCCCGCCGTGTATGTTTGTCTGTTCCTGATAAACTCTAAAATTACTGAACAGATTTTCATGCGGTTTTCACCAATAGACGGAGTGATTTTAGGGAAGGTTTTACTGTATAATTTTTTAAGGTTTTGTATATATTGGTTTAAATATGATATTGTGACCTGGGCAAAGACGGCAAATAGCACGTCTTTTGACACTAAAATACTGACAGACCTGAAATTGACTCCTTCCCGGTTGCAACATCCCTACAACCCTTTTATCTGAGGTCAATGACGTCGCTTGAGGACGTTAAGCTAAAACTTATAGACGCTACTCTGAATTTGCTTACACTTTACCCAATCATCATATTTTATATTGTTTAATTTATATCAAAATTTATTATAAGTCACCGGTTTCTTTAGCTAGGACGTGTTGACTATGTGAACACTTGAGCTATATTCAAGCTCATATTATATTATCAGTTTTTTGCTAAAGATGAACTAACTTATTTTGTGAACAATGTCTAAGCAAAATCGAAATTGAGACTATAAATATCAGCCTAAGAAATTTCGCACAAATCAATTTAGTCGAACACCCTATTTTATTTTGTATTTTAACACTTTTTTATAAGAATGTGCAACTTTTTTTGATTGTTTACTATTACTTGCTGAGTATTAGACACTTTTTAAAATTTATGGTGTAAGATGTATGTGCCTATTATCGGTTAGTATATAAGAACAATGCACTTGTAATTTTTTTAGGATATATATAATTCTTGTTGTTGGTGCACCGTAAATAAATAAATAATTATTGTAAAACATAAAATTAAGACTAGATAAATAACTTCAATTACCAAAGCAAACACGTTTAAATTCGTACAAATACGTTTTCTTTTAATTAAAGAAAAAAAACTAAACATAATCGAAAAATTTTATTTACAACCAGCCAGTATGTAATCTGGAAGAAAAAAGGTTACATACCTTTGATAAGAAAAAATAGAATAATTGATAAGTATAATTTAAAAAATAAAATTAGTACTTGCTGCTAAGACTTTTTTCGTGTTTTCGTATTGCTATATATTCGTATTGGATGAGGAAAGCTATAGACCGAGATAATTGGAGGAGGCCCTCAGCTGATAGGGATCCATACAATGACAGTGCGAAAAATAAAAATAAAACTGTTTTTATTGTATGTATTATTTTTTATGGAATAAGATCTATTATTATTACTATTATTTATATATTTGTATAAACCTACGCTCCGTGTAATCTATTTTGGAAATCATCCAGCCAAGCTTCTCTATATCCGTGTTGGCAACAAAATGGCGACTCTTGCGCAGCGTTTACGATCTAATTATGACGGCGAATCGGCCAAATGACGAATGTTAACAGACGAACGCACACGGCTCACTTTTCGACATTAAATTAATTTTACAACTCTTTATTATTGCCATTTAACAGTGGATTTTAATGGATATTTGCTAAATTATGATAATGAAGAAAATCACGACACAAAGCCTCAATATTTCATACAACTGTAAACCAATAAGCAATGAGGTTATACTAGATTATTCATACATCCTTCACATCACCTGATAGAGAAGTCTTGGGGTGGGAGCTCTTTCCAGCTGTACCAGAAATGAAGAATAAGAGCCATGCACACGATACATTGACACCACATAACAATTTATAGAAAACGAAGCGAAGCGCAAATCTGGTACGCGCGGGTTTGCGGAGTCACAGCTATACGGTATCTCACATCCCGGCTAGGACTAAGGGGTTCTCTAACTCTTACTGCAGCCGAGTTAAGCTGTGGAATGGTCTTCTGACAAGCGAATCCCCCAACGACCCGACCCGATATGGGGTCCTTCAAACGAAACGTGAAGAGATTGTGCAGGCCGGCACGATAGCTGAGACTGTCGATAGTCGTTGCCGATTTTGGACAGCACCAAGCTTACCATCAGGTGTGGTATAGTCACTGTGCCAAGTCAGGAGACAAAAAATACGGGTCACCAGGCCTGGTTTGCTGTGAGTAGAGAAACACACTGAGGGTTTTCAGTCAATAGGAATCTGACACACCGGAACTGCCTTCGTGATGACCTTGCAGGATGATGAACAAAAAATAAATCTGAATAAAATAAAAAAAAATTGGGAAGACTTTAATGTTTACACCGGGGCCTTGAGTAGCTCGTGAACAAAAGAAAGAAGGAAAGCAAAGGATCATGCTAGTAGGTCATGATTTTGAAAGAGTCATGGCCCCGGTTTAATTCCAAGCATCGTTTGTCAATTAAATCTTTTAATTGGTCTTTAAACTGATTTGTGTAAGTAATCGGAGCATGGATTTGATTTTCTTCTATTATTTTTTTTCTTCGGTTACATTTGGTGCATGCTGTGGTAGCTTTCACCAGTTGATGCAAATGTTTGCTTTCAAAAGTTACCATTGTAATCTTAATATATATAAATCTCCTGTCACGATGTTTGTCCGCGATGGACTCCTAAACTACTAAACCGATTTTAATGAAATTTACACACTACGTGAAGTTTGATCTAATATAAAAGATAGGATAGTTTTCATCTCAATTCATAGTCGCAATATTATTTTATTGCAAATTATTTGTTTATTATTTAGCAGTCATAATTTACAGTTAGCTCCAACCGATTCTAAAAGATGGCGCTATCCGTTGACTGGATTGAGTAATTATTCAAAAACCAGTCACAGCAAAGCGTGGCTGGTCTGCTATAATTTATATGGCAGAACAACGTTTGGCGAGTCAGCTAGTATATTTATATAATGTACCGGCCACTGGCGGCCTCTATTGGTAACCCGGGGGAAATCTCCAACGGACCTCAGGGGGCAATAAAGTTTGCCCCCCGGTGTGTCGGACTTGCACCGAATAAAACCGTAGGGGTGTTCTTTCTCGCGCCTGCCGAGTGCCAAGGGCAAGGCCGGCCTGGCTTCCTCGGGCTACTGGCAGCGCGGTAAATAAATAAAGGAAGCGCAACGTAAAATTCTTTTTTTCAATTTGATGTGATAATATTCTTTTAATTTCGCAAATAATATATGTTTCTGAAATATTTTGGTAATATTATCGTGCCATCAATACGTCCCTTGCAGGTCGGCTAGGGGTTTGAAGGTAAACAGTAAAGCTATAATAAAATAAAACTAATTTCCTCTCGCTGAACTTTAGGAAAATTTATATAATTGAAGTCTTTTCATTTGATTATTACTCAAGCAAGAAGGATCACAAAAAATAAGCTACGATTTAAAATTCATTAAAACGTCTAATTTTTTTTTTACTTTGCTCATTATATCTTATAAATAATTATTTAGTATTTAAAGTACTTATTTATTGAACTTGAGTATATTTTTATAAAATTGTAATTTGCTTGCTGGTACTGGTATATTTTAAAAGATATTAAAAATGTCGATATTGCAATAAATTTAGGTCATTGTTAAACATAGTCAAAACAGTCTATGGCGACATCGTTTAAAATAACATACCAGTTATATTGCCCCAAAATTAAGGTTCCAGCAAAAATAATAGGACCTCGTATCTCGAAAATGTCACCGGTTGTTACGACTAAATAATATGAGTAAATCCCTTCGATGATGCTATAACATATTTTGACTGTATATTTATGTATCGGACAGGGTTTTCACGACATACCGTATGATATTTAGGTTATCTACTGAGAAGAGACTTCTAGAAACTCTGGTAGACCAAATTCCCCGAGTACAAAATGACTCAAGTTTTGTTACTCACAGAGATCGAGGATGCGATTATAAAACTAAAGGAAACCTTTTCCAACGTTTGGCTGCACGCGGAAATTTCTAAGAACGCGCAAATTTTGCACGCACGCCACCACTGATTACGGAGAAGGATGAGCTGTCATCAAGTCATCATTGTATCATCAATCATTTCTAAATCTGTATTTGTGTGCCAACTTCTCCGAGCACCTTGAGAATCGTCGCGTGTCGTGATCGAATCCACGGCTGGTCGCTCAGAAATAGTGACTATGGAATACTCTGTAATAGATTTTATAACCATAAGTTGACATACAAATTGACGACACACTTAATGGATCTATTGGATCCCGTCGATTCAATTACCGCGGCCCTTGGGACCGCCGATCCTATCAACAACAAGGTACACACAAGCACTCGTCACATTCCGAGACACCGGCGTCGCCGACGACGACGATTAAGGATAGGTCCGTCAACTGTCGTTTAAATAACGCAGTTTCACTCCGACGCAGCCTTGAGTTTCTTTCGGCGTTTCTTCTCAAGGCAGTCGCTTCCGAAACGCTGGTAGATCACCGTTAGGTTCGTTTTTCAACTGGCCGGCCGCCCAAGTCGAGGTCCGTACCCACAGGGGTGCCCTTGCGTAGCCGCCCAACCCATAAATTTCGCTGGCTAAGCGCCCTCTGCGTTCGCCCACCAAGCCCGGTTTTGTTGTGAAGGTCTTTCCCAGGCCACCAACGTAGGACACGCCAAAAAAAAAAAACTTGATGGATAGTTTACAGATGGACAGTAATATATTACAGTTTAATACCAATATTTTAAAATTAAGTACGTGAGAATAATAATATATCGTCACGCTATATCTATTTCGGGGTGAGCAGAGACCCATTACCAGCTGTATCCACTTTGCACGCAGCTGATCTTCGTTCACACAGTACACATTACACGTGTATTAGATACCATGTGGGCTCACAATGTTTACCTCAACCGGTGAAGATGCTGCGCCTAAATCAGCACTGTAATGATTATATGAAAGGATTACAAAACAGGTTACATCTCTATGGCAGATACATCAGAGATGGCCTTTTATAAAAAAAAAAGTTTTATTTAAAATAGAATATAAAAGTATAAATCTTCTATAATATAAAAATGAATCGCTAAATGTGTTGATAAGCGCGAAACTCGAGAACGACTGAACCGATTTGGCTTCTTTGGATCTTTTTTGTTGTGTTTGTTGAAGTCTGCGGAAGGTTATTACGGAGAGAAAAATTAAAAAAAATGTCTGAAAAAGTCTAAAAACAACACTTTTCTATATTCTCATACAAAAAATTCATAATAATATTTAAAAGTCAATTTGAACTTTAACACCATACCATAAAGTTTAAATATTAGTGAACGGCTTCCGGGAAGGCAAAACAATTGAGTGACGTATAAATATTAATGTCAATATTTGTCAATTTTTGAACATATAGCATTAAGGCCAGGTTCCTTCAAACAATTTTCAAAAAACAGCCGACAGGCCAATAGGTTTTGGCAGAATAAAATCTGACGGGGAAGCTATTAACATTAAAAAAACAATGTGACTTTGTTTTAGGGAAATAGGGCAGAACAAGGTCTGCCGGGACAGCTAGTACAAAATAAATGTAATTATTTAAATGGAGAAATATATGTTGGAATATATATAAAGAAGTGTTTCAATTGAAGCGAGTGAGCGACCATAGCAATACACATATAGGAATAACACATAAATTTAGGGAAGACACATCCTCTCAAGTGGACACATCGCTTCAGGTACTTAATCTGGAAAATCTCATATGTGTGTATAAGTATGTATTTTTGTATCTATGTATTGAATATATGACAATTCATATACTTAGAAACTTTCAGTCTTGGTATATACAAATATAATTTCACACGACGAAGGCGAATGTCAATGGAATTTGGTTTCTTCATAGTCCCTGCTGTTTTTGGACTACTTTGCACATTTTAACAGGTGTAATGTGGTTCCTTTGTTGAGCCAATATAAAAAAAAGTTACCTAAAAGCAATGGAGCCGCGGCGTTGTCGTTATCGCTGACATTATCTTTCAAACCAACTGTAAGCTACCTATTTATTGATAAAACACCTTCACTACATTTAAATTATACTTTTCTAACAATCTTTTTTTTTTCACACTAGCTCGACATAGTGTCTACAGAGTACCAGATCGTAAGTACAGTGTAGTCCAAAAACGAAAGCGACTATCAAAGGATGAAAATCCATTGATAGTCTACATCGTCATGTCGGCCCGCATATACCACGACTGAAGGTCTCTAGGTATATGAGCTACTGGATATACACAAGCTGATCCCGAAACGGGACAAGCCGAAACTAGTCACTATGACGGGCTTTACACACATGCACTGTGGTCGCGATCCAGACGGGCACCGACGCCCTACCACCTCGCTGCTGCTCGTTTAGCACCACCCAGGAGTCACGTGTAGGGAAACTAGGGTAAAGCCTACGGACGCGAGCAGCTTCGACTCCCAAATCAATCCCAATCTATTAATATGTCATAAAAATTTGAAGTTAACTAGTGACGTTTGATGAAAAAATTTTAACACTATGCGCTCTTGAATAAAAACTGTAATATATTTACGATTATCTCGAGTCTTTTCATTACAAATCTACTTGTGCATTCCAAATTCCTAGTACTGTGCAATCCACTTCTACACAACCATTCTACGTACCTCTTCGTTCCTAACCCGATCCGTCACCATTATTACGCATATAGAACGAAGAGATCGCATCTCCACTGCATTACTTCTACTTTCATTCTTCTTCTGCTATACCCAGCTATCTCTATGCTCTGCTACTTGTGCTGTTTATGTATTGGTTTTACATTTAAAAAAACAGCTTAAAATCTGTATTTGTTTTGCTTTCTAACTGTTTTCTAACAAATTGTTTATTGTTATTATTATTTATAAATACCCGCAAGAAGCCGAAGCCGAAACTGTAACGTTCAGTTCGACACTAGACGTAAGTTACATTGAGAAAAACAAACAAAAACCTAATGATTTGCACGTGTATTCAATTATTACGAACAGCTGAACTCAGTTGACATACAAATAGGTATTATAGAGCCATCTGTCGAACCTACGTGATCAAAACACACTGCCATATCTCACCAGTTAATGATAGCACACATTCGTAAAAATTTGCGTAACAATTGCGTGCTCAGATATAGTTTATCGGCACCTCTCAGGGGTCGACCGATAATGACTCATTCTGGTGCTCTACGTGACTCTCATCTGGTGTGGAAAACGCGTGGATTTTTGTGAAACTTTTCCTCCCCGATTACTGAGCCTAACGGAATACGATGTTGCGTTCAAAGACAAGGGGGCCTACTCCGAATCAAGGGGAGAACGAACATGATATCTATGTACACCGACTTTGATTACTTACCGAATGTTTTTTTAATCATTTTCGAATAATTTAGGTTGTCGTTAAGTTTCAATACCTTTAAAAAGAAAATTAATCTTTTACAGTTCATTGAGCAGCGTACTAATTTCACTTTGCGCTCATTTGTCGTGCCCATCGTGACCAGTAAATCAACTGATCGACGTTCTCACAGCACTAGTACACATATATTCCTATCACAAATATTATTTTATTTTTTATTATAGTAACTATATTACTAATCTCTGCACTTTAATCTTACATCATTCGGTTTAATTTCGCGGTAGACCATCGGATTTTTCGGTAATTGTTATAATGTGTAAAATTGGATTTTTTGTCTACATTTATTATTTCATGCGAAAACACTTATCTTTGGGTTTCACCGGTTGAGTAAGCCGGATTTGCTTTCAAAATTCTTATGAAAGTCTTTATTAACTATTTACCAACTTTTTTTTGTTAACCCGGTGGAAATCCATACGGACGTTAGGGGAAGTGGTGAGGGCCACAACCCCAGGTGTGTCGGACCTGCTCCGACTAAAACCACCGGGGTACCAGCACTGCCCTATCTTCGCCTTCGCCGGGCCTGGGAATCCAGATACTTCCGACGAACTATTTACCAACCTGCGATACTGAATTTATTGTTCACTCCTTTAGATTAACTCCTTTAGGAGCCATGTCGACGAAACAGCTCAAATGAGATTGCATATCGAAAATATCTTTTCTCTTGATCTCTTTGAAGTAAGATACCGAGATAGTATAGTTGCATAGCAAACCGTTTGACAGAAACTGCATAAATTATAAATTAAAATAAAGTTTCCGGCCGATAATAAGCATGGAACAATCCAACAACTACAACTATAAACAGCAGTGAAAAACCTATCGATAGGCAGGAATCATGCCAGCCCTTAGAAATCTCTTAAGGCTTCGTTTAAAGGATTCCATATCATATAGAAATAATCTAAATTGGCTTTCAAAAACAGAATTAAAATGATATTTATTTAATAATCTATTAGTTACACGTAGTCTATTTCATTTATTTTTACTTATACTTTTGCTCTTTTTTATATATACATATATTTTTACTATAGTATCTATCACTAATACATCTGGTAGTCGATTTATTTATTGTATGTAATAGTTTATTTTAGTATCACTCGTATTTATTTTGTATTTATTATTCAAGCTATATGTATTTTTATTGTTTATTGATAATTCTTATAAGATGTAACACGACCGGGGCCCTTCACGAAAATTAACGCTGCAGGCTTCCTCTGTGGCTTTAGGCTGATGAAGGTCCCATTTTCGCCATGTTTATGTGTTTTGTATTAGGTCCTTACATATGAAATTGTCGTTTTGTATGGGAGGAACAAAAAGTCGAATATTTTTTAATATAATATATTTAATTAATCAAAGTATGAACCATTATTTTCTATGCACTTTTGCCATCTCATAGGTAGTTCATTGATCCCTTTACTAAAAAAACCAGTCGGACGGGAATCAATAAAATCTTTGAAGGCGATTTGGACTGCCCCATCGGAGTTGAATTTTTTCCCTTGCAAGAAGTTATCCAAATTTCGAAAAAAATGGTAATCTGTTGGAGCAATGTCCGGGGAGTACGGAGGATGTCTTAGACTTTCCAATTGAAGCTCTTCTAATTTAGTAGCCGTCTGTTGCGCAGTGTGTGGTCTAGCGTTGTCGTGAAGCAGCAGTGGCGTGGAGCGATTGACCAGCCTAGGTTGTTTAGCCGCTAGCTTTTCCATCATGGTTTGCAATTGCTGACAATAGACATCAGCCGTAATAGTCTGGCCAGATTTGAGAAAACTGTAATGAACAATACCGGCACTAGTCCACCAAACGCTTACAAGTAACTTTTTTGGGGTTAATTTTCGCTTGGGGCAGGATTTGGCTGGCTGGCCAGGATCCAACCATTGCGCTGAGCGCTTCCGATTATCGTAAAGAACCCATTTTTCATCACAGGTAATGATTCGGTTTAAAATACCTTCATTATTGTGCCGGTTTAGTAATGTAACGCAGCAGTCGACGCGCGTTTGCCGGTTTGCTTCAGTCAATTCGTGAGGTACCCACCTTTCAAGCTTTTTAATCTTCCCAATTTGCTTCAAGTGAATTAAAACAGTTTTATCACTAACATAGCAGCCTGCAGCTAACTCGGACGTGGTTTGCTATGGATCCGCTTCCACAATAGCCTTCAACTCTTCATTATCAACTTGAGTCTCAGGCCATCCACGGGGCTTGTTCTGCAGGTCGAAATTTCCAGAACGAAAACGTTGGAACCAAAAACGAACTGTGTTTTCTTTTGCAACACGACCGCCATACACATCATTCACCCTTCGAGTTGTTTCCGCAGCACTAGTGCCACGGCGGAACTCGTACTCGTAAATAATGCGATATTTTAAGTTTTCCATTTTGTAAAATGAGTGACGCAAACAGAAAAAAACAGAAGAAAAAAACAAATGAATGATGATCATCGAAGCACAAATACATGAGTCTATAGCTGTACAAATTTGAATTTGGAATTCCTTACCAAAGAGGAGAAATTTGTGATTAAAGTGGCCAGTACGAAAAACGCCAATTTCATATGTAAGGACCTAATATTTTCTTTTGTTTTTGTGTGTTGTTTGTATTGCTGCATTTAAATTTCTGGTTTTTTGTTGATTTGTGTCATTTCATATCATATGACGGTGGGAACACGCTCGCCGGAAGACATTTACACAGCTCAACAACTCGGCTTCAGTAAGAGTTAGAGAACTTGTTATTCCTAGCCGGGATGTGAGTTACTGCTTAGCCGTGACTCCAGTAACCCGTGCGTATATATGTGTGCGTGCGTTTATATTATGGAAGGGAGAGGATTTTTTTATTTTGTATCCCGCGGGAAAATCCTGCATAGGACCATCAGAGACGCTGTGAGGGCAGTGACCCCGGTGTGTCAGGCTCCTACTGACTAAAAACTACGGGGTGTCCCTCTGATTGCTCCACCCGGGCCTGGGAAGCCAAATTCATCCAGACGCCCAGGGAACAAGAAGCCTTGTTGAGGCTACCTCTCTGGGAGGGGAAGGAGTAAAGCCTACCCCTCCAAAAGGAGAGGATGGAACAAGGTTAAATAACTCTTCGAAACACTCACCGCGGCAGAGACCGTTAGTGAGGCGCGACTGAAGCAATTATTTAATCTTGAATCTTTTAGTATATCCCGAATTAAATTTCTTAGTATATTTAAAAACTCAGTTTCGGCCATTATTCGAACGTCGGTTGAACAGCACTATCCTGTACTTATATTAAAATGTAAATTATCCGTACAGTCGACTTGAATAATCGTAGATCACGCTTTAGAGTCTAGGTACAGTCGTTGCTGTATCATTAAACGCATTACAATACACAGTCTTGCCATGTTAACGTAATTTATACAAATTTATAGATTTTTTAAAATATTTCTTTAATTAATATAATCTGTGATCAGTTATTAATATTAACTTTTACAGCTCTGGGTACAAATCCTTTTAAACCCAGCGTTCGTCAAAACCAACGATTCAAGCGACGCGCACTCCATCCCACGTCATCAGAAAAACCGCAGATTCCCCGCAGCATTATGCCATCCGGGCATCTCGTCGCTGTCCAGAGCCTACACCAACTTAAAGAACAAGATCAACACATCCAGAAGACCACAACAACTACAAATCAGCAACTCTACGAAGAATGAAACAGTGGACACAACCGCTCGCGTCAAAGTTTAAACGTCAATCCTGTGACCCGTTTTTAAACAAGTGTTGCAAGATCAGAAATTAAGAAAATCAGAGTGCCACGGTCGGACTAAAAGAAATAATGTATTTTTATTTGGCTGGTCGGTAAAAAAGATAAATACACTTTATTATTCTGACTTGGCATAGAGACCAGAACACACCTCGCATGACGCCGTGGTGCTGCCCAAAAAAACTATCAGTATTTAAGAAAAAAACCCATCGGTAGTAGCAGCGATGACACTGGACTACACAAATATCTCTTTACGTTACGTTTAAATGAGTTTGTATCATAGAAGATGAGAACACGCTCGCCGGAATACCATATCACAGCTCAACGATACGGCAAAAGTAACAGTTAGAGAACTTCCTAACACTAGCCGGGTAGTTTTTAATGTTAAACCTTATAGCATTTAATGTTAAATTTATTTTTACACTCAGCAACACCGGCGACTGCGTTCACGGTGACCTTGACATGAAAATGCTAACTACAATCGATGGAAATTATGGTAATTGGTACGTTAACCGTGCATTTATAACAGCTTAATGTAAACTGCGCTCTCCGGCGAGGATCTCAAGGATTATCACGTCGTAGGATTTAATATTAACTGCCTCTTAACATCTTGTAGGGAAAATCTTGAATTTTTAGACTCCGAAAAGCTTGGAAGTGGTCCCGTCGTAGTCTTTTTACCATAAGATGCCAAGACGCCGTGTGGATTTGCAGCCCTGTGTGTTTGACATTCCAGAAGGCGTTTTACCTCCTAGTTTTTGCTGCGAATCGCCAAGGAGTGGAACTCGTTTCCTGTTTATCCAGAATCTTACAGCATGGGAGTCTTGCTTGCTTGATCGCTGATCTTTAACAAGATTTCTCAGATTCTAGTAAAATTTTAGGCAAAATTTCAGAAAATAATTATTCTCCTTCTAATACCTTTAATACCAAAAATGATGATTATGTATAATTTATACATATAACAAATTAACAAAAAAATCAAATCAAACCCCATGGGAAATTCCCGAGAAACCTGGATTCACCATCCTAATTGAATCTACTAACAAATTACCATGTTCTGACGAAATCTTAAAACTTGTCAAAAAGAAAGTAGACGTAGCGACACTAAATGTGGGCATCACTGGAGTCAGAAGATGCAAGGATGCAAAACTAGCCATATCCGTTGCATCTAAGTTAGAGCAGAATGCAATATATGAGGCAATCCTTACCATACCTTCTCTTATTCCAGCTATCCCTAAACCTAGACTTCCCCTTCTGCGTCCTATTGGAGTCACACGTGACTCTGAAAATGCATTTCTTTCTTCCGCTGTGCTGTCACAAAATAAAGATTTGCTATCTCACTCATCCTGTGATAATGAAGATACTAATGAGAACATTATAAGACTCATTAAATGGAGAAATGGACAAATGGAGAATGTGGTGATTTCTATTAACCCATGCATATGGTCTGCTCTTGTTCGACAAAGAGTTAAGTCGGGCTATCAGATTGTCACTGCTTGTGACCAGTCTCCAATCTTACAATGCTTCAAATGCCAAGGTTTTGCTCACAAATCTTCCGATAGTAAAGCGGAAAATCAATATTGTAGTTTCTAAAAACCACGACTCGAGACTTTGCCCTAATCAAACAAAATCTCCCAGTTGTATTAACTGTAAATAATGCTTACATCAATCAAAAACAACCAGTGTATTAGTACTCATGTCGCATCTAGGTTAATCTAATCAGTGAACACGTCACTGCCGGCTTCAATCATTACCATCCGGTGAAATAATAATAAACCAAAAAAATGTAATATTTAATGGATAGAGTGACTTGTCATGGCAGAGAAATGCGGCTAAGTAACTGCGTAAGAATTCGACCTTGCTGGATAAGATAGCGTGCCACCGGAGCTGCTCGATAAACGGCTACGGCATCCCACACGTGATTATTCATCGACCATAGGGGCCTGTCACTCTGTATTGAAGACAAATCACCATTCAACATTCTCTGGAACCAGTGTCAACCTTCGGCCAACTTCTTTTTATACTGGCTCGATAAAGTGACCATACTGCATATGATGGGAAGTACAGTGTAGTCCAAAAAGGACAATGATTGCTAAAATACGAAAATCCATTTTGTCTCCGTCTTTGTGTCGGCCCACATATACCACGACGGTAGATCCCTAGATATTTAAACAAACATGCCAAAACACAACCGGCCGAAGCAAGTCACTATGATGCTATTTACATTTGCGAACTGTAGTTATGACCCAGTTTTGAGATGTTAAGGATGTTAAGTTTAAGTTTAAGATGTTGTCACCTTAACATCTCAAAAACCCTACGGTCAAAACAATCACATTTGGTAAAACTTTGTAATGGGGGATATTTTAGTGGTATTTTATGATCATGGTTACTCAGGGTGAGGGCTCTCGAAAGGCCGGTGAAGCGTCGTAATGCATTCTGCCGAAATACACCGTCTGGTATCGTGGGCGGCGTTGTCTCCCTCCAAGATTGTGCCCACTAGGCGCGGCGGGCCGGATTCGTGAAGAACTGATTACAGGCACCACAGTCTTCGTTAATGCGTAGAAGTAATCATCTTGGGGCTATCAGCCGATCTAAGTCAGACATCAGACATCAGACAGATCTAAGTTGCGAAGACGGTCCCATGAGGAATTTCCATAGAAGCCTGCCACTTCGTTTTGAAGATAAGCCACCACCATTCTGACAAAATCTGAACTAAGGCTTCCGTTTCGCCTTGACCGAAGGAGGCCAAAATAAACGCATTCAACCAAGGTTCATTGAGAACCACACGCGTGGGTTTGCGGAGTCGCGGCTGTACGGTATCTCACATCCCGGTCAGGACTAAGAGGTTCTCTAACTCTTACTGCAACCGAATCGTTGACCTGTGGAATAGATCACTGCGACTATCGATTGTGTTTTTTACTGTTTATTTGTTTTTTGCATTTGTTTTTTCGACTGCACCAGACTTTCCATCATTCAACCTTTATCATCATAAAACTTTCTAATGGGCTGATATTTAACTAAAACCTAAGGTTTCTAGCTCGAGTCAAATTAAGACTGAATAATTTGATTGTGATCGTTAAATTACTTGTATTAACTATTCGATTACAGATCGATATAAAGATGACAGTTCTAACTAACCTCTAGGGCTGTGTTTCATTACTCAATTATATCGTACTTCGGTGTATTCTGCGCGTTATCATTCCAAATGGGTGTCAGCTGCAAATCAGCGCTCGGTGGCTAATCTGATCATCTAACATTAGCTGATCTAACTTCCCTTTAGCCCATCACAGCACCGGGTTTTTATTTTTCTTGTGTTCTATCTTGAGCTTTATTCTTCTGTGCTATGTGTTGTTTTGTGCCAAATCATTATTACCAATAATTAAGTAGAAATACCGAATTAAATGAATAAATAACTAAGAGGCCGATTCTCTCAAAATTGCCATTTCAAATGAGCATTTATTATTTCGCCGCGCAAATTAAATTTAATGAAATCACAAAGGTCTCGGGTTCGTACCCGAAACACATAATTTAAGCCGCAGTTACTTACATCTAAACGAGAATCCTAATTTGGCGTGATTTTCGGAGAAGTCTTCCACCATGCTAACGGTACGGTTTTCCTAAACTCCAAAACGGACCTTATGACGGAGAAGTTAGAGTCATTTTTTATGCTAACGCTTTATTATTATCGGTTTTAATTAATTATTAGTCAGTGGTAACGGGCTCTCGTGACTAAGCGCGATCATTGACATAAGAAATCAGGTAGTATTAATTTTTTGCGAAACGAAATGAAGGCTGAACGACGTTCCATGCTTCAGTGCGTTCGGGATCGTCTCTGCGTCATCTCAAGAGAGAAATGCGAATAAAACACAATATCTTCTCTTTCGTTGGACAAAAGAAAATCATAAAATAATCACATTTTACAAAAAAACCTACGTATGAAAAAAAAAATGAAAAAGAGTATTTAATTGAGGATTCTCAACACTTCTGTACAAAGATAAAAACATGTATCAAGTACTATAAAAGCACACAAATAATAAAAATCTAATCACAGACAAACGCAGCTCGTTTAAGAAACAAGTAAAAAAAAATCATAGCATTTGCAAATTAACATTAATAATGATAATAAACCAAACCAATAATAGTCGTCGTGTTTTTCATGTTTCTTTAAACTTATTGAATAGCAATTTACTACCTTGACACGAAATTTCCATACATCTGTATTGACCTTTATACTGGACCTTACAACACAAAACTTATACAAAACTAATAGAATATTCCAATAAAAATCAAGTTGTGAATGATCCAGACGTTACAAAGAAGTTATTTTAAAACAAGACCCAAGTTTGCGACGTTCTAATAGGAAACCGAAACCACCAGCATGATTTGGCTTAAAAAAAAAAGAAAGTAATAATATAGTGGCATAGTAACCTGTAGTTTTGACAGGAGCTGTTAAGATTGTAAATTGAAATAAATGATTTTCTTGAGGATTATATTTCTATTAGCTATCGCCCGCGGCTTCGCTCGCGTTAAGAAGTATTATTATTAATTAGGTATAGTATATGCGGCATTACTTTTGTTTGGCGTGTGTAAAAAATTAGGGCCTACAAAACTTCTTTGTATACAATATTCTTAACTAATCGGTCATTAGGCGCTAAAACTATCAAGCTATTGAGCGAACTTATACAAACTTTCATCCCCTATTTATCCTCCTAGAGGTGGAATTTATCAAAATCCTTTCTTAGCAGAGGCCTATGTCATAACATCTACCTGCATGCCAAATTTCAGTCCAATCCGTACAGTGGTTTGGGCTGTGCGTTGATATATGACTATGTCATTCAGTCAGTCAGTCAGCTTTGAGTTATATACGTATATTTAGATTATTTAATGTTACAACAGTAGTCGTTTATTGGACTGCGTCATGCTTACCTTCTGGCGTGATGCGGTTAGTATGCCAAGTCAGTAGAAAAAAAAACATTTACACCAGTACCACAATTGACAGCAACAATAAAAACTATTTAGGTATATTACATTCATTTTCCCTTTCTAAAGACACTGGAGTGATGACACACCTTATAAAAAACCTCCAATATCATTGAAGACGTGCGTATGAGCTGTCCTTTGCCACAGAACAAGTCTGAACAGGTACGACCCTTCGTACCAAGTAAAAAATATCTATCAGCAACGCAATTTTTTGTTGATACATCGCTCGCTCCAATCACATACACAGCAATATATGTCGTAGTAAGTAAGAAACGTATTTGAAAAACTGCAGAATAATTTACTTCATTGATTTCTGCGTATACAGAACAAACAAGTGATAACAAGTCAAAACTACGCAGTACTTAATAATTATTACGATATTTAATAGATATTTAGATCGTTGACCTCATCGTTCATGACTAATTCGACCGAAAGTTTCATAATGCATAATATATTAGTAATTTGTTCAAGTAACTTTGCGGACTATGAAGAAATTATATTATTTATTGCGTAACGCAGAAATAAGTAAGGTTTGATGAAAAAATACCTTCATATCTTATCGTGTTTCGGGATTAATACACAAGTGTAAGTGATGGAAACTTATATGATATAAAATGAGCATAACGACCTTAAGGTTTTGAAATAATGTTCAAACTCGGTAGCAGCGCCCATCATATAGGCAATCAGCTTAACCTATATACCTTTTGGGAGTCGAAGCTGCTCGCGTCCGTAGGCTTTACCCTAGTTTCCCTACACGTGACTCCTGGGTGGTGCTAAACGAGCAGCAGCGAGGTGGTAGGGCGTCGGGGCCCGTCTGGATCGCGACCACAGTGCATGGGTGTAAAGCCCGTCATACTGTCCAGTTTCGGCTTGTCGCGTTTCGGGATCAGCTTGTGTATATCCAGTAGCTCATATACCTAGAGACCTTCAGTCGTGGTATATGTGGGCCGACATGACGATGTAGACTATCAATGGATTTTCATCCTTTGATAGTCGCTTTCGTTTTTGGACTATACTGTACTTACCATCAGGTACTCTGTAGTCACTATGTCGAGCCAGTGTAAAAAAAAATACCAGTCGATCAAACAACAACCCACACAGACACTTTCTAAGCAACATGATTGTCAGAGCGCGGAATGATCTCCCAGAAGACGTAATCTCAGCTCTAAATGTGAACCAATTTAAAAATCAACTGGGCACATATTATATCAATCACAAAAAAAAAATGATTTAAAAAATATGAAATAGCAGGATACATGCACTTATCAGTTGTTTTTAACTGCTTGTCTGATAATACATAAATAAAACTAGATCTAGTTTAATACTGTTCGTTTATTCTAAAGCCTTGGATCTGCTAAAAATGAGTCAGTCATTCGAGATTGTATACAAAATTATTAAGATAATAAGCGGATACGTATATTTTGGTCACGAACCAATTGACAATGATCGGTACGGTGCGATTTTAGTGATGTGCCCTTTATACGCATCTAGGAATATCGATATGATTATTTTCATTTAAATAAAGCTTATATGATGGTGTAATGGATAAAAAACTGGTTTCCATCCATGGCAATGCAAATAATCATACATTCGAATTGTGGCCGATACCTTCGTGCTCAGGTTAAGTACGGATTTCTGCACCTCATATTCACTGGTAAAGGATAAACGGTGAGAAATAGAAATGTCCTGTATAAATAATTCTTGAGAACGACGATCAACTGCCCTACTGGTCACGTTGTGTATGATATATAAACGCAAAATGGATATATTCACTAAATTATCTCTGCTCACATCAAAAAGGATATAGCATGACGGTATAGCATTATTATTTAAAGCTTAATTCCAGTGCATTTTTGCCCAGAGAACCGTTTTGTGTGTTTGCACAATCTCTATATAAAAATATGGCCGAATTTATATTCATTCCCAAATACATAATTAAAATTTTTCAAATATAAAGCATTTGTATTCTTATAATAAAGAATACGAGGGTGGTCCGATAAGTCTTTAGCCTACAAAAGAAAAACGAAAATTTTGGAAAAGTGGCGATTTATTTCTCTACATAATTTCCTTTTAGCTCGATACACTTGATCCAGCGATGCTCCAACTTTTTTAACCTGTCTGAAAAAAAAGTTTTCGGAAGGTCTGCAAAATAGGCTTCCGTGGCTGCGATGGCCTCCTAGTTCGACCAAAATATCTACCCTGCGAATTACTTTTTCAAATTTGGAAACAAAAAAAAGTCACACGGGGCCAAATCCGGGGAATATGGTGGATGGGGCAGCAGTTCGTAGCCTAATACGACCAATTTGGCCGTGGCGATGGCGGAGGTGTGAGCCGGTGCGTTATCATTGTGGAAGAACCCTTTTTCTTCGCCAAATGGGGCCGTTTTTTCTTCAGCTCGACATTGAATCGACCCAATAATTCAGTATAGTAGAGCCCTGTGATCGTTTTGCCCTTCTCCAGGTAGTCGGTGTAGACCACACCTTGTGAATCCCAGAAAACGGCGGCCATTACCTTTCCGGCCGATTGGACAGTCTTTGCCTTCTTCGGAGCACGTTTTGACTGTTCCTTGGTCTCTGACGTGTACTAGTGGATCCATATTTCGTCTAGGGTTATGAAATGACGCAAAAACTCCTTCGGATTGCGCTTAAACAACACCAAACATTGCTTTGAAGTGATTTCACGATTTCGCTTGTTGTTCGGAGTGAGCGCACGCGGCAGCCATCGTACCGACAGCTTTCTCATGCCCAAAATTTCATGCAAGACATGACCCACCCGGTCTTTTGAGATGCCTACAGTCTCAGCTATTTCGCGTACTTTCAATCGGCAGTCTGCCAATATGAGATTGTGGATTTTTGTCACCTTATCCTCCGTGGTAGCCGTTTTTGTGGCACATGGATGTGGCTCATCAAAAACCGACGTGCGACCACATTGAAACTTGTAAACCAATTTTTGAAGGTCGCCATCGAAGGAGAAGAGTCACCGTACACTGCATCCAAGCGCTCTTTGATTTCGCTGCGCAATTTTCCTTCCAAAAACAAGAATCTTAACACGGACCAATACTGCTCTTTCTTCATTTTTTGAAATTCGCCAAAACGCTTGCTTCTACACGGAGTCAAATCAAAACTATGAGCCGCATGTGGCTGAAATTTTGTCAGCAGCGGTCTAAAAGAATGTATTACACGATGGTAAATTTCCCTTGCGATAGAGGCGCCATAAGGCGGTGAGGCTAAGTACTTATCGGACCGCCCTCGTATAAAAGTCTATTAAATAAAGCTATGTAATAAAATCAGTAAAAATATATCTTACAATACAATATACTATACAATATGCACTATACAATTTATCAATGGTGAATTGACGAAATCAGCCCTAAAATGACCTATATATTAAGTAAAGTAAGCCTAGATCGGCCTCGGCTCCATCATAATAATAATAATATAAACAATTATTTGGCACACAACATACAACACATCAGAATAGGTAAATAAAAACATAAAACAACAAAAGCATATGCCCTGTGTTGTGATAATGTGCCAAAGGGAAATCAGCTCAGCAAATGCTAAGTGACCAGCCGAGCCACCCAGCGCTGATTTTCAGCTGACACCCATTTATTGCGTCGACGCGCAGAAAACAGCAAGGAAGGGATCAGTATAATACAGATACACCGCATTAGAGACTAAAATTCAAAGTATCATAGATAGATATATATCATAGATGAAAATACACATATACAAGAACACAAATATATAAGTATATTACATATACATATCATATACATTATTATCATTAATATACAGACACACACAAAATAAATGCAAATAGAATAATAAATAAATTTAAATTTAAACAACTATAAACAACCACTCACATCCATGTTGTATCATTTTCGTTATCCTTTAATCATTTATTTTCCCCGCGAGCCCGAACCATCGAAGCATGCTGTCACCATCAATGGTGATGAAAATAACTTTCCAACTAACCATTCTGCGTTTCTCTTATTCCTAAGGCGATCCGCAAGCGTTACTCCGCATATAGAACGAAAAGCTCACATCTCCACTGCATTAATAATACTTTTATGCTTCTTTTGGCATACCCAAGGCTTACTGCAGTGCAACAAACGGGGCAATAGACCCGCTCTATGCACTGCTACTCGTTTTGTTTGCGTGACGTATTGACTTTTATAGAACGGCACTCAGTGCAAAAAAGATTTTGAGCTTGCATGTTGGTTGTACACTGATTTATTAAATTACCCACTGGCGGTTAGCAGCCTCCACACCTACATATGTATATAAATACATACCACTTTTCTATAAATGACCGAATCTTAATTTTCCTTCATAAATATCACAAATATGCAATTAGATCCACGATACAATCGAACAATAGAGTAGCTCACACGTTTTTAAACGCAAAAAATTAACTTCACAATTGTTACAAGAAAACAACCGTTAGGAATATAAGAAAAACGGAATTATATCGACAAAACAGCACGCCACTAACCGACGAATAACCTTTACTTGGCTGTATTTTGCTTTTGCAAGTTTAATCATGCTTCGTGGCTTGCTCGTGACAGAACGTTTCGCAACCTTAATCATTATTTTATCTCACAAATTGTATTCATATTGAGAACACCGACTGTCGATAAATGAGCGTGTTTGCTATCGATAAACTCTGTTTATTGTTGCGTGTGTCATCCCTAAATTTCCTTAATGACTAGCCATCTATCCAAGTTCTTCAAATACTTATTTTACTTTAATTGGAGCTATTTTTTATTAGTTGCTGTTAAGACCCAGTGTATAAGGAACCAGGGGTCATACGCGGGAACGCGACTGGTCATATGTTCGAATCCAGACACGTACCTATCTATGTGTTTCTCCAGATTAAGTTCGGGTTTTAGGCACCGTATGCTCACCAATGAAGGAAATCATCGTGAGGAAACCCGCATTATATATAGCAGAAATGTCATGTGTAGGTCCTTAAAAACGGTGATCAGTCAGAGCGAGACAAGACACGAGATTAAAGCGCAATGTGGACACAGCCACTAATGTATCTCTACTCATCCCGAAAGGAATATAGCGTGAAGCTAAAGATACATTGTTATTATAATTTACAGGCAAGATCTTAACCGCAGTCACACCTGGTGGAAAGCGGAGACGTAACCTTTTTTTTACACTGGCTCGACATAGTGACTACAGAGTACCTGATGGTAAGTACAATGTAGTCCAAAAACGAAAGCGATTATCAAAGGATGACATTCCGTTGATAGTCTACATCGTCATGTCGGCCCACATATACCACGACTGAAGGTCTCTAGATATATGAGCTACTGGATATACACAAGCTGATCCCGAAACGCGACAAGCCGAAATTGGTCACTATGACGGGCTTTACCCATGTACTGAGGTCGCGATCCAGACGGCCACCGACGACCTACCACCTCGCAAAAAAACCATAATAAACTGCGTTCATCCAACAAATTTCAATATAAAAATCATAAAAACATGTGAATATGGACACATATAGCCTTAACCATCCCTTCCCTTTTAGTAATTTTCAATTAATTTGACCTTTCGGTAAATAAAAATTCTATATATGTATATTGTTATACCCTTTCCGTATATTTTCTATGCAAGTTGCCTGCTTTATAAAGAAAGTTTTTCAAGTAAGTTTTTACGATAAGAGATTTCAAAGGCATTATAATGTGTAAATTCCTTAATAAGTCATAAAAACTGCTACTCGAACATGTCACGTTTTGTCATGGGATATTAAATAAACTTTTATATATAGGCAAAGGAACTCGAAAAGTTCTTCTATTTACTTTTCGTTGTATGAAAAATGGATGCGCTATCAGTTCACAAAGCATACAAACTATGATATTTAATCAGCAATCGTTTCCCCTGAGCGTCGGCTGAAAATCAGCGCTGGCTGGCGCGTACAGCGTCGCCCAGCACACGCTGAGCCGAGTGCCCTTTGAGATGGGTAGCAGCCCACAGGATGCATGATGTGATGTTGTGTATTCTTTCATTGTTGTTTTTACATAAATATGTTTTTCTTTCTTTCTTTTGTATATCCATTTCGGGGTGAGCGGAGATACATTAGTTTCTGTCTCCATTTTGCGCTTATATATCGGCCGCAACGTGACCAGCTGTTCACAATTTTCACAGGCCTTCAGCACATGACATTTTAATTAGATGTCGTGCGGGTTTTTTTTATGTTTTCCCTCACCGGTAAGTATGTGGTGTCTAAAATCATACTTAATCTGGAAAACACAGTGACCCACTCTACCGCTAGACCACAACTGGCACAAACAAAACATTTACATGTGTTTTAATAGTGAATTACATTTATCAATATATCGACATTTCTAATCTATTTAAAAAATGTATAAATATGCTAGCAAGCAAGCTACAACTCTATCAATTGTATAAAAAGTAACGCACGTTAAAATAAATGAGTACTTTAAATTTAAATCAATTATGAGATATAATGAGTAAAGTTGAAAACGTAGACGGTTAAATGAATTTTAAATCGTTGCTTAGTTTTTGTGATCCTCCTTGCTTGACTATCATCAAATGTAAAGGCTTAATTTATATAAATATTCCTAAAATTTAGCGAGAGCAAGCTAATTTTATTTTAGCTATACAATATGTTCTCAAAACCCTGCCCGACTCGAACAGGCCATATTGATGACACGATAATATTACATAAATATATCAGAAAATTACATTAATCGTGTATATTAAAATGTTATTCTCATATAACAAAAAAGCGGGAAAGTTGGGAATCGAAGCTGCTCGCGTCCGTAGGCTTTACCCTAGTTTCCCTACACGTGACTCCTGGGTGGTGCTAAACGAGCAGCAGCGAGGTGGTAGGGCGTCGGTGCCCGTCTGGATCGCGACCACAGTACATGGGTGTAAAGCCCGTCATAGTGACCAGTTTCGGCTTGTCGCGTTTCGGGATCAGCTTGTGTATATCCAGTAGCTCATATACCTAGAGACCTTCAGTCGTAGTATATGTGGGCCGACATGACGAAGTAGACTATCAACGTATATTCATCCTTTGATAGTCGCTTTCGTTTTTGGACTACACTGTACTTACCATCAGGAACTCTGTAGTCAATATGTCGAGCCAGTGTAAAAAAAATAAATATAAAATTGAAGAAATTCAATAATTTTACACATGATCTATTCTCGAATTACTCACAAAAATCAGTTTAAAAACTAATAAAACAATTTAATCTACTATATAAGCGGTGCTTGAGACCAACGTGGTCCGTTTGATGTCATTATCTACTAGCATGATCCCTTGCTTTCTTTTTTACTTTATTCACGAGCTGTGTACGCTTCCAGTATTACCATGTAAGATTTATTTATTTATTTTGATTTCATTGGGATATTTTGTTAACTCTTTTTAATTAACAAGGTTAACTATAGGATATATTTTCGATGCACGATGTGGTCGCCTTAAACGGGGCAACACATTGATGTGTATTTTTTTTTAATTGTTTTTTTGTTTATTGTCTTGTAGTGTGTTGGCCACTGGCCGCCCTTAAAAATGTAAAAATAAATAACGTAGATAGAATCTAATATCGGCACGGTACTGTATCGGCCTTCACGGGTTGGACAGGGTTTTTATAACATACCAGGCAGTATACTTAAGAGAGTCTGTTACCTGGAGGAGAGGGAGGTGGAACGCAGTGTTCGGCACGCCACCCGTGGGAAATGTTTGGAGGGGAGAGTTCTTGACAACCACCGTTCAAACAAAAAATAAACCCAATCAAAATCGGTCCATCCGTGTAGGAGCTACGATAGCACATATCAAATTCGTTAGTGTTCCGGGTGGGGACCCGGCTACCCTGAGCAACCGGCCAGCGAACCTTGAGAAACCGGCAAAGCATTGTAACGTGCTTTGCCTAAATACAAAGAGTAATTATCGGAGATGGAAGCCCCCCACGAGTTTGTGCCCAGAGGGCGCGTCGCGACGGGACTGCGGCGAAGTTATTACAGAACTCGCAGTCCCAGCCAATGCGGAGAAGTACTCACTTTGGGGTTTTAAGTGGGTACAAGTCCGACACACCTCGGTCACGCAAACCCCTTGTGCAGCTCAAACGGTCCTATGAGGATCTTCCCCAAGAAAAAAAAAGACATATCAAATATACAGAGCCAAATATCTTTCCCGCTGAAGTTATATTAGGTCCTTACATATGAAATTGGTGTTTTTCGTACTGGCCACTTTAATCACAAATTTCTCCTCTTTGGTAAGGAATTCCAAATTCAAATTTGTACAGCTATAGACTCATGTATTTGTGCTTCGATGATCGTCATTCATTTGTTTTTTTCTTCTGTTTTTTTCTGTTTGCGTCACTCATTTTACAAAATGGAAAACTTAAAATATCGCATTATTTACGAGTACGAGTTCCGCCGTGGCACTAGTGCTGCGGAAACAACTCGAAGGGTGAATGATGTGTATGGCGGTCGTGTTGCAAAAGAAAACACAGTTCGTTTTTGGTTCCAACGTTTTCGTTCTGGAAATTTCGATCTGCAGAACAAGCCCCGTGGACGGCCTGAGACTCAAGTTGATAATGAAGAGTTGAAGGCTATTGTGGAAGCGGATCCATCGCAAACCACGTCCGAGTTAGCTGCAGGCTGCGATGTTAGTGATAAAACTGTTTTAATTCACTTGAAGCAAATTGGGAAGATTAAAAAGCTTGAAAGGTGGGTACCTCACGAATTGACTGAAGCAAACCGGCAAACGCGCGTCGACTGCTGCGTTACATTACTAAACCGGCACAATAATGAAGGTATTTTAAACCGAATCATTACCTGTGATGAAAAATGGGTTCTTTACGATAATCGGAAGCGCTCAGCGCAATGGTTGGATCCTGGCCAGCCAGCCAAATCCTGCCCCAAGCGAAAATTAACCCCAAAAAAGTTACTTGTAAGCGTTTGGTGGACTAGTGCCGGTATTGTTCATTACAGTTTTCTCAAATCTGGCCAGACTATTACGGCTGATGTCTATTGTCAGCAATTGCAAACCATGATGGAAAAGCTAGCGGCTAAACAACCTAGGCTGGTCAATCGCTCCACGCCACTGCTGCTTCACGACAACGCTAGACCACACACTGCGCAACAGACGGCTACTAAATTAGAAGAGCTTCAATTGGAAAGTCTAAGACATCCTCCGTACTCCCCGGACCTTGCTCCAACAGATTACCATTTTTTTCGAAATTTGGATAACTTCTTGCAAGGGAAAAAATTCAACTCCGATGGGGCAGTCCAAATCGCCTTCAAAGATTTTATTGATTCCCGTCCGACTGGTTTTTTTAGTAAAGGGATCAATGAACTACCTATGAGATGGCAAAAGTGCATAGAAAATAATGGTTCATACTTTGATTAATTAAATATATTATATTAAAAAATATTCGACTTTTTGTTCCTCCCATACAAAACGCCAATTTCATATGTAAGGACCTAATATAAAGGCCCTCACAAGACAATATCAAATTGTGTCGTCAAAAAAAAAACAGTCACAGATCCACGGATATATACGTTAAACTTAAAACCTCTTTTGCGTCAGGAATTACAAACAAAACAGCCAAGGGCGAGTCGGACTTGCGCACAGTGGGTTCCGTACAAACTATATTACTGAAAATAATAATCTATGAAAACATCATTGCTGTAATGGAGTAATAAACTAGGTCGAAAGACAACCTTAACTTTGCTGTGGGGTGTGCTTAAATCACTGCAAGTTAATCTCAGAAAAATAACAATGCGAAAGAGACGGAAAATAGATACAAATCATGCGTAGCGCAGAAGCTCCTTAAGGTATGATTCGAAGGAACGCGACTGATAAAAGCACCCACATTGTTCAGTTGAATTACATGTTCGTCGAGCTTTAACGCTCATCCGTTAAACGTACAAACAGTCAGTTAACCGGTCTAATATCTGAATTTTGTTAGGATCCACCACCATGACGTCATCGTAACCGAAGACCTCTGGCTGCATAATGAATAAATAAAACGAAAAAAGGCAAAAACACTAAATACAACATCTGGTCGAAATTATTTATACATATTAATACTTAAAAAATAATAAAACTTAACAATAACAATGGCAACACTTTCGGCTGCATGTCCTCTTGACTTAAAATAATTCAATAATTATTTTCTTGTGTAAATATACAATATTTTGTTCTGTTGTTTATTGTTTTACAAATATGCTGTTTTAGAAATATTTATAACCCCCTTAATAATAGCATTTTTGCAATGCTTCTGAATAATATAAAATACATATATTACGGACATAAAAGTGTCAGTTTCAAAGTGGAAATACTAAATTAAATATGAATAAATCAAGGACACGAAAAGCATAGCCAGAAAACGAAACGCACCTTTCTTTCCTTGCTTCCAATCGGGCAACACCCGTCCGAAGGTTATCACGTTTTGTTACACAAGCTTTTGCGAGAACTGGTATTAAGTTCCAAGATTACAGGCTCCGTGTAACAGAATGTTTCGACATTTGGTAACAGAACGTTTATGCATGGACAAACCGTATCCGCTTTTATAGAAGACAGGTTGAGAGAATCCACCAAAATTACACCTTCCTAAGAGACCAAAAGAAGGTGTATAGATAATGGGAGTGCCCCCAAGTTAGTGCGAATGAGTGGCAGTTTTCGGATGGACGAGAAATACATGGCTATTCGTCGAATATTTGGTCGCTGCCGGTCACTCATTCTGAGGGTGATTGGTGTAGCGTTATGGAAAGAGCTAGTGAGACTATTCCACCAATGATGACTATCATCACTGACCAAAACGACATAATTGTTGCAATCCGTTCAACACTGATATGGAGATCTCCTGGCTTGTACGGCACAATTTTTGGTTAAAATGGTTCTCCAGTTCGCATGCTCGTTTAGCAGCCCAGTTCCAGGAAGCCCTCTCTAATAATACACTTCCTACGTTTATGACTACAGAAGACACACATCTTCTTTTTAAATCTGGTAGTACCACGGATCCCAAAAATTACAGATCCATCACATGCTTACCCACCATATATAAGCTTCTTACATCCATTTCGAGAGCTACCATTTCAGACCTCATTAATATAAAAAAAAGTATGGCTGCTACTCAAAGTGGAGATATGACTGGATCTCGTGGTGCAAAGGATCTCCTTCTCATTGACATGACCATTTGTCAGTAGGTTCGCCGCAATTGTAGAATTGAATTGTAGAATTGTTGATTGACTAGAAGAAGGCGTATGATTCGGTGCATCATACGTGGCTAAGCAGGGTGTTGGATTTGTATAAAATTAATATAAATGTCACTACCTTTCTTGATTCGTATATGGGACAGTGGATCACCATCCTTAGGTATCCAGGTGGTGCGAATTTTTCTGGTTGTGAAGAAGAAATTAAAATAAGGCGGGGTATTTTCCAGGGCGATAGTTTGAGTCCTTTGTATTCAAAGTTAGCCTACCTTCTACAGAGACGATCTGAACCAATCTCTCACTTGCTTTACAAAGATGATGTCAAGATGTTTGCACAAAAAAAAAGAACATTTACATAAACCCATAAACCCAAATGGGAAGGCGCTGAGTATGAACATACGTACACGGCGGTGCTGTGGAGTAATTGATTACAGGGCCCAAAGTCCAGTCTTAGTGCAGATGAGGTCGACTTGGGGTTTTTAGTCGGTAAAAGTCCGGCACACCCCGGTTACCATCCCCCATGTGTAGCCGGGACGATCCAATGAGGATTTTCCCCAAGTAAAAAAAAAAGTATGAACATACGCAATTAGCCTTCCCAGATATCACCAAGAAAGAATTTCGTGAAAGTGGAAAAAAAAATCTTCAAAATATCTAGACCTCGCACACGAGATTGCCAGCATGTGGGATGTAGATTCTACGATTATTGTCCCGATAGTCGTATCGACTAATGGACTGGTCGCAAAGAGCCCCGATTACCACCACCACCATTACCACTTGAGAGGCTATCGCTTGGTTGTTGGATCAAGGGCCGAATACAGAAGGCAGTTTTACTCGATACGGCGCGCATTGTTAGGAGGTTCCTCACTCTGAGCTCCTAACTGCCGGTGGCTTGGGCCTTAGGCCTCGCCCCTGTAGGCCTACATGTTTTTATATTTTAAAATGTATATGTTGTTTATATGTGATTGTATAAAAGTATTATGAAGTACGTTAGTTATTGTTGGAATTGGCCGATAAATAGAAAAATCTGTTTATTTTAAAAGGTCAGAACATCTATAATAATTTTAAAAATATGAAGTTTGATTTGAGAGATTGATTGAAAAAATAGAAAGGGAGATTCAGATTGCATAAAATTATATTAATAAGATTAGAAAAATACATGTAAACTTTATTTGAAATATATGGGAGTACAGATATAAAGAAAGAGTTATTATTTTCAAGCGAGTGACCAAACTCATAATAAACACATAGGGAATGTAGACACGCCAGCAAGAGCGTGCTACAGTATTTATTTTAAAATGTAATAATATTGTAATTATGTTGAATAAATAGATAATAATAATAAATCATCACGTTGTATCCACTTTACACTTAAAGATCGTGGCCAACGTGACCAGTAAAGAAAGAAAAGAAAGAAAGAAAAAGTTTATTGAGGCAAAGGAAACAACACACAACAAACATATTTATATAAAAAAGCAACAATGAAAGAATACATAACATCACATCATGTATCCTGTGTGCTGCTACCCGTCTCAAAGAGCACTCAGCTCAGCGTTTGCTGGGCGACGCTGTACGCGCCTCAACGCCGTCCTCACAGCACTAACCAGCCCGGTTTAGTTGTGAAGACCTCTGCCTGTAAAAAAAGGGCGTCTTTTCGGAAAAAAAAATTACAGCACTAGTCCACATGACATGAGATGCATGTGGCTCCTAAATCCGTTTTTAACCTAGGAAAACCAGATTTATGAGACGAAACAGATTCGAACTTAATAATAATAATACAGGTATTTAAAAAAAAATGAAACTGGATCCGCTACTGAGTACCTTTTTTTTTTACTTGGGGAAAATCCTCATGGGACCGTCTCGGTCGCACTGGGGGGTTGCGCGAAACCGAGGTGTGTCGGGCTTGTACCGAGTAAAAACCCCAAGGTGACTTCTTCTGCGCATTGCCTGGGACTGCGGGACCTGTGATCAATTCGCCACAGCCCCGTCGCGCCGCACCCGCTGGGCACAAACTCAGAGGAAGATATCATCCCCGACACTGCTCATTGTATTTAGGCAGAGCACGTCACAATGCTCTGCCTACTTCTCGAGGATCGCTAACCAGTCGCTCAGGGTCCCCACCCTGAGCGGCCGCGACCCCAAAGGCATCAGCCAACCGGTCGTGGATCGACCGATCGGCTGGTACTCATGTGCCGGGGCGGTTGCCGGCACCCCGGTGTCTTCTTCGAGTAGCTATAGCAATGCGACCATTCCGTCATCGGCATAAAAAGTCGCAAATCGCAAGTCGCGCCCCCCCGCACCGCACCATTAATCTGACACTTTCTGTAACTCGATTAATCTGTTCAAATATTAGCACGGGCGAACGAAACAGGTTTCGGCCGGTAAGCGGTTGCGCACAGTCAAACGGAAAACAATACAGTCATTAAAGACTGATTTTTTTCTATTACAATGTAAAGTTCATTGGCCGGGTCAATGGAGGCCGTGACCTCGGGCAAACCGTTGCTTCCACCAGCGAGCCGTAATGATATTCACTACATTTCATGATAAATACAGCGCTGAAATGCAACTGCTTCACACTATAGAGTTATGTATCTCAAAAGAAAAAACCTTTATACGAACAATTGGCTGTTCGATTGCTTGTTTCTCTAGATCATTTTTCTTAACAACGCAATCAGATATCAGATTGAAATAAATAATTAATACCAGGTGTGCGATTACTCATAGCACTTATAAAATCTTACTTCTAAGTCAACGCATTCAAAAGATAAAAGGAAGTACCACACCTATTTCTACCAATACCGAAAGGCGCAAACCGTGATCATAGATTACTTAAAATGGTACATAGATAGCACCAAATGTGGCCTTAAGTTTTAATCGTTCAATCAGCCCTTAAAAAGGCGCAATTAATTCCATTATCATCTTGATTCTATATTGTGCAAACAGATTCGTACATTGCATTCAACTGGCAAGGCTTAGCGGGTTTTATGACCCGAACGTTGACCCTTTACGAGCCTAAGGAGTCATCCTTTAATTACGCGTCGCAATTCTATTTTATTGACTTTATTTTTATTATTAAAAATACAAACACGTCCGAAGCTGTACTGGCCTTGTGGGGTATGGTACAGGTAATCATCCGCGAGGACGTAAATTACCGTAAGTTCGATTCCCGGCACGAACATTTGAATATTTCCAGATGAAATAGTAATATAGCACCACATGTTCACCGGTGAAGGAAAACTTGAGGAAAACCGCATAGCATCTAAAAGAAATATCATATATGAAACGGCGATCGGCTGCGGTACTGGTTACAGTAGGCACAACATATAAATGCAAAATGGATATAGCCACGAATTTATATCTGCTTACCCCAAAAGAGCTATAGCGTGACGACATATTATAAAAACTAGCTGATCCGGCAAACGTTGTTTTGCTATATAAGTTATTGTAATATCTTCTAAGATGTTCATTGAAATCAAGTGATGTCAAAGACAATTTTGTTCACAATTAAATACTCTTAATCAATAACACATTTATTTGGATAAAGATTAATATTATTACTTTGATACAACTCTTAACAAATAATGCATTAATTTCGACCAAATTTGATTACCATAAAAACGGTTCTAGTGAGTTAATCTTAAAAGATAGACATATACAGTTGCGGACATTTTTTTAGATCATTTTAAGAGGAACAACTCTGTCATACATATATTTTTGGTACCTTGAACCGTTTTCGCAACGCACGCAATGGAAGCACTCAAGGATGAATAATTTTCCCCGTTTTTTTCACATTTTCCATTATTTCTTCGCTCCTAATAGTTGCATCGCGATGTTATATAGCCTAAAGCCTTCCTCGATAAATGGTCTATTCAACACAAAAAGAATTTTTCAATTCGAACCAGTAGTTCCAGAGATTAGCGCGTTTAAACAAACAAAGTCTTCAGCTTTATAATCTAAGTATAGATTACATTTAGTTTGTGTTTTGTGTGAAAGAGAGAGGTAGCCCTAAGAATAAATATTTTGTACAAATGATATAGAACGAACAAAAGAAAATCAGACATTTGAAATAAAAAGATCTTGTCTATATAAATTATTGTGACGAAAGGCAAAGAAGAATTTTGTAAAGAAGTCAATTAATAAATATAAAAATTGTGTAATATATCTGAAATATACAATGAAGATATCACAAGGGTTTTATTCAAGTTGTAGTGAGCTTGACACACTGATTGTACCGCACCAACTATGTTTATAATATACACGACATTTTTTTTAAACACATAAGGTTGACTCCATGTAATTGTAACGGACAAAAAAGAAAACATGAAAAACACATTAACTAGCAGTTTATTTAGAAGTACAAAATTAAGCAATAACAAACACGAAAAAATTGAACAAAAAATTTTCAAATACGCAAATTTTATAACAAATCTAATTAACTTAAAGGTAATTAACAACTGTAATAAAAAAAATTAAGTAGATATAAAGACTTTTTTTTTACTTTTAATTCATGTCTACATTAATACATAATGACATCCTTAATCGAATAGTATTTTTTTATTTACTGTGTAAGTAAGATATTAACATTTTTTATACTGTCTCGATAAAGTGATTACAGTTCATCTGATGGAAAACACAACATAATCCGTTTTTTTTGAGCAGGTGGAAATCCTTATGGATCTTCAGGAAGCAGTCAGACTCCTATTGACTGAAACCGCCGGGATGTTCCTCCAGTTACAAGGTGTACCGGGCTACGGGAAGTAGTAGTGCATCCTGCAGGGGGTCATGCCTTACAGTTTAGGAGAGGTTCCCCCCTCTAGGAGGGAAGAGTAGCACATGGGATCACGCACACACTACTAGAGTATCGCCAAAGCAGCCGTTCCCTCAGAGGGACTGTCCGGCACTCCCCGCAAGGTCCTTGAGACGGCCAGGGGCCAATGCGACTCCACAATAGCCGCTATAGTGGTGGACTGAGCGGCGCCTCTCTTCTTAGGCCTTACTGACCTTGGCGCGAGAGCGCGAGCATCGCCATCGATACTGTTCCTGCCGACATGCCGGCTGCCACGCAGACGTGACAGCTGCCCTTCATCCGTCAATCATACCTTAATTATTTAAAAAGGGGTTACTGATTAACATTTTTTAAGAAAGTCTTGTGAGAATGTTAGCCAATAATATATTGAAGTATACAATAAACTGTATGCAGAGTTGTCACCATTATTGTTCTTGAAGAGTTGAGATTCAATTGACAGTCGCCGTCGCCAAGATGGCGCACATAAACCACGACTGAAGATATCTAGACACAACACAACTTGACGTACACGAGCGAATCCTGAAACGCGACTGGCCGCAGCGAGTCACTATAACGGTCTTTACACTTGTGTACTGGTGACGACACTGTTCGGGCGATCACCCTACTACCTCAAACCTATTAAACACTTTAATAAATATACATATTTCGACTAAGCTAACAAAAAACAGTAATTATCCAGGCAATTAATAATTTTCCTAAAGTCTTCATGGAAGTGTTTATACTAAAAATCACGGAGATAATTAAAATATAATGTGTACAGCAAGTAAGACACGGAAAATACTCATTATTAGAAAGATAAAAAATATTGTATAGTGAATTTAATTAATAAATATGACCAATTCATAATAAATGTCGCTAAAAATTAAAGGAAACACTTAAAGTGTTTACGCACTACATATAATCTAAATCTGTAAAAATACGGATCTACAAAACACGGATTAAATTCGTATGTTGCTTTACGTACTTGCTTTCGAACTCAGATCATCAAAATACAGATGCCTATAGGAAACCTACTAATTAGAAAATGATAAAAAAATGAAACAAATAAATAATAAAATACAATACAATACTTATTGATATCACCATACCACATGATAAGAATCTTGTGAAAGCAGAAAATGAAAAGTTAAAAAATATTTAGACCTCGCACACGATATTACCAGCATGTGGGATGTGGATTCAACGATCATTGTCCCGATAATCGTATTGACTAATGGGCTTATCGTAAAAAGGCTCGATTACCATCGCAAGAGGTTTTCCCTTGGTTGTTGGACCCAGAACCCGATACAGAAGGCGTTATTAATTGATACGACACGAATTATGAAAAAGATTCTCAGCCTCCCTTTCAAATCTAGACTCCTAACTACCGGTGGCTTAGGCTTTAAGCCTCGCTCGCGTAGGTTTACGTATATTTTTATGTTTTTAAAATTGATATGTTATCGTTTTATATATATTTATTTTAAAATTTAAATATATTGTAAATATGATTAATAAAGAGATAATAATAATAAAACATCATCACTCTATATCCCTTACGGGGTGAGCAGTAGTTACTGTATTTGCGTCGCCCAGATCCAGGCGCACCGTTCCAATGACAAATCAAAGAGGGGAGGGTGGCATTTTACACCACTCTCCCCGCTAAATGTGTTAGGTGTACGCCGGGAGTAGCGACTATTTAGCCACACCCTGCCAAGGCGGATCCTGCAGAAGGCCAGACGTCGCCGTATGCCGAGGAAGATGGCTCAGCCTTGCCCTTGACACTCGGCAAGCGGGAGAAGGAACACCCCGGGGGCTTTAGTCGGTGCAAGTCCGACACACCGGAGGGCAACCCTCACTACCCCCTGAAGGTCCGTTAGGGATTTCCCCCGGGTTACTTTGCGCTTATATGGGGAGCCCAACGTGACCAGTAGCGTCACTGATCGCCATTTTATAAGCCGCTTACATATGACATTTCTATTAGACGCCAGGGGCGGGTTTTCTCACTGTATTTTCCTTCACAACCACTTGTATACGTGTTGCTTAAATCCGTACGTAATCTGAAAAAACCCAGATATATGTGACGGTATTCGAACCTACGAAAAAAAGAACCTAACTATATAAATGAACGTATTTAAATATATTATTTATTTATGAGCTATCTACAATACCATTGTATATATCTATATCTATTTATATATATAAAAATCAATTGCTGTTCGTTAGTCTCGCTAAAACTCGAGAACGGCTGAACCGATTTGGCTAATTTGGTTTTGAATTAATTGTTGAAGTCCAGGGTAGGTTTAAAAGGTGAGTAAATATGAAAAATATGCTAGTAAAAAACAACAATTTTATTTTTCCATACAAACCACTCTGTCCCCAGCTGTCAAACATATGATGTCAATCAAAACAAAACAAAGGTATGCCTTCAAGTTGATTAGAGGCTGCATGTCATTAATGCAAATTATAATTTACACGCCAAGTAATCAAACAAAAAATAACCCAAAAATGTCCCATAAGGCATTATAGTAAAAATATAATTACCTTAGATATGACTTAAGTCTTACAATGCAATTTTATTTCTATTAGACTGCGACAGGCCAATAAATTTTGGTAGAATGAAATCAGACGGAGCAGCTATTAACATTAAAAAAAACAATGTGACTTTGTTTTAGAGAAATAGGGCAGAACAAGGTCTGCCGGGACAGCTAGTTGCAAATATAATCATGTGTACCAGTTATATATCGATAACATAGACTAATTACAGATAACCACAGCATTTCTTAAGAACATTGACTAACAATATATTGCATTGGCTCCACAAAGCGACTACAGCGCACCTAATGGTAAGTATCTAGAGGGCAGTAAAAATAGATAGCGACCATCATCTGACGAGAATTCTTTAACACACTCCGTCGTCATGTCGGCCAATATATACCACGTCTGACGGTCTCTAGGTATATGAGTGAGTTACTGGACGTACATAAGCTGACCCCGAAACGCGACAGCGAGTCACTATGACGGTGATTACACTTGTGTACTGCTGCTGCCATTACCCAGTTCACATAATTATCCTACAGTCATAAAAACTATCTATATTATTAGTGGATTCCTATCCCAGACGCTCGAGCAAATAAAACGAGCCCTGGGGATGATTGTACCCGTAAATCTTGGCTAAGTGATGTTCTCACCCCGGCTCGCTGGGGGCGGAATCGATCGCGGAATATACGAGGTCTTGAGAGAGCGATTTGTGGTCATATTAAGAGATACGTTACTCTGTGTGCTGGTGCGTCGTGCCCAAAGCGACCAGTAGCGCGGCTGGTCACCGTTATCATAACACTAGTACAGATCACGTTTTTCATATCATGTTCGTACTTAATTTTAAAAATCCAAAGGTATGAAGATACAAATCTACGTCCATTTTTGTTGTCATACATGGCGCCAGGTTTCTGGAAAATACGCGAAAGCGAAATAATAAGGCGTAATGCGTTCGAAATGTCAATGTTGGTTTTTGGGAGTCGAAGCTGCTCGCGTCCGTAGGCTTTACCCTAGTTTCCCTACACGTGACTCCTGGGCGGTGCTAAACGAGCAGCAGCGAGGTGGTAGGGCGTCGGTGCCCGTCTGGATCGCGACCACAGTGCACGGGTGTAAAGCCCGTCATAGTGACCAGTTTCGGCTTGTCGCGTTTCGGAATCAGCTTGTGTATATCCAGTAGCTCATATACCTAGAGACCTTCAGTCGTGGTATATGTGGGCCGACATGACGATGTAGACTATCAATGGATTTTCATACTTTGATAGTCGCTTTCGTTTTTGAACTACATTGCACTTACCATCAGGTACTCTGTAGTCACTATGTCGCGCCAGTGTAAAAAAAAATATATTTATAAGAACAATAACATTGTAGCAGTGATTGCCTAGTGAATAATGGACCGATTTCCAAGTGCGGCAAAGCGAATAGGTAGGTTCGAATCCCGGAACGTACCTCTGTTTTTTTTACAAATTATGTACAGATTCAGGCACCACATTTTCACCTGTGGAGAAAAACATCGTGAGAAAACCCACATGGCGTGCAATAGAAATGCCACGCAATGAAATGCCTTGAAAACGGCGATAAACTGCGCTACTGATGCGCGACGTCCGGCACGATATATAAGCGCGAAGTTGATACAGCTCCCTATGTATCTCTGTATATCTCGTAAGGGATGTAGCGTATTATATATGTAAAGGAAATATACTTCCTTCAAGGTTTTAAATGTTACCGCTCTTCGCGCGGCTCTATGTGAAAAAGTCTATGCCTGTAGAATGTGCTATAAACTGTGGACATTATTTTGATAATTGTCATAGAGACTCGGCCGTGGTGTTTTTTGAATTTAAATAAAGCGTTTTTGTTAATGTACGATAAAAGGTATAAAGAAATAAACATAACTGTTTTTTCTTTGGATTTACAGGTATACTGATAAATAATTATATATAAATTGTAAAATACATGTAAGTAATCATATGTTAAATAAAATCTTTGGATTTACAGAGCAATAACAGAGTTTGTTTTTTTTTTAATCGTTAAGATCGTTAAGTACCTTATATCTTATATATAAAAATGAATCGCTAAATGTCTTGATAAGCGCGAAACTCGAGAACGGCTGAACCGATTTGGCTGATTTTTTTGTTGTGTTTGATGAAGTCTGTGGAAGGTTATTACGGAGAGAAAAAATTTAAAAATTCCTTGCAACTATCCAAAAATAACACTTTTCTGTATTATCATACAAAAAATTCGTTATAAGTCATTTTCAACTTTAACACCACACCATAAAGTTTAAATGTCAATGGACGGGTTCCGGGAAGGCAAAACAATTATTGAGTGACGTATAAATATTAATGTCAATATTTGACAATTTTTATACATATAGCATTAAGGCCAGGTTCCTTCAAACAATTTTCAAAAAAATCTGACGGGGAAGCTATTAACATAAAAAAAAAACTATGTGACTTTGTTTTAGAGAAATAGGGCAGAACAATGTCTGCCGGGACAGCTAGTTATATATAAATTGTAAAATACATGTAAGTAATCATATGTTAAATAAAATCTTTGGATTTACAGAGCAATAACAGAGTTTGTTTTTTTAAATCGTTAAGATCGTTAAGTACCTTATATATATATATATATATGTATAAGATGAATATAAAGATAAACAAGACATTAATTGCGGCCATAATCTATAAGAAACAACCGTTCGAATGCAGGAAACGAGATGACACTCGGAAACTCGCGTAAAATACACATTTAAAGCTATAAAAGCAGTTACCCACTGCGGCAGATCCGTATACGTGAAATAGATGCATAGAAAACTCGAACCGAAATCGGATTTTGTTTTATGCACTGTATACGATCTCAATGCGTCAAAATGCAGATCTAAGAGACCACGTAATTCGGAAACCATTTATAAATAAAATACGTAAATATATAACCGAATATGCTTTTTTTTTTTTTGGTTTGTCGGGGGAAAATCCTGCATAGGACTATCAGGGCCGCTGTGAGGGGAGCAACCCCGGTGTGTCAGACTCCTACTGACTAAAAACCCCCGGGGTGTCCCTGTAATCGCTCCACCCGAGCCTGGGAAACCAAATTCATCCAGACGCCCGGAGAGCGAAATGCCTTGTCGAGGCTGCCTCTCTGGGAGGGGTAGGGGTAAAGAGCCCACCCTTCCAATACCTATCTCACAGGCGGCGCAATATGCTTAGGGCAGCTTGCACCATGTTCAAAACCTTATTTTTAATGTCATATAAACCTCCTGTTACCTCTTTTAATTTCATTTGTTTTCTATATAATTTGTATTTTTTTTAATTTAGAAGAAGATTATTGTTTTTTGTTTTAGTTTGTCAAATATAATAAAATATGTAAAAATAGTAAAAAGCTCGTTAAATTATTTAATCATCGCCTTCAACGCAAACACACCAACAAATTAAATCTAGTTTAAACTTATACAAAACGCTATTTAGCGTTAAATTATATTTATTGTCTTGCATGAAGTGTTACCCTTTTTTTGTAACCCGGGGAAAAATCGTGCATAAGAGCATGAGGGCCATTGTGAGGGCAGCCCTTACAGTATGTCAGCCTCCTACTGACAAAAACTCCTATGGTGCTTTCCAATCACTCCATCCGGACCTGAGGATCCAGATTCTTCTAGACACACGGGAAGTGAAGAGCCTGTTTCGGCATTATTTCTTGGAGGAGTAGGTATAAAGAGCCCATCACTCCAAACCTTACTCACGAGCAGCGCTGGACACTGCTGGCCGTCTCCTTCTCGCGGAAATATTACACAGTTTTATAAACTGCTAAATGTCAATAGCTGAATTGTAGTATTGCGTCCAGTTAGGTCTGTGAATATTTTGACCCGTTTAAGAAAATAACGGATGATGGGTGTAGTGCGTGCGCTACCAAATTAATAGTTCAACGGCTACTTCGGAACGTATTTACACGGATTTGGATCGGATGCGATGCTTAAGCGCTCTAATACGATAACTGAATGTGCGTCAGTAATTCGATGACACCATATTGGATATACTCGTGGCTGCGAAATTTTATCAAACGCCTTAATAAACACATCAACAAAGTCTAAGACTCGGACTCATTTTTGATGCCAATTAGAAAAAAATATTATTTTTTAACAAGTTTATTTACTAAGCAATGTTATACGATTTAACACGCCATTTAAATAGGGGAATGACGCTTTTCTTGTTGAAGTTAATAGGATTTTAGTGAGACCTTAATGTAATAAGCACTTATATGTAAATATAGGATACGCAACATTTTAAAACTAAAACCACTCACATTATGCAATACTTTTTATTATTTTTTATGTAATACTAGCTGATCCAGCAAACGTTGTTTTGCTCTATAAGGTTTTGTAATATCTTCTAAGATGTTCATTGAAATTAAGTGATGTCAAAGACAATTTTGTTCACAATTAAATACTCTTAATCAACAACATATTTATTTGGACCTGTCCGGTTAGTTTGTGAAGACCTTTCCCGGTCAACAAAACGCGTAAATTCGAAAAAAAAAAAACATTTACTTGGATAAAGATTAATATTATTACGTTGATACAACTCTTAACAAATAATGCATTAATCTCGACCAAATTTGTTTACCATAAAAACGGTTCTAGTGACTTAATCTTAAAAGATAGACATATACTGTCGTGGACATTTTTTTAGATCATTTCAATAGGAATAATTCTTTCTTACATATATTTTTGGTATCTTAAACCGTTTTTGCAGCGCACGCAATGGAAGCCCTCAAGGATGAATAATTTTCCCCGTTTTTTTTCACATTTGCCATTATTTCTTCGCTCCTAATGATTGCAGCATGATGTTATATAGCCTAAAGCCTTCCTCGATAAATGGTCTATTCAGCTCAAAAATAACTTTTCAATTCGAACCAGTAGTTCCTGAGATTAGCGCGTTCAAACAAACAAACTCTTCAGCTTTATAATATTAGTGTAGATAACATATTGCATTATACTATGACGCATGTTTTTGTTAAAACACTCTAAACACATTCGAGATAAAGAACAAAATTGTTTATCAAAGGTAATTTCATAATGTATTATAATTTAAATTGAATAGCATGATATCACTGCCCTACACATGCTACTGTCGTCCGACATGAATTCTATCGAGCATGTATGCGATTTGCGCGGGAGAATGACGTTGGAAAAGTTGCCTCAAAATTCAGTCACAGAAGAAGACCTTTTCTTGCATCTCTCGCAAACTTGGAGCAGGGATTCCCTAAGCCACTCTAGACGACCAGAATTTAAACATTCCGAGACGATGCACCCGTACTCAGGGCGTTAGGAGGAGCAACTAACTACTGAATGCCACCTAATATCCATTTTTTAAGGCTTAAATTTGTCCCTCACAAATATTTTTCGCATTTTACTCAACTTTGTTCTTTATTAATCTTAATAAAGCTTTTATCTTTTTGTTCATTTGACTTTAATTTTAGTTTAAATTTGTTTGTAACAAGCATACAATTACGCTTTAAATCGAATAGCATTGCTTGTTTAAAAATTTACAATTTTTAGTAGGCGTCATAAGTTTGAGTCTTAAACTTTGTTGATGTGTTTAGTAACTTGTAAATCATCGCGACCACATCCTGTGTGATAATAAATGGGTTTTATTGATGATTAAAATAAAACGATAAAAGTAGTTTCACGAGAATTGGGTCTGTCCAAACTCGTCCTGGCGAGCACCGTTAGGTACGCCCGAATACGGATTACCGTGTTGTTTTTTTACTCTTTAATAATTATAATCCAACGTTGCAAATAAAAATATATTTTTACTAAAACATTTTAGTAAAAAACACGCCAAGTGCTAGTCTGATTCGCTCACCGAGGGTTCCGTATAAACATGCTAGTACAAATTTACAGTCAGTAGTATTTTGTAAAAACAAAAACCGTTATTTTATGCACAAGTGCTTTAAATGAATTCGGTATTCTAATAGTTCCATCGCAATATATTTACGCCTGTATCATATACATACGATAAAAGCTGGATCCGTTTTTGGCGAGCAGGGATGTACATAGTTATGTTATATGTATCAGATAATGCTCGTGTGCATTTTTAGAGCCTGAATAGAACCTTACCAGCCTTACCAACCATACCACCTAAGTATACAGTCCGCTTAAATCAGAAACTTACCAATGCAGCACTTCCCAGAGCGCACACAAGCTGTCAATCATTTCTGCTTACTCCAAAAGAGGTAAATCGTGACAATCCCAACTCCCTTGCTGTTTGAAAATGAACGAAAGCGGAGTCCTAAATACACAACCCGACCCAACGGTTTCGGTTGATAACGAAGTTGGAAAAGGATAATAAGACGGCATTGTCAGCGTACTTGACTCTTAAAAAGCCCTAACGAGAATCATGTATCATCCTTCAATGCTAATTCGGTTCAGACGACATTTTTCGAAGTCAACAACTCGTTATTTCCATCTCTAGGTAATGTAATGATTGTATGTAAGGAGTGCTTTAAAAGTGGGTTACATGTCTATGACATTAATATTATGTTGGCCGTTGAATAAAAAAATATATTTTCTAAGATATAACTGAAAAATAGGAAGATCGGTTTATGAATTCGAAATTGAATGGTTTTTGATTAATCTAGAGATTGCGTCTTGAGCTATGGAAAAGAATAGTCATATAAAAATTAGAATATAATAAATAATATGTAAATGTAGCAATATTTAGGCAACATATACATTGAGAAAGAAATAAGCATTTTAATTAAAGCGAGAAGGAGCTCCACAGCACATTCTACATCGACCACTTTAACACGAAGCTAAACGATCCCAGTAAGCAGAAACTGTATTGTAGATATCAACCTCGTGGTGGGTGAAGTAATATCTCAATATTGTCTAAAATCTGCAACATCTAACGCTAGTTTCAAGAGCGATCGATTTTAAGAAGATCAAAACTTTTAATCGGAATGATAGGCTTAAGTTATCATCTGCATGGAACCCAGAGATAAGAAAATTCGTGTTTGATGTTGAAACCCAGTGATTAGTGTTTTGTGAGGCGGCGTTTTCACCCAAAATCGTGCCAAATAAGCGCGGCGAAGTTGTTGAGAATTTATTAAAGATCTCTCTCTAAAGATTATACTCAAGTAAAAAAAAGGACGTCCCTTTATGTCACCTTGTAAAAATGCTGATACAGCGAGGGTTGTGTGCCGTGACTATTCAAATTACTAAAAACAAATGTGGTACACTGTGTATTTCCCGTGCGCTCTCATTTTACGATAAAGGGCCGCAATGAGTTCTCATAAAACCATTGGTTCTAACTAAATCCTATCTAATCAGAGCGATCAATAATTATTTCATAGTCAGTGTCATTTTAATTATTGAATTGATTGTATAAGAATACTGAGCGGATATTATTTTAATATTCTTAACCGTATCTAAAGCAACGTGCTCCGTTGGACGAAGGATCTCACCCTGGAAGTAAAGGGGAACGGTGAAAGTCACGGTATATCCCTTTCGGCGTAAATAGAGCTACATTAGTGGCTGTATCCACTTTGCGCATATATGTCCTGAGCAATATGACCAGTAGCGCAGCTGATCGTTGTTTTCACAGCACTAGTACACATTAATATGACTGCATTTTGCTCATTTATGTTTAAAACACTACAGAATCCCAGCTCGCATTCAATTTTTTTTTTTTATTCTGGCTCGACATAGTGACTACAGAGTACCTAGTGGTAAGTACAGTGTAGTCTAAAAACGAAAGCGACTATCAAAGGATGAAAATCCATTGATAGTCTACATAGTCATGTCGGCCCACATATACCACGACTGAAGGTCTCTAGGTATATGAGCTATTGGCTATACACAAGCTGATCCCGAAACGCGACAAGCCGAAACTGGTCACTATGACGGGCTTTACACCCATGTACTGTATGTGTGTGTGTACATATTTATGATTTCTTAATGTTTTTAATGGATTTAATCATGATTACAGAGCAAGAAAATTAAAATTATGACTACATTTTGTAATTGTTAATAATTAATCAGATTACATTTTGCCCATCTCTGCATACTGGTTTCCCTACAATGCTTTTCTTCACAGGTGAACGAAAGCGTAGGCGGTGTGATGACTAAGTCCTTTTTTTAATCTGGAAATCACTTTTTATAAATGTACCACTCAACTATAAACAAAATATTAGAAGTAGGTACGACATAACCTTATTACTAATGCGCGCGGTCTCGAGGCTTGTTCGCAGATTTTTTTTGCGAAAACAAACCCATTCGCCGTCAAGCATACGTCCGCGAACCTTTTCAACAGATGTCGTGATGCAAAAAGTTCACTAGAAGTGGCCGTGCCGGGCCAATTAACATTTCGTACGCGGGCTCGAGACCACAGAACGGGAAAAACAGCTTGTTCATTTAATTTACACAAACGTGCAGTCAATGATAGGATCTTTTTCATAGATTAAAATGGTTATGAGCATAAAAAAATGCCTTTAATTTCCTAGTCTCTGAGAAATTGTCTGAAAGATTGAAAAGTCAATTATTGAAACATATTAAAAGTTCTCATATTAAAACATGTATGTTTACAGCCAAGAAATCAAATGTATTTGTGTGTAGGTATAAAATATATGTGTACTCAATTAGTTTTATAAATAATGGTTAAAATCGTATAAAATTTCATCTCCAATAGAAGACCCGCTAAAGAAGTAGATGAACTCTAGTAAAACTGAATGGTACAAAAACTAAATTGCTCTATTATTCTGAACAATTCTCAGATAGTGAAATAGAATTCTTTCTGAGAAAGCCGCTTCCAAAACGCTAATAAGCAATTGATGTTTTCTATCATTGGCCCATGCAATCCAAGGACCGTGGTGTGGTTCCATAGGGTTGCCACCGTGATCTCACCAAAATCCAGTAATTGTCTTTCTAAGCTTTATACGCTCACCTGCTCGAGTGTGGTGGAGCTGTAGAGGTCATCCTAGACATACATTGGTTTGAAAGCTAGAAAATAGTGAACTATCTATCTATCTATCACCACGCTGAATCTATTGCATGCAATTTCGCCTTCATGCCTTTCGCTTCATCCAATTTCGCCGATTCCGCGTACTTTTGACATAACTCTTTACTAGAACTCTTTTTATTTGGTCCACGTAAGTAAGTCTCGATCGGCCCCGGCTCTTGCTTCCACTTACAACCGCATTGTATATCTTTTTTCTCATCATCTCATCATTCGTCCTTTCCACGTGCCCGAACAATCGAAGCATCCTTTTGTGCAACCTCTCGATAAGTCTATCTTTCAAACCAACAATTCTACGTATCTCTTCGTTCCTAACGTGATCCGCAAACGTTACTCCGCATATAGAAAGAAGATATTGCATCTTTACTGCGTTAATTCTATTTTCATGTTTCTTCTGTTATACCTTTTTTTTTACTTGGGGAAAATCCTCATAGGACTTTCCCGGCCGCGAAGGGGTAGGCAGCCGGGGTGTGCCGGACTTTTCTACTACTTCTGCGAATTAGTGGGGACTGCGGGTCCTGTAATCAAATCACCGCAGCCCCACTACGCCGCGCCTGACAGGCACAATCACGGGGGGGGAGACGCCACCTCCCCCGATATCACCTAGTATACTTCAGCAGAGCGCGTCACAACGCACCGCCGTTTTCTCGGGGGTTGCTGACCGGTCGCTCAGAGCCCCCACCCTGAACAGCCACAACCCCTAAGACATCAGCTGGCCGGTCGTGGTTCGACCGATCCGCTGGGACTGATATGCCGGGGCGGTTGTCGACAGCCCGGCGACTTCTTCGAGCGGCCTTCTGCCGTTCTCGCTCTGCAGCCTCCTTCTGGGACATGACTTCCTCACAGAAGGAGGCCACGGCCTTCCAGTTGTCATGCCCTGCCAGCATGGCCGACACCACTGCCGGCAGGGATCTTCTGCTGTACCTAGGCCTTACTTCCGTACAACTAACTGGGCACTAGAACCGCTCTATACACTGCTATCCAGTCGTCTTGTTTGTGTAATGTTTTTACGTTTTAGAATGACATCTAGAGCACCATTAATTTTGTTGTCAGCAGAGTCGCCTCTCTACATCCATGTGACACATACAATTTCTTGTGAACTATCTGATCGATATGATTTGTGGTTAAAAGTAAACTCAAGCTTGCCCCATTGCAAAGGTCCCTAGATGTGTCATTCACAAATATATTTTTATGAGTCATTATATGTTATTTAATACCATGCGATTTTATGTACACCCAATAAAAGAAGAAAAATATATGACATTACGGTAAACTTTATTTAAAAGTTCAATAGATTTTTTCTAATTTTATAACAAGCATTTATGTCTTTATCCGAAAATTATGGCAAGTCGACAATTAACATTATTATAGTATTAACACTGTAAATATCAGTACACTCAACAAACAAAAGGTTAATTTTCCCCCTTTATTTTCGATCAATTTTTAATCCTATTTCAATCACATGTCATATTTTACGTATTTTTGTATAAAATATTCATTTTAGAGAAAAGCGAGACTAATATAAAAATTAATTTAAAAATATTTTTAATTTATATGATATTCCAGTATGTCCAGTTCCTTTTTCTCTATTCCTTTTTAGTGCAGCTTACACTAACAAATTAAATCTCGTTGAAACTTTTATAAAATGTTATTTAGTGTTAAGCCGTATTTATTGCCTTGATTCGGAAACATTATCTAGTTTTAACAACTTTCCTATTTCAACCACTATAAAGATCAAACCGCTTTAATTAAACAGAGTTTTATATAAGCCTAAACTAGATTTAACTTGTTTATGTATATCGCCTTTAAGGTCGGAAATACAAAAACAGCGATGATTACATGATGATTATCAGATGAAAACTTTATGATACTAAAAACTGAAAACCCTTAATCAATAAAAATGGAAACATTTATACTATAGTAACTGCAATATCTCTGAATAACGTCAGTTACCTTGAACCTGACATATAACTTGACCTCAGCGCATCATGAATCATCATAAACTAGACGGTTCAGCTAAAATTATCACGTTTCTATCATCGTTACATGCGTTTAAACTCGGTTGAATAAAAAATGTAGAAACGGAGTGATCTGTGCCAGTTATTTGCATTTATGTATTTCATAAACAGCAAACGTCTCGAATATTGTATTTTAGAAAAAAAAATGTTTTTCTGATCACACTTTCTAGTAATTAATATATTATTACATCGCTTTTAGGTTTATAAGTATACCAATTACATATTAGAGCTATAATAACATTACCGCACTGGAGTGTAATAATGTGATATACCGGTTAAGTTTGTACCTCATTGCAAATTATAACGTTTGTTAAAAAAGCATTCTTAATTTAACCAACTTGTTTTTATTATTAATTCCATCACAGATATTTTTAATACTGGCTACATATCTTTGACGTGACGCGTGCCAAACAAAAGTTAGCGCGTCATTTAAAAAATAAATAGGTACTATTAATAGCATTAAAACTAAAAAAAAAGTACATACACGCGCCAAAACTGTAGTCAAAAATATGTTCTTAAAAAGAATAACATCAAATTTCAGTAATCTGTAGTAAGTTGACGCATTATGATCCCTTGATGTTAATTACACTGTAACGTACTTGTATAAAGGTCCACCATCTCATTCCACCATCCCAGGGATACCATCCTTACGTTGTAGATATTCCTCATATCTGTACCAAAAAATTCGCCCTCATCCTTCATAAGGCGAGCAAAAGAGTGAAATACACTCTCCGCGTATGTTTTCCCACAATCTTGTGACCTGTGAGCCTTTAAAAGAAGAGTGAATAGGCATCTGTTGGGCAAACGTAGTTAATTTTAGGCCTCATCATCACCTACCACTGGGAGTGATTGAGGTCAAGCGTAAGCCTGTAAATTAAAAATATATGGTACACGATAGTGTTCTATGATAATGAGCATGATTGATTGAACCTACGAAATTATAGAAAGTGGGATGCTTAATTTACATCCGCGCGTTTTGTACTATATAGATTATTCTTCCAGGCATTTCTTAATTCTATAATAATAATATAATTTATATATAGATAATATTTTGTTAAAGCAAATCTATGTTCTAAGTAAGCTTTCGCTGAGATTATTATCCAAAATATCGATTTCAAGTGGTGCAGAATAGCAAGATCTAGGTTTGACACTATTGGAAAAAATAAGCAAGGCACAAAACGCGAGTTGCCACTAAATTCTGGGAATTACACTACAATATTTTATCTATGATTAAAAGTTAGTAACACAATAAAAATTGTGTTTTACGTCACAAGGATGTTGAAATTCGTCGTATGAAACGCGTGTGCCTATTGGCTATTATATATGTGGCGTGCATACCAAATAAATATAAAACAAATAGCTTTATTTAAACCTTTAATATATAGTATGTATTGACATAAAATTTGGTCCATTATAGATTCTAAAACTTTAAATCATTTAATTTAACGCTGCTGCTCTTAGTTATATGTGTCGTATATTTTACTTTTCTTACTTCCTTTATTTTTTTTATACATATATGATTTATTTATCTCAGTATTCACTGTTTAATGACACACATTTTGTATATTAACTATTATTTCTATTTTGTATTATGTATTATTCGATTTATGAACGAAATAATACAAAAGAAAATACACAAAAAGTCAGAGGTACGCTCGTCCCACGCCGTAGCCCATCCAGTAATGTTAACTCCGCGGCGGGGCCATACTCGCCGGGCAAAGCCAAAGAGCCGAGGCCAAGGACACGCGGGTTCGATGCTCGAGTGAATAACACCGAGTGCACCGGCGCCCTACAACTTCATCAATATACCTTTCGAAATATACGTACCCTTTCGCACACATGTCTACATCGCCTATAAATGTATCTCTATATTTTTCTAATATCACATTCTGGTATGTCACACTATTACATTAAAAATGAACTGAAATGTAATTAAATTCAAATAGACCTTTATTATCCTGGTAGAAATCCTCATCAACCATCAGAGCCGTCGTAAGACCCATAAAACCACCGAGATATTCCTCCTCTCTCTCTGCTGAGTGCTGTAGGAAATGCAGAGCCAGCTCCCTCCGAAACTATTAACTTATTTTAAAAACTTAAAACTTTTAATCGGTATGATGGTTTTAAGTTATCATCGGCTTGGAACCCAGTGATTACAAAACTAGGATTTAATTTTATGTTACCTTGTAAACATGCTGATATTGTGAACGTTGTGTCGTGATTATGCCTATTATTAAGAAAACAAGGGAGTAGAGGAAGTAAATTCCTTCCCCGCAGAAGATTGGGCAAAGAGTCACTTTGTTCTTGACCACGACTTGGGCAACTAGATCGAAACGTCGAGCTATAATAAGTTAATTAGAGCGTAGAGCCCACAAAAAAAAAATTTAATATAACGTCTAGTTCATTTTCCTGCGTATTAAAAAAAACTCATTCCTCTGACAGAATATAAAATAGAATCCATGTGAAAATCTACTACAACTCAATGCCCTGCGGCAGCCGTCACTCCGTCCTCCTCTGAAGGCACTTTTGTTTGTTTTCCTATTTCCAAACCGTCGCAGGTGACGACAATCCCATTTTATACACAGGGTGCTACACAATTACAAATAATACTAAGCCGTAACTATATACTGAGGTTGCAGGTCGATTATGCGAAATGGTACGTGACGCCGCTTCAGCCATCCGCGTTTCTACATCAGCTTGTATATATCCAATTGTTCATGTCTCAAGGTCTCTACCATCATTGTATATGTGGACCAACATGGCGATGGTGAATGTCAACGGATGTTCGTCCCTTGGTGGACGTCGCAGTTCATGGACTATTTAGGTTGTAAGTGGTAGCCTATAGAGTTCGAGGACTATGGAAATAAAAAGCGTGTTGCTGTTAACTGTGTATATTCCGAATTGTGTATAGCCGTGGTGGCTGCCGGCAGAATAGAATAGCACCCCCCTCTTCTTGCTGAGGTGTCGTAAAAGGCGACTAAGGTATCTCTTTAACACCGCAATTCAACCAGGTGTTCAGAGAAGGACAACTCGACCAAACCTGCATCCCGCTCCCTCCCGATCGTACTGGTTCTCCATTCCATCGGGCCCGAGGGAGCTCGGACGAGAGAGTGCTTTTCTGGCAGCGCGTCCAGTTATGCACTTAAATATCTCCTGCGCAATTGACTGTTTCCGAAAACTGGGCCTTGATTTTCTTAACCGGTGTTGAAACAGTCGCCGTGGCCGAATCCGGCTAGAACATCATCATATTCCGAACTGACTTACGCGACGGATGCAGCCGTCTCTAAATACATGCATACGTTCCTTATTTATGCAATATTCGCACTTTCATGAATCACGCTATCAAAATCAATTACTTACGTTAACATTATACTATATGTCCCTACAGACTACTTTGTTGAGTCAGTATAAAAAGAAAATGTATTTTTTTTTTGTTTGTAAACTTAGAAAGCTTTATTAAACATCTAGATTCTGAATTGCGATAATTTATTTCTTCGAAGGTCGCAGTCGCATGAAATTTTACATGATGGGCTTTGTTTGAAGGCCATTCGAAACGCCAGTACAAGAAAACCTAGCCGTAGTAAATGCACAAGGTCAACTTTTCTGCGCGGAATATAACTGGATTTTCAAGATCTAAAGTTCCACCAGTCACAACCGGGGCATGTCAGATACTAGTCAGCGTGTCGACGTCGGCAGATATGTTAAGAAGGAAATCATCATCATCGCCAACTTTTTTTTTATGATTCACACCTCAAAAAGAAAAAGCAACCTTTATAAGATATGGATAAAATAAAAAGTTAGAATAGAGAGCTCGCTGTATATACAAATAAACACTATTTCTCAGCGTGAACCAGCTTCCCGATGCAATTAGTGACTACATTGAAATTGCATTATTAGAATGCTACGGAAAAACACTTTTTACAGAAAAAACAAATCAATAATCCTAGTACTACTTCCCAGTTTATTTTAACTCATATGGGATAGATTATTTTAGCCCACAATTTTAATAAAATTTCATGACAAACACTTTAAATTATAACATCTACTAGCTGATCCGGCAAACGTTGTTTTGCTATGTAAGGTTTTGTAATATCTTCTAAGATGTTCATTGCAATTAAGTGATGTCAAAGACAATTTTGTTCACAATTATATACTCTTAATCAACAACACATTTATTTGGATAAAGATTAATATTATTACGTTGATACAACTCTTAACAAATAATGCATTAATTTCGACTAAATTTGCTTACTATAAAAACGGTTCTAGTGACTTAATCTTAAAAGATATACATATACTGTCGCGGACATTTTTTTAGATTATTTCAAGAGGAATAATTCTTTCTTACATATATTTTTGGTATCTTGAACCGTTTTTGCAGCGCACGCAATGGAAGCCCTCAAGGATGAATAATTTTGCTCGTTTTTTTCACATTTTCCATTATTTCTTCGCTCCTAATAATTGCATCGTGATTTTATATAGCCTAAAGCCTTCCTCGATAAATAGTCTATTCAACTCAAAAACAATTTTTCAATTCGAACCAGTAGTTCCTGAGATTAGCGCGTTCAAACAAACAAACAAACAAACAAACTCTTCAGCTTTATAATATTAGTATAGATTATACCATCCGTATGTGTTAGATAAGCCGTAGGTATATCCGCACGAAGAGATTCGCTTCTACATTCATCATGCGAACAGCTAAGGAGTGGATTATGCTACCAGCGACCATATTTCCACGAACTTATAACTTTAAGCTTTAAAATGAGGGTGAATAAGCATTTTGTAGGGCGGACGAAGCCCATCGTCGGATTCAACATCACCTTCCACTACGCGTGATTGAGGTCAAGCGTCCGCCTTTAAAAATTAAAAAAAGACTCGCAATAGTGACCACACCGCATCTGATGGTGAGCCAGTCCAATCTAAGCAATGACCACGACTGTCAAAAGTAAAGGAAAACCTATTGACAACCAGAGACATGCCAGCCTGCACAACCTTCAGGCTTCAATTAAAGGACCCAATATCACAGGGCGTTGAAACGCTCGCCTGAAGACCATTCCACAGCTCAGTAACCAGCAAATATAAGAGTTAGAGAACTTCTTAGAAAATAAACCAAACAGTCAAAAAGATAGACGAGAACTTTCGTCCTCTACTGATAATAATCAAAATATAAATAACAGTAAAATAAGAACATATATATATATATATATATGTATATATCTAAATATATATAACTCAAAGGTGACTGACTGACTGACATAGCGATCTATCAACGCACAGCCCAAACCACTGGACGGATCGGGCTGAAATTTGGCATGCAGGTAGATGTTATGACGTAGGCATCCGTTAAGAGAGGATTTTGATGAATTGCACCCCCAAGGGGATAAAATAGGGGATTAAAGTTTGTATAAATCTTCTCAGATTTTCGACTATAATATAATATAATAGCTTGATAGTTTTAGCGCCTAATGATAAATTAGGCCCTAATTTTTTACACACGCTTAACAAAAGTAAAGCCACTAAAACTATATCTAATTAATTATAATGCTTCTTAAACGCGAGCGAAGCTGCGAGCAAAAGCTAGTATATATATATGTTTTAAACGTGCGGAACCCAAATAAAAACAATTTGTACGAGCTCGGTAGAGTTTATAAAAAATACAAAGTGTACCCAAACGGCAAATAATGAAACAACTTCTTTACGTCACGCGTAAACTTTTTGTGATATTACCCCCGGGGTGAAACTTGGGCTCTTAAATATACCAGGGTAACGTTACGGCACGGGGGCTCTACTCGCGGCTTGTAACGATAATGTAGACACAAATTATACCACAAAACGTATCCAGTACAGCAATAAATAGCAAATATAGCAAGGTCGGCCTATAACGTACCTCGCAGCTTGCTTAAATGGGGAAAGATTTCTAGCTGCCGGCCAAAGTTTTTTTTTTACAATATTAAGGACGGCCTGTGGCCAACACACTACAGAACAATAAAAAAACAATCGAAAAAAAAAGTACGTTAATGTTTTGCGCCGTTTAAGGCATCGTGCATCAGAACATAAACAATACTATACAATACAGCTTACAAAATAAACACAAAAACAAAGAAAAATAAATCAACCAAAGTGAAAAAAAATAAAAAATGGCAAAAAAAATCACAAAAATAAAAGAAAATTCACACCAACACTTACTGAGCGTCCCTCAGAGTTCGCGCAATGGTTAACAGCGAGAAATCGTGGACAGTTGTACTCCAATTCTGCGAGTCCGTAATTTCCCAGAAAGGAGAGGACGAGAGGCACAGAGAGGCCACATTCACTCTGACCATGTGGCAACGTAGATGGGGGAAGCGGCAGATGATCTTCGCACATGCTCACCTGTGTAACCCTTCGCCTTGACACTAACATGGAGAGTGGCACGTGTTTGAGTCCACTACCCATCCATAAAAAAGAGAGAATGTTAGTGTTTCCCACTCACTGCATATTACGGAAGGTTTTTAGAGGTGGTCAACTCCACCCACCCTCTATAAATTGATTGATTTGAATACAGTAGCGTTCATACCATAGATGCATGAAATCATTACATGCCCTTGCAATAAATAAATCTGTAACAAATTACTGAAAGTTATGATGATGATGATGTCCTAGCCGGGTTCGGCCACGGCGATTGGTCAACACCGATTAAAAAAATTGAGGTCCAGTTTTCGGAAACAGTCAATTGCGCAGGAGTTATTTAAGTGCATAACTGGACGCGCTGCCAGAAAATCACTCTCTCGTTCGTACTCCCTCGGGCCCGATGGAATGGAGAACCAGTACGATCGGGAGGGAGCGGGATACAGGTTTGGTCGAGTTTTCCTTCTCTGAACACCTGGTTGAATTGCGGTGTTAAAGGGATACCTTAGTCGCCTTTTACGACACCTCGGCAAGAAGAGGGGGGTGCTATTCTATTCTGCCGGCAGCCACCACGGCTAACTGAAAGTTATACAAAATAAGGAACCATTTATATTCAAATCTATTCTATATTCACGCCATCTATCTTTCCTATGAACGCAATATAATATTTACTATCATAATATAATATTCAAATTAATTACGCGAATTTTGCCTACCTTGTTCAAATTTCTTATGCACGTCACTGTTTGAATCATATCAGTGTTTAATTCAAGTAGAAAAGTTCCTCGACACGACTGTTCTTCATAAATTAGTGCAATACCCACACTTTTTTAAGATATATTAATTTTTAAATGTTGTAAAATGCACTCTGCCAATCTACATGTGCGTACACCGTAATGATCGTACGGATCGCTTGCGCACCGGCAGCGGTGGACAGTGGGAGAGAGATTCATGCGACGTCTTGTATCCGCTGTTCCACATAATAATCAGCTCGCTAATTTAATGCTTATATTATGTAATTTCCTTGTTTACTGTAAGTTTTTCGTACAATACAAGTATCTTGTGACGGACGTCTGGTGTTTTTGCAGCATTTGAACATTAAATTGTAAAAATTATACCCTTTGGATTGGGTAGAGGTTAATGGCGGAAACCACTATCGTTTTAGCGTTTGTTTTTATAATATTATTTCTAACAAAGTATCAAGATTTGCCTACACCAAGCGGATAAGCTAGTATACAAACATAGCTAAAAATATCCTAGTTTACAAACATGAATGAGATTTTTTTTATTTTACCGGGTAATTAACCCGAAATCCGTTTACATTAGCATGATATATTGAAATGTTTATTCTGGAACGGAATAAAAATCCATTAATGAAGAAAACTAAAAAAACATAGATCCTTTTACTGATAAAATACTACACATACGTCGAACGAACAATTTATTTGGAATTTGTGCTAATTTATTCCGCAAACATGTTGAAAAAAAAACCGTCAATAAATATAGAGTTGCCGTCAATAAAAGAGAGCTTAATTAATGAGATACGGGATATACATAATTTTAAATGTAGGGGATAAGGAGATATAAATATTAATACAAAATTATAACTATATTTTAAAAAACACTTCAGACCCAACTATAATGTATTTATTGAGGTCGTTTCAGTGAGATTAAACAGGGTTCTGTAGTGATTGTAAAAATAGAATATAACTATTATATAACAATAAGTCCGGTTTTCCTTCCTGATGCTATAACTCCAGAACGCACGAACCGATTTCCACGGTTTTGCATTCGTTGGAAAGGTCTCGGGCTCCGTGAGGCTTATAGCAAACTAAATTCAGGAAAATTTTCAACAGAAAAGCAGGAAAACGGGGAAAGACATTTTTCACATACAACGCCATCTCTGATACATAGCATGTACTACACACCAATATGGTTTTGCATGGTGGTGGAGCAGATCGCACCAGTATATTAAGTAGATGGCGCCGATGCGTTATACATTGTTTGACAGCTACTCATTGTACTCTGCTCAGTTAATTTCATGTGACATTTATTATGCGCACGTTCTTTCAAACGCTAACTAAAAATCAAAACGAAACCATCTGGTGGCGAAACGAAGTTCACCGGGTTTGCTAGTAGAATATAAAAATAGAAGCTCGCCTTTTGAATGTGATGTTTATTGAACTTTCAATTATTACATTGGATTGTTTCTGAAGCTTTGGAAGGGAATAGTCGGGTAATATAAATTATAATATAAAAGTAAAAAATAAAACAACTGTAATTGTTGTGTGGTGAAACATATATTGAAAATTATATCAGTGTATTATTTGAAGCGAGTTGGAGTTCTACCACTACACATTTTACATCATCATCAACACGAGGTCGTGAATGTAGTTGTATCCTGCTTGGTTGTTAATTCTTTTTTTTATCCAGACATGGGGTAGTGACTAAACCACGCCCAATGGTAAGCAAGGTGCAGGTCAAAAGCGACATCGACTGTCAACAGTAAAAGAAAATCTATTCATAGCCTCTCTCTTCACGTTTCGTTTGAAAGACCCCATATCATAGGAATGGTGGGAACATGCTTGCCGGAAGACCATTCCACAGCCCAACGACACAGCTGCAGTTAGAGTTAGAGATCTTCTTAGTCCTAGCCGGGATGTGAGTTACCATATAGCTGTGATTCCGAACAACCGCGCGCATATGTCATAGAAAATTATTGACACAGATAATCTAATTCCGAGTTAACTGTAAAACACCAGTTACCGAAAGAAAAGGTAAACCCTTGAAATGAAATAAAAAATACCAAAGGACTAGTTTATTTGAAATTTGTGTTGATGTTATAACCGAGTTAAGAACAAATAGGAATGTCCGATCACAGGTCCATATTAGGCCGAACCAGAAACCGATTACAACCTTTCGCTTAAAACAAAATTGAACGTATAAACATCCTAAAGGTACAATTCTACGCTGTTGATAAGCCTAGTGCAGTCCAAAAATCGACTACGAAAGAAAGAAAAAGCATTTATTTGGCCCACAACACCACAGCACACAGCACAGAAGTGTAGGTTAATCAAGAATAGAAATCAAATGCCTTGTATTGTGATGATGCGCCAAAGGAAAGTTAACTTAGCAAATGCCAAGTGACCAGCTAAATCATCTAGCGCTGATTTTCAGGTAACATCCATTTATTGTGTCAATTGCACAGAAAACAGCGAGGAAGAAAAATAGAATATAGATAGTTAGCTCTAGAGACTATTTCAAAGTGCTATAGGCAATTATATGTACATACACACTATTGTGATTGTATGGAAGGAGTGATTTTTTTTTTATTAGTATCAGGCAAGCAGTTAAAACAATTATAAGTAAAATACATAGACACAAACAGAACATAACCCCAAAACTGCTAGGTGTTTTGTGTATGAGAGAGGTTCACTAGGCTACTGCCCATTTCGAACCTGAACCTTTACCGAATCATATCGAAATCAGAGGTAAAAATAAAAAGTTGTGCTTATAATAAGATTAAAAAGAAAAGAACACAAATAAATATAAATATAACAAAAAATTTAAAAGTAGGTTACATGTCTATGGCAATAATGTAGTGTTGGCCATTTAATGAAAAAATAATTTTTCTGTAAGAAAGCATTAAAAAAAGGAAGAACGATTTTTGAATTTCAAGTTGAATGTTTTTTGATTGATTCGGGAGCTTGCGTCTTGAGCATTGGGAATGGATATTGTATAAAAATTAGAATATAAAAGTGATAATATTATATAAACGTATTAATAGTAAGTAGTAAGTGCAACAATTCCTTCAAATTCGGAGTTTCTTAGAAACCTTCAACCTTAGCTTCGGCCCTTTTTGACCGAATCCGTAAGTTTTGTGGCAAAGTACGCCGAAGCCGATCCTTCCATTACACTCTAATAAAAAGTTTAAAAAGTCGATTCATAAGTGTCGAGAAGTCATTAGAAAGGAAACCGGTATTTCCATAACAATCTCAAGCTCGAGAGGTGTTATTAAAGGATTTAAATATTGTAATTAATTACAAACGGAAAACAGAAGCTGTTGAACCGATTTTGTGTCGACCGTAGGCTCCGCGGTTTGTTGAACCCCAAATTACAGCTTTTATATAAACTATTATGGTCGCGAATGATGGTAGGTTCGAATTCCGGCACGTACCTTTGGGTTTCAGATTACGCATGAATTTAGGCCCCACGTGCTCACCGGTGAAGGAATACTTCGTGAGAAAACCCGCATGTCAATGCAAAAAAGAAATGTACAGCATTTTTTTTCTGCGTGACCTTTCCTTGTGACCCGGGTAAGGGCCTCTAAAGCTACATCGGACTTGAGTGGGCGAGCACTGAAGGTGCTCAGCCAGCGATTTATGGGTTGGGTGGCTACGCAAGGGCACCCCTGTGGGTACGAACCTCGACTTGGGCGGCCAGCCAATTTGAGATTAAAACCTAAACCTAAGGTTATCTACTAGCGTTTCGGAAGCGACTACCTTGAGAAGAAACGCCGAAAGAAACTCAAGGCTGCGTCGGAGAGATACTGCGTCTCGGGCCGAGGACGGCCCGGTTAACGACAGTCGGATGAACCATCCTTCTAGTGCGGCGCCGCCGGCGGCGCCCTTGTCGAGCAATGTATCTGGTGCATGTATGTATAGCATGTAGACGTAACCCAATACGGAGTTGTCGCCCTAAGGAGGTGTTACGAGACGTGCGGGGTAAGAGGATACGCGCGCGCACGGGACGCTTAGAAGTTAGTCGACTACCGAGACCCAAGGCGGGAGTACGTGCGTGTACGTCGCAGTTCGGTGTGCCTTAAAGTGCAAATAAACTGTAAAACGCCAAATTCGTGTCTTCATAAAACCACACCCACGACCACCGGTCATAAATGTTTGAGAACGGCGAGCTGCGCTAGTTTTCACTATGGGCACGACATATAAGCGCAAAGTGGATAGAACCACTAATCTATCTCAACTCACCTCGTTAGGAATATAGCGTGATGATATATTATATATATATATATTATATATATATATATATATATATTATATATATATATATATTAATTAATATAAATACTTATCCATAGAATACAAACGGTGTGAATAAGACGTTTTCAATCCCCTACCCCTGTCGCCCCTAAGATTAATTTCCCTTTTAAATTAATTGTTCTTGGCATTTGTTCACTTCTATCTCGCCACAGTAAGTTATAAAATTAGCTGTATGATGATAATATTAATGTTGATTCTTTACCTATGTAATAAATACCTAAATTAATAATACCTTTTTGTATTACAGACAGGCTTGCGCTTGACCTCAATCTCACCTGATGGAAAATGATAATTTATGAGGCTCATGATGGAGCGCGCTCCCCAAAAATACCAATTAACACGTCGTTCAAAGATTCTCATGTCGCAAGATGTTGGAAAATCCGACACAAGAAGCAAATCCCACTCCTTGGTGGTCTCCAGTAAAAAAGAGGAGGCGAATCACTTTGTGGGAGTAGCTGGAATGTCTACCACATGTAGGTGCAAACTCACACGGTGCAAAGTCAATTTGTGATGGAAGGAGGAGGGCGGACCTAAATTGTGGAACTCAGCCGCACAATCTACTACTACTAGGAGAGTAAATTATCAAAATTCAACTGCATTTCCTTCCTTTCCTTCCAAAATATCAATAATTCATTCCATCTTCATCGTAAATCTATCAGGTGGTAAAATCAGTTTTCATTTCTTGACGATTAATACGTATACGGAGGTGGGCCTGTCTGAATAAAGTTATATTTCATTTGGTTTCATTGTTTTTGTGTTACATATTTTATCTCATTAAGTAAGCTATATAAAACTATTTAGTTATTGTTGAGTTAGATGTATCGTGGAATACAATAAATAATATTAAGCTCTAAAGGTGTCTTTACACGTACGATATTTGACGCACTTTGACTTTGAGTTATAGGGGATTCTGTCTCTGTATCTCCCTCTGCACTCGGCAGACGGGAGGAGATACACCTTGGTGGTTTTAGTCACTAAAGCTGAGATTTAGAGACCTAACTTTAAGTTTGCTTAGATTTTACTTAAAAAATACAATTTATATTACTCAATGAATGTCAAACGATTTGGTAAGTCAGTGATTTCGTCAACGTGGACTTGGCTCTGCGAATACTATGGCTATACTCAAGCTACAATTTAAATGGCGTCTATAAATTTCAGACTAAAAGTTCGACACACCGGGGCGTCGCTCTGACGACGACCCTGATGTTCCAAGTGGATTTCTACCGAGACAAAAAAAAACTAAAAACAAATTCGATTAATATGGATTTTTGTCTCTATCTAATCATTTAAATCGAGTTGCTTTTATTATATACACATATATTTGTATATGGATCTGTATACTAAAATAAAATGAATGTATGTCATATCATCGAATTGAGAAAGTGAGATCTACAGCCTACAGTCCCTCGCCGTGGTAGAACACTGTCCAAGATTCGTTTTAAAGAACGATAGAAAAAATAGAACGCCGTTTTTCGGAGCAAGTGAGATGGAACATTAAAATTATTAACAAGTTCCGCACAATCAAGAAGTTTATTGAATATTTTATATGAAAAAAGATCAAATCAGATCTTTTTCAGCAACTAGTTAAGCTTTTCATTTTATTTTTCTTATCTTGATTAACATGTGCCAAATAAATGCTGCATCTTTCTTTTATTTACTTTCTTTTAAACCTACTACACTACAAACCGAATTATAAACACTGAGCCACAGATTCGTACTATAAACATCCGTCTTTTAGATCGCCAGTGAAATCGTACCGTGTGTGGACAGCTTAAATGACAATAAAAATGGCGGAATATTCCGCTCTTGACATGTAATAAAATTATTGTAATTTCGTAATTACAGTCTGTCTAGACATTGCACAACCCGGGGACATTCGTCAATGTCCCAGGTCCTCGACCTCGAGGACGTTGTGTCAAGACTCCATAAACTTTCGACGTGTGACCGAGTGTGACTTACCTAGATTAATAACTTGGAAATGCTTAGAATTACGAAGCAATTTTTCAGGCTTAATTCTATTTAAAGTTTATAATAACATAATGAAAGCATGTTGTGGGATAAGCCTCTTTATCATTGGCTGAATAAAGTGACTATATCGCACCTAATGGAAAGTGCAGTCCGAGGATAGCAACTACTGCCAAAGAACGAAAGGTCTCCAAGTCGAACAACTTGCTCTCAACTATTTCTTAATTTCACACCCCATTTTCCTCATATTTGTGAACTCTTTTATAGGACGTAAGTGTGGGCTACCTTTTTATTTACACCTTTTTTATATTTTAAATTATACTTTTTAATAACTAGCTGTCCCGGCAGACTTTTTCTGCCCTATTTCTCTAAAACAAAGTCACATTGTTTTTTTTAATGTTAATAGCTATTGGCCTGTCGGCTGTTTTTTAAAAATTGTTTGAAGGAGCCTGGCCTTAATGCTATATGTATAAAAATTGACAAATATTGACATTAATATTTATACGTCACTCGATTGTTTTGCCTTCCCGGAACCCGTCCACTAACATTTAAACTTTATGGTATGGTCTTAAAGTTCAAAATGACTTATAACGAATTTTTTGTATGAAAATATAGAAAAGTGTTGTTTTTAGACTTTTTCACACAATTTTTTTTATTTTTCTCTCCGTAATAACCTTCCACAGACTTCAACAAACACAACAAAAAAGAAATCAGCCAAATCGGTTCAGCCGTTCCCGAGTTTCGCGCTTATCAAGACATTTTGCGATTCATTTTTATATTATAGATTTATAAAATGTCAATATGTCAAGAGAAGAAGAAGAGAATTGAATTTGTGACGTTTAACAGTGCGCTATAGTTATTAAGAAAAACTGTTGTATTTTTTAATATTATTAATATATACATATTAACGTCTCAGTTTCTCTAATTACCAATTCCTGTGCAGTGAACTCCGCTTCTACATAAGTATATAAGTTTTCTTTTTCGGCAGGATAGGAGTAAAGTGCTGTTGCTCTGAATTAAATATTTACAACTTCATCAGGCGTAAGGGACAACCAACCAGCCAATTTTATGGATCGATGGAAACGCTGGGCACCCCGATGGGTACTGCTAACTAGGAAAAGAGCTGCCTATAGTGGTCTACTGGCGTTTCCGAAGCGACCACCTAGAGAAGAAACGCCGAAAGTAGCAGCCACCATGCCGACCTGCACAAATATCTCTTCACTCTTCGATTAAACGAACCAACAACATATGATGACTACATCTTGGTAAGAGTTAGAGAACTTCTTAGTCCAAGCTGGGATTTTAGCTACTGTATAGCCGAGTCTCCGTAAACATGCGGAATCATGGATCACGCTAAGCAGAATGAAAATACTATACAATTCTATAGCTATTCAATAGATCTCGATATATTTAATTAAAGTATTTATAAACTCAAAAAAAAGGATGATATTCGAGAAGATTATGGAATAGGTTGTTGCTTGTTTGTTGTTTTATGTTTTATAATTTTTGAAAATTAGATTAGTGTTTTTCTTTTTGCTACTGTTCCTATCCGTGTGTAATTGTATTTTTTTTCTTCTTTTCTCCTGTGCAAGTAGTCTACACTTTTAAATATAGTCGCATTTGTAATGTAATCTTGTTCATGTGTTATATTATTTTTGTATGTGTTAATGTAGACCATGAAGTGTGTTATTATAAATAAATAAATAAGTGTGTATAAATTATTTTGTTTTCCCTCTAGTATTGTGTATCAATAGCCTGTTAATATGATTGCTAGTAACTCCAAAATGCCTATAAACACTCTTACAACACTGCAACAAACAACCTAATTCCGTATAATCATTTTGTTCATGTTGATAGAAAGCAATAATTAATACAAGTCAATCAGAAAACAGTAACGAGTTAACAAATGCACGGCTATTACAGAGATACCATCGATTGTAGGGCCCCGTACAATTACTACGCAATCTACTAACAAATCAACAACGTACCGCACAAATAGATTTTATATCTTGGGTGTGTGGCGCAGGGCACAAGATGGCAGCGATATTTATAATAATTATTTAAAAAAGAATATCGCAGGATATATCATGTCGATTCTAAACTTTTATTTAAATACGTTCTTTAATTTGAGGGGAGTGTTTACTGTATCGACGGGGTGAACATTAAACCAATGTTACGAATGGATCTAATATTGTATAAGCATCGCGACGTCTACGCAATCGGTTACCCCTGAGCGTCGGCTGAAAATCAACGCTGGCTGGCGCGTGCAGCGTCGCCCAGCACCCGCTGAGCCGAGTGCTCTTTGAGACGGGTAGCAGCACACAGGATACATGATGTGATGTTATGTACTATTATTTCATTGTTGTTTTCATATAAATGTGTTTGTTGTGTTTCCTTTGTCTCAATAAACTTTTTCTTTCTTTTCTTTAAACCCATGAACATTTTCTATAGGGAAATAATTTTTCATATATATATATATATTCGTTATTCTGCTATTCGAAGACGAATACAACAAATTAAACAATATGAAAATCGGCGTTCTCCAGTTATAAGTGTTCGAACATATCCGACTTTGTTTTTTATATATAGATTAAATGTGTTATGTTCGCTCGTCAAAGTACTTAGATTTGCTCAGATGTTAATAAACACAGTATAAACCAAAATACGATTGCAACTATCAAGAAATAGAAAACTCTTCGTGTATATACTATGTAATTGTTAGTGCATCGGTAAAAAGATTACAAAATATATATTTTTCAAAACTCGGTTAACACTGACCGTGAGACGACTTAAGGAAATAAATTGGAAATTAACAATAATAGAATATACAAGAAAAGATTACATATAAATTAAAAAATGAATGTCCTATATCGTATTTTGTTGGGCTTCGGCGCCATAAATTATAAGAAAGTATCGTAATATACGTGTATACAAAGGTCAGCGGAAATGAATTAGTTATTTAATTGGAGCCAGTCACTCAGCATAACACATTATACACAGCATGTAGTAAGTGTTTGAGAAGAGCAATGTAAAAATAAATAATGTTTTAATTGAATATTGATTGAAAGGCGAAGGGAACGAAAAAAAAGGTTAAAAAATAGGCAAGTGAATATAAGCATTTTCTAAGATCTTACAGATAGACATAAAAATTAAAATCCTCTAAGACAGACAGATCAAATCCGTGATTAACTAGTTAGAAGTTGCACAAAGCATTCCATAAGGCCCCAATCTGGATCAACTAGCGCAACAATATACGATGCTAGATATTGGTTGAGCAATACGATGTGGCAAAGGTTATTTCCGCTACCCGCCATCGCTTATACATTAGCCATCGTCGTTCTATACTTGCACCGGGACGTTTAGAGGGCAATAAATATTTATTGCCTCTGTCAGACGGAGGGATTAAGACGTAACTCGGCAAATATTGTTTTGGGACAAAGCACTTTCAATGCGGTCACTTTGTAGGCAGCCGCTTTGGTAAATAGGCTTTGATAGCATCAAATAAATAAATACCATGTATAATAATAGCAGTGATGGATGCTTGGAAATCATATAATGCGACACATGCGACTAGGCAAATATACTCTTACCCCTAGCCAGAATATAAGTTACAATATAACCTTGACTGCACAAACCTGCGCGCGTGGTTTTTTTAATTAAAGAGAGAGGGTGTAACAAGTTTTATTTAACTCTTCAGAACACTAGCCGTGAGGCAGATGGTAGAAGACGTTTAGTAAAACAATATATCTGCGCAACTGGAGCGGTTCAAAATGCTTAAGAAAGTCAGGATCATTCACAATGCGAACAGCATCCTATATTATCTCTAATATTGAGATAACAGCGAATAACGATACCTAAAATGTTAATTGCTGTAGTGCATTGCAAGCTATACATTCTTGAAAGAAGAAAGAGAGGAGAAAGGGTTTCTTTTTTTAGTGAAAACACTTCTTCAATTTTATTTTTATTAAGTTTTTAAACAAACAGGCTTATCGATTTCATCGTACTCCAATTAAATACTTTTTCTGGCATAAGCATAATATATGCATAATAACCATGAATATGGGTTCATCGATCAAAGTATTTAGAAAGCCAAGGAAATGTTAAAGGGACGATTCGGATCCTTGCGATCGCTACCCGGCAACGGAGACCCAGGTCAGCGCTACGTAGTCACCTACATCGAACGTCTTTCCATATAAATACATATAGATAATATAATTCCATATATATGCTGTGTCGCCGGTATCGTACAGCGACGGCTGCGATTTCGAATGATAGTCTACCACTTCAGTCTGAAAGCAATAAGTTGTATTCTGTTTACTGCCCTCAAGATCCCCTCGTGGCGCGTGAGTGATATAAAAATGAAAACAAACTGCCTTATCGTCCGTTAGTCGACGAGTAGTCTGCGCGTGCACACCTTGACAGCTGACCGTGATAGCGCTGTTATCGTGCGCTATCTCGCGACGTGGCTCAAGTCACAAGGTTACGCCGATCTTGAAGGTTATCGGGACACAGCCAACCGTTTCCTACTTATGTCGCAATTTTACTAACGACTATTTTGCTGATGAAACATTAAATTAAAAACCCTTTATTAATATGATAGAAGAAAAATAATGAAGAAGCTATATCAATTGTTATTACTATTTACGACCTGCAGCGACATCAATTGCGTGTTATTGTAAAAGTTACAACACAAACACTCCCTGATACTGAAATGCTTTAAACGTAATTATTACACTTTTTTTTTTCAAATTAAATATAGTAAAGAAGCTGTACTAAAATAATTTTCTTTCCTATCTTGATAAATCAAGAGCACCGTGTCTGATGTTAAATGCAGCGCTGTCTAAAAACTAACTGCGATTATCATCCATTGAAGCACTTCTAAACATACATATAAAAGTGTGCAAATATAGGCTTGATGTTTAAAAATACTATTTGCCAGCCCTCCGTTGGTGTGTCGATAAATATGTAAGCAGGTTTTGTACTATACTAGTCTATAAAAAGAAATAGCGATAAAGGAGCAGTGAGCATACATAAAACTATGTTAAATCAACAGGTAAATCATTACCGGTCATTACCGGTACCTACCATTAGAAGTGAATACCAGCGAATGCGCATGTGTTATAAAATAACTATGAAAACCTTTAATTGTAATTTTATTTTGTTCGTACAGGGGTTGCCAGTGGCCCAATACACTATTCCATTTACATAATACACGCATTATTACAGTAAAAATGTACAGTTCCTATTATGGCATATATTAGACATATGGCATACATACAACATACATTAGAGTGTCCTGTTTTATATGAATATTAATAAGTCAGTTTATAAGTCATAAATAAAAAAAAAAACGTTAATAATAAGCTAAAGTCAGAATACAGTTTAAAGTTGTATGAGACATTCCTCCTAACGTAAACCAGATAAAACGATTTTGATGGAGGGCAAGGATAAAGTTACTTATAAGGTCGGCGATAGCGTATACTATTATGTTTTAACGACAGAGAAAAGTGATGTTTTACCTATCATATATACAGAAGAGTTTATTATATTTTTACTTAAGACTTTAAAACATTAGGATATTTCCTGTATCCTATATGTGTATATTATTGTGCTAATAACTTTTATAATTGGATTCACAACTACGAAACTATCTATCTATTCAAGATATCAGAAAATCCATTATATTAAAATAATTTCATGTAAGAGATAGAGTGACGATAAATTATGATTCCCGGTCTAAACGCATTAACTTATTATACGGGGTATTTAATAACAATATTGACTTAAAATCTCAAACAACCAGTCTCAGAATCCAAATTGGTCTAAATTTGAAGTTTTTTTATACTTCTGTGGAATGCACGCCGTCAGTAAGGTTGCTCGTATCAATAAGACATTGTTGTTTTAAATAAATATATGTAAAATCGCTCCCGCTCACCGCTTGCACCAACGCGGTAGCGCTCTATCAGTATCGTACAACGAACTTTCTCTACAAGGACACATGTTTGTGTTTTTTTCACTTTTATCTACGACACCCATTATTTTATGGAATATACTCGATACTCATCAGCGCGGAGGGATTACAGCATGACCTACTATTTTATCGACAGGCGTAACGTCTTGTAATCGGTTATATTGTCTCGACGATTTTATCAGTCTGCAAAAAAATATTTTCAGAGTCGATGAACTTCACTTGAATGTCAAAGATGTTGAAAAGGGGTTTATGGCAGACCATACTACCAGTTTGATCGATTATTTTATCTTTCGTAATAGCTTGTACTTGATAACAGTGAAATCTCATAAAAACAAAGATAATAAATTCTACTGCAATACTAATTAGATGGGGAATTGCAAATATTTGAGTCTGGAATGGTTGACATGGAAATTCTTCTTGAAGAATTGCAAGCCACTGCTTATACACTATAAACTCATCTTCACCTTCCACCGGGTATGGCTAAGGTTAAGCGTCCACCTGTAAATCAAATAAAATAATAATAGTAAATGAAGCATCGGACGTACGTAAGACAGAAGGACTGTGTTGAAGAAAGCCGGCAACACTTGGATGACCATGTCACGAAATCAACGTCGGTTAACATGGGCAATGGTATTGAGGGAATCCCCTGCTTTTGTATAAAGAAGGCAGGTTGTGTGTTCCTACAATTAACCTATAACAACGGTTTTCTGGAGGTGGTCAAATCCACACACTTCCTTCTTAATTTGAAAAAGCCTGAGAAGATCCCTCTTGTGCCCGTAGTAGCGGATTGAGTAGTTCAGCGCGATAGGAACATCCAGGTGTTTTTAGGCGGTGAGAGTCTCCGTTCCCATAGAGAGGCAGTGAGAGGTTGAAATCCCCCTCCAAGAAAGGAGGCCTGCCCGAAGACCAACGCTCGCCAAGCCCTCGGAAGTATCCGGAGTCCCAGGCGCGGCAAAGGCGAGGAGAGGCCGTGCTGGCACCCCGGTGATTTTAGTTGGGGCAGGTCCGACACACCGGGGGGAGTGGCCCTCACCACTTCACCTGACGGTCCGTAGGGATTTCCACCGGGTAAACAAAAAAAAAAGCGGTGGGAGTCTGGCATAGCCTTGGCCATCCCCTTTTGACGACTGAGAAGTCAATATGATGGATTTTCCTCTGGTAAAAAAATGAATCAACGTTGTCTTCATATTAGAAAGATCTATAACCGGCAATGGGATGGATTGGGCTGCATACGATGATAAATTGGGCCTTTAAAACTGTTAGCCAATACAAAAACACGACAAAGCATTCAATCATACCGCAGCCGAAGCGCTACTGCAACATCGCCGTATAGTTATTTAAGCTATTTCCAATTACGTAGCAGAGTAGCATTTTTGCCCGTTCGTTTCGGCGCACAACGACGCGGACCTCGCAGTTTTCCTGCTACATTCCGCTAAACGAGGAATTAAAAACTTTCAGTTAATTTTTAAGAGGAAACTATATGTCGCGCTTTCAAAATAGTCTACTGAAGGATGTTTTTGATATTTGTACAAGCAACAAGTTCCCGTGCATGATTGATTCTCAGCCTTTGATAGTTCTTATGGATAGGCAGGATACAGAACTAAACCTGGATGCCTTAATTGCTCAGTGTATATTTAGTAGTATTATATTTCTTTTAAGAATAAAATTATTCACCATCTCTAATTTTATGATACGCCACGCTATACCCCTTTCAAGGCGAGCAGAGATGCATTGACGGCCTGGTAGCGCAGTTTGTAGCGACTCTACTTACGATGCTAAAGTCCTGGGTTCGAGTCCCGGTAGTGGTAAACTTTTCTGTGATGAGCAGATTAGTTTGTCACGAGTCATGGTTGTACATATGTATTTAAGTATGTATATCTTTGTCTAGTACCCGTAGTACAAGCGCAAGCTTAATTTGGGACTAGGGCAATGTGTGTAATTGTTAGTAAATATTATTTTTTATTATTATTAGTGGCTATATGCACTTTGCAGTAATATGTCGTGTCCAACGTGACCAATAGCGCAACTGATCCCCGTTCTCAGAGCACTTACATATGACATTTCTATTAGATGACATTCCAGTTTCCTTACAATGTTTCCCCTTCACCGGTGAGCATCTGGTGCCCAAGTTAATCTGGAAATATGTAGGCGTTCCTGTATTGAATATTGTTTTTTTTATTCAATATGTTTTTAAAACCATATCCGACCTAAAACAACCATATTAGTGGCACGATAACTTGCCAAAATATATTAGTTCACGAATAATCGTGAAGACTACAAAAATATTATGATTATAGTGTAGGCTACCTTTTTATATACACCTTTTTTATATTTTAAATTATACCTTTTATCAAATATCAAAATGTCAAAAAATTAGAATAAGAATGGAATTTGTGACGTTGAACGGTGCGCTTGATATCTGTTAAGAAAAACTGTTTTAATTTTAATATATTATTTTTTATCATCTCAAGTTTTCCTAATTCCCCTTCCTGTGTTGTGTGAACTCCACCTCTACATTAGTTTTAATTGTGCGTAACTGTAAACTCGAAGAAATTGAATTATTTGAGTTGCTTGGTTTATTTACAAAACTAAGTTTATAGAGTCATGAAACGATTAAATTGATAAACGTGCTTGGGATCAACAGGGATCATGACTCTCTTGACGTCATGACTTACTAGTATGGTTCTTTGTTTTCCTTTTTTCCTATGTTTACGAGCTACGCACGCACTTTTTCTCCATTTAAATGTCCTTTATTTATTATAATTTTATACAGAATTTTTGATGCTCTTTAACTAAAAAATATAACCAAAGCAGAGAATAATATCAGTCCCGAGTAACACCTTTACAGGTCGGACAGGGTTTTTATAACATACTGTATTTGTATATTATCAATTTAATATAATTGACGGGTACCTATATATATATATGGTACACGTGTGAGTATATGTGTGGACCAACCTAGTAGTACTAACCGCACAAAACAGTTTAAGTTAATGGCATGTAATACTACATGACACACGTCTCATGGACGACAGTTGTCACTTGGAAACGGTGCAGTATTGTGCTCTGTTATATTTTTTTTATCATGGCGTGGTGTGCTATTAAATTGTGCAGAAATTTTCAGAGGAAATTCGGAAGCAATGGAAAAATTTCCTTTCATAAGTAAGCAGTGAAATATGTGTGCATTTCTTTGAAAAAACATCAATATAATTTTCAATTTTATAACAATAATTTTTACCGGCTAATGTTGCTAGTTTTTTAGTTTTTAAAACTCCTCAATTTTAGGGACTTAACTAACCTGTGCTTTAACATGAAAATATTAATTTTTATTGTCTTTAGCTGGCATCAAGTACGATATAGTTGTTATTAATCACTACGTTAATGAAAAATATACATATTTGAGTAAACTTTTTGGTAGGCGCTAATTGCTATTAGCCCGGTAAAAATACATGGTAATGATAATCGCATAGAGTTGAAAGCTGGTACGAATGTTGGAAACGCCATACCCATTGATCCCATATCTACAAAAAAAACTTATTTAAGTTCACAAATATGGGTTTTAACATGTTTCAAAAAACTAACATTTATCATAAAAATATGTATGTCAAAGTTGTAGATTATACCATTATCTGTAACAATTGTGCTTACACGTTTTCTCCTAAGAATTGCCATTTCTGAGATATAGTGATCTAAGAGTTGAAAAAGTTGTATACTCCTTAATATGCATGAGTACGCCACCTATATACAATACTGGCTTTTGCCCGTAACTTCGTCTACGTAGAATTAGTACTTCGAATAACCTATTTTTGTTCTCCCATGCGAACTTGCTCTCACGATCGAACAAGCAACCATACATCCTTCCTTTTCCTTTTTTTTTCAACACTGCATCTGATGATGTTCGACATTTGATCACAAAAATGTCCCTACGCAATGGCAATAAAGATATATAATAAACTGCCGAAAAATATTAGAGACGATCCACACAACATACTATCACTAAACAAACAGAAGCGGATGCTTATTGTTTATTATTAAATATTATAAGTATATTAATTATATAAATGGTTTTTAATTCAAGACAAGCCGAGTGAAAAAATAGTATATATGACAGAAATTTAGCATTATTCCGTATTGGAATATATAATTAATTTTAAGGGTATTTAGGGTGAATCTGGCAACTCTATATCTGGTGGCACCACCTGCCACAATGCATATAGTAGGCCATGTCACGTGTTAATTTTAGCGCGGAAATTTTATGTCCGATGTATGAGCGGACTCTATCTATATAATCTAAGGTGTGGACGTATATTGAGTTTATATGTATGGATATTTAATTATATATAAGACTTTGAAATAACCTTTGGTACTCTCTATTTATACTCTATACCACCCACGTGTAATAGAGTACAAATACTATATGTCAGCTGAAAATCAGCACTGGGGCATTGGTTGAGCTGACTTCCCTTTGGCGCATGACAGCACAAGGTATTTAAATATGCTGTTTTCTAGCTTGTGGAACATACTTTTCTGTGTTGTGTGAAATGAACCAAATTAATCTGTTTACTTTCTTTTTTGGATTAAATTATACTTTTCATTGGACGAGTTGTAGTCACTTTGTATTTTTTTTTATTGAAAGAATATAGTACATTAATACAAGTAGTGTTAATTCTATAGATGCATGCAAGCATTGCATGCCCTTATGATTAATAAATCTGGAATAAATTGCTTAAAGTTAAACAAAAAAAGGAACCATTTATTAGGTCCTTACATATGAAATTGGCGTTTTGTATGGGAGGAACAAAAAGTCGAATATTTTTTAATATAATATATTTAATTAATCAAAGTATGAACCATTATTTTCTATGCACTTTTGCCATCTCATAGGTAGTTCATTGATCCCTTTACTAAAAAAACCAGTCGGACGGGAATCAATAAAATCTTTGAAGGCGATTTGGACTGCCCCATCGGAGTTGAATTTTTTCCCTTGCAAGAAGTTATCCAAATTTCGAAAAAAATGGTAATCTGTTGGAGCAAGGTCCGGGGAGTACGGAGGATGTCTTAGACTTTCCAATTGAAGCTCTTCTAATTTAGTAGCCGTCTGTTGCGCAGTATGTGGTCTAGCGTTGTCGTAAAGCAGCAGTGGCGTGGAGCGATTGGCCAGCCTAGGTTGTTTAGCCGCTAGCTTTTCCATCATGGTTTGCAATTGCTGACAATAGACATCAGCCGTAATAGTCTGGCCAGATTTGAGAAAACTGTAATGAACAATACCGGCACTAGTCCACCAAACGCTTACAAGTAACTTTTTTGGGGTTAATTTTCGCTTGGGGCAGGATTTGGCTGGCTGGCCAGGATCCAACCATTGCGCTGAGCGCTTCCGATTATCGTAAAGAACCCATTTTTCATCACAGGTAATGATTCGGTTTAAAATACCTTCACTATTGTGCCGGCTTAGTAATGTAACGCAGCAGTCGACGCACGTTTGCCGGTTTGCTTCAGTCAATTCGTGAGGTACCCACCTTTCAAGCTTTTTAATCTTCCCAATTTGCTTCAAGTGAATTAAAACAGTTTTATCACTAACATCGCAGCCTGCAGCTAACTCGGACGTGGTTTGCGATGGATCCGCTTCCACAATAGCCTTCAACTCTTCATTATCAACTTGAGTCTCAGGCCGTCCACGGGGCTTGTTCTGCAGGTCGAAATTTCCAGAACAAAAACGTTGGAACCAAAAACGAACTGTGTTTTCTTTTGCAACACGACCGCCATACACATCATTCACCCTTCGAGTTGTTTCCGCAGCACTAGTGCCACGGCGGAACTCGTACTCGTAAATAATGCGATATTTTAAGTTTTCCATTTTGTAAAACGAGTGACGCAAACAGAAAAAAAACAGAAGAAAAAAACAAATGAATGATGATCATCGAAGCATAAATACATGAGTCTATAGCTGTACAAATTTGAATTTGGAATTCCTTACCAAAGAGGAGAAATTTGTGATTAAAGTGGCCAGTACGAAAAACGCCAATTTCATATGTAAGGACCTAATATTTTCTTATCTATTCTATGTTCACACTGTCTATATTTCTTATTGAAGTAATGTAACGTTGACTGCCATAATCTGATATTTAAATTAATTACGCGAATTCTGCCTACCCTAACCAAATACCCGATGGACGTCACTGATTGATACATTTTACATAAATCCGAAAATTCCAAGTTCGTAAAGTTCATGCAAAAAACCATTGCATCATTCATACAACTTTCCTGGATTCATTTAGGGCCTTTTTCAATCATCAACAACTTGGGGCAGTCGATGCCAAGTTATAAAGCAGCAGGGGGGTTAGCCTTTACAAAACCCGCTTCGTAATTTAAAGGCCACTGATATTTCAGGCAATTTAAAGGAAAGTTTGTGCTTGAGGGCAACGCCTATAGTGATACCGACTCTAAGATCTTACCCCATTTGTTTAATAATTTACCGACGGACGCTTGACCTCAATGAAACCTGGTAAAAGGTAAAGTAGACTCGTATGATGTACCGCGTCCACCCAAGAGAAGCCTATTCAGTCCTCTAAAAGGCTCCTAAGTGGTAAAAACGAGGAAGTATGATCGCCGGAAGCATATTTCTCTCCTTAGCTTTTTTTTTTTACACTGGCTCGACATAGTGACTACAGAGTACCTGATGGTAAGTACAGTGTCGTCCAAAAACGAAAGCGACTATCAAAGGATGAAAATCCATTGATAGTCTACATCGTCATGTCGGCCCACATATACCACGACTGAAGGTCTCTAGGTATATGAGCTACTGGATATACACAAGCTGATCCCAAAACGCGACAAGCCGAAACTGGTTACTATGACGGGCTTTACACCCGCTGTACTGCATACACCTGCCGCCTGCTGTAGCTGTTTGCATGACGAATATAGAAGCAATTCTTTTCGTGCGGACATAAAATACGTCCACCACATGCGGATGGTATCCAATGTCTAGTCTTATGGAGAAATTAGGCTGGTGGAACTAGAGAATGTAGCACCTGATGACATTCTCCATTGCACAACCGGTAAAAACTGCGATGCAAGCGACCTAACATCGATATTCGAAGTTCTGCATTTTAGCCTCTGTCAAAGAGGCATCACCCACAAATCTACAATCCCTACGATCAATTAAGTCCAGAGCGGCTAATTGATGACTAATTTATTAAATTTACAATTATGTTTTTCACTATTTATCGTGTCTTTTCACCAGAGTAGTCCTGATGGTGAGGAAGTCCACGTGGCATCTAATTGAAACGTCATGTGTTAGTACCCTGAGAACGGCGATCAGCTGCGCTACTGCTGACATTGTGCACGACATATAAGCGCAAAGAAAATTCAGCCACTAATTTATCTCTGCTCACCGCGTAAAGGATATAACGTGACGATATATTAATTTTATTTATTAATTATGATCATGGTTAAGTTCGAGCAATCGCCCAACCTAAAAAACAAACAAGCACAAGTATGTTTTAAACAGTTTTTTGGGAATTTTTTGTCGCGAGATAGGCAACACTGAGCGCCGAGCTACGGACAACTTCAACGGGTCTAGACCCGAGAACAGCTTTATTAAAATTCAAACTGGCTCAACTTGATATTAGACCGACCTTTGTAAATTTAGCCCGGGAATCTAGTAACTTCCCTATAAGTCATAAGTTGAGGCTAATATTTAAATTTCTTATTCCCCAGGAGATGGCCGCCTCAATAGCCATATCGGTCCTTCAATGAGGTCTTATTAAACGCAAGTGTGGAACCTCAGGACAATGCAAAATATGACACATCGTCTGAAGTAGGGCTGTAACTGTTCAGGTTATATTTTATTATCAGCGAAGGTTAAATCAGTTGATTTAATGCACTAATTTTTTAATGCTGCTTAAGAAAAAAGCAAAATTTAAACCAAAAAGGATCTATCTTCACGAAATACCCCTTCCAGGAAAAGCAGAGCGACATCAATGATTTCATTCTCTAAACCTAAAAGTACAATTTCTGTTAATAAAAACCACACCAAAAATGGAATTTGAAAGCAGTATGCGGATAGCATTAAATAAATAGTAAACTATTCTTAAAGAAATATTGTATTAATTTTTTTTTTGAGTGTCGAAGCTGCTCGCGTCCGTAGGCTTTACCCTAGTTTCCCTACACGTGACTCCTGGGTGGTGCTAAACGAGCAGCAGCGAGGTGGTAGGGCGTCAGTGCCCGTATGGATCGCGACCACAGTGCATGGGTGTAAAGCCCGTCATAGTGACCAGTTTCGGCTTGTCGCGTTTCGGGATCAGCTTGTGTATATCCAGTAGCTCATATACCTAGAGACCTTCAGTCGTGGTATATGTGGGCCGACATGACGATGTAGACTATCAATGGATTTTCATCCTTTGATAGTCGCTTTCGTTTTTGGACTACACTGTACTTACCATCAGGTACTCTGTAGTCACTATGTCGAGCCAGTTTAAAAAGAAATATAACGTAAGTTTGTATTTCTTTCGGCGGCCAAATCCGCGTGCACAAGCGTTCACATGCAAAAATATAAACAATCTAACTTGAATATGATTATATTGCGATATTATTATCTAATTTGTTGCTGTAATGTCCTAGTGGATAATTAACCGGTTCTGAGGTGCGGCAATAGGATTGGTCTTAGATTAGAATCCCGTCACGTGCCTCTGGGTTTTTCTAGATGATGTACGGACTTAGACACCACAGGTTCATCGATGCAGGTATAAATCCTGAAGGAACCCGCATGGCCTCTAATAGAAATGTGATGTGTAAGTGCATACAGTCACTAATATATATATCTGCTCACCCCATAAGGGATTTATATTTTTTTTTTGGTTTCTCGGGGTAAAATCCTGCATAGGACCATCAGGGCCGCTGTGAGGGCAGCAACCCCGGTGTGTCAGACTCCTACTGACGAAAAACCCCTGGGGTGTCCCTCTAATCGCTCCACCCGAGCCTGGGAAACCAAATTCATCCAGACGCCCGGAGAGCGAAATACCTTGTCGAGGCTGCCTCTCTGGGAGGGGTAGGGGTAAAGAGCCCACCCTTCAATACCTATCTCACAGGCGGCGCGCCGGACACTGCACACCGCCACCTTCTCATCCGGACAGCAGGCTCCCTCAAGTCTACTGCCTGGCACCCCATAAGGAATATAGCGTAACGATGTACTATTATTATCTTCGATTTATTACAACGGATTTTGTCTCACCTCGACTGTGTTTACGAGTGTATTTAACGAAAAATATTTCATATAATGTAATGTAATATGTTATCCCATATAAATTAACAAAATGAATTGCATAATGTCAATATTTTTGGTGTTTTAATGTTGTACATTCTATATTTACATGTTAGTGCTTATTCCATTAACACCCATATACACAACACTTTAATATATATATAAATAATGTAAATATAAGAAATAAAAAGCTTTTAATACCAACTAAATGTAACCGGACCTTTTTCAACAACAATCATAATAGGACAAACAGCTCAATTATTACAAAACTACTACTAATACAGATGTACTCATACTGTCACGATGCAAAAAGGCTACCTTTAATCTTCAAAGGAATCCAGAACCCATCCCAGAAGAAGAGAAAATGCGCAAGCCGGCGCTTCAGCCGCCTCGTTTCTTTGTAAATCCGACAATACGGGAGCACAAAGGGAGATAGAGCAAGAAAAAATGTTTTAATAACGCCCCTGTTGGTGTAATTCTCTACTCCTGCCGGTCAGAATCATAACTTAAGCCGTGAAACAAGGCGGGTGCGTCGTGTTCACGAAACAATAATAAAAATAATAAATCCCCTTCAAAGCCGTCTGACAGACGAAACTATTCGCGAGCGATCGTTGGGTGACCACGCTGAAACACCACCCGAGACAATCCTAATAAATAACTCCTAATAATAATCAAATTATCATTTTGCCATAAAATATATTTCGATAGTATTTCATCAATACTAATAATATTAAAGCAAGTAACAAAATTATTACACTTAATCAGAATAATATAATTTAAATTGTATATTTAGTACTTCACAAAAGTTACTAAAATTATTAGACAAACACTGATACAGAAATTAAACACCTCGAAAAAAATCATAAGCTATTCAAACTGATCTAAGATATAATCATTTACAATTTAAATTACAGTGGAAAAGGGGGAAAGGGAAAGGGACCCTCATGGACCGCATCGTTGAAGACCTTTCGTTGCCGGCGGTTGTCAAAGCCATGGTTGGCAGTGATAAGGCCTAGCGACCTCTCGCAGTCTTCTGCAAGGTAGTTATGAGGCTGCCAGAAGGATCAAGAAGAAAACAACTTGCCTGGACATTCTGCAGCCAAGACACCGTCGCTGGAGAGACGCGTTCGTGCATAATGAGCGCGATATCCCTCCATGAAGCTAACCGTGCAGTAGACCTGAGGGACTCTGCAGCTTGGATGTGAGGGAGGTTCGCCGCCCGTGAGAAAAGTTTGGAGGGGTGGGCTCCTTACACTGCCCCTCCAAGAGATAAAGCCTAAACAGGTTGTTTGTTCCTCGGACACCTGGAAGAATCCGGATTCACAGACACGGGTGGAGTGATTGGAAAGACACCCCGAAGGTTTTTGTCAGAAGGAGACTGTAACATCGGGGTCGGTGTTCTAACAGTGGCCCTGTTGTTTTGTCCCCCGGATCACCAAAAAAGGTTACATAATAAAAAATCGACGATAGTCTGCGTATCCCGCTCACTCCGCCATTAGAGAAATACAATATTATATCGAGGGGGAAAGACTATTTGGTTTAAGCGACATTTTTTGGTGATATAGTAAAATATATATTTTCGGAATCAGCGTTTTTCACGGATTCCAATATATCTCGTAAGCCTCGATATAATAGGTACCTTACACTGAATTTATTCAATAACAGTCTAAATATAAATCATGTGCTTTAAGTGCATAATTTTTCAATTACATTTTTCTTTGTTATTTTTTCTTTTTCTCATTTATTGCATTTTTTTAAACTAAAATTATATTTAAATGAGATTTTTAATTAGTTTTGCACGCGGTGTTCACTTTATATATAGTGCACTAGTTTATAAGTTTATAAGAATAACGTTAATATTTTTTTATTAGTGCGACTATTCTAGTCAAAATAATATTGTAAATACCTTTTTTTTTGGGAAAACAAGGTAAAAAGCCCACTTGGAGGTAAGCGGTTACAGTCCGCTATATTAACTTCAAGATAAGAAATATTATTGCAAATAATTGATTTTACTAAATAAAAACGGGGCGATATGTAAAAATCTATTTAAATTTATTTAAATAATTTATCCTTGTAAATAATCTAATTTTTATGAAACGTAAAAAAAATAGTAGAAATATATTTAAATACTGGTTGTAAGCGGTCATTAAACTAAATAAATAAGTAATAAACGAAAAAATTCAGCGAACATATGCGTGCATGCACGTTCGTGTAATTCTCACCTACATATTACCTTCAGTGATACGGACGATTAAGCAGCTTAATGTATTGACGTTAATTTTTAATCAGCACACCAATGACCATCAAGTAAACCAGATCATTTTCGTGGTCATGTTTAGTGGTCAAGGGAACGCGCTCAATACGTGAAGGTTACAGTTTCCGCTCCCAAGAGAGTCTAGCATCCAAGTGTATTATAGATCGCATCTATCTAGGCTTGAAGGTACTTAGAAAAGCTTATAAGTTGAGGATAATTTCATATTACGCAGGGAATGAATCCAGTCAAGTATGAAAGAAAGAAAAAGCATTTATTTGGCACACAACATAACATCTAGACTATCATTGGATTTTCATACTTTGTAAGTCGCTTTCGTTTTTGGATTACACTGTACTTACCATCAGGTACTCTGTAGTCACTATGTCGAGCCAGTGTAAAAGAAAACATAATACAGGAGGATAGGTTAATAAAGATAGGAAACAACAAAAGCAAATAGCATGGGTTGTGATGATGCGCTAAAAAGAAGTCACCCAGCGCTGATTTTTATCTGCAGATTATCGACTACATTCTCTTGATGTATTTTTTTTTATAAAGTTACTATCGTGAAGAAATATTGTTTACAATTAGTCTATAAATAAAGGAGAAATTTTATATAAATGATATAATAAGTATTACAAAATAAGTGGAAAAGTTAAAGGTGGTTCAATTACTAGTGGTTTACTTTGATTGTATAGTGTATGTATGTATTATTATTGTATTGTTTTGAGTTAATATTGGAGCTACGCAGCTGATATTAACTGTATGTAACAAATTGTGTGGAATGTGCTGACCATCCAAGATACAGGTAGGTCTAGTTTGGGTGTCAGCTGACTTTAATGTGCTGCTTTGTAACTGTTTTTCTAACAAATAATTTATTTATTTAATTGAAGTAATCAGTTCTCCACAACTTCATCACACGACACGGCATCTACAGAACTTTTTTTTGTTTAGCTGCGTAATAGACTTAGGCAGTCTATTGATGAGGTGGGGGTGGTGTGTGGAACACACTACCTACGTGGTGACTAGAGGGGGAGGTTATTCATGTCCTTTCCTCAAAGAGATTAAATCTCTATAGGCTTTCTGCATACTGGGCCAAAGTATGATTGTGGACCCCACGATCAGGTTTGCAGCAAGGAAGAGATGACACCCTGGCGGTTTTTAGCTAGTAGAAGTCTGACACACCGAGCCCACGTCCCTTACCGTATGGAATTTAGTAAAAATATCATGTGTATGTGTGTGTGCTCACCGCGAAAAAGATATAGCGTGAAGATATATTACTACTTTTATAATTAAATATTGTTAATTTCATCCTCATGGTCACCCTAACCAAATGCCGTCAACGCCCCACTCGCCGCGAATCCAAACGAAAACGCGAGAGAATTTTGTTTTACATGCGAAAATGGAAAATTTTCCTTTCAAGAATCTAAACATGGCGGCGAGAAAAACCCAGGAACAATTGGTTTCGAGCATTTCAAATCGCGCGCGGCGCATGACAGCTTTTCAATTCAATATAGTGGCTTCGATTGTTTGCTAAGTCGACAATTTACCGTTCGAATCCATGGGAAATATTTACTGTAGGTTAAAATATAAAATTAATAAGTACGCTACTACTATAGCGGCCAACAGGTAACGAGCTCTCTGACGTCTTATCGTCTTTTTGACGAGCGCAAAATTAATTCTCGCTCTTTTACACAGAGACCAACTTATATGCCTCGAATTTTATAAACTTGATAAAATTCTCTACCAGTCATACAGGGAAATAAAGATCCTAGACTAAACTAAACAAGTCTAGTAGTTACACGAGCATTTTAAAAATGCAAAATAATCTACGAACAGTCCATTGACAGATCTTTCCTTTAGAAATAAATATCATGTCTTAGATCCCTGCAATTGTTTTGTGATAAAAATTATTACAAATAAAAACGATCTTCAAAATACCTACGAACAGTGAAAAGACTAAATTAAATAACTTTTTCTTAGGTAAGCTACTGTTTGAAACAGAGATGGGCAAAATGTAATCTGATTAATGATTAACGATTACAAAATGAAGTCGTAATTTTAATTTTGTTGCTCTGTAATTATGATTGAAACCCTTCAAAACATTAAGGAGTCATAAATGTGTATGCAATTGAGGATTCCGTTGTGTTTAAAACAAAGAGGAGCAAAATGCAATCATATCTATTAATGATGAAAACGTACAATGTAATCGTTTTTCATTAATCTGATTACATTTTACCCATCTATGGTTTGAAATAGTAAATACTTTTCATACTTTTTTACAAAAACATACACTCAAATTTTCTTTTATTTCCTACTTAAAACAAAATTGAGGATATTTGCAATACATGGGGAAATTGAGAAAATTGATCTAGCAACTAAAATTTAGTCATATGAATAGTTTAAATTGGGAGTCTTTTACTGTTGACAATTTTTATCGGGATCGACGAATAAAAAGACCGCTTTGGAAAGAGTGTTTAAAAAAAAAAAACATCGAACAACATCGAAGTCTAAGTCGGAATTCAAACGAAAAGCAAATAGGACATCTGCCACGCGATTCAATCTGAGAAGTCTCCAATACCACTGGAGGGAAATTGAAGCGTTGTTTTCCAAATGTATTAGTGGATTTTATTCGCTCGGGAGCTAGACGCATCCGGTTCGAACCCGTGCGATAATATTTTAACTTTATCTCGGATTCTGTAACGAGTATTCTACTTTCATGCCATAGTGCAAAAATGAGCAGCAGGAGAAGTGTCATTAAAACTTTCGAGATAAAATATGTGAAATCAAAAGTAAACAGTGTAGTGTGTTTTCCACGATATAATTATAAGAGATAATCATAAGCTATCAAAAGTGAAAAGGATAAAAAATTATGAGCGGACATACATAAAAAAATACATACAGTCAAATACGCAACCCCCTTCTTTAAAAAGTCGGTTAAAAATAGGCGCTAACGCTATGACGTAATATAGTATGTCTAAATGTAGAGTCAGAAGATAGAAAAAGTTGAAAAAATAACTCGTGGTCATGATAGAGGACATCAAAAGCCGCTGCAAAAAAGCAACAGAAAATAAGAGGCTACAAAATCAGAAAATGATGGGCACAATCAAAAACCTTCTCCTCCACTTTTACCTTCTGGAAAGTTCGTTATGTACCTAGACACTACAAATAAGCAACGACGAGTAATAATGATAATGATGGTAAACAAAATAGTTAAAAGTACGAAAATACTAACGTACGTAAGTAGTAAGTAAATCACTGCCCGTAATTTACCAGGTGGATCAGTTTTATTTACCAGAAAAAAATGGCTTAGTATAAATTATGGATATTTATAAAAAAAAATGTCTCAAACAGCACAAATGTGAATAAATAGAACTTTATGTTTATACATTGAAATAACTCACAAACTGGAGCAAATATTTTCTTTTCATTCATTACAAAAATTACAAGATTTGAAGACCCGGGTTTTTAACAATACCTTTTATAAATTGTATCATATTTGTGAAATCATATGAACAAACATTTTTTAAATATTTTAATTTATAAACTAACGTCATCAGGGTAAGAAATATAAAATTAAAACCGATAACGACGAACAAGTCAACCGACGTAGCCCCAGCGGATTAGCAAGTTAAGTGCCCTAACTCAGGGCACAGCTCGTAGATGGGGTAGAGAAGTTCACGAGTGGAGACCACGTCATGATGAGCGCAAAGTGGAACCTTCATCTATAAGGTGGACAGACAACCTAATTTGGGTCGAAAGGCGACGCTGGATTCTGACCGCTCCCGTCGGCAGGTCGCTCTGGTAAACATTAAGAAAAATGTATATCCTGGCATAAAAAAATCAGAAAAAATAAATGTATATTTAATCTGACTTTTGTACAATTGGATTAAGTCAACTAATTCACTTGCGTAAACACCCATGCCACGTCTACTCTGATATAGATTCTAGTATTTAGGTTTGAACTATCGTAAGCCTAGAAAAAATAGCAAACAGACAGGAACGATAGAATCGTTAACCCAACTCGGAACAAACCTAGTCAAACTAGGATGTATAATTTGTAAATCATAAAAAAATATCAAAATGGCCGCCACACGGGATGTTACAACCACTCATTGCTTCAAATAGGAATAATCAACTTCAATCTGGAATGTACTATGAAACTACCTCAGCCGCTGAATATTGTTGTTAAAAACTTTATAAATGTTTAATTCAAATAGACAAATCTCCACACCTCGACTGCCCAACGGAATTGTCTACGTTATTATGTATATTGAACTAACTGCTTTAATTTTGAACTATGGCGCTGTGGAGGGCGATGCACAAGCGACACCGGCTTGTTTATACCGGCGAGCATCGCAAAAAGCGCAGCGCACGGTTGCCTCGTTTACATAATAATAGATTTTGGCTTCCAACAATTTATATCCAACTAACAACAATAGCGAGGATTCGCATATACATGCAGCGTCACAGATTTGCCTAATCAACGTGTTTCTACTACTCACATATTACCTCGCTTTGTATAATAATACCATAGATTTAGAAAAAACGCAGATATCTTTAATCAGGAGAATAATCCTACATAGAACCCTGAGCAGGAACTCGCAAATGAGCCTCATAATGCGGGAGACGAAGAGTAATGCCGTCTTTCCCAAAAACTCAGAGATACATTTAAGCCTCCGCAGCTAAACCCCAGAACAATGACAAAATTACCGATCATCTATAAGCTTTTTAAATAACTTTTTAGAGCAAAAATTTTGGACCTCATACAAGCAAAATCATGGCAAATCAAACTGGATATCAGACTGGATCTTGTGGACAACGTGACCAGTAGCGCAGCTGTATCTTTTAAAAGTATTATTATTTGAAACGGCTTGAATGCTTTTGATTAAGCCTTAATAATTGTTGATATAGAATTTAATATATAACTATGCCTTATATTAAAAACAGTGAGTAACTTTTATTTTAATTTTAAGGAATTTATCAAATTTAAGGAAAAGGTCATCATTTAAATTTAATAAATTTAAGCTTAGTCAATTAAAATGTCTGGTGGAAAGCTAAAAATTAAAACAGATTAAAAACAAATTTTACTGGCTTATAGAAGATTTAAATCATTACGTACCGCAAATGTTTTAATAATTATTTCACGTAAACGGCATTTAATCCTCTTCACGACAAGTCGAGTGCAAAAATAGTATGTTTGTCCAAATTTTAGTACTATTCTGTATTTCAATATATAACCAACTTATAGGGTATACGGGGTGACGTGTGGCAACTCTAGCTTTGGTTAGTGGGCGGAGCACAATCTAATAGGCCGTGCATCTAGTTGGCCATGAAATTAGAAATTCTGACGCGGGAATTTTATGGTCGACGCATGAAGCAGACACCATCTAGATATATTAATATTCTTAGTAGACAAATGATTATCATGACAGAATTGTGATTTCTGAAAGGTTATTGCATTTGGGATTTTAACAATTTTTCGTGCTAAATATTACTACATATTTATGTTTTTTTTAATATATTTACAAATTTGAATGTTTAAAGGACTTAATTATTGTATTATGTGAGAACATAATACAATAAAATAATGTGCGCCTTCCTCAGACTTGGATGTTACTTATCGCTTAAAGGCATGGCTAAATTTATAATTTTCTGTTTTGAAAAATACACTGTACAAATAGGTAAATATACACTGTTATAGTTTATATTATAATAAAATCGTAGACGATTCGTATCTACCTAAAAGATATTTATTCGATTATTTGTATATAAGTCCATTATAATCACTACTAAAACTACAAATCTCTGAAGGACATTAAAATATTAAAGTAAAAGAAAATATTGTTGAATGAATGCTTTTCTACAACTACATGATCCCATAACAAGATAAAACCAGAGATAATAAAATACGGGGCAATATTACCGAATGAGTTGAACAAAAATATCCCTACTTTCTGCAACTACTAGCCGTGAGGCTTGCCGGGAGAATATCATTCCCATGAATTCCACAAATATACTTAAAAAAGGGAAGAAAAGCCTTTACCCTGCAGTAATAATAATAAGTCCCACAAAACTTCAAAAATATTAAAATAAATGAAATATGGGATAATAATAGAGAACGAACTTTTTACAACTCTAATATATAAATAATCCCGTGAAATCCTACCACCATAGCCAATCTATATTACGATCGTGACTTTAAAAAGTAATTACCATCATGGAGATAACATTTATCATCTACTTCGGCAATGTGATTAGAATGAACAGTTGAAGAGATGGCTACTTAAGGACTGGCGAAGTGTCGAAAAGAGTATAAATATCTATCCAACTGTAGTTTCGACACAAGTAATTAAAAACAATGTACTGAATCCGTATTAAGCTAACGGATAAAAATCATAATCGTGAATGATGTTTTAATATTTATGATTCCTATATTATGACCCAGAGAACACAGCTTTATATTTTCAAATATATCAGAATATTCAAATACAATGTCAAAACAGGCAACCAGAAACAACCCTACAACAAAAATAATTATTTCAAAAGTTCATCTCTGCCTACCCAATAACAAAATCATTTTGTTATAAACCAGCTCATACCGCGAAGAAATTCGGTTTTAAATGAACTGAGATAAATTTTACGGCGAAAAATTACGAGAAATCGTTTATTTACCAATAAAGTATATGGAATAACTCTAACTGAATATTTGGGGATAAATATGTGCAAAATATCAAATTATAAAAAACTTCTCAGAGCTTTCTAGAAGAATCCACATGTACAGAAATTAATATGAGAACCATATATGGCTCTTCTAATATCCAAACTAGAAAACACAGAAAATCACTTATAATAAATAACCCATATCACAATAAATCTAACTAAATTATTAAAATTAAAATGAATCGACTTGGGGACGACCGTAAAATGTGGAGATCGGCGATTTTAATCGAGTGACAGAGCTGTTTTTAGTTTAATACAGTTTTCGAGCTACATTTGAAAGCGGCCAGTTCGTAGAAGCGTTTCTTTTAGTAGCCTTATTTTAGAAATATTACTGGAAATTATTAATTTATGTATTTTAATCTTTTACCAACACTTAAACCGCGTTTCTAATTTTACTTGCGATAAAGCTACATGTTTTATATATTTAGAAAATATAAATTAAAATATGAATTTCTTTTAAAAAGATTTTCCTTAGAAAAAGGCAATGGTCTTATTTACCATACAGCCATACTAAAATAAATCATTTCTTTTGATAATGACATTTTAGATTATTTAACTGTAGTTTTTTAATCTGTTTGGTTATATTATTTAAATTTAGTAATTTTATAGGCTTTTGTAAGCTATTTGCCGCGTACATTGAGTTTATTTAAAAAGGTGAAACATGTTTAAAGGATATTTAATATTGTGCCGTTAATATGTAAACAGTTGAGTTGTAGTTGTAATGGCCCGTGTGAATAAAGTTTTTAGGCAAATTCCAAAACGTATATTTCGTAGAAATGTAGTTTTATATCATTATTTTGATAATATTGAATTAGGTTTATAACTATTTTTATTTTTCAAAATAGCTTATTTTTTTATAATTGATTTTGTGTTTGTGAGCTAGTGAATAATGGACTGGTTTCCATGCGCGGCAGCACAAATGGCCGTAGGTTCGTATCCCGGCACGTACCTCTGGGTTTACCAGATTTAGGTACTAAATGCTCTTCGGTAAAGGAAAACATCGCGAGGGAACCTGCGTCTTATAGAAATGTTATGTGTATTTATGAACGTTATGTTGACATCGCTTAGTAAAATGCTCAGAAAATAAATTGGTTTTGACAAAAAACTACATTATAGATAAGATACGCGCCGTAAGATACACGTGTGCATTATAGCTTTTGCAGACTCGGCTATCTTATGAGACTTTGCTTGTCGTTTACACATAATTTCACCCCGTATGTAATGACCGAATTAGCACACTTGAATTATATTGTACTATGAGCTACAAGAAGATTATCTTCTCAAGATAATAAAATAAGTTGTTCATCTCGGGTCAATTTGAACTTTCTCTTATAAATCATAAAACCACGACATCATAAACTGAATTTTTCATCTAAAAACTTTGATGTATTCAGGGGATATTTAAAAAATGGGTGACGGCGCGTCCGGTTGATCCCGGCACTTCGTTTAAGTAGATCGTAAACCATCCTTGGAAAATTGTTTTGACACCGCTCCTAATATTGAATAAGGAAACGTACATACCGATGAAAAAAAAAACTTTTTGTTTTCTATGTGATAAATCGTTGTTGGCCTGAGAAGGCCTTTAAAACTTCACTTTTTTTTTACACTGGCTCGACATAGTGACTACAGTGTACCTGATGGTAAGTACAGTGTAGTGCAAAAACGAAAGCGACTTTTAAAGGATGAAAATCCATTGTTAGTCTACATCGTCATGTCGGCCCACATATACCACGACTGAAGGTCTCTAGGTATATGAGCTACTGGATATACACAAGCTGATCCCGAAACGCGACAAGCCGAAACTGGTCACTAAGACGGGCTTTACACCCATGCACCGTGATCGCGATCCAGACGGGCACCGGCGCCGTACCACCTCGCTGCTGCTCGTTTAGTACCACCCAGGAGTCACGTGTAAGGAAACTAGGGTAAAGCCTACGGACGCGAGCAGCTTCGACTCCTAAAAGCTCATCCAACGTGAATTGTGGTTTCCTTATGTGAGGCAGTCATGCTGCAGGAGGCTGCCGAAAGGGACAGAGAAAGAACTACTACCCTCGCCATTCGGCGGCCAAGGCACCGTCGCCGGAGGGATACGTTCGCCCAAAACGAGAGGGACATCCCCAGGTGACAATAACCGGGCAGTAGACTTGGGAGAGTCTGCTGCTCGGAGGAGAGGGAGGCGGTGCGCAGAGTCCGGAGCATTGCCCGTGAGAAAGGTTTGGAGAGGTGGGCTCTTTACATCCACCCCTCTCAGAGAGTAAGCCTGAATTGGCTATTCGCTTCTTGAGCTGCTGGACGAATTCGGTTTCCTTGACCTGGGTGGAATGATGAGGGATACACCGGGGTTATTAGTCAGTAGGAGAAGACCCTGATGGTCCTATATAGGGTTACCAAAAAAAAGGGGAAATTGTAGTTTGGATGGCAACGCAAGGGCACACCTGTAGATACGAACTTCGACTTGAGCGACCAGCCAGGAGAAGAATTGAACGGTGATATAGTAGCGTTTCGAAGGTACCTTAGTAAAAAACGCCTAAAGAATCTCAAGACGTGAGCATGGTCAGTTTCTGTATATCCAGTTGGTCATATACCTAGAGACAATGGTACTGTCATGGTATATGTCAGTGAATATAGCGATGGCGACTGTTAACAGATTTTCGTTCCTTGGCGGTCGCTTCCTTACTTCGACTCCACTCTACTTCTCATCAGATGTAATGTAGCTACTTTCTGGAGCCAGTATTAAAAAAATCCTTGCACATCTTTTTTTTTTATTTATTTTTTTAGTTTAGTGTGCAACTGCCCTAAAAGCTTGAAGTGCGTTCGACGTTTCAGCTGACTTTTTACGATCCGAGTCCCGAAACGTGAAGCTAATCAAGCACTTACGTTGCAGCCATTAGTTCTTCGAAGCGCTTTTAATTAAATTTCAAGACGCAGGTCTTTGTGCATTTAAGCAGCTTTATTGTTATTCCTGTTTTTTATTCGAGTCCAACTTTAATATAGGAATTTATTCATATAATTTGTAGTTTACGACAAGCATGAAACGTATTCTCCGGACGGTTTCAATTTAGATTTCTGACAGGGTGGTTGGCGGTATAGATGGGCAAAATGTAATCAGATTAATGAAAATGATTAACTATTACATTTTACGTTTTTTACCATTATTATGACTGCATTTTACTCATCTATGTTTTAAATACTACAAAATCCCAGATTGTATACACATTTATGATTTCTTAATGTTTTAAATGGATTTAATCATGATTACAGAGCAAGAAAATTAAAATTACGACTACATTTGTAATCGTTAACAATTAATCAGATTACATTTTGCCCATCTCTGGTTGGCGATATGTGAATATAGAGCCGTACATCGCGACTCACCAGCTACTACAAAATACACCCCTGCCGAGCGGTAACTCAGAGATTCGGAATCGCACCTTAATAAGACGTAACAAATTAGAATATACTCAGTATTTTTATTACAGCGATCAACTGCAATACTGGTCTCATTGGGCACGTCAAACAAACGCAAAGTGGACACAGACACTAATGTACCTCTGCTCACCCTGAAAGGTATATAGCGTGACAATTTATTATTTTTATTACGTCAGTAATGAGTGACTTGTCCATCGCCAGCGAGTCATTATTACGTCACTAGTGAGTCACTGGTACGCTATTTACAGCCATCTGGTCAGTAGTTGAGTACAGAACTGCTACTACCTCATAGAAGACCAGAATAAATTATGTGCATGATATTCATATATTTCTTATAATATTTTTACGCAAGGTCTATGTCATTTCTACTAAAAGTGGGGCGAAGGGAGAACCTTATTTGATTGACAAGATTTATTTATTCATACCTATATCTTACGCAAGGGTTCCCTTGTAGTGTCCCCTACTATCGTTACTCGAACTGAAAATGATTTGTATTAATCTCGGCTCAATAAAATGAGTTTGTTGTTTTTTAAGTACGACACAGTTTAAAAATAGGCCATTTATATTGAAATTATTTTCTTTTTATGATAATGATCCCTGTTTTTGGTATGTCTTCATTGCAGAGCGGCGTTCCTTAGGAACATCCGACTCTAGCGACGATACCGGGCGGCACACTTGAGGGAGTGTGTCGTCTAACAAGGGTGCGAGCGGCGCGCGTTTTGTTCCCGCGTGCCGCTCTATATCAAAGATGTATGAGAGGGGTGACTTTTTACACCACTCCTCCTCAAAAGAGTAGAGGCCTACTCAAGGCCGCACGCCTTGCCGGTCTTCAAGGAAGAGATCCCAGTCGTGCCCTCGATGCCTGTAGGTGAAAGGTGGAACACCCCGGGGGTTTTAGTCGGTGCAAGTCTGACACACCGGGGGACAGCCCTCGCCGCCTCCCGAGGTCGGTTAGGGATTTCCTCCGAATTACAAAAAAAAAAATGGTATGTCTTCATTATTATTAGGCTTGAATTAAGTTAACAATGTATCGTCACGCTATATCCTTTTCGGAGCGAGATTCATTACTAGCTGTATAGACTTATATGTCGTTCCCAAGGTGACCAGTGGCGCAGCTGATCGCCGTTGTAAAGGGACTAGTACACATGACATTGTTATTACATGCCATGCGGGTTTTCTCACGATGTTTTCCTTCACCGCGATTTTTTTTTTTGAAGCGGACTAACTACTGATTGCCGGGAAAGGCATTTTCAGCTCAACCGGGCTTAGAGGGCGAGCACAGAAGGTGCTCAGCCAGCGAAATTTTGGGTTGGGTGGCAATGCAAGGGCACCCCTGTGGGTACGAACCTCGACGTGGACCGCCAGCCAAATAAAGTACTAACCCTACGGCTGATCTACCAGCGTTTCGGAAGTGACTACCTTGAGAAGAAACGCCGAAAGAAACTCAAGGCTGCGTCAGAGTAGAACTGCGCCTCGGTGCGTAAACGCACCGGTTGGCAGCAGTTGACTGAACTATCCTTCTTCGGCGCCGCCGGCGACGCCGGTGTCTTGGAATGAAACTAGTGTGTGTGTGTACCTCACTGTTTGATCGATCGGTGGCTCTTTTTACAGCCACTGTGATTGGATCTCACCACGATTAATTACATACATTTATATATTCATTCTTTTTTCTTATATTTTTATTTTTATGGTGAAAATTACATGATTTAAAACATTATTATGTATTTCTTTTTTTTTATATGTTTTTTGTTATGTGTAAGTAAGGGGAGGCTGAGAAACCATTGCTTTGCGTCATCGTCACGCTGAGTAAGCCCCTTTTCAAATAAATAAACTTGCTTTTGTAATTGCACACAGAAATGTATGAAGTAAAATATTACACGAATTTGTGAGCACATTTTGTACTAAATTATTTCTTTCAGTTTGTTTTTAATTACTTGTACGATGGCATCATTTCTGATGGAGAATTTCGTTAATACATTCGCTTCAGCGCTGTGATTTATATTTCTCAACCACAGACAGCTGCGTTTAAAACTTTTGTCTTACCGGTTTCAAAAATAAATGTATTCAATTTAAGTAAAACATATACGACATTATTTTTTGCGGGTAGGTATCGATTAGTAACGCTACCAAACCAGCCAGCCACCGGTGCTACGCGCCGTCCGATGAAGCAGAACTGTGCGAGTCACAGGTGGGTTTTTTTTTAATTTATTTTTATTTAGGGGCTTTTATACAGGCGAATATATCAGCCCCATTGTACACCGGTGGGTACGCGTTGACGTAAACGTGTTAAGCAGAAATAGCCACTTCCTATTAAGTGTATATGCCTATCTGTAATATGCCTATTTTCCATTTATTCATATTAAAATGTTTGATTCAATATATCCATGTCACAAAATATCTAAAAGAGTTTAGGAGCTTCCCTATAAGAAATTTAAACAAAAATGATAAAGAAAGCTTTTATTCTCACAATGATTGTTTGGCTAATTCGTGGCTATTATAATATGTTATATTGATGACAGGGCAGTCAATTCAATTTAATTTGTGTCTAAGAAACAATATTTTGAAAAAGCGACTACCAATGTTTTCTGCCGGCACTTCACGGCAGATCTTGTTTTCAAAACCGGTTGTAGATTCATTTCACGGACGGTTTAAATGTGGTTGTAATACCTCTATTTAAATAAAGCTAGTTAGAATTTATGATCAAAGTTAAATGAGCGAACAAGCGAGTTTGAAACATTTTATTTTCGAGTATTAATAGTAAGGGATTTTGTAGGTCCAGAGGCCCTTTTTAATACAAACAACGTTACCTCCAGGCCCAATGTTTATACGTCTCAAATAGATAGGTCGTCTACAGGGACGGGTCTTTTAAAATGTAAATACCCTCGGGTCTTTGTTATCTATGGCTGTTTTCTGATAAATAACTAGTTACATTTACCCGACGTTTCTCGCGCAGAAATAAAAATACAATTTATGACCGGTGGTCGTGGGTGTGGTTGTAGGAAGACACGAATTTGGCGTTTTACAGTTTATTTGCACTTTAAGGCACACCGAACTGCGACGTACACGCACGTACTCCCGCCTTGGGTCTCGGTAGTCAACTAACTTCCAAGCGTCCCGTGCGCGCGCGCATCCTCTTACCCCGCACGTCTCGTAACACCCTAACGACCCTTAGGGCGACAACTACGTATCGGGTTACGTCTACATGCTATAAATTCAATTTATTTAAATTAATTTCTTATACAAATAAGTTTTAAATAATTATTCACAAATGTCTCATTACTGCAAATGTCTGCACATCTGTGGTCTTCGCAACATCTCGTAGACGTGATGTCCTGAATAGAGTGCGTCGGATCCTCATGCCGGACCAACTGCTCCTATTCTATAAGGCCCAGATCAGTTCCTGCATGTAATATTATTCGCATCTCGGAGACAGCACTACTCAGTACCAGTAGCGTTATTTCCATAGATGCATGAAAGCATTGCATGTCCTTACGATAAATAAGTCTGGAATAAATTGCTTAAAGTTAAACAAAAAAAGGAACCATTTATATTCATGTCTATACTATATTTACGCCATCTATCTTTCCTATGAAAGAAATATACTGTTTACTTTCATAATATAATAATCAAATTAATTACGCAAATTCTGGCTACCCTGTCCAAATATTCTATGTAAGTCACTGCTCAGTACTTACTTGATGCCCTGGATAGGTTGCAACGGATGACTGTCTACATTGTGAATGACCCGGGCGTTACTAAGGATCTTGAACCGCGTAACTGCGGAGATACTGCTTTACGAAGCCTTTGCTACCGTCTATATCTTAGTCTTTAAAAGAAGAGTGAATAGGCATTTGTTATGCGGACGTGGTTCATCATCGGACTCATCTTCACCTTCCACCAGGTGTGATTGAGGTCAAGCGTTCGCCTATAAGTTATAAAAAAATTTATCACGGCGAGTGTTCTGAAGAGTTATTTAATCTAGTTCCCCCCCCTTTGCTTTCCATAATAGAACCACGCGCCCGCGTTTACGAAGTCACAGGTATACGGTAACTCATATCCCGGATAGGACTAGAAGTTCTGTAACTCCTTCTTTTGGTTAGTCGTTGAGCTGTGGAATGGTCTTCTGGCGAGCGTGTTTCCACAGTCCTATGATATTGGGTTCTTTAAACGGGGCATGAAGAGTTATTTATGCAGACCGGAACACTACGATAAGTTTTTTCACTGTTGATAGTTGGGTTTGTTTTTGGACTGTACCCTGCTTATCACCAGACGTGATGTGGTCGTTATGACGAATCAGAATTAAAAAAAAAAAACGCTAGGGCATTATCGAAACATTTTTATCTACAAATCAAAATGTTGCTAGCTATAACAAGGTAATTCGTTGATTACACACATAAAAACTTAATGTACCATTTCCAAAACTAACAGATAATTCAAATGAACATAAAACACGGGTACCCATCAAAACACATTCCATAAATTACACTAAACAATGTTTAATTGGTCATTATTCTAATGAGCCCATCATTTTTAGTATAGGCATCGTGCCATTCATTTTAGACTAGCTGCGCCCGCGACTTCGTTCGCGTGGAAATAGTACTTTTATTATGATAATATTTCTTCTCATATGTCTCCCACGTACATACAGTGACAGCAAGCTGTTACAATTGTATTCAAAGTAATATTGATGGAGCGTGCCCGGTATGAGACTCAAAGGAAGTCGTTGATGAGCAAATTGAAAATTAACAGACAAAGTATTGGAGCATGGCACGGCATTTTGGCGGATCCATTGTCCAGTGAAGTCAGGATGCTGTGCCAGATGGTGACGAGACTCCCCTAGGATGTAAGGACGTAGGCTAGGGCACAATGGGGCTGATATATTCGCTGGAATAAAAGCCCCTAAATAAAAATAAAAGGAATATTGTACGTATTTCAGTCAAATCACCTGAACAGTTATTTTAGTATTCCTTGCTTTTTCGGCAGGACAAATGTTGGCGGTCTGGAGAGACCTGCACAAGTAAATCGAGTGAGAGAGCAAACACATAAGGTGCTCGCTCAGCGATATATGGGTTGGGCGGTCCAAGTCGAGGTTCGTACCCACAGGGGTGCCATTGCATTGCCACCCAACCAAAAAACTCGCTGGTTGAGCGCCTTCCGTGCTCGCCCCCTAAGCTCGGTTGAACTGTAAATGCCTTTCCCGGCAATCAGTAGTTCATCCGCTTCAAAAAAAAAAATGACATTTAGATAATATTAAATAGGTGGCTAAGGAATGGATTTTATTGTATGTAAATATGTAAGAAATATTACATAAATGAGTTTTTAATATGGTGATTTTTATATATTTTTCTTTAACATGTATTCACTTCCAACACACTCTCCCTCACACACACATGCACACCCCACTATCAGGATGGCTTATAGAAATATCTCTTTACGCTTCATTTAAAGAACAACAAATTTCTATTAATTTCGACAGCAGTTTTTGAAAACAACTCATCGAATCATAGTTCTATTTGATAATAAGGCGTGACTAATCTATTATATTTATCTATAATATAAAAATGAATCGCTAAATGTGTTGATAAGCGCGAAACTCGAGAACGGCTGAACCGATTTGGCTGATTTCTTTTTTGTTGTGTTTGTTGAAGTCTGGGGAAGGTTATTACGGAGAGAAAAATTTGTAATAATATTTAAAAGTCAATTTGAACTTTAACACCATACCATAAAGTTTAAATGTTAGTGAAAGGGTTCCGGGAAGGCAAAACATTTGAGTGACGTATAAATATTAATGTCAATATTTGTCAATTTTTATACATATAGCATTAAGGCCAGGTTCCTTCAAACAATTTTCAAAAATCAGCCGACAGGCCAACAGGTTTTGGCAGAATAAAATCTGACGGTGAAGCTATTAACATTAAAAAAAACAACGCGATTTTGTTTTAGAGAAATAGGGCAGAACAAGGTCTGCCGGGACAGCTAGTGTTTATATAAATATGTACCCTGATATCCGACCGAAGCTTCATCCTAAGGTTTCTAACAAGCTCTGAATTTGAACGAATTGTCACAAAAGCGCATATTCAAAGCACTGATCTTAGAAGATGTCATTTTAAATATTATACTGCTACGACATCGAAAAACTAGATCCCCTTAGCCTCGACTCGCGAAACGCAAGTCCGGTGCACGTGCTCTGCGACGCCAGGACGCACCGTGTGCGCACCCTCCAGCCACGCGCCGCCGTCGCAACGCAACGTGTACCCCAATATTCGAAACGTTAGGCAAATCCCGGTCTCAATATCAGTGACATGAATTAGGTATTTTCGTAGATTATATCGAAAAGGCATTCAGTTTATGGCCGTCATTCGACAAATCGACACTTTTATATGACGTATGAATGTCATGAGCATTTTCCGATACGGGGAATAGCCGAAAACCCATCTAGGATCATTAGGGACGGCGCGGCAGTCCGAAATTACGAACATTTATGTTAGCGGTATATCATAATCCAAATCATTTTGTACTAGCGTACATCATCAATTAACGACGAGCTAATATTGAAAACGTCAACAAATGAATAACTGATAATTTAATAGCTCATTATAATTACTTTAATGGGACTTACGCGCGAATTAACTTAATTATGATCACGAGCAGACTGAAATTAAAGTTACTTCCTCTACCCTCTTTTATTCTTGATAATTTGAATGTCACGGCACAAAAACTCACAGTATCAGCATGTTTACAAGGCGACATGAAACGAACTCCCAGTTTTCTAATCACTGCATCGCTTTAATGCATATACGGGGTGAACGCCACTGACGGAATGATTATATGAGTGTTTAATTTTTATTTGAGGGCACGGAACCCTAAAAACGTAATAGAAACATTAATAGTCCGGCAATGAGACAAAACTAACTGGAATCACGACTCTGTCATACTATTTTGAAGTTTGAGCTAAAGCGTTCTAGGAAATTTGTCCGAGCAAAACGAAATAAAATGGTTAATGACCTAAGAGACACTTAAAATTAATGTATATTGCATCAGATTAACTCGTAAGGGACTACAAACTCGTATATCTCTCTTATTTTAATAAAATTATAACGGGATATTCGTAATTTAAACATAGACAATTTTTATTTTATTTTAAAATGGATACAGCCCCTGATGTATTGCTGCTCACTCAATAAAGGATGTAGGATGACAATATAACACTATTATATTATTTTTATAGTGCTGAATATCCTCCCTCAATAACTCCCTTGTCTATAAAATCATTCTGTATATTACAATAAAGAAAAAAATTGATTGTTTTTACAATTAATGTAGTTTTACTTTCCTCTTACTTTGTTCTAATTTTATAAAAGTTCCCTTTTTTAGTTGTCTGTTTGGTTGATGTCAAGATTTCAAGTTTAATCGAAAAAATAAGAGATTGCTGCGTTAATTCTCATTTTTTCATAAATTTCTCCTATTTATGTTACATTTTTATTCGTTACAAGGAGGTACATATTGTTGTATCCTGAATATTCCTGAAACATCTTCATCGTTTATTAAATCACTCGATTTACGATAAAAAAAATACAATTGCTGAGACGGGGCATAATAAGTATGAAGTAGGAAGTTGGCAAGGCTCTACCCTTGGCCCCGGCAGACGGGAGAAGGAACGCCGAGGTAGTGACCTTCACCGCTGGCCTGACAGTTCAAAAGGATTTCCACCAGGCTGCCAATACAAGAGACATAATAAGTGCTTGTGATCCTATACTGATTGAGGTGTAGATTGTTAAATTAAAAAATATATGACAAAATGAATAAACAAGTGAAAAATACAAAACGTCACAAAGTCAATGCCCTGTGTAATCGTACAAAACGGGAGAGTGATAGCGCTGCGATGCTATCAGGGCCAGATTAACGACCCAGTATCGGCGACCTTACGTCTGATATTAATCCATTTATTTTCCCCTCGACTCGAGCGTCGGCTCCTGTACAAAGTCAGTAAACTATTGCATAAGGAGGTGAAATACACCAGGCAGTAGACTCGGAGGTGTCTGCTGCCTGGATGAGGTAGATGCGATGCGTATCTGAAGTACCTTATAAAAATTTCTTCAGGGGTGAGCTTTTTAAATCCACATCTTCAAGAAATGGAGTCTAAAAGGCTATTTTTTCGCCAGGTCATTGAGGGAATATGGATCCCAGGCCCGGCTAGTAGCGATTTGAGGAACACCCCGGGAGTTTTTAGTCAGTAGGAGTCTGACACACCGGGGTCGCCGATTTCATGGTGGCTCTAATGTTTCTATGCAGTATTTTTTAACCTTATCTGATCTTTAGAACCAGATCTGAAGACACCTTTGGGATATATTAAATAGAACTAGCTCGAGAAAGTTACGTTTCAAAGTTTCCATCATTTGATACATAAACAAACAATGTAGTTTCTGTTGCCAAGACTGTATGACGAAAGCCCTCTCAAAAATTAAAAACAGTACTTACCCGGTTCCCTCGTGATCCCTCCGCTTTCCCTCCTCAAGCATATATAGATTCGCGTAACTGGTAATGAGATGATGCCGTAATGGTTCCGTAGAATAATATATTTTTTTCACTGGACCTTCCGTACCATTATATCTTTACCATTCTGACTCCAATACATTAAGATTAGCACTTCCAGAAGTTGTTTTCGGCTCATTTAAGTAAATACTTCTTTCCAAGTGAAGGATGAGTAATGGTACTCTTATTTCCTTTAAGGATCTAAAAAACACTCTGACCGACAGTTTTCATTGATAAAAAGATGTGTATTTAACAAATCAGGCTTGGTCACTCATTGACCAGTAATTTTAGTTATGCAAAGGAAAATAAGTACAGGTATATTTAAAATTTGGCTGGGCAACGCTTCCCCTCAAGCGATATGCCCAGTTAAATTATATCCAGGTGTGAACGGTACGTGATAAGTTAGGTGTTAGTTAGGTGAGCGATATATGTAGTTTTAACTGTCGCAAAGATAAAAGAGAGAGGCCTGCAGAAGGCTCGACGCCATCGGCTGCTAATGAATCTGTTACAACCGTACTCTTGGCCTCGGCAGACAGGTTGGAGGAAAACTCTGGTGGTTTAGTCAGTAAGATTCTGACATACTGGGGCCGCTACTCTTACAGCGACCCTAACTGTCCAAGAGAATTACCACAGAAAAAAAAAAACAGATATATTTTTAAATTACAAGACCAGATGTAATCTAAAATAATATATCTTAATTATGTAGTAGAAGAAGTTATGATAACTGACTAAAAGAAGAAGGTTGAAATAATAATTATTTTAAAAAGCTGGCTTTACTCGAGGTGGAGAAATAACCTGCCAGTGGGTTTGAGGAACTGATGCCTTAAAGAGTCGGAAGCGGTGTCCTGCGTACCTCCTGATAGAGAAGACCAGAGGGCTGGTTCTTTTGCGCATATCCCTCTGTAAGTTGTCACATGTAGAAGGCTGTTTCCTCACCAGGTCATACATGATGGTTCTGTGTAGTATTTCTTCCGGGTTACCAAAACAAAAGTTAAGAAATAAGGCAGGGCAATAGGCTTGAGGGAGTTTGCTGCCCGGATAAGGCAAGGCGCCGGTGTTGCAGGAGCATAAGTAAGGCTTTACGTATCTCGGGTTGTTAGAAGAATAGAGATCGCCAGGTCTGACTAGCAGCGTGACTCCTCAGGGGGGCTTGTAGCCGTCGCCATCACGGTGGACGGCCTTATGCCTCCGGGTTACCAAGAAACAAGGTTGAGAAATTATAAATAGTAAAAAGAACCTAAATATAATCAATTCAATTTGATTTTAATGGTATTCATTTGTGATGTAATTTGTTATTTCTCCTTTTGCGTTTAATTATATCTTTTTAATTTGATTTCTATTGTGATTGTTTCTTTTCGTGGACACTTGGCTGATTTGCGTATTATTTTGTTTTGTTATTTGTTTCCCTGTATAAATAAAAATCATATAAATGAAATAGATTGGTAGGTTTGAACTAAGGGACCCTAAATCGCAGCTAAGGGGTTGCGAGCAGGTCTCATTACTGCTATCATCACGACATAAAAGAATATACATATAGATGCCATACTCGTCTTGTATCTCACTTTTATTTGGTGCTTAGAGATTCATGATTTCTAGGGTAAAAGCACCACTCAATCATTTAAATCCCGCTTAAGTTTAGACTAAATTAGTTGATTTTCTTTAATCAAGACCAAAGTACCATGTGGAGGAGAAGACCAAGTTTATCGCTATATATAATCGCTAGGCGAGTCCGTAGCTACTACCGCAATCGGTGCTGGTAGGTAGCCGGTCTAAATACCTGCCGTCAGATTTGCAAGTAAACAGATATTGCTGATTTAAAGAATAAAATTCCTATATGCCAAGAAAACAGTAAAGTCTTAATTTCATATTAAGTACTAGGACGCATCAAAAGTAACAGTAAAAATATCATCACGCTATAACCTTTTTGAGGTGAACAGAGATAATTTAGTACATGTATCGACTTTGTGCATTTATTTTATAATTTACAGGCGGGCGTTTGTCCTTCGTCACACACGATCAAAGGTAACGATGAGTCCGATGATATACCGCTTCCATCAAACATCTTCTCTTATATATATATATATATATATATATATAATATAAAAATGAATCGTTAAATGTGTATAAGCGCGAAACTCGAGAACGGCTGAACCGATTTGGCTGATTTCTTTTTTGTTGTGCTTATTGAAGTCTGTGGAAGGTTATTACGGAGAGAAAAATTAAAAAAAAATTCGGAAAAAGTCTGAAAACAACACTTTTCTGTTTTCTCATACGGAAAATTCGTAATAATATTTAAAAGTCAATTTGAACTTTAATACCATATCATAAAGTTTAAATGTCAGTGGACAGGTTCCGGGAAAGCAAAACAATTGAGTGACGTATAAATATTAATGTCAGTATTTGTCAATTTTTATACATATAGCATTAAGGCCAGGTTCCTTCAAAAAAATTTCAAAAAAATCTGACGGGGAAGCTATTAACATTAAAAAAACAATGTGACTTTGTTTTAGAGAAATAGGGCAGAACAAGGTCTGCCGGGACAGCTAATAAGGTATAAAAATATGGCCGCTGGTAGCTTATTCCACTCCTTAGCTGTTCGCATGATGAATGTAAAAGCGAATCTCTTCGTGCGGATATAAGGAACGTCCACCACATGTGGATTGTATTAGACACGACGTCTAGTGGCTTTGTTATGAAATGTAGCTGGCGGAATTAGAGAATGTAGCTCTAAAAACACTCTCCATTGAGCGGTCGGTAAAACACAGTGAATTAGACAATTTTAAGTCGATATCCAGCATTTTAGCCTTAGTCCAATAGCCATCGCCCTCAAATTTACGAGCGCTACGATTAATTGAGTCCAATACGTAACCAACGTGACCAGTAGCGCAGCTGAACACAGTTTTCACAGTACTTAGAACACAGTACATTTCTATTAGATGCCATCCATATGCCGTTACTGACGACTGATTTTTTCCTTCATCGGTGAGCATGTGGTGCTTAACCTGGAAAAATTTAGAGCTACGTGCGAGAATTCAAACCTACAACAATTCGTGTCACCGCGTATGGATCCCGGTGCCTTGCCTACAAGACCTCCCCAGCCACACAACGATGCCACCTAAAAGTATGCATTTTTTAATTTCCAATAAACGGGTGGTATTTTCAAAGGAGGATAAAAGCCAACCCTAAACTTTACGTCCTCTGTACTCCACAATATCTCGTAAGCTTGACCTGCTGCGATGATTTTTCAAGCCCGGTCATCTGTACCTATCCATAAGGCCCAGGTTTAAACTTGCATGGAATACTTTCTACTCCGACGCAGCCTTAAGTTACGGCGTTTCTTCTCAAGGTAGTCGCTTTCGAAACGCTAGTAGACCACCGTAGATTCTTCCCTTGGCTAACCGCCCAAGTAGAGATCCGTGCTCACAGGGTCCCCTTGCGTTGCCACCTAACCCATTAATTCGCTGGCTGAGCACCTTCTATGCTCGTCTCTTAAACCCGGTTGAGTTGTAAAGGTCTGTCCCGGCCAATCAACATTAGTCCGACAAAAAAAGGACATTGAATACTCTACGTACTTGATACATAATTATCGTCCGCGTGCATTGGAACACGACCGGAAGAAAAAAACTGACATTGCCGTGTGTCCTTGTATCCCCTTTTCTTCCATTTTAATACAGCATATCCACTTGTCCGCATCTCCTATTGAAGCCACCATAATGAATTATCACGTTCAGAAGAAAAGGGGACAAAATTCACGGCTTTGGTTAAAAAATATTTGCCGACAATCTGTTATCATGCTCACATAAACATGTCCAGGCTGATAATGCAATCGGTGATACTGAGGTCGTATTGATAACGGCCATTGAACCCAGATTAACTTTATCATTGTGTCACCTTTCGTTTTGTTTATAACTGAATTAGTATATGTTTGTAATAGATTTCACGATGTAGCTACAGGACATATTTATTATTACTTATTTATTTATTTATTTATTTATGGGCTGTCAACAGCTCCATTACACTTCACATTCACAATCTGAATCGCATACATAAGCTAAATGTCGGTAACGGATACCAATAACAGACAGCCACAGCATGGCCCAAAAGCATTAACTAACGATATCAAAACAGACAACTAAAACCAAAACACAAAAAAAAAATATGATGGAAAGTAAAGTGTGGTCCAAGAAAGACAACAACTGCCAAGGGACAAGTCCACTGACAGTCACCGTAGTCATGTTTTTTTACCCTGACTCGGAATAGTGACCATGCCCTGATGGTTCCCATAGTACAAACATACATACATAGTATAGATAGTAACAAAGTATAGTTTAGGGTTGTGGCTGCTCAGGGTGGGGGCTCTGCGCGACTGGTTAGCGACCCCTGAGGAGTCGGCGGTGCGTTGTGACGCGCTCTGCCGAAGTACACTAGGTGGTATCGGGGGAGGCGGCGTCACCCCCCCCCCCCCCCCCGTGATTGTGCCTGTCAGGCGCGGCGTAGTGGAGCTGCGGCGAATTGATTACAGTCCCCACTAATTCGCAGAAATAGTCACCTTGGGGTTTTTAGCTGGTAAAAGTCCGGCACACTCCGGCTTCTACCCTCATCTTGACCGGGACGGTCCTATGAGGATTTTCCCCAAATAAAAAAGACCAAACAACTTTCAATAGTCGCAGTAATCTTTTTTTTTTTTTACACTGGCTCGACATAGTGACTACAGAGTATCTGATGGTAAGTACAGTGTAGTCCAAAAACGAAGGCGACTATCAAAAGATGAAAATCCATTGACAGTCTACATCGTCATGTCGGCCCACATATACCACGACTGAAGGTCTCTAGGTATATGAGCTACTGGACAAGCTGATCCCGAAACGGGACAAGCCGAAACTGGTCACTATGACGGGCTTTACACATATGCACTGTGGTTGCGATCCAGACGGGCACCAGCGCCTTACCACCTCGCTGCTGCTCGTTTAGCACCACCCAGGAGTCACGTGTAGGGAAACTAGGGTAAAGCCTACGGACGCGAGCAGCTCTAACTCCCAAAAACGATACGACTTATATTACGACTGAAGGTCTCTAAGTATAAAAAAAACTTGAGATATGGTATGTGTTTAATACAAACGCTAGATTTAATTTATTCTGTGTAATATTAATTTTAATTATTGCAACACATAGAATTTTAGGCTTCCTGCCGTCTATGGTTTTAGTATGACTATTATAACAGCCCTTTGTAACAAACGTATTTTGCACTAAATAAATAAATATTACGAGGCATCCAAAGTTTAACTTTTGTCCGTGACAGTATGACTTAGGTATACAAACTGATCCGGAACGTGAAAGACGAAAGCGGGTCTCTATGATGGTCTTTATACTTACGGTCTTTACAATTAACTTTGAGCAATCTCTCTACGACCAATCTGAAATTGCTAATATGGAATCTAAGAAAAATTTGGATTTCTTTTTCTAAATATATCATCGCCCTATATCCCATTTGAGGTGAGTAGAGTTACATTAGTAGCTGTATCATTTTGCGCTTATATAATATGTCGTGTCCAACGTGACCAGTAGCATATCTGATCGCCATTCTTAAGGCAGTTAGTTACAGAGAACATAAATATACTTTTACTTATTAAATGTATTTTTTTTGCAAATATGTATGAGTACATACCTCAACACACATGTATAGATTCTATTACCCACTTTTCGACGGACCAAAATCAGTCGTTATAGCAGTATGCGAGTGCAAAGACCGCCATAGTGACTCGCTTTGGCATGTCGCGTTTTGAGATCAGCTTGTATACATCCAGTAGCTCATATACCTAGAGACCTTCAGTCGTGGTATATGCAGGCCGACATGACGATGTAGACTATCAATGGATTTTTGTCTTTTGATACTCTCTCTCGTTTTTGGACTACACTGTACTTACCATCAGGTGCACTATAGCCACATTATCGAACCAGTGTACAAAAATCCACTTCAGCTTGTTAACACGAGGAGCTTTGTCGACAACTTTGATTCTCATTTCAGGCTTTATTCTTCAGAAAGATGCCCAACATAGCCCGCTCCATGGCACTCAGTCACAGCCAATCGTGGTATATGTGGGCCGGCATGACGATGAAGACTACCAATGGATTTTCATCCTTTGATAGTCGCTTTCGTTTTTGGACTACACTGTACTTACCATCAGCTACTCTGTAATCACTATGTCGAGCCAGTGTAAAAAAAACTCAGAGCGACCTTAAGCTGGTGGACTAACCCAACCGTTAGCGTCCGGCTCTCGGCTCCGTACGTCATAACTAGTAGGACGCATTGAATAATAAACAAAATCGCGATAGGAGCGACTCGACCGTGAATCAGTTTGGAACAATTAACCCAGATATGTGGTGCGATCGGCCACAAGCTCCATGAAATTATAAATTATGTAGGAAGTATTATGATTCAGCGCCCGCTCGCGTGTTACGCTCGGTGGTCGATGCACTGGGTGACCTCGCAAACCACGAACCTTAAATCCCAACAATTTTTATTAATATACAGCGTCGGCGCTATTCAGTATTCCGCTGAAAGTACCACATTCAGGCTCAAGACTAGTGATGAAAATGCCCGGGAATTTTCCCAAAGTGCCCAAAACTTGTATGGGGAATATTCCCGGGAATTTACGAAATGTTCGCGGAAGTGCTGGGCACTTTGGGAAAATTCCCGGGCATTTTCATCACTACTGAAGACCTTACTCATAAGTACCATTTGCCACATTAAATATCCGCACCAACCTCGGCAAACAGGCTCCTTCGTGGCGTATGTGTAAGACATTTAATAACATTCCTAATGAAAGTCAAGATATATTTTATACTTCTCTAACCTCTTTCAAAGTAAGTGTTTTAAAATTGTTTCACTGTTAATATAATTATAAAATTTGTAGTTTGTGTATCGAAGATCTCTTGTTTTCTATAGCTGTACCATCAGCATTGGAATTTCATTCTGTTTGTATGGAAATTTACTTTGTAGTGTATGTTGAGCTTTCATGTAATTGGAGTGGTGCGCTGTAGATGTATATGCCATGTTTTTTTTTAATGTTTACACACTCTGTTTGAAAGTCTATTAAAATAAAATACTTACAACTTCTTGGTACTTCTCACCATCGCGACATCTTAACCTATGGTATATTAAGCACAGGTGCGGTCGGGTGTCGAGTACTGTTGTCATCTTTGGGACGGATCCGCTAAATACCAGGGTGCGGCTTTGGACTCGATTGACCGTAGAGCTCGTAGACTTGTTTGCGATGACTTTTTGACTAAGATTAAAATGCAAAACATCGAGCATCGACGTAGAGTTGCCTATCTTGCAGTCTTTTACCGGCTGCGCAGTGGAGAGTGTTTTTAAAAAACTACATTCTTTGATTCCGCCATCTCCATTTCATCATAAAACCACTAGATATCGTGTCGGATACCATCTCTATGTAGTGGATATTCCTTACATCCACACGAAAAGATTCGCTTCTACATTCATCATGCGAACAGCTAAGTAGTGGAATAAGATTCCAGCGGCCATATTTCCGCGATCTTATGACCTGGGAGTCTTTAAGAGTAGAGATGCCACGAATATTCGGCAACTATTCGGTATTCGGCCACTTTTTTTGCTATTCGGTATTCGGCTGAATAGTACGTACTATTCGGCCGAATACCGAATACCAAATAATGTAAAAAAGGCACGTTATATTACTCAAAATTATCTATTTATTTCCAAATTACAACACTTTAGTAATTAAAATTGATCAGTGGTAAGTTGTGATGGATGAAAATAAGCTTTTCAGCATTTTTTGGTTGCAAACGATTACGCTTTTCATCGTAAATGTTACTAGCCTCAGAAAATAACCTCTCACTAAACACGCTACTTCCAGGAGAAGAAAGATAAACTTTAGCAAATTTCGAAAGGTATGGGTATTGTTTTTCGTTTGTATTGGGTATTGTATTGTCTTTGCTGGCCGCGCCAACGCAACGAGGAAAACAGGTTGCAACTTGCCTTAATCCAGCTAACGCGCCCCCGACAAGCATGTATTCCATGCCGAATATTCGGCGGCCGAATATTCGGCGCTTCGGCCGACAGCGTTGCCGAATATTCGGTATTCGGTATTCGGCCAATTCACTATTCGTGGCATCACTATTTAAGAGAAGAGTGAATATGCATTTGTTGGGCGGACGCGGTTCATCCATCCATGTCGACGATGAGTCCGACTCATCTTCACCTTCCACCTGGTGTGTTTGTGTCAAGCGTCCACCTATAAATAATATTTAAAAAAAAGACCATGTGGTTACCGGCAGAATAGAATAGTGCCTCCGTCTTCATGATACTGAGGTGTCGTAAGAGCCAACTATGGTATACAGCATTTTGGACTGTGGGCAGCTTGCTACCATTTGAGCTTCTGCATGCATCTTCTGTACATAGTGCACATGTGCCAACTTTCATTGGACAAGTGTGCTAGGATAAATGTCCAAACCCCTTTCCATGGATTCCACAAATATATTAGAGAAAGGGAAGGGAGGCATTTGTCGCGCAGTGTGATGGAACTGGCTAATAATAATTCTACGACGTTAATACCATCTGTTCCGTCAAGTCTCGGCTGAAAGTCAGCACTGGATTGCGGGTAAAAGGAACATCCAGGACAGGCTTGAGTGTATTTCAAGACTGATGTCTGCTCCATGCTTACTATGAATTGTGGTGTCATCACTAATGGTTCAGAGTCAAATATACATATATAATTTAAAGTGGTAGGGGGCGATAGGTAAAGCTGTTTCGAGACAACAACACACAAGTTTAAAGACAGTTATAGTGACTCGCTTTGGCCTGTCATGTTTCGGAAGCAGGAACTACCTCGTCCAGCAACTACACATAGATCTTCAGCCATGGTATACGTCAGCTGATATAACGACGGAGACTGTCCATGGATCTTGATATTTCATAGTGCTGCACGGCAGTCAGTTTGCCGACAGGTGAAAAAAAAAAAATGTTAAAGTCTAAGAAGATAATGCTTTTATATTTTTTTATGGGGTGGACCCAACTGAAGTGTAGCGTCTACCTGTAAATTATAAAAATACACTACAAATATTTATTTAAACCTTTGATTTAAATTTCAATGTCGTGTTGAACGATGGCTGTATGTTTCTCACTTCAGTGCTAAAAAATGTGTAAAAGTATGTATAATAGAACGCTTTCATCAGTATGTTTATGGTAGAAACAATATCGTGTTGGAGACCGATCATAACCCGTTGGAAGCATTGTTTAAAAAGAATTTGAATGCAGTTCCCGCGCGCTTACAAAGGATGATGCTGCGTGTCCAAGGGTACGACGTCACAGTAGTGTAAAAGCCGGGAAAGTACACGCACGTAGCTGACGCGCTATCCAGAGCGCCGTTGCCGGAACTCATGTCGAATACGGTGTCTGCAGAGCTGGAGGAGCAATCGTGCTTTTTAATTTCTAATGCACGTTTTAGCACGGACAGGTTAAAGGAAGTCAAAGACGCTACTTCTAAAGATGAAGAATGTCAACTTTTAATCAACTACATAATTAATGGATGGCCCAATAATAAATGTGATACGGACATTAGGGTGCGTCAAAATTGGGCATACAGGGAGACGTTAGAATACGTCAGCTGAAAATCAGCGCTGGGTGGCTCGGCTGGTCACTTAGCATTTACTGAGCTGACTTCCCTTTGGCGCATCATCACAACACAGGGTATATGCTTTTGTTATTTTCTGTTTTTATTTGCCTATTCTGATGTGTTCTATGTTGTGTTGTGTGACAAATAAATGTTTTTATTATTATTAATACTTAGATGGAGTTCTATTAAAACAAAATTTAGTTTATTTACTAAAAGAGTTAAGAGTACCCACTAATGCATATATTAGAGTATCAAGTCCGTAGTTTAAGCAGTCAACAATAGTAATATAGCCTTGTACTTTATCTGAAAGTGAGTCAGTAAGTACACAGCAGATTTCTGGTTAATACGGTCCGCCCTTCGTTCTATCGCGTGAATTTTCAATGTTAACACACCTCGATGTAATTGATGCATGATTATACATTATTTAGGTCATTGTTAGCGCAAACAGTGTTTCGTGACTGCTTTGAATGTTCACGCTGGTTATCTATTAGGGGGGTAGCATAGTTGAATCGTTAACTTTGCTAAGTCACGATGTATCCTTTTCGGGATTAGCAGGTATACATTAGTGGCTACAAGTAGCAACTACTCCGCATGCTCATCGTAAGAAAACTTCGCGAAGAAACCAGCACGGCATCTAATAGAAATGTCATGTGTACTAGCGCTGTGAGAACGGTGGTCAACTTTGCCGTTGGTCGTGTTCGGCATGATATATGAGCGAAAAGTGGATACAGGTAGTAATGTGTCTCTGCTCATCCTAAAAATAATATAGCGTAGCGCCATATTATTATTATAAAAAAGAATATCGACAAAAGGGTAAGACTTGTACATGGAGAATTCCGTACTAATTTATAATGTTTTTTTTTTGGGAGTCGTAGCTGCTCGCGTCCGTAAAAACGAAAGCGACTATCAAAGCATCAAATCCATTTATAGTCTACCTCGTCATGTCGGCCCACATATACCACGACTGAAGGTCTCTAGGTATATGAGCTACTGGATATACACAAGCTGATCGCGAAACGCGACAAGCCGAAACTGGTCACTAAGATGGGCTTTACACCCATGCACCGTGATCGCGATCCAGACGGGCACCGACGCCCTACCACCTCGCTGCTGCTCGTTTAGCACCACCCAGGAGTCACGTGTAGGGAAACTAGGGTAAAGCCTACGGACGCGAGCAGCTTCGACTCCCAGAACTTTATCAACTCTATTTTTAGACCATTCGCGGTAAGGTTTCTAACACTGTATTGTTGTAACTCCTGTAATTTAGGGTCTCTCCTCTCACTCCACACTGTCTTCTGCAAATATAAAGTGTTCGAAAAAAAAGAAGGTTATTTTTTTATATTATGTAACAATAAATTAAAAGTTTTCTAGCTTTTTCATATGCTTGTGATCCTTGCTTCCTGCCAAATTTCATTATTCAACATTAACGGGAAGTACCTCAAGGTTTTGATTTCTCTGCGAAAACGTCAAAACGATAAAAAATACAACAAAAATTGACATATCTTTTAATTCCGCTGACTTAAAAATACTTAAAAGTATAATTTTTTGTTTTATTTGTATGTGGTGGTAGGGCGATTGCCCGAACTGGGACGTGACTATGATAAACAAGTGTAAATACCGCGTTTCGGGCTGAGCTTGTGTATATCCAGTAGTTTAAATAACTAGAGAAACCTACCGTCGTGGTATACGTGTGTGGGCCGGCATAGCGATGGCAACTGTTAATGGATTTTCACCCCTTGGCGGTCGTTGACGGTCTTGGACTTCACTGTTCTTTCCATCAGGTGGAGTGTAATCACTTCGTCAAACCAGTATAAATAAACGACGCTCCCCGTTTAGTGCAAAACCCTGGCTAACCTATTCTCCATCTGGCGTGCTAATGGCAGCCTAGTCTACCAGACGGTTCTGACGAGGCAGCAAGGCAATGTGAAAGGCTTAGAGCACTGATAGGAGTCAGTTATCAATTCCTAGACACTGCATTCGACCCCTCTGTAATTGTATCGGTTCCCCGTCTCATTAGATTAAGAGGGGCTTGGACGAGAGGGTGGGTTTGTGCAAGCGCTAGCATTCACGCACCAGATATATCCGGAACAATTGAATGTTTTCGAATATTTTCATCATCGAGCTCACCTTCGCGGATTAGGTCAGCAGCTTGCGCCTACTTGTCCTAGTTCGGAAACGTTGCTGAGGCCGAAATCGGCCTGGATATCTTCATCATAAATAAAAGAGTTCACAAGCGACCGCAGACCTTACTATTTGGTACTTATTTCAACTTGATGTCTCCACGCATTCCTGAGAGATAGCGTCTTGACAGACAGACAGAAGGTCAACAAAGTGTTTTTATAAGGGTTCTTGTTCGTTTATAATAATGAGGTACGGAACCCAAAAAGTGGCAAGTATGATATATGACGACACCCAGACGGCCTCGACTGGATGCAAGGAGTAATAGCCCAGGAAGGACATGCTTGTAAATTTACACGACTTATTTATTAAAACGATTTTCTTGTTTACAATGAAGTTATTTCAAGGTGAAATATTGATCCTGTATGGGTTATTTTTGAGAGTGCGTAATTCAACAAAATTCAAAACTAAAATGCAAGACGGCGTGAAACGAAATATGCCGCTCAAATTGCCTCTAGAGCTGTATATCTATTCTTTCTTTCCTCGCTGATTCGGCGTGTTGACACAATAAATGGGTGTCAATTGTAAATCAGCGCTGGGTGGCTCAGCTGGTCATCTAGCATTTGCTGAGCTGACTCCCCTTTGGTGCATCATATTTGCTGTTATTTTGTATCTTTATTCTTTGTTGTATGTCGTGTTGTTTGATAGATAAATTCTTATTCTTTCTCTCTCTCTCTTTCTTTAAAATAGTGATGGACGGGAAATCTAGCAAAGCGTACTAATGATCTTTGGAGTAAGACTCTCACGGAATGGCAGACGTAGAGTGTATCAGAGCAGAGTACCACTATTCTGCAGCAAGCAAAAGGATTGGGTTTTTGTACATTTAGTTTTTGCTAGCGGCAGTATTGAAGAATTTCTTATTCAAGCCAAATATAGAAATGACGACAGATCACGCGAAATCTTCCTGACTGCATGTCTGCCATAACCAACGCACGTTTATCTATATCAGTAACAGATAACAACACTTGCAGTGATGCTAATCCGGTATAATATCCGTATCTGAAATATTTTGATATCATGTGACGTCATACATATTTCATTATATTATATTCCAGTTTAAAAACTGAAAAGTTCTTTGAGATAGTGCGTCGTCTGTTATATCCGGGGGTGAGTGGTGCCTGATGTGTTTCCACGCATCAGTCTAATACACATAAAGTGAAAGAGAAGTGGCTTTTAACACCAACCCTTGCAAAGGTAGAATAGAGTAGCCTGCGGAAAGCTCAACGTAGCTGCATGCTGAGGAAGCTGGCACATTTGAACCATTGGTCTTGGCAGACAAATCGCAGGAACACCCCGGTGATTTTAGCCAGTGAAAGTATGACACAGCGACCCTAGCGTCCCATGAGGAATTCCACCAGGTTACTAAAAAACATGTCCTTATCGGCGGCGGTTTAGAGTTTTTTATATGTTATCTATTCTTATTTCTCCTTTTTTATGTGTCATCTGTTTTATTATGGCTGCTGGTGAATGAATGTTTTCTTTCTTTCTCATGTAGCATTTTTTATGTATTTTCTCATTATTTACATACATAGTAAATCAGGTACTGGATGTCCACTGCCCGAATGATTTCTACTATTATATGTCTAGATCTTGACATATTTAACGAAAGTGCTTATAAATAAAAAAATAATGTTATTCGAGAAGATTGTTGAATAGATTGTTGTTTTTTTCTTTTTTGTTATTATTTCTTTTTGAAAATTAGATTAGAATATTTCTTTTTATGTTACTCATATTTTTATTTTTTTATCCTTCTGTGCATGTAGTCTACACTTTTAAATATAGTCGCATTTGTAATCTTGTTCATGTCATGTAGTTTTATGTTTTAATGTAGACTGTGTAAATGTACTTATAAATAAATAAATAAATTAATTAATTGTTACAAATAAAAATTCGATTATTTAAGGGTTAAGTTATACCGTCTACGTTCAATTGAGATATGAACAAATACCAGTTCCAGTTGAGATGTCCCCACAGATCTGTATGAGAGACTAACGTTTGAATTAAGCCAGGCTCGTGTCGAGGGCGGTTTTATGTCCCTATGAATAATGTATGAAGCTGTTGTGCACTCAGATTGAAGCTTCACGGCTATAACTCGCTGTCGGGTAGACAGAGACATTGAACTATATATACATGTAAGATTTATGGAAAAACATTGGAATGTTTTTGATATGAAGCCCGATGTTAAAGATTAGATTCACCTGCTTCGGATCCAAGCAGGAACTCTCCTATAGAGTGCCTAGCGGTACGCCTGAGGGGGCTACCGTCTAGACAATACTTCAGTGGTATCGCCTGTGATTCCACGTACCACTTGGCAGCTGGGAGGTGATGAATATCCCACCTGTCCCACATTTTAGGAGCAGCCCGTAATGGATTCTTGCAACTAGCCGCGGTATCGCCTATCGTTTTCCCGTAGTCCAGCGCCCAGCTCTGTTAGTCGGTAAGGGTCCAACGCATTGGGTCTGCTGCCTTCACAGCGGCCCTGAGGCTACAAGGATTTCCTATAGATTACAAATAAAAATAGTTGGAAAATGCTGCATTTGTATAATTAATTCTGTATATTCCACGTGACCCCAGGTGGTGTAAAATGAGCGGAGGTGCTAAAAAAATCTTTGAGAGAACTCTCATTGGTCCATTAAATTATCAAAATTTAGAAAGCTCCGACTGAACTATCTATCAATATGGTGAAGCGGCTAAGATATTTCCGCTTCATACCTAAATTATTCTTCGTTCACTCCATAAGTTGTTTGCGAATGATATAAGGATAATCTGCATCCCTAGCCTATAGTGAAACAGATAGAAGTCGCTTACCCACCCGCTCTGTGTGACGTCACAAACGTCACACATTCATTACATTACTGCACTATAACAATTGTATGCAACCAACGCGACGTCGTGATCAACCTTTTATTTTAAGATATAAATAACCCGCCGTACTAATATTTGAACCGCCACACGACGTTGTTATTGAAGAGAAAATAAGGTGTAATAGTGCGAGAGTGAAACTTTTCTGTGCCCGTGGCCGATGACAGGACCCTGGACCCTCACCGTGCTGTAGAATATACTAGACGAGCTGCAGACCTACAGGTTAGTGATTCAGATATTCTGGTATATCGGCTGCGATTTATGGAGTGATAAGTTTCCTTGACACTCGTTTTTGACCTATTTTTGTTTCTCTTAACCGCCAACCAAGTTACGTTCCCCGCTTATATGGAAGGCTATTTACACGCCTCTCCACAATATCTTATTCGTTACGAACAGTCCTTTGAGCACAAACACGATCTGCTGTAAATTAGTGAAGAGTTGAGCATCCTGCTGCTTCCAGATAGTACGCAGCATCTGGCTCAGATTATTATATTATTGTAACACCATTAAAATCATAGAAAACCAAATTTCGAATTAAATAAATCGTTAGAAGTGATTTACATTCTTTCAAGAACTAAAATAATTGTTAATTATCAAACAGCAGATCTAATTTTTCAATCATAGCCAAGAACACTCTTAATCGAGATACCTTTTAAAGAAATAACTAGTAAATCAAAATCTGTTCCTCCGTTAAAGAGCTATGATGCTACAAGCAGACTTACAAATACAGAGACATGTGTGTTAAAACGCCCCTAATAGAGCTTATCTTTTCGGAGTTCTTGAATTGTTTTGTACAGATAAAAACAACCAGGAAGTAGTTAAAACAATGCCATTAGTTGTAATACCTCAGCATGCATCAACCGGACGGTAATACGGAATGCGGAATTAATGTTATCGCAGGAAGAAGGAAAACGTTCAGAAATGAGCCAGATAAGGCGCTTCCGAATCACTCTTATAGACTGAACTACATAAGCGTTTGAAGGTATATCCACGGAGTAGCAATGCTGCCAGGAGGCAAGCCGTACTGGAACTCACTACTGCTGCTTCATTGGAAAATGTTCATACAAATATATACGATCCAGTCGTTTTGCCTGCAATCGAGCAACATGAGTTGCTGCTTTTTTGTTACACTGGCTCGACATAATGACTACAGAGTACCTGATGGTAAGTACAGTGTAGTCCAAAAACGAAAGCGACTATCAAAGGATGAAAATCCATTGATAGTCTCCGTCGTCATGTCGGCCCACATATACCACGACTGAAGGTCTCTAGGTATATGAGCCACTGGATATACACAAGCTGAACCCGAAACACGACAAGCCGAAACTGGTCACTATGACGGGCTTTACACCCGTACACTGTGGTCGCGATCCAGACGGGCACCGGCGCCCTACTACCTTGCAAACCTCTTCATCGACATACTGCTTTGATTACGTATACCTACGCCAAATCTGTAACCCTTTTTGTTACCATGATAAACTTCTGAAAATAATATAACCCAAGAGTTAAAACATTCGAAAGAGTTAGGAATTTTGACTAGCGAAAAGCAGTCTGCTTTTCCCCGTATTGTAAATATATTAAGTATGGTCATAGGATTACAGGACTATCAATATTTGTGTTGCAATGTGTCCCTTGATAACGAGTTTTTTCATGGAATGTGTCCAGCAATGTATCCAAAACATATGAGAATATTTGTCGAGTGGACGCCGTACAAGGCACAGTTTATCCTAGGGCTAAGATGTTGCCCGAACTGGGTCAGGACTACAGTACACAAGTGACAGTCATAGTGACTCGCTATGGCCTGTCGCGTTTCGGAATCATAATTAATACTCGGAATTGTGTATAATCAGTAACTCGTATACCTAGAGACCTTCAGTCATCGTATATGTGGGCCGACATGACGACGGAGACTATCAATGGATTTTCATTCTTTGATGGTCGCTTTCGTTTTTGGACTACATTATACTTACTACCAGGTACTCTGTAGTCACTATGTCGAGCCAGTGTAAAAAAGGGATTATACTAGAGGTAATTAATAGGATTTTTAAGTGAATATATATAGCATATAGCAAACAATCGTTTTGGTTTGGCGCTTTGAACGTGAGTGGTTGCGTACTCGGCTTCTTACATCGGATACCTGCTGATTTGTCGCTATTGTAGTCTTCGGGATATGTTGTTCTTGTTCTGTAGGTTGGTGTTAGGTCTGGACAGCGTCCAGATGCCCGGATGGCACAGTGGTGTGGAGAATCGGTGATTTTTTCGTCGGTGATTTGGGTCGTTGGTTTTGACGTTAATCAGAAACTACTGAATTTTAAAAAAATATTATCGACGGGCTCAAAAGGACTTCTATCCAGAGCCGTAATATTAACAATAACAGCATTAGTTTGTCTATAGACGTCGGTAACATTCACTTAAATAATAAGTTATCAAGGATATAAATAATCTGGATTACTAGGCTCCGTGAGCTTCTACACAGTAGTCGATTTTGGACCTGTTAATGTCTGCTTTTAACGCGCAAAAATTTTTTTTTTTTAGTTTACAAACGGGTGCGTGGGTTTATTCACATTTGGCTGAAGGTGAAGATGAGGCCGATAATAGGCCGCGTCCATCAAAGAAATGTCTAGTCATTGGTTTAACAGCTGCCACTTCATAAGAGCATGAAAATATGGTCACGGGTATATCATCCCAATTCTTAGCCGTTTGCATGATGAATATATAAGCAAATCTTATTGGGCGATGTTTACACAAAAATCTCAAATCTCTGTAACTCGTAAGTCGTATTTATGACTAGCTGATCCGGCAAACGTTGTTTTGCTATATAAGTTATTGTAATATCTACTAAGATGTTCATTGAAATTAAGTGATGTCAAAGACAATTTTGTTCACAATTAAATACTCTTAATCAACAACACATTTATTTGGATAAAGATTAATATTATTACGTTGATACAACTCTTAATAAATAATGCATTAATTTCGAAAAAATTTGATTACCATAAAAACGGTTCTAGTGAGTTAATCTTAAAAGATAGACATATACTGTCGTCGACATTTTTTTAGATCATTTTAAGAGGAATAACTCTGTCATACATATATTTTTGGTATCTTGAACCGTTTTCGCAGCGCACGCAATGGAAGCACTCAAGGATGAATAATTTTCCCCGTTTTATTCACATTTTCCATTATTTCTTCGCTCCTAATAGTTGCATCGTGATGTTATATAGCCTAAAGCCTTCCTCGATAAACAGTCTATTCAACACAAAAAGAATTTTTCAATTTGAACCAGTATTTCCAGAGATTAGCGCGTTCAAACAAACAAACAAACAAACAAACTCTTCAGCTTTATAATATTAGTATAGATATAAAAATAAGTAGTTAGTGCATTTATAGTAACAAAATAAATGCTCTTCTTTATTTCTTTTCAAATTGCGAGTTCTAGTTAGCATTCCGCCCGGCTTCGCTCGCGGTACGTGATGGCAAAACGAGCACCGAGCGTGCGGAATCGATTTCAATTTGTACACACCGTGCGCTGGAATTGTGGATTTTGTTTCTGCCTTTTGCAATTCTTCTATTTGTATTTTTATTTTTTACGAGTATCTGCCGTTGTCTGGACCTATTCAAATCTTTCAATCTCTTCACCGTCAGTCTCTAATGGGGTATGTGATTTTTCATGATTATCATTTAGTGTTGTTTTCTCAAAATATTTAGCAATAATAAAACTCCATGAAACTTTCTCATTTGATGATTTAAAAAAATGATTTTTTTTGGGATCCGAAGCTGCTCGCGTCCGTAGGCTTTACCCTAGTTTCCCTACACGTGACTCCTAGGTGGTGCTAAACGAGCAGCAGCGAGGTGGTAGGGCGTCGGTGCCCGTCTGGATCGCGACCACAGTACATGGGTGTAAAGGCCGTCATAGTGACAGTTTCGGCTTGTTGCGTTTCGGGATCAGCTTGTATATATCCAGTAGCTCATATACCTAGAGACCTTCAGTCGCGGTATATGTGAGCCGTGGTGGCTGCCGGCAGAATAGAATAGCACCCCTCTCTTCTTGCTGAGGTGTCGTAAAAGGCGACTAAGGTATCTCTTTAACACCGCAATTCAACCAGGTGTTCAGAGAAGGAAAACTCGACCAAACTTGCATCCTGCTCCCTCCCGATCGTACTGGTTCTCCTTTCCATCGGGCCTAAGGGAGCTCGGACGAGAGAGTGCTTTTCTGGCAGCGCTTCCAGTTATGCACTTAAATATCTCCTGCGCAATTGACTGTTTCCGAAAACTGAGCCTTGATTATCTTAATCGGCGTTGAAACAGTCGCCGTGGCCGAATCCGGCTAGGACATCATCATATGTGAGCCGACATGGCGATGTAGACTATCAGTGGATTTTCATCCTTTGATAGTCGGTTTCGTTTTTGGACTACACTGTACTTACCATCAGGAACTTTGTAGTCACTATGTCGAGCTAGGGTAAAAAAAAAATATTATTCCTGTAATATTAATTCATCTTGCGTAAAATTATGCTTCTCTCAGGCTAGCACTATCAATACTTACCAGAGATTATTTGTTCTGTCTTGCTTTAAGTATACTAAACCCACGTACTCGTAAGATTTAGCTTCATAGTCTTGATCATGAAACTTCATTAAAAATTATAATTTTATCTTGGTATATGTATGTGCTTGCAGTTAGTTAATTAATATGATCTCGTCTTTGCAATTATTTGAAAGTTACTTTTGACCTTTTAAGTGTTAATATTGTGATTCAATACTTTGAACTATGCTTTTTTAATTTTGTTAATCTGTCAATTTAACTAATTTGAAATATTTGAATGTAACAGTTGTATTGTAACCACAGATGGGCAAAATGTAATTAGATTAATGAAAAATGATCACGATTACATTTTGCTTTTTCAACATTACCATGTCTGCATTTTGCTCATCTATATTTTAAACACTACGGAATTCTCAATTGCAAACACATTTATGACTCCTTAATATTTTGAAGGTATTTAATCAAGATTTAAGAGCAATAAAATTAAAATTACGACTACATTTTGTAATCGTTAATCATTAATCAGATTACATTTTGCCCATCTCTGATTGTAGCATTGGTTCAGTTTCGTAATATTATTTCCATCGTTATGGTAATTTACTGTTTTTGATTCTTCAATTACATTTGATTATTATCAGTTGACAAGTAACCATGGCGATGGAAATATTGTGTTGGGGGTATTCAATAAAAATCGTATACTTTTTTAAAAACTGGATGTTTATTTTTACCATATAATAATATATGTATATTCATTACTGAAACAAAGTACGTTATAAAATGTACACGACCTCTTTATCCGTAACTAGATTGTTAATTCATACTTAACATTTAAAAAACTACGTACATTATATGTATCTATAATACCTTACAGTATGCATTAATAATTTATACATCATACGAGGATGGAAAATAATGATGTAACTGATCGCATCCCCGTGAACTTATACAAAAAAACCTAAGCTAACGCTGGACAAAAGTTTTATATTTTTTTCACATTTTTTTATTAAAATAAAAACCCAATAAGGGTTAAAAATCTTCGACTTATCCGTGATGAACCACATATTTTACTTAAAGCAAATCTCTTCTAATATATACAAGTTAAAAGCTGAATGCGACTGAAACCGGCAACATTTAAACAGTAGTTGATGCTCCGAATCGCAGATTTAGCTTCACTTAAAAAGAGATCCATCGGTAACAGTTAACAAGAGCGTCGTAATTTTTTGGTATAAATTGAATTATATTAAACAAAAAATCAGGTATCAAATACACGAGGCCTTTGAGAAACGATAAACCAGCGAACATTCCATAGATCATTAAGCTTGTCCGAAAACTCCAAGACTAGATTGGTTCGGAAGGTAAACGCTTCCCGAAAATTACACATTAGTGGCCATTAATTGGATATATACAAAGGGCTAAAGAAAAACTTGAAGCTTGTAATGAATCAGTCGATCTTTGTGTTCTAAGTCATGCTTTCTTAGCTTCGAATGTTTACAAATTTGGCATTGTCTCCAGTTATAAGCACACGTTTAAAAAGTATACATGTTCTACTAAATTCTTAATATTACTCGATAAAATGTAATGGACCTTTTTTTTTCAAATATACTTTTGTTTAAACGAAAACTTTCAACATATTTACAGTAAAATAATTGGAACAATGAGAAAACTTTGTAAAATTTAACATATTGTTATACCATTTTAGCTGAGCTGATTTTTTTTTTGCGCAGCAAATGTCACACTTGGTGTGGAATCCACTGGTTCTATTTGTATCATATTATATTTATGGCCGTGGATCACCTTCGACACGGTCGCTCCATTAATCAAACAGCCAGCCAAGAATGGTATTACAATGTTTCAGGAAGAAAAAGAACAACTTTCCCCTTGATAGACAAAGCGTTATATATATAATTCATTGAAATTATTCAATCACTAACATCGACTACGTAACCTCGTTTACTTAATTATTTATTATAATTATTGTTCACTATATTATTTCCTTGCTGAGATTGTGCGAAGTTGTCATTTGTTCATTATCAATAAGTTTATCATTATGTATACCAATAATTAATGACATAGCTACCGCAACAACGAATTGAATAATCATTTTATCATTACAATAATATGCATTCACTACATTTTTTTATATCTCAAAATCATCTCTGCCTTGTTAAACTTCATTTACACCAGTATGTTTAAAATCAAGCTTGAAGTTACGCAACTCAGAAACGATTCTGACAGGGTTAATCTTACTGTTTATTTAAATCATCTTATAGACACCGATTATATTACTTTTACAATTAGAGATTATATTAAGTGCTGATACAGGGAAGGAAAATGAAATTTTCGTTGTGTTCATCAATGAATGAAGTTAAACAGAATCTTATAGATAGAAGATACTTACCAATTAAATCAACAGTAGATACATATGATACATAATCATTACGATATTAATTTTATTTTTCAAACAATATAACGACAATATTCAACTTTTCAGTTCTGTGAATACTCACTAACATTTTAAATTGAATCACATTGTTTTATTTACATATGAAATAGCAGATCCGTCTGCTGCTTATACTCAGGGCGATGTCCACCTACTACGTTTAAAGCAAGTTCGTAAGCTTAAAATGCATGCATCTCAATATATCGACGTAGACAACATTTTTTTCTTTTAATATAATATAAGTATATTTTATTATACGTACCCTACAACAAGTAACTACGTCCTCTATGATATTTTTGTTAAGACATTTACTTCGCTACCCTCTAATATTTCTTCACAGTATCGCTTTTTGACTTTATTATAAACACTTTGTTCAATTACTTATTTACAATAATACCACTTAGGTTAAAACCTTTATAGTTCACAAGGAAGAAATACTTAGCAAAGGATTACAGCTTCGTAAGGAAGGCATTCACGAACGGGATATTATAATACTAAACAAAACGTTTAACCCTGATGATTCCAAATGTTAATGAAGAGTCACAACTTGAAGCGCTAATAATTACTTTTAAATTCGATGATGCATTAAATGTACTTTTGGGGTTCAACCAGCCCCATTAATCACAATAACATTAGCTGCAACAGAGATGAAATTTAGCTCGTGAATTTAAAGTCAAAGAATAAAGCTGAGTTTGACCTATAACTATCAAAATCCTTAATTAAAGTCTGTCTGTTGCAATCATTATTCTGGTTGGTACAGATTACATTTTAATTGCAGAATATATCGTACGTACTAATTTGAGCGTTGTAACTATTCATATAATTTTACTTATTGCTTTCAATCGTTGATTTCGTAATATACACACATATAAAAGCAACGAAAAGTAACTAAAGTGTCAGAGAATAAAGGAGAAAGTCAAAGAATATATTCAAATATATCAATGATAAGAAAGCTAACTCAAGAATTCACTAGGGAAACGGAAAAAATGACGTTTTATTGCCCAAGTTTAAAATTATGGAGGAAACTCCGAAACAGATACTGCACGCATGGATCTGATAGGATTGCTTGTTTGGAATTTAGAAGTTATTGATGACCCTGATTTATTAAAAGAGCTTTTGGATACAGTTATGGCTGTTTTTGTCTAACTTGTAGCAAATTCAGATAACGTGTTACCAAAAAAAGGCGAAAAGGAAAACAAAATGCAAGTCTGGCCTCGAATAAATCTTAGAAATGTAAAACTTACAATTTTTCATCAGCATCTATAATCACTACGTGCTTAATAGTATTTTTGAGCATCACTAAAATACGTAAGTATTATGAAAAAGTATCAAGAATTATTTTTTTATTAGGCACAACATTTTTTCGTCATCCATCGTATATATATATATAACATATCAATATAGTCTACAGCACACAAGACGATAGATCCGCAATACAATTATATATAGATAACATGTTTTTATGCATAATTTTTTACCATATAATTGGATTTCGTAGATACTAAGTTACACGCGAACATGTTTTTACATATACAATTTATAAGAATATAGTTATATAAGTAAAGCATTTTTCTTCCTTATCAGTTAGAGCACAGCGGACTGATGTTCCAATTGGGGACACCCAGGTTTTTGTTACAAATACTTCCAATTGTTTCAATATAGATATATTAAAAAGTTCTATCTTATATGAATGGGCAAATATCATTAACAACATTGCCCTCTATCTAACTGACACCATTTCCACAGAATTGACTGATATTTAGCAAAACATTATTTCCATTAACTATTTTATACAATTGTTTTTTTAACTTTTACTTCACTGTGGAACATGGGTGAACATCAAAATCTACCTTTTTACTAACATATGTTTTTAACGTTCCCACATGTTATAATTTCATACTATCTAAAATTCAAAGATTGTCTGAATCACTGTGAAATACAAGTGTCATTATTTAATTATTTTCAATTACATTAAAATGTCCCAATATCCACAGTGATGCAAAATATCCAAAATAGGTATTCGATAATATCATTCTCGCAATATATAACATCATACCCAGTTACCATTTTGAAATAAAAAAAGTCAGAGAAGCTAGCGATGCTAAAACTAATCTAGGCGTATCAGTCTCCACTAGGACCTTATAATTTAGAAAATCCATAAAGTAAATCACAGAATTTTGAAATAGCAAAATATTTGTTGAAACTTAATGATTTTAATCATATTTATTCCATAAAATATCCCGCCGTCCCGCGATACAATGTACGAATATTGATATGTATCTTTCTTTACATCTCTGTTGGCAATAGCGTGAAGATTAATCAAATAAAGAAGATAGTTCATGTGTCCCAATGCATCGATCCGTAAGTGCCTTCTCTTTATTATATAAATACATACATTACGATCGAAGAGATTAACTTACACGTATCCTAGCAATACAGCAAGACCGACTCGTATAAATTTCAAACCTTTCCACCAGACCTTTACCATGATATAAAAAAGAAATATAATTTTATAAAAGCGTGCTACTCAAGAAAGAAGAAGATGACAGGTTTAAAGAAAAGAATAGAGAAAACACGCATAACTGACCAAAGACACGGTAAAGGTCAAACATACGACACATACAAAACGACATACGAATCAAATCAAAATACTCGCCTTCCGAAATTCAAATTACATACCGATTAGCTTCCAAAATTAATAATATATATGTTTATAACTTTATAATCTACGAGTGCATTAAAGAATATAGTGAAAACTTACGTACAGTAAAATAGAACGCAAGAAAACTTGACTAAATCTAGTCTTAATTTTCTATCAAAGATACATCCATCTAAGACGGTTTCAAATTATACAAAATTAAAAGTCGCTCGACTTAAAATTACAAATGTTAAAATAATCAAAAAAAGTGTTGTATTGAATAGTGCAAACGTATTGACTGCTATAGAAGCCAAGTCGTTGAATGTACACGAGAATACGGAAGCGACAACGCGGTGCTTGCGAAGACCGGCAGCGACAGCAAGGCGACGGAGAGTAGACGGATTTATTTACTGAGAATCGTCAGAGACGCGCCGTTTAGAAATCACCTCCAATATGTCGAAAGTAATTTAAAAACGAAAGCAATAGCCGAGAACCGACTCACAGCCCTACAGAACCCAGCATTCGAGGAACTAACTACGTCTGAAGAAATTAAATCGAACGCAATACAAAAGGGACCGAAAAGGTCTGTTCTTTAAAATCAATTTTCACCCTCGATACTTATTAAATAACTTTGTACATTGAATCCAAATGTCGACGCGTTATTTTGGATAGGCACTCTCTAGGCGGGGCGGTGAGCGGTCACCGCGTCATCGGCCTCCGAGGGCCGGCCCCTTGGCCGACCGCTTGAGATCAGTGGAATCGACCGGCTTCGGCCGAGGCGACCCTACACCGCTCTAAGACGACGTTAGGTACGAGGAAAACGTGTGGTCGACCCAGTCGCCGGCCACGCCGATCTCGCTCAGCATGTCTGATACATCTGGTGTGCACGAGAATTCGAAGTGCGACCCTGATGAAGATGATGCCGTTTCGAAGGAGTCTATGTCCGTCGTCAGCGTCTCTAAGTCCACCTCGCAATTGGGCGATAGCGGAAGGAGGTCTGTGATGGAGTAGAGATCCGTGAGATCAGCCTGCTCGCGTCTATTGTGGTCTTCGTACAAGCATGCAGATTCCGGAGAGTCTGGAGCTCCAGCAGGTGAGGCAGGTAGTGGCGGAGGAGCAGGCGTCTCAACCGGCACGCTAGGAACAGTCGGCACCGTTCTTCGCCTTCTGGAAACGCCTCTATTATTGTTTGAATCAGCTCTCTGCTTGCGTTTCGGTTTCTGCACAGAACCAGCTCGTACGCCACTTCTGTCTGACTTCGCGGTCTTCTTGCGCGGTCGATACTTGTAGTCCGGATACTCCCTCATGTGCAGCTGCCGTAATCTCTCAGCCTCGTCGATGAATGGCTGACGCTCCTCGTCATTCAACGTTTTCCAAACGCGGCCGAGGTTCTTTGATATCTCAGCATTGTGCATATCTGGTGTTTGTTCGCAAATTTTTCTGCGTTCTATTTGCGACCACACCATGAATGCATTCATTGGCCTCTTGATGTGGTTTGGATTGTTTTTCTTCGTCTGTGGACAAAGAAATAAAATTCCATTAGATCGCAAATTCAATACCAGTGGTTTGGTTAGCAATACTATTGAAATTATATCTACGAGTATGTGACTTTCAAAATCATTAGCAAGAGAAAACCTTGAACATTTGCAATGAGATTCGTATGAATTGTAAACCGACAGACAAATAATATGCCAAAAAGCCGGAAATAATGATAATCATTTCAGTTTATGACATTGTATACGATACATTAAACGTGTATTCGTTTATAAAGAAGAAATATGTGTGTAAAATCATTGTTGTTTGTTTAATTACGATGGATATTAAAATTTCAAACAGGTTTCGAGCCGGGCTCTGCGTCTGCTTAATATGCATGCGATGCAGGCCGCCATATGTCCTCACTACTAATGATATTGTTATCATAGGAATTATTACAAACAAAATATAATTGTATTCAATGATGGAAAATTTTATAGAACTCGTAACGTGATAAGGGAGTGTTCCGACTCTGTTATCTGACGTTGAACCTTTAGAAAATTATGGATGTCTATACCCGTTGAATGACATCTTTGTAGTAGCATAGTCATGCTACTAAGAAGTAAGAAAGAATGAAGTCATATTGATCAAGAAGAATTGATTTGATTGATTTTGATGGAGTCATGAAGTAAGTCTACTTCGGCTGTGGAACTAAAATTACAGACTTATGTGGTTGACGATTCCCTCGATGTTATGATATCACCATCAACAAATATCCAAAACCAGAGTATTTCCAGACATCTAGTCTATATTCGTGCAACGGATGTTTTAAACTGTAAAATTTTTTAAGCAGCAGGCTTGATAGATCTTTGGGCAAGCGACATGAATTATAGCCGTTGTTGTTGATGCAGCTTTTTAATTATATTTTTTTAACCAAATCCTACTTAAAACTGCAATAATTTTATATCCTGTCTAAAAACCTGTGATATCCTAAATTAGAGATTGAATTTTGCTAAAAAAAAAAGCAGGATGTTGCTATTTCTTGTCACACTGTTTTGGGGCTGTTGATGCTAAGTCTTGATCCTAACAGTCATAAAATGATCAATATATCAGCATTAAATGAAACAGATTTCACTGACATGGATGCTTATAATCTCTACAAGCTTATTTCATAGTATCATACTAGGATCTGTGGTAACATTATTTGAAAATAACAAGAGTTCTTTGTACGCTCTTCTCCGTAGAAACTGTTTTCTGAATCGGTATGGATTAATTTCCTTGACGATTTAAAACGACCTGTAATAAATAGGCCTATTTAAATAGTTATAAGGCAAGCTCGAAGACAGTAATCCATAAAATAAAGGTAAACGATTAAGGTCAAACAGCCAGCGTACAGATAAATTCCCTCATGAATATTTCCGCCTATCGTGTTGTAAGACGGCCATGGAAGGCATCCGATGATGGAGGAAGTCGTTATCAAAACGTAGGAAGCGCTGCAAAGGACGATGTATCTATATGGGCTCGATATCTTTCCTCGCCGGGATCAAGTTACAGTGGCGGATGCAATGAGAGGTCACCCGGAGGCCATAATTAAATGACACATGGAATCCATCCTTAGACCCACCCTCCTAGTACAATTATATGAGATTTTGTAAGCGATGAATCGTTTCCTAAGCTTTCGAAGGTTTTTTCCAAATTTACACCTATCATAGATGCATTTGCAGTTATAATTCATGATCCAAAACAACTGCTCGTAAATCATATAAATATTTGTTCGGTGTGGAATTCGAAACTTTGATCAGTAGAGCAGAGTCTTACGTAAGAATTGCTTAGATTAAACATTAAGAGTTCGAATGTAGAGAGATAGACAACCGCCAAACCCTAGACTTTATGAGGATCATGCTTTTAGAAAACCACTAGATTTTCTTTTAAAGGACTTAGTAATGGAAAGGAGTGAACTTTTTAATTAAAATAATATTCCACAGTTCAATGGCATGGCAGTAGTAAAAGTTAGAGAGCGTTAAAAACAAGTAATACAAGTATATCCTAATTCGCGAACTACGCAGACAATTGCGAACTGAAGAATAGACAGATTGAAGTGGTGAGTTAAAAGTTAAATAATTTGGATGGTTTGGTTTCAGGATGGGAGTTACAGTATAACTATCCCGTATAGTCTCTTGCTACAGAAGAAGTAGTAGTAATTGGATTTCGAGTTGAAGTTCTCTATTATAACATTATTTGAATGTTCGGAAAGGGTTTTTTTATAAACTATGGAAAATAACTTTATTGAACTATCAGTTTTAAAACAAAGTTTCCACATTATAAACTATAAATACGTTTGACGCTGATTAGTTAAGTAGAAGTAGAAATATAATTTGATCTGTCTATTGTACGTATGACTTTGCAGATTTTAACCCTTTAAGTCATTCTTTATGCTGTGGCGTTACTTTTTCATAATACAGACACGGTTTGGCTCCGGTTTCCTTCAGGTAAGGTTGCCCATATTTAGCATTTTTTGCAAGTCTTATTTATATTCAGGACAAAAAAGGGTACGTAAGAATATGTCGGCCAAATCTAGTCGCCCACTCCGTTTCCAAGGTGAACTTTATACACGTAGGCAATTTTTTGCTATAAACTTAGCGGAATTATTTCATAGTGAGTCAAATCGATTAACGCAGTAAAAAATATTATACATGATTTTGCACAATTTCAGTCTGTATATTTAATTGTAGATAATGGTTTTAGTGGAGAGTTAGGTCAGGAATATGCGGTACTGACGAGAGTTCATGAAGGGATTAATAAAATTTACAGGCGCGAAAAAGATTTGCAATGAGAGATACACTGTGGTTCTTGCTTTCAGCCTACCTCAGTATGGAATCGGCATGAAGGTACTTGTATCAAAATAAAGCAAAACCTAATTTCTTAATTAGTAGCGCTAGTTTTTTTTTAAATATTTGTACGTAAAGAGATTTCCAATAATGAAAAAGTTGTCCAAAAATGGAAACTATGTAAGCACATTTTTATATGATTCAAAAGCAATTAGTTATTAAAGATATATCCCTTTAACTAAAACATCATGTATAAATGCCCTGAGAACGACAATCAGTTGCGCTACTGGTCACATTGGGCATAACGTTAAAACGCAAAATGTGTACAACAACAAGCTATATAAATGTATTGAATCTTATGAAAATTAATAAGAATATATCTATTTAAATTCATTGTAAATATTAGCAGCCAGACAAACTTGACTCACGAGCTGAACTGTCGCTAGACGAATACGGATCTCCAAGCTCAACTAGCAGCGATTTGAGTAACACCTAGGGCAAGGCTTCTTAAACTATGGGTCGCGACCCCAAATGGGGTCGCGTAGCAAAATTCTGGGGTCGCGAGAGATTTTAATGTCAAATATTTATATATACTATTTTATAACATCACTAGAGTTGGCGGAATACAGTGGACTTGCAGCGTCTAGACACGCGCATTTGTTGATTGGACACACATTAAATCCCAATATCGTTCAGCGCTAAAAAATGTTGAAGAGGTCTTACGTCCAGCAGTTTCTAACATTTCACCAAGATTTGATTTGTTATGCAATAAAAAACAGGCGCATCCATCTCATTAAATTTTTTACTTATATTTTAATTTAATACTTACCACGCAACTACTTGAATATATTCGAGCGAATTAAGACGGTCAGTATCCACTTATATTATTGAAACTATAATAAATACAATTTTATAATTTTTTGTGCAATTTTTAATTTTAGATTTTTGTATGTTTCAAAACGATTTCTAAAGCTATATATTTTCATATGTATATGTATATTATTACCTAATAAATAAATCATCAAAAAATATTTATTTATTTCTCTTTCATATTTGTACGGGGTCGTCAAGAAACTCGCAATCATAAATGGGGTCGTGAATGACAAAAGTTTAAGAAGCCTGTCCTAGGGGTTTCTAGTCAGCAGGAGTCTAGCACACAAGAGTTGTTGCCCTCACGATGGCCTTGATGTTCCTATGTAAGATTTTTACCTATCCAATTACTTATCTCACGTATCGCTAAAGTAGCCGTAGGACGTCTCTTTTCGTCCGTACACATCTGAGAAGGACAGATATAACTATCTATTGACGAATTGAAGATGAACATTCAGTGTATAAGCATAAACGTATGCCTGGTACCACTGTACAATATTTGCACTATGCCAACGTATCTAAGTTGCTATTATTATGTATTTTTTGTTCGCACAATTTGTTTTGCCAAACTAGTCCGTTGCGACGGCTACCGACTGATCACGAACTTTGTTCGCTATTTTCGTGTCTAATTTAGATTCTGTTGCTATACTGTGGATTTTTAGAGTTCCGTATTCCAAAAGGAAAAAATAAATCCTTATGGGATAACTTCGTTCTACGTTTGGCTGTCTGTAAAGACTCTTTTTCTCAGGAATAAGCGGAGATATTACGTTGAAGTTAATATCATATACTCAGACAGATGGAAATAAAAGATATCCTATAATGGTTCGATTTTTGCTTTTGAGAAAATACCATTATTTTTTTATACTAGCTCGACTTCACTGAAAAGTATGGGGTCTAGAACGACATCGACCAGCATAGTTCAAAAATCCATTTGACAGTAGCCGTCGCCATGCCAGCCCACATATACCACGACTGAAAGTCTCCAGATATTAATATTTGAGCGTGCAGAAGCTGATGCCGAAACGCCTGTCCAGGCCTGGAATTCTTGATTGCCCTATAAGGAATACCGCATGAAGGTACGTCTAAGCTCGTGTTTCCACTGTCCTATGTAGGGATGTCGAAAATGAAAAAAAAAATCGTTATATCGATGTATCGATATTTATAAAAATATCAATATCGGCGTCGATATATCGAAGGAAAATATCGATATATCGATTAAATCTCAATAAACACGAAAGTATTTTACCAGTATTCCTTTTTATTAGATAAAATTACAAAAATATCAAGAACTAAAAGGCTATCTTCTAACTTTAAGACCTATTTATATATCAAACAAAAATAAATAATACATAAATAAATGGCGGCAAATAATATACATGCAACAAATTCAGATGTCAATGCATGCAACGAAACAAAACATAATACTCAACAGTCATAGACAATATAGTTTTTTTTTTCGTTCGGTCCTATCTTCTACAGTTTCAGATTACAGCGACTTCACTGCCCTGAGAATTAAAAATATATCGTTTTTGATACAATTTTCGATACTGGATATTTTCTATCGATATATCGATATTTATTTGACAAGCCAAGTCCTATGATACTCGTATATGCACTTTAAACGAAGCGTGCAGAGATATTTGTGCAGCCCGGCATTTTCACTGCAACTATCGATAGGTTTTTCTTTACTGTTGATAGTCGAATTTGTTTTTTAGACAGCGTCATGCATACCACCAGGCGTGGTGTGGCAGCAGAGATGGGCAAAATGTAATCTGATTAATTGTTAACGATTACAAAATGTAGTCGTAATTTTAATTTTCTTGCTCTGTAATCATGACTAAATCCATTTAAAACATTTAGTAATCATAAATGTGTATACAATCTGGGATTTTGTAGTGTTTAAAACATAAATGAGCAAAATGCAGTCATATTAATGGTAAAAAACGTAAAATGTAATCGTTAAACATTTTCATTAATCTGATTACATTTTGCCCATCTATGTGTGGTAGCAATGCCTTGTCAGGATAAAAGAATAGCAAGATATAGGGCGCCTGGCGGTTCCTCGTTCTAGAGCGAAGTAGGAAGCAAACCGGGCGCCCTTGCAGACGGACTCAGTTAGCGGTAAGCGGATAAGTGACGCGTACGTAATAACTATTTTATTGTAATGTATGTTAAAACATTTGAATAATGTATTTTTAAAAGGGAAGCTGGTTTTTCTTTACATCAAAAGACGACAAACTGTCATCTCTTGACTCAAAATGGCTACTTTCGTCACCAATGACTCTCGTATGAATTGCAAACACTATTATTACCAGGCCTAGAAAACTCATCAAATATTTTTATGATTTCAAAGTTGACTCTTGACCTCAATCTCATCTGGTGGAAGGTGAAGATGAGGTCGATGATACACTACATTTGCCCAACAAATGCCTATTACGTCTTCTCTTAAAGGCTCTCAATTCATAAGAACACAGAAATGCGCTCACTGGAAACATTCCATTCCTTTCTTTTTTTTTTAATTTGTGAAATTCACGGAAAGGGGTTTGGACATTTTACCCAGCACAAATGTCTAACGCGGGTTGCCGGGTGTGCATTATGTGAAAAGAAGATGCATGCACTTTGATGATTGAGCACATTCACATGATGCATTTTTGGGAGTCGAAGCTGCTCGCGTCCGTAGGCTTTACCCTAGTTTCCCTACACTGGCTCGACATAGTGACTACAGAGTACCTGATGGTAAGTACAGTGTAGTCCAAAAAAGAAGGCGACTATCAACGGATGAAAATCCATTGATAGTCTACATCGTCATGTCGGCCCGCATATACCACGACTGAAGGTCTCTAGGTATATGAGCTACTGGATATGCACAAGCTGATCCCGAAACGCGACAAGCCGAAACTGGTCACTATGACGGGCTTTACACCCATGTACTGTGGTCGCGATCCAGACGGGCACCGACGCCCTGCCACCTCGCTGCTGCTCGTTTAGCACCACCCAGGAGTCACGTGTAGGGAACTAGGGTAAAGCCTACAGACGCGAGCAGCTTCGACTCCCAAAATGCTTTGGTATATCCCTGTTCCTCGCACGAAACCGGTACAACTTAGGCTATACCCGCACCGGCGCGTCAGCGAAGGCTGCGCGTATTTCCGCGTTTACAAATCGCATATTTAGAAATACACGTATTCGCGAAACCGCTCCAAGCGAGGCCACCCACTTTGGCTTCAAGATGCTTGATTACAACTTCCTATAGGAAACTGTTTATACAGCGGATATTTTATTATCCATTTTGGCATTAAATTATCATGATCCATTGCTTATCTCCTCAAATAGTGTATTAAATAATAGCATATCGTTACGGATGGTTATATCCACTTTGCGCTTATATGTCGTGCCCAACGTGACCAGTAGCGCAGCTGATTGCCGTTCTCACAGCACCAGTGCACATGACATTTCTATTACATGCCATACGAGTTTCCTCGCAACGTTTTCCTTGATCGTAGAGCTCGTAGACTTATTGGCGAAGACTCTTTGTCAAAAATTAAAATGCAGAGCATCGAGCATCGAGCATCGACGTAGAGTTGCCTGCCTCTCGGTCTTTTACCGGTCGCACGGTGGAGAGTGTTCTCAGGAACTACAGTCTTTGATTCCACCAGCCCCATTCCACCACAAGACATCGTGTCGGATACCATCCGTATGTGGTGGATGTTCCTTATATCCGCACGAGAAGATTCGCTTCTACATTCATCATGCGAACGGCTAAGGAGTGGAATATGCTACCAGCGGCCATAATTCCGCGATCTTATGACCTGGGAGTCTTTAAAAGAAGAGTTTCTTTCTAAAACATGTTTGTACTGAATGAGTACAACTGCAGATTTTAGAGAATTATTGTATGTAAACGAATTCTATACGACTGGGGATAATATTTTTATGATATATCTGCTATCGGCATACAACAAAGATACGGCTCGACTTCTTCGTAGTGGCAGTCATTTTACTTTAATTAAGTGACGTGAAATGATAATATTTGAATAGCTTTATTTTAAGTAGACAACTAATTTAAGATACCTTAGAAGAATGATTATTTGCTCTACTGGTCACATTCGGCAAAACGTAGAAGTGCAAAATAGATTGTCAGTAATGATTCTCTGCTCATCCTAAAAAGGGCATGTATGAAGATATATAATCATTACGTGCGGAGTCATGCATTTGGAAAAATATAATTTCTGTTTTTACTCGAAGCAAGAGAAAAATTATCTCATGCGGAAAACGTTAAGACGCTGGTTCTTTACAAGAAAACAAAGCCGTCGCCGATTGCGAAGCATTGTCCCAGGCCAACTGAAGCCAGATGAGACCAGGCGAGGCCAAACGAGGCCCAGCCTTTGTTTGAGGATAATGAGTTACACAGGACGAAATGAAACTTTTTCGGATACCGGGTCTTAATTAAAAACGAATAACTTTTGTCTTCGTAACGAATGAATTGGGATTTCAATGGTGTCCTACAAGGTTTCGTTTTTGGCCAAATAAAACTAAATTAAGTAAAACTTTTAAATGGAACGATTTTTTTTTATTACTGGCAGGTTTGCGCTTAACCTCAATCTCACCTGATCGAAAATTATGATGAGAGCGATGATATAGCCAACATAAAAAAAAATCCGATTCAATCATCGTTTGAAGATTAACATATCGTAAGATGTTGGAAACAGACGTAGGGAATGAATTCTACTCCTTGGCCGTTCGCAGCAAAAGAGAAGAGGTAATTTGGAATGTCAACCATAAGGATGCTTGCTAACTTTCGTTTTTTTTTTTTACAATGTTTCGACAAAGTGACAACAATGCATCTCATGGTAAGTACAGAGTTATCCAAAAACTAAAGCGACTATCAAAAGAGGAAAATCTATAGAGTCTCCTTTGTCATGGCGGCCCGCATATACCACGACTGGAGGTCTCTAGGTATATGCGCTACTGGATATACACAAACTGATCCCGAAACGAGACAAGCGGAAAAGAGTCACTATGACGGTCTTTATATTCGTGTACTAACGTCATGACCCAGTTCAGGCTATCGCCCTATCACCAGATAAAGCCTAGGGCGTTTAGTAACCGTCAAAGCTAAATGTATCATTTTTGTAATATAATCTTCTTATATATAAAAATGAATCGCAAAATGTCTTGATAAGCGCGAATCTCGAGAACGGCTGAACCGATTTGGCTGATTTCTTTTTTGTTGTGTTTGTTGAAGTCTGGGGAAGGTTATTACGGAGAGAAAATTTTTAAAAATTCCCTGCAACTGTCTAAAAACAACACTTTTCTGTATATTCATACAAAAAAATTCGTAATAATATTTAAAAGTCAATTTGTTCTTTAACACCATAGTATAAAGTTTAAATGTTAGTGGACGGGTTCCGGGAAGGCAAAACAATTATTGAGTGACGTATAAATATTAATGTCAATATTTGTCAATTTTTATACATATAGCATTAAGGCCAGGTTCCTTCAAACAATTTTCAAAAAACAGCCGACAGGCCAATAGCTATTAACATTAAAAAAAACAATGTGACTTTGTTTTAGAGAAATAGGGCAGAACAAGGTCTGCCGGGACAGCTAGTTGAATATAAAAAAACTCCAAATGACTGAACTCTAGATAGCATAATAAAGGAAGTCAATATTGAAACGAATACAGATATAAGAGATTGTAAGTTAATAATCTGCAAGATGTCGTCGCAAATTTTCCAATCTCTATTCTGGAGGGATGGTATTGCTTCGGCAATGAGGGTAGCTTTAATAAAGATGCCGGACGACCACGCCGAGTATCTAATTGGATACAGTTGTTTTTTTTATAACTAATATTTTGTACTTTTGTGTATCTTTATCTGTGATGGGCTAGTGCAGAGGACCTGTATCCAAACGCAAATGATCGTTTGTTCGAATCCCGGCATGTACCTGTTTTTCCTAATTAGGTACAGAATTAGGCACCACCCACCCCCACCCACCAAAGCAAAACATTGTGAGGAAACTAGCATGTTATCTAATATAAATGTCATGTCCACTAGTGCCCTGGGAACGGCGATCAGTTGCGCCACTGGTCACGTTAGGCACGATATATAAGTGCAAAGTGAATACAATCACAATTGACGGCCTGATAGCACAATTTGTAGCGAGCCAACTTACGATGCTAAGGTCCTGGGTTCGAGTCCCGGTAGTGGTAGACATTTCTGTGATGAGCAGATAAATTTGTCACGAGTCATGGTTGTATATATGTATTTAAGTATGTATATCTTTGTCTAGTACCCATAGTAGAAGCGCAAGCTTAATTTGGGACTAGGGCAATATATGTAATTGTTAGTATATATTATTATTATTATCACAACTGTATCTCTGCTCACTTCGATAGGAATATAGCGTCATGATAAATTATTGTTATTTTGTATCAATTTCACGCTTTTTTACAACTTGATTAGCCAACGAGTTATGGATTAGTTGGCCACACTAGAAGACCTGTTTTGTAACGACCTTCGAGTTGGGCGGCCAGAGAACAACATAACTGTGATCTACCAGCGTGTCGGAAGTGAGTACCTTGAGAGGGAACGTCGAAAGAAATTCAAGGCTGCGTCGGAGAAAAAGTAAACGGAGCTCCTGTTACTCTGCCAGCCCTGTTACGGTGAAGTTAAGGGTCAGAATAGTGGGTGAAGCACCGTAACAAGTTACTTGGTTACCATGTATCGTATAATTTATCGATCATACACACATCAAAGCCAACACCATTGTATAGCGAAACAATAATCCGACACTGTTTGATTCTCCCAAATTAGTACACAAACGTACAAATGGATATCGACCTATTTGTACGCGAGTATGAACAGACATAGATTAAGTAATTCAAATATAGTTGAGACAGTTATCTGAACTATGACATATTATTTTTTTACGAACTCAAATTTGATTTGGGTTTCGCAAAACAAAAGGAAACTAGAGACTGGTATATGATCATTTCATTGTTTATCCGTTTGTTTGTAAAGACAATTTTTCTCAGGACCGCGTGAAGTTCTTGTAGCTCTAAAACATCATACTTCTTTTTTCTTTTTTTTTATCCAAAAATCCTGCATCAGGTCATCATGGTCGCTGTAAGGGCAGCGACCTTGGAGTGTCTCTTTAATCTACTCCCCGTAACTACGGCGTACAAACTGGGTCTGTGAATCCGTATTCCTCCAACGACCCGGCGAGCGAATAGGCTTTTAGTCTAGGTGTAAATAGCGCACCTCTCAAGGCCTCTCTATCAAGCGATGCGCTGGACACGTACGCACCTCCTCCACCTCATCCAGGAAGCAGACATCCTCAAGTTTGCCACCGGGATAAATCACACTTTAAGTGAACGCAATGAAGAGACAAGTCTGTTTATATCGTACTTTTTATCGTTTGTGCCTTTTCCGCAGGGGATAACCTATAGGGTAAGTACCTCACACAGCCCTTAAGGTATTTCTTTTTTGGTAACCCGGGGGAAATCCCTAACGGATCTTCAAGGGGCAGTGAGGGCCGCCCCCGGGTGTGTCGGTTTTGCACCGACTAAAACCCCCGGGGTGTTCCTTCACCCGCCTGCCGAGTGCCAAAGGCAAGGCTCAGCCATCTTCCTCGGCACCCGGCGACAGCTCTTAAGGTCTAAGAAATCAGGTGTAATGTATATTAAAAAAAATGGAAAAAGATAAGCTATACAATATTGATTTATTTGTTTTAAAATCACGGAAGCAAATTCCGCAAATATTTAGCAATCACATTATAAATGAGGAAGTGTGAGTTCTTTATGCGGATTCAATGAATATAAATGATATGGTGACGTAAATTTGTTTGGAATCTTGCGGTAAAGATGTTAAATTATGGGATTTGATTCAGCTGACTGTTGCGGTATTAGTAACCACTCTACGCGTAATGGAATTAGGTGCAATCAAACAACTATGGCTATCAACAGTAAAGAAAAACCTATAGTTTCAGTGCATGCCGGCCTGCACGAATTTCTTCACGCTTCGTTTAAAGACCGAATATCATGGACGGTGGGACCACGTTCGCCGGAAGACCGTTCTAGAGCCCAACGACTCGGCAAAAGTAGAGTAAGAAAACTTCTTAGGCCGAGATTTATAGCCGATGCTTGAACTTTGTTTAGACTAGGCTTTAGAAATAATTTCGTCTTTGGCAAAATGCTGAATATATAATAGAGACGTGAGTATAGCCTAAATATTTACAGAGTCAAGTCCAAGTTGAGATAATCGATGATTTACCATATTCTCAATTTTCATGAAATAATATAATGTTCTAAAGTTTGAGTAAAGGCTGAGCAAAGGCAAATTAAGGTCTATAAACCTCAGTAAGTCTTATCCGAGATATGAGTTATTTACATCTCAGCCGACATAATAAATTCCTACACGCGTTTTTTTTTTACTTCTAAAGTATGTTAACAAAGATTTTTCGTTTTTTTTTTTGTAAATCATCATAAATAAATGTAATTAAAGCTTTTGTATCATAAAAAAGATATAAATAATAAAATAATTTTGTACATTGAAGTATTTTGATAAGCTTACATCATTTGATCTCGTTTTTTATTTTATAATTATTTCATTATAATAAGCTTTGTTAATTTTTTTGGTCGTTTTATTGTGTTTAGTATTACAATATAATCGTAAAATATAAATTATTGTGTACATAATTATGGGGAAGGTCGTAGGTTCGAATTCCGACATGTACTTCTGGGTTCCCGAAATTAAGCATGAATTAGGGCACCGCGTGCTCTCCCGTGAAGGAAAGAATCGAGAGGAAGCTCGCCTGGCATCTAATAGAAATGTCGTGTGTACTAGTGCTGTGAGAACGGCGATCAGCTGCGCTACTGGTCACGTTGGGCACGACATTTAATCGCGCAGTGGATACAGCCACTAATTTATCTCTAACCACCCAAAAGTGATGTGGAGTGCTATTATTAATTACTTTTATGAATTTTTTTGTCATTTTAGTGAAGTATTATAAAATCATCATTATTTTAATCTTGTTTTTTTTAAATCTATTAGTTACGCGTAGTTTATTTCATTTATTTTTAATTATACTTTTGCTCTTTTTTTTAGATATACATATATTTTTACTATAGTATCTATCACTAATACATTTTGTAGTCGATTTATTTATTGTATGTAATAGTTTATTTTAGTATCACTTGTATTTATTATTCAAGCTATATGTATTTTATTGTTTATTGATAATTCTTATAAGACGTAACGCGACCGGGGCCCTTCACGAAAATCAGCGCTGCAGACTTCCTCTGTCGCTTTAGGCTGAAAAAGGTCCCATTTTCGCCATGTTTATATGTTTTGTATTTTCCTTTGTTTATGTGATGTTTGTATTGCTACATTTAAATTTCTGTTTTTTTTTGTATATTTGTGGCGAAATAAATACTTTTTCATTTTCATTTCATTTTTAATTAATGTGTCCTTTTTTATAATTTATAGGCAATCGCTAGATCTCGATCACACCTGGTGGAAGGTTTAGATGAGTAGCCGGGGCAGTACACTTGAGGGATGAGCAGACAGCACCCCAAAGGTTTTTAGTACATTGGAGTTTAGCACATAACGGCCGATGCCCTTACGGCAGCCCGGTTGGTGTTACACAGGATTCTCCCCCGGGTTACTAAAACAAGACTTAACTTTGTAATAAGACTAAGCCCGTGGTCTAAACTAAGCTTAATACGTCAACTTAATCTATGTGCAAACAGAACAAGTACGGTCACGTTTACACACATGTAAATAGGTCAGATTAATTTGAATTCACAGAGCACGCGCGCTTTGAATGGGTGATTACGCCGAAAACGGGTTAAAATAGTCATTTTCAAAAGGTCCGTGACTTTTTTTATAGTCTTTATTTATTGTTTTTATTCTATGATACCGGACTTTAACGGCTACATTGATTTTTTTATAGACTAAGCTCTCTAGAGTCGAAAATTATCAGGTGGTAGAACGTATCACCAAACTGGGTCGTGACTAGTGATGAAAATGCCCGGGAATTTTCCCAAAGTGCCCAAAACTTCGGAGAAAATTTCGTAAATTCCCGGGAATATTCCCAAGGAAGTTTTTGGGCACTTTGGGAAAATTCCCGGGCATTTTCATCAGTAGTCGTGACCACAATACATAAATGCAAAAATCGTTATACTCATCCAGTTGCAAATACAACTTATAACGTTCTAAGGCAGTCAAAACACCAAAAGTCCATCACTAAAAACATTTATTGCACAATAACATAACACTAAGCAAAATAAACTAGAAAAAATTATAAAAAAATATAGTGAGCTTTGTATGCAAGTCGCGCTCAATCGAGACGTCAAATTCTCCCTCCTACCGTCCACCGCGGACGGTGCGCAAGCGATCCGTATAACTATTACGCCGTCCGCGAGAGTGGGTCGGCAGAGTGCACGCTACAACCTTTTTTTACTTGGAGAAATCCTCATAGAACCTTCACTGGGTGTAGCGGCCGAGGTGTGCCAAACTTGTACATGCTAAAAACCCTAAGGTGACTACTTCTGCGTTTTAACGAGGATCGTGGTCCCTGTAATCAATGCTTCACAGCCTCGCCGTAATTCTGCATATATCTAAAGTCCTACAGGCATCGTACCGTCTCGTGAAAGCCGCTGTTGATCTTAGAAAACACTAACTTTTCATCAGGATCTATGTAGTTAATTTTTCGAGCCAGTATATAAAAAAAGAATCCATTGGTAGCCGCGGTTGACATTCCGCCTGTAGTATACTACGATGAATAGCGTTTCTATAGAGAACTGTACGCACAAGCGCTAATTCAGGTACACGAGTTTTTTTTTTTAATCTATACTAATATTATAAAGCTGAAGAGTTTGTTTGTTTGTTTGTTTGAACGCGCTAATCTCAGGAACTACTGGTTCGAATTGAAAAATTCTTTTTGAGTTGGATAGACCATTTATCGCGGAAGGCTTTAGGCTATATAAAATCACGATGCAATTATTAGGAGCGAAGAAATAATGGAAAATGTGAAAAAAACGGGGAAAATTATTCATCCTTGAGGGCTTCCATTGCGTGCGCTGCAAAAACGGTTCAAGATACCAAAAATATATGTAAGAAAGAATTATTCCTCTTAAAATTATCTAAAAAATGTCTTGGACAGTATATGTCTATTTTTTAAGATTAAGTCACTAGAACCGTTTTTATGGTAAACAAATTTGGTCGAAATTAATGCATTATTTGTTAAGAGTTGTATCAACGTAATAATATTAATCTTTATCCAAATAATTGTGTTGTTGATTAAGAGTATTTAATTGTGAACAAAATTGTCTTTGATATCACTTAATTTTAATGAGCATCTTAGAAGACATTACAAAACCTTATATAGCAAAACATCGTTTGCCGGATCAGCTAGTTATTTATAGACGAACGCTTGACCTCAATCACACCTGGTGGAAGGTGAAGATGAGTAGATGACGAAACGCGATCGCCTAGCAAATGCATATTCACTCTTCTCTTAAAGACTCCCAGGTCATAAGATCGCGGAAATATGGCCGCTGGAAGCATATTCCACTCCCTAGCCGTTCGCATGATGAATGTAGAAGCGAATCTCTTCGTGCGGATATAAGGAACATCCACCACATACGGATGGTATCCGACACGATGTCTAGTGCTTTTGTTTTGGGTTTTGTAGTTATACTAGAAACCTTCAGGCGTGGTATATGTGGGCCAACTTGCCGACGGAGACTCAATAGATTTACGTCCTTAAATTAAGCGTCTAATTTCAAAGCCCGCTAAAACGATTTTTCGTACAAAATTACTTAATAGTAATTTGAAATGTTTTTATCAAAGCAAATATTATATATAAATTTTCTCTTTTTTACTTTTTCACTCTAGAATAATAATTTAAATACCTTATAAAAATGTGATTGTTAAGTTAAAGATTAATTTAAGTTTTTTATATATTTATGGGTTTTGAAAAAATATGTTAGAGAGGGTTTTGAAATAAGACTCCTCAAATAGTCGCTTTTGTTTTTGTTCTACACTGTACTTACCATCATGTGTACTGTATTCACTTTGAGAAGCCAGTGTAAAAAATATATTTCGATATATACGGAGGATAAAAAGTATGTTATTTTTAATTCGTATTTTGTATTAAATAGATAATACTTCTTGTACTTCGTAATTTCATGATTATCTTTACGAGGCCAACGTGTACAGGAGCCTTATATTCTTGGTAATGTTCAAGTTTCAAGCATACGCCTTCGAAATCGAAGAGTGACAGAACTGGGCCAAGGTCGCTAATGTCATGCATTGAGTAGATATGCCTTTTTTATGTTTTGGCAATCTCTTGCTAAGCAATATCCCTCAGATCTAGCACAGCTACACCTTTGGGCGTGAGGAAGGGCGCCTCACGATAATATTACGTTATTTTTTACAACCGATAAGCTTGCGCTTGACCTCAATCTCACCTGAAGGAAAGTAATGATGAAGCGTGCTCAAACAAATACCAATTCATTCGTCGTTTGAAGACTCCCTTGTCGAAAAATGTTGGCAAAATGTCTTAGCAGTTCGCAGCAAAAAAGAGAACGCGACTAGTCTCGCGTGAACAGTTCAGAATGTCAACCACATAAGAGTGTAAACCCGCACAGCGTGGAGTCAATTTATGATAGAAAGGGAAGGGAGGGATTAAATTGTATAACTCAGCTCCAGACTCTCTCTCTCTCCAGAGTAAAGTCTATACAAAATCGAAAGGTAAACCACTCTACGCGCATATTTAATATTTTATTTTAATTACATAGTACCGTTTTTGCGAGGTGATAGGGCGTCGGTGCCCGTCTGGATCGCCACCAAAGTGCATGGGTGTAAAGCCCGTCATAGTGACCAGTTTCGGCTTGTCGCGTTTCGGGATCAGCTTGTGCATATCCAGTAGCTCATATACCTAGAGACCTTCAGTCGTGGTATATGTGGGCCGATATGACGATGTAGACTATCAATTTCCATCCTTTGATAGTCGCCTTCGTTTTTGGACTATACTGTACTTACCATCAGGTACTCCGTAGTCACTATGTCAAGCTAGTGTAAAAAAACCGTATTATATTGGGTGTTTAATATTGCGGCTGTAGTGGCCTAGCGGCTTAGGGACACGCATCCATGCGCGAAAACGCAAAGGGTCATAGGTTCGCATCCCGACCGGTGAAGAGAAACATTGTGAATTAATTCATATTATTAACATTTACATTTGGACCACAGAAGCCTGACTACATCGCCTTCTCTTTATAATATTTATTGCACACCTTAAGTAACTACACTGAAAAACGAGTCTAACTCCTTTTTTTCGAGAAAATACTTAGGTGGTAGGAGGATTGCCCGAACTAAGGTCATGAATACAGTACACAAGTGTAAAGACCGTCATAGTGACTAGCTTCGGCCTGTCGCGTTTCGGGATCCGTTTGTGTATATTCAATTGTTGTTGTAGAAGCCTGGCGTTGCGGTATAATGGGCTGTCATAGTGATGGCGACTGTCAACGGATTATCGTCTCTTAGCAGTCATAGCCGTCCTTACACTATACGACACTCTCCATCTAGTCCAATGTAGTCACTTTGCCGAGCCAGTGTAAAAAAATACTTCTAAATAATCACAATGCTTACTCCCTTATTCAAAATAAAGCGTTAAGATATCAGAAATATCGCAAACCGTTGCAATATGCTATTCTGAAGCTGACATTTGTATGTAACCTTACTAAAAGTCAGGCAAAGATAACAATAGTTAGTTGAGAGAGCGTAAAATCTTTGAACTTAAATGTAATATTTCGTAAGTCTCTCTGATACCTTCCATTACATCAGTTTATATTCATTCTAGAACCTTCTTGTGACTTCATTTGCGTCATGACGAAATACTCTATTAAGTCGGTTTAAATTTGAGGTCATCAAAAAGAGCCTACAAAATTTCGTGAAAATTACAGCGCCTCAAACTAAATGGGATAATCTATGAATCATCACGCCGAACCACTATTTGGGTAAGTAGAGAGAATGCTTTTGCATCTTTCGCATTCTTAACATTAGTCCCTTCATATACTTGGGCGGGTGACGTTGAGGGCGTCCCCGTCCAGTGGAGAATGGAAGGGTCGGCGTGTGCGGCGAAGGCGAGGAGAGGCAGTGCTGCCACCCCGGTGGTTTTGGTCGGGGCAGGTGCGACACACCGGGGGGAGTGGCCCTCACCACTTGCCCTGACGGTCCGTAGGGATTTCCACCGGGTGAACAAAAAAAAAATCCCTTCATATACTCTCACCAATTTCAATTTCAGTGTCCGGCGCGCCGCCTGGGAGAGAGGTTTTGGAGGGATGGGCTTTACTCCTTCCTCTCTCAGAGAGGTAGCCTCAACAAGGCTTCTTGTTCCCTGGGCGTCTGGATGAATTTGGCTTCCCAGGACCAGGTGGAACAATCAGAGGGACACTCCGGGGTTTTTAGTCAGTAGGAGTCTGACACACCGGGGTCGCTGCCCTCACAAAGTCCCTGATGGTCCTATGCAGGATTTTCCCCTGGGATACAAAAAACTTAATATTTTCTGAAGTTATTGCTAATATACGAAAAATATAAATATTCTGTTGTAAGATTTTGATAAACAACTGTGTGTGTATTTTTTTTATGCTGCCTCGACAATGTGACTACATTGCACCTGAGGGAAAGCATGGGGAACGGGAACGACCGCTAAGTGAAGAAAATCTGTTGACAGTCGCCATTTTTTTTTACACTGGCTCGACATAGTTACTACAGAGTACCTGATGGTAAGTACAGTGTAGTCCAAAAACGAAAGCGACTATCAAAGGATGAAAATCCATTGATAGTCTACATCGTCATATCAACCCACATATACCACGACTGAAGGTCTCTAGGTATATGAGCTACTGGATATACACAAGCCGATCCCGAAACGCGACAAGCCGAAACTGGTCACTATGACGGGCTTTACACCCATGTACAGTGGTCGCGATCCAGACAGGCACCGACGCCCTACCTCGCTGCTGCTCGTTTAGCACCACCCAGGAGTCACGTGTAGGGAAACTAGGGAAAAGCCTGCGGACGCGAGCAGCTTCGACTCCCCCTACATCGCCTAACTTCGCCATCGCTATATGGGGCTACATAAGCCACGACTGAAGGTCCCCAGGTATCTCCCGACCTTTAACGCGAAGAAACATAAATAAAGACTAATTTAAATTCACAATAAGCAGTATAAAGGGTAAAATAATAATTTAACTTAAAATATCGTTAATAAAGTACTTTAAAGTGAAAGGGCCAAGTTAAAAGCTCTACGTAACGATATAATGTATGAAGGATGGTAGTTCTTCCGCGTCGGTCAACTGAGTATTATCATAAAATATTGCTATTTATATATATATATTAAAGTAAGATACATTATAATTGCAGACGTTATTAAAATCTTAACGTACTTGACCTACTATAAAGTGTCTCAATCATGACCGGACTATAAACGTATCAAAAATTATTTGTATAGATATATATATTAGAACGTTCCGTCACCGGTTATAATTGCAGCGTTTCATGCGTAAATAAATGAGATATATTTATTTCGCCTCAAAACAAATAATCCAGCAACATAACATACAAAATAGAAGAAAGCACAAGAGACAAAATATCAAAATGGCGAAATGTGTCCCCAATCGGCTTAATCTCCACATGGGAAGTCTGTGGCGCTGGTTTTCTTGAAGGTTACCAAGGGTTACCAAGCCAATACGAGCAGGTGAATAGGAGGGGTTGGGGGAATGGACGCGAATAGTTCGCGGATGTTAGGGTCACCTAATCCGTCGTAAACAGATATTAAACGCTGTAGGAACGTTCTAGTGGGCAAAGTAGACTTTTTTTTATTATCTACAAGGAAACATTTGACCTTACGCGGTAGAAGGTCAAGATATGGCCGATGATGGAACGCAATGGCTAAACAAGTACCTGGTCACATTTCTCTTAACACCATGTACCATTGTATATGTGGCATGTACCATTAATGGTACATTGAGGGCTGTTCCATCGGTCAGCGTGTACCATTTATGGTACATACACAATTGTCTCATTGGGCGGCGTGTACCACTAATGGTACAATGAATCAATCAATTTAATTTGTATATTTTGGTAATAAAAAGAAGAAAAGTTTGCAAATGAACGCAGGCATAGTCGGCAGAAGCACTTAATGAGAGATATGCGATTACGTACAAAAGGCGCCGCCCGATGAGACAAATTTGATTTTACAGAGCCGTCAGGCGCCGAAGACAGCGAATTCAGCCGCCGGCGGGAACGTGTTAAAGACTCGCAAATATTAAAAACTTGGAAATATGGACACTGGGTGCATATTCTAATCCTTTGCTGTTTGCATTATGAGTGTAGAAGTGAATCTCCTCGTGCGGATATAAGAAATATCATATACGGATATTATCCGACGCAGCGCATGACGGTTTTGTGGTGAAATGAGGCTGGTGGAATTAGAGAATGTAGCTCAAGAAAACACTCTCCGGTTTGCAGCCGGTAAAAGTCTGCAAGGCGGCTTGACGTCGATGCTATATAGTCTGCATGTACATACAATAAATGACAATAAAAGCCATTTTCCTGTAGCTTGCATGATGGCAGCGTTATTTATTACCTTAAAAAAACAAAATAAACATATATAAACGAAAATTGCGGATGCAAAATGTCATTACACGGTAGAATTTATGATTTTGGATGATAAATTGGATACTGGACCAGTCGTGACTTCCTTCATATAATGTATTCTGTTGGTGCCGCGGCTACGAGCGAAGGTTGCCATTGAATATAATATTATGCAGAAGCGACATATTAAGCTGTGAGTATGTTACACACGGAATAACTTGATCCACAGACTACAGGTATCAAATATAATACAGAACTCCATCTAACTTATTAATGAAGTATTTCATAGATAAATGATTTTTTTTTCTAACCTAAGTCGAGTCAGCATCAATACGAGAAGTCACTCTCATATTAATTAAATTATCGGCTTTTAGACCAAGTATTTCGTCTGGATTATGAAATGAGGGTCTTTAAAATATGACAACTGTGTTTTAGGTCGACAATACAATGATAACACTCTTTGTGTTGCGTTTTTCATAGATAACAACATTAGTACTATAGTAGTAATAATTAGGTGGATTTACGCTTGACTTCAATCACATCTGGTGAAATGTGAAGGTGAGTCCGACGTTGAATAGCGTCCGGCCAACAAATGCTTTTTTTCTAAAACTATTTTCTCAAAGATTCCCAAGTCATAAGATCGTAGAAATATGCTCGCTGGAAGCATTTTACACTCCATAGCTGTTCGCATGGTGACTGTAGTAGCGAAAAACTTTGTACGGTCATAAGGAACGTCTACGCATGGTGTCCGACACGGCATCTAGTGGTTTTATGATGAACTGGGGTTTACGGAATCAGAGAATGTAGCTCTTCAGAACACTGCGGTTGCAAACGATAAGAGAAAAAGTTGACTAAAAGTAATAGTTGGAAAAAAATGTGTGTGTGCAGTTTACAAGTGGTATAAACATAACTGGACAATGTATTCTATCACATCCTCTCTCATACTTTAACTTATATATTTATAGTTGTCTCTTTTCATGTCGCTTTTTCGTTTCATCAAGTTTGAAATTACAAAGATTCTATAGATGTATATCTTCAAATACACGGAATCTAGCTATATATCAAAAGACTGAAAAAGCAAAATTGAGAATTTCACCGTGAAAGGCATAATTAATTTAAAAGGCTTAAACTAAAATGTAATCAAAAGTTTTAATATACCGTAATTATACAATATATTCCAATTCAAACAATTTCAGTATCTAAATTTATTAAAATCGTTTTAATGAAAGTAACAATACAAATGACAATAAATTACATTTTAATCTATGGCAACATCGTAATGACATATTAAATTATAAAATAAACAATAGCTACGTGTCACCAAAAAACATTAATTACACACAATTTAAACAATAAACAGACTTGAACAACCATTTTTATATTTAAAATTGCTTTCCACTGAATGATTTCCCATTACAAAAGAGTCACGAATTTAATGAATGTCTATTAAAACAATAAAAAAACCATGATTTTGCTGTCATTTAATTTTTATAGTAAGTTTATTTTAATGAAAGTTGTTAAATCAATGCCATAGGACCTAGATCAATATTCACTACCTAGATTCTAGGAGCTATTTACAATCACGACAAAGGTTTTCGTGAATACGACAGTAAATTGTACATGGTTCAGACTTTGTTCGGACTTAGTACACGAGTGCTCATAAAATAATACTATATATATTTCAGTCTGACTATTCAGATCCGAATTGGAGGAAAACGGATAAAAATCGGATGACACATGTAGAGCGTAAACTATCATACTAATCGTTCTACGACTACTTCGGATCCTTCACTATGTATAACCGCTCTTTTTTTTTTACATCCGTCAATAAACGCCGCAGTAATTCCGGTCTGTTCAAAATGATCTTTATTATTAAAAGATTTACGACCCCAAGATACGGGGAATTTATCAATCGACTTGAAGTCATTTTTAAATGATAACAAAACAAAAGTGTTTATCTCTGAGAGACAACACGGTTGTAGACACAATCAAGTCAAAATTGATGTCCTATCTGGTATATATTATCAGTAATGTGCCGATCACGTCCTAACAGGGCAACGCGAGTCGACTATCAATAGGCCGTTTTTTATGCCCCACCGCGCAATGTATATTGAATCTGGTATACGTTTGCGGGACTCGACTTGAAGGCATAATGACTCGCATTATTCGATTTAGTTAACACTAATGTGACCACGTATGTGCTTAAAAATGGACATTTATTTATTTACATTAATTAGAAGGTTCATAATTTAAAAAAGCATTTTGTGACTCGCTTTTGCAGGTTGGCTGATGTTTTTGGGATAGGCTAACGACATTTGAGATGTCAGCAGAGCATTGTGATGTGCTGGCGGTATACACCGAGTACTGTCAGGGCAGGCAACGTCTCTTCGGGCTCCCCTCCTGACATAGGCTGGGCGGTGGACGTTGTGGGCGTCCGCCGTCCAGCGAAGAATGGGGATGAGGCGGCGTGTGTGTGTCCACACGCCGTCCCAATGAGATGTAATGAGGGGGTAATTTACGACCCCCTGCCAGAGAAGAGGCCTGCCTTAGACCAATCGCCCGCCGGACCCTCGGAAGTATCTGGCTCCCCAGGTCCGGCGAAGGCGAAGAGTAGGCAGTGCCGGCACCCCGGTGGTTTTAGTCGGTGCAGGTCCGGCACATCGGGAGAGTGGCCATTACCGCTTCCCTGACAGTCCGAAGGGATTTCCACCGGGTTAACAAAAAAAGGCAACGTCTCTTCCAAGGTTTTTCCTACAAGTTTCAAATGATGAGGTAATGAGGAGAAGAAGAAATTTTGACTGAAAGTTTTACGTTCCGAATCAAACTTTTTTAAAAATAAATAGGCAGACGCTTGACTTCAATCACACCTGGTGGAAAGTGAATATGAGTCTGCCCAACAAATACCTATTCACTCTTCTCAAGGCTCCTAAATCATAAAATCGCGGAAATAAGCTCGCTGGTACCATATTCCACTCCTTGGCTGTTCGATTGAAGAATGTAGAAGCAAATCTCTTCAGGCGGATATAAGGAACGGTACGCATGGTACCCAAGATGGTTTCAAATGGTTTTATGATGAAATGGAGCTTGTGGAGTTAAAGAGTCTTGCTTTTGAGAACACTCTCCATTGTGCAACCGGGAAAAGACTGCGAGACAGGCCACTTTACGCCGATGCTCATCTGCATTCTAGTCTCAGTCAAAGAGTTATCACCAACCAATCTGCGAGCTCTACCATCAATGGAGTCTAGAGCTGCCAACTGGTATTTAGCGGAGCCGTCTCAAATGACAAAAAGAGGACTGTCTCATTTAAAACGAGAATCATGGTTGCCATAATTTTCCCTTTGTATGGGCGTTTGAAAGCCAATGCTTATTAATATCGCAATAATTTATCATGGTATTGTAAACTAGAGTCTATGTTGTTGATTGATTGCCGTTTAGTAAGTCATGTAGTTGAATCGAGGGGTTAACTCTGAATCAATTCGCTTATCGTTTATTGTATGAAACCGATTTTTCATTTACCGACACGTGTAAAAATATCGTCAATATATAACGTTTTTTAATAGGATTTTTTGATACGGACAAATTTTTTTTGACAGTAAATTATTTTGGTGGCCGGGACAGACCTTTACAACTCAACTAGGCGAAGAGAGCGAGCACTGAAGGTTAAATCCAGCGATTTATGGGTATGGTGGCCACGAAAAGGCATTCTCGTGGGTACGCACCGCGATTTGCAGGACCAGCCCGAAAAATGAACCTACGGGTGATCTACCAGCGTTTCGGAAACCTTTACCTTGAGAAGAAACGCCGAAAGAAACTCAAGGCTGCGTCGGAGTGGATAAAATATAAATATTTAACGTCTCTTAAACGGATATATAGTTGTATTGGATATTTCCCGTCCATTAAATTAAAGAAGAAGAAAAAGAGTGTGGCTGTGATGCTCGTAGTTTCGAATCCCGTCCCCATCTGAGTTTTTCCAGATTAAGTACGGATTTATTTTGGCACTGCATGCTCATCAATAAAGAAAAACTTTGGGAGCAAACTCACATGGCACCTAATAGAAATGTCGAGTGTACTAGTGCCGTGAGAACAGCAATCAGCTGCGCTACTGGTCGCATTGGGCACGATATAAAAACGCAATGTAGATACATTAGTTATATCTCTGCTCACACCGAAAAGGATATAGCGTGACGATATATTGTTTAATGTAAACCTTGTCATTGCCATTTGTGTGTATACATTTTTGTACCGATATTTTTAAAACGTCTCCGTAACAATTTATGTTCGTCCATATTTCGTAAATTTACGAGAGTTAGGAGTAAATAATTTTTAATATAACTTCGATTTATGACTCTCAGCGTTTCTAGATTCAATTTAGCAAAATATATTGTTATATTACGTATCGCAGTATATTCTCATGGAGCGTTTCCATCGCATACAATTTTATGAGTGCGATGCACTGCCCTCCTTGTATTTGCTTCGATTTAAAGTTATACGGGTTTTTTATGTTTCCTATACGTTTGGAAATATCTTGTAAAAGTTATTTGAAGGGATACTTGCAAACGACTCCATATTGCAGGGATGTTCAAACTTTGCTATACTTTCCTCAAACATATTAAATTATAATATTCGATTTATTTTAATGTTATTTACCAATACATCACAGAAGGATATGTTAAACAAGATAGTACAGCAAAATGAAACGCTAGGTAACCAGCTGAGCCTCCCAGCGCTGTAATTCTAGCTGACACTCAATCGTTGTGTCAACGCGCAGAAAACAGCGACACCGGGTATTTTAGAGGATAGATGTGTATCTAGCTTTAGAGACTATTTCGAAGTGTCATAGATGACATGACATGGACATTGTTACATATACACACATGAACACACACACATATGCCTACCTATGTGAGTGGTTCAGAGCGTCTTAGCTGAGCAAACATCTTGCGCAGCTGAGATGCTCTGTAGACTCACATATAAATTGTTGAATTAGCATTTACATAGTGTGATTATGGGACTGACATGGTCAGCCTGATCCAAAGTCCAAAAAAAACAGAGAATAAAAAAAAAATTGAGTGGTTTGCGGCTGTAGTGGCCTCGTGGATAAGGGACCGGTGTCGAAGGCTCGTAGGTTCATATCCTGGCACATATATGTAGGTTTGTCCAGAGTAAGTACGGATTTTGGTATCACATGCTCACTAATGTAGGAAAATATCGCGAGAAAACCCGTATGGCATCTAATGGAAATTACAAGTGTATTAGTGATGTGCGAACAGCGATCAGCTGCGCTACTGGTCACGTTGGATGCTACATACAAGCGCAAAGTGGATACAGCTATTAATGTACATAATTTAAATTTATCTGTAATGGGTATAGCATGATTTTATATTTTTCATAAGTTGCAAGGTAATTTTAAACATCTCTAAAAGTTGTTTTTTTTTACAGTCAAAGAACGTTTAATTAAAAAGTTTTTAAAATCATTATACTATTATCTTTCGGTCAATTTGTACAAACACAAAGGGTTAATAACGCTTTCTGCTTCGGTTAGAGATCAGCCTTCGTTCAAACGCTACTACGGAGTAATAATCTTCTATCATAGCGTATCACCTTAAACGTCTGAAAATGCACTTTGCAATCTTAATTTGCTCAAGTTACCACATTCAGGGACAAAGCTTTCGCTAGAGCAAAAGTTATCGAAAAAACAAAGTTTATGAATGCTAAAATAAATGGTGGAGGAATAGTGCTGTCGCGAGTCGTCCCGGTTTTCGATATACGCACGAAAACACGAATAGAGTTAGGTTTGAATCTCGAAACATTGACCGATATATGCAAATTTTCTGTCGTATCAATGACCACATAGTTACATCTATTTACTCGTACTCGGCTTAGTGACCACACCACAAGTGATGATAAAAATGGCGCAGTTCAAAAACTAATAACGCCTATCGATAGTAAAGAAACACCTATCGATAATCTCTCTCTTCGCGCTTCAGTTAAAATACCGCATATCTATAAGACGTTAGGAACATGCTCGCTAGAAGATTATACGACAGCTCAAATCGAAAAAAGTGAGACCAGTATGAAGCTACCTTAATAGTCTCGTTGGATGCTTCAATCAAATTCCTATGGGACCAGGCAGCAATGCTTCTGGGGCAAGCAATCGAATATGACATGATTTTAACAGCCCTGCTTCCTCACATGTCATTCTCAAATGTCAACATTGAACCAGAAAACAGTCCCATAACCAAAGACCGTGGGTATTCACTTTTCCCGACGTCAACTATTTTGTAAAACTATCGATATCGAACCAGGAAACGTTCCCGTCACTACTGGCCGTGGGTAATGCTATTTGTAATGTAGTTAAGGCAGACACCTCAAGATTAACGTTAGTTGTGAACAAACAAGCCCGCGGTTCGTGTTTCGCTAATTCCCAAAGTTTGCGCGGAGTTCGCGCAGACAGTTGAAGGTGGAACGTTCTGGATGCTGCCAACGTTGCTATTTGCAAACGGTTATTAATATATAGTCTACTCTGACTATTCGCAATCTTCTATCTTAATTTAGCTAAAGGTGGTCCGTGGAGATTGGACAAGACGAAAGTTTAGGACCACGGTTGCTCAGATTTGAACTGGTGACGAGCTATCTGCAAATTATTAGGCTACAAGCAATCAACTCTGTAGGTAACACATGCTCAGGGGGTGGCGACTATTTAGCCACCCCCTGCCAAGAAGGCGGGTCCTGCAGAAGATTAGACGTCGCCGGGTGCCGAGGAAGATGGCTCAGCCTTGCCCTTGGCACTCGACAGGCGGGAGAAGGAACGACCCGGGGATTTTAGTCGGTGCAAGTACGACACACCGGGGGGCAACCCTCATCGCCCCCTGAGGTCCGTTAGATTAGGTTTATATTTGGCTTTTTCTATCTTCATTAATCTATCATTCTAGGTTGTATGCTAAATAAATGCTTTTATTTTCTTTACATGCTTACGGCTAAAGGGAAAAACATTGTTAGGAAATCCCTTTTGGCATCTAATAGAAATGTCACGTGTACTAGTGCTGTGAGAACGGCGATCAGCTGCGCTACTGGTCATGTTGGGCATGACGTACACGTATGAGCGCAAAGTGGATCACCCCGGAAGGGATATAGTGTCACAATACATTATAATTAAATAAAGTCATCATCATCAGTCCAGTTGAGTTCACCGCTGGACATTCCCAAAGTTGAGCCCGGTCTTCGGCTTTTCTCATCACATCCTGTCCGGTCACCTTGCCGGGGAGCGCCCCACGCCACGTCTGGCGATCCGCAGTCTCCACTGAGGAACCCGTTTACTCCAAAGACCATCGGTTTTTCGACATATATGGGCTGCCCATTGCCACTTCAGCTTACTTATACTGAAAGCTATTCTGACAACTTTATTACTCTGTCAGATAACATCATTTCAGATTTTATCCTTCAAAGAGATTAAATACAGTATGTTCTTATAAATTTATTACAGCGGGTGAGATTAAATGTCAAAATATAACACCTTTTGTATCGGTCACTTTTGCATGGGAAACGAAAGGCTTTTAAGGTCACGTTGGACGTGATGGGACTGAGATAAGCCGTGAATGATGGACCGATCGGGTCGTCACGGACCCCGAGTCACAATGGAGGTCGATATAACAGAAAAAAATGTTAAAAAGACCTTAGACTTATTTAAATAAAGTTACTTTCAGCATATCATATAATTAAGAATCTTTTTATAAAATTTTATTTAAAAATAGGTTTGCCTTGAAAACTGCGATTCGTTCAGCAACGAATTACACAATTTACCATAATAATGTCTCTAGTGAAAATGTTGTCCTAATATTTAATAATAATATACCTCACGCTATATCCCTTTCGGGGTGAGCAGAGTTATAATAACAATTGTATCCACTTTTTACTTATATGTCGTGCACAACATGACCAGTAGCGCAGCGGATCGCCATTCTCAGAGCACTAGTACACATGACATTTTTATTAGATGACATGCGGGTTTCCTCATGATTTTTTCCTTCACCGGTGAGCATTTGGTGGCTAAATTCGTGTATAATCTGGAAAACCGTGATATACTTACCAGGTTACTGTATTTATGAGTACAATATGTTTACGACCTGATAGCGCAGTTTGTAGTAACTCTACTTACGATACTAAGGTCCTGGGTTCGATTCTCTCTAGTGGCAAACTGCACTGTGACGAGTGGGCTAGTTTGGCGCGAGCCCTGGATGCATTGTATATTTTTTTACAAGGGATTTATACAAAATAAACTAGATTTATTTTGTTAGTGCAAGTCGCCCAAACAAATAAATTAATAAGTCCAACTAGCGAGCTTTTCAAAAGAAAACAGACAAACAATTTTCAAACTCCATGTACATAGCAGTCAGCAAAATCTGTAAATTAAATACAAAGCTATCCCGATCCAGCAAATTTCAATAGCAAAATGAAAAACAAGGCAAACAAGGGAAATATTCGCTGATACACGAAATACCTTAAGTTCAGTCTGGGCCAGTGGTTCCCAAAGTGGTCTATATCGACCCCAGGGCCCCTTGTTAACGAAAAACGTATTGGGTGTCAATAAGATGCAAACGGGGGTCCACGATAGCGGATCTAATTTGATTAGGTCTGGACTTTTACTTTGGCTTTATATGAATGAAATAATCAACTTACATAGATGATTATTGTTTAGTTTTTACTCGAAATCGTAACAAATAGACAGATTTTTAGAATTTTTATAGTATATAATATTACTATCGAATCAGGCATATCTATTAAAATTTGCAAGATTTTTGCTGTCACTAACCAAGAACACTTGAGATTAAACCTAACTAAATTGATGCTAAATTTGTAAATTTATCATCAAAGCAATAGGTTCAACCCTCCCACTAAAAGGCATTTATATAAATAGATACATAATTAATTTAAATATGGTTTTGTCAATTTGAATTTCATGAATAAATGTATAGAACTTAACACTAGAGTACACGCACGGCCATTATAGTATACTACTATAGTATACAGGGTAACTTACTTTGCAATAACTTTTTAGTTTAGCGCGCTAAAATGCTGATTTTTAATCATTTCTTAATAATTTACTTAAAGCTTAAGGTTGTAAAACTAAGTAATAAAAATACATTTTCTATTCCATTTATTGTATTAATAAGATAATTAGGAATAAACAAGTTATTGACAGTTTAATATAGCCTGCTATAATAGGCCACGTGAGTACTCAAGTAAAAAAAGGGGGCGTGTGTACTGTAGTGTTAACGTGCATTTTTTATTGTTTTTACTCTACATTTGAGTACAATCCGCAATCGGTCAAAAACATAATTTAAAGTGATGAATTTGAATACATTATTATCTTAGAAGCGGATCCACCCGAAACCAAAAAACACGTCAATGGGTCAACTAGAAAAAAGTTTGGGGACCTATGGTCTAGACTGTAGCAGGTTCCGCTTAGTAATCGATCCATACATAATGCATCCAAGTGTTAAGGTATCAAATATTTTTATTATAATAAGGAATTAAATTACGCCCATTTTAAAATTTCGCTTGTTATGCTTATTATAAATATTTTAACGGGTTTTATGCGCGAATTGACTTACTTCTAATGAGGGACACAATCACTGGATTGAGCTGTATAAGCCAAAAATCCTCTTCAGAGATCGTTTCTATTATCCAAGACTGGTTCGAGAAGGTTCGAGAGGTTAAGAAGCATAAAACTATTAATCGGAATGATGAACAAGAGGGTAGAGGAAGTGACTGCCCGTCTCCGAAGAAATCTCCGCAACGCGTCAATCTGCCTATGACTATGACCTGTGAAACCAGGTCGAAAGGTCAAGCCATAATTAAGTTAATTCGCGCTTAAGACCCGTTAAAGTATTTACACTGAGAACAAAACGCCAAAGTTTAAAATGAGTTAAATTTAATTTATAAAGGTATTTCATGCAACTAGATGGCGTCTCGTTTAAACGTTTACGCCTTCATTCCTCCATTGGGAGTTAACTCTGACATTTTCCGACGTTTCCCGACGTTTTCTCTCATAAATTAGATTCGTTTCTGTTACAGTTTATTTAAAGTTACTAAAACTCTGAATCTTGACTTTATAAAGTGAATTAAAGTTGGTAATAAGTAATAATTTTGAATGAAGCTTTACTAGCTGCCGTTTTAACTTCAATTACCGAGGGTAGGAAAACAAAATTTTGCGCTTAAGCCTAATGCTTTTGATACTCATTATAAATACTTTGACGGACCTTATGCTCAAATTAACTTACTTTTGACCTTTGCAACCAAATCGAAACGTTGAGCCGTAATTAACCCTTTATGGCGCCGTGTTGTATTTCTGCTACATACCACTCAAATAGAAGCAACAATAAAATAAATGCCGACAGACTGACTTTGCTTGGTGTTATACGGCACCAACAAAGCATTCTTACGATTTAGTGACAATTCAGCTCACTAGGTGATGAGACTTGTAGGTAATGATGTTTCACTGTAGTGTCGAACTGTTATAACGGACCGAGTTGTCCGCTTTTTAAAAAAAAGAAAAATATATTTAAAATGAAAAAAGAATTTAATTTATAACTTCAAGTACAATACTTTTAGAATGGACCGGTCGGGATGGAAGATTAGTGTAGACTGATGGTGGATGGATAGGATGTTTGTCAGGAACGAGATGCTAGATCAGCAAATGTGCAGGTGTGCCCACCCAAGAAAGGGAATGTGCTGATTCAGGAGCAGGTGTGCATTTCTAAGAACATAGCGTGGGCATAACAGCCCCCCGCAGAAGAAGGAACTTAGCGGTTTGAGCGCTAAGTTTCGAATAAGGTTTAGGTTTTTAGGGAAAGGCAAGGAGGGGTACAATATTAAACTTAAGGTTAAACAATGGTTCTTATAACTAAGGATACAATTTATAACATATAAGTAAACAAGTTTAGGTTACATAGGACTTATGTCCTTCTTAATCTAGGTTCGGAGGTTAGGTGTGGAAGTTCTATGTGAACTTCTACAGGATTTTCCTTTGCCCTTTTACAATGTTTCGTTAAAGCATTGCGGAAATAATATATTAAAAATAGCATAAAAGAAAACATTAATATGATTGTGATTATAGGGAAACTGATATTTTTATGCAGTGCTTCCTCTTCGATAATTTCCTGGGCGTCATTACTGACTATGTCTGTTAGTTTAACAAGGTCTTCAAGATCTTCTAAATTAATATTGGAAACAACGGTTTTATTGTTCATATTATGTTTAATTTTTTTTTAAATTTTCTATATTGCAGCATTTATTATCGATTATGTTGAAATCTGAATTCATGTGTATAACTTCCACGCGTGTGATGGAATTAGTAAGAATTTTATGGTTCCTTGTGAAGGCTATACATTTGGGTAACAGGGTTAATATATTTGTTCCCACTATGACAGTTTCGTTGACGACATTATTACAATTAATTGTAAGTTTTTCAGGTTGCGACTGGATAGTAATCCACTTATTGAAGCCTAGGCTATGCCATATGCTTATGTTTCCATACAAGAACCTGGTATTACAGTCTTGTGGTAGATTACTGATAATTCTTGTGAGTAATTCAGTTTCACATATGGGGTTTGTATTTACTGACTTTATGTTTAAGATTTCACAACCAATAGTGTCTGTTGTTAACGATTTACATAGGTTTAGTTCGTCTAATGTACAATATGTGGCCTTATCTTTACTTACAGCTATATATTTATTAGTAGGTACAATCATGACGTAGGAGTCTGGTGTAACAGTATCATGAGGCACAGGAATTGGTATGTTTTTGAACAAGTCATAATCTATCTGGTACACTAAGGGAATGCTTAACACGAATATAATATTATCATTAGTCAGGTAAGAATTTAATTCTGAAATTTTTAAAATGGGGTAAATGTTTTTTAATTTTAAACTATACGGCAATGTTTCATAATTAGGTAGGTTCAATTTATTTGAACTTAATTCTTGAAGTAACTCCCTGGGAGTTAAAATAGACGGATGTAATGTGTTACTGTTTACGAACATGATAGAGTTCGTGACATCTTCTAGTTTAAACGATAATGTCAGTAGGTTTGATTGTATGACGCTTATAACTTCATCTAAACTGCTGCGGAATAACAGTTCGTTAACAGTTACGGACATGTTCCTTACGGTAATGGATAATTTATCGATAGCGTCGTTCAGACGAATTTCGTTTTTATTTATAGTACAGATAGTTTCATTGAAACTAGTGATCGCGGTTTTAGCTATGTATACATTTTGCTTAATTAGGGATGCTAATTTCTTGTTGTCGGATTGTAGATTTTTAATAACGTTTTCAATGTATTCGTTATCATCTTGATCCATAGTACCGAACACGTTTTTCATAAGTGATCCTATGCCAGAGAACCAAGCTGCTCTCTTTTTCCTGGACTCAGATGATATTATATGGGATATAGTTTCGTAATCTCTAAATATATCTTCATACAACGCATCTAATGGTTCTATCATATTATGACATTGGTTATTATCGATTGCTTTATTTTGTTGACATATGAATTTCGTGGTTCCGAGGACATCTCTAATATTATCTAAATGAGGTTTTATATAACTTATATCTATAGGAATAACTAAGTGTATATGATCGTTAATGATTTTTAATGTGCCCATTGGTCTAAAGAAGATTCCGGAGCTTCGGCTCACAGGTTGAATCTGTTGAGCCCGGATTGCCATTAGAAGGATAGGCAGGAATATTCTGAAAATTTTAAATCACTAAATAAGGTGCTATACTACTACTAGCTAACTTAACTAACAACATTTATTTATTTTATTCTAAAGAACAATTAAATCTAGGTTTTAGGAAATATTCACGTAGGATTAGGAGTTGCTAGTTTAACTTGGTCGAAATGATGTGTAATATGCCTCCTATTGATTAATAGCGTTAGCGTATTATTACCATGGACTTTGATTACTTTGTAAGGACCCTTCCATATAGGCGATAAAGCTTTTCGCAAGCGGAGGTGGGTTTTTAAGTATACGTAGTCGCCCACGTGGTACCTTACGGATCGAGTGTGTAAGTCGTAGTATTGTTTCGACGCAAGCTTGGATTTGTTTATATTTTCGACGGCCTTATCTCTAGAATGTTTTAAACGATGTTGTAACATTCGGACATAATCAGGATACGTGGCATTCGACGCTCCTTCATACACGGAGTTAGGTATAAATGGCTTATGGCCGAATAATAACTCGTACGGCGAATAATTTGTCGTACAATGTACATTAGTATTATAAGCCAACATAGCTGTGTACACATACATCGGCCAGTTGTCTTGGTTATTATTAATAAAGGATTTTAGGTATTCTTTGAGCGTAGAGTGACTACGCTCTAGTGCGCCTTGGGTTTGTGGATGGTATGGAGTCGACCATATTGGTTTTATTTTTAGGAACTCACAGGTTTTTTTAAATAAATCTGCTGTGAAGTTTGTTCCTTGGTCGGTTAGGATTGTCTTGGGTATACCGAATAAGGATATAAAGTGTACTAGACATTCGCATGTTTCCTCGGACGTCGCATTCGTGATCGGGTAGGCGATCGAGAACTTAGTGAGGTCATCTTGCAACGTCAGGATAAATTTTAGTTTAGTACGGTTAGATTCCGGCAGGGGTCCGACTACATCTAAACAGATTTTTTCAAAAGGTTTGGTACTCATACTGGTTATAACCATAGGCGATCTATTTATTTTGCGTAGTGCCTTATTCGTTTGACACGAAGTACATTTCTTGATATAATTTTCTATGTCACTACGCATGCCCTTCCAGTAGAATTGCTCTTGGATACGTTTTATCATTCTTGCCGAACCTAAATGTCCTGCTATGGGAATGTCGTGATTTTCATGCAAGATTTTCTTTATTTCCGACAGGCTAGGATAGATAATTAGGTTTTTATGTATATTGATTGCTATATTCGTTTTGTCGAATAAATATAACAATATATTTGTTATTTTTATCATTTGAAAGTTATCAAACGGGTTTTTAAAATCTGTTAACGCGACGTTTATTTTTTCCGGGTAACACACAACCAAATCGTCACGTAAGCATTTGAGAGTTTTGAAAATATCTTCGTATTCAAGCTTATCAAAGTGATATACCTTAGTAAATAAGAAATAATATGTTTTATTATTATTCTGGAATTTGATAAAGGAATGTAATGTCCTTTCCTTGCTTTCAACTTCGTTTTTCTCGGGTAAATTGTCTAGGATTTCATATACGAAATGATTGGATTCGTCTAGGTCTATGGAAGTCGGAATTATTATAACGCTACACTTACTATTTAGAACACTACTGTTGTGTTCGGTTATGATCGCGTCAGACACGAAGTTTTTATCATTAAGGCATCTAAGGCATTTGGAGTATGAATCATCGTCATTTAGGCATGATAATGGATCTACATTTTCGTTTATTGCCTCGGGTATCGTAGGCGGAATTTCAGGACTATCCTGAGGATTAGGGATGTCAGGAAGTTCTGGTAAATCTTGTGTGTTGGAATTTGGAATAGTAGGAGTATTTATGAGGTCGAGGATGTCTGGAATATCGGAGATATCTGGAGCATTTGGAATGTTTTGAGAGTCTGGCTGAGCCAGAGGATCTGCTTCGTCATCACTTACGTCTGGTGATAGGTCTTGCCCTGGAAGTATGATTACTTCTGGATTGAGAGGATATACATTGTTGACTGGATATCTGGAAAGCGCGTCCGCATTACTGTTGAGCTTTCCCTTTTTATATTGAATATTGTAATCATATTCTTCAAGTTTAAGTCGCCACCTGACCAATCTGGATCCTGGATCTTTGCAATTAAAGAGCCAGCTTAATGGCTTATGGTCGGTCACAATGGTAAACTTGTTGCCGAATAGGTACGGTCGGAATGTTTTAGTACCAAATATTATAGCGAGGCATTCTTTTTCTGTCACGCTATAGTTACACTCGGCTTTATTTAATGTACGAGACGCATAGGCGATAGGTTTGTCCTTTCCTATATCTCCTTGGGATAAAATTGCCGAGATGGCAAAATTGGATGCGTCACATGTCAATAAAAATGGTTTATTAAAATCAGGATAAGACAGGATTGGTGCTGAGATGAGTTTGTCTTTTATTTGTTCAAATGCTAATTGTTGTGAATTTGTCCAGACGAATGGAGTTTCCTTTTTGAGTAAGGAAGTCAAAGGTTTCACGATTTTCGAAAAGTCTGGAATAAATCTACGATAGTAGGATGCTAGGCCAAGGAATGATTTTACATCTTTAGGTGATTTAGGAATAGGGAATCGGCTCACGGCCTTTATTTTTTCTGGATTCGGTTGGACGCCTTTTTCGCTTATGAGGTGTCCTAAATAAGCGACTTCTTTACGTAGGAATTCGCACTTGTCAGGTTGTAGTTTTAAGTTGTATTGACGGAGTTTTTCGAATATTTTAGTTAATTTAGCGATATGGGACTCTAAGTCCATTGAATAGATTACAATGTCGTCAAGATAAACGAAACAATGTATTCCTTGTAGACCTGACAATACGGTATTCATGAGCCTTTGAAACGTAGAGGGGGCGTTTTTGAGCCCGAAAGGCATCCTATTAAATTCGTAGTGTCCTTGTGGGACACTGAATGCTGTTTTTAATTTATCTTCAGCTGACACTTCAATCTGATGGAATCCGGAAGCAAGATCTAGTGTCGAGAAATATTTGCTTTTTCCCAGTTGGTCTAATATTTCATTTATCTGGGGCATTGGGTAGGATTCACCTATTGTGATATCATTTAGTTTGCGATAGTCTATAACTATACGCCACTTTTTTATTTTGGATGCGTCCTCTTTTTTGGGAACAATCCAAATAGGCGATGACCATGGAGACGTGGACGGTTTGATAATCTCCTGGTCTAACATTTTTTGTATTTGGACATTGACCTCTTTTTTGTGTACTTCCGGAAATCTGTACGACTTAACGTTAATCGGGTTTGCAGGATTAGTTTTTATTTCGTGCTTGATAACGTCAGTATGCGTAAGCTTTTCATCAGGCAAATGGAATATATCTGCGTATTCGGTGCACGCTTCGAGTAGGGAATTCCGTTCTTCCGCATTCATGTGCGATGTACGCAGTTCTTTCAGAACATTTTCGGTTCTTTCAGAGCAATTCCGGTTTAATGTACATATTTGTTGGATTTGGTTTAAATTAAGAGGTTCAAGCTTAATCTTGTTATTAGATGATATTTGGACTGGATTGTCGGATACGTTTAGTACTGTAACATTGACCCGACTGTTTGGTTTTACGCTGACTATGCAGTTCGCGACGAATAAAGAATTTGATAAAACTTGATTTAAGACTAAACCCTCTTTTAATTCGGGGTTTATTACGGAACACTCTATAATTGTCTCCGATCGTGGAGGGATAAGATATTGTGGGTCTCGGAATTGTATTTTTAATTTTGACCCGTTTATTTCCAAAGATTCGGTGCTATAATCTATTCTGCAGTTATATTTTTGGAACAGATCATTGCCTATAATACCATCATGCGGGATTTCGATTCCGTTTATTAAGTGGAATTCGTGGCTCAGAGGCTCACCTTTATTAAGATATAAAGCTAATCGGAAATTGCCCCTACTTTCAATAGGGTGCTGAGGGACTATGCCCTTGATTAAAACTTTATTCTTGGACAGGATTGGGAATCTTTCCGCAGATGATTCTTTAAGCAATGAGATACCTGCACCCGTGTCTATTAGGAAGGATAAAGGTTTTTTTGACACGGAGGTCTCGACTATAACGCATGGTAGATACCGATCCTTAATGTTTATCTCATGAATTATGTTGATTTCAGGATGTTTATTTTCCTTGGTTTTAGGAATTGGTTTTTTATTTAACTTGGGAACTACGTTTTGATTTATTTTAGGATTTGTGCTTTTAATTATTTGAGGAGTGCCGGTTTCGGTTTTTAACTGTCCCACACGGCACAAAGGTGGGACGTTTGCTAGTTTAAATTTGAGTTATCGTTTTGCATGTTTTCGTTGTTATCGTAAATTTGCCTTGGGTCTTCGGTTAAATCCAGGTGATGTATCCGTGGATTTATATTTGATAAGAATTTTTTGTTTGGTTCATTAAAGGGTTGCGACGGAGAAAAGTTTTGAGAATTATATTTTTTATTATTATATTCGCGCAACCGGCAATTTTCTAGTAGGTGCCCTATTTTCTTGCAATATCGGCAAACGGGTGCCGAATTCGGGCTATTGTTAAAAGTTAACTTATTTTTCGCGTTATTATAAACTGGCTTATTGTTGTATGTTTTGTTAGTAGAACGTTTGTTCATAAATTGTTGGATTCGCTCTTCTGAGACTGCTAGGTTAATAGCTTCGTTGAGGTTTTTAGGGTCTTTACATCGGACTAAATTAGATATCATTGGATGTAAGCCTATAGTGAAGGTATGTAGGGCTAGGTCTTCCATAGCCGCTATGCGACCTGGCAACTCGGTCTTTTTATGACAAGACATGTGGATTTCCGTCAGGAGTTGAGATAGACAGGTTTCCACTCGTAGGGAGTACTGATTGACTGGCTCACTCGCGCCCTGCCTACACTCCTGTAGGTCCATCAGCAAGTGCGCGTAGTGTTTCCGCTCGCCGAATTGGGCTTTTAGGAAATCTTTTAGCGACTCCCACGTGTCAAACTCCTTTATGGAACATGCTTGTTCCGCCCTACCTTCTAACTGACTAATGATATATCTTAGAATAAATTCTTGGTCGTTTTCACCTACCAATTCATGTGCACTATTACAGTTGTTTATGAAAGCATTGAGCCTATCACGACTGCCGTCGTAAGGTTTGATAAACTTTAGTAAAGTGTCTAAGGAATATTCTTCGTTTTCGGATTTTACAGGTTTCTTCGTAGTTGCCATTGCGAGGTTGTTATATGAGCACGATAACACAAATATGGGTAAGTACAAATTGTAAAGGAACACAGCTTCTGGAATGTATATTTTCACTTGCACTTTTGGATATGGATTGCCACTTACAGCTTGAACATCTGGTTCTTATTCTGCTTACACTCGGGAACACTCGTCGAGATGTGGTCGCGTTGCCACGGAGCCCCTGTAAGGCTCGCCGATCTCTTCTTTGTTCTCTGGTGCCTGGACTGCCCCACCGACCGGATGGATGAGTGCTACACTTGGGCGTTGATTTCACTGGTCTCACTGGTTTCACTTGTTTCACTTTTAACGTTTTGCACTTTTGAAGATACCGGGGACCACGAAAGATCCCTTTACGCTGCCACCAAATGTTATAACGGACCGAGTTGTCCGCTTTTTAAAAAAAAGAAAAATATATTTAAAATGAAAAAAGAATTTAATTTATAACTTCAAGTACAATACTTTTAGAATGGACCGGTCGGGATGGAAGATTAGTGTAGACTGATGGTGGATGGATAGGATGTTTGTCAGGAACGAGATGCTAGATCAGCAAATGTGCAGGTGTGCCCACCCAAGAAAGGGAATGTGCTGATTCAGGAGCAGGTGTGCATTTCTAAGAACATAGCGTGGGCATAACAGAACGATTACACGCCTGTTTTCAGGTTTTCAATTTCATTTACAAAAAAATAATTCTTGGTGAAATACTAATATTCGACTGTTGAAATTTTTGTAAGTAAACGGTAAGAGGAAGTGTTTTTAATAATTTGTTCCTAATTTTAAGTTTATTGATTTAGTACTAATCTAATGTTGCATTTTTAGAACATGCAAGGTTTTTAAGAATTATAAACGATATATTTTTAATATTTTTATAATTATTATTTTCGTTAACTATATTACCACCACGTTATTATATTTACCACCTAGTTTTTACAAAATTAACAAATTTAACGACCTTGCGCCATAAAGGGTTAAAAGTAATTCACGCATAAGACCCATTAAAGTATTTATAATGAGTATAAACGCGAAATTTTAAAGTGATAATTTATTAGGGATATCGTCACGCTATATCCCTTTCGGGTTGAGAAAAGATATTAGTAGTTTTATCCATTTAGAGCTTATATGTCCTGCTCAAAGTGACCAAAAACCAAAGCCCATCCACTCTCTCAGTAAAAATGCTCAGGAAGCCATCGCTCAACTGAGCAGCTTCCACGCTGCTGAGCTGACGCATTTCAGAACCGGGGCAGCCCCCACAGCATCCTGAGCATCGGTATACTGCAAAGGCAGGACGTTGTAAGTCGTCTGTGAACACCTTACCCACCAACTGCACGAGTAAGAGAACTGGCAATGTTTATACGAATCAATAATCCGTGCGCTACAGTGGATTAGTTGGTTTATTGGACTTTCCAGCTGTCAATAAAGCTATTTATTAATCCAATAATACCTTTCAACTCTACACATATTAAGCCCCTTCTGTCACCGTTCGAAATGTTTAAAAATAAGAAAATGGCAGACAAAACATACTCCACATTCCGTTTCAAAGTAATCTTATGAAATCCCGCATCCTGTCTTCAACAGATGCTGTGCAGTTTCACTGGAATAATGGGAAGTGTGCAAAATGAAACAATATTTATAAAACTGGTGAAATTGCATTCGTGCATTTATTTCACAAGTTATTTAGTCACTCATTTTTGTGTGGATTCAGGACTAAAGGCCGTCAATTGCGACTGGGTGTAAAACAATCCCACATTCACCCCTTTTTTATAGTTACGTTGGGCACGGTATATATAAGCGCAAAGTGGATACAGCCACTGATGTATCTCTGCTCACCCCGTAACGGATATAGCGTGACGATATATTATTATTATTATATTAAAATTTAATACAAGTTAACATTTAATTAACAATATTTGATACGAGATTCGAGTAGAAAAAAAAAATTGAAGTAACTCGGTCCTTGTGATTTTTTTTTACATAATTTCTTCTTACGCTGGTATGACAAAGCGACTGCAGTACACCTGATGGTAAGTACAGTGTAGTCCAAAAACGAATGCGGCTATCAAAGGATTATAATCCATTGATTGCCTCCGTCATCATGTCGGCCCACATATACCGCGACTGAAGGTCTCTAGGTGTATGAGTTACTGGATATAGACAAGCTGATCCTGAAACGCGACAGGATGAAGGGTGTCACTATAATGGTCTTTACTCTCGTGTATTATGGTCATTAATCAGTTCGGGTAATCGCCCTACTACCACAAAAATTTACCGTATACAATCAACGACGTACTATTTTTTTAGTCCTAATACTGATTTTCTTTCTGAATAACATTAAATTAGATTTAGTTATACCATATAATCGAGTTTTTTTATCCTGATTTATGAGTGACCACACCAACCCATGGTAAGCACGGTACAGTCCAAAAAACGACGACTATCGACAGAGAAAAACCCATCGGTAGTCGCAGCGATCATGCCGGCTTGCGCCAATATCTCTTCACGGTACGCTTAAAGGATCCCACATCACAGTTTAACGAATATATTCTGCAGATGAGCCGCCATCTTTGCCTTTCTTTTTACGATAACAAAAAGAAACTGCGGTATTCTTCTAGGCTAAATTGAACATCTGCATAATACGTGATTCATATTGGGTGTTAGATTTCTTCACCTAGTGTTCACCTTTCGATGTATTGTTAATTTTACTATAAATAAAAGATATAGTTTTTTTATGATCTCCCGACGTTGCGATACCAAGGTTGATGTGTTAATGAACTTTGTAGGGTAAATATTTATTCCATCGTGGCAATAATAACTTTAAATATTAAAATTATACATTAGTGCTTGTATCCACTTTACGCTTATAGGTCGTGCCCAATGTGACCAGTTGCGCAGCTGATTGCCATTTTTACAGCACTAGTACGCATGACATTTCTATTAAATATAATGCAGATTTCCCCATGGTATTTTCCTAAATCCGATGCTGGGGCCCGAACCAATGAACATTCGCGAGCCCAAATGCTGCCCAACCCAACTGAATTGTTCTTTTAGCTTTCCTTTCGAGGTTGCCCCTAGCTAACTACAGTATTTGTCTCAGGTTATTTAATAATAATTTCAATAAATAATATATAGGTGGGCAAAATGTAATTAGATTACTGAAAAAAGATTACGATTACATTTTGCGTTGTTCATCATTAACATAACACTCTTCTCTAAAAGGCTCCTAAGTAATAAGATCATGGAAATACGCTCCCTGGAAACAAATTCTATTCATTAGCTGTTCGCACGAGGAATGTAGAGGAATCTCTTTGCGTGAAATGAATTAAATACATAAATCGGCGAAGCTGGAAGTCAAGATAGTTGAAAACAGTCATTGCAAGTCTATATCGACACAGCACTGACTCATACAACACGACTATGATCAAATTTATCGAAGTGGGTCACGCAATAGGAATACGGTTACATTCTGTTTTATTGAATACCTACTCATTTGTAATGTTGATTTAATAAATATTAAATGCCGCACTTAAACAATCGCTTTTAAAACCAATACTGTATTGTATTTAATTTGTTTAATCTAGTTAAATTTTAAATGGACATGTGGTATGCAAGTTGGTATTGATTGCACATCTTACATATACTGAACGTGTATGAATACACGTGTATGTCTTTCATACATAATTCATCAACCTTAATTTTAGTTAAATATCGATGAAACTCGAATTATAATTTTAAACTGGTTCAACAAATTTACTATACTATACCTGGTTCAAAGTACGGTGAAATAAGAATTGCAATGACCACCAAGGGACGTAAATCCGTTGACAGTCACCATCGTAAACATACTATATACACTTCAAGAACATATATATTTCTACGATATTAAAAATATAATACTATTTAAATGCAAACATGTAAGTGTTTTATTTTAGTATAATTTTATAGCGGTCATTTTGTCTGTTGCTAATATAATACTTAATAAAGGTTATACTCGCAACTGTTTAGCAAATAGACTAAAATACGTTATAGTTGGCTAAAATTTTACACCTTGAATGTGTAGAAAAATTATACGTCATTTTTAAACTTAATTCGTGAATAACTTTTCATAACTGCATTCTTTGATTCCACCAGTCCCATTCCACCACAAAACCACTAGACATCGTATCGGATACCATCCGTATGTGGTGGATGTTCCTTATATCCGCACGAAGAGATTCGCTTCTACATTCATCATGCGAACGGCTGAGGAGTGGAATACGCTTCCAGCGGCCATATTTCCGCGATCTTATGACCTGGGAGTCTTTAAGAGAAGAGTGAATAGGCATTTGTTAGGCGGACGCGGTTCATCATCGGACTCATCTTCACCTTCCACCAGGTGTGATTGAGGTCAAGCGTTAGCCTATAAATTAATTTAAAAAAAACACTATATTTCTGTCGGTGTGATCAGGGATACAGGCTTCTATGTCGTGCCCAACGTGACCAGTAGCGCAGTTGATTGCCGGTCTCATAGCTCTAGTACACGTGACATATTTGCTAAATGTTCCTTCACGAAGCTCCTACATAAATTCTTTTGGAGGTAGAGCAATTGCCCGAATTGGTTGACCACAGTACACAATGTAAGATCGTCATAGTAACTCGTCTCGACCCTTTGTATATCATAGACTTAGAATCCCTTAGTCGTAGAATATGTAGACCGCGATAGTGACTGTTAATGGATTTTTTCTCTTTGTCGTTCTCTTTCCATTTAGTGCAATGTAGCCAATATAAGAAAAAGATAAATGCATAGATATGTACATAAATGTATTATTTTGTTTTCAAATGTTTCGAAACTTTTTATGACCTGATAGTGTAATGGTTATTCGGATCATTATGTTCTAATAGAATGATCCAAATAATGTCAAATGCAAGGTTATATAGCTTCGTTAGCGAATGAGTTGCAAGCGAAGCGTTCACAGCGCCCTCTGGACAAAATTATTCACTCTCGCAATCCCAGTAAAGCTCCTGCCAGACACATCAAAACAGGGTTGCCACCTACGCATACATGAATTGATTTATATTTTTACATCATTTTAGTATTTCTGGCTTATTAGTTTACAATCATTTTTACAAAAATAACTGTATAAAATTTATTTATTTAACAACAAACAATAAAGATTTTTATTTATTTTTCTTTATTTTGATAATAACTTCCAGCACATTACATAAAGTCAATTATACACGAAATCGAAATAAAAACTACAGTGCCAGTTACGAGAATCAGTATGGTTAAGAATTATTATTTACTTTCATATCAAAAACGAATATCATACAAACACATAGCTTTATTTATTTGTTTTTATACTTGTGGGGATATAAATAGCGACATAAAATCAAAAATTTTAATCAACAGTTTGTTAGTCCAAATTATATTTTGATATTAGTGGTGTAAATACTTACATCAATAAAATTAACTTTTTTAATATATGTCAGCTGTGCTAATTACGCAAGCCTATCGTAGTTTTTTTTTTGTTGAATTTTTGATGATTTTCGTTTTGTATTTTATGGAAAATTTGCTGGCTTGTGTATCTTTTTTATGTATTTGTTATTGTTTATATATTGACATGTTCCCCTAAAAATGCAAAAAATAAAATACTATAAATGAAGTTTCTCCGACACAGAGAAAATCTGTGATTTATAGCTGAAGGGAGGACAATTTATTTTATTTTTTGCACGTTATTCTTTTCGTATATTGTTTTTTACTATTTCGTGTGCTTAATTTTGGTTACCTTCATTTTTACTTACAATAGCGAAATAAATTTATCTCTATCTTTCTATATTTATACATTACTTTTAATAAGATACAGAATTTAGTCACATTTAAAAAGATAAAATCGCGTGAACTTAAAATATAGGCCACGAAAATTAGGTATCTTAAAAATAATTTGAATATAATTTAATTCGGAAATTTAAAACAAAGTGTCATTTTTCTCGATGCTGCTTGACAACCCTAGCGAGACCGAGCCAGTTCGTGTAATATTAAATTATAGTGCCCAAGTAAAGCATTCCGTAATAGAAAATTGTACCCAGTTGTATTCTGTTTGAAATGTAAAGGGAATTTATTTTTGAACATTATAAAATTCTCTTTTGACGTTGCGAGCTGTAATGGCCGATATCGGTTTGGAAATGTTGGAGTGGTATTATGGACGACGGTTGAATTTAATACTTTGGATCCTCTAGGAATAATACCAACATGGCAGCTGCACACTCTTCGCTTTTATGATTATTTCAACATCGATAAAAGCAACTATTGCTCTTTCTATATGGGGAGATTGAATTTAATTCCACAAGGTGGTCATACCAGTCAGCTGTTAGAAAGGTTTTTTTTTTTTAATAACTACTAGTATTACATAGCTGGGGGGTTTATCGTCAGGATAGAATAGTGGCTCCCTCTTTATCATACTAAAATGTCGTAAGAGATTGATATAAACAGAGATGGGCAAATTATAATCTGATTAATGATTAACGATTACAAAATGTAGTCTTAATTTTAATTTTCTTGCTCTGTAATCATGATTAAATCCATTTAAAACATTAAGAAATCATAAATGTGTATACGATCTGTGATTTTGTAGTAAAAAAAATAAGTAAATAAGTTTTTGTAATGATAAATGAGCATAATGCAGTGATATTAATGGTAAAAAATGTAAAATGTAATCGTTAATCATTTTCATTAATCTGATTACTTTTTGCCCATCTGAGGGTATAAATCTTTGCAAGGTGAACCTCCTCGTATACTCCGGTTTTCTGGAACAGCATTGCCGGTTATCTTGAGTTATTAACATTAGACCAGTCATAATGACCCTTCTTATATTTAACTAAGAATTTTATATTTAGAAAACTAACATCTATCTACATATCATCACGCTGAATCCCTATTGGAGTAAGTAAAAAATGATTGGCGCGCTCCCTAAAAAAATGTAGAAGGGTGGGCTATAAACCTACACCTCTCAGAGCGGAAATCTGAGCAGGCTCCTGGAAGAATTAGGATTATTAGGTCCTGGTTAAGTGTTAGAGGGATACCCCTTTTTTTGTTTTGTAATTTTTTTATGTGTAACCCCGAGGAAATCCCTAACGGACTTTCAGGGGGCGGTGAGGGCCGCCCCCCCCGTGTCGGACTTGCACCGACTAAAACCCCCGAGTCTCCCTGAGCTATCTTCCTCGGCACCCGGCGTGATAGAGGACACTCCGGAGGTTTTATTCCGCAGGAGTCTGAGACCTCGCTTAGGGTCGCTGCCCTCACAACGGCCCTGATGATTCTAAGTAAGATTTTCCCCCGGGCTAACAAAAAAAAGGGACAAAAATTATTTGAACATAATTCTGCGTTAGTTATTATATTTATATCGAGATAATTGCGTTTAATGAGTTCGACGATAGCATCGTATGTATGCACGCATGCAGAAACAATTTTAATTGTGTTCAGTTTTTTCGCGAATAATTTTTTTTATTCCGAGTGTACATCGACGTTAATATTCATGAATAAAATTCTTGCATACTTATAGCGTTTAATTTTTTAGTTATTATATATAATGATATCATATCGTAACGCTATATCCTTTCCGCGGTGAGCAGAGGTATAATAGTAGCTGTATCCACTTTGCGCTTATATGTCGCGCTCAGTGACGTGCATAGGGTATTTAGACAGGGAAGGCAAAATTCGCGTAATTAGTTTGAATATTATATTATGATAGTGAATATTATATTGATTTCATAGGAGAGATAGGTAACGTGAATATGGAATAGATTTTAATATAAATGGTTCCTTTTTTGTTTAACTTTAAGGAATTTAGTCAAGACTTTTTATCGTCAGGGCATGCAGTGCTTCCATGCATCTATGGAATGAACGCTACTGGTCGCGCTCAAAGTGACTAGCAGCGCAACTGATAGCCTTTCTTTGGACACGAATAACATTTTTTTTAATTAATAAAAAAATGACACTTAACTGTTATTGTCAAAATTTACTAATATTATAAAATGTCATTCAACAGGTTAATAATTAAAAAATAGCCAAGTGCGAGTTGGACTCGCGGACAGAGAATCCCGTGCAATTAAGCTTTAAAAGTACCTCCAAAGACAAAATAAACCTAGAAGCTCTTTGTTGTATGTCTGTCAAGACAATTTTCTCAGTATCGCGTGGAGGAATCAAGTTGAAATTTATATAAAATACTCAGTTCTCCGGTTTCTCGTAGCTCTAAAAAAGCCATACTTCTAAGTCTACGTATTCATATGTTCGTTTATGTCAGTTTTTTTTTTGTTTTCTCAAGGCTATCAAAACCCATATGATACTTCTCGTTGACCTAGATACATGATATTTGACGTGACCTAAGCTCTTATATCACAAGTATAAGCAATATTCCGAAAACTCAAAATTTTTTGTAACATTAAAAAAAAGGTTTTTGTGATTTTAAATGTGTTTGCGGTTGGTAAAAAGCTCACGACATACACTAATGTATGAGGACAATCGTTTATCGACGGCAAAGATAAAAGATAAGTTTGTCTCTAAAAATTTCTTTTCGTTACTTTCATATTGTTTTTGTACGGAACGCTCGGTGCTCGAGTCCGGGTTCACATTTGGCAGATTTTTGGACTTTTTGAGACACTGAATCCTAAGAATGCAATATTTTTTAAATAAAAATGTAAAAAAAGAGAGAAAAGAAGATAGTTTTGATAGAGGGCAGTGTCAAAAGTACGCGGAATATTCAAGAGTACAAGAAGGGATTAATGAATATTAAGGAAGTGAGTCTTGAAAAAATAGAGAGAAGTTATGCTCTAATCTCTCTGCTTGCCCTTATAAGAGTTCGGCGAGATGATTGATGCAATATCAGCTTGCTATATACAAATTGGCATGAAGATATGCCACGTTTCAGCTGATTAGCTATTTTCAACTGTCCTACATACGTCTCAGCGATAGACCCGATAACCTAGGTCTCCTTATCGTCGCTATACTAGTACTAGCATCACTTTCCACATGTCGCATCCATTGACTGTCATATATCATCTCTAGAGTCTGACCGAAGACTTGCCTTCGGCAAAAATGAGCCGCAGTTTTACCCGAAACCGAAGGTAACATTGCGTTGTGAATGATCCAGCTGTGGCTAGGCATCTCGAACCGCTCCAATTTTTTTTTTATTATTTTTAGACGAACGCTTGACCTCAATCACACCTGGTGGAAGGTGAAGATGAGTTCGATGATGAAACGCGATCGTCTAGCAAATGTCTATTCACTCTTCTTTTAAAGACTGGTCATAAGATCGCAGAAATATGGCCGCTGGAAGCATATTCCACTCCTCCTTGGGCAGTTGGGCAGTGTTGTTGCCTCACTGAGCGTATTCTAGCGTCTGTATCTCTGCGAGTGTTCTGAAGAGGTATTTAACCTTGTTCAACCCTCACCCTTCTATAATAGGACCAAGTGCGAGGGTGTGCGAAGTCACAGCTAGACGGTAACTCACATACCGTTTAGAACTAAGAAGTTTCTTGGGAGTCGAAGCTGCTCGCGTCCGTAGGCTTCACCCTAGTTCCCTACACGTGACTCCTGGGTGGTGCTAAACGAGCAGCAGCGAGGTGGTAGGGCGTCGGTGCCCGTCTGGATCGCGACCACAGCACATGGGTGTAAAGCCCGTCATAGTGACCAGTTTCGGCTTGTCGCGTTTCGGGATCAGCTTGTGTATATCCAGTAGCTCATATACCTAGAGACCTTCAGTCGTGGTTTATGTGGGCCGACATGACGATGTAGACTATCAGTGGATTTTCATCCTTTGATAGTCGCTTTCGTTTTTAGACTACACTGTACTTACCATCAGGTACTCTGTAGTCACTATGTCGAGCCAGTGTAAAAAAAAAGTTTTCTAACACTTACTGCAGCCGAGTCAAGCTGAGGAATGCTCTTCTGGTGAGCGTGTTCCCACTGTCCTATTATATTGGGTCTTTTACGAGATATTTGTGCAGGTTGGCATGATCACTGCGACTATCGATAGGATTTTCTTTACTGTTTATGGTCGTAGTCCTTTTTTTTTGTTGAACGCTTACCATCAGATGTGATGTGATCACTAACCCGAATCAGTCCCATGCAGGTTGGCAGCTACTTAGATCCTAGCAATTTGTGTGTAGTCCGGCATGCTGGACATCCTAGATGTCTCTTTCGCTCTTATGACAACTCAATACGATGAAAAGGGATGCACTATTCTATTCTGCCGGTAAACTCCAGCGTTACATAAATATGATATTTAGAATTGTAACAGATTAAAAATAGATTACGAAGGACGAACTAAAAATAGTAACTCAAATCAATGAAATCTCGCTCATGATAGAAGTCTAGACTTTCAAGATGAGAATAGAAAAATAGCTGAAAACCCAACTGCGTAAAACCATTACGCGAATCACGTAGGCATTATTACCGTCTGGACGCAATAATTTGCGCTGTAAATTATCGTGTGCCACAGTGGATAGGAGATAGCGATAAAATAAGTAAAAATAAAAATTAGTTATAAATGTTTCAAAACCGTAAGAAGTAATCGCTTTCTACTCAAATAGTTACCTGGATAACAAAGAAATACAAAATTTGATGCCTCTGAGATTTGTTCATTTATAAATCCAATTTCTTGACTGTTATTTAGATTCCGTAAACTATAGTAAAAGTACAACATCCCTACAATTTCAATCATTTAAAGGTTAATGTATGAAATGTCCCCAAAATCCTTAAAAATATGACGTACCCAATAATTCACTGTTTATTCTGGTTATATTTATTCGGTTACGTAACCATAACGCTTTAGCGCTCCGCCGCCAACGGTTAACATACATTAATTTATCGACAAGTTCGCGAGTAAATAAGCCAGCGAGTCGCCACCGCTTATGGCTTAAGACAGAGCCCAACAGCTGCGTACTAGATATCGACACATTCAAACCGTGACAGAGATAATGGGGTCGTTGAACTTCATCCGCGATACCTATATCATTTCGCACTGCCAGCGTTCATACTAAAAGTAAGTTCTAGAAATATATTTGACTAGCTGACCCGGCCTTCGTACTGCCTAAAGGTAAGGTTCGGGTTCCTGCAGTTGCTCGGCGAAGCATCAGCAGCTGTCAGGCTGCGATGTACCGATCTGCACGCATTAAATGGGGAGACGTCCGCTGTCGGCAGCTGTTGCAATCGCGATCGGGAACCTTACAATCCGCTTGGCATCTCTGCGCAGTTACATACCAGTACCTTAATACTCAATTAATGTCATATACTTTTAGCTTAACCTACTCTCATCTCCCTCCCACTTTCCTAAATATAATGTATAGCAATTCCTAACTTATTTTAAGGGATCCTACTGACTAACCCTATCGGGGTATTCCTCCAATAAATTCCAGGACAAGTCGAGCAAAACGTACTATTTCCACGCGAACGAAGTCACGGGCACAGCTAGTTTTAAATATATGCAAAATTTTCTCAAAATAATACATCATTTTAGCTTTAAAAGTCAAATAAGGCGCCTAGCATCTCACGGTTTATATAACTCGAATACAAACGAAAATATATATAAATAAATAGGTAATAATAAACAGTTTAATGACCCCCAAAATACTCGGGAGGTCGAAACATAATATCCGCGTCAAAATCAGAGACTGAAAAATCTAAATAAATTACTTTATTCGCTTATACAAAATGTTTTTATAGACGAGTGAGACATTTCCATGATATTTATAGATAATTGCACCCATAAATGATAAACAATTACTTATTAATTAGGTATTTTACCTTTTCTTTTTTTACTTGGGGATAATCCTCATAGGACCGGCTCAGCCGCACAGGGTGGTAATTTAACGAAGGAAGAACGAGTCAATATTTGTTTACCTAAAACTACGTACAAGGGAACCTTATCTATTTACCCATCAATCGTGCGCTACACGAGCTACGGTGTTTTACAGATTTTTAATTTTTAACACTTTTTACAGATCAGTTCTCATTTGTTATAATAAACATAATAATTATTTTTTTTAAAACAAAATGTACATATTATTGTATCTTGATATGTCTTCCTGGTTTTTATAAAATCATTCTGTATAACGTGTCCTCTAGATTAAAAACGTCTTATTGCTTCATATTTGACGTATGAAATTTCGCCATGGCTCAATGCATCTTTAATTTGCCCTGTCCTGTGCGTCACACTTCAGTTCAATCCACATCTTACCAATATCCCTCGATTCCGTCAGAAACGCGTCAGATACCGTCAATTTTTTACTGGATCGATTCAGTACAAGACATCGATTTTTTTTAACCGAAAAAATTAATTATTGGATCTCTGGTTATCATCCCTACCTCGAAGCAGTCGCGCCATGGATTTTGCTCTCACTCTACGCCTCCCGCGAATTGAACGCCCTTAACACGAGCCGCCGTGATTTGATCCCCCGAGGTTTCAGATATTTACAATGTAAATTAGTTTAAGCGCGTCTGTGATACAGAATGTGGCTGCTTAACACAGTGAATTATATCAATTACTACAAAATTAGAGTTAAGTTTGTTGGTATGGAAACGCACGCGAGTTCAAAGGTTAACCACCGCTCCGTTCGTCTGAATTACGCTCAATGACAGCAGAATTACGGTTTTATTTCGCATCACCACGCCACTGTGGTAGTGGAGTCGGCAGAGCGTCAATCAGTGTCACTTAGTTGAATATTATATATAACCACTTTAGTTCATAGTCTATAATACACCTTGCCGGATACCATCCGTATGTGATGTTAATTATATCCACAGGAAAAGATTCGCTTTTACATTCATCATGCGAACAGCTGAGGAGTGGAATTTGCTTCCAGCGAACATGTTTCCACGTTCTTACGACTTAGCAGCCTTTAAGAGGAGTGCATAGGCATTTGTTGGGTGGACGCGATACATCGTCAAACTCATCTCATCGGTAGGTGGGTAACCAAGTGTTATTGAGGTCAAACGGCCGCCTGTAAAGCATTAAAAAGTTGTATACGTTAGTAATATTGTTAGTAATGTTTAGAGCAAGCGCCAGACACTTACTGAATAATCTGGTCTTGATTTTTTAATCTATACTAATATTATAAAGCTGAAGAGTTTGTTTGTTTGTTTGTTTGTTTGAACGCGCTAATCTCAGGAACTACTAGTTCGAATCGAAAAATTCTTTTTGTGTTAAATAGACCATTTATCGAGGAAGGCTTTAGGCTATATAACATTACGATTCAATTATTAGGAGCGAAGTAATAATGGAATATGTGAAAAAAACGGGGAAAATTATTCATCCTTGAGGGCTTCCATTGCGTGCGCTGCAAAAACGGTTCAAGATACCAAAAATATATGTATGAAAGAATTTTTCCTCTTGAAATGATCTAAATAAATGTCCACGACAGTATATGTCTATCTTTTAAGATTAAGTCACTAGAACCGTTTTTATGGTAAACAAATTTGGTCGAAATTAATGCATTATTTGTTAAGAGTTGTATCAACGTAATAATATTAATCTTTATCCAAATAAATGTGTTGTTGATTAAGAGTATTTAATTGTAAACAAAATTGTCTTTGACATCACCTAATTTCAATGAACATCTTAGAAGATATTACAAAACTTTATATAGCAAAACAGCGTTTGCTAGTTATAATTAGTGAACGATTTTGAACAATCCCGATTAACCAACTATATCCCCAACCTTCGGCTAAAGCTAGATATAAGAACCATTAAAAATTCAGTTAAGAGCTGGCTAACAGTGTATAATATACACATATAGAATCTATATTATAGATCAACTCCTAGATTTGCTTAAATTGTGTTTAAGCTATGGCAGTATAAGCTATGGCGGCTTGCACTAACAAATTAAATCTAGTTTAGAGTTATATAAAATGCTATTTAGCGCTGATCTGTACTTATTGTCTTGCACTAAATTAAAAACTAGTTATAACAACTCTTAAACTGAAATCATTATTAAGATGGAATCAAACCAATTCAACTAATAAGCGTTTTATACAAGCTTAAACTAGATTAATTCGTTAGTGCAAGCCGCCCTAAGAAACACAGAAGGATGATTTAATCCAAAACTCGTTGCTAAAGTAAAATAACATATTTTATGTATTTTTTATCGTATAAGCTCATTCTTGCTCCTTTTGTTCTGTCATGTGTTTTCTTGAACTCTATAGCATTTATCAATACAAGTACGACTTGTTCATAAATTTAAATTTGCTCAACGTGTAATGGATTGTACTATGCTTGGTGATTCCTTGAAGGATCGAATCAGGCATGAGGTGATGCTGGAGTGGCAGTGGGCTGGTCATATTTGCCGAAAAACTGATAAACGCTGAGGAAGGCGTGTGCTTGAGTGGAGATCACGCTTCGGTAAGCGCAATGGGTACATAGAGATGATTTACACAAAGTGGCAGGCAATTGTCGGGCTCCGTGGCGAAGGTTGGGAGAGGTCTATGTCCAGGTTGATGATTATTATCAATTGCCTACAAAATTAGGACTAATTAAAGTTTAAAAGCGTTCTAAAATGGTTTATGAAACTGGAGGAGAGACAGACAGAGTTAAATGATCAAGTCGGACGTTTTATCTGCCGTCTGCAAACGCCTAATCCGCAAGTTCGACGACCTCATTATCAGTGCGCATAAAATATCGGACAATTATGAACTCGAGTTCATCTTTCGTTACAACCCGCAAAACGTTGAGACAATTTCTATACTCATCCAACTTTTTTTTCATCACATCGAAATTATTTCTGATAGGGATCGGATAGGATCCAGTCCGGGAAGTCACCCTACTACCTGGTTTTAGAGGTAGCAAGGTAATTGTCCGAACTGGGTCGTGACTACAGTACACAAGTGTAAAGACTGTCATAGTGACTCGCTTTGGCCTGTCATGTTTTGGGATGTTTTTGTACATCCAGTTGTTCATATATCTAAAGACCTTCCGTCGTGGTATATGTGGGCCGGCATGCCGATGGCGCATGTCAATGGATTTTCGTCCCTGGCTGTCCTTGTCATTCTTGGACTACACTGTACTGGTCATCTGGTGCAAGATGGTCACAGTGTCAAACCAGTTTAAAAAAGAAAACCTCAAAAATTGAAGTTTTAAAATTGTAACCGCATTTCTGAAACTGAGCGTAAGGTTTTAAAATCTCACCCTGTATTATAAAAGACAGAAACGCCATCATATCGCCGTCCCTCTCGGTTCTTACCTGAAACAAACACGTCACAAATGTTAACGGCACAGTGGTTGAAACGTCAAAGAACTCTGCGGGAACTGGGTATTGTTTCCGATAGTGAGTTCAACGATCGACCAAATTTTTAAATCGTCACCCAGATATTTAAGCGAACATCTGTAAGTCAATCATATGCCGTCATTTGCTTTACAAATGCACTGTCGACATCGGTATACTGATTATTTTTTTATATTTTCATGGAAAAATACAGCAACATATAATCAAAACAGGGAGACAGTGGTTTAACTTTTTAAAAACACTTAGGGCGGCTTGCACTAACGAATTAATCTAGTTTAAGCTTGTATAAAACGCTTATTAATTGGTTTGATTCCATCTTAATGATGATTTCAGTTTAAGTGTTGTTACAACTAGATTTTGATTTAGTGCAAGACAATAAGTACAGAGCAGCGCTAAATAGCATTTTATATAACTCTAAACTAGATTTAATTTATTAGTGCAAGCCGCCCTTATTTATAGATGATGAATAAGTAGGCAGACTTTTGCACTAAACTGGTCGCCGCAACAACTTGCTCGTTAAAACATCGTGCAAGCTCCTCAACCAGGATGCATCCATGACCCGACATGGTTACCAGGGTGTCACTGTAGCCTGCTGCACTGTTGGTAAGAATATAACGACTTTGTAGTTGAATCAATTCAACATACACATTTTCAGATTTGTTTTGCTGTCCGTACATTCACTTCACCACGTTTCCGATCCACATATTAAAATTCTATTATTCGTAATGAAAAATGTATGGAATCAATGCAAAAGTGTACAGAATTGCCTGGATACCCTTCCGCGTGCGTCATTGTATGGAGATGTAAAAGGTACGCAGATGGTTCACTTTGCTACTGACTTTAGACGGCTTGCACGAACGAATTAAATCTAGGTGAAGCTTGTATAAAATGCTATTTGTTGTTGGCAATACATCTGCCTGTCTTTTTCCCCGGACCTGGCCCGGGGCCCTTCACGGAAACCAGCGCTGCAGACTTCCTCTGTGGCTTTAAGCTAATGGAGGGCCCATTTTCGGCATGTTTGTATGTTTTTGTATTTTCTTTTATTTCTGTATACTATTTGTGTTACATTATATGTATATACATGAAGGCGAATGAGATGAATGAAATCATTCATTAAAACAACGAAATCTTCACTATTCTCTTTATCTACCTTTAATTTATTTTAATAATTTGAATAACTATCGAATTCTTTTGTTAGTCTATTAACTATTGTAATTTAAAAATAGGGTCATATAAAATGAACACTGTAAACGATAACTTTGCAACACGTGCACCGGGAAACCGTTGCCGACCAAAGTGATGACCTAGAGCTGCGCATTCGACCTTTATATAAGGGAGTTTGAATGGTGTGGGTTTATCCGCTGCCAGGTATTGCTCACAATAATTGAGATATACATCTTCGAACAACGTCTGCCTACCAAGCTAGTATAGTCTATATTAAGCTATCTGTGCTCGGTTTTCTGTGGCGTCATCCTTAGTTTTGAGACGATGGTGAATTTCTATGAGCGAATTTGCATCAACAATTGTGTAATGTAACATATTCCTTAACGTTTTACGTCATAAATTTACATCAAGCTCTTTGTACATGTTATCAAAGAAAAGTGGGATGGTCTGTCACGTCATCGCGCCAAGTTCCATACATTACAATGCTAGATATATTTTTGTGGCTGTGTTCAATCAACTAACTAGTGGATAAGAGATCTGCATTCACGCGCGACGACGCAAATGGTCGTAGATTGGAATCCCATATGAAAATTGGAGTTTTTTGTACAGATTTAGGCAACGTATGCTCCATGGACCATGGTGATGGATACCATCGTATTTTTTTTTTATACTGGTTCAGCAAAGCGCCTACAGTGCACCTGATGGTAAGTACAGTGTAGTCCAATAACGAAAGCGACTATCAAAGGATGAAAATATATCGATGGCCCACATATACCACGACTGAAGGTCTCTAGGTATATGAGCTACTGGATATACACAAGCTGATCCCGAAACGCGATAGGCCTAAGCGAGTCACTATTACAGTCTTCACTCTCGTGTATTATGGTCATAACCCAGTTCGGGCGATCGCCCTACCACCACAAATTATTTTTTAAGGTTAGAACGTATTCTTTTTTATGTTTTACAGGTGGATGCTTGACCTCAATCATACCTGGTGGAAGGCGAAGATGAATTCGACAATGGACCGCGTCCAACCAACACATGTCTATTCACTCTTCTCTTAAAGACCTCCAAGTCATAAGATCATGGAAATATGCTCGCTAGAAGCATATTCCTCTCCGTAACTGTTCCTGTGATAAATGTGGAAGCGGATATAAGGAACGTCACATACAGATGGTATCCGACATAGAGTCAAATTAATTAATTAATTAGTAATTGTGGGAGTTGTGGTAACGTATAGAATTGAAAAGAAATGTCACGTGTTCACAAGTGCTCTGAGAACGGCGATCAGCTGCGCTACTGGTTACGCATTTAACAAGAAGTGTATACAGCCACAAAAGTATATCTGCTCACCCCGAAAGCGATATAGCGTGACGATATATTAATACAAAAAAGAAAATAGCTTTACGTACATCTCTACCCCGATAGACCCATGGAGACGAAGAAAAAAATATATAAAATATTATTAGATCCATTTCATTTTCACACAAACAGTCATGTCGAACTTAACGAAGCTTCTAGAAACATAACAGTGCCGTATTTAAAAGATAAATCGCATCCCAAACAACCCCGACAGCCAGTTATCCAGCAACGACGTGCTTTGGTAGCTCAAAACGGTGTAATATTGCAAAAAAAGAGAAAAATATCACGCGAAACAAAGAGGTGAAAATATGAGACGATACCGAGCGCGTTGCGTTTCAAAACACAGCGGAAATAATGTTCTGAATATATATTTTTATTTGGATTAAAAACAATAAACGGTATGTGTTATTTGTAATTAAAAAAAAAAACACAAAAACGCGCACAAGTGCGGTTATGTCGGATTCGAATCCGTGAAAATACGGATCTTGAAAACTCGGACTAAATTCGGATATTGCTTTACGCACTACCGGCGAGAAGAATTTAAAAAAATATACATCAATGTAAGTTATAACAACATATCTTTGCCGGGAAGCCGAAGCGGGTTACTATGACGGTCTTTACATTTGTACTTTGGCAAGAAGCAAGGCTTTATATCATAAATAGAAGAAAATAAAATCTGAAAAATACACATTTACATTTACATTACAAATAAAATTATTTTTAAATTTAAATCAACTACACAGCTTGTACGGAACTCTCACTGCACGATTACGACTCGAACTTGGCCGGTTTTTATGTGAAAATGAAAATGTCTATAATATTTATTGCATTTTATCTGTAGTACTTTTATAGTCTGTGTCCACTTCCGTTCGTTTCTTGGATGTAAATATAATAAACCATACAAATAACGTTCATGACATAAAAATAACATATAACGTGAAACAATAAAATTAAAAAGCTATGGTAATAAATCTCACATAAAAATTGTTTTAGGACGCTGTCTAGCTTTTCAGTACCCGTTTATAGAGATCATAAAAATGCTGAAAAAAGACATTTCATATTAACCCACAATTTTCTCCAGTTCCATTCAAGCAGATAATGTTTTAGTGTGTTTAGGTACTTAGCAGTGGCGTGCATACAATCGTACTTCGGGCATGCAAATTTTCAGTTCCTAATCCATTAAAACAAAACTTTCATATCTTTAGATACATCTTCTATAATATAATATAAAAATGAATCGCAAAATGTCTTGATAAGCGCGAAACTCGAGAACGGCTGAACCGATTTAGCTGATTTTTTTTTTTTGTTGTGTTTGATGAAGTCTGAGGAAGGTTATTACGGACAGAAAAATTTTAAAAATTCCCTGCAACTGTCTAAAAATAACACTTTTCTGTATTCTCATACAAAAAATTCGTAATAAGTCATTTTGAACTTTAATACCATATTATAAAGTTTAAATGTCAGTGGACGGGTTCCGGGAAGGCAAAACAATTGAGTGACGTATAAATATTAATGTCAATATTTGTCAATTTTTATACATATAGCATTAAGGCCAGGTTCCTACAAACAATTTCTAAAAAATCTGACGGGGAAGCTATTAACATTAAAAAAAAAACAATGTGACTTTCTTTTAGAGAAATAGAGCAGAACAAGGTCTGCCGGGACAGTTAGTTATATGATATTATTAGGATCTCAACAATTTGGTACTCTTTCTTTGAGCAAACGAAGAAACATATTTTAGTAGCATATTTTAGGTTAATTGTTTGTTCTCTAAACATTTTTTTTTGTTACTTATTTTATCGGTCAAAATCATTGCTCCTAAATTCAAGACACACTTGGATTTTTTTCTAGTATTTTGTCATTCTGAAAAATAACACATCTTTTACTAATACAAGATTGTAATACATATTATAGATTTAATTTTATTTCTAACACACCAAAATAAATCATGTTATACCTATTTCTATAATAGATATAAATTGTTCGCCGGTAAATCTACTGTTAATAAGTAGTTTACAAGAATATTTTTTCTTTTTCATATAAAAAATAATTGTTTCTAATAAATATGACACAATTAAATTTACACGACGAAAAAATACAATTACAGGGTCTCAAGTACAGATATCATGTTATTGACACACGCAATGTACGGCAAATGAACAGTGAACGCATAATTTACATTTTTCATGAAGTTTTTTTTTTATTTTTACAAATTATTACCCCGGAATTGTATTAATATGGTTATTTTAACATAAAATAATAATTACAAATAGCAATTAAATAGAACAAACGACATTTTTAAAATTCTTTGTTTACAAAAGGCACTGCTTTTAACAGCGAATGAATCCGAGAGTTTTGGGCGAGGCCCAAACTCGTATTTATATGGCATTGGGCTCTGCAAAATTTTCTTAGCTTTCCGTAAGGGGCGCTGGATTTGCCTAGTTAATTTGTATTAGCATACATTATACTTTTCTATCGGATAGATAGATACCGTGAAAATGAAATATATTATAACGATATCAATATTTACTTTTTTAAATTTTTATTATAATAATTTGAAGTTTTTATTATAAGGTATGCATTGATTTTATGCTTATATGGGATAAACGCCACTGATTTATAGATGACTTAATAATTTAACTACAAATACAAATTCAATTAAGATACATTTAGCCATCGACGCAGCAATCTTTACAGCGCACTAAGCAATATAAATAATAAACCAAAGATAAAATAAACGAAGCGAAATTTTATATTAGCTCGCGTATATTCTCTGCTCCTCGAGTATCGGTGTAATTTAAAGTAACAAGTACAGGGGTGTATCCACTTGTAACGGGGGTCTGCCCCCGAAGTTTTATTTTTTTTAATACAACCCGGCTTGACATCAATCTCACCTGATGAATAGTGATGATCAAGCCCATAATGAATACAATCCACCTCTCACCCAATACCGATTTACTCGTCATTTGAAGATTCCTATGTCGTAAGAAAACGGCAAAACAGGCGCAGAAAAGACGCGAATTGCCTAGTGCAAACATTGAGCACGTAAGGATCCAAACCCGCACAGCGCGCAGTCAATTTATAGTAGAAGGGGAAGGGAGGAATTAAATTGTACAACTCAGCCCCACACTCGCTAAAGTAGTCTATAAAAAACCGAAAGGTATGCCACTCTACGTCCGTGTTCCCAATTGAGTAGCTTACGGACGTAAGAACTTCATTGGCAATCAGTCGTCCAACTTGGCTACCGATTAGATCAAGGTTGCTAAATGGTGTTATGAAAAAAATTGTGTAATCGATATTAAATGAGCTAATATAATAAGGTATTATCATGCGAACAGATTTTGATAATTTCTGTTTACCATTTGTGTAAATTTCGATTATTTTCCTATTTCGTTGTTCATCGATTGCCTTACTCTTAAAATTAATACCGTTGGTTATTTCTTTATAAAAATAATCTAAAATTATTACTGAAAAATAAACACCACTATTTTTTTATATAATTGTCCCGGTATTAATTCATAATTATTTAATAGTTTAACCCCAAATACCATATAGCGTAAAAAACTACAATTGATTTTTGGATTACATTTTACAAGTCCTATGTCATCATTTTCACTGTTCTCGAGGGCGTTTACATATTCTTATATTGTGTCACGCATTTGTACCTTTTATTAAGATTCTTTGACTCTTCAAACATTAGTTGCTACAAATTATTAGCATTTATTCCAAAGTAGATGAAAAATGAACAAAAAACATTCGGTCCCCTTTTAATTATCTGAGTACATGCCTGGATGAAGATCGGCGGCGGGGTAACCACTTCCTTCGGGGTGGCATGAGGAAGCCAGCGAAGCATAGAATTGCGAGGGTGTACAAGGATCAGATACATGTATATAGCCCACGAAATTTCGGCAACAGTAACTTCAAGAAAGGCGTACATACTCGAAAACTTCTATGGGTTTTCTCTTGAATAATTAACTAGATGATTCTAAAACTTAGCACTGCTAATATTACTAGTCTCTATTTAGGTTATTCGGGGGAAAATCCTGCATAAGACTCTCTGAGCGGCTGTGACGGCGGCGGTCCATGTGTGCCAGACTCCCTACTAGCTAGAAACTAGTGGTACTAGTAGTGCAAGCCGGGCCTGGGGATCAATTACAGTTCATCAACCCGGAGAGCGAATCGCATTTCGAGGAGTGGATGTAATGGGGCCACCCTTGAGGCCCCACTATCAAGCGGCGCGCAAGATACATGCCATCCAAATGTAGTGTTTTTTTTTTTTACCTGGGGAACATCCTCATGGATCGTCAGGGGGGGGGGGGGGGGGTTAGTGTTTCAGCCAAATCAACTGAACGGTTATATAATATCCTTTTCAATAAATGTTCTAAGTTGTTTTTATAATTGACATAACTTATTTATTCGTAAAACGATTGAAATAAAACGTTTCTAAAATGATTAATAAAGCTTAAAACAATATATTAGTGAATACCGCATCAAATTTGGTTAAGCGATTCCGAGATTAGCGTGCATAAGTGCAAAGAAAAATTCTAGCAATTGTTTTTGGTTTTATTGAGTTGGTTAAGGCGCATAATGATTTGTATTACGTGGATGTTTAACTTAACTCTGTTATATTATATATATATATATATATAATTAATGTCCTATGGCCCATGTCTGGAGTAGAAAGCATCAACAATGCATAATTATGACCTGACCAGCGCATCACGCTTTAGTTAGCAAGACGTCCTAACAATGTCCTTTGACTCCGCCAGAATCATGCGGCTCCAGGTATATGTGAGACCCCTACAGTTTCTTATACCCTAAGCTTTCCAACCCAGAGTCTCTTTGGGTATGTGAACATCATTTCCACGGAGCGTGTGCTCTATCCAAGTCCATTTTCAGTGTATGACTTGTCATTTTAAGTAAAAAAATATTATTGGTCGAGTGTACTTCATCGGTCCTCATCTAATATTGGACTAAGAGCTCGTCATCCTTATAAGGCAAGAGTTAACGTTTAGGATCATTAAAATGCTTGATGAAATCTGACCCTGTCTAGATTAAATACGAGCCTTATAAGGAAAGTGGTCCTCCGTGGGTGTTAAGCTCAAGTATCAAGGGGATTGTTGAGTGTTCGTTTAATACGATTATTTCTTAACGAGGCTTTTTTTAAAATAACGTTTTCTGCGTCAATAACAACCAATAATAATAAATCGATTTCCATATTAAGAGATTCTCACGAAATAAAATTTATTCGTTTTGTTATTCTCGTTTTTGCTTGAAGAATAATGTTTTTTGTCATATTGTAAATTTAAGGCAAATAAATATATAAAAGACCGGCATCCACGCACGGCAACGATAATGCTCCTAGATTCGTATCCTTGCACGTACATCTAGGTTATTCCAGATTAATTTCGGATTTGTTTATCACATGCTCACCGGTGAAGGATAACTTTGTAAGGAACTCAGCCATTTTAGTTGTGAAGATGTATCCTGGCCATCACATTAATGCCCAGTTCGAAAAAAAAATCTCAGGGATACCCGCATTGCATCTAATAGAAACCCTACTGGGGCCTAATTCTCTAAGATAATTTAGCGATTCCTTGCTTTGATATCACGTCAAATTCGTAAAAAGTTACGACATTTGCAAAAACCGTATTCTCTATGATACTTTGTTGAAATGAATCAAAGTCGTTACCGTGACATGATATAGACAAGACACGATGTTAACTTGGTTTTCAAATGGTAAGGTTTGAGTGTGAAATCTAAATTATCATACAGAATTAGGCCCCAGGTCATGTTGAGCAAAGTGGATACAGACACTTGTGTATTCCTTCTTACCCGGAAATGGGTAATTATAGTATTTAAATCACACCTAAACAATCGATATAACGAAATTTCGTATTAGCGGGTTCCCGTAACAATTACACACTATAAAGCTTGTCAGATTTGATAACAGATTAATGGTCCCACTATACTTAAACATTAACAGCGTAACGACAATTTCCTGATCGTGATTTATAAGATGAATTCATTTAGATTTTCTTACAAATCAAGGTTTATCTCTAACGGAATATTGTATATTTTATATAAAAACTTTATTAATATTAGCTGGAGTTGTGAAGAGTTATAAAGTTTAATTTTAGAGCCTTTAATATATTTGTAATAGCTTTTTTATTCTCAAAATAGTTATTAACAAAATGTGTCTCTTTCAAGGGTGGAACACTGTTCCGCTCTCTCAGTTCCAGGGTAGGACCACGAGCGTGGGTGTGCGAAGTCACGGCTATACGGTAACATATGATGATGTCCTGGCCGGTTTCGGCCACGGCGACTGTTTCAACACCGATTAAGAAATTCGAGGCCCAGTTTTCGGAAACAGTCAATTGCGCAGGAGATATTTCAGTGCATAACTGGACGCGCTGCCAGAAAAGCACTCTCTCGTCCGAACTCCCTCAGGCCCGATGGAAAGGAGAACCAGTACGATCGGGAGGGAGCAGGATGCAGGTTTGGTCGAGTTTTCCTTCTCTGAACACCTGGTTGAATTGCGGTGTTAAAGAGATACCTTAGTCGCCTCTTACGACACCGCGGCAAGAAGAGGGGGGTGCTATTCTATTCTGCCGGCAGCCACCACGGCTTACGGTAACATATATCCAGACTACAACTAAGAAGCTCTTTAATTCTGACTTTTGCCAAGTCGTTGGGTTGTGAAATGGTCTTCCGATGAGCGTGTTCCCACAGTCCTATGATATTGGGTCTTTTAACAACGCATGAGGAGGTATTTGTGCTGGCCAGCATTATCACAGCGATTATCGACCGTTTTTCTTTACTGTGGATAGTTTTTTGGAACGCACCATGCTTCTCATCAGATATGGTGTGTTCACTTTGATAAGTCAGGATAAAAAAGCTTTTAATCATCTCTACAAACGGTATAAGTGAAATCAAGCCTTACATAGCATCTTAACTTCTCGGCGAGCAATCGATACGAGAGACGCGGCGCAGCGGTGCGGAATAAACGATTATGGAACGGTCCAAGGGTCATATCCGACTGGTCGCTTCGTTAGATACGTCGAACGATAATTATGTGAAAGTGCACCATAGGATTTTGTTAATATATTTCTAACTTTTATAAGGAGGAGCTTCTGTATTTGGCTATACAGTATGTTATGAAAATCCTGTCTCTGTTCCCTCAAGTGAGCACCCAGCTTTGCGGTCGCAGTACGCTAGTGAGTACCCGGCTGGAATGAACTGAACGCGCTTTCACAAAATGGATAGTGCGCGAAGGTCAACGTTATAAGTGTAGTTAGAAACATTTCCTTATAAAACGACCTTGTTTTTTTAACTTAAAAGGAAGTGCCCGTAGCCTCGTCTGTTAGATCGAATGCTCGCTGATAGCGTAAGAGTGTTGAGTGAATTGCCTTTAAAATGTAACATTCTGTAATGGATGCACTCGAGTTTGAGTAAACACCTTTTACTACAACTGTATATAGGGCTGTCACTTTCAAAAAGAGTTTTTTTTTCTTTTTTTTTTAACACACATATATTAGAAAACGTTTTCCATATACCTGGAGACCAGTCACGTGCATAGGATATTCAGGGTAACCAGAAATCGCGTTATTAATTTGAATATTATATTATTCTAGTAAATATTATATTGCTTTCATAGGAAAGATTGACGGCGTGTATATAGAATAGATATGAATATAAATGATTCCTTTTTTTGTTTAACTTCAAGCACTCCATTCCAGACTTATTTATCGTAAGGGCATGCAATGCTTTCATGTATCTATGGAATGAACGCTACTGTTGGAGACCTTAAGTCGTGGTATATAGAAGCCCTTTGGCCATCACGTTTCGGGATCAGCTTGTGTATATCCAGTAGCTCATATACCTAGAGACCTTCAGTCGTGGTATATGTGGGCCGACATGACGACGGAGACTATCCATGTATTTTCACCCTATAGAGTATCTTGTATAAAAAAGAGATTTTCTCTGTCGATACATTCATATAGTTTATTATCAAGTATAGAATCAAATGTGTTAAAACCACAAACTACAGTTTCCCTCCAAACATGAAACGATAAAATGCTATTATTATAAAAACAATCATTAAAAATAGTTGTTAATTGTAATTTAACTAATACAGAATTTTACGTGCGATCCTCATTAACTACATCACGCACTGAAATGGAATTTAGGGTACGGACATAGGAGATAAGAAAAGCGATTTATACCTTTCAGGATTAGCAGAGATACATTAGTGGCTATATAGAATTAGCGCTTCTATATCGTACCCAAAGTGACCAGTAGCGCAACTAATCGCCGTTCTAAGAACACTTACACACGAGATTTCTATTAGATGTCATGTGAGTTTCCCGTGATGCCTAAATCGGTACGTAATCTAGTAAAATCAAGATGTACGTGTCGGGATTCGAACCTATGACCATTTGCATTACAGCGCATGGATACTGGCCAATATTGACAAGGCCACACCATGTTCACTGGTGAAGGGAAACATTTTAAGAAGACTCGGATGGCATATAATAGAAAAGTTATGAATATTAGTATCGTGAGAACGGCTATCAGCTGCGCTACTGGTCACGTTGGACATGACGTATAAGAGCAAAATGGATATAACCACTAATGTATCTCTGCTCACCTCGATAGGAATGTAGCGTGACCGATATATTACTACTACAAAGCTCGTTTTTTATAAGATCAATTAATTCATCTTGTGTCCTGGTTGTGTATAATAATTTAATACGTAATTATTTATAAGTGTCCTCATTGCTATCGACGCTTGAGTAAATAAATACTCAAGAGTTTATAAATAACTTTGCCTTTTCTGGTTTTTATTATTGTCATTGTCATTTGTATCTTATCTTTCTGCTTCGATTGTTATTCTTCAGCATACTATGGAAACTTTATTGACTTTAGTTATTTTTACTATATTATTTTAAATTTGTTGTGCTTTTAATATATAAATAAATAAGCACAGAATGTATTATAAAGGAAATTATATTTGAGTTGTAATAAAATCAGATTCATGACACTTTATTTTGAATATATGTAGTTGCTTATTTCACTGGTATATAGTTAGTAACTAAATTAGAAAAAAATGTATCTTCTATGTACATTTAAACAAATTGTGTAAAAGTAAAAATGGCAAAATCGCAATCGCTTATGTAATTAATTAGCAACCTAAACGCCCAACCTTTGCAGTATCGTATTTTTTAAACTCATTTCGAAACAATATAACCATTCATTGAACAGACAAAGATCTCCAAAAAAAAAAAACTTTGCGTCCTCCTAGCGCCATGTTCCACTTTACAAAACGTTGCTAGTAAAACCTTACTCTAAGCGAATAACGGCGTAACTGCAGTGTTGCCAGATCGTCGATATCGTAACGTTTTGGTACTTTTAGCCCTATTGAGGTACTTTCACGTTACTCTACCCAATATGAATTTATAAAATTGTCAAATCAAGCGTTTCATTATTGTTTTAAGCCGGGGTTTACCAGCAGAATAGAATAGTCCATCATACTGAGGTGTCGTGAAAGCGTAAGAGCCGACTAAGATATACAGCAGTTATTCGATTTTTGGGAGTCGAAGCTGCTTTATGTCGTATCGTGTGTGTATGCTTGAAGTCTTTATGTTGGTACCGTCGCAAATATTAGATATGAGTAATGAGTGCATTTAGCGTTAGACCACGTTGCCGTAATAAGCGATTTCAATTACAAATACATCCATTATAGATCTTCCAGTCAATGTATTGAGGGAGTCGAAGCTGCTCGCGTCCGTAGGCTTTACCCTAGTTTCCCTACACGTGACTCCTGGGTGGTGCTAAACGAGCAGCAGCGAGGAGGTAGGGCGTCGGTGCCCGTCTGGATCGCGACCACAGTACATGGGTGTAAAGCCCGTCATAGTGACCAGTTTCTGCTTGTCGCGTTTCGGGATCAGCTTGTGTATATCCAGTAGCTCATATACCTAGAAACCTTCAGTCGTGGTATATGTGGGCCGACATGACGATGGAGACTATCAATGGATAGTCGCTTTCGTTTTTGGACTACACTGTACTTCAGGACCATCAGGAACTCTGTAGTCACTATGTCGAGCCAGTGTAAAAAAAAAATAAAGCAAGCTAAATCACACGCAGGTTGCTAATATCTAAGCTGCTGCGTGCACTTTCTCTACACATTGTGCACACCCGCCAACCTGCATTGGATAAGTATACTGGGTTTAAATTCCACACCGGACGGCAATCATTATCGGCTTTGCATCAAAGGTTTACATAGTATATGCTAATTTCAAATCGTTACCTTATTTGGTTTTAATTCTATAAGCCTCTGACAGACGGATAGACAAAGTGCCGATCGCTCTAACTTGGCACAGAATCCTCGCTTCGCCCTCTCCATAGATGGACAAAATGTAATCAGATTAATGAAAAATAATTACGATTATATTTTGCGTTTCTCATCATTATTATGACTGCGTTTTGCTCATCTTTGTTTTAAACACTACGGAATCCTCAACTGCATTTTTTACTTTTTGGAAGTGTGGCACTTTGGTTGACCGGGAAAGGTCTTCACAACTAAACCGGGCGGGTTTATGACTCCTTAATGTTTTGAAGGACTTTAATCATGATTACAGAGCAACAAAATTATAATTTTGTAATAATTAATGCGATTACATTTTGCCCATCTCTGGTTCTATCGACACATTAATGATATCTTCGTCTATTTAAATAGAAAATTAATTAATTATTTAAGTCACATATTATAAAATTATAATTTTATTGATAAAAACAATTACTGTTGAAAAATAATACATTTTGAGAATTTCAGCAACTGAGAATGAGCAATTATCTAAATTGCTCATTAGAAGGGGACGCGCTCGCGTGTGACCAGCGCGACGTTCCTCCGTGACACTATCCAGGCAATAGACTTGAGGGAGTCTGCTGTCCGGATATGAGGGAAAAGTGCTCATTTTTAGGGTAATTTTAAATAATTTTAGGGTGATTTTCTTGTCTAAGGTTGGCAGCACTGCGAGCGAATTCCACCATCAAAGGCCGGGAAACTTTCTGCGTTTTTAAGTCTTCGCCTTTATACTCGGTTGATTGGTAATTAACCTGTCAACTCTACAATTGTCAAGATTTCAGTGTGGATTGTTAGAAGGCGTTTAATATTCATGGATTTTGATAATGGTCATGCCAGAGACGAGAGACAGCAAAAAGTTCACGCCAATATTTTTTATTCATACATTTGTAATAGATTCGTTTATTATATAATATGTAATAACTTATTTATAAATACATAAATAATATCCTCACGCTATGTCCTTCTCGGGGTGAGCAGGGATACATTAATGGCTATATCACTAAAATAAAACAATATTATTGTAAACTAGATCATCATGATTATATATTATAACAACGATAAACGATTGAGTTAAGCTAATCGTATTAACTTTATTAATTAAGTAATATAGCATGTAGACGCCACTGGATACGTAATTGTGTTAAACGCCCTAAAGGTCGTTAGGGTGTTGTCACGGGAAGCGCGGGGTAAGGGGTGCGTGCGCGCAAGGGATGCTCTAGCTAAAGCAGTCGACTACCGAGATCCGAGGCTAGAGTACGTGCGTGTGCGTCGCAGTTCGGTCTGCTTTAAAGTGCAAATAAACAGTAAAACGCCAAAATCCGTGTCTTCCTACCACCACACCCATGACCACCGGTCATAGTAATCTATTCTTGTAAAATTATTTCCTTGACTCACTGGCTGCTCATAAGCCTGGTATATGGCTTCGCAGTCTTTATATTGTAAACTGTTGTTTTTGTAATATAGAACTAATAAATATTAATAATAATAATAACTATGCGCTTATATGTCGTGCCCAACGTGACCAGTAGTGCAGCTGATCGCCGTTCTCACAGCACTAGTACATATGACATTTCTATGAGACGCCATGCGGGTTTCCTCACGATATTTTCCTTCACCGGTGAGCATGCGGTGTCTGAAGGCTTAAAAATAAGTATTTTATATTCAGTGCGTTATCTAGATTGCATTTGCTGTGGTACTATAGGGTTATGCTTTTCGCGTCATGCGACGGTGTCTTGGCAAATGCTAAAACTTGTAATTATTCTTCTAGCTTCAACCCTGTGATTATAATTACATACATAGAAAAGCTTAATTAAGTATTTCGTTTTATGTTGAATATAAATTTGTTTAATTGTTAGATGCTATGGTGGCTTAGTGGATCAGAAACAGTTATAAATAAGAAGCGTATGATAGTAGGTTGAAATTCCGCCATGTACTGAGTTTCTCCAGATTAGGTATTGATTTAGACACCCCGTGCTTACCGGAGAAGGAAGGCATCATGAGGAAACCATAATCATATACCTAGAGACCTTCAGCCGTGGTTTATGGGGCCGGTATGACGACGGAGAATGTCAATGGACTTTCGTTTTGATAGCCGTTGTTTTTGACTACACACGACGTACTTACCATCATAGATGGGCAAAATGTAATCAGATTAATAAAAATGATTATGATAACATTTTACGTTTTTTACCATTATTATGACTGCATTTTGCTCATCTATGCTTTAAACACTATAGAATCCCAAATTGCAAACACATTTATGATTTCATAATGTTTTGAATGGATTTAATCATGATTACAGAGTAAGACAATAAAAATTACGTCTTCACGTCTACGTTGTAATCGTTAATCATTAATCAGATTACATTTTGCCCATTTCTGCTTACAATCAGGTGCACTGTAGTCACATTATCCAAAAATCTATCTTTTATTGTCTTTGTATTTAAGGCTGTAGTCTCATGAGAAAACTCCGTTATGACATTTAATAGATACAAGTATGTCACGTGTGCTGTGATAACGGCAATCAGCTGCTCTACTGGTCACGTTGGGCACGATATAAAAGCACAAAGTGGATACAACAAATAATGCATCGCTCCTAAATCGGGAAGGAATATAGCGAAACGATCTTCTATTATTATTGCTATAACATCCAATTTTTAGACCAGAACAGTCTATTTATTTTAGATCAAAGTCATTTTGAAGAAATAACTTGAGTAAGCGACAGATCCACCTCGATACTGCGCTGTGCACTTAGCTTAAGTAACTTTAACCTAAATAAGCAAAGGGCTCCGTACTAGGGCAAATTAATTCGTGCATAAATGAACCTTGGACCAGATGTCGCGTAAAGTCAATATTAAAACGACAACCGACCTCACACAGCCGTGAGGCTCATGAGGTTTGTCCACCCACGTACAAGCCTCAACAGCAAACTTATTCAAACCATGATATTAGCAACTTTATTTATATTCGAAGTAATAATAAATATAATAGATAATATGTTGTCATATTGTATCTATAACTAGCTGATCCGGCAAACGTTGTTTTGCTATATAAGGTTTTGTAATATCTTCTAAGATGTTCATTGAAATTAAGTGATGTCAAAGAAAATTTTGTTCATAATTAAATACTCTTAATCAACAACACATTTATTTGGATAAAGATTATATTATTACGTTGATACAACTCTTAACAAATAATGCATTAATTTCGACCAAATTCGATTACCATAAAACGGCTCTAGTGAGTTAATCTTAAAAGATAGACATATACTGTCGCGGACATTTTTTTAGATCATTTCAAGAGAAATATTAATTTTTTTATACATATATTTTTTGTATCTTGAACCGTTTTCGCAGCGCACGCAATGGAAGCCCTCAAGGATGAATAATTTTCCCCGTTTTTTTTCACATTTTCCATTATTTCTACGCTCCTAATAGTTGCATCGTGATGTTATATAGCCTAAAGCCTTCCTCGATAAATGGTCTATTCAACACAAAGAGAATTTTTCAATTCGAACCAGTAGTTCCTGAGAATAGCGCGTTCAAACAAACAAACTCTTCAGCTGTATAATATTAGTATAGATATTTCGGAACAAAAAGACATTACATTAAATATATATTAACTTTGCGCTTATATATCGTGCCCAATGTGACCAGGAGCACAGCTGATCGCCGTTCTCATAGCACTAATACACATTACGTTTCTATTAAATGCATTGCGGGTTTTCTCATGATGTTTTCTTCACCGGTGAGCATGTGGTGCCTAACTACCGAAATGAATAATCTATCTATTTGTAATACGTAGATCGATAGATATACCTCTCCCTTTCAAACCTGTGTATGCGAAAAGAGATGTACTATAGATGCTATAGTAACAAATCTAAGATAGGGGATTGTATAGGTTATTAATTTCGGCCATAAGTCTGTACGTAGTCTGCGTAATTCTGGGATTCGAACCTATGAGCATTCGCGTACCCGCACATGGAACCCGGTTCATTATCCACTAGGCTAACACAGCTCACTTTTAATTATGTATGTTTTAATTCCGTGTTTAACACTAAGGTCACATTAAGGACGGTTTTCCGCGGCAAGAAAATTTTCCAAGACACGCTAGTTCGACTCAGCAGGCTATTACAAAACCCAGTTCTAATCTCAGTGCAATAAAAACTCATTCTCGAAGCAATCAAGTTCATGAGCGGATTCCATAAATGTAAGTCATTAGTTAAGATAAATTTAAAATACAAATTACTCTGTAATACCATACTAGCAAAACTACATACCATATGACAAATTGCCTACACATATCATCAAGACAATTCGTTAGTTTTGTCTGTCTGTACGCTCTCATTGTTATTTTACCCTGGGTCGGTACAGTGACCGTGCTACGTCTGATAGTAAGCCCTATAGGCTAAAAAACGACAATAACTATGAAAAGTAAAGAAAAACCCTATCTGAATTCGCAGCGATCATGACGGCCCGCACAAATATCAATTCACGCTTCGTTTAAACATCACAGGACGAATAACCTCTCTTGAGATAGTTTCCTCGAAAACTGGCGATGGCGGTGCGTATACCTACGCGACGCCAACAGAGGTCCTGAAGAGTAGGCTCGTTACACCCACTCCTCCCAGAGACAGAGCGTAAGTAAGACTATTCGGTCACCGGTTAGGAGATAGTTAGGGTGTAGGCAGTAGGAGTTAGGCAGCCGCTCCCAAGACGGTTCCGTTTATTCAATGTAGGACTTCTCCCATATTTACAAAAAAAAACACAAAAACATGGGTATATTTAGGATCCTACCACCTAGAATAAGTAATTATTAATTTTTCTTTTCCTCTGTTTAATGTTTTATTTGCAAATTACATTAGTGTTCGTTTTATTGCTGTTACTGTCTGCGTGTTGCCTGTATTTGCATTTTCCTTTCCTTATGTGCAATGCATTTTTTCATGTCTCATATTTATGTGTGTTAATCTAGACTATGCAAGTACCTCCTTCTGTAAAGATGTCATGTCCCAGAAGGAGGCCGCAGAGTGAGAACGGCAGAATGCCGTTGGAAGGAGACACCAGGGTGCCGGCAACCGCCCTGGGACAACAGTCCCAGCCGACTGATCGATCCACGACCAATTGGCTGATGTCTTTGGGGTCGTGGCTGCTCAGGGTAGGGGCCCTGAGCAACTGGTTTAGCGGCCCTCGAGAAGTTGGCAGGGCATTGTGGCGTGCTCTGCCTAAATACAACGAGCAGTATCGGGGAGCGTATCATCTTACCCCGAGTTTGTGCCCATCGGGCGCGGCGCGACGGGGCTGTGGCGAATTGATTACAGGACCCACAGTCCCTGCCAATGCGCAGAAGTAGTCACCTTGGGGTTTTTAGTCGGTATAAGTCCGACACACCTCGGTCACGCAACCCCCCTGTGCGGCTGAGACGGTCCTATGAGGATTTTCCCCAAGTAAAAAAAAAAAAGAAAAAAAAAGACTGCAAGTACAAATAAGTTGAAGAAAATGGTACCCGAGCAAAGCCGAACCATTTCAACTAGTGAATTATTTGGCTAATGATACTAGAGAATTTGAACCTTATATATAAAAGCAAGAATACCAGAATTGATTAGTGAGTGGATTCTTGCATAGTAGCCTCGCCAGAGATCGCGTAGGCGCGAGCGAATCAAGGCTTACGCGCGTTTCGCAACGATTTGCTCAATATGACGGTCAAATAATTATTAAGTTACTCAACTTTGTTCACACACGGTGATAATATATTGTACGCGAGTGCATCTTGCGTCTACGGGTGTATGCGTTGATGTGCAGATTCTTTGGTGATAGATTTTATGGCCTAGTGGATAATAGACCGGTATCCATGCGTGGCACCGCAAGTGTTCGTATCCCGGCACGCAGCTCTGGGTTTTTCTAGATTTAGTACAGATTTACGGACCACAAACTCTCACCGATAAAGGAAAACAATGTGAGGAAACCCGCATGGCATCTAATAGAATTGTCATGTGTACTAGAGCTGTGAGAACGGCGATCTGTTGAGGTACAGGTCACGTTGGGCAAGACGTATAAACGCAAAGTGGTTACAGCCACGTTTTGCTCACCCCGTAATGCATATAGCGTGTCGATATATTATATTATTGTGGCCAGATGATGACGCTTGCTCATCGGCGACTCCCCTAGGACTTAAAAAAGTTGTATAGAACACAAGACCATAAATAAAAAATAAAAAAAAAAACAAAAACATGGCGATATGAAATCCACCGGATCAGCTAGTTATATATAGTTAAAATAAAACAAGTAATTTCAAAAGCGTTAAACCTCAAATGTGATCTGAAACACGTGCAGTACCTATCGAGTGAAACCGCAAATCCAATAGTCCTTTCGGACCCCTGCGGGTTTTAAAATGTTCGGGCTTTCATGCGATTTCGCAAAGTTTTTAATTAAAATTTATGGACCAACATACTTTGACCTTCGTTGAGCAAATACGATGAATAAACCCAAAATATTAAATCTTAATACATGCCCATCGATTTAATACAAATTTGATTTTTCTACTTTTTTGCTTTTGATATTAAACCTCGGCTCTACAGGTTCGAATTCTGGCACGTAACTCCGGATTTTTCTAGGTTAAGTATGGATTTAGGGACCGCATGCTCACCGGTGAAAAAACATCGCGAGGAATGGTATGTAACCAGCTGATCCACGCAGCGCTGATTTGTATGACACCTGTATTAGTGTCAACGCACGGAAACCAGCGTCCAAGGTAATAATAGAGTATGGATACACTGCTCTAGAGACTGTATGTTCGTTTTTATCAAAAAGCCGAATATGTAATATTAATTGGAGTAAAACTTAATCATTGCAGAACCAAGTAAATGTTAACGAAATCAACAACAAGGACAATAATTAAATAACAACTTGTAATGTTTGAATGAAGTCTAAGCAAAATCAAAGAAGAGTCTATAAATCTTAATTTTAAGCTATCTTTCATCAAAATCCAGCACATGATATCAAAACAAATTTTAATAAGCGATAAAAAGCACCGCAATGAGTCGTAAAGTTTGCGAAAAAATATAATCGCAAACTGTTATCGGGAAAAACTCGGTGTAGGAACTTTTTATCGAGCCTTGAAAGTTAATAAAATTCACTCTCAAATGATTTCCAAAGTTTACTGTAAACAAGTCCATGCCGCGGAAAAAGGCTCGCGTAACGCTAGTGCTGTAACGTTCCGGGAATTCCCGGATATTAAAAATAACATTTTTGAAGTGAAACTTCTATAGAATCGTTCTGATTTCAAACCGGATGTAACGGATTTCGACAGGTACGAGAAACAAATTCAAAAATTAGTGAGCCAGAGTGAGAGAGCAAATGTAAAACAAAACAGAACGTAGTCGCGAGTTTCGTGTGCATAAAAAACAATTATTGAACAATCAAGATAGGTGTTCAAATATAAGTGTTAATAAACACCAATAAATTATGTAACATATTTTAAATAAAATATCTTTTAAAATTAATCAAAATACTATAATTTTTAAACAAATATACTTTGTAATTATCCTACTCTTGTTATATATATTCATCTCATTCTTTTGTCGATATACTGAAGTTTCACTTTAATAGTGTGTGAATCGCACACACACCTTTTTTTTATTAAAGACAAACTTACGCTTGACCTCAATCTCACCTGATGAAAAGTGTGATGTGATGTAGATGTGTGTATTGCTGGGTGAGTGCAATGATGGAGCGCACTCACCCAGGAATCACTCATTCACCAATTCAGTCGTTGTTTGAAAATTTCCATGTCGTAATATATAGGATAAACAGACGCAGTAGCAAATTCCACTACTTGGCGGTTCGCAATAAAAAAGAGGAGGTAAACCCCCTTGTGCGATAATCTAGATGGCATCAATTATTACGATTTTAAATAATTTTCACCTACGTAATAATGATACAAAAGTTTTTATTTCTTAATCATATGAATCATAACTAGACTAACAATATTAGGATTCGAATCTATACATAGGTTTCCAGAAAAAAAGCTATTTAAGTCAAAAATCACTTCATCCTTTTCGGAGCTACGAAGCCACATACGGATATACAAGTACACAGAGCCCAGAGCCATAGATACATGCGTTTAGCATATAACACCTCATTTTTGCGTCGGGGGATAAAGGAAATCAAATACCAAGCTACCATCAACAAACGGTTGTTTGTAGTGTTAACATATTACATAAATCCCGGATGCCGGGATTATATCGATAACACTAAAAATCCCAAACTCCGCATCACCCCAACTTCGTATAAGCAAGGAAAGCGAAAAAGTAATTTGTCAAGTAAATCCTCAATTCGCATTTAAGAGATGAAGACTCCAGTCTTAGTTGGAACTACCTTATAGACTAGGAGTCGGGAACTTTCACTAGCACAACATGTCAAGATTATTATAATATTGTACAATAATAAAATTTCATTATGAATATTATTAATAAAGAGGCCTTACTACTTAGACAGCAGTTTAATTCAATTAACTTCATATATATGGAACAATATTGAGAAGATCAACTAGTAAAGTTTCTTGTTAGCTTTTCGCAGTTGCTCCTGCATTTTAAACTGAAGATAGATTAATTTTATCAACGATTTGTTATTAAAGCATCTGCAATGAAACTACTTAAATAACATTATTATGAAATTTCTTAATTCTCACCGAATAGATTAAAATACAATCATTAATTATTTATTTATTTATTTATTTTGTTGCTCAGCACAACCTCTTGCCTACATAAATGTTGTAACTAACAAAAAACAAAAAAAATCTCTGTATACACTGTGGAGTTCATTAAATAATTTGAATTTGAATCAGAGCAGCACCTTAAAAAAACTTAGGGCAACTTGTAACCAACAAATAAAATCTAAGTAAAACTTTTATAAAACCCTATTATACTTTGCTGACAAGCCTTATCCGGTTTTAATAAGTGTAAAATTTATATTTTATGTGGTGCCGCACTGGGTTGTGACCACAGTGCACTAGTGACCAGATCATCATTGTGACTTGCTGTCGCTTTTCTGAAACAGTTTAGGTATATCCAGCTGTTTATTACCTAAAGACCTTCCGCCGTGGTGTGTGTGGAGCGACGGCGTTGGCGACTGTCAACGGATTTTCGTCGCTTGGCGGTTGTAGCTGTTTTTGGGATCACTGTGCTTTCCATCAGCTGTAATGTAACATTCATACACGGTACATTGTCGTACCGGTATAAAAAAAAAACACCATTGAGTTCTAATCAAATCGCTTAAATTAAATACAAGACTAGATTAAATTCTTTGATGCAAATCGCCTTTAAAGATAAGGAAATCAAATTTAAGAAAAAACTAAACTAAGCTCATCATATTGAAGGTATTTAAATGTATGTGATTCACAATGCGTGGATTAGTTTAATTATTTTAAATGATGGATTTCATATCAAACAAAATATATCTGCGGTATTCCCCACAAGTATAAACCATACTGGGAATTTTTAAATTTAGCTACACAATCTATTTACAATGAATTGCGTTTTTGGTATGTAATAATTATTTTAGTAACGGATACATGATTCATCAATATATAGATTATATACAAGAATGCTTATTGGAATAAAATATTATGTTAAAGAATAATTCCTTGTTCTATTATCAATTTTATATGACACAAACATGCCAATATTTGTAAATGTCAATTGATTGTTGGTCGTTAATTTTATTAATAGTAAAGTTATCTAGCGTTTGCTGAGCTGACTTTCCTTCGGCACATCATTACAGCACAGTGTATTTGCTTTTATTGTTTTCTATCTTTCTGTGCTATATGTCATGTTATGAGCCAGATAAATTAGTTTTTTTTCTTTATTTTCTTATCTATCTTATAAGTTCTACTTTTTAATTGGCAATCTACTATCCGTCCTTAACAGCTGGTACGAATAAATTAAGTCTAGTTTAAAGTAAGACATAACACATTTTAGCGTTAAATTGTGCTTATTGTCTTCCACGGAATCATTATCAAATTAAATCTGTTAAATTTAAACCCTCATAGAGGTCGAACTCAGCCACTTCAATGAAATAGCGTTTAAACTAAATTTAATTTGTTCATGGAAGCCGTCCTTAATATGTAAATGTGGGTGTTTAATATTACTGAATAAACTATCTATACTTACCTGTGTACTTGTATAATTATTGTTGCAATAATATGTCGATATAAAAATATCGAGTATGTAATTCAACATTGAAAAATCTTTAACCTCTTCTCAGATAAGCATCCTATTACAGGCGTTTGCGTTGAAGGCGATGAATAAATAATTTTTTACGTCTTTTTACTATTTTTACATATTTTATATTTTATATATTTGACAAACTAAACTAAAACAAAAAACTTCTTCTCAATTTAAAAAATACAATATTACTATAAAGAGAAAAGTTTACATTAAAGAGGTTTTATATTATAATGAAATAAGGTTTTAAACACAGGATACGGTAAAAAGCCCTTATCTTATGAGTTAACTCCTACTGTTTCTCATAGAACAGCTGCAATGCAATTCAAAGTCAAGTGTAGTGTAAGAAATTACATAAGTAAATATATTTAAATAATTAATAAATTAAATAATAAATGGAATATATAAAAAAAAATACATTTTTTAGTATATCGGCTCTTAAATTCGACGTTTACCGCAGTCCGACAATAAGGAATGGCGTCATGAATAACGTTTTCGACTCCTGAAGCAAGGGCGGTCTCTTCTGATTTATGATTAATGAAACCATTAATTATTTAAGAGGCTTTTAGGTGAAAGATTAGAAGAGGCAAAGCGTGATTTCGAGCCTCCATTGTACACAATGAAGTGGATCAAGTTATGAAGTAATCGTGTCATCTGCAACTTGAAACAATTTTCAGGAAGCCGACACATTAGCCCTATGTATAGACATTTATAATAATAATAATATATCATTTTAGCCGCGGTGGCTGGCGGCAGAATAGAATAGCACCCCCCTCTTCTTGCTGAGGTGTCGTAAAAGGCGACTAAGGTATTTCTTTAACACCGCAATTCAACCAGGTGTTCAGAGAAGGAAAACTCGACCAAACCTGCATCCCGCTCCCTCCCGATCGTACTGGTTCTCCATTCCATCGGGCCCGAGGGAGTTCGGACGAGAGAGTGCTTCTCTGGCTGCGCGTCCAGTTATGCACTTAAATATCTCCTGCGCAATTGACTGTTTCCGAAAAGTGGCCCTCAATTTTCTTAATCGGCATTGAAACAGTCGCCGTGGCCGAAACCGGCTAGGATATCATCATCATCAATATATCATTTCGCTGTATCCCTATCTGTGTGAGCAGAGATACTTTAGTGTTTGTATTCACTTTACGTTTATGTATTCAACGTGGCCAATGGCGCAGCTGATTGCCGTTCTCACAGCATTAGTTGAAATGACATTTCTATTAGATGCTATGCGGGTTTTCTCAGAAGGTTTTTCTTCACCAGTGAGCATGTGGAGCCTAAATCCGCACTTAAACTGGCAAGTCCCAAGCGTATATTTATTTATTACTAGCTGATCCGGCAAACGTTGTTTTACTATATAAGTTATTGTAATATCTTCTAAGATGTTCATTGAAATTAAGTGATGTCAAAGACAATTTTGTTCACAATTAAATACTCTTAATCAACAACACATTTATTTGGATAAATATTAATATTATTACGTTGATACAACTCTTAACAAACAATGCATTAATTTCGACCAAAATTGATTACCATAAAAACGGTTCTAGTGACTTAAACTTAAAAGATAGACATATACTGTCCGGGACATTTTTTTAGATCATTTTAAGAGGAATAATTCTTTCCTACATACATTTTTGGTATCTTGAACCGTTTTCGCAGCACACGCAATGGAAGCCTTCAAGGATAAATAATTTTCCCCGTTTTTTTCACAATTTCCATTATTTCTTCGCTCCTAATAGTTGCATCGTGATGTTATATAGCCTAAAGCCTTCCTCGATAAATGGTCTATTCAACACAAAAAGATTTTTCAATTCGAACCAGTAGTTCCTGAGATTAGCGCGTTCAAACAAACAAACAAACAAACTCTTCAGCTTTATAATTTTAGTATAGATCAGGTAAGCAGTTAAAAAAACTGGTATATGCCTGTATCCTGATATTTTACTTTATAATGTGTATTATTATTAAATAAAAATTAAAATAGTTTCCCCGTCAAAATCACTTCGCGTACTCATTACGAGAATCAATCAACATCCCTCCCCACGGCCCCGAAAAATCGGAACATAACGACACTTCCTCCATTACTGCGGCACGGAAACAAAAACAACCCGACAGTAAAGTCGGGGCGGACACCGGCCGAGACTCACGCAAGAGAATGCAATCGTCCAGAGAGTTAGCTTTATTCATTGCTGCAAAACGGGTAGACTTTTATATCTACCACAGTACCGGTTATTTTTAATACTAGCTCGATAAAGTAACTATAGATAATTTTGAGATGGTAGGCTATTGCCCGAACTGAGTTATGACCACAGTATACAAGTTTAAAGACGTCATAGTGACTCGTTTCAGCCTGACGCGTTTCGATAATAGCTTGTATACATCCAGTAACTCATGCCTTTAGTCGCGGTATATTTGGGCCAACATGACGGGACTCAATATATTTTCGACCTTTCACAGTCGCTTTCATTTTTGGACTACACTGTACTTACCATCAGGTGGTCTGTAGTCTATTAACAGTCCGCATAGGTATGTCTGCCCATATATACTATGATGGAAGATCTATGGGTATATAAACAGCTGAGTATACACAAACCGATCTCGAAACACGACAGGCTGAATCGAGTCACTATGACAGTATTGACAGTTGTGCACTGTGGTCACGATCCAGTTCATGCAATCGCGCTAACACCTAAAAACGGTTACATATAAATATAGAAAAAGCATTTATTTGGTATATAACAATTATGTTACTGGAATATACACACATGTGTATTATATATGCATATATACTTTGTATGTCGAATTAAGGAATTACGCAGGAGCCGATTTATATAGACAAATTTAAACGGATATACGTCAAAATTTCGCTCACCTTTCAACATTCTTAGCAAGAAATTTTTTGCAGCGGTAAAGCGGCATATCTGAACGAATAAAATTGTTTGCGAGATATTACCGTTGTTGTACGTGTTTGAGGCAGTGGACAAGCTTAGGGTTGCTCGAAGTATGCGGTGCTTTCATTCAATTATTAATAAAATCAACAATACAATATTATATTGTTTTAAGTTATTTTAAAAAGTATACATATGGTTCTCTATTGACATATATAAATAATTATAGAAGATTAAAAAAGGTTTTTTTAGTGAGACAACAAAATACAATAGATATAAATTTAGCACGCTTCTTAGAAGCTCTCTCTCTGTACGTTATTTACTTATGAGCACCCTCCTGTCAATTACTGTGATTAATGAATCCCTGGAATATTGAAACGGTTATTCGCCCGTCGCAAAGTATTATATTACTTGTTGAAGTGCCGTCACGGAAACTGTATCAACTTTTAATAAGCACGACCCAAACTTACTCTCTGGGCAAACTTTATCTAACCAATTTCCTTATAAATTGAGCTTTAGTCTTCCATAACTGACTATAACAAGACTCTCAAGTCTTGTTTTAATTTAATTTACCGTGATTAACGGTATATTCGAATGCTCGGAATTAAGTTGCAAGATCGGGTGCTTAATTTTGAAAGCACTAAGATCCACGATGTCGAAGATCAGAGAAGGCTCTCAGGTGAAATTGGGCAGGACATCTGACGAGACGAGGTGATGCCAGATGGAACTTGGAAGTTAGTGTGTAGCCTGGGAAAACGAAGCGAGGGATGTCCGGCTGCAAGGTGGGCGAACGATGTGGTCAGGTTTGCAGGCCGTAAACGGATGAACTTGGTACGAGATCAAGGATGGTAGTATAACATGAGAGGGCTGTGTATCTAGCAGAAGGCAGAATCGAACTGCTAGTGATGATATTAGAATGTGAGATTTAATAGGATCGTATGTAAAAATGGGCATATTAATTAGAAACCATGAACAAAGCAAAAAACTTGGATAAAATAACTTTCGATAAACTACAACGTTGGAAAATAACTTTAAATTTATGGAATTAGCATGAGGTTATAAGCTCTATAGATTGGACATACAGTTTGCAGCAATGGCACCCACATACCCAAAAAGGCTTTAAACTGTAGTCCTTATGGCATGTGAAAAAGAGAAACCAAGACACGTATGGATTTTATTGCTAATTAGTCAACATTTTTAACACTATACATTCATCGACATAGCTCAGCCATTAGCAATTTGAAGTGACAGTGAGCAGGATACAGTTAGTAGGAATAACAGTTGATGGGTTAGAAAAGTTCTCGAGTTGAGACTATGTATTGGTAAGCTCAGTGTGGGACGAACACCTACAGATCGCAGGACGGCGCTAGATACCAGCCGCTTCCGTTCAGTCGTTCAGGGAAAGAAAGGAGCCTTTGCCCAGCAGTGGACATCCTATGATTGATATAATTAAGTCAACATTTTAATTGAAATATCGCATAGAAATTAAAACAATATGATACATTGTATGGCTACTAGAAGTATTAATGATAGATCAACAAGTAAAGGATTATTCGACAGATTTAGTTTACCATTTATAAAAAGAGTTAATTTTTGAATCAATAAATGTTCCATAATGAAAATGTAAATTTAAAGCAGAAACCACGAGCAACATCAAGCATTACATAATAATTAAAAAAACAAAATGTAAGACTGAACTGACAAGAAGAAATTTAACTCTTTTGGGAATCATAGTAAAACATAAAAATAAAACTTTTATAGCTTAGACATGTATTTTCTAAATTTAGCATACTTATCAAATGCTTATGTTAATACCATGATATTTTAAAAGGCAGTTGTTAAGTTTGAAATATTTATGAGCTTTTAAAAGAGCAATAAATTAACTATAAGGAAACTTTGCAATATATTGCTAGAGAAGCAAAGCGTAATAATTAAAGTTGCAGTTTCAATTAAGAGCGTATTTGAAATTCAAACGGCAAACATCCGCATGATTCTATCATCGACAGTCTATCATCGATATCTAGATTTCAGATATGAGGACAGACGAAGCAAAATGTATAGGATTTACATAAGCTGAAATATCACGTCGAAGCGTTACATCAATTTTCCTTCTAAATTTAATAGGAGTTATAGAGCATTGCTGAAGAAATGACTAAACCGTTCGCTTCACCCTTTCAAGTTTCATCAGATGGCCATAAATCCATAGCCATTTACGGGTCAACCAAGTTAATCTTAATTCAATTATAATCCCTTGAAATTTTTTTTTTACCATACGGTATATCCTCATTGAAACATTTCAACTACTGATGCGTGTGACAGATGAGATATGCCCAGTTTGTACTGGCTAAAACATCAAAATGACCTGAATTTTAACGATGACTTTGGGGCCTGTAGTAAAGCTCCACACAGCCGTCTTTTGTTTACTTACCAAGTCACCACACGACTGACTTACAGGGTAACGTTTTTATCGGAACAAGATAAATTTTCATAGCTTTCAAGATAGTAATCAGAGACAAGGGCATCACATCGGTTATAGTGGAGATTGGCTGAAAATTTTGCTAAAAACCCTATAAGAGAGTGGAGACACCAAAAATAATCCAAAATATCATACAACATAGGAATCTACAAACAACTAGTTAATCGGTATCCGTTGGACAAGGATGCTCCATCATCAGCCTTATCATCGTTTACCATGAGACAAGATTGATGTCAAGCGCAAACTTATTTACAATAAAAAAGATACGATATACGCTGTTGTGATATTACCATGTGATTAAATATTCCTCCTTAATCTATAACGCGTTTTGAATCTATTATTTTCTAGAATAACATTTGTTACATTACAATAACTCACAAATTCATATAAATCAAATATTTTATCTAACATTTTAACAAAACATGCTATTTCAAAACTTCGCGATGAATAATTTATACCACACAAGAGTTTATCTATGCAGTCGCAGTAAAAAAGTATTTAAAACGCTTTTAGTGAACAATTTCATCGATATGTAAATTTAAATCTAATGAAAACTGACCAAACGTAACTGTACATTAAATAAAATAAAAATAAGAGTTCGAACAGCAAGAAAGATAAACCCGAAAAGGGTTTTATATATAACACGTTTCACGCGAAATAGTAAGAAGATACTAGACGAAGTGAAAATATTTGGCAGGCCGGCTAATGATAGACCTGATTGTGGTAAAGTGTCGCTATAAAATCGTCTGGATGTTGCCAAAAAGGAAAAAACGAATCCATTTTGTAAAGCGACTATTTTTGCTGGCAACCGACCCGAATCAAGCAATTGCCTTTAGCACACTTAGTTGTTGACAATGAATGTTTTTCGTAGTTTCCGCACTCAAAATCTTTTAGTGAACGCGTTGGAGTTGAAATATCACTACTTTACTGTCATGATTCTTTTTCATCGCAATCAGGTGGTAATAACATAGAAGCAAATTGTGGGAATTTGTTATCAGCGTCAATTTACCTGAATTAACTTTAACTAATTGTTGTTATCGAGGCATTACATGCGCGATTAACTTATCGAATAATTATGTCTATTCTTCACGATATGAACTACTTGTTTAGCTAACTCATATAATTATCTCAAAAAAATAAGGAGAATTTAAGCCTTGTGCGTTTTGGTTAAAAAATGTATACTTTTATAATCAAAGCACCCGTAAATCTTATTTAAACACAAAATACATTTTAATGAAGCATTAAAAGGCAGACAAAAAAATTAAAACGAATATAAAATAGAAGACTTACGATGCAGACTACAGACGAAAACTCATGACGAATTAAAATATGTAGAGAATAAAAAACGAATTGTGCTTAATCCTGGATGTCTGATCTTAAAGCCATGCAAAACTTAGGGCACCGTACTTTGGTAGCAGACGGGACAAAAAAAAACGAAACATCAATTTTAATGAGTCGAAAACCGAGAATTTTCTCTTCCATTTAGAGAGCCATATTTTTTCTACAACATTTAATCAGAGTAAGAAGCGAAATGGTAATTTGTATGGACCGCTCGATGTAAATTTTATGCAAGAATTCCCCGACTCCCCTCATCCTAAAAGGGGAAGATTTTTGCAGCGGACAGAAAATTTTGCTTAGCCAAGTGAAATTTTAACGGCCTCGACAGAGATGGTCGGGAAACGTGGATGCTTAATGCTAACTTACTTCCCGCTGGTTCATTATACTTCATAATTTTGCGGGAAAAATTGTCGTCGTAAAGGTTTGGATCATTCTTATATTTTAGTTTTATGCGGATTGACATCATAAAAATATAACCATTACCGCAAAAGCACTAAAACTCGACACTTTAAAATAAAACTAATTTAGTTATTTATTCATAAATATTAATGGACATTAAAAGCTGCTTAAATATATGTTTATTTATACATTACCAAATTATTAGTAACTTTTTCGTATAACATCTTTGTTAATCGATATATTTTTAACTGAAGCTTTATATTTTTCTGCACTTTGCCAAGGAGCTAATAGATAACAACACTGATGCTGAATTGAATTTCCTTTACACTAATATTTGACATATAATTGTGACTTTAAAGTATGTTGAATGAAAACAAACCAACAATGAAATTATATAATATCAAGTTATAATATTGAGGTGGCTGGGCGATTGCTGAAGCTACACTAGAATTGCTTTGGAGAAGCGTCAGATGTTACTATGAGTTTTCTTAGATTTTTCTCAGAAAACAGATTTATTTTTAACAAAAAATTAAATATATAATAATTAATTTGAGTATGGTCTATCAGAAAAGCTAAGGCCAAATTATAATCGTATAACTGTATAAAAAAATTATAACTGCTAAATATCTTCTTAAGAAAAAAAATCAAGACAATCTGCGTCGGGGTTCACTCCTTTACTTTGTTTATTGACAACTGATACAACTTTAAATTTTTCTTAGGAATGTCTCCGTAATTTTATGACCACATATTGGTATCCTAAATATCTTATAAATCAATCATAAAATCATTTCAATGATTATTATTCTTAGTACATAAGGGTTTTTTTAATAGTGTCATCCATTAGTTCAGTGTCGAGTATTTGTGCTTTTACCTTACTTCTGTTACCTATCAAGTATTAACAAGACCTTATGAAATATTCGCAATGAAATATTATTTAATTTATTGTTTTACTTTTAAAAACAGTTTTTATAACCTCATGGCATTAGTATAACAATATTTGCATAGTTATACATATCTACTATTATTTTTATCATTTTTATCACATATAGAAGTGTTCTAGTATTATTGTTATCTCGTTCATTATCTAAACCACACGTTAGAACTTTTGTCGATCCTCTAGGTTTTAATTTCTATTCTAGTTGAATTATATTACAATTAACATGGATAGTTTGTTTAAGAGAAGGTACGGGGAAGTTTGAATTATAATTCTTTAGTTTTTAACATACCGTTCATTATACAATAAGCTTTTATAATACGAAATATTTTTAACCTTGCGCTCACAACGATCCGATTGTTATTTAGCTAAACATTCAATTATACCCAAATCATCTATAAAAATATAACTCGGAGGCAGTGAAATACATTTAATATAGTATACGAAATAAGCCAATTTCAATAATGCAAAACTTTCACAAATATCTCTCTCAATTCGTGATCGAAATAAAATGAAGACAATCTAACTTGAAATTGAAATCCACTTTTTGTTTTCAATTAATAACTTTATAATTTAGAAATAGATATGAAATATCCCAAAAATTACAGACGAGATAAAGGTTCAGATGATTCAATTCAAGTTGGAACAGTAAATTAATGGATCTACGTCGAAGGGAGACAACTTTGAAACTCGACTTTCGAGTTTGTTTCAATTTGTCACGGCTGATAGAAATTCAATGGCTATAACAATGGGGATCCATAATAAACAAAAGATGTCGAATTGCGCGAGCTTCATCGAAAGCTCGCTATAAATTTCTATCGACACTTACATTTGTTTCGGTTTTCAACTTATTATTTTAGTTGTACAACTCCTATTGACGTTTCAATAAGTCCTCAACAAAAAAGTTTTTGATTGGACTTGTTTTGTTCCACTTTTTGTTTACGATCTCATAATTGTTATGTTTTTATTTGTTTGATGTATGAAGTATTTAACTCTCTTAAAATGTACTATATTACAGGTCAATTTATTATTAAATTAATAGAAAAAAACATTAAATTTATTTTGCATGCCGTGTCACCCTCTCTTTGGAGTGACAGTTGAGTTTATGTAATAAAATATAACATATGACCAGTGGTCGTGGGTGTGGTGGTAGGAAGACACGGATTTTGGCGTTTTACAGTTTATTTGCATTTTAAGGCACATCGAACTGCGACGCACACGCACGTACTCTAGCCTTGGATCTCGGTAGTCGACTGATTTAGCTAGAGCATTCCTTGCGCGCGCGTACCCCTTACCCCGCGCGTCCCGTAACACCCTAACGACTCTTAGGGCGTTTAATACAATTATATATCGGGCGGCGTCTACATACTATAAACATTACCGCAAAATAAATCTGTAAGACATTTACAATCAATCACAGAATAATTTTTAAATCAATGCTAAACTAAAAGATAATTACAATAAATGAAATATAACATTCATAGCAAGCGCACAACCATTTGCAGGTAATTAAGTTGTACGTAACATTAAAGATTTAAATCAGAGTTTACGATCTTAAAACGAGACTTTATCACAATTAAAATTCAGTACTGCTTCTGATACAACCTCCATAAAACTTTACGATAAGAACACTTCTAGAGAAGCAAATTCGGAACGCTTGTATAAACAAAATAAAGCTGGCGAAGCCTTTGGATATTAAAGTACTTTCAAAGATAGATTGTAGCTCTAATCGTGTTGTAAAAATGTTAATTGGAGCGAAATTTGTAACATAATTTGCCAACATTACAAGAATATCTGATATCATGCTTAAGACAAATTGAGATGCTATAACTTTGGAAGGGTTTAAATTAACATCGGCTTGTTACAGAATTAGTACCTACTATAATAATTATTGCGAAAGGTTTAGGTTTTACGCGAAGGGATGAACTATTTAATGTACAAGTACCTTTATATCAATGACACTTAGTGACTGATAGCTGATGTTAAAACCCTTTGCTATAAGAGATGGAGTTTTTACGGAATATTTTTATAAAATGTTGGAAAATAGATAATACGGATCTACAATACAGATTTGAAATAGATAAAGGTCACAGTAATGAGAACCCAAATAGTGTAGACTTAAGAGTCAAGTGGTAGAATGAATAAAACAAAACAGTTAATGAGGAAGCAGATGCTTAGCCGTCACGAATTAATACATCAGTTAAAAGAGCTAGGGCAGGAAGCAAATGATGATTTTAACATTACATCTAGATTGGCACGAGTTGAAGTTTGTTTAAATCTAAATAGATCTAGCTGTGAGATAATTATACTGAATTTAGACATAATTGAACATAATTACTCTGTTTCCTTTGCAGGGGATTATGCGAGATTAGCGAATTAAAATTTTTCTGATTACGTGTTGATATTATCTTTGAAAGTTGTATTTTTCGGAAACGAATGCATTGACCTAGGTGCATTTAATTCAAGGTCAATTTTGAGTTTAACAGCGTACATTGCACCGGAAAAATAACTAGCAAATAAATTTGCAATGCATCCCACAACCATCCGGCGAACATTCTGATATGGTTATATCTTGGATACTTTTAGTTTGTAAAGAAAAATTTGTTAATATAATTTTCTCAACACACACCTTTTCAAAAACCGTACCGTAATCAATATAATCTTGATCTCTATTTTAATGGTATTTCAACGCCAGTTTTATAAGCTTTTTGGGTGGTAGACCTTTATGACCGTTTGATGCGTTCGCGATAATGTACAATTGGTGACCACCCAATGTATTATTCACATTGTGCGATCAGCCAATATATTTATATTCCATTCAGAACCTTAGAAAACTATCGAAATTCATTTCCGAGTTTCTTGAGACATAATATGCCGTATCTAGCAAAACAGGCTTAACATTCAAGGATGCTAGTAAAACCTAACACGCTGACCTCAACAATTCGGAGAATCTACAGGTTTGTATTTATGTAAAAATTTGAACGGAATTAATTTTACTTAAATCTTAGTCTTTTAGAGAGAAACTATTTGGATGAGAGATAGTTGAAAACGTATGAGATTACAGTATATTTGTTATTTTATATCAAGCATTTGTCTCAATCGCAGAGCAAGCACTTTTTGTTTTAATTCCGACACGAATGACAACAGTATCACCACAGTACGGTCTACTGACGCCAAGCTGAAGAGAATAACCCCTTAAATCACTTTTGAATTTACGATACTTACCATCTACCCCAATAGCGCTTATTAGAATAGACTAGAGTCCAGTAGTGGACTAAAAAGATTGGATATGATGAAATATTTTCTCAAGTACCACTCGCCGGTGAAGGAAATTACGTGAGGAACTCGCCTGTTGTATGACAAAAGTATCTTTTACAATACTCTTGAGATGATGGTCAACTGATTTATTGATAACTTTGGGCTGAACACTCAAGCGTTGTATGGATGCCTTCCATCTAATAAGCCTCTCTGTTTTCCTGTTCAGATATATTATTATCAGCATTATAAATGTAAATATAAAATTGTCAACACCACTTTTTCAAAGACAAAGCATCACGGTTCCTTTATAAAATAATCCAATGGCGTTTATTAGTATTTTCGTATCTCTTCGAAGTTTTAAGCTATTTGGTCCAAACTAATTTCAAAATATTAGATAGAGAGAGTCGGTAGATGTAAAGAATAGCACCGCACCTCGAAACCTAATTTTTCGGCAAGTACCTAAGGCAACGTTTACCGTCTAAACTTCTTTACCAGCCAATTTATTCGCAGTGAGCACGAATTAAATTTTTCACTTCATTACTCCATCCTCGCAAGGGAAACAAAGTAATTAAAAAAGTTCTTTAAAGTCTAATATTCCTTCAGCCTTTTGTAAATTAATATGACCATCGCGTGTGTTTCCCCAAGTCGCTGTACCGACTATTTTGTTTATTTACCGCTTATGGTTTTAAAAATGCATGGGCATGTCTTTTAAATAATTACACTTTTGCACGACACTTGTAGTTTCGTGTTTATTTTTGTCTACAATCGTAACTAACAGTCGTTATTCTCACTAAGAATTACTTACGTTCATTTGGATTAAATTATTAGTAAATGAATTAAGACTACTATGTACTATGATTGATTTCATGTTTAATCCTTCTACGCTACAAATAGTGCTTTGATTGCCATATTAAATCTCCTAACCTCTATGTTACTTTACAAAAGAATTGACTAATTTCATATCGTGTTATTGTGATTCTCAAATTTATATTTGTGGCTATAGAATGATGCTATAAAATTCACTGCAAGAATTTTTATTTACACAAAATTAGGACTCCCCTAATTTCTGATTTTGTAGAAAAAGGTAAGTCTTGGTACTTAATGAGGTACCTACTAACGGCGCCTCTGAAACCTTACAAGCTGGAATTAAAGCCATAATGCACGCCCATAAAGGATGAGTTGTTAAACGCTGCAGCATGTAGCGGAATGAACAAAGTTCTTTGAGAATTTATTGTTATAGTTTAGTTAGGAAATCCTGATGGCCTCTTCAGGTGCAATGCACTCGTAAAGATTCCATGTAATATACTATGAGCTTGCTCCAATATATTACAGGGACTTACAGGCTACAGGATGCTCCAAGGTGAAATAGAATTTATTGTTCTAGCAGACAGACGCTCGTGCATCCGAATCGAGATATTTTTCTTGTAACCGTTGATATAAATTATAAAGAACAGTAACAATTCTAACAAAAGACTATAAAGTAAAATCTGTCTTCAATATTTGAACCAAGCTTTTAAATCTTAGACGAAGTTAAAACCATTATTATCAAACCAAGGAATTACAATAATGCTTCTAATTATTGACTAGAAAGAATTTAACAGAGTACACGAATAAAAATATATTAATAGTATTATAATTGAGGCATTTACAACTGAGAGCAAGAATTGTGATATACAATATTTGTATTATAATCAAACATACACAAAAAATATTAAAGGTAAGCGAGGTAAGTTATTCTAAGTCACGTCCAAAAGTAGACTGAACAATAAAATATCTAAAATTACCTTTAAAAAGCTTATGTTATAAATCCTCTAATCCTCTTACAGATTTTTATTGAGATTGTCTAGTCCGGCTTTTTTCAGCTTCAAGTGTTCTAACACAACGATTAACTGGGGAATGAAGCATTTTTTATGATAATCTCGTTACGCTGTTTTCTATCTAGTAAATGGAGTTTTAGAAACACTAAATTAGGGAACTCGTTGGATATTTGAGTTCTAGAAAGCTAAATTTTATTACAAGCAACTATTTAACATAAAGTTAAAATTTAAAGAGATATAACTTTTAAGAAGCACATACTTTAAGTCAAACTGGACAAAAGAAATTAAGGAACAGCATCAACTGCAAACCAAATAGAAAATGAATACAGTATAGCAGAGTTATTAATAGGACTACTGGAAGAAACATACTAGGGAAATAATTGATCAATTAAAGAAATATTTAAGATGGTAGATCAAAACGACGACACCAAAATACGTTTCTTTCATGTATATGATGATGTCCTAGCCGGATTCGGCCACGGCGACTGTTTCAATACCGACTACGAAAATCGAGGTTCAGTTTTCGGAAACAGTCAATTGCGCAGAAGATATTTAAGTGCATAACTGGACGCGCAGCCAGAAAAGCACTCTCTCGTCCGAGCTCCCTCGGGCCCGATGGAATGGAGAACCAGTACGATCGGGAGGGAGCAGGATGCAGGTTTGGTCGAGTTTTCCTTCTCTGAACACCTGGTTGAATTGCGGTGTTAAAAAGATGCCTTAGTCGCCTTTTACGACACCTCGGCAAGAAGAGGGGGGTGCTATTCTATTCTGCCGGCAGCCACCACGGCCAAAACAAAAAACACACACATGTATATATTAAGATATTAGACCCAAAACAAATTGGCCCAAAAACTAAAAGAAATAAGATAATGAAAACAATTAATGTCACGTGCACAATGAATTTAATGAGCAAATACGAATTCAGCGCGAAATTTGTTTAATCAAGTGTTGCCAGAAAGAGAAAACAGTGCACAATTGTCAAGTGGTACAGAGGTTTCTACACTACTGGCGCATATGGCAAATTCTACCTGCCGTTTAGTCAAGTGCAAAAAATGTGCCTCCGTTGAAACAGGTGGTCACTGCAACCGGCAGGTTGGACCCCTTTTGGGCAGTGACTAATGGTTTAAAATTTCTAAGTATTGAGGCCGCAATATTTGGGGTACCAGCTCATTGTATAAGGCGCTTACAATAAACATTGTGTTTTATTAAATTTGATACAAACATTTATATTAATAAAGTTATACATTTATAGGTAATTATCGAATCATGTAAAAGCAACAAAGTATTTACTTACAGACTTACTTACTTTTTGCTGCAGACTTCCTCTGTGGCTTTAAGCTGATGGAGGTCCCATTTTCGCCATGTTAATATGTTTTTGTTTTTTCTTTTGTTTTTGTATGTTGTTGTCTTGTAACAGAAATGTTGCTTTTGAATTTCTAGTATTTTGTTAGTTTGTGGTGAAAATAAATATATTTCATTTCATTTTTTCATTTCACTTACGTTGTATAGGACAAAACAATATTAGCAGCATCAACAGAGATTTTGCCACAATATAATTTCAATCATACGTATCTTTTAGTCTGCGGAAGAGAATTAAATATAAAACAATATAAACAACGTTAAACAACATACGCGAGAAAGCTTAAAGTAAATATTAAAAGAGACAGAACAATATAAATTCCGCATGATTGCAAAATACAAAAGCAAACCATAAAGTGGAATCAAGATGCAAAAGAAAACTTATTACTTCATATTAAATAAATAACACCTTTTATTTATGTCTCACAAAGTAAGGATAATTCTGAAAGCGGCTTAAAACTTGTTTGGTCTAATGTCGACATCGAGTGCTCGTAAGGAAATATTGTTGGAGTAAACATTTGCCGGACTTACAACCTTGCTGTCTTATCTTTGGGCAAATAACTATTTCTAGGCGTTGCGGCTTGACGGTGTCAACGTCAGGATTGAGCGTTGAAACAAAAAAACAAATAGAGTATAATAAAAACACACAGGCAGAAAGACATCCAATCACCCAACGTAAGCTAAAACACGTATTAAAAAAGTCACAACGGACGTAAAATCAAAAACCATAAATATACAAAATAAAGAAGTAAATTTTGCAAGTACTGATAGTGTAACTACTAACCCAGGATCTGAATCTAGAATGGAGAAAGCACTTCGGCATAAAACATGAAAACTGTAAATAGGTTTAATTAAAAGACTTGAGTTACATGGTTTCTATTGCGCTAATAAACGTTATATGGGAATATGAACCTTGGCATTTAAAACAGGCAGGTAGATAAATTATGATGTTTATATAGAGATCTTTAAGGTTGATTGTGGTCGACCAAGTCGTTGTTTTAGTATATATGAAATATCACTGATTTAAAGCCACCTTAATTAATCAAATAAAATAGCATGAATATCGAAATGTCACATGGCATGTAATACAATCGCTTGCAGTTTATGTTTTGGACCGTTAGTCGCTGTGTTTGGTTAGCAATCGATCGATACCAGCCACTTGATTTAATCTCTCACAAAGCTAATGTCTAGATAGTTGGTGCTTCAAGGATGATCCTATTTGTTGCGGATGCACATTTAATTTACATTGAATGATTATGATTGAAACCAACTACTTGATTATCATCGCAGGGGATGTCTGACTTGATTGATGGAATGGGATCGTCAATTTTATAAAGTTTGCAAGTATAATTAAGACAATTTATATTGTTTTTGTAAATTAAAATAATTAAGGACATCTTTACTATGAAACATTACATCCTATTTTCATTTTCAGCTGTTTTTATTTATTTATTTATTTATTAAAGTGGTTTTATGTGATTCACATTCATTATATAATTACATGAATTCTCTGTGTTTCTTTTAATTTATATTATTTAGAGAAACCAAATAGACTTATACAGGGTTATAGGTAACTAACGCACAGCCTCTTAAGGGTGGCTTTGATTTATCAAGACAGACAACTTTTGTTGTACGACTTTTTCTAATTCAATTACTTTTTTTCCCATACAAAAAAAATAAAAATCGGATTTGCAGTTCTGAACTTTTTAACTCTTCGTAAGGCGACGATCGCGCCACGCTGACAAAGGCGACCGAAGACAGACTTACGTAGTGCGCGGCGTCTTGTGTCGCTACTAACGAAGAAAGGGGTCTGCGGCGCGGTGAGCGGGCGTGGCGACATGTACTTGACTACTGTGTAACACGGGTCATGTCAGTCGCAAATTTGCTTGCGTGTGCGCCGACGTGTTAGTTGTCCCAGTGACGCGTTCGTTTCATAAATCACAATGTCAAATCGATACACTAACATTGAATATACCGAAATGGTGCGTGTTTATGCTCGGTGCGGTGACAATCTGTCTGAAGCTTGCCGTGAGTCCGCGAGACTATTTCCGAATGTGTTGACACCGAGTAAATAGATTTGTGAGTATTTTTGTAAATAGTTTAATTATTGTAAATAGAGTGATTCCACTTTTTAAATACGCCTACATTAAAAAATAGTTTGCAATTATCTATCTTCAAACAGACCGCGCGCCTCTTTTGGTGCGATGAATTGCTTGATTACGTATCAATGTTCGTGTTTTTCTATTTACTTTTTTATTTTTTAGTGTAGCCAGTCCTAAGCCTGGATAAGTATGAAGGGATTGTGGATTCAGTGTATAAATATGTACAGATTGTACAACCTTTGAAACATTAACTTACGTAGAGGCCTTTACCTTGTTCATTTTACGATGTTCCCTATGGCAGACAAATAATAGGTTGGTTTTGTTTGTGAAACAATTATTTAATGTTTTATTTTGATTCTAGTTTGTTTTAATAGTGTATTAGTACGTCAATCAATAAACATTTATTTTCACTATTTAACTAAATATGGAAATTTACGTTCAAATAATTGTTATAAGCGACTTTGTAAAATAAACAAGGTATAGGGTTAATAAACTTTCTGCTACACGATCCTTAACGCTGCGTAGCAACGTAACTTTGCGCACGACTGCATAGCACCAGCTGATTGGATACCTACGCCAGATCGAATGAAAGTTGGAATATAGAGCTAACGATGACTAGATATTCACACTAAAACTAAAAAAAAAAAATCTAACGATGTATTAGGTTTTGGCAAAAGTCGTACAACAAAAGTTGTCAGTCTTGATAAATCAAAGCCACCCTTAAGAGGCCGTGCGTTAGTTACCTATAACCCTGTATATTTTTTATTTTATTTCATGTATTGCTTCATAATTAAAAACTTTTTTAAAACTTCACAATTGTGATTAAAGCTCTATCAATGACCTCTAATTGTATCTTTCAATGGGCTTATTAATAATGTTCTAACAATATCAACTCCCGTGTAATATTTTTCAACTTCGATGTTTACTATGCTGAAAGAAAACAATTTCAATTTAATTCCATAAAATACGGTGGTGTTAGCCTGAAATTAAGAAACTTAAAAAGTCTTCGGGAAGTTCTTAATCTTTCCGAGCCGAGAGATGAGGTATTTTATCTTGGAGAGCGGGCGATGTCAAAGTGGAGCTGCCGGAATTGAGTTCAACTTTTGAACTATCCGTCTCAAGAATATTAAGATGCGGTCGGTTAACATTTGTGTATTTTGTCGAAACGACTTGATTCATTTCATTTAATATCTTGTCTTTTTCCTATCCTTGTCAAATCTTTATCTGTACTATTTATTCTAGTATCTAATCTTATGTTAGTTTAGTTAGTATAAAGAAGCTTCCAAACAGTTTTGTCAAAAGTAACGAAAGTATTATACATATTTTCGGTTATATTCATTGATGTGTTTGATTGTAATAAAAAAGTAGAATGAACGCAAAAAACTGGTTTGTTAATTCGTAAATTGATATTTTTTTCATTCCGAAGTTAAATAATTCTCATGACGCCCATTATCATATAAAAAAATATATCCGGGGTATCGTAAATTAACCCTTTAGGACGCCCCCAAACAGCACGCCCCAAAGCCTAAAGGTCCCCTCGAAGCAATCATTTCTGCATATTCAAAAGTTAATTGCGACCGTATAATCGACTTCATAAAAACTATTTTATTTATAACTTTTAAACACGAAACGCTTTTATAAAATTGGATTTGACACATGCCAGTATGGATAAAATTAGCATTTAAATGTCTCCTCGACCACTAACCACTATTCTTAATTAATAAATATCAAGACGCTATTACTATTTAAAAGTAAGCAGAGATTAACGAAAATAGTAATAGATTTTTTTATAAATTTAGAAAAAGTTATTAAGAGTGGAGAAAATAAAAATATTTTTTAACAAAAATGGCAGACTATGGTCAATTTTAACCACCCTCTGCTAAGTAGGCGGGGCCTGCAGAAGGCTTGACGTCGCCGGGTGCCGAGGAAGATGGCTCGGCCTTGCCCTTAGCTCTCGGCAGGCGGGAGAAGGAAAACCCCAGGTTTTTGTCGGCGCAAGTCCGACACACCGGAGGGCGGCCCTCAATGCCCCCTGAAGGTCCGTTAGGGATTTCCTCCGGGTTACCAAAAAAAAAAGACAGGTCACCTATTCTATTAAAAATTATCACTTCAAGTAAGAAGTCACGTAGAAAGTGAAGTCAAATCAACAAGGACATTGAAAAAGTACGATATATTAATATATAGTTGGAAACACTAGCTTTTCCCTCTCCAACAGGTATGTAGCGTGGTATTTATATCACACGATGACAAGTGATCTTCGAGAGTACATGCCTGTAGCTTCGAACAGTACTCAACAGCAAGCTCTCATAGATAATAAACAATATTGAATTGATTCGCTAAAGGTCCTTTTTAAGTGCGAAGGGCCACGTTTTTGCACAGATAACACTACAAGTAAACTTGTTATGCCAATTCGAATGACGTATCTACATAGGTTCCATTTATCGTTTTTAGCATTAAGATTATAATATAATATTGTAAGAACATGTAAAGAAACATAATTTCTGGAATTATTTATTATCAATATTTAGATAAATATTGATGTTTATACATCGGCATTTAAAAAAAAAAGGAATTAATCTTACAATTTTAATCAAACAGCAAGGAAAAAATATGGAATCATTTGATTGCGTTATTGTAATCAGTAAAGGAGTTCCAATAACATAACTAAAATGTAATACATTAGAATTGTTTGATCAAACAAGACAGAGATGATACTCTAAAGGTTTAAAGGATGTTAATTATGAATATTACAAAATAATAAATGACGATATTGTCAATACAATAACAACATCATGTTTCTAATCAATATCCTAACCGCATAATAAATTTACATACAATTATAGAATTGAAAATAAAAACGCAGTTGCAAGTCCAAAGTAAACATCGTGAGATAGAGAGGCTACACAAACAGATAAAAATTCTACACGCGCGTTCAGGAAACGTACTCCGATCAACAAAGTTATATTCGTTCCTCAGCGGGGGAACGCCACGAATACGCTCTATTATGAACTAATAATAACCGTTTACATACGTCCGAACCATCTTTTGCGTGTTTTGATACGTATTGCTCTTTTTAGTAATTTTACTGTTACTATGTGAGCTACGATATAAATACTAAACTATGAAAACAATGAAATAATTAATCAAATTCGATTAATATAATAATGGTTCAAAGTCAACTTTGGCGGAACTAAACTGGACAAAACATATATTTCACTAGCTGATCCGGCAAACGTTGTTTTGCTATATAAGGTTTTGTAATATCTTCTAAGATGTTCATTGAAATTAAGTGCTGTCAAAGACAATTTTGTTCACAATTAAATACTCTTAATCAACAACACATTTATTTGGATAAAGATTAATATTTATAATATTAATATTACGTTGATAAAACTCTTAACAAATAATGCATTAATTTCGACCAAATTTGTTTACCATAAAAACGGTTCTAGTGACTTAATCTTAAAAGATAGACATATACTGTCGCGGGCATTTTTTTAGATCATTTCAAGAGGAATAATTCTTTCTTACATATATTTTTGGTATCTTGAACCGTTTTTGCAGCGCACGCAATGGAAGCCCTCAAGGATGAATAATTTTGCCCGTTTTTTTTTCACATTTTCCATTATTTCTTCGCTCCTAATAATTGCATCGTGATGTTATATAGCCTAAAGCCTTCCTCGATAAATGGTCTATTCAACTCAAAAAGAATTTTTAATTCGAACCAGTAGTTCCTGAGATTAGCGCGTTCAAACAAACAAACAAACAAACAAACTCTTCAGCTTTATAATATTAGTATAGATTACATTATGAGACAAAATTTAATGAACTCAAAATTAGATAATAATAGTAATTGAACTGTTAAGTTTATCAGGTCATTCAGGCTTATAAACATTCGCCTGGTGCTGAGAAAGTTAGCGTGGTCGTACCCTTGGTCCCGGTAGACGGGTAGGAGGTTTTAGGTTAAACCCTGGTGGTTTTAGTTGGTAAAAGTCGCACACACCGGTGTAGGTGCCCTCACATAGGGTCTATCGGTCCATGAGAATTTATATGGAATCTAAAAAAGCCTATAAATAATTAATTAAGTTGCACTTACATACTACGAAGATTGTAATCTAATTACGGAACAACTAAATTACATGATTCCACAAATATACCATTTTGAGGGCAAGCATGACATATTTTATTTCAATAGGCCCACAAGAATAAAGTTATTTCATTTAAGTGTTATTAAGAAATGTTTCTGTAAATGGATTCTACTCAGCCTGTAAACAGACAGAATCATGCTATAATTTCGTGATTCCAATATTCTGTATCGCAAAGGAAAACCAGACGAAATTGAGTTGTCTAAACAGTGGAGTCTTATAAGTAATGCGTATGTCAAAGATAATGAGGAAAGATAGAGATTCTAAACATATAATATTTATTAACGTATCTGTATTAATATTTACACAAACATCGAGATTATAAAGCGAATGAGACGTCATATAGTTCCTTGGCATTTCGAATAAAGATTTTAATATCGGCGTTAGAGTTGGCTCGAATCCCTTCCTGAACAAATCAACGATGGGTCAAAATATTTACGGCCGATGGGGACGTTGGCATGCCTAACAAATTTATACTCATACCACAGTTACTAGAGGCGGCTGTTTATTATGAAATATGTAGTTATACACTACACACTATATTTATTATTTGCCCAGAATAATCAATGTTCTCACCACAAGGAAATATTAAATGATAAGATAACTGTCTAGCGACTGAATAGACATCAGAATAACCTATTGGTTTTAAATTTTATTCCTAACGACATAGTTATTAGTAATATTTTAAATTTCTGAAAGCCTTATTTATTAATTACCATAAAAGATTGATTCAACAGGAAAATAATTAAAAAGTATAATAGTAATTAATATAATTATAATATATCAGAATTATATATCCCTTTTAAAGTGAACAGAGATACTATCGACTTTATGTACTATTAGTACATCCTAAACAATGAACCTAACCATTATTCAATGCAGAAAAGCAGCGAAACAAAAAAAAATATAAGGAGAATTCTTTAAACTCAAAACTAAGACGCAGCTAGTGTATTAAAAATAAAGCAACAAACATAAGGTGCATTATTTTACACAATTTGTTGCTTTTGGCAATTTCCTAATATCAATTCCTGGCACTTGTACAAATCTTTCCAGAACGTTATTGCTTTTACAGAAAAACTTGAGGCAAAACTTTCCTCTTATACAATATACTTACTAAATAAACAGACGTATTTCTAGCTATTTTACTGGAACATTTTATTATCTTGTGTTATCAATAATCATCTGTAGCTTATCGATTCGCGGTTATAGATCCTTCTATATATCTGCTTTATCTCTAGAGCTTGTATTTCTTTCAGATCCTGGTCGGATTCATGATTCGACAGCCCATTCATTGAACACTCTATTAATAACACTGTCTATATTTTGAATGATGTTACCTATCAGTAGGATTCTTCGTTTAATTATTAATACATATAATATCAAATTCTCAATTATAGTTTCTATAACAGTGCTGAAGAATTGTTGAAATTGGTAGCGTCAGCGTAATTTCAATTGCGCACAATTCGTCGTATATCATTGGGATCCCCAAATTATAAAGCCTTACAGACCAGGGACTACGCAGCAGTTCTCTACAATATTATCGCGCTCTTTGAAATTTTGGAATGAGTTGTGAGGTATAGCGTTCCCCAAGGCTATAACATGGTTCCTCAAGAGAGCATTGAACAACGTTCGTCTTGGTCAGCAACGCAATACCAACTCTCTTTGTTTTGCAGCTGGTCACGGTGGACAGTGACCACTTAGGGTTTAAAAAAAAACCTGAATGGTATGCTAACTGCGTTTTAGATTAGTATCCCAAATGCAGTAGTAGTTTGTTTATTTACCAAACGGCGGAGCCATTGCGCAAGGAAAATAAATCCATTAGCAAAGTATTTCGATCTCTTGGCACAGTTTGAACTCTGGCCACGTGTAAGTGAGTCTATACTACAAGCTATCATAGATTATCTTCTGCTTTCATACATAAATCTTTACGTCAATCATAGAGTTGATTGTAAACAGCATCATTTTAAATAACACTTGCTATTTTAGGTGTCAAACACTATGTTTGAGTGCGAAAATTTTACAAAATCCAAAGCACCCACTTTGATTGTTTTATTTAATTGATTTTTAACTTTAATTACTGAAAGAGTTACACTGTGTCCTATATTGGATACCCTATTAATCCTGGCTCGGCACAGTGACCACATCACACCAGATGGTAAGCGTGGTGTAGTCCAAAAATGACAACTAATTTTAATATTAAAAAAACCTACCGATAGTCGCAGGAATCATGCCGGCCTGAACAAATATCTCTTCATGCTTCGCTTAAAGATCCCTATATTATAGGACAATGGGAACACGCTCGCCAGAAGACTATCGCACAGCCTAACAACTCCGTTGCAGCAAGAGTTAGACAACTTCGTAGACCTAGCCGGGATGTGAGCTACCGTATAACTGTGACTCCGTAAACCCGCGCGCGTGGTTTTATAATGGAGGCGAAAGGGTGGAACAAGGCTAAATAACTCTTCAGAATACTTTATATAAGTGCATACAAAGCGGTGTATAGTGCGCTAGATGCTGCTGCTTGGCTTTAAAAGGTTTCACTTCATTAGGAATGATCATAGTAAATAGGAAATACATGTAAACTATATTCGTGATATCAAACTGCATGTACCGGCGATTGTATTATCAGTCTTTATGTTGCTACCGTCGCAAATATTAGATATGAGTAATGAGTGCATTTAGCGTCAGACCACGTTGCCGAAATAAGCGATTTCAATTACAAATACATCCATTATAGATCTTCCAGTCAATGTATTGAGGGAGTCGAAGCTGCTCGCGTCCGTAGGCTTTACCCTAGTTTTCCTACACGCGACTCCTGGGTGGCGCTAAACGAGCAGCAGCGAGGTGGTAGGGCGTCGGTGCCCGTCTGGATCGCGACCACAGTACATGGGTGTAAAGCCCGTCATAGTGACCAGTTTCGGCTTGTCGCGTTTCGGGATCAGCTTGTGTATATCCAGTAGCTCATATACCTAGAGACCTTCAGTCGCGGTATATGTGGGCCGACATGACGATGTAGACTATCAATGAATTTTCATCTTTTGATAGTCGCTTTCGTTTTTGGACTACACTGTACTTACCATCAGGTAGCCTGTAGTCACTATGTCGAGCCAGTGTAAAAAAAAATGTATTTTCTTCCATTTTTTTAAATACTGGCTAGGCAAAGTGTTACTGTACCCCTGAAGGAAAGTATAGTGTAGCCCAATGGTAACAACCACCAAGAGCCGAATATCCGTTGTCACTCGCCTTGGCCCACATATACCATAACCGAAGGTCGTGTACTGTGTATTTGTGTAATATGGCCGCGACTCAGTTCGGGCAATTACCCTACCACCTCAAAATCCAAATCCCTACCCTACCCCCTTCTTTATGATATAAGAACATTTAAAATATGTTGAAAAGTCTTGGAACGTGCTATGTCGGGGTTTCTCTCAAAACTCTGCTTGAGGCAGACCAAGGGTTAAGCGATGGTTGATCACTATTCTCATTATATCCTGTTAGTTGTAGTACATCGTACACCGCATTGTACTCCATAGTTAATAATATCACTATACCGTATAATAAATGTAGTACGCACAGGAGAGTATTGTGTGAGTCTAAGGAGAGAATAGGATAGGATATGTCGTGAAATGGTGAATGGGATGGTATTTAGATTTCATCTGAACTGAGATTAATGTTCCCTACACGTTGTTTCTCTAAAGGATCAATCAGAAATGAGGTAATCCGTCAAAGAACGGAATTCTCATAGGATTAGCAAACTGCGGCAGTCAAGAGACAAAATAAAAATGTATCTACCACCAGTTTGAGAAGCAGAATCTACCGAAAAAACTGGAAAATATACTTTTAATATGATGATGTACAAATACTTAACAGGTCGTCAAAAAAGAACGCATTTTGATCAATGAAACATTAGTTGACGAATTGAAACTCCTTTTAATTGATATCATTTCTTACCCCTATACGCAAAAAAATTGCAACACAGACAGCCCCCGCTGGAATCTATCCACTGGGTCAAGAAAGTTCGGAGTAGAACCGTTCCAGACATGCGAACAGCATTCCATGCAGATCCTCACCCAGGCCTTACACAATAGGTACAGTTGATCCGGCGTGAGCACTCATTTCAGGATGCCCACGTCTACGTGATATTACGGAATTACTGTTTAATATTATCTCCCTTTGATATTTTCTCAACTATGGCATACATTATAACTCACGCTTCTTTGTCTATTAGACCCGATAAAGTACAATACTTATATTATGCTATTGTCTTTGAACTTGTAAGACGTAGTACCTTGCCAATATCACGGCCACGATACTGCACGTGTCAATGTTTTGTTGAAAAACACGTGAACTAAATTTGATTAGCATAAAATGCTAATCGCTCCTATTGCCCGCTGTTCTGAACAATATAACCGCTGCCTGAAACGATTCTACATATTGAACACGTGGACGTCTATTATTAAACTCTGCGCAGGAGCGAGCGCGTGTAGCGATATCACTACCTAGTGATATAATTATTGCCATAGCTCAAAAACGCTGCGAACTGCATGACTAAAAGCTGAAATAATGAGCGAAACCCAATTCTTTTCGGCAGGATCATATCCTGTTGACCGAGAAAGGCCGTTACGACTTCACGGAGCGTAGAGGGCGTGCTCTTAGGGTACTCAGCCAGCAAATTTATGAGTTGGGTAACAACGCAAGGGTACCCCTGTGGGCACAAACCTTCACTTAGGTACTCAGCCAGGGAGAGAAAACTAACAGCGATCTACTAGCGTTTCGGAAGTGACCTTGAGAAGATATATCAAAAGAAACTTAAAGCTGCCTTGGAGTGAAACTGCGGTTAGCAACAGTTGACTGAACTATCCTTCTACGACGCCGGTGTCGTGGAATTCAGCCAGTTTGTGCGTGTCTCACTGGTGTTCTGAGCGGCAGCTTCTAAGGCCGTGACGATCGGATCATCAGGATCCGACAGGATGTCACGCTGGCGGCAAATATCCAACGCGAGGCCGGTTTCCGGTGTGTATTCGCACGCTTTACAAACTAATTCGTTAGGGTGATGCGGAGTCTTGTCGAAATATCGACGAGACGCTTTGCGCATGAAACTGACAATAGTTTCTAACTTAAAGTCGTGATGGAGGTCTAAGTTGCGCATGTACAGAGGGGCTCACAGTGCTTTACGCGAGAATTTATTCTGATTAACCTACAGGGTTTTCAAAGGCGGGTAGCTATGAGAAAATACTACCCTAGCGAAGGTATCGCTAGTCTTATGATAGTTTTGTAAAGTATCGACTTATTTCTAAGTGACAATTTTAAAATGTAAAAATTATGTTGTTTAGAAAGTATAGAATTAAAATATACTGTTAATCGATTGCATTAGTCATTAAATTATGGAAATGAACATTCTTCAAATACATTGGCGGGTGCAGGTAATTGTGTTCTGTAATTCAATGTAAATTCATTTAATTTACACTCTAGATCAGTAGGTTACTACGACACTAGAACGGGACACCTTGACGCCCCCAACCTCGGAACTATTATTAATAGGCTTCTAAAGGAGCTTGTAACTTCTGCATTTGGCTGTGTTTTTTATTTATTATATAAGACATGAACAAGATGCGACTATATTTAAAAGTGTAGTGTAGTGTGTGTGTGTGCCCGGCTAGGACTAAGAGGTTCTCTAACTCCTTCTTTTGCCGTGTCTTTGGACTGTGGAATGGTCTTCCAGCGAGCGTGTTTCCACAATCCTATGATATGGGATCCTTTAAGCGTAGCGTGAAGAGATGTTTGTGCAGGGCGGCATGATCGCTGCGACTACCGAAGGGTTTTTTCTTACCTTTCGATAGTCGTTGGGGTTTTTTTGGACTGCACCATACTTACCTCAGATTTGGTGTAATGACTGTGTAAGTCAGTGTAAAAAAAAAGTGTAGAGTACTTGCATAGAAGGAAAGACAAATGTAAATACGAGCAACACACGGTCAGGACCAGTATCGGAAAGAATAACACTAAACTAATGAAAAAAAAAAACACCCAGAGAAATTAAAAACAAATGATGATGTCCTAGCCGGGTTCGGCCACGGCGACTGTTTCAACACCGATTAAGAAAATCGAGGTGCAGTTTACGGAAACAGTCAATTGCGCAGGAGATATTTAAGTGCATAACTGGACGCGCTGCCAGAAAAGCACTCTCTCGTCCGAGCTCCCTCAGGCCCGATGGAATGGAGAACCAGTACGATCGGGAGGGAGCGGGTGCAGGTTTGGTCGAGTTTTTCGTCTCTGAACACCTGGTTGAATTGCGGTGTTAAAGGGATACCTTAGTCGCCTTTTACGACACCGCGGCAAGAAGAGGGGGGTGCTATTCTATTCTGCCGGCAGCCACCACGGATAAAAACAAATAAACAATAACCTATTCCACAATCCTCTCGAATGCCCTTTTTTGAGTATCAAAATAATATTATTAAATATATCGAGAGCAATAGACTCGACATAGAATTGTACAACCTTGTCATTTCGCATAAGAGTGTTTATGATTTACAGGCTCACGCTTAACCTCAATCACACCCGATTGTGGGTGAAGATGTAGCCGATGAGGAACTACGTGCAACCCTATCTATGAATTCTCTCGAATGTCTATTAATTCTTCTTTGAAAGGCTACCAGATCGTAAGATTGGGGGAAAATTCCAAGAAGCATATTCCACTCCTTTGCTGTTCGCATTACAAAAGATAAAGCGAACTTTTTAGTACGAATATTGGGAATATCTAACACGTAGGGATGATACCGAAAGAGATCTTCGAGAGACTCCAGTATTTATTGATTCTGGGTTCGAATCCCGGCTGCAACTTTTCTATAATAATTGGATTAGTTTGTCGCGAGTAATGGATGTATTTAAACATGTATACCTCTGTGTAGTAACCATGGTACAAGCGCAAACTTACTTTGGAACTCAGATCATGTAAGTAATTGTTCAGAAATAAAAACAATTGGTCGTTTGGATAAATAACCACTGGAGTGTTGCACTATTCTTAAACTAATACTATACCGTGGGTAGAATAACATTGGTGTTGAATTTTACCTGCAACAAAAATAGAATAATAAGTAACAATTTATCTTCACGCTATACCCATTTCGGGGTGAGCAGAGATATGTTAGTGTCTGTATCCACTTTGCACTTATATAGCGGCCAACGTGACCAGTAGCGCAGTTGATCGCCGGTCTCAAAGCACTAATACACAAGACATTTCTATTAAAGAATATATATATATATATATATAATATTTTTTATACGAATTTATTAAAAAACCTTTTGTTGCAGACATACAACACTGCATTTACTGTTCACTATTGTATTTAAGTGGTATGTTGAAGTTTTTCATCGTTATGCATTTAAGGGTTAAATGTTTGCTGTCAAAAGTTATCATTGTAATATTTTTATATAATGTATCGGCCTCTGGCGGCCCTATAAATAAATAACATGACAGATAGATATGAACAGTCTACTATTTGATATCTTCAAAGCGTGTTTCAAGGAAAATGTTCGGAATATAAACTGATAACTTACCTACATATTTTATAATTCATACTCTGCGGTCAATGACCATCTTAGGTACCTATGTAATAAGGAAATTTATATTATTACCGTTTCAATTGTGAAAGGAACGTTAATAGAAAAATCACAACACGACGTCGTACCCGTCATATAAAAGCAAAGTGTATACAGCAACTAAAATATCTCTGCTCACCCCGAAATATATTTATAGCCTTAAATTCTAAACATTTTTTTTTAATGTTGCTATAAATTTACGGTTTTCGAAGTTTTTCCTGTGCTAGTAATATAACACCTCTAGCTGGTTGCCAAATTTCATTATTCTAGGTCAACGGGAAGTTCCACCCCCTCCCTTCCTTAATAGAATCACGCGCACGGGATTACAGAGTCACAGCTATGCGGTAATACCGGCTAGGACTAAGAAGTTCTCTAACTCTTACTGCAGCCGAATCGTTGACATGTGGAATGGTCTTCCGGCGTGCGTGTTTGATTGAGCGCGTTCCCGAGAAAAGGGGTTTTGATAAACAGACAGCGTGACAACAAGGTAATCAAGACAGAATTATGTTTTGATTTATTAGGTACGGAACCCTAAAAACAAAAGAAACTTTCGAAAAAGGTATAGGGAATTCTGAAAAACTTTCACACAAGCTGTCACGGAAATGCACACGTTCGATAAATATAGATATGACATCACAGATCGAGCAATCCTATATAATGACACGAGGTAATGCGAATAAAAACACAAGTTACTGACCGGCGGTCTATAATTTTCCGTGTATATATCGGAATAATTCTAGACTGACGCACTATACTTGTCCTAACGGAGGCTAAATGCGTCTCGGAGCAGCTTCCATATGCATGGGAACGGACTGAAAACCGCTCAGTTGCTATCTCAAGTATTGCAGAATATTAAAATCTCACCGAAGCTTTTGTCTTTGACTTTAATCACGTGTTGATAAATCCTGAGGTAATTTTTATCACCTTTAGCCTTGATGTTAAAAAAAAAAACATAAAAATTAGATTTTTTTATCCTGACTTGGCATGACAGCTTTCCCACACCTGATTTTTAACACGGTGCAGTCCAAAAAATAAAATATAAATAACGGAAGTGGTCAGAATTTTCGAAACACTAAAAAAATCAAGAATTTAATCATTCATCATTATCTCAGATACAGCGCCTTTTGACGCCGACTGTACATTTTATTTTAAATACTCCATCGCCCCATGAAGAGGATATCGATGTAAATTATCGACTAAATCTTGAAAAGTAAGATTAACTACACGTTAATGTAACTCACGCTGTGATCGCAACAGGGGCGTTGGTATCTAACGACACGGATGGTACAGATTGTGTAAATGAGTCAATTAAACATCATAAATATGTAAATGATAGAAAACTAGTTAAACAAATTCGTAAACGCATGCATGAAGAAGATCAAGTGGTAATCAACCCATTAATACAAGATCTAAATGCACAATCTTATGGGAAAATAGAAAATACTCGAATAAATGTTGAATTTGATTACATCCATTTTTAAAAGCGTGCCACATTTTGTATTGCGTTTATAATCTACGTGAAATTTTGTTTAAATTAAAGACTAAATATGTAATTATGCTAAATGATATTGCGTGATTTAAACAATGGTTTCCATAAAGTGTCAATGGAAATGTCATCCGATTCTCATTTCTATTTCACGGTTACTTCAACGTATCGCGGCATTTTTATAGTTCTAGAAACACACATAATCGCAATTATAAACACATTACAAATGCTTTACTAAGGTCGGAGTATATCTAAATTATACATTTCTTGGAGATATCATCATTAGTTGGTTCTACCAAACGAAAGTACAACTTTGGACATTCGATTCCAATTTACGTGCACAAATTGTTCGGTTTAACATAATCTGTTTTTATGTCCGGTCGACTCCAACTTTGATGGGTCTATCGTAACTATTTTAAGATTTCTTTAACGTAGGCATGTACAAAAATACACCGTTAACCGTTACATTATCGCGGTTATAAATACTCTGAGTTACCCTAATTTAGTTTTGTTTAACATCAACAATTGATTTGTTAATTCTCACAGTTATTTTAATGGCTTGTACGGTTTCCCCTTTTGTTGGTGAATTGCTTTTTATATTTAACTGATTTTATTTTTAATTCAATCATGCTAACGTACAGAGGAAATCGGTTTTTAAATCGTAAGCATTATGTTTAATTATGACACCATTTATTTTGAACTTACATGTACAAATTACGTCATTCAACCGTGCAAGTTCTTATGAAGGCTAGCTAATATTTTTTATGTCATATAATTCGTTTTTATCTTTCTATCACTACACCGAGTACTTTGTAAGGCTAAAGGAATTAATGGAACGTTGTTTTTTACTTGAAATTCTATTAACTAATCTCAGCGTACACTCCCATCAATTCTAAATACTTCGGCTAAATCTTCTACAAAATTTCTTTATCTGATCTTTGTATGTAAGTCACCACAGATTTCAGCTTTTACTTCCACTCAGATTAATAATATCGTAATGTGTATAAGCTACTTATTTGATACCCTTCATCAAACAAGGATCAATGAAAATGTTGGAGAAATCATAGGAATCTCCTATCAAGTTATATCACAATACCACCCTTTTCATTCAATAATAACGAAACGATGAGATTTCATCTCAGCCTTTGAAATCGTCCGAAAATAGCATCATCGTAATACAATCGAGAAGGCGAAAGAAAAATAAGAAACATCCATTCGTAACACTTTTTCTTTGTAAATAAACGAATTCCGGAAAAGACATAAAAAGGGAAACCTTATGTCTCAAAATTCAATATATTTTTATCAAGCGTGTACGATACAAAAAGGGGAGAACGAATTCTTAAGAGCGAACCAAGGGCGGACAAAGGGATAAAGGATAATAAAGAAATCATAGAGGCTATAAGTAAATTGCTTGATGCTACAACTTTGAGTGAGATGATAAGAATAAGTTATTTTGCTTTGGACGCTTTTATATAAATAGTGATCGGGCATATCGTACGACTGGACGCCTGATAACCTTTGCAATTTAGTATTATCATAGTGACTAGAATACAAGTTTTAAACACAGTTTAGAATTTACACATAAATATAATTTTGAAAATCTTTCAAAGCTTTTCAAATTAGAAACGCATTTACTAAGCGTTTTTAATTCATATAATCTACTTAATATCTAAATTCAAAGGGAACTTAATTTGAAGTATTTTATATAGGAGTTCGCAATCATAAGGATTACCTATTAATTAAGAATCTATCAAAGGCATACTTAATGCTATACCAAGCCAGTTGTTTCCATTGGATTGATAGCTTCATAAACTTCTTTTAATAACAGTCCAATACATTAGATCTGACAGCTTTGTTACTTTATAAACCCTATAATTATTATAAAGAATATGAAAATCAATCTACCAAATATATTCTAAGATAACCAGATGTAAATATATGAATTCACAGAATACAATTGACAAAATGAAAATTCATTTCATACATTTTAAATGTTTCCACCCGAATCCTGCTCGGGTACATCGAGGAATTTAATTTAAGCATTTCAAAAAGGTACCATTACAAGCGGCACGTACAAATTAACGTAAATTCCGTATACAGAATTGAATTATTCCTTCTAAACGGGTTTCTCATTAAACTCGGAATTAGTTGGACCCTAAAGTGATGTCTTTGTCGAGTTAATTCGTGGGTCGAGATCAAAGGTATAGTGCGCGCCTTTTCTTTCATTTCCAACGAACTTTTCTTATTCCGAAGCTGGTGTTCAGGAAATGGGGGACATTACAAAGTCAATACGGCGCGTATAAACGCCGGGAACAGTCAATAAGATCTCTTTTGAACCGTTGCCGCTTAAGTTAAGTTCTGTTTGCACGTGGCTGGAATCTGTTACGTTAGTTCTGAACTAAGAGTTGGGTACATTTTTAAGATTTACAGAATCCTTATCTATAACTAAGGATTGTATAATATATAAAAACAACAATTATCATTTTTGTAATTTACGACAATTCTGTCTATGATTACAGCTAGTCAAGGATCGTGTCAAAAATCAATTCTATGACCTTACAATACTTTATAGTAAATACTAATTTCAAGAAATTTCCAGTGCACCATTAAAAAATCTTTTTCAATATGTTCTTATAGATTATTTTCCTAAATCTAATTCACCCTGATAGGTAATGCTAGAACTGAACGAGGTCATTCGACCCAGAAGTCCCCGGAGAACGATCAAAGCTAGACGATATAATTGCTTTGGGAATGTGTCCGAAGCCTGGACACTGAACCGTTGAGTTCAGCGAATTTCACGGGATCACGTATTTGCTTAGCACACAATAGTTACAAGAAATAATACTCCATAATATTTCCCTGAAAGCTACGAAAATGAATATAAAGTTAAAGGAATTGTAACAAAAATAAGTGCTGCTGATCATGTTATATGCTAAAATTTTAATGTCAAGTGTTTTAAATTATTTTAATGAGGCAAGTACGATACCGATTAAACGTTTCGTTTCTATCTTTGATAACAAAGAGGAGACTTTGAACGAGTTGACACTACAGAACTCCAAAGACACGAAATCAATTAAGAAAATTTTTATCTTAGCTATTTGTTAAAGTTCCACTGCCTTCTCTGTAAACTTTGTCTGTGTTAAAGCGTGATTAAAAGGTAGTTGTGCAAAATAAGTACAAAACAAGATAAAAGAGTCGACAAAAGGAATTCGCAGTAACTCGGAAACAAGAGGAAGTCGAACAACTCTTTCTTGGTCTAAGTTACATTCCCCGAGGCTTCGCTGTCTTGTGTCGGCCCAATAGATTTGTACTTTCGGCTTATAGTTGTAACGATAAAATGAAATTCTTATGTACTTTCGACAGTTTCCAAATAAAAAGTTACAAAGTAATATTCAACTCCTATAAATGTTCTGTTGATGTAATTAATAATGTAAATGCTTCAAACTGAAACATTTTTATCTACAACCATCGTTAATTATAATTCTTCAAGTATCTATGAACATAAGGATGTTATAACAGAGAATAAAGAGAAAAAAGTAGCACAGACTTCCCATCCAAACTGCATAGCTAAGCACGCCCTGGAGAAATCCGAACGGCTCGCAGTCCGTCGTACACTAGTATTTGTGCACGGTAGATTCGCATACGATCCCAGTGGACTCTGCTCTCGCAAATATTGGAACTGTGTTAGCCAGTAACAAGTCAGACGCTGAGTTCAGTGTTTCCTTTTTTAATTCAATACACAAAAGGGAGTTTGTTTAAACAATTTACGAGACTAATATTTTAATTAAACTTCTTTATTTACAATTTATAATTGAGCTAATTGGTGCTAATTTTTCCTCCTACTTCAAAAGCAAAACTTGTTTTAATATGGCTAGAAACATTAATATTTTTATTGATTTCTGCTTGGACAGTAAGAAATGTTTATTTAAAATCGATTAAATATGTTTTATGCATGTAATAATTTGTTATTTTGAAACCTTTTTGGGAATTGTTTCAATGAATTAACAATAAGTTCTATAGTTAGCGTTATATGATTCTAAAGCTTTTAATTAAGTAACATGTTCTTTATTTTCTCTAACCTTCGACCATCAAATAAGTGTAGATATGTTCCCTATTTTATTCTTTTTCAATACTTATAACAGATTGTTTTCAACAATCAATTTTGCTCGTTTGTATATATACCATTAACCTTTACAAGAATGACTAAGTAAACAGAAGCGGGTTATCAATCTACTATAAAAATACAAACGCCCAAACTTATTTCCATTTCTTCGTCCTTCGACGTGAAATCCTTTTGCCAGTTAGCCGTCCGCCATTCTGAATTTATCTCCCATCTGCAACGAGGGTGGCTCATAAAAACTTTTCAATGAAATCGCGAGTGACTGCGCTATCTGGGATCTGACACGCGGCTCTCTGATAAAACAAAATGTTAAAATTTTATTACTTGGAAGTAAAATGAATATACTTAATTCAGTATTTTACGACGAACTGTAAAATTTCAAACTGAATATCAATTGAAAGAATTGACATTACACTAAAAATAATGCTCAGCTTAAATATTATACTTCTGGTGGCGATAAAACTATGATCGAATTCTACCCCAAACTTTCCCTATTGTAAAAGTATATAAAAGTGATTGTACTCCGTAAAAGCCTCGCTTCTGCAGAGTTGAAGTGTTAATAATCCGTACACGCTGCCATTAGGACTATAAATTAAATAAAGATCTTCTATTACTAAAACTGGTAGTAATTTTTATAATTTTTAACCCTTACTTCGAGTACCTTGAATCTTAAATTTGAACAGTCCTGTATTATTAATAGTATTCCAAATTGACAATGATACAGCGCCTATACATTAAAATTTTTATTTATACAGTATGCATCGAAAGAACTTTATATCTAAAATCGATAGCATCTTTGATACAGTTTAGGTAGACACCACTCTAAACCATAAAGGGAAACAAAACGAAACAAAGTAATAAAGTGGAATTGTAGAAAGTCATACTATGTTTTGAATCGTGGCAGCCGCGCAAAAGACACCATATTTCATTCCGTTCTCTTCATAAATCGTCAGCTTTGAGGCTCATCTGCATATCTTTCATAGGCGAAGATTCGATTTCGTTGAGTTAACGTTCTTTGAATGTGGTTCTGATATATTTCATATTCAGTTGAGACTCAGGATGAATACTGAGGCAGCTTATGCATTTTGCAATATAAGCGATACGAAAGCATTTCATGACAATGAAGTTTCGTTTACCTTGATACTACTCGTTTTAACATTTGTGAAGTTTTAATATACAAAAACATCTTGGCATTAATAATGTTTTTACTGAATAACTATAACCATTATTAAATATTATTAAATAAAATTAAATCTTTATGCTTAAAGATGAATTTTAACTGAAGAATAAGTTTAGAGATGGACGGATTCATTTACATTAGTTCGGCTAGTGAATATTTTTAATACATGAGCTCAAAATTATATTTTGTACCACCAATGATCAAGATGTATTAAAAAATAGATGGAGATTTAAAACTACTGTATTTCAACAAACAATAAAATCCTTGTATTATAATGATACGTAGTATGTACACTGGTTAATTGAATGAAAACTCTGTGCATAGGAGGATATGTGAATAGATTTAAGACCAACATTAGGCAATGTTATCTAAAGATTAGCTCAAGTTTACAACATTCGACCCATTTTCCTATCGCCACGTATATTAAGACCCAAGTTAAACAAAGCCCTATAATTTTCAAATCCTTTTTACCCTCATTAATATTTTCCGTTGAAGATTATATGGTCCCTGTGCTTATCCGAAGCCCAACGAAGAGGTCCGAGGTAAAAGCAATCTGATGTTGTCTAATATTTGCACGAAAATTCGTCCTTTTAATGAGAAACCAACACAAAGCTCGTTTTAATTAATACGGAACGATTCATTGTTTCTAATAAAGGAATATTAAAATAAACTGTAAATTATTTATTTGTGAAACTTGATACTGCTGCCGAAATACAGGATTGAGTTTATAATCAGGGAAGTAAGAACGATGAAGGCAACTTCATAAATAATCAAGACATTAAACAGATCCAATAGGGACAACAAGGACATTTATAACCGTGTATTAGAGAGTGATGATGATTTTACTTATTTTTGAAAATAATACATATTATTCTAACTTATGAGGTAATTTAAAGTCTTAACAGTTTGAAATTTAAAAAAGTAAATTTGAATATAAAATTAGTTAATTGACTTTTAGCAAAAACTTTTGAATACAAGGTAAAATGGATGATAGTCGAGCGCAAAAATAACTTTAAATAATTATAGCAAAAAATATTAAATGTTGTTATATTCTAATGTAACGAGGCTCTGAACTGTAAAAATAACAAATAATCATAAATTTAGACTGCATTGTTGGTTTTATCTCGAGGCAAAAACCGAACAATTTTGAGAAACGTTCCAAATATTCATAAAGCGATGCAAATTTTTACGAACAATAACATCAAGCTTGTTCATTTAAAGTTTTAACCATTTGCGAGAGACATTAAAAATATTACACCGAATCGGCAACAGAAAACGAGTTGCTTAAAAAAGTGCTCCTTGCCTTATAAGAAATTGCTTTAGGCAAGAGCACACTGCGAGCGTTCAAGCAGCTTGCCTCGACTCTTGAAGTTCAAGGTTGTGCAATTGTATTTATAAATACGTGTTTTGCTTTAGCTTCCTTGTGCCGGTTTCGCTTTGATCTCACTTCTACTAGTTCTTGAAGAACCGGCTTTAAACTTGCACGGTTAGCGTCGATTGTCGCTCGCGCATCGCCAACAATTTTTTCTTCATTATTCAAATCTCGTACAATGTAGTTCAATAGATCAAATTGTGTATCAGAAAATATTGGAGCGACTTTTAAATGTTATTTAATAGTTAGATCGTTAATTTTTGTAATAATATATAGCCGTTTAACATCATAAAGTTCGATCATTTTTATATGTTATTGTAAATTAAGTCGGTAATTAGTAATAATATAAATGACACTTTCAAGAATATTATGGTAAACAACAAAGTACTACATGTTTTTAATAATAATAGCTTTACGGGAGCCATTTTTAATTGGCCCTTCGTCGCGATAATTTCATCAGATTTCAGAGATCTTTTCATTTTTCAGTTTTTGGGAGTCGAAGCTGCTCGCGTCCGTAGGCTTTACCCTGGTTTCCCTACACGTGACTCCTGGGTGGTGCTAAACGAGCAGCAGCGAGGTGGTAAGGCGTTGGTGCCCGTCTGGATCGCGACCACAGTACATGGGTGTAAAGTCCGTCATAGCGACCAGTTTCGGCTTGTCGCGTTTCGGGATCAGCTTGTGTATATCCAGTAGCTCATATACCTAGAGACCTTCAGTCGTGGTATATGTGGGCCGACATAACGATGTAGACTATCAATGGATTTTCATCCTTTGATAGTCGCTTTCGTTTTTGGACTACACTGTACTTACCATCAGGTACTCTGTAGTCACTATGTCGAGCCAGTGTAAAAAAAAAATCAGCACCACGAAGTGACTGAAACAGCTGAATGTGGAAAAAATTTAAAGGAATGAAAACAGTAATGACCAACATAGAAGTGACTACAGTCAGTACAATTTGAGAACTTAGAAATAAATCTATAAATATTAGATTTCCGTAGTTTTTCTACGATATAAAATAGTAGAAACTATTTCGTCGTACCTCATAATTCAGCGTTATATTTTTTTCACTTTTTACGGTCGCAAAACGAGCAAGATCCCTCGCAAAAGACATGACCTCTTCTGCCTTTTTATGGCAGCTGGAACCGGTTGCTCCGTGATCGGAAACTAAATGTTGCTGTTTGCTTGATTAACTCCACATTACAGAAACACTAACTGACGATAAAAACAATAAAAAAAACTTGAATTTTATTTATCTCGTTAATCGTATGACTAATATTTGGATCAGATTGTTTTTTTTTTCTTTAACCAATGTTTGAGATTGGTTTTATTAATCGGATTGTAATTTGAGAGCAGCGGAGATTGGATAAATTTGATGTGGTTTAAATAGTGAACCATTTTACTTTTATGATTAATTTTTGACATTTTAAAAACGAATTATTATTTTATAATGATAATAATTTATGGAAAAGGACCATAAAAATCAAATAATATCTTTTTCTCTGTAAATTGGCAAAACTCAGAGATTAAAAAATATGAAGTTAAAATATGAACATTGCCCACAATGTTTTCTATCCATACTTCACGAGGTTTGAAGTCGGTAAAATAGGAATAAAATCATAAATCAATAACTAGTAATGAAAACAATAACTATATTAAATGACCAGTCATTATCCTTTTACATAGAAGAAACAATAGTGATCCATAAACTTTTAAATGTAGCATTGAAATTATTTTAAAATGATAGCAAAATTACTTTGGATACGATTTCTAATAAAGTAGACACTGTTAAAATTAAATTGAAACAGACAGAATGACAAGCAGACTGTTTAATATATAAAGTAGCTATTAGCGAATGCTAAGAAAGGAATTTTGTGTTAACATTTCGCGCGGGGTAAAATTCGAGGGTGATTAATTTAGTAGGCATCTGAAAGATTTACAGCCCACCAGTCACGTTAGAAAGATGTAAATCATTTCACACGGCTCCGTCCGTAGACGTTTTTGTGTTCTTTTCGGTCTAAAACACGAGTAAAAGGTCGGGTTTTGAGGCGATTAGGTTTGCTTCGCGTGTTTTGGATATGTTACGAGTTAACGTCAGTACAATGTTTCAAACTTTTTACTAGCAGTTCAGACTAACTAAAAATAGGTTACTTTTAAGCTGTAACAAGGGTTTTTTTCATTTAGTTCTAGAAACTACAAGAAACATTACTTGATAATGCATGAATCTAATCCCTTACTAATGATTGAATTGAAAGAACTCACGGTTATACTAGAACCAATAGGAGATGTTTTTTTTTCTTTACACTGGCTCGACATAGTGACTACAGAGTACCTGATGGTAAGTACAGTGTAGTCCAAAAACGAAAGCGACTATCAAAGGATGAAAATCCATTGATAGTCTACATCGTCATGTCGGCCCACATATACCACGACTGAAGGTCTCTAGGTATATGAGCTACTGGATATAAATACATACACAAGCTGATCCCGAAACGCGACAAGCCGCAACTGGTCACTATGACGGTCTTTACACCCATGTACTGTGGTCGCGATCCAGACGGGCACCGACGCCCTACCACCTCGCTGCTGCTCGTTTAGCACCACCAAGTCACGTGTCGGGAAACTAGGGTAAAACCTACGGACGCGAGCAGTTTCGACTCCCAGATGTTCTGTTTTCAGACTTAGGCACTTTGTATTGCAAATAAATGCATTAAACTACATTAAAAATGTACAAATACATATGAAAGTGCTACATTTTATGATAGTAAATTCACTTTTCAACTATACATTTTTCTTGTAAATAATTAACCATTAATGTACTCCGACATTGAAGCACTCAGTAAGTTCCCTTTCCAAGTTATCGTAATTACAAGAGCTACTCGATATACCGCTTAAATCCTGACAAACTGGAACTAGTTTGCCTAAACCAAACAATAACGTTAATATAGCTAATGATTATTAAATAACCAAACCTAATTACCTTGTAACTGAGATAAGGAAGCAGTTACATTAACGATTTCGATAACGCGTTGCAGTTAGGAGTTCTTATTACAAGGACTAACTATCATGTATCATAATAATATGTTGTGTCTCTAATTTGCAAGATATTTTTAAAATAATTAAACCTAAAAAAAAATAGTTCACGTTAATTTAAAAAATATCCATTTCAATAGAACTAAGACGTAAAAAGGGATATGAAAACTTGTTTTGACATTACAAACAAAATGTACTTGATTCACGCTGGCAATCTATGTATTTGATTTGATTCTTTCACCTTTTAGCTGGCAATTATACATAATTGTAGTCAAATTTTGAAGTAAATGTTGCCCAACACAGCCGTGACCTTTATTAAACTTCGAATAACAATAGATCAATCATGAGCACGGTTTGGACAATTTTGTATTTACGCAACAATGGCTAACAGAGTTTTGCATGGCTGGCTTCTTAATCTGAGGTAGAATTAGATTTGACATTACTAATTCGCTTTACCCTATCACGTTTCGAGATCAGCTCCTGTAGTCTAGTTCCCTATATGGGTATATTTTTAGACTTTTTATGAAGATCGATTTAAACAAGGGACTATCAATTTTATCTCTTGGATTGCAGGAGCTGGCAATTTATAGTATCCAAAATACGACCAAGAACATTGCTAGCACCACCTCGCAGGCTAAACGGAGTAATTCAAAGTATAGGAACCAATGGATTAAGCTTTTACGTTTATATAAAAGTTCGAACATCTACTTAATGCTGAAAGCTCCATTGAGACATTCGAGAAGCAAATGTTTACATAGAAAACAATTTCTTCTTAGAATTTAAGGTAAGTTATTCTTGTGTTTTTATGGATTCACGTTTATTTCAGAATCGATTATTTTCGCGCCATTAATGGATTACGTATTTAAAGATTTTATTTCGTTGTTCATTTTATTAAAGTTTTAAAGTCTCTAATTTCAACGTTAAATCGAGTTAACGTATGCTTTAGTTTACAAAGCCGCTTTAATATAACGGTTAATAACCATTTTACTTGACCTCAATTGTGTATAATGGTGAGCGCTACAGTGAGGTCAAGTTGTACTCTCAAGTTTTCCAAGTGATTAACTAGAATCAAACATTTATGTAAACAATAGATTAATAATGTAGTATTTGCGCAATACAAAAGTCTTTAGGATTGTTCCTGTATATGTCCAAAAGCTTTGTCTTATCCTTTATATGATTTTAATATGGCGGTAGGGTGTATAAAACATGGGTTATAACCAGAGATGGGCAAAATGTAATCAGATTAATGATTAACGATTACGATTACATTTTGTAATCATTAATCATGATTAATGATTAACGAAATTAATCAAAAAAGTAATCATTTTTCGGTGATTAAGGATTATTAATCTTTAATCGGATTACAATTAATCATGATTACTTTTATGATTACTTTTCTGTTTGATACGTAAAATGTGCTGCCGACAGCAGAGCGGCGCTCGCCTTTTTTTATTTATAGTATACGACTACTACTAGCTAAACTGGCGAACTGAGTACCACCACATAGTTAGGTGTTAGGGCGATTACCCGAACTGGGTCATGACCGCAGTACAATAGTGCAAAGACCAGCATAGTGACTCGCTTCGACCTGACTACTTTCAGGACCAGTTCGTGCTCAGTGGACATTACGTAAATCCAACGAAATCTAGTTAATCATTGATGCTTTTACCATTGTTCTGAGTGATTCCTGGACTATTAGAACTGATTATTAAAATACCGCCCATATTTTACTGAAATACCGTCTCCAACTCGATAATCCACGCCCGCCTTCGGGATGGAGATAGAGAGAGCAAGATAGCGCAAAATTTTAATTGATCAGAATAAGACATTATTTTTTCAAATTTACACAAGCTTCTATAGCGCAAAGCGCAACATCACCTTTCTTGGTCATCCATCTCTCTCTACTGACTCGGTTTCGTCTTTGATGTAAACCGAGCCGCCGCGCCGCACACGTTCGTATCGTATTTTGAATTTTAACTCATAATTAAAGTTGAGATATAGATCTAATTTTTTTCCGGATAACTGACGTTCTACCTAATAACTTTGATTCTTACAATAAATTAGCGGGACACATACATAGTTTTTTTTCTGAGTTCGCTTAATTTTTTTTTTCGCGTTCCGTTTTCTTAAAGACTAAAGAATATAGTACTCAGAAAAAAAGAAGCAAATCGACATACGGGCACGCGCCATTTTTATCTCACTAAAAACGCTTTGTGGTTTATATATTGTTTAATGAGTAATAAAAGTAAAAAATAGTAATTTCATTTTTCTGTTTTAAAAATGTAACTTTAACTTAAAGGATTGCACACAAAGTCTTTGACCATTATCAGAAGTATTCTCCATCTCCAAGGCGGGCGTGGATTATCGGGTAGGAGTCGGTATTTCAGTAAAATATGGGCGGTACTATGATAATCACTTCTAATAGTGCAGGAATCACTCAGAACAATAGTAAAAGCATCTATGATCAGCTAGATTTCGTTGGATTTACTTAATGGCCACCGAGCACGAACTGATCCTGAAAGTAGTCAGGTCGAAGCAAGTCACTATGCCAGTTTTTTCACTTTTGTACTATGGTCACGACCCAATTCCGGCAATTACCCTACCAACTCAAACGGCTGAAAGCACAAAAAATGGTCCTGAACGTAATCAGGTCGAAGCGAGTTACTATGAGTTGGTAGGTTTTTTGGCCGAACAATGTCGTGACTCGTGACCACAGTACACAACTGCAAAGACCCTTATAATGATTATGATTCGCTCAACGAGACGGATATTCGGGGGCGGACTTGCATCGGCTAAAACCACCGGGTGCCAGCACTGCCTAATCTTCGCCTTCGCCGAGCCTGGGAATCCAGATACTTCCTAGGGGCCCGGCGAGCGATTGGTCTTAGACAGGTCTCCTCCCTGGGAGAGGGTCGTAAAACTACCCAAACAATACCTCCCATTGGGGCGGCGTGTGAGCACACACACGACGACACCACCCCACCCTACGCTGAACGCCACCCTCCACTCTCCGCTGGACGCCACCCCCCCTCTCAGCTAGACGCCACCGCCCACTTTCTGCTGGACGACACCCCAACTCTCCGCTGGACGCAAACCCCCCCACTCTCTGCTGGACGCCACCCCCCACTCTCCGCTGGATCACCCCAATCTCCGTTGGACGCCACCCCCCACTCTCAGCTAGACGCCACCCCCACTCTCCACTGGACGCCACCCGCCACTCTCCGCTGGAAGCCATCCCCCACTCTCCGCTGGACACCACCCCCACTTTTTGCTGGACGCCACCCCCCCTCTCTCCGCTGGACACCACCCCTCACTCTTCGCTGGACACCACCCCACTATTAGACGGAAGTTTGGGGTAATATTTAATTCGAAATAAAATAACTTGAAAAATTAAATAAACGACTATTTAAATCGGTCTCTCTCTCAGCCAGACCTCAAAAGTAATCATTAAAATAATCATGATTAATTGAATGATTACTGTAATCAAGATTAATGATTACTCATGTAATCATGATTAAAAGTAATCAGATTACAAGTAATCATGATTACATTCGTCATGATTACTTGTAATCTGATTATTAATCTGATTAAAAGTAATCATGATTACGCCCATCTATGGTTATAACGACCGACGTAGTGTCTTGTCTCCGCCGATAACGTTTCGAGACCAGCCTGAGAATGCTCAGCTCATGAATGCTAAGAAAAAATTTTCTTTTCCATCTTTTCAAGGTCGGAAATACGATACATGAATTTCTAGTGTGACAAGCTTGACTGCCGTTTTTTGGTGTAAAAAAGACACAAATAACTTGAGAGACAATGTTAAAATAAGACGATATTTAAGAGGTCATTATTATTATTAGCCAGTTTCGTCACACAGGAAGACAAAGGTTTTCCTTTCTTTTATCCACTATATTAACAGAATTTATGGGAAAGCGTTTGGGCATTGAAAACAGCAACTCTTGTCCAATTTGGGTTGGCGGGTGTGTGCTATTTACAGAAGGTGCAAGCAGCAGCAAACCGCTCGCAGTTCGTCATGCTGTACACCTCATTCGGCTTCTAGCGCTTACGACACCTCAGTTACGAGTATTATGAAAATGGAGGCACTATTCTAATCTGCCAGTAAGCCATACGGCTAAAAATTAGATTAATAGATAAAATTTACATTTAGGAAATTGAATCAAGTACGTCTCTAAGCACATTACAAATAGATACTTTTGTTTGTTCCAAATTATTTCACGGGATTTCCGGTGCGGCTGTAATCCTGCTACCGGGTAAACTTGCGGACAGATTTCCTTATACAATTACCCACTTATTGGTTCGGAAGGAACCTTTCGACTCCCCTTCACTTTTCCATTATGTCTGATCGAGTTTTTCTATTAAAACTTTATCGGAGCTTTGTTCAATTTAATTTACTCGGAATGTTGGTTCTTTTCTTACTTCCCAACGTTGGGAATGGTCGGCCATGCTAGATTTTTTTTTTATTCTTGTCGCGTGCTTTGGGGTTTGCTTACCAGGTATGGCGTTTACCTCAAGGTTATGTCATAGATCCCTTAAATAAATTTAATTCGTATTTCCCTGGTGCTAATCTAAAAACAATAAATACCTTGTATTGAACTTATCTTGATTTCAGCCTAGTGAAAATGTAATGAATTTCACATTTCCTATACATTTCCAACATTTTCTCTACAATATGTTAAGAAATTAATAACATTTGTACAAACGCTACATCGTTTCATGGTGAGCTGAATTTTTTTCATTTTTGCCCGTCTATACCGTCTTTTGCCGAGTTTTTGAGCTGTAGTATAATCTCCTAGTGAGTGCGTTCACTCCTTCCTAATGATATGTTTAAACGAAGCGTGAAGAGATATTTGTTCAGGTATTTTCGCTACATCTATCGACGATGTTTTCTTGGTTCTCGGTAATCTTTTTTTTTGGACTGCATCATGTTTCCCCACCAGATATGGTGTGAAAAATCGAAGAGCAAAATAGGTAACTCGGAGTATTAATCTACATTGAATTATGTACGGAGTTGAGACGTAGACAATCACTGTACAACTAATCCAGAAATTTAAAGTCGCTCAGCGTTCAATGCTCGGTGTTTCTCTGAAAGACCGAATCAAAAATGAGATGATCCGTCAGGGAACCAACGCCATTGATATAGCTCAGAGGATTAGCTGGCTGGAATGACAATGAGCTGATCATATTGGCCAAAGAACCGATAGCCGCTGGGGTAGATGCGCCTTAGTAAGTGTAGTGTAGAACTCCCTTTGACTAGGTTGAGCTATGATTTGCACAAGATAGCAGGCAATTGTTGTATGAGAAAAGCCGAATAGGGCTCAGTGGCGAACCTTGGGGCACGCCTATATTCATCAGTGGACGGATACGAGTTGGTGATGAGATGAAGTCGCGGGCAGTGGGTAGTAGCTTAAGCTGTGTCCGTACGGGTGTTAAGTTGGAACTGGTTGGAGCAGTTAGGTCGGTTGCCAAGCAACGGGACGGGTTCTAGAGCCAAACCGGTCGCAATTGCACGAATTAAGAGCGTAATATAAAGGTCATTGCCGATAGGACATGTTCGATTTTTTAATACTGATTTAAATTGTCCCACTGATCTTTTTATAACGCTTACCTCGTTTGAGTATGGGTAGAGAAAAAAATTACACAGTATGTTTCCGAAAGACTTTCCTGACAGATATATTGGTGACACGGTTTACAAAAATGTATTAGTCGTAAACATTAACAACTAATTGTCATATAAAATTCAAGAAATTAAATTATTTTACATGCGCTTTATTCTCGGATTACTTACAAAAATAAGTTTCAAGACAAAAGAAACAATTTAATTGATAAATCGTTCTTGAGATCAATGGGGATGATATCTTCAGCGTAATCACCTACTGGCATGATCATTTGCTTTCTTTTTTCCTTTCCTCACGAGCAACGCAGTGTGCGTTCAACGTTGCCGTCTGAATTTTCCCTATTTAATCAACATTATTATAAGCAATGAATGACTTCTCAGTCCCCTAACGACTTCGAGACAGCCCTTACGTTCCGCGAAATCTACTTTACGAATCGCTAGTCTAGGATGCATGCAACGTCTCGCACTTAACTGGATTAAATTTACAAAAAGGTAGACATCGTGTCCTCATTCCGCATCCTGCCTGAGCAAAAAAGCGATAAATTTTACGAGTCTCTTTAAAGAGCCGGTTGAACCCTGCTTAGCGGGGCCCGCCCTGCGCTTTTTATCTTTATAGCCAGCCTTCTCAAGTTACGGCGTGACTGCTACAGGTCATATATTTTAATTTGATACTTTTCATACAAAAAATCCTATTACTATCATCACACTGGTTCGCAACTGTAGTACGTAGAATGAATGGAATACTAAATCAGTTTTTCCTACTTAAATTTTTTTCATCCCTTCATGTACTCTTTCCGAATATATTTCTAATTTCTATACATTTCCATTTTTTTTTTCTTTTTTTTTTACACTGGCTCGACATAGTGACTACAGAGTACCTGATGGTAACTACAGTGTAGTCCAAATACGAAAGCGACTATCAAAGGATGAAAATCCATTGATAGTCTACATCGTCATGTCGGCCCGCATATACCACGACTGAAGGTCTCTAGGTATATGAGCTACTGGATATGTACAAGCTGATCCCGAAACACGACAAGTCGAAACTGGTCACTATGACGGGCTTTACACCCATGCACTGTGGTCGCGATCCAGACGGGCACCAACGCCCTGCCACCTTGCTGCTGCTCGTTTAGCACCACCCAGGAGTCACGTGTAGGGAAACTAGGGTAAAGCCTACGGACGCGAGCAGCTTCGTCTCCCGGAGCAGCTTCGACTCCCAAAAGCTTCTTCTTTTTATCTACATCATTTTTGTTTGTCTGTATTACGGGCAGTTTCAATTCGCTTTAAGTTTTTTCTAAAACTGCGAGCAAACTAAGCAACATAAATTCATATTTTTCAAATTTATTTATAAGATGAATAACGAGTACCGAGTTAATGATAATCTAGATTAACCCACAAAAGTCAATGATGAAAAGGGCAATGATGCTGTTTTCATACAAAGCCGGTATCCAATCAAACTTTGTTAGTAGCTGTGTGATAGAATAGTGTTGTACGGTTACAAATTTGTCGATAAATTACTAAATAACTAGTAAAACAAATATAGTTTTTAAAATGATTATATTTATTATAAAAAACAACTAACCAGACACATACACCATACCACAGTACATGGGTGTAAAGGCCGTCATAGTGACCAGTTTCGGCTTGTCGCATTTCGGGATCAGCTTGTGCATATCCAGTAGCTCAGATACCTAGAGACCTTCAGTCGTGGTATATGTGGGCCGACTTGACGATGTAGACTACAAATGGATTTTCATCCTTTGATAGTCGCTTTCGTTTTTGGACTACATTGCACTTACCATCAGGTACTCTATAGTCACTATGTCGAGCCATTGTAAAAAAAAAACAAGAAATAAATATTGAAAAACATAAAAGTAAATTCTGTGGATAGTGGCTATAGTGACTTAGTGGATAGAGGACCGGCTTCCATGCGCAGTGACGCGGATGGCCGTAGGTACGAATCCCGGCACGTACCTCCCGAGTTTTCCAGTTTACGGCTTACGCGCCACATGTTCACCGGTGGAGAAAAGCATCGTGAGGAAACCCGGAGGGCATATAATAGAAATGTCATTTGTGTGTGTCTTGAGTGTCTGGAGAACGGCGATCAGCAGCACTACTGGTCATGTTGGGCACGACATAATACTGCATAGCAGATACTAATGTATCTCTGCCTACCTCGAAAGAGATACAGCTTGATAACAAATTATACTTATTAACTCTTTACCTCAATCAAATCTTTTAGTAGGTGAAGAAGAGGCTGATGATGAATTGCGTTCGTACAACAAATACCTATTCATACTTCTTTTAAAGGCTCCTAGGAAAACATACGAATTTAAAAGTAATGAAGTAACTAAACGCCAATTTAAAAAAAAAATTACTCAAGTGACCAAAGTAGGCAGTGCTTTTTTGCTTCTACAAATTGCACTCTACCTACAATACATAATTAAGACATTCAAGATTAAGGAATTTGGTTTTATATATATTTAATGAATCTAAGTAATTTCTGGCATCCCGGTGGAAACAGCGCCTGAAGATAGATAAAAGGTGGCGGTTCAAGCAAAAAATTGTTTTCTTGCTTGATGGGTACGATGAAACAAAAAAGCATTATCTCGGAAGCAGCTAAGCATAAAGAATAGGAAAATTAGCATCTGAAACGTCAAAATAACAAATTAAATTCCGAGAGTTTGCTAGCTTTAACTGAGACTTGATTATTTGCATATTTGGTTTATACTAGTTCAATAAATATTACGCTGTATCCTTTTCGACGTAATCAGATATATTTTTCTTTTCAAGATGTGCAATTCAAGTGTTGCGCTCGTTTATAGAATATAGTATCCACTTTTGGTATTAAGAAATATATAAGTGACTGTATTTACTATGCGCTTATTATGTGGTGCCCAACGTGACCAGTAGCGCAGCTGATCCGCCATTCTCACAGCACTATTACCAGAGATGGGCAAAATGTAATCTGATTAATGATGAACGATTACAAAATGTAGTCGTAATTTTAATTTTCTTTCTCTGTAATCATGATTAAATCCATTTAAAACATTAAGAAATCATAAATGTGTTTACAATCTAGGATTTTGTAGTGCTTAAAACATAGATGAGAAAAAGGAAGTCATATTAATGGTAAAAAACGTAAAATCATCATCAATCATCATCGTTAATCATTTTTATTAATCTGATTACATTTTGCACATCTATGACTAGTACTAATAACATTTCTATTAGATACACGGTATCGCAAGCCAGCCCATCATCAAAACCCAGTAAGTACCATATCCTTAAAATCAAGTCGGTCAACAACCTCCACAACAGAAAACGAATTGAACACAAAAAAATCTTAGTTCAATTTGGTATTTAAAAGAAGAGTGAATAGGTACTTTGATGCGTTTGCGTCTCTTATCGAGCTCATCTTTCTCTTCCACCAGGTGTGATTCCGGTCAAATGTCTACTTATAAATCTTAAAGAAATATAACATGATTTTATCTACAATCGATATAAAAATCGAAGGAGTGTCGCAACTCTAATCAATGTTTCTTACTTCGGTTTCTTCGCAAACTTCGTGAAACCAATCGCCACACGAAATCGCCAAATGGAGTGTGATTTTGACTTGTTCGTTGTGATTATCTGAAATGTGTTACACTAGTTTTGCACACGGTTTCGCTTGTTGTTTCTTAACTTAGGTAACGTGTCCAGTTTTATTTATTTATTTATAACTATTATAACTATTTATGACTAAAATTCTATTTTGTATTACAAGCGACTGTAAATTTATGCTTTAAAATGTATAAAATTATTTATTTAAAATATTGCAATAGTTTTAGTAGGCATCAAAAATATACTTGAGCCTTAATATTTGTTAATGTGTTTATTACAGTGTGATCTTATACACGAGGCAGATATTGAGCATTCGATTTCAATTCCAAATATGTAAAAATAGTTATATCTTAATATTTCCTTTAAAACAAAGTAAATTATAGTCAACATATTTAGGGACAATTACTATTCAGTCTTACAACACACGCCCCAGTGTCCACTCTTGTTACGGATCAATTCTCATGTGTTCCTCAATTTTTCTTGACCATTTATTATACTATAGAATAAATTAATTTACATTTTTATTGGAAGAAGTTAGAATTGTTGTATCCTGGATCATCTCCCTTGTCTATAATATCAATCTAGCCGAAAAATGTAGCTTAAATATTATCGGCTTCACTTTAAGTGCGTGTATGCGGTTTCTGAATATTTTTTTGTTCTATGTCCACAGAGCTCCAATCCGGGATGAAAGCCACGAGCTGCTAAACTGAACGCACAAAACAGAAAGGCTATAAATCCATCCAGCACGTTGACACGGGCACTGACCCCGCAAACTTGCGGCCACAGCAAAAATATTATAAATCTTCCTTTAAAATTTAATTTTCACGAAAATTCCCGAGGAAACGTGCTTATTTTCCAACGCGCGTAACCCACATCGATATTTTTACCGCACTTTATATTAATATATAGTCATGATATATCCCTTAAGAGGTGAGCAGAGCTGCATCAGTGTTTGTATCCACTTTGCGCCTATATGTCGTGCCCAATATGACCAGTGGCGCAGCTGATCGCCGTTCTCATAGCACTAGTACACATTTCTATTAGATGCCATGCGTGTTTCCTCACTATATTTTCTTCTTCGGTGAACAAAACTGATTTAATTTCATACAAATACACAACATTCACAGACAGTTACGGACATTGCCTAGTTCGAAGCTAAGCTAGCGTTAATACTTTGGGTACTAGACAAAGGTACCTAATAATCGTATCTAAGGTCGGCGAGCTGTGTTCAGAGCATAGATGGGCAAAATGTAATCAGATTAATGACAAGCCATTACATTTTGCGTTTTTCATAATGAATATGACTACATTTTCCTCCTCTTTGTTTTAAACACTACGGAATCCTCAATTGCATACACATTTATGACTCCTTAATGTTTGAAGAAATTTAATCATGATTACAGAGCGACAAAATAAAAATTACGGCTACATTTTGTAATCGTTAATCATTAAGCAGATTACATTTTCCCATATCTGGTTCAGAGTATCTGTGCACGATTAAATTCGTAATGAAATTAGTTAATCAAATGGGCGTCAGCTGAGAATCACCGCTGCGTGGTTCAGCTGGTCAGTAAGCATTTGTTGAGCTGACATCCCTTTCTATATCTTGATTAACCTATCCTTTCTTGATGTATGTTACACAAATGTAGCATAAGTTAAAACGTGGTCATCTTGGGTCGCGGCCGCTCAGGGTGGGGGCCCTGATTGACTGGTTAGCATCCCTCGAGAAGTGGGTAGAGCATTGTGACGTGCTCTGCCTAAATACAATGAGCAGTGTCGGGGAAGATATCTTCCTCCGAGTTTGTGCCCAGCGGGTGCGGCGCGACGGGGCTGTGGCGAATTGATTACAGGACCCGCAGTCCCGCCAATGCGCAGAAGTAGTTACCTTGGGGTTTTTATTCGGTACAAGTCCGACACACCTCGGTCTCGCGCAACCCCCCCTGTGCGGCCGAGACGGACCTATGAGGATATTCCCCAAGTAAAAAAAAAAGACGTGGACATCTTATGGGACTTTCGAGTTCACTTTTAACACGTCAAAACGAGGTCTTGTACAAATTTTCAGTCTATTTACTATGGAGTAGATGACCAGCATTTTTAGATATGTCAGTGGTTACGCTGTGTCAAGAGTACTCGTCTACTATCTTTAGAATTTGCCCCTCCCCCCTACAACAGGATCTGATTGATGCGTTCCTGAGAAAACTTCTTTTGTTTCCTTCCCTGGTCTTAACTGACAGGTAGAACTATAAGATTAAGAAGACGGTAACTGCAAAATCGTCTCGAAAGCCGAACACGAAATCTGTTTACGTAAAAAGAAAAGAAATGACGATATTCGATAAATTGTATTTGTTCCGATAGAAAGCGCTTATCAGCCGTGACAATCGAACTGATAAGATTAAACCTTTGTAAACATAATATAAATACATTCACGTGCAGGTAACGAAAATATTTTTAAAGGGAAAATTTCTTTAGGCCCTTTTAGGATGGGGAAAAGCGCTGAATTCAGTTGACTGTCAGGCTATGTTGCGAGCGGGGTACGCGATGAGCACCACACACAGTTTCCAGCCGGCGCACGCACCGACATCAGTGCTCTACATATTGTTCCAATATTTATGCGCGTCACTTTGTTTCCGTATTGCGTTTACGTACTCATAATCTAGGAGCTAGGTCTATATTTCACGCCATATAATAACTATTTGTACATAACACAAAGAATAGATTGTACATAGAATTAAATAGTATAATGAAACCAATATAATGTTCTTAAATAAAACATAATGACATTATTAGTTCTGTAGAGAGTTGTAACGTCGGGAAGTCCTGATTTCGATTATATTAAGCCGTATCATACTTGTGGCAAGAAATGCTATGGATTTAAAGAAAAACAAGACAGAACAATATGGGTAACAATGAGCTTATGAAAACATATGTTGCATTGGTTTATCCACGCAATTTGTACTATACAAACTATCCTTGTATTTCTTAATTCCATGTGACTATGAATAAAAAAATTTGAAATTTTTGAATTCCCTAAGATGAAATATTAAAATCTTTAATTAAATCTTGAATATTTTACTTCTATTTCAAATAAATTTATTGTATTTCAACCGTACTCACTTCAATTTCTTTTTCGAAAGCGTTTTTATGTAAAATTAAATATTACACTCTATTTAGCAATTCGTTTCTAAGTTTTTTCTCGTAATTGAAAATTATAATTATTTTTAAAGAACGATACTTTTATATACGACTAACTTTTGCCGTTGGTTTCACGTGCAAAGGTTGTTTAATGTTAATAACTTAGCACGTGTTTTTATACTAGTTCGACAAAGTCTCTACACCGTCCTTGATGAAAACAGTACAGTACAGTATAGTTAATGACAGTGACTGCCAAAAGCCGAGAATCCTTTGACAGTTATCGCCATGCCGGCCTGCAAACACTCTGACAAGGTCACTCGAGCAGTCGTTCTACCACCTCTAGGCCAATGGATAATTTAACAGACGCAATTTTGCTTTGACTTTCCTCAAATATAAATTTTTGTAAATCAATTTATTAAAGTATAAGGTAAGATAATAAATTCGTTAACTTGGACTTGACTCTTCGAAAACTTAAGCTATACTCAAGTTCCTATTGTATCTGCACAGTAGACTCGAGGGAACTTGAGTTTGCTGCCTAGATAAAAGGGAGGCAGTGCGCAATCGGTTCCCCTGAGCGTCGGCTGAAAAACAGCGCTGGATGGCGCGTACAGCGTCGCCCAGCATATGCTGAGCTGAGTGCTCTTTGAGAGGGGTAGCAGCACACAGGATACATGATGGGATGTTATGTATTATTTTTTCATTGTTGTTTTTATATAAATATGTTTGTTGTGTGTTGTTTCCTTTGCCTCAATAAACTTTTTCTTTCTTTCTTTCTTTCTTTTACTACCCGGCACGACGCCGAGAGTGTTCCAGAGGGGTGGGTCCTTTACATCCACCCCGTCCTAGCGAGGAAACCTTAACAAGGTTGTTCGCTCCCCAGGCCACCGGACTAGTTCGGATTCCCAGGCCCGGGTGGAGCGATTAGAAAGACACCCCGGGGGTTTTTAGTCAGTAGGAGTTTGCTACAACGGGGTCTCTGCCCTCACAGCGACCCCGATAGCCCTATGCAGGATTTTCACCAGAGTTACCAAAAAAAAAGTTCCTATTGCATATTCAGTTTCTGTCCTTGACTCGTGCAGCCAACAAGAGAAAGAACCTAAGCTGATCATCAATTGTTTCGGAAGCGACTTCCTTGAGAAGATACGCAGAAAGAAACTGATGGCTGCGTCGGAGACGAGTATCAAATGCCTAATTATTTTTTTGGGAGTCCAAGCTGCTCGCGTCCGTAGGCTTTGCCCTAGTTTCCCTACACGTGACTCCTGGGTGGTGTTAAACGAGCAGCAGCGAGGTGGTAGGGCGCCGGTGCCCGTCTGGATCGCGACCACAGTACATGGGTGTAAATCCCGTCGTAGTGACCAGTTTCGGCTTGTCGCATTTCGGGATCAGCTTGTGCATATCCAGTAACTCATACACCTAGAGACCTTCAGTCGTGGTTTATGCGGGCCGACATGACGATGTAGACTATCAATGGATTTTCATCCTTTGATAGTCGCTTTCGTTTTTGGACTACAATGTACTTACCATCAGTTACTCTTTAGTCACTATGTATGCCAGTGTAAAAAAAAATATAACAAGATAATGCTTTTTATCCTTTTATGGGTTGCACGCTACTGATACAAATAATCCTACAGCTGCTTCGGAATATATTTTCACGGATTGCATCGCACCCAGTGCGTAACAACTCTTAGCAATATAAGGACGTAGCTCTACATTTCAAGTTTAAATGTTTGTTTTTTATTAGTTTTTGCCGGCAAGTCCGGCCGCTCAGTTGGTAACAGTCGGCAAGGTCAGAGCCCGGTTGTGAACGTGCGTTCTAAACTTAAACAGTGTTTCTCAAAGTGGATAACGCCACTCGAGAGCGCCAGAGGACTACAGGTGGTAAAGGGACTGGAAGAGAATAGGGGCGTTGATGATGTTTTGGTGAGGATGGCTAATTTGCAATAATTCGCTATATCCCTTTCGGGGTGAGCGGAGATATATTAGAGGATTATATGTCGTGCCCAACATGACCAGTAGCGCAGCTGATCGCCGTTCTCACAGCACCAGTACACATGACAATTCTATTCCATGCAATGCGGGCTTTCTTACTTTGTTCTGCTACACCAGTCAGCATGTGGTACCAAAATCTATACTTACACAGGAAAAATCTAGATATACGTGCCAGGATACGCGTCACTGCGCATGGATTCCGATCTCTTATTTACTACGCCCCACAGCCACAGATTTATAACTTCTGCATGCCAAAACGACTGAAGAGATTTAGATAAAATTTAGTGTAGAGAAGTCAGAACATCATATAGTGCAGCTAAAACAACGTTTGGCTATTTTTTTATTCCCGAGGTATACTCGGTTCCTGTGGGAACACTTATGGGACCACGTGGTACAGGTAATTTCAGAAACTATGATATCTATTAACCCTTTTCACTTCTATTAACTTTTGGTAATGTTTGAGGTCATGTGTTGTGTTCTCCGAGCTGGTAAGGCGACTGTCCGTACTGGCCATGATCACATACACAAGTGACGCACACATATATTATTATTAGTGTATTTGGGAGTCGAAGCTGCTCGCGTCCGTAGGCTTTACCCTAGTTTCCCGACACGTGACTCCTGGGTGGTGCTAAACGAGCAGCAGCAGCGAGGTGCCCTTCTGGATCGCGACCACAGTACATGGGTGTAAGGCCCGTCATAGTGACCAGTTTCGGCTTGTCGCGTTTCGGGATCAGCTTGTGTATATCCAGTAGCTCATATACCTAGAGACCTTCAGTCGTGGTATATGCGAGCCGACATGACGATGTAGACTATCAATGGATTTTCATCCTTTGATAGTCGCTTTCGTTTTTGGACTACACTGTACTTACCATCAGGAACTCTGTAGTCACTATGTCGTGCCAGTGTAAAAAAATATATATATACAAGACTGTCATAGTAAATCGCTTCTGCCTGTCGCGTTTCGGTATCGGTTTGTGTACATCTAGTTGTTTATATACCTAGAGATAATCATTCTTTTTTCCGCCTTTTTCCTTTAAAAAATGTATATGTCAGAAACACTGTAAAACCTTTGAAGCTTGCTATAATTAAATTAATTATTACTATTGTGATTTTTAAGGATATAAAGCTATGATTTAAGGGGCATCAAATTATTACTTCTCAAAGGGAGCCGTAAATGCAGTTTGAGAACCTCTGTGCTAAACTCTAGAAGGCTTATCGCGAACTCCTTTGCGGTGTAGGTAGAAGGTCAAACACCCTGTACAGCTCAGTTTTTTTTACCAAAATGTGGCAAACAGTGTCACGGCCTGCCGATAAATAGAGTGTTATACTGCCATCATTTCTTTTAAATAAGGGGTCATCCAGTTTATACGTATTGAAGCTGCGATGACATGGAGTCGCACAAACCAGTGGCTGTGTGATAATTAATATTAGTCGACCACACCGATCACGGTCTCGGGAATATTCCGCAATATCCGTACTGATTCGCGCGCAAGTCGCTATCGCCGCCTGCGAACGTGTGTGGGTTAGAGCGGTGTTTTTGTACAACTGTGAGAATTATCACTCTCTTATATAGGATGAAACATGTGTTATGGAATAAAAATTTAATAATAACATCGTAACGCGATGTCCCTTTTGGGGTGAGCAGAGGAACATTAATGGCTGTATCCACTTTGTGCTTATATGTCGTGCCCAACGTGACCAGTGGCGCAGCTGATCTCCGTTCTCACAGCACTAGTACACATGGCATTTCTATTAGATGCTGTGCTGGTTTCCTCACTTTGCTGCGCATGGATACCTTAACCGTATCCTCTGGGCCAACACAGCTGCTGAAGTTTTTTTCTCTTATTTGGTACATTAATGGAGAAATAGAAACAAATTAAAATCCGCGATACTCGGCGCTCTCTGTAATAAAACTATTGCAATAATTTAAATATGAATTTTGAAATTACTCGAGGCGAGCGAAGTCACGGTGGCAGCTAGTCGTAAATAAATAATCAATAATATATTTAAAACGATAATAATTATCAATACTTTAACGGGACTTATGCGCGAATTAACTTACTTTTAATTATGGCTCGATGATTCGATCTGGTGACACAGGTCATGGATACGAGCAGACCGGCGTGGCGTGGAGTTTTCATCCGGGGCGGTAAGTCACTTCCTCTCGCCTAAAACCCTACCCTACTCCTAAAAGTAAGTTAATTCGCGTATAAGTAATGAAGTATTTATACTGAGTACAAAACACGAAAATGTATAGTGTGTTAAAACGATAATGTAGCCCAGTGTAGAATCGGTGAAGCGTTTCGACGCACACAGCCATTCGCTAAAAATACGATCGTAAATGTTGACATTGGAGAAGTTAATGCACTCGTCGACCGCCTCATGGACATTTCAGATCCAATCATACAAACCTATACATGAATATCGTTTATAACGTTCTCTTTTATGGCACTTTGATTGTACAGGGTGTTCCGAATTACGCGAGTACGTTGACCCGTCTCGATTATTGTTCGGGGCGTAATATATCCCGGTTTTTAGGAAGCAGCCGAAAAGTCGTGCTTACTCTCTGTTTCAGATAAATTTAACTGTGAGATTATTAAACAAACAGAATTATTAAATATTTTATTGTTATATCTTAATAATATGCATTATATTGTTCGCTATATTTTTTTTATTAGTAAGATTCATTAAATAATTTGTACCTTTTTTATAATATTAAATTTAAAAATTATTTATGTAAGGGTTGTTAAAAATCGACATAGTATATACAATATACAGTAATTTAGAGCAACTGGCATTAACAAATTAAATCTAGACTCATAGAAAACGATATTCTGGGTTAAACTATCCTTTTTATCTTGTACGGAAACATTATCCAGTTTCAACAAATGTTAAATTAAAAACATCGTTGAAAACGGTTTAAACCGCTACAGTTAAATAGTGTTTTATATAAGCTTAAACTAGATTTTATTTAATGGTGCAGGTCGCCCTTAAAACTTAGAATATGGGTCGTTAATTAATACTTTACAGATGCGGTAATAACTGTTGTTTTTTTAGAATCCCGAAAATAAAACTAAAAATCGTTTGTATATACAGAGTGTTTAATTTTACTTGGTCGGATAGTATACCTAACGGTAATAATTATGCCAGAACGGCGATGACCAGCAAAAGATGAGAATTTATGTAGTGGCAATCGTCTAGTTCATGCCTTTTTAAAATATCACGACAAAATTGCCTGCAGTTATTTATTTTATTTATTTATAAGTACACTTACATAGACTACATTAACACATAAAAACTATATAAGAACATGAAGAGGATACATTATGAATGCGACTATATTTATAAGTGCAGACTACATGCACAGAAGAAAAGAAAAATAAAAATACGAGTAACACAGAAAGATATAAACTACTGTAATCAGAAAATTTTTATAACAGAAATAAAATTAAAAAAAATCAATAATCTATGGAACAATCTTCTCAAATAACATCTTTTTTTTAATTTGTATATAGTTTCGTTAAATATGTCAAGATCTATTGATCTCGACATATAATTGTATAACTTTGTTATAGTAAACTGTTTTTTTTATCCTTGGCATTGACTTGGCATAAGGACCACGACACGTCTGATGGTAAGCATAGCATGTAAGCATGTAGGCTTAAAAACGACCCTAATATTGAACAGTTCAAACATGCTCGTCCGAAGATCATACCACAGCTTAACGACTCGGAAAAAATAAAAGTTAGGGAATATAGGAGTATTTACTTAGGATCATACTTGAACCAATCACAATATGCGACATGCTAAAGCGAGTAACTATGACGTGCTTTGCTTACATGTACCACAAAAACATATCAAAAGCTAGTCCTTTAACAGAGATGTGAAAATTTTAACCTCTAAGATTTTATGGGGTCATTCATACCCCTGATTATCAACTATCGTTGGAGGGGTTGACCTCGGCTTGCGAAGACAAATGGATCCAGAAAAAGCCGGTCTTATCACTCTGGTAGGTCTTAAATTATTATATATAAACATAGACTTGATAAGTTGATACACACAATACTAATCATGCCGGGTTATAAAAACAAGATTTATGTCATGTAATCGGATGGGTAATGTCAGAAAACCACGCATTGATTGATCTAATTCTAAATAAAACCAGCGGTAAATGAGTGGTAATACACATTTTAAACTTGCATTTTATACTTCTTATAAATACTTTAACGGGTTTTATACGAAAACGCAATGGAAACCTCGAAACGTCGAACCATAATTACAAGTTTATTAATACATTTATAATGGGTGACATAGCATTACTGTTAATATATTAATGTGTTATCAGAGAAATCTGTTTTATTCGAAATCTGTTTTAAAGAGCTTATGTGTTAAGATATATACACTCATTAACTACAAAATCTATACAGGTGCGAGTTTTAGGGATCATAAAAATATCTGAAGCCTTATGCCGTAAAAATATTTATTTTTTATTCATGATGATTTTATTGTATCTAAGGAAGAATCTTTTCTGTAGAGTTTCTTGGGGACACTTCTGGTAGATCCCGCTTTCCGAACCGGTAGACTCATTGTATTTGCGGTTTAAATCTGTTTTGTTTGTTTGTGTTTGCAGGCCCATTTAAATAAAATGATTCTGAGTGTTTGAGTCCGAATTGTTTAACATTTTCCCTAATAAAAAAGTATCATGCTGTATTCGTTATGGCGTGGACAGGGAGAGATAAAAAAAATGTTTTTAATTGATTACATATTAATACAAATTGAGACTAAAATATTTCGGAATATAGCAAAATAAAGTATTTAATAGTTGCAAATCGTGAAATTCTATACCTTCATTAATTTACTAATAATATTTCAGTATTATTATACCGCACGTTTATGTGGATAGGCAGCAAGTATAGAACAAGCTTTCTTTTCGTATTTTCAAATAATTTCGAAAGCAGACGGTAAATTAAATTACTACTTTTTTATGAATTATAACGTTGTGAAAAAAAGGCCATAGAGTTAAAGAAAAAACAAAAGAGAACAAGATGAGTGTGAATAGGGTTACGAAAACATAGTAATCATGTTATTATTTTATCCTCGCGTTTGTACTGTATTATGCTTCCCTGTGTGTTTTAATTCCACACTTATCGCCTATAATGCCTACATGATAAAACTGTAGCTATTGCACAATTTTGCAAAACACTAACACATTTTTTATAAGCCCGAGATAGACAAAACATGTTCTATCTTGTATATAATAAGAAAGCTTAATTCCGTTGTGTTTTGTAGTTATGATTCAATCAATTAAATCACTTGGACAATTCAATTCGTGATCGTTTATATCGCCTTAATACGCCAAAGTGATTGGTAAAATTATTTTTGATCCAAAAAACATACAGAATGATTTTATAAACGAGGGAGATATTCCGAAAGGTTATGCAGCAATCAATTTTAATTCCAATTATGTAAAAATAGCGATATTAATATAACTAATTTAAGGACAATTTTGTCCTAAGCCAGGATAAAGTGCAAAGAAATAACGAGTTAATACCCGTTTACCTAAAATTACTAAAAATTAACTTTATCTCCGTGCCAATCAATCATGCGCCGCTCGCGTTACGGTGTTCAAACTTTTTACGGATCATTTATCATTAGTTCATCAATTTTTCTGTACGATTTGTTAGGGAATATAGTTATTTAGTTAGTTTTTATTAGTCGCAAGAAGGTTCAAATGATTGTATCCTGAATTTATTAACCTCGGCTACAAAACCGCTGTGATTTGCATATTATGAAAATTAATGTATAATAAACACTTCCGACGGAAAAAAAAATTCTTTTCAGTTTTATATAAAGATGTTGTCATTTTATTTAGACTTATATAAAACTCTATTTATTTAAGGCGGTTTAATTCGAGTCAGTGGTGATTTAAATTTAAGAATTGGTAAAACTGGATATTGTTTCCGAGAACTTAATTACAGTTTAACGCTAAACAGTGTTGTGCACAAGTTGAAACTAGATTTTATTTATTGATACTAGCAATTTTTAAAAAATCGATTAAATCAATATGGATTGAAAAATATTTTAGATACCAAATCGTTTGATATTATAAATCTTAATTTTTAAAGACTATAAAATCTGTTTTTTTTTTTTTAAATGTAGATAGCATTACGTAGAGTGTTATTTAAATCATTATTGTATATGAATTATATATTAAAATATAAATCATAAACTAGATTTCAAGGTTATATAATTCAATATTTTATTTTTACAATAAAAACTAAATTATATTTTTGCATCTAATTTAATTCATAATTTTGCCAAAATTACATCATATATTCTTTATTTCTTATTTTAGTTAATTAAATTGATAGGGTATTTAAATTTTGTTTACCTGAATATAATTAGCAGTTACTTTTTATTTTAATTAATTAAAAGTTCATTGGACTGTCTAATCTTAAATTTAAATTAACGATTAATAATTGCTAAAATATAATTTATAAGCAATCCTAGTTATTATAAAAATGTTATAAATTTTATCGTGATTAAGCATGGACAATTTTATACCAGTAATAAAATTTTAACATATTTTTATTAGCTATTTTATAAACCTACATTTAAATTGTGATTTTTTTTTCAATGTCCATTTCTCATTTATATTTTGATTTACCTTATTTCTTGAATTGGGTAAATATAGTAACAGTTCATACGTAAAATACCTGTATATAATTACATTAGTAATTGAGTTTTTGTTACGATAAATTACCTAAGTAAGCACAGATTTTATAAGTGTTGTAAAGCATTGTAATTATTTTTGCAAAAGTTTACCGCTCCGACAAACATACTGTGTTTTTACTAAATTTAGTACAATAGTACCGTAACTCCTAATGCTCGTTTAGTGTGAGAATTGAATTTATGTCTCATTAATAGTCGAGTTGGTTTACAACATGAATCAACACTAAAATACGGCCAAATAGCTTTTTACACAGTATTTAATTTATCAACAAGTATTTCTATGAATCAGGCGGATTTAAATTATTTTTAATAGAAATAACGAGATTCACACTCGCAGATTTGAAATTGAGAATTTCGTTTTAATTATTTATTTGTTGAGTAAATTACCGTTACAATTAGATATTTTTAATGAAAATTAAAAAATATACAGTTTTACAACTGTTTTTTTTAAATTCCAGTACACAAAGTTTTTTTTTCTTATTTGAAAATCAGGAAACAGTTGAAATCTCACTCGCATTTACAGAGAAAATTATTATAACAGATACGATAGATTTAACGGAAAATAGTGAAAATAAAATATATAAAGTTTCAATAAGGTTTTTTTTTTTTTTTTAAGATTTTGAATTAGAAAATTTTAAAATATAGTTGAAATTAGTATGTAACATTTGTTTTAAACCGAAATTATTCGGACATTCTATCTTTACGTAAAACAACTATATAATAATGTTTTAAGTAATCTTAATTTTAATTTTGCAATATAATCGCAATAATAGGAAAGAATGTAAATACATTTATAGTAATTTCTGAGTGTCGTGATTCGCCGTGATTATTTGGAATAACCTAATTTCATTTTGCCTATTTTATCAACACCAAGGTCGCGAGCATTACGCACAAATTATTTTATTACAATTTCGATGTTGATATAATCAAAACACGTTGCAAATAAACATGTTTACAAAAATAAATTACAACTCCTAGCCATGTGTTGGACGTTTCCGACTGATAATATACTGCGTGACATTTACATGTGTGCAAATATATTTTATAAATTGTTATTCAGCGACAAGCACTTTCCTACAACTGTTATATAGTTGTTTTCCTTGTTTATATTTAATAATTAAAATTACATACGAGTTTATTTATAAATGTTTATGGAAATTTTTATTCACATAAATTACACTTTTTTTGTAAGTTGCCCTAGGAACAGCGACCGGCTGCGGCTACTGGCTACGTTGGGCACGACAAGCGCGAAACGCATACAGCCACTTATGTATATTTGCTCATACTGAATAGGATATAGCATGACGATATTTTATTATTATTATTATAATAATCAGACAGCCCTTATTTTTCTGTTGTATTTTGTTTTTATTCCTACGAATAACAGTTCCAATTTTAAATGTTAGCTGGACGTAGTTTTTTCCGTTATTTTAAATATTTTGCGCGAAATAATTTTTGTATTTTTAAAACACTTTTACGTACTTTTCAATGGTCCTTAACAAACTTTTTCCGCGATATTTAACTAGTCATACCTGTGTGGCATCCGTGTAGGGGGTCGAGGAGTTCTTATCAACGAGTTGTGACCCAAAGACGGGCAATCCACTGGATGTGGGCGTCATGGACCTCACATCGGACACTTGTTGGGGCACCATTATGCGTTAATCCAAACTAAAAGCCCCGGAAACACAAAACACAGTTCACCTCACTAAACACTCAGTCAAAAAGTTTTTTCAATGTCGCAACTAATAATAATCTCTGTTTACCCCCGAAGCGCAGGTTTCCGGCGTTTAGCGCCCGAAATCTCCCAGTATCTGGACACTATCCTTACTTTCTCCTCTAGAACGAGATATCTGCTGCAATCCTCGCCGATGTACGGTCCAAAAGTCATAATTTTAGCGTAATCCCGACCGCAGCTCACTTAGTACTGCGGGGCGATCGTCTCATACTCAATCGTTTTGCTGGCACGTCCACTCGCTAGCGTGGCCGCGAACTTACTGAGTCTGGCTGTGGCACAATACGCTGTCGATATACCAGTGTGGCTCAGCTGTTCGTCCCCGTCCCGCACCGCGCACGCGCCCCTCGCCCCGCGCTCGCACTCACATCGCAACCCCGACTCGTTGCGACTGTGTTCGAATTTTAAATATTTTACCTGTACTATTTACCCTAATTATAATTTTCGGGTAACTATTATTGCTACTTATCCCTTTTATTGTTTGTTTAAAGTTAATTATTGTAGTTGCGATGGTCAACTGGATGTAAAAGTGATATTTAGAGGGGGCCAATAACGCAAATTGTCGGAGTTCTAATTCCATAGCACACTTTTGTATTTTTACTTGATTAAGTGTGAACTAAGGCTCCAAAAATTCACCGGTAAAGGGTAATATCGTAAAGAAATCTACATGTCATCTAACAATTATATTATACGATCATATGTATTGCTCTAATTGCAGCGATCAGCTGAGCTAGTAGTCACGTGAGCGCGTAGGATTACCATACAATATGTACCGAAAAAGCGGGATATTTTTCAAAAAATATTACGTCCCTCCCGAAACACATAATAATTACAGATTTGTTCCGATTGCGTCCCAGTGCTCAGAGCTCTTATTAGTAGGGAATATAAGAACTTTTTTATTATTGTACTAATAAATTTAAAATAAAAATAATAAAAGTTATTCTTTTCTCTAAAAACGATTGGCCGAAATAATTCAACTCTCCCATATCAACTATGTCTCCATTTCGTGTAAGAAAATTTGTAAATTATAACCGGCAATTATAACCGTGTAGTCTAGTGGATAAGGGACCGGCATTCATGCGCTTCAAAGCGGATATTCGAGGGTTACTACATGCTCACCGGTGAAGGAAACAACGCGAAAAAACCCGCACGGTATCTAACAGAAATATCATATGTACTAGTGCTGTGAGAACGGCGATCAGCAGAACTGCTGCTCACGGTGGGTGCGATATATGAGAGCAAAGTGGATACAATCATTTTTTTGGTGTTTTAATGCGCGAATAATTTTTATATAGGACCATCAGGATCGCTGTAAAAACTGCGACAAAAAACCCCCAGAGCGCCCCTGAAACAACTATACTCGGACCTGGGAATTCCAATAACCCGTGCAGCATATAGCCTGTTTAGGCTCTCCCTCTAGGTAAGGTAGATGTAAAGAGGCCACATCTCCGGACCTCTGTTAGGCCGCGCGACAGGCACTGCGTGCTACCTTCATCTCAACCGGGCACTAGACTCCCTCAAGTCTACAGCCTAGAAAGTGGATACAACTAGGATATCTTTATTTAAACTAGAATACAACCAGAGATGTGCAAAATGTAATCTGATTAATAATGAACGATTACAAAATGCAGTCGTGTATTTAATTTTCTTGCTCTGTAATCATGATTAAATCAATTTAAAACATTAAAAAAATCATAAATGTGTACACAATCTGGGATTTTGTTGTGTTTAAAACAAATGAGCAAAATACAGTCATATTAATGGTAAAAAACGTAAAATGTAATCGTTAATCATTTTCATTAATCTAATTACATTTTGTCCATCTATGCATACAACAATGTTTTAAATCTTAATTATTTTTAAAATAGCTATTTCTCCACTTTTACCTACATTTCACCCAACTGGAGCAAAATACCGTGTTGCGATCGTTGAGATTTTTTTTTATCCTGACACGGCACCAAACCACTACTAATGCTGTGCATGGTATAGACCAGGAACGACAATGACTACCAACAGTAAATACGTATCAATATTCGCAGCGATCGTGCGGCCCGCACAAACATCTCTTCATGCTTCGCTTAAAGAACCCAAAATCATAGAATGATAAGACCACGTTCGCAAGAAAACCATTCCACAGCCCAACGAATTGGAAGAAGTAAGCGTAAGAGAACTTCTTAGTTCTAGCCGAGATGTGAGTCACCGTATTGCCGTGACTCCGCAAACTCACCCGCGTAGTTCTACTATGAAAGAGAGAACAAGGTTAAATAGCTCTTCAGAACACTCGCCATGATACAGACGATAGAAAACGTCCAATAAGACAACATCTCTGCGCGACTGGAGCGATTCAAGATGCAAAGCACCGACAGGATCATTCACAATGCGGACATCCCATCGCTGCAACCTATCCAGGGCGTCGAGTGAATACTGGGTAGAGTCGAGTAAGTACTTTTATTATTATATGGATATTTTTAACATTATCTAATGTTATTTTGTCTAGGGAGCTGATCTCCGAACAGCTGACGCTTCCTCTTAACCCTGCACACCACCAAACGCAGAACGAATCCGACGAAAACAGGAACCCCGAAGGAATTGGAATCACACACCTCAGTAGTAAGGAATGGAAAAAAAAGAGAGAAGTAGGTAAACATATTGACACTTCCCGGACTGTTTGTTATCGAAAATGCATAAATGTAGAGGTTACAGCTATTTACGTATGAGTGAACAAAATAACGCGTAATTAACTTCTTTGGCATACAATTTGCATTTTAATTCGTTTCCACTGTAAAAATAACTTTTTTATTTGAACTGCGTAGTTTAAGAATTTCTATTATTGAAAGAATTGAAAATAATGTGTGTGCCTTATCTTTTAATTTTGCGACGTAATTTGTTATTATCGTGGATTCTTCTTCATCGGCATACGTTTATATTTATGATCTCAGTAGATAAGACTGTTTTTATCACCACCATCCTTGACTTCTATCTCCATTTCTTGTCCTGCCACGTCACAGTGACGACACCACATCTGATGGTACGCATAATGAAGTCTAAAAACGACAACTACTTTCGACCTTAAAGAAGACCAATAAATAGTCACAGCGATCATGCCTTTCTGCACAATACTCTTCACGCTTCGCTTAAAGGACCCAATATCATAGCACGGTGGGAGTACCCTCGCCGGAATACCGTTCTACAGCTCAAACACTCCGTAAAAGTAAAAGTTAGATATGTTCTATGTGAGTTAATATATAGCCGTGACTCCATAAGAAGAAAAATCTGCCACTCCCTATTCGATTTCATAAGAAGCAAAAATATGGACCAGGATAATAAGCGTATACTCAAAAATCTGGAAAATAACTGAATTAATCTGACTTTCGTTTTGTATCTGTCTGTCTGGTTCTCAAGAATGAAATTAGAATGAAAGAAGAATGAAAAAATGAAAGTGTGAAATTAAAATAACAATAATCAGGCTTAATGTCGTTTACTAAGAAAGGCCAGGTCCAGCTGTGAAATAAATCGGTCAGATGTTAATTATAATCACATAATCCAGCCAAGCAAAGACCCACTCTCATCTGCCTGCGCTCATGCATTAAACCAGGAGATCTCATGTCCCTACTGAGGTCGAAACGAGATCAACGAAAGCCAAGATTCCCCTCATTTTTCCCCAAAAAATTGAACTTCCAAATTCTTTATCGAGGGCTTTTTAAACTTAACCACCTCAGCTGAAATATTCCTTAAACCTTAATCGAGCGTTGATGGCCAAGGATATTCACGGGACATCTGTTGTGTGGTTGCCGTTGGCCCGCATCCTACTGGCTGCGAACGCCATGACTTTGGATATTCTGAGATAAAACCTTAAAATAAATATATTATCTCCTTATTTTATGTAATATCTTGTCTCATCATCGTGAGCATGTCCTGTGCGAATAGCAATGTGGCAAAAGATCCCGTTCGGAGACGAAGATCGGAGCGCGGGCAACCGCTTCGGCTGTGGTGGCTTTGTGGATAATTGACTGATTTCTATGCGTTGCAACCGAGCCCAAAATTTGAACCGTTTGTTATATGGTTGGTCATCTACGCTGAAAATATTTCTAAAATTAATATATATATTTATCGTCATGTTTTATCTCTTTCGGGGTGAGCAGAGATATGTTAATGACTGTATCAACTTTGCGCTTATATATTGTGTCCAGTAGACTAGCAGCGCAGCTGATCGCCGATCTCACCACACTAGAACACAAGACATCTCTATGAGTTGTCATGCTGGCTTCCTCACGACATTTTCCTTCATCGGTGAGCATGCGGTGTCTTCATCCGAACTTAATCTGGAAAAACGCAGAGGTACGTCCCGAGGTACGAACCAGCGAACACTTGCGTTATTGCGCAGAGATACCGGCCCCTTATCCGCTAGGCTACTACAACCAATTATAATTTCTACAATATGTAATTATCCGCGAGTGTTAGCAAATTATGGTCACAGCATTAGTTTTGCGAACTCTATTCACAACATGCTCAGAATTAACGAACGTAGTCAGGTGCTTTGTACGAGTGTTTGCGAATAATAATATCTTTCATTATACCCGCATCGTTTAGTCCGCTTTTTATTGTATTCATTTTTAGAAAGGACCGGTGGCATAGTATAAATCAGCGTTTCTCAACCTTTTTCAAGGGCGATCACCCCTGTTTTGGCTCTGTGGAAATCCTCATGGATCGTCCGGGCCATGTAAGGACACCGACCCAATGTGTTGGTCTCTTACTGACTAAACCCAACAGAATATTCCTTTTGTTCATCCGCCGAGGCTAAGGGTACAGCTATGGCACTTTCCTCGAAGGGCGGACTCCCTAGCTCTTCCTATCCTACCATGATTATCTTCTCTTTTTTGTACTAGCTACAAAAATGGAATATATTGTTCCAAGAGAGGAAATCCATTGACAGTTGCCATCGCTATGCCGGCCCGCATATACCACGACGGATGGTCTCTACGTATATAAACATCTGGATATACACAAACCGATCCCGAAACGCGACAGGCCGAAGCGAGTCACTGTGACGGTCTTTGCACTCGTGTACTGTGGTCACAACCCAGTTCGGGAAATTGCCTTACCACTTCAGTTCAGGATATTCTCATATATTTTTATAAAATACAAAAAAAATAAAAATATATGATGTAATTAAAATTTTGCGACTTTCAGACTTTTTTTTGTAACCCGGGGGAAATCCCTGACGAACCTCGGGGAGAGGTGAGGGCCACCCCCCGGTGTGTCGGGCTTGCACCGACTAAAACCCCCGGGGTGTTCCACCTTCCGCCTACCGGCATCGAGGGCACGACTGGGGTCTCATCCTCAATGACCGGCTGGGCGTGCGGCTGTGAGTAGGCCTCTACTCGTTTAGGGAGGGGTGGTGTATAGAGCCGCCCCTCTCGTGCCTCTGTGCTGTAGAGCGGCACGCGGGAACACATCGCGCGCCGCTCGCACCCTTGTTGGGCGACACACTCCCTCAAGCGTGCCGCCCGGTGTCGCCGCTAGAGTCAGACTTTCCTGAGGAACACCGCTCTGCGGCGCCCTGTTCTTTTAGGCCGGTGGGCAGGCGGGGACGACGCTGCCAAAGATGTTGTAGCCAGCGCCTCCCGGTCCCGCTCCGCCGCCTCCTTCCTAGCTAGCACGTCCTCGGCGAGCCGCAGGACCGCCCTCCATGCACCTTCGCTGCCGACCATTAGTGAAACCAATGTCGGCAGTGAGAGGTCTCCACCCACCACATGACTTTCAGACTTAAACAACATATTATTGACTAAGCTTTACGTGCGTGTAACCATATGTCGTTTCTTGTTTTTTATTTTTTATATATAAATATATATACTCAATGAAAAGTCTAAAGAAACCAGCTCAATCTTCGAATATTATATTTCCTGTAAAAGGCCAAATTAAAACTTCGGAAATTGCTCAAAAGAACCTCTTAATAATTTCTCATTAGGCCCTTAAATGAGAGTACGAATTTGTGTCTCATCAAAGCAATTTAAATTTAATTATGTACATTAAGTCTTTGGGGTCCAACGGTTGAGTATTAAAAAAAACGACCAAGAGTGAGTGGAACTCATGTACTGAGGATTCCGGCGCAAGTTCCTTATTCTCTCTCTTGCATAATAAAACCAAGCGCGCAACCTTACAATGTCACTACTTTACAATAGATTATAGCAAAGCGAGAAGTAAAAAGATGATATAGTAAAACGATGCTACGAATCGATGCTGTGAAAATTTGATGATGTTGTGTTTTAAAGATTACCTGAACAGTCTACTGAATAAATGTTTCAGTCTAGAAGCAACTAACAATAGAGATTCTACAACATCTGTCTTCAGTCTGAGTAAAGCGTATAAATCAGTACATTGACCATGTGTATTTAGAGTGGTGTGTGACTTGGAACAGCTGATAATAACTGGGAAGATAGATGGAAGAAGACCTACAGGTCAAAGCCATGAAAGGGAGTCACAACAGGACTCCGTACAAATGGAGCTTCCGCTTAGCGGAACCAGCGGAGATAGTTGATTTCCTGAATGTAATGGAATCACGATCATCAGCAGTGTGGGACTTTGAAGAAGAGAGATCTAACCTAGTTTTAAATTTTAAAACGTTCTACATTTTTTAATATTGTAAGTCACTTAGGAGACTTTCTTATATGTAGAATAATTTGTCACTAGTCATTGGATGTGATTTTTCTCCTTTTCTTGTGATATTTGTCTAATACACGTACTCCCACGCAGCCTTGAATCTCTATCAGCGTTTCTTCTCAAGGTAACCTTCTTATATCCGCACGAGAAGATTCGCTTCTACATTCATCATGCGAACAGCTAGGGAGTGGAATATGCTTCCAGCGGCCATATTTCCGCGATCTTATGTCCTGGGAGTCTTTAAAAGAAGAGTGAATAGGCATTTGTTAGGCGGACGCGGTTCATCATCGGACTCATCTTCACCTTCCACGAGGTGTGATTGAGGTCAAGCGTTCGCCTATAAGTAATAAAAAAAGGCAGTTTCTTCCGAAATGCTAGTCGACTACAATATGCATTCACTCCTTCAATGACCGCACAATCCGAGGTTCTTCCAACAGTAGTGCGCTTGTGTTGCCACCAATCAATAAAATACTCTGTCTGAGAATCCTAAGTGCTTGCCTATCTTGCCCTGTGAAATTGCAATGCCCTTTCCTAGTCAACTGGATCTATCACGTCAAAAAAAAAGGGCAAACATTGTTTGGAGCTAGGCCAATGTTTTCTTAATTGGACAGGATTTTATGCTGTTGGCCTGGGAGGGCCTTTACGACTTCTGTGGGCGAGAGGGGCGAATACTTAGGGTGTTCAACCAGCGAGTCAATGGCTTGGCTGGCAGCGCAAGGGCGCTTCTGCAGGTACAAATATCGACATGGGCAGCCAACCAGGGGAAGTAACTAAGATGATCTACTAGCGTTTCGAAAGCAACTACCTTGAGAAGAAATGACGAAAGAATCTCAAGGCTACGTTGCAGTGGAACTATACCTCAGCGCCGTTGGCAACGCGAGGCCTGACAGGTCTTTGAGTATAATTATTCGTAAATATACGTTCATGTTTCTAATTAGGTCAAATGCATTAAAATGCTATACCTACATAAAAATTGTCACGATATCGACAAAAGCCGTTAATGACTCAGAATCAGCGTCAAGGCTACGTCAGTGACATTGGACACTTCCCCTGACGATGCGTCTGCTTTTTCATAGACATGCACAATAGACTACCCATGTGTATTGTGTTAAATGCAATAATTATTGGTGCTATCTTCGTTATGAAGTTTGTCCATATGCTTTAAAGACGTCCTTAAAAATACAGTTTAAATTCTGACAGTCATTAACGCTTGACATGTTCGCAAACTTGACACATCACTTAACGGCACTGCACAGTCGCCTACATCAAGATCTCTTCCTATATAAATGCAAACAGAACAGCATATCGCGATCTGACAGTTGCTACAGAGTCACACCTTCAAACGCACCTTAATTCAGCTACCTTTGCGACGGCACCGCCAAACACCATTTTTTTTTTTATTACATACAGGCTTGCGCTTGACCTCAATCTCACCTGCTGGAAAGTGATGATGAGGCTGACGATGGAGCGCGCTCACCCAGCAAATACCGATTCACTCGACGTTTGACGATTCCCATGTCATAAGACGCCGGAAACACTGACGCAGGAAGCGAGTTCCACTCCCTCGCGGTACGCAGCAAAAAGGAGGAGGCAAATCGCTTAGTGCGAGAAGCAGGAATGTCAACCACAAAAGGGTGCAAACCAGCGCGTCCTTAAAAATACAGTTTAAATTCTGACAGTCATTAACGCCTGACACGTTCGCAAACTTGACACATCACTTAACGACACTGCACAGTCGCCTACATCAAGATCTCTTCCTATATAAATGCAAACAGAACAGCATATCGCGATCTGACAGTTGCTGCAGAGTCGCACCTTCAAACGCACCTTAATTCAGCTACCTTTGCGATGGCGCCCGCCAAACACCATTTGGATACCTTGGATTTAATAGATACCGATTCAGCGTCTGATTGCCGATGAGGCTTTTGTATCGCGTAATCTAATGAGCATTGAACACCGGCGTAGAGTGGCATGCCTTTCGGTTTTCTATAGACTGTACTCTGGAGAGTGTGTGACTGAGTTAAACAATTTAATTCCCCTTCTCCCATTAATTTACTACTCACTGTGCGGGTTTACCCCCATATGTGGTTGACATTCCAGCTGCTCGCACGAGGCAATTCGCCTCTTCTTTTTACTGGGAACCACCAAGAAGTATAATTCGCTTCCAACATATATTTTTCCAGCATCATACGACGTGGAAATCTTCAAATGACGAGGGAATTGGTATTTATTAGGAGATAGCGCCCCATCATCGGTGTCATCAACACTTTTCATCAGGTGGGATTGAAGTCAATTGCGAGGATTTCTGTAATTAAAAAGAAATTCGACGTCTTGATGTATATAGTCTGAGTGATCTTTAAGCTTAGTCAGCTAAAACAATGTGATTCATTACTTTAATAATGTACTTTTGTCCGCTATAATTTCCACTCTTTATCTAAAGGGCGAGACTGAAGTCCAAAAAATCTATTTAACTCAGTTAACAAGCAGAGAGCCCAACTTATAGAAAGTGGCCATTGTCATTCATAACCGAATGTACTAGAAGTATTACCGACCTTATAGAAGAGATATATAATTATCGCACGCGCATAATCTGGTCCTTCCTTCTTTTTATCATAAAGCTTTTTTTGGTTTTGATGTGAAAATTTGATTTCTTCTGTCTCTATTATCTTTTGCTTTTGGTGCAATCTGCGTTAGCTTCATAGGTTAATTCGTTTGTTGTTATGTTATTTCTTTATATAATATATCGATCACTGGCTGCTCCATAAATAAATAAACACTTAGTTTTGCATCGAGGCTTACAAATAATAATATTACTGGAGTGGAGATAGGAAGAATTGTATTTAAACGCAAAGGCCCTAAAAACTGGAAGTACTTCGCCTACGGTAGTTCATTGTATTTTTACCATCGTTCCATCTCGCTTACGTGTAGCACGGTGTCCCTTTCAGTCCAGCAAACCGGTTCCCTGGGCGGGCCAGTAGTCGATAGTATAAGACTATTTAATTTGTTTTATTTAATACGATTGTACAATACATTAAGAAAGCTTGTAAAGATTGTATATACTGAGTCGATCGAGGACTGTAAAGACTGTTTTTCCAGCATCTTACGACATGGGAATCTTCAAATGATCAGTGTATCAAAATTTGTTGGGTGAGCGAGCTCCAGCATCGGCCTCATCATCATTTTTCATCAGGTCAGATTGAGGTCGGGCGCAAGGATATTTGGGGACCCTTAGATCAAATTAAACAGAAAAATCTACGTTAAAAAATACTTTATTTCACTTTTCAAATTAATCGCACGTCTTATCATTTTTTTCGTACTTACAACCTACTGACCTCTTTCTTAAAAAAAAAAAATCTCTCACTTTCTGTATTTGCTTGTTTTCACTCACAGACGTTTCATTCTACGCATTTACTGCTTCATACATAATAATATTTCATACAATTATTATCCAGCCATTCCTGAGTTATAAATAGTGTAACTAACGTAACATTTTTATATACAATAATTTCGTATATCCGTTAATTACAGTTACGGATATAAATCCATACCCCTAATACAGGCCCAGATTGAAGGGGGATAAGCCAGGGTCCGTGCCCCCGGAGCCGAAATCTTGAGCCGGCAGACGAGCATATCATCAGTGAGCGTATAAAAAAAACGGGCCGAGTTTTCATTTCATTCAATTGAGAAACAAAGTTATAGCACTAAGAAGTTCTCTAACTTCTTACTTTTGCCAGGTCATTGGACTATAGGTGAGGCCTGAACAAGGCCGGACGTCGCCGCATGCCGAGGAAGATGGCTCGGCTTTGCCCTTAGCATCCGGCAGACGGGAGAACGTACACGCCGGTGGTTTTAGTCGGGGCAGGTCCGACACACCGGGGGAGCGGCCCTCACCGCTCCTCTGACGGTCCGTAGGGATTTCCACCGGGTTATCAAAAAAAAAAGGTCATTGGACTATGGAATGGTCTTCTAGCGAGCACATTCCCACTGTCCTATGATATGGGGTCTTTTAAACGAAGCATGATGATCCCTGGTTATCGTTTTTTTTTCTGTTGATATTCTTTGCTGGTTTTGGATTGCACCAGCCTTACCTTCCGGCGTGGTGCGGTCAGTGAGTTAGTATCAAAAGAGTTTATTTTTGGGCGATATTTTCTCCCACCTTGGATAATTGCAAATTCCGGAGCTGTTCTAATATAATGTCAGAGTTCACAAACATGTTCCGGGCTGTTTCTTATTAAACTTTATCTAATTACAAATCTTATGTCGTGATTCTACCAAATGAAGAGCGGTTTAGATGCTATCTGATACTAGGTAACTCATCAAAGTAGTTCTCTGGTTGTAAAGGTTAATGTTAATTTAGCTTCACGCATTTTATGGTATAGGCAGGATGCTTTAAATTTCAAACAAACATAAATTGATTACCAACCATGTTAAAACAATTTATTCGTCTTTTACCGATGGCAAAGTGGAGAGTGTTCTCTGGTGATACATTCTTTGATTCCGCCAGCCCTATTTAATCATAAGACCGCTAGATGCCGTGTCGGATACTTCCCGTATGTGGTGGATGTTCCTTATATCCGCACGAAGAGATTCGCTTCTACATTAATTATGCCGTGGTGGCTGCCGGCAGAATAGAATAGCACCCCCCTCTTCTTGCTGAGGTGTCGTAAAAGGCGACTAAGATATCTCTATAACACCGCAATTCAACCAGGTGTTCAGAGAAGGAAAATTCGACCAAATCTGCATCCCGCTCCCTCCCGATCGTACTGGTTCTCCATTCCATCGGGACTGAGGGAGCTCGCACGAGAGAGTGCTTTTCTGGCAGCGCGTCCAGTTATGCACTGAAATATCTCCTGCGCAATTGACTGTTTCCGAAAACTGAACCTCGATTTTCTTAATCGGTGTTGAAACAGTCGCCGTGGCCGAAACCAGCTAGGAAATCATCATCAATTATGCGAACAGCTAAGGAGTGGAATATGCTTCCAGCGGCCATATTTCCGTGATGTTATTAGTTGGGAGTCTTTAAGAGAAGAGTGAATAGACATTTGTTGGGCGGACGTGGTCCATCGTTGGACTCATCTTTACTTCCCATCAGGTATGATTAAAGGCAAGGATCCGCCTCGCAGCACTGGTGCACATGTCATATTGATCAGATGCCATACGGATTTCCTCACGATGTTTTCTTCACTGGTAAGCATGTGCTGCCTAAATCCGTACATAATCTGAAAAAAACCTAGATGTACTATCCGGGATTCGAATCTACGACTATTCACATCATCGCGTATGGCCACCGGTTCCATATCTACTAGGCCAGCAGAACCATAGTTTCATCTTGTTTTAATTGAGAACATATTTACTACATTTTTGAAATACCATAATGAGATTTATAGCATGTAGACGCCGCCCGATACGCGTTTGTGTTAAACGCCCTAAAGGTCGTTAGGGTGTTATGGGACGCGCGAGGTAAGGGGTGCGTGCGCGCAAGGGATGCTCTAGCAAAGGCAATCGACTACCGAGACCCGAGGCTAGAGTACGTGCGTGTGCGTCGCAGTTCGGTGTGCCTTAAAGTGCAAATAAACAGTAAAACACCAATATCCGTATCTTTTTACAACCACACCCACGACCACCAGTCTTAGATTACATTTTCAGCAGGAAAAGTCCAGAAAGGTAAAAAGGTAAAGGTTGAATTTATTTGGTAGGGCGATTTCCCGAACTGGGTCATGACCAGTAGCGTTAATTCCATAGATGCATGAAAGCATTGCATGCCCTGATGATAAATAAGTCTGGAATAAATTGTTTAAAGTTGAACAAAAAAATGAAACCATTTATATTCATATCTATTCTATATTCACGCCGACTAAATCTCCTATGAAAGCAATATTATATTTACTATCATAATATAATATTCAAATTAATCACGTGAATTCTGCCTACCCTATCCAAATATCCCATGCACGTCACTGGTCGAGATCACAGTACACTAGTGTAAAGACCGTCATAGTGACTCGTTTAAGTATCAGTTTGTTTATAGCCAGCTGCCCTTAAACCTAGAGACCTTCAGTCGTGGTATAATTGGACTGACATGACAACGAAGACTATCAGTGGATTTTCCTTTGATCGCTAACGTGATTGGACTATACTATACTTACCATTACGTGAACTGTAGTCACTTTGTCGAGCTACTGTAAAAAAAGGTAACTTGTATTTTATACAGATATAATTATTTAACAACCATCCTTGCCTGCCCCACAGGGGGTGAAGCGTAATAAATACCCTTTACGGATTAATAGAGTACCCTTGACCCAAAGATATAACTTACAAGTTACAACCCTGAAAAAGCTCTTTAAACAACCTTGAAACGGCTACTGAAATTTAAACTCTTTCACGCGTTGATAGAGTTTAAATTTGTCTAATAAGAAATGTTTATTTATTATATTTGCCGCGTTTACACTTTAAAACATAAATTTAAAGATTAAACATTTGTAATTAATGTTTAACGAAACTCAAGGTTTTAATTTTTTACTTAAAATGTTGCTTCATCACGCGACACCCTTTAGGGGAATTAAGTATTCTCCTAAACTTATATAAACCACCTCAGTAGCAGTGACGTGCATAGGGTAGGCAGAATTCGCGTAAATAATTTGAATATTATATTATGATAGTAAATATTATATTGCTATCATAGGAGAGATAAATGATTTGAATATAGAATAGATACTAATATAAATGGTTCCTTTTTTGTTTAACTTTAAGCAATGCATTCCAGACTTATATATCATAAGGGCATGCAATGCTTTCATGCATCTATGGAATGAACGCTACTGCTCGGTAGGTATACTTAATGATGTAAAATGTAGATTATATTGTAAAAAATGTTGATCCAGTTGAATATTTAGCCTGAACGCGGACCCGGCGTACATCGTCCAGGTAAGATTTTTCCAATACATATAATTTTTTTATAGATCTCTTTTTTTTTTATTCTCTGTTTTTTTTTTTTGGGACCTTGGATCAGGCTGACCATGTCAGTCCCATAATCACACTATGTAAATGCTAATTCAACAATTTATATGTGAGTCTACAGAGCATCTCAGCTGCGCAAGATGTTTGCTCAGCTAAGACGCTCTGAAATAGACCCACATCAGACCTGTTCAAACCAAATTGTTTATACATGATTTCTCTCATAGATAGATCTCTTTTGCAACAAAAAATTTACTTGTCTATTTAAATAGATATAACATTTTTATTTGCAAGTGTCTGTGGTATACACTATATGTGGTATACGCTATATCCCTTTCGGAGTGAGCAGAGATGCATTAGTGACTGTATCCACTTTAGACTTATATGTCGTGCCCAAGGTGACCAGTAGCGCAACTGATCGCCGTTCCCACAGCACTAGTACTCATGATTTCTATTAGATGCCATGCGGGCATATTTTGGGAGTCGAAGCTGCTCGCGTCCGTGGGCTTTACCCTAGTTTCCCTACACGTGACTCCTGGGTGGTGCTAAACGAGCAGCAGCGAGGTGGTAGGGCGTCGGTGCCCGTCTGGATCGCGACCACAGTGCATGGGTGTAAAGCCCGTCATAGTGACCAGTTTCGGCTCTTCGCGTTTCGGGATCAGCTTGTCTATATCCAGTAGCTCATATACCTAGAGACCTTCAGTCGTGGTATATGTTGGCCGACATGACGATGTAGGCTATCAATGGATTTTCATCCTTTGATAGTTGCTTTCGTTTTTGGACTACACTGCACTTACCATCAGGTACTCTGTAGTCACTATGTCGAGCCAGTGTACAAAAACCGGGCTTCCTCACGAAGTTTTTCTTTACTGGTGAGCATGTACCTGTGAGCAATCTGAAAAAACCCAGAAGTACGCGCCGAGCTTCGAACATTCGAGCATCCGCATCACCGCGCTTGGACACCGGTCCACTATCCACCGGGCACAGTCACATCAGGCACAGCTTCAATGCAACATTGAAATTAATCATTCAACATAGTTGTTTATTGTAACGAGAATAATAACAGAACTCTAATCGTTGCGGGAATTGAACTTTGACCCGTGATAACTCAGCCCTCACGGCTTTAGATTAGGTTCAAGTATTTGCTAAAATTAATACTGCAAATACACATACTATATGTGTCTATATTATATATAACTAGCTGTCCCGCAGACCTTGTTCTGCCCTATTTCTCTAAAACAAAGTCACATTGTTTTTTTTTTTTATGTTAATAGCTTCCCCGTCAGATTTTTTTGAAAATTGTTTGAAGCCACCTGGCCTTAATGCTATATGTATAAAAATTGACAAATATTGACATTAATATTTATACGTCACTCAATTGTTTTGCCTTCCCGGAACCCGTCCACTGACATTTAAACGTTATAGTATGGTGTTAAAGTTCAAATTGACTTTTAAATATTATTACGAATTTTTTGTATGAGAATATAGAAAAGTGTTATTTTTAGACAGTTGCAGGGAATTTTTAAAATTTTTCTCTCCGTAATAACCTTCCTCAGACTTCATCAAACACAACAAAAAAAAATCAGCCAAATCGGTTCAGCCGTTCTCGAGTGTCGCGCTTATCAAGACATTTTGCGGTTCATTTTTATATATAAGAGATATCTAAATAATAAGAGATAATTATCTTTTATATTTATATATAAAAGATAATTAAAGACAGACTCGTCCTATTTGTTGAGCCAAATAGGTTTCAATTGCCCGCATTACAATGCTAAAGGCTTTTCACGGTTTGTAGTGCCATTTATTAAGACAAATTATGTTACTAATATTTTTATTTTTCCTGCCTGTGACATGTATAACAAAGGCTTTGTGTCAGGTGTTGACGTTACTATGGGAACTGATTGATTGGTAACGAAGTAAATGATAGAACATGAACAGTATTTTATTATAATTTATTTTATTATAAATTCCAAACTTTACATGGCGCAGTCGGCATTAGGATCTCATTAAATAAATTAAATAATTCAAGAACGAAATATGGAAGCTATATTAACGCCGCCTTCCCCTTTTGTATACGACCAGAGTGCATCTGACATCACATCAGGTACGGTTCATGAAAATTGGAAAAAATGGAAAAAGAGCTTTATTATATATTTCAAAGCTTGTCAAATAGATAAAAAGCCAACCTCGATCCAAGTAAATATATTATTGCATATTATTGGAGAACAATGCAGGGATCTATTGGATTGTCTAGACATTGATAATATAAAGACAGTAGAAGAAATATTTCAAAAATTAGATGAAAATTTCAACATTAAAAGAAATATAACTGTAGAGCGACACAAATTTTTCACAAGAAACCAGACTGAATTTGAAAATATTGATCATTATGTACTTGAACTTAAAAAGTTAGCACAATCATGTGAATTTGGTCAATTAAACGATGACCTTATTAAAGACAGAATGGTATGTGGCATTGTAAGTTCTTCTATTAGAGAAAGATTACTTAGAGAAGAAGATCTTACGCTTAACAAAGCAATAGATATTTGTCGAGCAGCAGTCACTTCGAAAGTGTATTCTGAGAAAATTACACAAGACAAACCTGAAGTGTGCATAGTTCAACGTAAACAAAATTATATACCAGCAAGAAGTTTAATGGAAAATCGTAAAGAATTAGATACTAGCAAACAGAACATTAGAATTAATAATACCCGTAATGACTATACATACAATAGGAACCCAACAACAACTCATAACTGTTATAAATGTGGTATGACACATATGAAATATCAGTGTCCTGCTTTTGGAAAAAAATGCTCTCGCTGTCTTCAAATGAATCACTTCGCTCGCGTCTGTAATGTCAATTATGTTAAAAAATCACAGGTGATTTATTCTCTTAAATCTTACAATGATTGGTATGAGACATTAAAAATAAATAACACTAATATTACTTTCAAATTAGATTGCGGAGCAGATGTCAACGTAATACCAGCAAGATTCTTGTTTAAATTAGGTATTTCTAAAGATAATTTATTAAAATCAGACACTAAACTAAGTGGGTATTCAGGGGAGAACATACAAGTTCTTGGAAAATTACATTTAAAGGTAACTTTTAGAGATAAATTGTATTTTTTAGAATTTGAAATTGCAGATGTATCTAATATTCCATTATTAGGTCGCCATACATGTCAAGAGTTAGATGTAATACGTCGAGTTATGTCTGTGGAGGTAAAGAACAATAATGTTCCAACAATTGTATCTCAGTATGAAGATGTATTTCAAGGGATAGGATGTTTACCAGGTGTATATAAAATACAGTTAAAAAATAATTCTATACCGGTGGTTCATGCACCGCGTAAATTACCTTTTGCTATAAAAGATAAAGTCAAGGAAAAATTAATAGAAATGGAATCTCAAAATATAATATCTAAAGTAGAAGGGCCGTCAGATTGGGTTAGTAGTATTACAATTGTAAAAAAAGCAAATGGTGATTTGCGCATATGCCTAGATCCGAAAGAGTTAAATGAGGCAATTAAAAGGGAATATTTTAGATTACCTACATTAGACGAAATTTTATCAAAACTTGCAGGCTCTCGATATTTTAGTACGTTAGATGCAAAATCAGGTTTTTGGAATATACGCTTAGATGAAAGCAGTGATTACTGTACATTTAATACTCCTTTTGGTAGGTATAAATTTTTAAGAATGCCTTTCGGAATTTGTTCGGCTTCAGAAGTTTTTCATAAAAGAATGCAAGAAAATTTTGATGATATTGAAGGAGTTTGTATGTACATTGATGATTTATTAGTATACGGTAAAACAAAGGAAGAACATGATGATAGGCTACAAAAAGTACTAGAAAGATGTAGAAAAATTAATCTAAAATTAAACAGAGAAAAATGTAAATTTGGGTTGGAGGAAATAAAATATTTAGGTCATAGAATTAGTAAAGACGGACTTTATCCAGATGACACACATTTAACAGCTATTAAAAACATGCCAATTCCACAAAATAGGAAAGACGTAGAAAGATTCCTGGGATTAATTACATATGTAGGTAATTTTGTTCCTAATCTCTCAGATAAAACTTTACCGTTAAGAGAATTACTTAAAAAAGAAACTGAATGGCAGTGGAATGAAAGACATGATAAATGTATCAATGAATTAAAAGAGTGTTTATCAAAACGTCCAGTGTTACAGTATTATTCAATGTCTAAACATATTACTATATCTGTAGACGCAAGTAGTTTTGGTTTGGGTGCATGTTTAATGCAACAAGGTCTCCCAGTTTGTTATGCATCTAAAGCACTTACAAAAACTGAGCAAAGATATGCTCAGATAGAGAAAGAATTATACGCCTGTGTATTTGCTTGTGAAAGATTTAATGCATACATTTATGGACGCAGTGATGTAACTATCGAAACCGACCACAAGCCCTTAATTAGTATAATTAAAAAACCAATTGTCGATGCACCATCTCGACTCCAAAGAATGTTGTTAAGATTACAGCGTTATACTTTTAACTTAATTTATAAGCCAGGAAAACAACTGTACATTGCAGACACGTTATCAAGGGCATTTGAAACAAATAATATAATACATGACTTTGAGGGTAGTATGAGTGAGCAAGTATGTGTGGTCGAAATGACAACGGCACAAAAATTGTCCGAACATTTTACCGATGCAAATTTCATTGACTTACAAAAACAGACAGAAAACGATGAAGAATTGATGCATCTTAAAAGCTATGTATGTAATGGATGGCCTAATGAAAGGAATAATGTAGATGATATTATTAAGCCATATTGGAATTATAAAGATGATTTAAATGTTGTGTATGGATTAATTTGGAAAAATGACAGAATTGTAGTTCCTAAGATTTTAAGAAAAGAAATGTTAAAAAAGCTTCATATAGGACATATGGGCTTAGAGAAATGCAAATTAAGAGCAAGAGAGCTAATATTTTGGCCAGGCATGAACAATGATTTGCTAAACATGGTGTCAAATTGTAATATATGTTTATCTCATAGGAGACAAAATCAGAAAGAGGAATTGCATTCACATGAAATTCCAGATAGACCATGGGCAAAAATAGGTATCGATCTATTTCAGTTTAAAGATAAAAACTACTTATTGTTAGTAGATTATTACAGCAAATTTTTTGAAGTTATTGAACTGTACACTACTACCTCAGAATATATAATAAATTGTTTAAAAAATACTTTTACTCGTCTAGGAATTCCAGAAATAGTCATGTCAGATTGTGGTCCGCAGTTTGTTTCATATTCATTTAAACAATTTGCTAATGAATGGAATTTTGTTCATAAAACATCTTCTCCACATTATCCTCAATCAAATGGACAAGTTGAAAGAACAATACAAACTGTAAAACATATAATGACCAAAACCAATGAAGATCGAATTGATTATAGATTAGGACTGCTAGAATATTTAAATACTCCGTTAGATACTAACTTAGCGTCACCTGCAGAATTACTGCAAAGCAGAAAATTAAGAAGTATTCTTCCAACTCCTGTTAAATTATTAAAACCTAAAGTTCAAATTAACGTTCAAGAGAAGTTATTTAATAGACAGAATTTGCAAAAACTGTATTATAATAAGAATGCTAGGAATTTATCGGTGTTTGATATTGGACAAAAGGTCAAAGTTTGGGATAAATTTAAGCGATACTGGATTTCAGGTACTATAACCAACATAATTAATAACAGATCATATGAAATACAACTTTTAAAAGGAAATAAGGTTATTAGAAATAGGAGACATATTATCAGAGATTCATCACAAAGACAAGATGTTTCATCTGATTACAATTTTGAATATGATCATTTGAATACTTCGCAAAATCCAGAATTTAATGAAAATAGAATTGTAAATACTGGAAATGTGGTGAACAATTACATAACTCGTTTCGGAAGAATGGTGAGGCTACCCAGTAGATGGGGCTATGGATCATAAAGCGATGTTAAAACATATTATTTTAAGTTTTATAGTTTCTTTGTTATGTTATTATATATTTTTTTTTATATGTAAATATGGTGAATTATTTCAATTCATTTTATGCTACAAATAATGATGTGTTACGTTTATAATTTTACTAATGAATAGAAAATAATAATACATATTAATATTAATTAATATTAATATTTATATTTTTTAAAAAGGGGGATGTCAGGTGTTGACGTTACTATGGGAACTGATTGATTGGTAACGAAGTAAATGATAGAACATGAACAGTATTTTATTATAATTTATTTTATTATAAATTCCAAACTTTACACTTTGTGATATTAACATTCTATCTTCTTCATTTAGCTCCTATAGGAAAGAAAGCTGAGAAAAAAAAATACAGTTATAATTTTCTTTTCTTTCTTTATATAATTAGTCACTTTTTCTTTTTTTTATGATTTACAGGCGGACGCTTGGCTTCGATGACTCCTGGTGTATGATGAAGATCAGTCTCACTACGGACCGCGTCAGCCCAGTAACTGTCTATACAATCTTCTCTTGAAGGTTTCCAAGTCATGGAAATTTGATCGCTGGAAGCTCCTTCCACTCCTTAACCGTTCGCATGATTAATATAGTCGCGAATCTCTTTGTGCAGATAATCGTATACCATAAGGGACGTCCACAGCACAGGGATAGTATCCAACACGGCGTCTAGTGGTTTTATGATGAAATCGGCTTTGTGGAGAATCCACCAGCAGCCATAATGTTGTAAAATAGGAGTTCTCAAGGTTACGGAGGCGCCGGCAGCAAATTTCGTTGCGGACACATCAGCATGCTGGATAAATATCCCAATCCCATTCCTAGATATTTTTATGTTTTACACTGGCTTGACATAGTGACTACAGTGCATCAGATGGTAAGTACAGTCTAGTCTAAAAACGAAAACGACTATCAAAGGATGAAAATCCATTGATAGTCTCCGTTGTCATGTCGACCCACATAGGTATACCACGACTAAAAGTGTCTAATTATATGAGTTACTGGATATAGACAAGCTGATCCTGAAACGCGACAGGTCAAAGTGAGTCACCGTGACGGTCTTTACACTGGTATTCAGCGGTCATGACCCAGTTCGTGCAACCGTCATACCACCAAAAATGTTTTATGTCCCTTAGTTTGATATTTATTTTGTAGAAACTTTACTGGCTTATGAATCTTTTTTGTGTATTTTTTATTGTTTATATATTGATGTATATTTCCATGAAAATGTGATATAAAAATACCCAAGGATCTATAGTTTGAGTAGTGATTTGTTGATTCTGTATATGTTTTATCTGTGATTTGTTTTATAAGTTGTATCGTTTATGTTTTTGGTGGCCTTAAATGGCGCAACACATAAATGTACATTTTTTTGCGATTGTTTTGTTGTGTTAGCCACAGGCCGCCGTTAATTATGTAAAAATGAAATAAAATAAATTCTGACGTGTAGAAGGGATGTTGTTACACCAAAGAGGGAAAACAAATGATTGCCAGTTGGAAATCAGCTCTGAGTGTCTCAGCTGGTTACCTAGCATTTGCTTAGCAGTCTTCCCTTTATCACATCACAGTACAAGCTAATTGCTTTTATTGTTTTCTCCTAAGTAACCTTTCGTTCAGTGTTTTATGTTATGCTGTGTACCAAATAAATGTGTTATTAGTCTTTCTTTCAAATTGACAACTTACCTGATATATAGGGAGTTGTAACGTCTAAACTCAAACAGACATTCAATATTGTATTTCCTTAAATTACGAAACTCGTATCTAATAGTGAAGAATCAAATTGTCTTTTTTTCCGAAAATTCATTCATGGTCAATTTCTTCTGTCTTACCACATTTTACGTCATCTTGTAATAATACTGGTACTGCGCGTGTTGTGCGCCGTAATCAACCAAATTATGAATAACAATAGAGGGTCGCGAAACTAACCTCCTCCCCCCCCCCCGACGAATCCTCCGCGGCGCGTCACTCTGCTCTTTACTATGACCTGTGTAATCACATTGAAAAGTCCAGCAATAGTCGAAAGAAAACTAATTCAATTCTTATAAATACAATTCAATTATTACTCGTAGATTTCAATAAAGCCTATATCTGCCTGAAACTTCTGAAGTGATGACATTATGCTGTCTTCCTTAAAGAAATAATATATTTCTGTGAATTCCGTAAGGAATTAAGCGCGATGATGCAGTGTTGTTTTTTTATTAATGAAAATTTTAAAATAGTATGCTACATGTAACGCCATCTATTGGCAAATGTTGAAAACAATTATCCTTGCATGTCGCTTTGAATTGAAATATATTTTTCCAAACATTTAATAAATGAGATACCGAAAAACAAAAGTGCTCGTTGGTTCGAATCCATGCAGCGAGGCTGTGGAGAAATAATTACGGTTTTTTTCTGCAGGATATAATATTGCTAGCCGGGAAAAGTCTTTATAATTTCACCGAGCGTGAGAAGCTAGCACTTCAGGTGCTCAGCCCGCGAATTATGGGTTGGGTGGCAACGGCAAGGGCATCCTGTGGGTACGGACCTCGACTTGGGTGGCCAGCCAAGGACAGAATTTCAGAGTGATAAACTAGCATTTCGGAAGCGACTCCTTGAGAAGAAACTTCGAAACAAACTCAAAGCTACGTGAGAGTAAAAAAATTATAAGAGCCACTGTCACCACCAATGCGTACAATAGTAATATTAGGTCCTTACATATGAAATTGGCGTTTTGTATGGGAGGAACAAAAAGTCGAATATTTTTTAATATAATATATTTAATTAATCAAAGTATGAACCATTATTTTCTATGCACTTTTGCCATCTCATAGGTAGTTCATTGATCCCTTTACTAAAAAAACCAGTCCGACGGCAATCAATAAAATCTTTGAAGGCGATTTGGACTGCCCCATCGGAGTTGAATTTTTTCCCTTGCAAGAAGTTACCTAAATTTCGAAAAAAATGGTAATCTGTTGGAGCAAGGTCCGGGGAGTACGAAGGATGTCTTAGACTTTCCAATTGAAGCTCTTCTAATTTAGTAGCCGTCTGTTGCGCAGTGTGTGGTCTAGCGTTGTCGTGAAGCAGCAGTGGCGTGGAGCGATTGACCAGCCTAGGTTGTTTAGCCGCTAGCTTTTCCATCATGGTTTGCAATTCCTGACAATAGATATCAGCCGTAATAGTTTGGCCAGATTTGAGAAAACTGTAATGAACAATACCGGCACTAGTCCACCAAACGCTAACAAGTAACTTTTTTGGGGTTAATTTTCGCTTGGGGCAGGATTTGGCTGGCTGGCCAGGATCCAACCATTGCGCTGAGCGCTTCCGATTATCGTAAAGAACCCATTTTTCATCACAGGTAATGATTGGGTTTAAAATACCTTCATTATTGTGCCGGTTTAGTAATGTAACGCAGCAGTCGACGCGCGTTTGCCGGTTTGCTTCAGTCAATTCGTGAGGTACCCACCTTTCAAGCTTTTTAATCTTCCCAATTTGCTTCAAGTGAATTAAAACAGTTTTATCACTAACATCGCAGCCTGCAGCTAACCCGGACGTGGTTTGCGATGGATCCGCTTCCACAATAGCCTTGAACTCTTCATTATCAACTTGAGTCTCAGGCCGTCCACGGGGCTTGTTCTGCAGGTCGAAATTTCCAGAACGAAAACGTTGGAACCAAAAACGAACTGTGTTTTCTTTTGCAACACGACCGCCATACACATCATTCACCCTTCGAGTAGTTTCCGCAGCACTAGTGCCACGGCGGAACTCGTACTCGTAAATAATGCGATATTTTAAGTTTTCCATTTTGTAAAATGAGTGACGCAAACAGAAAAAAACAGAAGAAAAAACAAATGAATGACGATCATCGAAGCACAAATACATGAGTCTATAGCTGTACAAATTTGAATTTGGAATTCCTTACCAAAGAGGAGAAATTTGTGATTAAAGTGGCCAGTACGAAAAACGCCAATTTCATATGTAAGGACCTAATATATATCGTCACCCTATATTACCTTCGGGGTGAGTAGGGATACGTTAGTGTAGCAACTTTGCGCTTAAATATCGTGCTTAACGTGGCCAGTAGCGCAGCGGATCGCCGTTCTCACGGCCCTTTTTTTTTTTGTTAACCCGGTGGAAATCCCTACGGACCGTCAAGGGAAGTGGTGAGGGGCACTACCCCCGGTGTGTCGGACCTGGCCCGACTAAAACCACCGGGGTGCCAGCACTGCCCTCTCTTCGCTTTCGCCGAGCCTGGGAATCCGGATACTTCCGACGGCTCGGCGATGTTTAATTAGAACTTAAAATGCGTAATAAAAGAAATAAATCAGTAGAAACATTAACAATTAACACAAATACATAATGGCAGAAAAAGCATTTACTTGGCACAGAATATAACATAAAACATATAAAGGTAGGTTAATCAAGATAGAAAACAATTACTCCCACCCCTCCACCAGAGAAGTAGCCTCAACAAGGCCTTTTGTTCCCCGGATGTCTGGATGAAGTTGGCTTCCCAGGTCCGGGTGGAGCAATCAGAGGGACAGCCCGGGGGTTTTTAGTCAGTAGGAGTCTGACACACCGGGGTCGCTGCCCTCACAGCATCCCTGATGGGTCTATGTAGGATTTTCCCCCGGGATACAAAAAACAAAAGATAGAAAACAATAAAAGCAAATACCCTGTGCTGTGACGGGCCAAAGGGAAGTCAGCTCAGCAAATGCTATGTGACTGAGGTACGCAGCGGTGATTTTAATCTAATTTGCTGTGTCAACGCGAAGAAAACAGCGAAGAAGAAAATAATAGAATATGTATACGCAGCTCTAGAAAAAACCCCGTACCCCGTACTTGCCGGGATACGAATAATATTGAGGAATATGCTGTTAAAAAGATTGAGAAACACTGGATCTGACAATAAATGTTAGACCAAACCTCGCACAGCGTCCCACGTAGGTCCACAATAGAAAGGCGGCGTCGCCTTGGCCTAGAGTTCAAGACTTTCCGTACCATAAAACCAACCGGCTTATACCAGTTAATTTCTATAATGGCATGACTTAATTATTTCGTTCTTACAATCCACTCTTGGAATTAAGAAATTATTAGTGGATTTAGCTCTTGCATTTGTTTTTGATTGGGTCTAATCTGAGAGAATCTGTTAGTTTTAATGCTAAGAAAACATAGGCGTGTGTTTTTCCGCCAAATGGATGTCTCTTTCACGTGACTCCCACCTCCCGGGGTGGTTCCATGACGGCGACCAATGGTCTCGAGCTCCTCGGTGTAGAGATAGCAACTGATATGAACCTTGGGCGGTCGATTGAGCGGAAATCATGCTCGTGATCACGATTTGTGCAACCAGGTCGAAACGCCGAGAAATAATTAAAAGTAACTGAATTCGCGAATAAGGCCCTTACAATATTTATAATATAGTAAAAAAATTGTGTTAAATTTATATTATTATTATTATGGGCTTAATTTTATTATTGGTCTGTTTTATTTTTGGGAGTCGAAGCTGCTCGCGTCCGTAGACTTTACCCTAGTTTCCCTACACGTGACTCCTGGGTGGTGCTAAACGAGCAGCAGCGAGGTGGTAGGGCGCCGGTGCCCGTCTGGATCGCGACCACAGTGCATGGGTGTAAAGCCCGTCATAGTGACCAGTTTCGCCTTGTCGCGTTTCGGGATCAGCTTGTGTATATCCAGTAGCTCATATACCTAGAGACCTTCAGTCGTGGTATATGTGGGCCGACATGACGATGTAGACTATCAATGGATTTTCATCCTTTGATAGTCGCTTTCGTTTTTGGAGTACACTGTACTTATCATCAGGTACTCTGTAGTCACTATGTCGAGCCAGTGTAAAAAAAAACACGGCAGGCCGAAGCCAGTCACAGAAACGCCAAGACTAAGTCAAGTTTTTTAACTTGTGTAATGTGGTCACGATCCAGTTAAGGCAATCGCCCTACCAGCCCAAAAGTGAAGGAAGTGGCAGTGGGCAGGACACAGCTTCTAGAGAGTATCGCTGATGGGGCGGGATACCTGCCGAGTGGAGACCACGTGCGCAAGCACAGTGGAAAAGACATCTTAATGCAGATCGCAAGATGACAGAAGAAGATGCTCCCGACAAGAGTTCCAGTAAACATTACAAGAGGCCTATGCCTTGCAGTGGACAATCAATGAAGACAGTCCAATGCCGATAATAGTAATGAAATAATGGTATAAAAACAAGCGAACTGCAAAAAGTTCGCGTTCTAAATAATTACAAGTAATGATCTACTTAAAACTGACCTATTTCTGTCATTTGTCCATATCATAATGCATTAGTAGTGGTTCAACTGCAATATAAACATACTATAGAATGTAGACGCCGCCTGACACGTATTTGTGTTAAACGCCCTAAGGGTCGTTAGGTGTTACGGGACGCGCGGGGTAAGGGGTGCGCTAGTTAAAGCAGTCGACTACCGAGACCCAAGGCTAGAGTACGTAGAGTACGTGCGTGTGCGTCGCAGTTCGATGTGCCTGAAAGTGCAAATAAACAGTAAAACGCCAAAATCCGTATCATTCTACCAACACACCCACGACCACCAGTCATAATAGTTTATTATAAAAAAAAAACTTTGGTCCACAAATATAGCACAGATTCGATAATTACAGCATTAATTAAAATGCGATTAAATAAATCACTTTATGATATATTTCCGTCTTTTTTTGCCTTATCGAATTTTGCTATAGTTGTCTCAATCAAAGTAATTTTTATTATCATTAATAATTTGTACACAAATTGCTAGCATCTAAGCTGCTGCATGCATCTTCTCTGCACACAGTGCACAACCTCCAAGCTCCAATGGACAAGCGTGCTAGATCCAATGTCTAAGGCGCATCCAATGGATTCCACAAATATACTAGAAAAAGAGAGAGAGAGCTTAGCCTCGCTGTGGAGTGAAACTGGTTAATATTGATATCAATAATTTAAACATTTATTCTTCAAATGCAGAGTTTGCTGAGTTGAATACGGCTTTTTAAGTTTTTTTTTTACACTGGTTCGACATAGTGACTACAGAGCACCTGATGGTAAGTACAGTGTAGTCCAAAAACGAAAGCGACTATCAAAGGATGAAAATCCATTGATAGTCTACATTGTCATATCGGCCCACATATACCTCGACTGAAGGTCTCTAGGTATATGAGCTACTGGATATACACAAGCTGATCCCGAAACGCGACAAGCCGAAACTGGTCACTATGACGGGCTTTACACCCATGCACTGTGGTCGCGATCCAGACGGGCACCGACGCCCTACCACCTCGCTGCTGCTCGTTTAGCACCACCCAGGAGTCACGTGTAGGGAAACTAGGGTAAAGCCTACGGACGCGAGCAGCTTCGACTCCCAAAAACACACAAAGTACATCTTTTTATCCAATCATCCCATTTTTTTTCCGCAAACAGCTTGACAATCCACCTAATAATAAATGGTTACCATTACTTATTAAGAAATGCAACTGAAGAACCGATTAAAACAATTTAGTTGGATGATAACCTCCAAACAAAAACAAACTTAGAAACTTTACCTGTTCATAATAACTGTGAAGACAATATCAAATTATTATTTTTTTATATTAAATTTTACGGCCCTGAGTTTGTACTCTTATAATCCCGTCCTTAGTATTTTTAATATTCAGTTGCCTCTGATTTTCGTCAATAACAACGACGCAAGCGACGCACACCCAACGCCATAAAAAAAATCAGCAATTTCTCGCAGCTCTCTTCCATCCGGTCATCTAGTAGCTCACCTGATACACAAAATCCCTCCAGACAGCAAGAAAAATACGTCCCGAAGACTATAACAACAACAAATCAGTAGTTCCCGTTGGACAAAACTGGAACACCAAGTTTGGACGCTAATCTTTAATATTTGTGACATGAGACTGAAAATTGATTTTGAATATTTTTAGCTTTGAAGTTTTGGCCCTTTTGTTTGTTGTTGCACTATCCAAGAAATAATCATTAACAGCGGACGAGGCGACCAATCTAGTGCACATATTAACAAAACCCATTTATGTTTTATCTATGGCAAATAATTGATAATATAGTTCGGTTTGTGGGAACGAGTACGGACGCGTTGTTTACTGATCGGGAGCCACTGAAGTGGGAACGCTTATGAGGTGTGTCATCATAAAAACCGCCGGCGTTACTTACCTTAAATCTTTTAAATTTTAAATACTATATCCTTTTCAACGTGAGCAGAGATACATTTTCGTCTGCATCCACTTTGCACTTTTTTGTCGTGCTCAATGTGACCAGTAGAGCAGCTGATCACCGTTTTCCGGGTTTATAAACAAAGTACAAAATAAATAAATATTTTTATTACTATTTTTTATTATTTTTATTTAATAATAATCACAGGCTATTACAAAAGATCTAACACTAAGACATATAAAACAAAAAAATAGCCAAAAATAGTTTTCTTTATTTAAATTAAATTTTCCATTAAGAAAAGAGTATTCATCTAATTAAAAAACCAATGACAATTTCAAGCCTTGTAAGTACGTTTGTATGATTCTGCGTAGAGATATTCATGCGCGTGTTATTGTGTGTGTGTGTGCGTAAATATTATAGTCAAGTTAACACTACAAGTGTTCCTACAGCAACGCCACCTCTACATAACATTATCACTGGCATCTCAACACACGCTTAGCGTTCAGCTAATTGTAGTAATTGTATAAGAAACTAGTGCTGACGTGTGTTTCTACGCAATTAGCAAACAAACGGGTACTCAGCTCCTTCTGTATAAATATCATATTTCCGTGTTTAACATTTGTAAAGCATTTGTACTGCTATTCTCATAAAACTGGTGTTTTTCCTAAGAATCAAACCACAGAACTAGGAATTCCACGCTGACGTAGACTTGAGTTTCTTTCAGCGTTTCTCCTCAAGGCAGGTCACTTCGGAACCCTAGTTTTCCTACACGTGACTCCTGGGTGGTGCTAAACGAGCAGCAGCGATGTGGTAGGGCGTCGGTGCCCGTCTGGATCGCGACCACAGTATATGGGTGTAAAGCCCGTCATAGTGACCAGTTTCGGCTTGTCGCGTTTCCGGATCAGCTTGTATATATCCAGTAGCTCATATACCTAGAGACCTTCAGTCGTGGTATATGTAGGCCGACATGACGATGTAGACTATCAATGGATTTCCACCCTTTGATAGTCGCTTTCGTTTTTGGACTACACTGTACTTACCATCAGGTACTCTGTAGTCACTATGTCGAGCCAGTGTAAAAAAAACCACTAGCAAATCAAGTTTAGGATCCATTCCTGGCTGTCCACTCAAATCGAGGGTCGTACCCACAGGGTAGCCCTTACGTTGCCACTGAACCAATAACTCGCTGGTTGAGCATCTTATATGCTCGCTTCTCTGGCCCGATGAAGCTGTAAAGGCAATTCCCGACCTGCAACATAGTCTTGCCGAAAAAAAAAAGAATAAAAGAATAGGAATTAATGAAGGACGTGTTCTGGCTGGGTTGTGCGATGGTTTGCCCAAAGCGGCAGGACATTGTTGCATGAGAAAAGTCAAATATCGGGTTAAGTTGCCAACCTTGGAACAGGCCTGTGTCCAGCAGTGGACAGATACAGGGTGATGATGATGAATTAGAAATATAAAAAACTACATAGGTCCGCTGAAAGCCAAGCCAAAAATATATCTATTCTTAAATAGAGGTAAAGAAATTGTTCAAACTGAGTCGTGACCACACTACACGATTATAAAGACCATTATGGTGACTCGCTTTGGCCTGTTGTATTTCGAGATTAGCTTGTGTACGAGCAATAAGTCAATATACCTAGAGACCTTCAGTCGTGGTATATTTGGACCGATATAACGACGGAGAATGTCAATGGAATTTCGTCCTTTGAGAGTTGCTATCGTTCTTAATAATATAATTTTAAAAAATCTTCAAATATTTTGTGAAATCATTTTCCAGATCGACTGTACTCCCAAATAGACGTGTGAACGTAAATGAAATGTTTACCCATTTATTTAAAGCTAATTATTATTGATCTAGTAATTGAAAAACATCTGGCTTCACTTGTGAGAACGGATATTGTCATTCTTGCGACATGGGTGGAATTCAGACTTGCTAGAATTCAGGGCATGTAGGTTGAGCTGTGTGCGCAAGAGTATGAAGTTAGTTTATAGTTTCATTGTAAGTTCTAGAACGACCGGCATGTGACGAAAATCTGTTGAAAGTCGCCATCGCTACATCAGCTCAAATATACCACGATGGAAGGTCTCAAAGTATTTGACGAACTGGATTTAGGTTGTGGTTGAGAGCTGTCCGCATTGTGAATGATCCAGACGTGACTAAGCATCCTGAACCGCTCCAGTTGCGCAGAGATGTTGCGTCACTGAGCGTTTTCTGCAGTCTGTATGGCGAGTGTTATGAAGAGTATTTTTTTACACTGGCTCGACATAGTGACTACAGAGTACCTGATGGTAAGTACAGTGTAGTCCAAAAACGAAAGCAACTATCAAAGGATGAAAATTCATTGATAGTCTACATCGTCATGTCGGCCCACATATACCACGACTGAAGGTCTCTAGGTATATGAGCCACTGGATATACACAAGCTGACCCCGAAACGCGACAAGCCGAAACTGGTCACTATGACGGGCTTTACACCCATGCACTGTGGTCGCGATCCAATCGGGCACCGACGCCCTACCACCTCGCTGCTGCTCGTTTAGTACCACCCAGGAGTCACGTGTAGGGAAACTAGGGTAAAGCCTACGGACGCGAGCAGCTTCAACTCCCCAACCCAACCTAACCTAACCTTGAATTTAACCTTGTTCCACCCTCTCCCTCCCATAACTAACCTCGAGCGCGGTTTTGCGGAGTTACGGCTATACGGTAACTCACATCCCGGCTAAGGAGCTCTCTAACTCCTACTGCAGCCGTTTCGTTGATCTGTAGGATGTTTTTTCGGCTGGCGTGCTCCCTCGCCATGATACAAACGGTGGCTAACGTTTAGTGAAGCAGTATCTATACGTATCTATAGAATTAGCCGTGGTGGCCGCCGGCAGAATAGAATAGCACCCCCCTCTTCTTGCTGAGATGTCATAAAAGGCGACTAAGGTATCTCTTAAACACTGCAATTCAACCAGGTGTTCAAGAAGGAAAACTCGACCAAACCTGCATCCCGCTCTCTCCCGATCGTACTGGTTCTCCATTCCATCGAGCCTGAGGGAGCTCGGACGAGAGAGTGCTTTTCTGGCTTCGGGTCCAGTTATGCACTTAAATATCTCCTGCGCAATTGACTCATTTCATTTCATTATATATATGGCACAACATAGCATATAACACACAATGGTAGGTTAAACACAGTAGAAAATAACAAAAGCAAATACCCTATGCTGTGATGATGCTGCCATGTGTAACTGGTGAGATAATTGAAGGAAAATTATAAACGTTTTATAACCAAAAAACCGCTTCACAATTTTTTAACAGTTATCACTGACAAAGCAAATAAGAGGATAAAAATTATTTGTTCCAAGAACCATAGTGTAGTGAATTAATAGTAGGTAAAAACCTAATAAAATTACTAAGGTCTGCATGAGCGCTTCGGATTCGTCTAGCTGCATCCAAAAAATCATATTTTAGCTAAAACTTAAGATTCTAGCAAGCATTAAGCTAAGACTAATTGATCTAATAAGAAAATAATATAGCGTTATACCTTTTGAGGGTGAGCAGACAAACATTAATGGCTGTATCCACTTTACGCTCATATGTCGTACCCAACGTGACCGGAAGCGCAGCAGGACGCAGTAATTAAGGCACTCACATATGACATTTCTATAAGATGTCAGGCGGGTTTCCTCACAATGTTTTTCCTTCACCGGTGCGCATATGGTGCATAATCCGTTCATAATATTGATGAGCCGAGAGGTGCGTGCCGGGATTCGAACTTACGACTTTCCAAGTAGCTGGGTATGGAAACCGGTCACTAAGCCACCACAGGATTCATGATGATCAAGCGATGATCGGATTATGATTGTAGAATTACTTTTTATAAGTAATTTAATCACTATTTTATATGATGGGTATGATGGCCTAGTGGATGAGCGACCGCTACTCACGCACAGCGACAGAATGCTCGTAGGTTCAAATACTGGCACGTACATCTGAGTTTGTCCACATTAAGTACGGATTTAGCAACAAACCAAACAAAACATCATGGAAAACATTGCGAGAAATCCTGCTATGTTCTAGAAGTGTCAAGTGTGAGTGACCTGAAAAGTCGCAACCAGTGCTCGTTACCAAAGTACACAAGTGCAAAGTCCATCTTAATTCCTTTCTCCGGCTTGTCAAGACTCGAGAACACCTTGTGTGCGTACAATTTCTCATATACCAAGAGATCTTCAGCCGTGGTATAAGCAGTCCGGCAAAACGACGGTGACTGTCAATGGATTTTTTTTTACACTAGCTTGACATAGTGACTACAGAGTACCTGATGGTAAGTACAGTGTTGTCCAAAACCAAAAGCGACTATCAAAGGATGCAAATGCATTGATAGTCTACATCGTTATGTCGGCCTACATATACCACGACTGTAGGTCTCTAGGTATATGAGCTACTGGATATACTCAAGCTGATCCCGAAACGCGACAAGCCGAAACTGGTCACTATGACGGGCTTTACACCCATGTACTGTGGTCGCGATCCAGACGGGCACCGACGCCCTACCACCTCGCTACTGCTCGTTTAGCACCACCCAGGAGTCACGTGTAGGGAAACTAAGGTAAAGCCTACGGACGCGAGCAGCTTCGACTCCCAACGATTGTCTCATGGTTATTGCTGTTAGATTACAGTGTATTTTAAATCAGGTGCGAAGAAGTAATCTCGTCGAGTCACTATAAAATAAATTGGGCCACGATAAAAATTTACACTATGTAAATATGGGTTTCGCAGAAAAATGTTGATAATGGTCCAGGTTCGAATAACTGATTACTTGCATGTGATTAAACACAACTCATTACCATACGAGGCCCGAGGATTGTACCTCTGATATCATATTTAATGTAGCAGTCATAATAAAATTTAGATAAAAATACAAAGAACCATATTTTGCATTTTTACACACGTAACGTATCTATTTTCTTTTCCAAAACGAAAAAAATGGTTCTCTATTGAAAAAATCCAGAAAACAAATTTCAATAATGATATGAAATGAAATGAAATATAACTTTATTCAAATAGGCCTACTTCCAAGCACTTTTGAATCTCTAAAAAAAAAAACAAAGTGAATCTACCACCGGTTCGGAAAGCAGAATCTACCGAGAAGAGCCGGCAAGAAACTCTGGTAGTTGCTCCTTTTAACATAATCAGGTACAATAACAGGTATAATATATAAAGGATTGAATGCCCCGCGAGAACGACTGCATATATTAAGACCACACACTTTTATCATTCAAACAGTCATTAATGGAATAATATCCCTTTTTTAGCAATTTAGTTTTAATAGTTTTTTTTAATTTCAATAGTGGTAACTCCAGGATGTCTTTAGGTATTGTATTGTATGAGCGAATACCGAGCCCCGTGTAGGAACCATGAACCTTTTTAAGCCGGATATTAGGTAACACTAAACGACTGGCTATGGCTAAACGACTGGCTATGGTGACTCAGCAGATAAGCGACCGGTTTACATGCATGGCAACGCGAATACACTTAGGCTCGAATCCTGGGCTGTACCTCTGGGTTTTTCCTGAATAGGTACGGATTTAGGCAGCACATGCTCACCGGTGAAAGAAAGCATCACGAGGCAGCCCGCATAGCATCTAATAGAAATGCCATGTTTGAGTGCCCTGTGGACGGCGATAAGCTGTTCTTCTGGCCACGTAGGGTACGACATATAAATGCAAACTGGATGGAGCCAGTAATATATCTCTGCTCACCCTGAAAGGGATGTAGCGTGATGATATATTATTATTATTAATAATAATAATAATGGACCTGACATTGTGGTTGTAGATTGATCTGCGCGCCGGGCAACTCTCATCGATATCACCATACCACATAATGAATATCTCGTGAAAGCGGAAAAAGAAAAGTCTTCATAATATTTAGACCTCGCACACGAGATTACCACCTTGCATGTTGTCAAAGATATATCTTTAAAATAAATATTTTTATTTCTAATAATAGCGTTTTTATTGTAGCTATATTTTTTAAATATATGTTTATATATATTTTAGTGGTCTAATCCAATTCTAATCTAATTCTAATCCAATTAACAATTTATGAAAGTTTAATTTACTTAGGGTGGCTTAGTTTTAATTTGTTAATGCAAACCGGCTTTAAGTGTATTTTCAGTCTTAATCTTCAATCTGTAATTATATTTTTTATTTTCACGTAAAAAAATAAATTCACCTCACCAAACGTTCGTATGTATTACGGTAAGTGTTCTGAAGAGTTATTTAACCCTGTTCTACCCTCTCTCTTCGTTAATAGAAACACGGGCGGGGGTTTACGGAGTCACATCTATACGGTAACGCACATCCCGGCTAGGACTAAGAAATTCTCTAACCCTTATTTTTGCCAAGTCGTTGGGCTGTGGAACGGCGAGTGTGTTCCCATCGTCCTATTAAATGGAGTCCTTTAAGCGTAGCGTGATGAGATATTTGTGAAGGCCGGCATGATCGCTGCAACCAATGATGGCTTTTTTTTACACTGGCACGCCATAGTGACTACAAAGTACCTGATGGTAAGTACAGTGTAGTTCAGAAACGAAAGCGAATATCAAAGGGTGAAAATCCATTGATAGTCTACATCGTCATGTCGGCCCACATATACCACGACTGAAGGTCTCTAGGTATATGATCTACTGGATATACACAAGCTGATCCCGAAACGCGACAAGCCGAAACTGGTCACTATGACGGGCTTTACACCCATGTACTGTGGTCGCGATCCAGACGGGCACCGACGCCCTACCACCTCGCTGCTGCTCGCTTAGCACCACCCAGGAGTCTCGTGTAGGGAAACTAGGGTAAAGCCTACGGACGCGAGCAGCTTCGACTCCCAAATTTTTTACTATTAATAGTCGTTTTCATTTTTCGGGCTGCAGTATGCTTCCTATCAGGCCTGGGTGATTGTGCCGGATCAGGAAAAAAAAGTAACTATCTGTACGTTTCGTAAAAATCCTTATTCGTCACACAGCCAGCAACATAAAAACTTAATACAATATTCTTACAAATACAATGACTTGTTATTTGCATTGGAAATATTTTAGATACACACAATACATTCTGGTGAAAACGTTATCGTGAAATTCCATGGATGCCGCGATGGGAGGACGGGACTGAGCGATCATGTTTATTATTATCAGAATGATGTGGTAAGTTGTTATCTAAAGCGGGCTGCTTCCTGCGCGACTTATTTGTCGTGTGCGATTTAAAGTCGTCGAAGTATACAAAGGTATTGTGTAGGTATTGTTGTATTAATTGTAACGCCGTTTTTTAATTTAATATGTTTTTATAGAAAGTATATATCTTTTGTAAGACGTACTTGATTGATAAAAACCGGTCGTAGCAATTAGGTCTGATTGCCTTTCGAAGGTTGGGTGATACTAAAAGACGCGCAAGACTACTTTGTCATTGGTACTCGCAAGTCACGTGATGTTAAGGGACGCGCCAGAGCTTAATCGATAAATATCCGCTATCAAGCGTCATTCTGGGCGTCACTAAGAGAGTAAACACGCGCTACACTTTTCATTAAAAAATAAAATTACTTTGATGCTTAAAATATAGATCTTAATAATACGTGGCATATAATATTAACAGTATTTAGTTTATAATATTCTTTATTTTGTTAAAAAATTGATAATATTAGAGAAAGGGCTAAATCCAGGGGGGCAAGTGAGGGCCTGTACCCCTGGCACCGGATTATAAAGCCAGCAGACGAGCGCATCTTCCAGCAAGCGCGGTGAATGTATAAATGAGTTAACCTCTCTATAAAAAAGCCATGATGAAATATAGTGTCATTGATAACATCCACAAAAGAATGCTACGATTGTTCGGGCACATGGAGAGCATGAATGACGAAAGGATGACAAAAAAGATATACAATATGAATATCAGTGGAAGTGCGAGCGGGGGCCGGCCAAGACTTGCCTGCACAGACCTAATAAAATAAGTTCTGAGTTGTTTGAGGATAATGTCAAAAGTACGTATAATCGGCGAGAGTTCATAATGGGACTTGTGACTGTCAAGGAAGCAAAAGAGGTTTGCAAGAACAAAGAGAAATCGCGTCCCATTCTCTCTGCCTACCTCAATAAGGATTCGGCGTAATCATAGATAGATAAAAAGAGTAGGTTGGGTAAAAAAAATGTCAAAAAAATGTCAAAACAAATTTGCTTCGATGTTTTAAAATTTAACTTAAAAATTACAACTCAAAGGGATGGCTGAGGTCAGGTCACATTCCATCAGGCAGATTTAAATATCTGATGAAGCTTGTGGAGCCACCGAACTGCAGCACGTGTAAGAAAGTACAACATTTGCTGATGGAGTGTGTCCGATCTCAGTCTGCAAGAGATTCTCTGATGGGAGCCTTTAGCCTGAACAAATTTGATGTAGGCATGTTTTGCGGAATTTTAGCAAGACCTTACTCAGACGAAGCAAAGGAGTTGTTCCGGCTGATGGCTCCCCACCAGAAATAAATGCTAATAGTGCATGTTTAGGATACGACGGGGCTGGCATGTGCCGAGGCACAAAAGTCCCTTAAATAAACAGAAAAAAAAAACTCAAAGGGATAAAGCGTAACGATTTTGGAAAGCTAACTTGATCAGAGATATTCTCAGCTGTGATTGAAGAAAATTTAAAAATAACTAGCTAGTTGATATTGAAGATAATCTGGTTGTTGAAGAAATGTATGTCTATTGGTTTAATGAACTTCAAATTAAGCATCCTGTGGATTTGATGCTACAGCATTATCTGGAAACAGCAGGATACTTTACTCTTAATTAACTTATAGTAGAAGTATCGTGTTTGAACTCATTGGAATGCTCTTAACAAATAGGTTACAGATAGGAACATAATTGAGTATGAGAATATTTCAAATATTAATTAAATAGATTTAAAATAGTTACTAGTGCTGTGAGGACGGCGATCGGCAGCGCTAAATATAAGTGCAAAGTAGACAAAAGCACTGTCTAATTAAATAGAATGTGTGAATTTATTTTTATAGGGAAATTTAGTTCAATTCGCACAAACTAGATGGCGCTACTAGTGTTTATAATCAGGCAAGCGTTTTGTTGCATAAATGTGATGTCCATCTATGATTGTTATTTTTATAAGTTCCTAAAACTTCCGTAAAATATTAAGTATGTGTGTGCGAACAAAACAAGCACTTATGTAACTGTGATCACCCCTATACACGATGGACAACACTCGATGACTATTAGCAGGGATTCGTCGTAATAAAACACTTCTTCGTTCGCAGTTCGCTTCTTTATTCTTGAGGGTAGCTGCGAGGGAATTCTTCGAGTCTTCGATCTTCGCCGATTTACAGAGGTTTGGTCGCTATATATATCCCCTCGGGCTACCCTAACAACTAGTACTATATACAAAGTGTTCCTTAATCTAAGTCCGCCAATAGCGACGCCGGATTCCGCCGTAGTTCGTACGCCCGGCCGCCGCTGTCGCTGCTGTCGCCCCGGTCGACGTGCTCCTCTCCCGCACCCCTATTCTTGCGTCTCCGGCGCCCTGGGCTCGCTGTTCGTAACATCCTCCCCCCGGCGTAGCTCGTCGAAGCCTTCCTCTTCCAGCCGGAGAACAGCCAGCTTCCTTGCAGGGCGCACGAAGGTTCCGCCTCTGGTGCGGATGAGAGCGCTGCGCACGTCGCCGTCTGCCCCGGGGTACACGGCCTCCACGATGCCTCGAGGCCATGTGTTGCGGGGCAATGCAGCGTCGATCACGATGACTAGATCTCCGGGGCGTAGCGGGCGCTGTCGATCGTGCGCTCCGCCGCGCGCCACCAGCGTCGGCAGGTACTCCCGGACCCACCGTCGCCAGAACTGGTCGGCGAGCCCTTGTGCCGCCTTCCATGCTCTCCTATCCGCCGGCGAGCACACCCCGGTCTGGGGCAGCCATGCCGACGTCCCGATGAGAAAGTGGTTCGGAGTCAACGCCTCCGGATCCGCCGGATCCACGGAGACGTGTGTCAGCGGTCGCGAATTGATCGCGTGTTCCGCTTCTGCCAGCAGCGTCGTCAGCACCTCTTCTCGCGGTGCTTGGTCGTGTAGAGTCGCGCTCAGCGCAGCTTTTGCTGAGCGCACGAGTCGCTCCCACGCGCCGCCTTGATTCGGCGCGCCAGGAGGGATGAAGCGCTACTCCATACGGCGCAGCTGCGCGTAGTCACGCAGCGCCGGCTCCCACTCGTTGTATGCTGCCCGTAGCTCCGCGTCGGCTCCACGGAAGTTCGTCCCGTTGTCGCTCCAGAGCTGACGCGGCCATCCGCGTCGCGCTGCCATCCGTCGCAGCGCCATGATTGCGGAGTCGGCAGACAGGCTGCCCACTACCTCGATGTGGACAGCTCGGGTAGTGAGGCACGTGAATAACGCGCCCCACCTCTTCTCACGTCGGCGGCCGATAGTGACGGTCATCGGCCCGAAGTAGTCGACCCCGCAGTTGGTGAAGGGTCGGCGATGCTGATCCAGGCGCGCTGGCGGCAGGTCCCCCATCGGCGGCACCCGGGGCTTCGCTCGGCGCACCCGGCAGAGCGCGCAAGCCCGGGCAACCGCGCGCACAGCGGGGCGCGCGCGCAGTATCCAGAAGCGCTGCCTGATGTCATTGAGGACGCGCTCGTTGCTGGCGTGTCCCGCAGCCGCGTGTTCTCGTAGCACGATGAGTCTTGTCAGCGGGTGACGGCCGCCCAGTATGATCGGCCGCTTCGTCTCGTACGGCGCACGCGCGGCATCGATCCGTCCGCGCACACGCAGCAGGTCGTCCTGCAGCATCGGGTCCAGCTTGGCGAGGCGGCTGGCAGCTGGCAAGGTTCGGCCAGCGCGCAGCCTCGCGATCTCCTCGCCGAAGTCTTCCTCCTGCGCCCTGCGTAGCCATAGGTGCTCCGCTCGCTCGATGTGCTGTAACTTAAGTTGGGTCGCTCTCTTGCGACATTTGTCGATGAAGGCGAGCACCGTCGCCGTCGCCCGGATCAGCCGCTCATACGATGAGAAGCGGCTAATGTCCGGCAACGGGCTCGCGCTGCCGATGCTCGCGGCGCAGCACGCGGCCTCCTCGATGCTGCCGGTGCTGCTCGGTCGTGCCTTTTCCTGCGGCCACGTACTCTCAGGCCCGTACAGGAAAGAAGGTCCGGTGAACCAGCGGTCATGCTGGTCGGTTGGCGCCTTTCCGTCGCGGGTTGCGTCATCCGCGACGTTGTGTGCGGTCGGCACCCAGCGCCATTGTTCTATGTCAGTTGCCTCCGCTATCTCTCCGAGCCGGTGCGCGACGTAAGGCGTGTAGCGCCGCGCGTCCGTCCTTATCCACTGCAGCACCGTTGATGAGTCGCTCCAGTAGATCACGCGATCAGCCTTCCAGTGATGTTCTTGCTTTATCATGCCAGCCAGCCGGGTTCCGATGACAGCTGCTTGTAGCTCCAGCCGCAGTATCGTATGCGGGCGCAGCGGCGCCACCCTGGCCTTAGCAGCGGCCAGTGTCACCGTGACGCGACCGTCTTCGTGCATCAGCCGCCAGTATGCTGCCGCTGCGTATGCCTGTTCGCTGGCATCGACGAACACGTGAAGCTGCCTCTCCGGTTCCGCAGCATCGTCGTCGGTGACGTATCGTCGCGGCAGGCGCAGCTGAGCTATGTCGTCCAGCGCGCTCAGCCATTGGTCGAAGCGATCCGCCTGCTCGCCCGGAAGCTGCTCATCCCATCCTATCTGGATGCGCCATAAATCCTGCAACACAATCTTGGCAGTGATGCTGTAACAGCTGAGTAGCCCCAGCGGGTCGAAAATCGACATGACCGCCGCCAGAGCCTCTCGCTTCGTCGGGGCCCGCTGTCGTTCACGGACTTGTTCTGGAACGCGTGCCAGGGTCGTGTTGAAGCCCAGCTCGTCTTTCTCGGCGTCCCACAGCATGCCAAGTGTCTTCTCCTGGTGGTGTTCGTGGCCCAGAGCGGTCGGCTCCCGGGCTCGCAGCTCTCGAGGGACGGTGTTCAGCAGGAGCGGGCAGTTGGAGTTCCAGCTTCTCAACGTGAAGCCTGCTTGAGCGTGGACGGCGATGACCTCTTCTATTGTCTTTTTTGCTTCTTCCACGGTCTTGAAGCTGTGCACGAGGTCGTCCATGTAATGGCTCCTGGTGATGACCGGCAGTGCCCTGGCGTGCGAATGCGCGTGATCCTGCGCATTCCGGTCCCGCACGCTGTGGGCCAGGAAGGGCGAGCTGGCTGCTCCGAAGATCATCGAAGTCATCTTGAACTGCTCCGGAGGGTCCTTTCTGTTGTCGCCTCTCCACAAGAATGACTGCGCCGGTTGATCTTCCGCTCGCACCTTCACCTGCAAAAACATCTCAGAAATGTCCGCTGTTACGGCGATCGGCCGTTCCCGGAATCGAAATAATATTCCGGGAAGTGATTGTAACAAGTCCGGTCCCTCGAGTAAAAAGTCGTTCAAACTTTTGTTCTGTACGCGGTGCGCTGCGTCAAACACTAGCCGTATCTTGTTTGGCTTATTCGGGTTTCGTACGGCGAAGTGCGGTAGAAACCACTGTATAGCGCTGTCTCGTTCACTCTCGCTATACTTTTCCGCGTATCCTTTCTTCAACAAATTTTCAATCTGGCGCGTGTATTCTTCTTTAAATGCCGGGTCGCGGTCCATCTTGTTCTCTATGCCCCTGAGGCGTATGAATGCTTCGCTGTAGCTCGGCGGCAGCACGATGTCATCGGTGCGCCACGGCAACCCGACTTCGAATCGATTGTTCACTCGGCGCGCCGTTTTGTTGAAAATCTCGATCGCTCGTCGATCTTCTGGCTTCTCCTTGGTGGTCAGCGACACACCAAGCGCTTCCAACGTGAAGTGCTTCTTCACCAGTTCTTGAAGACGCTCGTCGTCTTCTTGCTCGGTGCTCGAGGGGGTGCTGCCGCAGTCTCGTTCCGCTGCGTGCAGATGCAGCACCGTGTTCTCCCCCCGTCGATGGAGCAGGCGAGGCTCGATGCCGTAGATGACCCACCCTAGGCTGGTGAGTGATGCGGCGGGCTCGTTCTTCTTTCCGGTCCTCATCTGCTGGGAGACCATCAGGTGCCAGTTGTCGACACCTATCAGGATCCTCGGCTTCGCGTTCTCGAAGCAGGCCTCCCGGAGATCTTGCAGGTGGGCGTACCGCGTCAGTTCCCGCGGCGCCCGCTGTCCTCGCAGGTCCAACTTCTTGACCGTGCGAGCGGTGATCTCGTGTGCGGCGCGTTCTCGCCGCCCTCGGATGCTGATGCTGACCCGCTGACTGCTGCTCTCGTGCTCCGTCGCGTTGACACCTCGCAGCCTCAGTGGTGCCGGAGTCCCCTTGGCGCCGATGCTGTCTGCCAGTTCTTGGTCGATGAGGGTTATTGATGACCCCTCATCCAGGAGCGCGTACGTAGCTACTTCTCCCCCAGGACCTGTAATGATGACGTTGCAGACTTTTAGCAACACGCTGCTATCTTCACTGGGTGTTGCTATCGACATCACTGCTTCTTCTCTGGCCGGGCGGGGTGGTTCTTCCTCGTCGCTGGATCGCACCTCTGGCTGCGCTCGCACTTGCTCGGTGTCGTGCAACAGCGGGTGATGCGGCCGGCGGCAACCGCTGACACCGCATGCGTCAGCTTGGCAGTCGGCCCGACGATGCCTCTTCTTCAGGCACTTAAAACAAACGCGCGCTGACTTTGCCCAGTCCCAGCGGGCGCTGATCTTCATATTCTTGATCTTCTTGCATTTATCCGTAGCGTGGTCCGCTCCACAGCAGAAGCACCCTTGTGGTGCGCGTCGCTCCTCTACCGTTGCGTAGACGGCTGCCCCACGCGTCGTTCGGCGTGCTGGCTTCGTGTTCTGCTGCCTCGGTCTTGCTGGCGCGGCGTATTTTGCAGCGCTGACGGCGCCCGATGCGCTGGATTGGCGCGTGTAGCTGAATGCCAAGTCCGCTTCGCGTGTGAGGAAGCGAGACAGAGTGATCACTTCGCACTCTTCTATCCCTCGGTGCAGATGTGCGTAGTCTCTCCACCTTGAGACTAGCAGCGGGCTCATTCGTTCCATGATTTCTCCCGCCAGCTGTGGATTCCGTAGATAACCGCTGTGTCCGACGTTCTTCAGCACGGCGATTATGTTCTGCACTCGCACTGCAAACACGTTGAGCTCTTGCGCTGTCATTCCTGCTTGTGGCAGCTGGCGCAGCTTCTCCATGGCGTCGTTGATGATGGTGTCCGGCTGGCCATAACAGCGCTCCAGTGTGTGCATTATGGCATCCGGGTTCTCCGCCGTGTGCAGTAGAGGCGCCACGGCGTCCCTCGCTTCTCCCCGGAGACACACCCGTAGCCTGGCTAGGTTCTCCGCCGCCGAGAAGTGGTACATCTTCGTGCTATCTCGCATGGCTGCCTTGAATGGCAGCCACTCGGTCGGTGTCCCGGTGAATACTGGTAGGTCCGAGGCTTGACGTGGCGGCACTCGTTCCCGTGCCGTCATCCTCTTCAACGCCTCGGCCAGCTCCTCGATCGCCCTTGATCTGCCTCTCGTGGGCGTGGGCGAACGTGTGCGACGCCGTTCTGTCGCATCACGTTGCTGTGACCTTTCTTCCTCAAAGGTCACTCGGGCCGTGGTCAGCTCCCCCCGTTGATCGTCGGAGGTGTGGAGGGCCGTTCTGCCTCCTCGTTCTGCTGACGGTGTCTCGGCCGGGTACGTTGAATCCCCCTCGGTCGCTTGTTGCAGCCAACTGTTGACGCGTTCGTTTGTCTCTGACACGTTGCTGCCCCGTTCGTCTTCTTCGATATTTCCGAGGTCCACTTCTAGTCTCTTCCTGACTAGGTCCGCTTCCATGCGCAGTTCCCGCCGTTGGATCTCGGCGAGACGTTCCTGCGCTTGCAGCTCCAACTGCAACCGTAATCTGGCAGCTGAGCTTGTACTTGTGCGGCGTGACCTCGCTGGCGAACGTTGTCTTGCTGCTGTAGGGAAAGAAACTGCGTTTGACGTTTTAGCGTTTGACAATCGAGCGTTTGACTTGTCACATGTCAATGTAGCGTTTGACCTATCGCATGTCAATGTAGCGTTTGACGCCCCTGTCATAGTCTCAGAAGCAGGCCGCACTGACGGAGAGCGTGGTGGTTCAACATGACGCACCGAGGTCGGTGCGTACATGTCACACTCGTCCGTAGTATCGGCCCCCTGCGATCGAGTCTTGACCATTTTCCCCAATTCTTGATGCAATCTTCGATAAATCGATGCGTTGGTTCTACTTTCTTTCTTCTATTCGGCTTCCGATGGACCAGGATATACACGATGGACAACACTCGATGACTATTAACAGGGGTTCTTGGTAATAAAACACTTCTTCGTTCGCAGTTCGCTTCTTTATTCTTGAGGGTAGCTCCGAGGGAATTCTTCGAGTCTTCGATCTTCGCCGATTTACAGAGGTTTGGTCGCTATATATATCCCCTCGGGCTACCCTAACAACTAGTACTATATACAAAGTGTTCCTTAATCTAAGTCCGCCAATAGCGACGCCGGATTCCGCCGTAGTTCGTACGCCCGGCCGCCGCTGTCGCTGCTGTCGCCCCGGTCGACGTGCTCCTCTCCCGCACCCCTATTATTGCGTCTCCGGCGCCCTGGGCTCGCTGTTCGTAACAACCCCGAAACATATATTAAATACGATAAGTCGCACGGTAGTTAATGTGGAAAAGCCGTTCCTCCGACCCGAGAGGTTCCGATCCGAGTGCCGAGGCGAACGCACGCTTGTCCGCTAGCTGTGCCGCCCCTCTCCACCTCGCTTTCGTAACGGTTTTTACGTGTGTCGGTTTCGCGTAACGGTTTTTCGGGACGGTTGACGCGTGTTCGGTGCGTGATCCCGTCTCGTCGGCCGCGTGCGTGCCCGAACGCCATCCTCAGTGCTTCGCGAGTTCTTTTCAGAACTTTGCGGGCACACAAGTTTCTAAAACAGTGGTTGTCAGACGCTATTGAAAAGCCACGCCTTTTAGTGGTTGTGCCTGGGGGATACCTCACGGTGTAAACGAACCAGGTGCAGGGCGGGTCCCGGGCGCTCGCGGTTTCCCCTTTGGAACCCGCAAACCCGGTTGGGGTCGGGGTCTTAGGCTAAGGAGCGACCCCTCAGTCTAAGCCGGCCATCACCCTCCCACCCTACCTATTTTCCGTTTCCTGCCGCGCCATTCGTTTGGCTTGGGTCTGCTAGCGCGGACCCCTGTCTCGGTGGTGCACGTTAGGTACTCAACCCTTGGCTAAGGGCGATAGGATACACACCCCTCGGACTCTAAACGGGTCTGGGGGACTGCCTCCCGCGCAAAGTAGGTGCTCGTCCGCCTCCTTTTTTGAGGAATCTCCTCAAAATGGAGGCTGACGGTAGGGCCGTAATTGCGACTGCACTAAATAACTTAAACGATGCCCAAGTAGGACAAATGTTAGCCCTTATGGCTACATTTGCGAAGTCGCAGCATATGCTCGACTCTCCCGCCTCCCCCGACCCGGAGCCCGTCGCTCCCCACCTCCCCTTACTTGCCGCGGAAGCGCCCCGCGAGCCCCGCGTCCCGCGCGACGCTTCCTCCGCCCGCGAGCGCTCCCCGATAGGGGCGTCTCGCTCTCGCGTGTCCTCACGCTCTAATGATGAGCGCCCGTCCGCCAGCCGAGAGACATCGCCGGCGATGTCTGTCGACGACGGATCGTCAAATTCGTCTGACTCTTCCGACCCTCCCTCGCCCGTGAACAACGAGTTTACCGTCGTCGTTCACGGTAAAAGGAAAATCGTCCGCGCTGACGGCCCATCCAAGGCCGCCAAGCGCCAACCCGAAGATTCGGCGCGCGATTCCGCCGCCAGGAACCCCAAGCCCAAAAGGGCCCCCAAGTTCCCCGCTCTCCGCACAGGGCCGCCTCCCCCCGTCGTCATACGGGAGAAGAGCGCCTGGGAGCGCATTTCTCGGGCCTTGCACAGCAAGGCCATCACATATACCAGGGCCACAGCGACCCTCGACGGCATCCGTGTCGTAGTCCCGACCCCAAAGGATCACAAAGATCTGACCCGCTACCTGAGAGCCGAGAACATAGGTTTCCATACCTATGCTCTCGAGGAGGAGCGCAAACTCCGGGCCGTCATAAGGGGCCTCCCTAAGGAGCTCGGTACAGAGCTCATCAAGGAGGACCTCTTGGCCCAGTCCCTTCCGGTGGAAGAAGTCCACCGGATGTACAAGTCTACCACACGAGAACCATATGATATGGTTCTCGTCGTCCTCCCCCTCTCACAAGAGGCAAAAAAGATTTTTGACGTGTCGACCGTCTGCTTCCTCAGCGGTCTACGCGTCGAAGCTCCACACAAACGTGGCGTACCCGGGCAGTGTCACAACTGCCAGCTGTACGGCCACTCGGCCTTCCGGTGTTATGCTCGCCCTAGGTGCGTAAAGTGCCTGGGCGATCACGGCACTAAGGAGTGTGTGCGTACTAGGGACGCACCCACCCCACCTAGCTGTGTCCTATGTGGCGCCGAGGGTCACCCCGCGAATTACCTATAGAATTTCGCTATCGCGTCGAGGGAACTCTCTCCTCCCCACATCCTATTCGAGCTGGAGTCCCGCAAGGCTCCATACTCGCCCCGCTTCTGTACAGTCTGTATACCAACGACTTACCGAAGCACCCGAGCGTAGAGCTAGCTCTCTATGCGGATGACACCGCACTCTACGTGTCGGACTTTAATCTCTCTGTTATTATTAACAAATTACAGAAAGCCATGACTCTTCTAGGCATATGGTTCCGGAAGTGGAGAATTGAAGTCAACCCCGAGAAAAGCGTAGCAATACTCTTCTCTCGGAGGAGGCCGAAATTTCTGCCAGGAAACATACGCCTATACGACAAGCCCATCCCATGGTTCAAAAAGGTCAAATATCTCGGGGTCACACTCGACGATAGATTGACCTTTTCAGAACATATCAGGATCGTGCGAAATCGCGCCGCCTTCATTCTCTGCAAATTGTATCATTTGCTGTCCAGTCATAGTAAACTGTCCCTTAGAAATAAGGTGACACTTTACAAGACTGTCGTTAGACCGGTGATGACCTACGCTTCTGTAGTATTCGCCCACACCTCCCCGTCCTCTTTGAACACCCTTCAGGTCGTTCAAACAAAATTCATGCGTAGAGCCGTGAACGCACCACGGTACATACGCAACCTCGATCTCCATGACGACTTCGGTCTGGAAACGATCGCCAGTTACATGCGTGAAGCGTCTCGTCGTTACTTCGACAAGGCGCAGCACCACTCTAATCAGTTAATCAGTAAATCTTGCGTCTACGCACGTAAGAGTGAATTCGCACCCGTCATTCGTCGTCCTCGCGACGTGCTAGGGGATCCGGATGATCCAATCACAGTGGCTGTAAAAAGAGCCACCGATCGATCAAACAGTGAGGTACACACACGCACTAGTTTCATTCCAAGACACCGGCGTCGCCGGCGGCGCCGAAGAAGGATAGTTCAGTCAACTGCTGCCAACCGGTGCGTTTACGCACCGAGGCGCAGTTCTACTCCGACGCAGCCTTGAGTTTCTTTCGGCGTTTCTTCTCAAGGTAGTCACTTCCGAAACGCTGGTAGATCACCGGTAGGGTTAGTACTTTATTTGGCTGGCGGTCCAAGTCGAGGTTCGTACCCACAGGGGTGCCCTTGCATTGCCACCCAACCCAAAAATTTCGCTGGCTGAGCACCTTCTGTGCTCGCCCTCTAAGCCCGGTTGAGCTGAAAATGCCTTTCCCGGCAATCAGTAGTTAGTCCGCTTCAAAAAAAAAAAAAAAAAAAAAAAAAAAAAAAAATCCTCCGACCCGTGAATAGGTTTCCATAAAGCACGACATCGAAGCGTGTTCTGTGCCGATGATTCAAATCCTGATTTACATCACGTAGCACATTTTCCGGGAAATTAGATCGAAGAAAAAAAACGAGCGAGGCAATCCGTTACACGAGATTTTTTATTTTGGCTGAGTGAACAAACTTGCGGGTTAGGGCAACAGCTGGCATCTAGTAATTCGAGAATTATTACAGTCATGCTGTGGTAGCCTCGTGGATAATGGACCGGTTTCCGACAACGCGAATGGTCATTGGTTCGAATCCCGGCTAGTGCCTCTTGATTTTTCCAGAATGTGTACGGATTTAGGTATCACATGTTAACTGGTAAAGAAAAAAATCGTGAGGAAACCCGCCTGGCATCGTATAGAAATATAGTATGTACTAGTGGTGTGTAGTATACTAGTGATATATGTATGTTGAACTCCTAACCTTAGATAGCTCACTTTTGCACTATTCACTTTCGCTTGCACTTTTCACTTTTTGCGGACGCGGGTAATAAATAAAACAATCACTTGTTCTGAGGTGCTTATATTATAAAAGCAAAATCAATTGGCCTAAGCAAGTCAATGATAATCTCGTCAGCGCGATGCAAATCGTTTGTGGCGACATCTATTATTAAATTGACATAACTTTTTTGTGATTGACAATTTGGTCTTGAACATGCCCCTCACCAAGGACATTTAATGCCGAAATGTACTTAAAAAAAAATGTAACTATAACTGAGCTGTTTGATCTAGGTACTTAAAAAAGTTGAACTTTAATTGAACTGTTTGATCTAAATAGCTGAAAGATTGAACTATAATTGAACTGGTTGATCTGCATACTGAAAAGGTTGAACTACGATATAATTGAACTGGTTGATCTAAGTACTAAAAAGGTTAAAGTATAGTTGAACTGGTTGATCTAAATAGTTAAAAGCTTATACTATAATTGAACTAGTTGATCTAAGTACTTGGTGAGTAACATAAACATTGAACTATATTTAACAAATTATCTGAACATTAATTTTCAACTGGTAAAATACATAATTTTGATGTTGGTCTCTTTAAAGTTGATGATTTAGTTTTTAAAGTTACTACGCGGGTTACATTGTCATGGCCTGGATGTTTTTCAAGAACACGACCTAACAACCATCGACTTGGTGGTAGGTCGTCTTCCTTCACAAGAACGATATCCCCAATTTTTGGCTCGGGCACTTTATGTGCCCATTTGTAACGATTCACCATCATGGATAGATATTCGTTTGACCATCGCTTCCAAAATGTCTGTAACATCCTTTGCACGAATTGCCAACGGGATAGTGAACTAACAGTCGAAGTTTCATAACTGTGGTCCGGAACACTAATTAATGGTTCGCCTATTAAGAAATGACCAGGTGTTAATGGCAACAATTCACTAGGCTCTGTACTATTAATAACGCTCATTGGCCTTGAATTTAAACAAGCTTCAACTTGAGATAGCAAAGTGCTGATCTCTTCGTAGGTTAGGCATGAGTCACCAATGACCCGTTTGAGATGAAATTTAGTGGACTTCACACCTGCTTCCCACAGACCACCAAAATTTGGGGCCCGAGGTGGGATGAAACGCCACTCCGTTCCATTGACCTCTAAAATTTCACATAAAGATTTTTGTGTGGACACTAAATGCTGCAATTCTCTATCGGCACCTATAAATGTAGTTCCATTGTCACTCCACAGTTGAGCACAATGACCACGTCTGGCTACAAACCTTCTAAACACAGCTAAGAAACTCTGTGTACTCATATCAGTAACCACTTCTAGATGAACGGCACGAATAGCCATGCATACAAAAAGACAAATGTAACCTTTATTTGCGTGGTGTCCTCGTCCTTTTGTCGTTCTAATATTAATTGGGCCAGCGTAGTCAACACCACTGTGGAGAAAGGGCCTATCCGGAGAACATCTAACTGCTGGTAATGATCCCATCAGTTGAGTTCGTACGTTGGCTCTTTGCTTAACACATGTAACGCATTTGAGCACATGGTGCTTAACTAAGTTTCTAACTCCTAGAATCCAATATGCTGATCTAAGATAATTAAGCATGAACTGAAACCCTCCATGAAGTGTCTTTTCATGTGCGTTTGTTATTAATAATTTAGTGAGATGAGATTTGCTTGGTAACACTATAGGATGTTTTGTGTTTTCATCCAATTGAGATTTATGTAATCTCCCACTAACTCTCATAATATCCTTTGGTCCCATGGTTTCTATATTGTTTTCAGTATGTTTATTTTCATTAAATATATCCATATTTCTTTGACTTGTTATTTTATTCTGCATTAAGTACTTTTTGTCCTTTTTATTGTACTCTTCTTCCATCAGATTAATTTTTTCTATGAGATTCTGATCATTACTATCCCATTTTTGAAGCCTAAATCCTCCTTTGTTTAATAAATCTCTAGTTTGGTTATATAATTCTATTCCAACTTCAACATTGTAACAACCAACCATATAGTCATCCATGTAAAAATTATTTAAAACTTTATCAGCTGCAAGAGGATAATTTGCACCTTCATCGTGGGCTACTTGATGTAATGTTTTGACAGCCAAATAAGGCGCTGAAGCAGTTCCGAAAGTCACCGTTAACAATTCATAATCCTGAATTTCTTTCCCTGGATCATCACGCCAAACAATGCGTTGAAATATGCAGTCTTCTTCTGCTATACGGACCTGACGGTACATTTTTATTATGTCAGCTACAAGAGCAATAGGATATATTCTCCATTTCATCACCAAGTGCCGTAGATCTGCTTGCAGTGTAGGTCCTACCATAAGGGTATCATTTAATGAAATCCCTTTTTTATTCTTTTCGGAAGCATTGAAGACGACACGTACCTTTGTTGTGGCTTTATCATTTCTGATAACCGCGTGATGTGGAAGGTATACCGCTTCATCTTTTCTCGAATCATCCTTATTTACCATTCTCATGTGTCCTAAATCTAAATATTCTTGTATTACTTCTGTGTATGTATCCTTTAACTCTTTATTTCGTCCTAATCTTTTCTCTAATGATTTAAGTCTATTTATAGCAATTTCTCTTGAACTTCCATATTTACATTCAGGATTTGCATCTCGGAAAGGTAATTTAACAATGTATCGACCATCAGCTGTTCTTTTAGTTGTACTTTGGTAATAATTTTCACATTTTTGTTCTTCATCTGTAAGTATTTTATGAATAATTGTACCTTCTTCTATTTCCCAAAAACGTTTTAGCATTTCATCTCCATTGAACTGTGCACACATTACATTAATATTTCTTTTAGTTTTCGCGTTCATTTGAATTATTTCTTCCTCTGAACTGCTGACAGCTCCGGATAAGATCCACCCAAGACTGGTATTCTGTGCTATTAATGTGCCTGATGGGTTTTTCATCATTCCTTCCTGCAGAATGCGGCTATAAATCTCAGCTCCTAACAAAATATCGATTTTGTTAGGTTGGCTGAACTGTGGGTCGGCTAAAGATATGTTTGCCATGTCAAGCCATTCAATGTATCCTACATCTCGTTCGGGAATATATGAAGTGATACTAGTTAGAACATGAGCATCAAGTTGAATTTTGAAATCTGGATGTACCGTTGACTGTATTAATAATCTAACCATACCTTTCGAATTTACTGAGCGATTATTTCCTAAGCCTGTTATTGTTCCTTGAACTGGAACCTTTTTTAATCTTAAATATTGTACTGTTGACTCTGTAATGAAACATGCTTGAGAACCTTGATCGAGTAAAGCGCGAATGACTTGATATTTCCCAGTCATAGATTCGGCTTTTACGAGCGCTGTGGCTAGTAAAACGTGTTTTTGTTTGTTAACTTTGTCGGTTGACATACAAGATACTATATGAGAAGCACCAGCAGATGTGTTAGAGTCTTCCTTAGATACTTGGCCGGAGGAATCGAGTACTCTTTCTACCGGGACGTCAAGATGTAGTAATGAGTGATGCTTTTTATTACATACGCGACATGTGGTGTGTTTTTTACAGTTATAAACATTGTGATTGCTACCCAAACAATTGAAGCAGATATTATGTTTTCGAACATACTCACGACGAAAGTCTACACTTTGATTCGAGAATTTTTTGCAAAAACAAAGTTTATGGTGTTCCGAACAAAATTCGCATTTCAAAGAATCACTAGTAACTACAAATGATTTCGAATTATGACCTCTTGAATTGTTATCATGATGCACTACTACCCGGTTAGTCTCTAAACATTCAAAGGCGCGGAATCTATTTTCTAAAAATGTTTGGAATTTATTAAACGTTGGCAAGTCGTCGGAGTTATCATTAAAAACCTCTAATTCCCAATGTTTACGTGAGTCAGAATCTAATTTATAATTTACAATATAATAGAGTGTCATACTGTCTCCGATGCTTACTTGAGCATTTAAATTTGTATATGCTTTAAGGCAGTCAGAAGTAGTATCCAGAAGCTCCTTAAGCGCAATGGCTGATTCTGAACTCATACGTTTTTGTTCAAAGAAACGTTTAAAAATACAATTACTGAGATATCTTTTATTATTATATCGGTTTTCTAGTTGGGACCAACATTCCTGATAATTTGCTTCAGTTACAGGTGAATGGCGTAATAATTGTTCTGCTTCTCCTGATAGATGACCTTTTAGGTAATGTAATTTTTGTACATTATCCAACGATTCATTATTGTGTATTAAAGATTTAAACAAATCACGAAATGTTGTCCACTCTGAGTATTGGCCGGTAAATATCGGTATAGAAATTTTTGGTAATTTAACTGATTGCTTGAAACTTTTGGAATACTGATTCTGAGGTTCTGTTTTTTCCGAAATATGATACTTATCTTTGATAATTGTTTTCATGAGAGATTTATAAGTTACAAAAACTTCCTCAGTCTCATTACAAATATCTTTAGACACATAATCTGATTTTTCTATCTCGTTGTATGTTTCATATAACTTTGAATTATTACTAATAAAGGAAGTCCATTGCTTTTCCAAAATTTCTAATTTAGTTTCTATGTATTCATAAGTTAATCTTTCTTTTGGACTCTTTTTAAAATTAATCAAACTTTTTTCTATTACATTTTTAATGTCCTTTTGAACTTTAATTAGACCTTCCATTTTGTAATTAAATAACTAGTAGATAATTTGATTCTAAATGGTAACAAACAAAGAAAACAGAAAAATAACTAACTTGTAAATTAACGTCAAAATAGCCTGGATCTTTAACAAATTTAAATTTCTAAATCAAATATACAATATTTTTTGAAGTCCCATAAATCTTGAAATTATAAGTTATACACTTTAAGTTTTGAAATTGTACTCACAATATAACACTGCACTCACAATATTACCGTTGTGCTGGTTGACCTTGAACTGGAACTTCTCTGTGACGACGCTTTGTAGCTCTCCAGTTGGTTGCTCTGCTCACCCCTCTGATGTACTGCTTTAACCTCTTGGCTGCTCTGTTCACCCCTCAGATGTCCTGTTGCTACCGCTTGGCTGCATCCGCTGTACTGGACTGCCATCCGCCGCAGGCGTCTCAGACAGCGTTGTTTTACACAACGAAATCTGTTGCCGACTACGCTCGTAGCCCTTGCTGCAGCAATCCACTGCGGGCTCGAGGGACAATGTCCTAGTCTGGTCTCTAGACTGGGCTAGAGATCCGAATCGACTGGACCAAAAATGTTGAACTCCTAACCTTAGATAGCTCACTTTTGCACTATTCACTTTCGCTTGCACTTTTCACTTTTTGCGGACGCGGGTAATAAATAAAACAATCACTTGTTCTGAGGTGCTTATATTATAAAAGCAAAATCAATTGGCCTAAGCAAGTCAATGATAATCTCGTCAGCGCGATGCAAATCGTTTGTGGCGACATCTATTATTAAATTGACATAACTTTTTTGTGATTGACAATTTGGTCTTGAACAATGTAGAACAGAAAACTTCCAGCCCAAAAACAGCTATGAATTTACCCATTATTCAGGATTTAACCTTGTTTTAAACAGGAATATTATGCATTAATATATTAAAATAGAGAGCATATGTAAGGAAAATAATAAATTCGTTAAAGGATTGTAAAATGAGAGTATAAATCCTTACTCGGGATTATAATAAAGGCAGAATCCAGCCCCGAAAGAGCGTCGGTGCGGGGCGGAAAAGTTCCAGCGTAAATAACCCGGGCGGAATCTTTCCAAGGGATATTTATGATGACCATTTCACCTCCAGCGCTATATCATTTACTGTTTACCTTCGAAGACCCAGTAATGCCTACTCAGGCTTTCGAGACTTAATTTATAGCTAGTTAGCTAGGGTGCCTAGTATACTCGGGACTGGTATCTATACGCGGCAAACCGAGTGGTTTTAGTTTCGTCTCCCGACATGTAGCTCTAGGTTTTTATAGATCAAGGCTAGATTTAAAATGAAATGAAATGTATTTATTTCGCCATAGCTTACAAAAAACTGAGAATTTAAAAACAGTAACACAAACAGTATACAGAAACAAAAGAAATATAAAAACATACAAACATGGCGAAAATGGGCCCTCCATCAGCTTAAAGCCACAGAGGTAGCCTGCAGCGCTGGTTTTCGTGAAGGACCCCGGTCGTGCCCACATTTAGGCACTACATGCTAACCGGTGAATGAAACAACGTTAGAAAACCCTAATAGAATTGTCACGTGTACTAGATTGTGTTGGTTAGTAGGTATGATATATAAGCTTAAAGTGGATATAGGCAGTAATGTTTTTCTGTTCACCCTAAAAGGGATATAGCGTGACAATATGTTAATTTATATAATTTGTCAGGAGAGGTTCTTGTCTCCCCTAGAGTGTCCAGATAGCGTGGAACGGCAGGGTTGTAGAGCTTAATTAATTACAAGACCCACAGTCTTCATTTCAGTGCAAGAGCAGTCACCTTGGGGTTTCTAGTTGGTACAAGTTGGGCAAACCTTGGTTATGCTAGCTCTATGTGCAACCAAAAAGCTGGATAAAATAATATTCGATGAGGGACACCACTAGTTGAAAGGTCTTATACTTATGAAACATAAAAATTCAAAATATGTACTATGTCTATCCGATACACTTTACACTGTTTGACTGTTATTTCTATCTTTAATGTTGCTCCATCGCTTTAGTCTTAAACCAAAACGATGCTAAAGAAATTTCACTTTAAAATAATGAAGAAATGAAATAATAAATTAAATTTATCAGAAAAATGTGTTAAAAATAATGCGTTCTGAGGTAGCCGTTAAACTATTTGTATGGGAGCTTACGCACTACATTCGCCACCGTCATCCGTGCTCTGATTCGGATCAGAATATTAACGGATCACCGTAGTCACTTGAGTTGTATCCGAAAAGCGGGGTGGACTGTGGGGTAAGGGGGAATAGTAATATGAAAAGATTACTTCCATAATATGGAATGAAAGATAAAACATGTTGAGGCTGGAGCACGTAGCGAAATAAATAGCGTGTTACATTCCGAAAAACATGTATTTGTAAAAAACCTTACAAACTATATGTACAACTTAAGTCTAACAAATAATACGCGCGCAGTTCTTTCTTACATCCTAAGTTGATCGGCCAATCAGAAAGCGGCGGTGCTACAGCCGAGAGTGCATATAACCCTGCGCGAAATCATACTCGGGTTTTGCTGCTCCGATCGTGGCGCCGTGCAAACGTGCAGCTACAACATTTATTTGGCATATATGATAACATATAGCACAGAAGGATAAGTTAATTAAGATAGAAAACAACCGGGCACCCAACGCTGACTTTTAGCTAACACACATTTGTTGCGTCAACGCACAGAGTACAGCGAGCATAGGAATATGAAATAGAATATAGAAACACAAATCTAAAGACTCTTTCAATGTGTCATAGATAATTATATGGACACATGAACACATACACACACACGTCTAAACATATATAAGTATATTACAACCCATACACCCATCACATATACATTCATTTTATTTTATATTTTATCTATATATTTAATGGATTCATTTTTTTGTTCTTCTCAAGTTGCGTAGTCTCATTGCTCTATATTTTGTCGGATTGAGATTGAAAATAGTGCGTAAAGCAACATTCAAATTCGATCCGAGTTTGTTTAAGAATTATACTTAAATCGATCATAGTGCGTAGCCTCGCTTACGAGCTCATATTTTATGATGAAACGCGCAGAGTTCATTCTATGATACGGGGCTAAATGTTAGATTTAACAGCTCCAGTGGATTGTTTTGGCACGAACATTGCGTTTTCCGTGCGAGCTGCTGAAATATGAATACCGTTTATCATCTTAATGGAAAGAAATGGCCTGCGATATGATTGAATATAATTGAAATGAAATATTGTGTTGGATTATGTATTTATTGTCTACCGTATGAACTCAGCGTTGTCATAGTAATATAAAATTACATATAAACACATCAACAAAGTTTAAAATTCAGGTTACTCAGGGCATTAGGAGATATTAGTGATTACTGAATGTGATCTAATACCAATTTCGATTTTTTTTATTTGTATTCCAAATTCTTTTTTTTTTCTTTTTACTCAACTTTGTTCTTTATTTATAAACTTTTTTTTTTGTTCACTAGACTATTTATTTATTTTTAATAAGCGTAAAACTGTAATTTTTTGTTCAATTCAAAAGTTTGCCCGAATGTAAGAGTTTGTTCGACGTGTTTATTTTGTTAACACAGTCACCGAAACACCATTCTACTATTCGATAGCCCAACAAAGATACAGTTAAAGTATTTTTTAGTTCTAGAAGAAATAAAAGTCACCGTTAAATTGTGGCGCTACAATCCAACGCGCGTGGTTCTATCATGAATGGAAGAGGATGGAATGAAGTTAAGGAGTTTTTCGGAACACTCGCCTTGATAGAAACTTTAAAAAACGCTTTGTGAAGTAGTGCCATTCGGCAGTTGAAGCGTCTTGAAGTGTGTACATACGTCTAGATCATTCAATACATGCGTATTATTTGAGTAATACAAGCTTAATTTAATTAAACAAACTCTAATCGCTCAAGAAAGTTATAGGCGATTCCAAGAACAAACTTTTCCAAATAGCTGACTGCGGGGTAAACGGATCGAACACCTTTTAGGCGTAATACCAGAGCAGATGTCCTAATTAAAGGAACGAGACATAGGCGGGAGTGGGCTATATTGCGACCTTTCAATAATGAACGCTGAGGGAAAAGCTTATAGCTTCGGCTCAAGTTATAACCGGAAGCGATTTTACTTTATTTTTTTACTGTATACGTATAATACCCGTCATAGAAAATTACTTAGATATGATGATGATGATGTCCTAGCCGGATGCGGCCACGGCGACTGTTTCAACACCGATTAAGAAAATCGAGGTCCAGTTTTCGGAAACAGTCAATTGCGCAGAAGATATTTAAGTGCATAGCAGGACGCGCAGCCAGAAAAGCACTCTCTCGTGCGAGCTCCCTCAGGCCCGATGGAATGGAGAACCAGTACGGTCGGGAGGGAGCGGGATGCAGGTTTGGTCGAGTTGTCCTTCTCTGAACACCTGGTTGAATTGCGGTGTTCAAGAGATACCTTAGTCGCCTTTTACGACACCTCAGCAAGAAGAGGGGGGTGCTATTCTATTCTGCCGGCAGCCACCACGGCACACTACGGTACTTAGATATAAACATATCTTTTATGTATGCTGCCTCGACAAAATAACAGGATTGCACCTGATTGAAAGCACATATAACCCAAGAACGGCAAAAACCGCCAATGGATGAGAATCCGTTGACAAGCGTCATCGCTATGCCGACCTATATACTACGACGAAGGTTTCTAGGTATATGAAAACTGGATATACATAAACTGATTTCGAAATGCGACAGGCCGAAGCGAGTCACTACAACGGTTACACTTGTGTACTGAGGTCATGACCTATTTCGAGCAATCGTCCTACTGTTATAATCTGTGTCATAGATTTTATAATCTGTGTCATAGAGTTATATTTTTACATACGATACTCTATGACATCTCTCTTCCTTTCCTGTCTTAAAATTAAGAACACGGCCTCTCTGTTAAATAACTCTTATAAAATAAATAAATAGTGATTAAAGACATTGGGACTATTATTACAACACCTACCACCTCAATAATAAGGATAGGTGGGCAGGGTAGGGTAGGAGTTCACCAGAGGATAGTGTAAGAAGTTATACATTTCACCCCATTTTTTTTGACATTATGTAAATATAACAAGCACATGTGTAAATAAATGAAATCTTAGGAAATAGTCTAAATAAATCATTTATAAATTATATGAATTTTCTCATAAATTAATCTTCATTTTAAAGTTGAGTTAACAAGCATTTGAAGTTATTTTTAGGTATTGGCTCTTTATGAAAGATTTGTCTAAGCTTTCGCATTTGGACTACACTGTACTTACCATCGGTACACTGCAGTCACTATGTCGAGCCATTGCAGAAAGAAAATTGTTTTTTTTTTTAATATGCCTTAGTCTTAAATTATGTTGATGTGCTTACTTCACCCGCTCTCGCTTATGAGGCAGACCACACAAATGCGGATAAAGGAAAATATTTGGCAATGATATCCTCAGCTTCCTTGTAATTAGGGCATTGCTCTGAACAGATACGTACAGAAAATGGGCCTCCACAGATATATTTGATCGGGAATGGCACAATAATGCAGCAACTTAGATAAGAGAACTTTTCTAAGGGGAGTTATTGTCTCTCACTGGTTTCGGCTGTGCTTCCATCAAAAACCTGCTAAGCATTGTCACTCAAGGTTAGGTTTCTTGCAATCTTAACATCGACTTTTTTTTCTGTTGGTAACTGGGAAAGTCCTTCACAACATAACTGGGCAGGAGTTAAAATAGACATTAATTGCAGCTGACTTTTAAAGCTGGTTTTCGGGTCATGCACTTTAGAGAAAGTTATTGACATTTTAACTATATTTTCACAGTCTATAACAATAATATATCGTCACGCTATATCCCAAATAGGGCCAGCAGAGATACATGACTAGCTGTATCCACTTTGAGCATATATCGTGTTCTACGTGACCTGGGGCCTAATTCTCTAAGACAATTAAGCGATTCCTTGCTTTGATATCACGCAAATTTCGTAAAAAGTTACGACATTTGCAAAAATCGTATTCTCTATGATACTTTATTGAAATGAACCAGATTCGTTACCGTGACATGATATAGACAAGACACGATGTTAACAATGTTTTCAAATGGTAAGATTTGAGTGTGAAATCTAAATTGTCATACAGAATTAGACCCCAGTGGCGCAACTGATCACCGTTCTCACAGCACTAGTACACATAACATTTCTATTGGACGCCATCTAGGGTTGCTCACGATGTTTTCCCACAATATATTATTATGACCGGTGGTCGTGGGTGTGGTTATAGTAAGATACGAATTTGGCGTTTTACAGTTTATTTGCACTTTAAGGCACACCGAACTGCGACGTACACGCACGTACTCCCGCCTTGGGTCTCGGTAGTCGAAGCGTCCCGTGCGCGCGCGCATCCTCTTACCCCGCACGTCTCGTAACATCCTAACGACCCTTAGGGCGACAAGAGCGTATCGGGTTACGTCTACATGCTATATTATGTTTATATGATATTTATTATGTGTTGGCATAGTGCATAAGGGACTAGGCTTGTGGCTGTTCAGGGTGGAGGCTCTGTGCGACCGGTCAGCAACCCTCAAGAAGACGGCGGTGCGTTGTGACGCGCTCTGCCGAAGTACACTAGGTGGTATCGGGGGAGGGGGCATCACCCCCCCCCCATGATTGTGCCTGTCAGGTGCGGCGTAGTGGGGCTGCGGCGATTTGATTACAGGACCCGCAGTCCCCACTAAATCGCAGAAGTGGTCACCTTGGGGTTTTTAGCGGATAAAAGTCCGGCACACCCCGGCTGCCTCCCCCTTCGCGGCCGGGACGGTCCTATGAGGGTTTTCCCCCAGTAAAAAAAAAGTGCATAAAGGACTAGTTTCTATGCGCGGTAACGCGAATGGTCGCAGGATTCAATCCCGGCACGTATCTCTGGCTTTATCCAGATTACGTACGGATTTAGGCACCACGTGCTCACCGGTGAAGAAAACATCGTGAAAAAACCCGCATAGTATCCAAAAAAATGTCACGCGTGTACTAGTGCTGTGAGAAAGGCGATCAGGTGCGCTACTGGTCACGTTGATTTAGTTGTTTTCTATCTTGATTACCCAATCGTTTTGTGTTGTTATGTACCAAATAAATGCTTTTTCTTTCTTTATATTTTCTTACGATGTTATAAAGTTAATAAACTATTTTATATTTGCGATATAAACTAGTTCTGAAACTAGTTAGCGAGTAGCTACTGAAGAAACAAACTATAAATTCTTTCATTCGTTTTATCAGAAAATCCATCAGTTTATACTTCGCAGACTGCGGGTTGGACGGAATAGGAATTTTTACGTTAACTTTTCAATCGAGGCACAATTCATAAAGTGACTACTACATTTTGGTTCCGTCCTCATTCGTTGTAATTTCATTTGGGAAAATTCATTTCAAATTTTTTTTTCTTAACGTGACAATGCTGTTGGTCGGGACTGGCGTTTATTTTACCGGGCGAGAGGGGTTTTCGTGAAGATATATGTCTGGCGTGACCACGGCGACTGTCAATTTATTTGCATTTCTTGACTGTCGCTGCTGTTCACGGCCTGTACTCCTACTATAGACACTGTGTCGAGATAGCATAAAACAAACCATGTCCTTACACAATATCATCTTATATATAAAAATGAATCGCAAAATGTCTTGATAAGCGCGAAACTCGAGAACGGCTGAACCGATTTGGCTGATTTTTTTTTTGTTGTGTTTGATGAAGTCTGGGGAAGGTTATTACGGAGAGAAAATTTTTAAAAATTCCCTGCAACTGTCTAATAATAACACTTTTCTATATTCTCATACAAAGAATTCGTAATAATATTTAAAAGTCAATTTGAACTTTAACACCATACCATAAAGTTTAAATGTCAGTGGACGGGTTCCGGGAAGGCAAAACAATTATTGAGTGATGTATAAATATTAATGACAATATTTGTCAATTTTTATACATATAGCATTAAGGCCAGGTTCCTTCAAACAATTTTCAAAAAAATCTGACGGGGAAGTTATTAACACTAAAAAAAACAATGTGACTTTGTTTTAGAGAAATAGGGCAGAACAAGTTCTGCCGGGACAGCTAGTCTATAATATAAAAATGAATCGCAAAATGTCTTGATAAGCGCGAAACTCGAGAACGGCTGAACCGATTTGGCTGATTTTTTTTTTTTTGTTGTGTTTGATGAAGTCTGAGGAAGGTTATTACGGCGAGAAACATTTTAAAAATTCCCTGCAACTGTCTAAAAATAACACTTTTCTGTATTCTCATACAAAAAATTCGTTATAAGTCATTTTGAACTTTAATACCACATCATAAAGTTCAAGTGTTAGTGGACAGGTTCCGGGAAAGCAAAACAAATGAGTGACGTTAGTATCGTATAAATATTACTATCAATATATTTTTCAAATAATTTTCACTAGAAATAATTTATATGGTAGGACAACGTTTGCCGGGTCAGCTAGTTTATTATAGATATGATTTTAAAAAGATGTAGATTTTAATATTCAAGATATCTCAGTCTTATTTTTTTTATCATTATATTCCAGTTACATTGTTTATATTCCGGCATTTCGCGTATTTGGGCGCTGTGAGAAACACAAACGAATCGCACTGCCCGACGATGGCACTAAGGAATAAGAATTGTAGGTTGAAATGTGATAATTCCTAAAGGGAAACACACCACCCCATAATGACGAAGCGGTGCAGAGGCTCCCCTGATTGAGAAGTGGAAGTGATTTCATCCCCCGCATCTAGGGCGTTGAGTGTACACCGTGAGTTTTCTCTATTTTTTCGATTTTCCGGTTGACTAACAAATTGTTTGTTAATATTTTTTATTTCTTCTGTATTTAAACAATACTTTGTATAGTTACTCTATTTTTTTTTTACACTGGTTTGACATAGTGACTACAGAGTTTCTGATGGTAAGTACAGTGTAGTCCAAAAAAGAAAGCAACTATCAAAGGATGAAAATCTATTGATAGTCTCCATTGTCATGTCGGCCCGCATATACCACGACTGAAGGTCTCTAGGTATATGAGCTACTGGATATACACAAGCTGATCCCGAAATGCGACAAGCCGAAACTGGTCACTATGACGGCCTTTACACCCATGTACTGTGGTCGCGATCCAGACGGGCACCGACGCCCTACCACCTCGCTGCTGCTCGTTTAGCACCACCCAGGAGTCACGTGTAGGGAAACTAGGGTAAAGCCTACGGACGCAAGCAGCTTCGCCTCACAAAACCACCGGGAATTCTCTATCTGGGTGAGCACATATATACATTTGTTGCTGAATCCACTTTACGCTTATATGTCATGCCCAACGCGACCAGTAGCGCCGCTGATCGCCATTCTTAGGACACTTACTCATGACAGTTCTACTAGATGTCATGCGGTTTCCTCACGATCTTTTCCTTCACCGGTGAACATGTAGTGCCCACATACATATTTAGTATGGAAAAACCTTGAAGCATGAGTCAGAATTCGGACCTAGGTTCTCGAATCCCACCAGCTCCATTTCATCCTAAAACCACTAGACGCCGTGTCGGATACTATCCGCTTGTGGTGGACGTTCCTTATATCCGCACGAATAGATTCGCTTCTTTATTCATCATGCGACCAGTTAGGGAGTGAAATATGTTTCCAGCGAGCATATTTCCACGATCTTATGACTCGAGAGCCTTTAAGAGAAGAGTGAATAGGCATTAGTTGGGGGACGCGGTCCATCTTCGGATTCACCTACGCCTTCCACTGGACGTGGTTGAGATCCAGCGACCACCTCTAAATAATTCAACCTTCCTCTGCGCTCTTTACCGTAATGCCCAGCTGATATCAAAATATCGTGAACATAAAACGAAATATCAAAGCGGACTGCGTACTCGCTTAAAGAGCCCTAATTCGGCGCAAACTTCGGATTACTGATTCCCTTTGTGCCAGCTCAGTGGGTATTTGGCCCCATTTAAGAAGTGATGAATAACTTACGGCAGTTTTGATGTTAAGTTAAATCCCAAGTTAAGCCTTAGTTTCAAGTTGAACGGTCTTTGAGTATTATTTTAATATTTCAGTAAACTGGAATTACTTATAAAATATACTGGCTTTCGTTAGTGATTTTAGGCGTTAATTAACATATAATTATAAATTATTTTATTTTTGGGAGTCGAAGATGCTCGCGTCCGTAGGCTTTACCCTAGTTTCCCTACACGTGACTCCTGGGTGGCGCTAAACGAGCAGCAGCGAGGTGGTAGGGCACCAGTGCCCGTCTGGATCGCGACCACAGTACATGGGTGTAAAGCCCGTCATAGTGACCAGTTTCGACTTGTCGCGTTTCGGGATCAGCTTATGTATATCCAGTAGCTCATATACCTAGAGACCTTCAGTCGTGGTATATGTGGGCCGGCATGACGATGTAGACTATCAATGGATTTTCATCCTTTGATAGTCGCTTTCGTTTTTGGACTACACTGTACTTACCATCAGATACTCTGTAGTCACTATGTCGAGCCAGTGTAAAGAAAAAAAAAACCTGTATCAGGCACAAGTGCGGTCGTGTGTTGAATACTGTTGTCACCTTTGGAACGGGTCCAATAAATACCAATTGGCAGCTCTGGACTCGATTAATCGTAGGGCTCGTGGATTTGTTGCTGATATCTCTTTGACTGAGACCAAAATATAGAGCATCGACGTAAAGTAGCCTGCCTCGCAGTCGTTTACCGGTTGCACAACGAAGAGTGTTCTCAGAAGCTACACTCTAATTCCACCAGCCCCATTTAATCATAAAATCTCCAGACACCGTGTCGGATACCATTTGTATGTAGAGGACGTTTCTTATATACGAACGACCAGATTCGCTTTTACATTCATCATGCGAATAGCTAAGGACTGCAATATACTTCCAGCGAGCTTAGTTCCATGGTCTTATGACATATGAGACTTTAAGAGAAGAGGGAATAGTCATTTCTTGGGTGTACGTGGTCCATCATCAAATTCATCTTCACCTTCCACTAGGTGTGATTGAAGACACGTGTCCGCATGTAAATATAAAAAATAATCTTCGTTTTTCCGAGACCAGCTTTTACGATAGACGTGTGTTAGGTAGGCCAAAATGATTATCTCGTAAAGTTTTACATTTATACCGATATCAAATGTTTATTTCTGTGAGCTTCAGTGTTTATACCAGGTGCTAAAATTGCGGAAATCTTTAATAAACTCTATTATAACTCCAAACAGCGAAATCTCATTTCGCAGCGAGTCACTAGTCACACGTCCCACTGCAAATGAAAGCGAAGGAACCCACTCGTATAGCCTATATCACTCATTCTACAAACTCGTAAACTTGTAAAAGCAAATACAATCTGTTACGCTGTATGTATTTTACTGTACACAAACAAACATACTGAGACACGCGTAAAATCCGTATGTCTATAGTGATAAGGCAGTAATATGTTTATTATAATGGCAGATAATCTCGCAAAGCTACAAGGAATGAGGTGAGCCGACCAAATATTGACACGAGACTTAGTGGAGGAGACGGTGAAATGCGTCCGAACTTGTAGGTGTCGATGTTATTGCCACAGTTCTCAAAAAACAGCTCCTACACTCCAAATATTGATAACATCTAATAACAAAATAACAATATGGAAAAAAATAATATTTTTTTAGTATAGTCTAAAGCAGATATTATGGCTGAGATTTATAGAAGGTAGAATAGAAACAGATATGGGCAAAATGTAATCTGATTAATGATGAACGATTACAAAATGTAGTCGTAGTTTTAATTTTCTTGCTCTGTAATCATGATTTATTCTATATATCTTATAATCTATTTAAAATATTAAGGGCGGCTTGCACTAACAAATTAAATCTAGTTTAGAGTTATATAAAATGCTATTTAGCGCTGATCTGTACTTATTGTCTTGCACTAAATCAAAATCTAGTTATAACAACTTTTAAACTGAAATCATCATTAAGATGGAATCAAACCAATTCAATTAATAAGCGTTTTATACAAGCTTAAACTAGATTAATTCGTTAGTGCAAGCCGCCCTAAGAAATCATAAATGTGTACACAATCTGGGATTATGTAGTGTTTAAAACATAAATGAGCAAAATGCAGTCATATTAATGGTAAAAAACGTAAAATGTAATCGTTAATCATTTTCATTAATCTGATTACATTTTGCACATCTATGAATAGAAAATAGTTTAGTTTCGTGTTCGTTTAAAAAAAAAACTGAATATATAATAGGAACTTGAATATAGACTAATTATTCGCAGAGGCAAGTCCAAGTAAACGATATCGACTTTGATATTAATTAAACAATATAATTTACAAAAAGATTTCTATATCAAGTAGTAGACTAAATCTTGAATTCTAAGGCCAACGCAATTTTAACAGTGTAATGAACGAGCTGTGATCTATTGTTTGTGGTATTTACCGAGCAACACGGCCGCAATGAGATGTGGATGTGACGTGTACGTTATTGTGTCAATGTTAGGTTTGTTTACCCTGTACTTGTAACTGTAGGGACGGAACCGCTTCTTATGTACCCTGTACACAGCATTTGAGACTGACGGGCAAAGATTCGCAGAAACATCGACTCTTTTCGCTACAAACGTTAAATCGATATGGGCATCGGTATTTAATTTAATCCTACTGACTGCGCCATCTAATGTTTAAATAGGAACACAAACACTTCTTATAAATATTATTCATTACATGAACTATACAACTTTACTTAATATTGTGCACTGCCCGTTTACAATCTATGTTCGTTCTATGACATAATAATATGTTGACGTAAGAATATCGTTCCATTACACGACAGCTGGGTGAGCGCCCTCCCTCATCGGCATCATTATCACTTTCCATCAAGTGAGATTGGGATCAAACGCAAGACTTTCGGTAATAAGCAAAATCCAAATCACGAATCGATAGTGTCGGATCGAAGCTTCGGCTCCGTGTTTAGACATCTTTGTCAAAACTTTCCCCTGCGCCTATAACGATGTTGAAGCTATTTTTGACAAGTAGCAAGGCAATTAGAAGCTGTAGCCATGTCTGTGGCTTTAGCCTCGTTTTGACAAGTTATGAAGTCATTTTAATAACGTCTAGTCCAGTGACTCCAAAATTGGTCCAGGTGGAACCCCAGAGGTCCATGGAAGACTCGACAGGATCTACATTGACGTGAAAAAATTAAAGTGCACAAGTTGTATCAGGGATCCACGACAATTTGTCTACTTTCTGAAATTAAGAACAAAAATGTCGGCTTGGCTTTATCTATAAAAGTAAAAAGATAAAACACTACACAAAAATTGAAGGATCAAGAAATAAATTTTAAGCGCACACAGATAATTTAAGCTCGTTATACAATGCGCGCGGGCAGCAGCGTTGCTTATAGCACTACAGCACTCGCCCCTCCCCGCGCCATTCTTAATTTGACTGTACACGTGCAGGCGTACGCTCTCACGCTCCGCGACCACGCTCTGAATTTCCGTTAAACGGTACAAATTCAAGTTTCTTCAGTGATTTTGAATCATCTATGCGTATATTGATGAAAATAGTCGTATTGAGACTTAAAAAAAAGTATTTTGAACCTTTAACTTTTCAATTTTTCAGATTTTTAGTGTGATGTTTTTTCGCAGCTTAATTTTTTTATGAGGTTTGCGATTATGGTAAAAATGTAGCAAGGGTGCCCACGGTAACCAGTAAAGCTTTGATTTACGAGAGAAAAAGGTATGGTAGCTCTGCTCTAGACGTTCTTTAAGTAGATCAATATAACCCTTAAAATTAAAAGTTTTAAAAATTAGTTTCTCGTCCATCGAACGTTCACCATATATAGATGACATGGCGACTAGTGGTTTTGCGATGAAATGGGGCGGTGGAATTAGAGAATATAGCCCCTGAAAACACTCTCCATTACGCAACAGTACCAAATAACTTAATTACCAAAACAGCCTTCCCACACTAGTGTTTTCGAACAAAACATTCAAGATGGCTGTCAACAGAGGCCCCAAGTTCTTCAATTACGATGTATAATTCATAAGATCAGTTGATAACATTATAATAGTGAAATTAATACTTACAAATTCTGAATGCTACCTCATTTATGCTAATTCGTACAGGGTGTGTGCTTCCAGCCGTTTTAATGGACCAGAATTAACCGCCTTAAGATTACTCTCAGAGCTAGCGACTCCCAATTTTACGATATTTATAACTCATTAAAATCAGCCGATTCACAAATAATTAGAGACGAGGAAAACGTGTAATCACTAACAATTTTTAAACTTTCGCGTTTTGTACTCATATTAAAGAGATGGATGTTGTTTGGATGTTATTTGAGAAGATTGTTCCTTAGATTACTGTTTTTTTTTTATATTTCTGTTATAAAACTTTCTGATTACAGTAGTTTATATCTTTTTGTGTTACTCGTATTTTTATTTTTATTTTTTTTTTGTGCATGTAGTCTACACTTATAAATATAGTCGCATTTATAATGTATCCTCTTCATGTTTTATATAGTTTTTATGTGTTAATGTAATCTATGTAAGTGTACTTATAAATAAATAAATAAAATACTTAAACGGCTCTTATATGTGCAAATTTTTTTAGATTTAATTATGGCTCGAAGTTTTGACCTGGTTGGAAAGGCCATGGTCACGAGATATTGACAAGCTGCAGAGTATTCTTCAAGGGCGGGATGTTTTTTATTTAATACACCAACGATAAATACACGTAAAAAAATATACACATGGATTTTAAGACAGCGTGCTAAATTCATATAAGTATATCTAAATGTTCACAATACAAGAATTAAAAATACAGTTACTTTTGTAATAATCAAGAGAATTAAAATCTAAGCAAAAAATAACATTTTAGATATCAATTACAGACTAACGTTACGCAAAAAAAAAACTTTATCGCCCTTCTTGACTTATTACGTTACCGTTTTTTACCGGTACTTAAGTTCCTGTAAAAAAGGAAGCAAAAGGAAGCTTGTAAAAATAAATACAAGTGAAGTTCCATCGTTTCTCTCTACTCCAATAGGGATTCAGCGTAATGATAGACAGCTTGATAGCGCAATTATATAACATTAGTTATAGTGACTCACTTTGATTTGTCGCATTTCGGGATCAGCTTAAGTATATCCAGTATCTGTATCTAGAGGGATTCGTGGTATATGTGGGCCGACATGACGACGGAGACTATCTATGGGTTTTCGCCTTCTTATGGTCACTTTTGTGTTTAGACTACAGTGTACTTACCTCTCGGAGTACTGCAGTAACCACGCCGAGCCAGTGTAAAAAAAATATCGATCATGTTCAAGCAATGTTTTGCAGCTCCTTGCGAAATTTAATGCCAGATGAGTGGGTCTATTGTCCAAACTGTTAACTATTAAGATATAGTCAAGATTAAATGATAAACAAGTGTTAAACAACTTCCATGGTCTGGTGACCGTGGCGAGGGTCTTTACCCTGAAGTCTCAAGTTAGATGTTTAATGAATTCTTTACATTTTTGAGCATCGCATTGTGAGATCGGTATCCATGCACAGCGACGCGAATTGTCGTAGGTTTAAATCCTGGTATGTACCTCTGGGTTTTCCAGATTATATATGGCACCAAATGCTTACTGTTGAAGAAAAACATCGTGAGGAAACCCGCATGGAATCTAATAGTAATGTCATGTGTACTAGTGTTGTGAGAATGGCGCTCAGCTGCGCCACTGGTCATGTTGGGCACAACATACAAGCGCAAAGTGGATTCAGCAACAAATGTATATATGTGCTCACCCCGATAGTGTTTTCCCGGTGGTTTTGTGAGGCGATACTGCTCGCGTCCGTAGGCTTTACCCTAGTTTCCCTACACGTGACTCCTGGGTGGTGCTAAACGAGCAGCAGCGAGGTGGTAGGCCGTCGGTGCCCGTCTGGATCGCGACCACAGTACATGGGTGTAAAGGCCGTCATAGTGACCAGTTTCGGCTTGTCGCATTTCGGGATCAGCTTGTGTATATCCAGTAGCTCATAATGTAACTCTGCTCACCTCGATAGGGATATAGCGAAACGATATGTTATTATTATTGTTTATTATTGTGCCGTGGTGGGTGCCGGCTGAATAGAATAGCACCCCTCTCTTCTTGCTGAGGTGTCGTAAAAGGCGACTAAGGTATCTCTTTAACACCGCAATTCAACCAGGTGTTCAGAGAAGGAAAACTCGACCAAACATGCATCCCGCTCCCTCCCGATCGTACTGGTTCTCCATTCCATCGAGCCTGAGGGAGCTCAGACGAGAGAGTGCTTTTCTGGCTGTGCGTCCAGTTATGCACTTAAATATCTCCTGCCCAATTGACTTTCCGAAAACTGGACTTCGATTTTCTTAATCGGTGTTGAAACACTCGCCGTGGCCGAATTCGGCTAGGACATCATCATCATTATTGAATTATGTTTCCATTTAACAGGCTCCGTACATCAAAAGGAACAAAAATCCCTTTTAGGGCTACTTTAATGTCCTAAGGTTTACCTGCCTGTCTGTTTTTTGTATTGACTCAACAAAGTGAGTACACCCCACGTGATGGCAAGCACAGTGACCTCCAAGAACGGTAGTAGTAGGTACAAATCAGTGACGTGCATAGAATATTCGGACAGGGTAGGCAGAATTTGCGTAATTAATTTGGTTATTATATTATGACAGTAAACTGTATATTTCTTTCATAGGAAAGATAGATGCCGTAAATATAGTATAGATATGAATATAAATGGTTACTTTTTTTGTTTAACTTTAAGCAATTTATTCCAGACTTATTTATCGTAAGGACATGCAATGCTTTCATGCATCTATGGAACGAACGCTACTGGTACAAATCCGTTGACAGTCGCCATCGCTACGTCACTGTGTACCACATATACCATCAAAGTCTAATCTAGTCACTTTGACTGTCATTATATAATAAGCATTGTTTTTCGAGCCTTATTGAAGTCAATTTTTTTAAGAACCTTAACTTTTTAACATTACAATAGTTGAACTGTTTGTAAGAAGTTGTAAATGAATATGTAATAATGGAGTGCCATGACAAAATAGCGTTACTTTTAAGGCCTGGTTCGGATTCAGACAGTCTCGACTCGAGAGAGCCCACCTCTTTTTCCGTAGGCTTTACCCTAGTTTCCCTACACGTGACTCCTGGGTGGATCTAAACGAGCAGCAGCGAGGTGGTAGGGCGTCGGTGCCCACCTAGATCGCGACCACAGTACAAGGGTGTAAAGCCCGTCATAGTGACTAGTTTCGGCTTGTCGCGTTTCGGGTTCAGCTTGTGTATATCCAGTAGCTCATATACCTAGAGACCTTCAGTCGTGGTATATGTGGGCCGACATGACGATGTAGACTATCAATGGATTTTCATCCTTTGATAGTCGCTCTCGTTTTTGGACTACACGGTACTTACCATCAGGTACTCTGTAGTCACTATGTCGAGCCAGTGTAAAAAAAAAACCTAATCGTGGTTGCTAGGTCGCGCAGTACCACTTTGCATGTGGAAATCCGTCCGATGTCTGCAACTGAAATGCGCTTTGAGGCGACCAAGGTTGTGGTAGCTGACTGCGCTGCAGATTTGCCCAGGTCGGACGCTTTTCTATACTATACTAGCTGATCCGGCAAACGTTGTTTTGCTATATAAGGTTTTGTAATATCTTCTAAGATGTTCATTGAAATTAAGTGATGTCAATGACAATTTGTTCACAATTAAATACTCTTAATCAACAACACATTTATTTGGATAAAGATTAATATTATTACGTTGATACAACTCTTAACAAATAATGCATTAATTTTGACCAAATTTGTTTACCATAAAAACAGTTCTAGTGACTTAATCTTAAAAGATAGACATATACTATCGCGGACATTTTTTTAGATCGTTTCAAGAGGAATAATTCTTTCTTACATATATTTTTGGTATCTTGAACCGTTTTTGCAGCGCACGCAATGGAAGCCCTGAATGGATGAATAATTTTCCCCGTTTTTTTCACATTTTCCATTATTTCTTCGCTCCTAATAATTGCATCGTGATGTTATATAGCCTAAAGCCTTCCTCGATAAATGGTCTATTCAAATCAAAAAGAATTTTTCAATTCGAACCAGTAGTTCCTGAGATTAGCGCGTTCAAACAAACAAACAAACTCTTCAGCTTTATAATATTAGTATAGTTCCTGAGATTAGCGCGTTCAAACAAACAAACAAACAAACTCTTCAGCTTTATAATATTAGTATAGATGTAATCGAAAGGGCCGACGACATAGCTAATTAAAATAATGAAGTCGCCACAATAATCCATTTCTACTCCCCTTTAAGAATTTGGTTAATCATCGAATTAAATTGCTAGCCCATCAAATAAACTATTGTAATTTAACAAATAGTCAAACAAAATTAACAGTGCTAACGACTACACCGCAGCACGTGCACCAGGCAACCGTTGCCAAATAAATAATCCCCTAGAGCATTTTTCTTTTGACGGTCAAATGTTGAGTGGCCAGGACAAACCTTACAATTTAACCGGGCTTAAGGGGCGAGCAGAGAAGGTTCAGCCAGCGAATTTATGGGTTGGTTGGCAATGCAAGGACACCCCCGTGTCGCTGCTCAGTACCAGGAGTCGGCAGCGAGTGACAGAATCAAACGCCTGCCTTTACAGCTACGTTAACAATACAAATAAAAAACATTACTGTTTCATTTCATTAAAAAGCTGAGGTATTTTCTGAAGCGAAACAAAAAAATTGTAGTCCCTTACCGATGTTTAATTAATACGTTTTTAAACTTGAAATGTACACGTTATGAAGGGAGAACGGTATAGCAGTATGACACTTTCAACTTTGACCTTTTCATATAAAAATATTTGTCAAGTACTTTTTTACCATTATTCATAATAGATTCCATAATATCTATTGGTGATATACATTGGTAACCACACTACGCCTGGTGGTAACCATGGTACAGTCTCTGGGATGTCTAAGGTCGGCGACATCAAATTGCAGTTGAAGCTGGCTCTTCCTCTCCCTCAGTGCTTGGCAAACGGAAGGAGGATTCCTCCGGTGGGTTTAGACAATAAAATTCCGACACAAAAGGCCGCCATAAAGGAGCCAGCCCTGATGGTCCATGAGGGTTTCCACCTGGCCAAAAACAGTGTATGGTACGTACATTTGTTTTCTTATTGAAGTAAAATGTTAGTCTTTTATAAAAGTTTGTAAAATGGTGCTTGGAAAAAAACCCTTTTTAATAAAATATCGAGCTATTCTTTATAAGTTAATTTGAAACGGATTAGGTACACCGATAAAAAGTAGTAATGGAAAATTATGAGTATTTAAATTCATGAAAATTCATAGATTTGGATATTATTTATATTCCTAATTAGTGGCTATTATGCATTATTAATTTTATCCTTCGTGGTCTAGCGATTAGAATGTCTGAATAAAAACACTGAGGGCACATTATTTATAGTAATTCCGAATTTTCGAGCAACAAAAAGTATCTTAGTGTGAATAATGTACGGTACTTAAGATAAGAATTCCAAGATTAAAACCATTATGAATGGCTACGGCGTCTCTTTTTTTCTAAAAATGCATCATATCGAATATTATCATAATCAGCTCTTATCTGTCCAGCACGAGACATAGGCTTTCATGTTCGTCATTAAACCTGATCTTCTTATCCAACAATTGCCCGTCATTTCGCACAATCCCTCACTTAACTGGATTGAACTAGATAACTATAGACGAGCATATCACCCAGTGTACCCACTGAATAATATATCTACAAAAGTTCGCCAACTTCTCCATAAAAAATTAAGTGAAAAGTACAAGACTTTGGTTCTGACATTTAAAAAGTTAACTCAAAAGTCTTATAAGATATCGATATAATGTTTTAAGTTATCCAAGGTCAAAACTTTTTTTCTTCATCAAATCAAGGTCTAAAATCATCAGTTTTTTGACATATACGGCTTGTCCAATGCCACTTCAGCTTACTGATAACGAGATCTATGTCGACAACATTAGTTAATTGTCACATCATCTTATTTTGGACTTTATACTACAGAAGGACGCCCAACTCAACTAGCTCCATCGCACGCTAAGCGACCTTATACCAGGGGACTAGCAAAACCGTTAGTGTCCACGGATATAATATGACGAATTGGTATCAATATTCCCAGTTTACCTCAGTACTACAAGACGCCGTGTGTGCTCCCAATTTTGCTATCTCAAGGTACCACTCTGAATTCATTAATATGGGAAGGCGTCCGAAGATGGTGACTGCGCAGCATTGTCAAACGGCTTTTAATGCCTGCTACCGGGACAATTGGCAGCGCAGCATAATGCCTTTAATGTTTTGGCATGAAGAGATTAGCTTTCTCATTTTTACACTCTACTTATAAATTTAATCTGCTCTCGTCCATTTAATTCAATATAAAAGATGAAAGTGTTCAAGCGTGAAAGGACACGCTCTCCACAATAAAGTCTACTCCATCATCGGATTTCCATATATTAAATAGCTTAAGCCGTTAACTATTGTAATAGGGTTATGAGGGATCTCAAAATCTATTGGGACTTTCACACTTTAGTCGATAAATAAGATGTAGCGTACACAAATTAATGTTTTTGTTATTTTTTTTATACATTATTTAGTTGAGTGAATATGGGTAGAATGAGTTTGAGATGAGGCGAAGCAAGGATCACCAAACATCATAGAGGTAATCAACGCTGATGGGAGTCTCAATCGGAGACTGCGGGGACGCCCGAACCCCCACTCAATGGCCGTCGGAGCCATGGTCCGTCGTTTTTTATACTGGTTGGACAAAATGACTACATGACACCTGGTTGAATCAACAGTGTAATCCAAAAACAACAACGACCACCAAGAGGCGAAATGCCGTTGACGGACGACATCATCCATTTTGGGAGTCGAAGCTGCTCGCGTCCGTAGGCTTTACCCTAGTTTCCCTACACGTGACTCCTGGGTGGTACTAAACGAGCAGCAGCGAGGTGGTAGGTCGTCGGTACCCGTCTGGATCGCGAAAACAGTACAAGGGTGTAAAGCAAGTCATAGTGACCAGTTTCGGCTTGTCGCGTTTAATAATAATAATAATAATAAAACATTTATTTGGCACACAACACAATAAACAACACAGCAAAATAGGTTATTAAAGACAGAAAACAAAAACAGTAAACACCATATCTTGTGATGATGCGCCAAAGGGAAGTCAGCTCAGCAAATGCTAAGGGACCAGCCGAGCCACCCAGCGCTGATTTTCAGCTTAGCTGATTTTCGTTTCGGGATCAGCTTGTGTATACCCAGTAGCTCATATACCTAGAGACCTTCAGTCGTGGTATATGTGGGCCGACATGACGATGTAGACTATCAATGGATTTTAATCCTTTGATAGTCGCTTTCGTTTTTGGACTACACTGTACTTACCATCAGGTACTCTGTAGTCACTATGTCGAACTAGTGTAAAAAATAATCATTGACGCCATGTCAGCTCACTTACACTATGGTGGTAGATCTCTAGATATATGAACAACTGGATGTATACAAGCGGGCCTTGAAAGATAGGCCGAAGAAGCTCGTAAGGGATATAGCGTGACGATATAGTGTTTATTACTTTATAATTAGACAAGTTCCCTACTGAATATCTTTGTACAAGGCCCCAAGTTCTGTCCGCATTGCGCGTCCCGTCAGGGGTCGCTGATTACCTGATTTATATTTAACGACCTCTAAATTAATTCACGTGTTTAAATTAACAGTTTATTGTTATTGTAGCTATGAATAAATTAATATTGATTGTAGTGCTTTGTATCTGCTTAGTTTTAACTCTGATTCGTATTTTTTGTTCGTCTGGAATCAATACTCTTAGAGTTCCGTACCTCAAAACGAAAAATAAATCCTTTTACCTTTGGCCCCTCTTTAATTATGCGTCTGTCTGTCAATCGTGACCCCTGTTCTCGGGAACATGTAGAGCTATCTAGTTGAAATGTCAAGTCAGGCTTAAGGTCTCTTGTGACTCTGAACAAATAATATTTCTAAGTCAAAAGATATTTAATTCTGTTTATGTTGTATGTTTATCGGTTTTTTGCGTTTTCTTAAGGAAATTAAAACCTATAGAGTACTTACAGTTGACATAGAGTCATGAAGTTTAACAGGAAATGTAATGTTAATATCGCAAATGTAAGAAAAGATCCGAAATGCCGAAATTTGTAGCAACATTAAAAACTTTTTTATCAAGGAGGACAGTGTGAGGAGCTCCTAAGCTACAAGAGATATAACAAAATGTTAGGAAACTTTAGCGTTTTTTATCAAAAATAAAACTGGTACAAAAATGTTGGTCCAGTGTGAATTTAACCTTAAATTAAATTAATTTAAATTTGTGCAGGCCGGCATGATCGCTGCGACTACCGATGGGTTTTTTCTTACATTTCGATAGTCGTTGGCGTTTTTTGGACTGCACCTTGCTTACCATCAGGTATAGTGCAGATACTGTGTCGAGTCAGTTTAAAAAAAAGCGTTAGAGAGTTATTTAACCTTGTTCCATCTTCTCTTTTCTATAAAAGAAACACGCGCGCGGGTTTACTGAGTTACGGCGATACGGTATCTCATATCGCGGCTAGGATTAAGAGATTCTCTAATTCCTCCTTCTGCCGACCAGTTGACCTGTGGAATGGTCTTCTGGTTATTATGTTCCCGCTGTCATGTGATGTTGGCTCCTTTAAACGTAGCGTGAAGAGATGTTTGTGCACGCCGGCACAATCGCTGCGACTATCGATTGTTTTCCTTTACTGTTTATAGCTCCAGTCGTTTCTTGGACTACACCAGGCTTATCGTCAGGCCTGGTAGGGTCACTATGTCGAGTCAGTATAAAGAAAAGTCATTATGCGCAGCGACGCGAATGGTCGAAGGTTCGAACCCCGGCACGAACATTTGGGCTTTTTAGACTAAGTACGGACGTAAGCACCATATGCCGTAAATGAGCAAAATGTAATCAGATTAATAAAAATGATTACTATTACATTTTACGTTTTTTACCATTAATATGACTCATTTTGATCATCTATGATTTAAACACTACAGAATCCCAGATTATATAGACATTTATAATTTCTTAATGTTTTAAATGGATTTAATCATGATTACAGAGCAAGAAAATTAAAATTACGACTACATTTTGTAATCGTTCATCATTAATCAGATTACATTTTGTCCATCTCTGGTACATAGTATAAATAATACCCCCTAAAATATTGCATAGTTTTATCTCATAACTCGCATAGTCTTATTATAATGCCGTGTCAGTCCAAGTCCGCATGATTTCAGATTATTACACTGTAGTGATTTCACTGATTTTACTATATCTGTTCCAATCAAATAAAATATTCTAAAAGTAAAGATAAAATGATGAGAAAAATGATTCAATCAGCACCTCTTGAAACAATATTATTCTAAGATTTTTTAAATTCGCATGGTTTCTTTTCTTTTTAAATAAAAAGATCCCTTTTCCCAGAGTCAAAATCTGCACCGTGTGTACATTTTAACTAATAATTTTTAACATTTAATTATTTCTATGAACTAAAAATTAAATATTTTTAAAAATTCGATTATAAATCTGTTATTAATAGTACGTATAAGATGCTAAATATCCCTATAAATACGGATTGAACAATTTATGTGGCAACATATTTTTTTGTCATTATTTTTTTGTTCAGATGTATGACATAGGCAAAGATCTAAGGTTATATAGCCTTTTCTATTTATTTTTGCGCTTTGAAGAATTATTATATTGTATTTTATTTTATATTTCCCTTACGTATACATCAATTTTTAACATCGATTATATTATATAAAAATTGCGATTGTCCTGTCTGTTTTTAGTGTTACAAAAAATTCAATAAATTATATGTATTATATGAGAAATGGAATGTTTTAATGGCTGCTAACGTGATAGTCAATAACAGCTGGAAGGAAGTAACTAAAATGCTTAATTTTTTTTTTCAAAACGTGGTAAAACCTTTTCAGTAATTTAATGGGAAAAATAAAAATTAAAGATATCATGAATTTTGAACGTAATAATCAATTGTATACATATTCATCTTCATGAAAATCATCTTCGATAAAAAGTGAGCGCAATCTCCTTTAATAATATAAATTTTTCTTTGAAAATAATACCTTAGTGTTTTTTTTTATATTATTTAAAAGAAAACGACGTCTTTCGTGTGTAAATAAAAGCGAATCACAGAAATTTAATCAAAAACAATTCAAACAAATCAGTCGTAATTACCCCTTTGTTGGATAGGAAACTCCAGTGTTTTTTCCTTTTTATTAGAGCACGACCGAAGCATCGGCCGCAGATTCGGGTTAAGGCATCTTATGACAGTTTGTGAGGTAACGGGTACCCTATTGCATAGGGATCGGTATCCATGGGTGGCAACGCGATGCTCGCTGGTTTGAATCCTAGCAACATACTTCAGGGTTTTTCCGTTAAAGGAAAACATTGTGAGGGAAACCGCACGCCATCTAATAGAAACGTCATATGTACTAGTGCTATGAGAACGGTGATCAGTTACGCTACTGATCACGAGATACAAACGCAAAGCGGCCACGGCCTTTAATATATTTCTGCTCACCCCAATGATGGTGAAAATCTTAACCGATTTCGGCTTTTTGGGGACGTTTTCAAATCATATCAAGTGAGCGTGGGCTGGAGCTGGTGGAGCCTCGTTGATCAAAGTACTGGGTTCAGAGACCCGGGTGGCGCTGTTACACTTCACCCAGCGTTAATAAATAAATTTAAAAAATATATATATGATGGGATACAGCCTGTCAGGGCGCCACGTGCACTGTCTTCATCACTGATTGTAGAAAGAAACGCGACCATCTCTGAGATGCGTCCGAGCGTTGTGACCGTCCAATTATGAATGCCTTCGAAAATGATTAATCCCGACCAACTTTCCTTAATTCAGTGTTGCCAATTTCAAAATTCAATTTCGTAACAAATCGAACAGTTGATTACGATTGCATCGCCATCTCCGAATCCATCCAGGAACTAAGCCTGACGTTTCAATTAATTACAATTTAGACGCTCTCACTCCGACATATATTTATTAGATAAACAATTACAAAGCAGCACATTAAAGTCGGCTGACACCCAAAATAGGCCTACCTGTATCTTGGATGTTAGCACATTTCACACAATTTGTTACTTACAGTTTATAACCGCTGCGTAGCTCCAATCTTAACTCAAAACAATACAATAATATTACAGACATACACTATACAATCAAAGTAAATAATAATTTCACAATAATGTTAAGCCCCAATTACATCTCTTCCCGCAACAGTTCCTCAGTATCATTATATTCAAGATTCGACAACCAGGCCCTCAGCTTCAAGCCCTTCAGTTAATAAAGGTTTTGCCGAATGTGTTTTTCGCCGAAGGTGACCGAAGGAGGAACCTCCACAGCACTACGTTTTATCCAACATCGCAAACAGACGGAAGGGTTTTCAAAGACCCTTCGAACGAATTTCGGAGTCCGTTTAAATTAAACACTAAATAAGGTTCGTGTTTAACGAACCGAGGCTCCATTTTGAAAACGTACAGCCATTTTCGAATTATGTGCTTCGGAACGGGCTATTCACGGCCCGGCACGTCGTGCAGTTTGTTAGGAAACTTGTTCGTTTGTGAATGGGACTAGATAATAGAGGTGTTTGGTATTAGTATGCTGTAACAATGAATATTATCGTATTTTAAATAATACTGAAGATATTAACATTGTTCTTATATTGATAATTATCTGCATTGTGTACTAGTTTTATAATAATATTATTATTGTAATATCCCAGTTAAATTTGTACCTCACTATAAATTATAGACTATGTAGAAGAATAATTCTTAATTTAGTCAAGTAATACGTTTTTCCTTATTATCAATAAAGATATTTTAGTATCCTAAGCGTAATGTGAAAGTTAACATGCTTTGTAAAATATTCCATAACACTTTGAATTCTATTTCCAGTAGTATCACCTTTACATAATTTTGTGAGCAATTACAGCAATGATACATTTTCTTATCTGTAGCAACTTTGAATATCTTTAGCTTGGCAATAGTTAGTGCCATAATCTCAGCCTGCGGCATCAGAAATTCTAGTTTAAAACATTTTAAATACGAATGTGGATTGCACTATCAAACAGTTCTTACTAGAATAATCTGAGAATTGAGTCGGACCAACTTTTTTTATTTAAAATTATATAGGTCTCATAGGCTCGTCCTATTTTTTTTTTTTTTTTGATAGTCCGGGGGAAATCCCTGACGGACCTCTGGGGGCGGTGAGGGCTGCCCCCGGTGTTTCGGACTTGCACCGACTAAAACCCCCGGGGTGATACTTCTTCCCGTCTGGCCGGGGCCAGAGGCACAGTGTCATCCTCTTCTCCGACCCTCGGCAATGTCTGGCCTTTTGTAAGGCTGCATCTCTGCACTGCGAGGAGTGTTGTAAGGAGCCACCACTCGCACACCGCAATATCTCGGAGCGGTGTGTGGAAACACGGATAAGTTGGACGGCACTCTCCCTCAAACGCACCGCCCAGGCGTCTTATCCGGTTTTAAGGAGGAAGGCCTCTGGTGAAGGCCCTCCTCCTTTGTCCTGTCCTGCGTGGGCATGGATCGGATTGTCAGGGCCGGCTATTGCCTTTCTGTTCCTCTCCGCCGCCTCTTTCCTCACCATGACTTTCTCACAGTACGTGAGGACCGCCTGCCGTGCCATGTCGCTGCCGACCATCGCGCGAACGAGCGCCGGCAGCGACAGGTCACCACCCACCACCCTGAAGGCTCGTCCGATTTGTTGAACCAAAGCGAGAGACTTTTCGTTGTTTATAGCGCCGTTTGTGAAGTCAAATTGTTTTAATATTAGGTCCTTACATATGAAATTGGCGTTTTTCGTACTGGCCACTTTAATCACAAATTTCTCCTCTTTGGTAAGGAATTCCAAATTCAAATTTGTACAGCTATAGACTCATGTATTTGTGCTTCGATGATCGTCATTCATTTGTTTTTTTCTTCTGTTTTTTTTCTGTTTGCGTCACTCATTTTACAAAATGGAAAACTTAAAATATCGCATTATTTACGAGTACGAGTTCCGCCGTGGCACTAGTGCTGCGGAAACAACTCGAAGGGTGAATGATGTGTATGGCGGTATGGTGTGGTGGCAAAAGAAAACACAGTTCGTTTTTGGTTCCAACGTTTTCGTTCTGGAAATTTCGACCTGCAGAACAAGCCCCGTGGACGGCCTGAGACTCAAGTTGATAATGAAGAGTTGAAGGCTATTGTGGAAGCGGATCCATCGCAAACCACGTCCGAGTTAGCTGCAGGCTGCGATGTTAGTGATAAAACTGTTTTAATTCACTTGAAGCAAATTGGGAAGATTAAAAAGCTTGAAAGGTGGGTACCTCACGAATTGACTGAAGCAAACCGGCAAACGCGCGTCGACTGCTGCGTTACATTACTAAACCGGCACAATAATGAAGGTATTTTAAACCGAATCATTACCTGTGATGAAAAATGGGTTCTTTACGATAATCGGAAGCGCTCAGCGCAATGGTTGGATCCTGGCCAGCCAGCCAAATCCTACCCCAAGCGAAAATTAACCCCAAAAAAGTTACTTGTGAGCGTTTGGTGGACTAGTGCCGGTATTGTTCATTACAGTTTTCTCAAATCTGGCCAGACTATTACGGCTGATGTCTATTGTCAGCAATTGCAAACCATGATGGAAAAGCTAGCGGCTAAACAACCTAGGCTGGTCAATCGCTCCACGCCACTGCTGCTTCACGACAACGCTAGACCACACACTGCGCAACAGACGGCTACTAAATTAGAAGAGCTTCAATTGGAAAGTCTAAGACATCCTCCGTACTCCCCGGACCTTGCTCCAACAGATTACCATTTTTTTCGAAATTTGGATAACTTCTTGCAAGGGAAAAAATTCAACTCCGATGGGGCAGTCCAAATCGCCTTCAAAGATTTTATTGATTCCCGTCCGACTGGTTTTTTTAGTAAAGGGATCAATGAACTACTTATGAGATGGCAAAAGGGCATAGAAAATAATGATTCATACTTTGATTAATTAAATATATTATATTAAAAAATATTCGACTTTTTGTTCCTCCCATACAAAACGCCAATTTCATATGTAAGGACCTAATAATACTTTTATTTTCCTGCCTGTGATGTGTGTAACAAACGTTTCTGTGATGTCAATGTTCTGTCTTGTACATTTGGTTCCTTTAGAAGAATGATGACAAAAAAAAATTACAGGTGACAAGAAAATAATATTTCTTTTTATATTTTTCTTTTCTTTATATAATTTGTTTCTCTAATAAATAATTTATTGCTGTGATGTATGTTTCCCTGAAAACATAAAACAATAATACTGTACTGTTTTTTGTTTACTGACAAAAGTTTTTAGTCCCTCGTCGTTTTGTTGTAGTTTCTATACCATCTACACTTTTTATTACTTCAAAAACTGCAGTATTGTGAAAAGTAATCCTAGAATTTCCATCAATTCGTACCCTGTTTACCGCAAAGAACACTATATTATCCAACAAAATGTTCAAATTATGTATAAGTCTTGAAGCTTGTAGCAGTTCTGACAGGCGTGTAATTATTCTGGCTAAATCTGCGATGCCTTGAGGCGAGGTTCAGCTACCGCCGTATTTCAACCTTGCTTAGACCGAATGCTCCTTTAGCTTATGCTCCATGCACCGCAAACTACGCTATCATTGTGTAAAGCGATTACTTCTCACAACTCTTTAACTTGTCCGGTGCTCGATTACTTTCATACAATACTTATCATATTTTTTATTCTGTGGTTTTTTAGACTGTGTGTACCAGTGTAGGAAAACATTGTGAGGAAACTCACATGTCATATAATAAAAATATCAAGTGTCCTAGTGCTGTGAGAATGGCTATCAGCTGCGTCACGAAATATAAGCGCAAAGTGGATATACCCACTAATGTATCTATGGATATAGCATGACGATATATTATTATTATTAAAAATGTTTTTGTTTTAAAATCTCAGGAGATATAAGTGCTGGATGTCGCGTAGCAGCGTCGCCCAGCACACGCTGAGCTGAGTGCTCTTTGAGACTAGTGACGACAGCGTACAGGATAAATGTTGTGATATTATGTATTATTCTATAATACCATTATTTTTAACAAATGTATTTATTGTATATTATTCCTTTTTTCTCAATAGACGTTTCATTCTTTCTATATATAATGTTTTCAGCTAGCATAGTACCGCGTACGAGGGACGTAAAAAAATCCACCAAAATTTTTCTAATTCTGTCGGGTCCCGTCATTTCAAGGGCCTTTTATGTTTTCGTCACGTAACCAAATTGGGCCTCGCCGAAAGGGAACGATGTTCAATATTTATGAATTATTAAGAAATTCGAACCGTTTTTGGGGCAAAGTTTACAAGAGTTCATGGAGTTTTCCGAGAATTTTGCAAACGTATACGCTTATTTGATAACACGAAGGACTTTAAGTGCTCAACGTTGTATAATTATGACCATTAGAGACAAGTTTTTGAAATCGTGACCACAAAACAACCACACAAATCCAAAGACCATGATAGAGTCTTGCTTTGGTCTGTCGCGTTTCGGGGTCAGCTTGTGTACATCCAGCATCTCGTATACCTTCAGAGATCTTCAGTCGCGATATGTGTGGGACAACACGACGACGGAAAGATTCCTTTTTTTATGATTTATTGGTGGACACTTTACCTTAATCACATTTGGTGGAATGTGAAGATGACGCTCATGATGGTCTGCATCTACCCAATAAATGGCAATCCACTCGAAGTTTGAGGATTCCCATGTCATAAGATGTGGAAAAAACAGACGCAGGAAGCGAATTCCACTCCTTGGCAGTAACCAGCAAAAAAAAGGTGGCAGCCCGTCTCCTGCGGGCAGAGGGAATGTCAACCAGATTTGGGTGAAAACCCACACGGCGTCTAATCAATTTATCAGAGAAGGGGAAAAGGGTAACTAAGTTTTACAACAAAGCCGGCACACTCTTCAGAGTATAGTCTATAGAAAACCGAAAGGCAGGCCACTCTACGCCGGTGTTCCAAACTGATTGGCCTATTCTCATTTATATAATATTGTAAATATGAAGAATAAAGAGATGATAATAATAAATAGAGCTTATCAGAATAAAGAAAATAAAAACATTGATAAAAATACCAAAGGAGTTCCATTACAATGTTCCTCCCCTAATTAACACTTATCTTAATTCTCGTCCACTGTATTCGAATTACCATAACCCTAAAATGGTAAAAGAGGGCTCGCGTGACCCCTTCGATTAATTACCCAAACGCCGGTCGATGCAGTGCTGCCAACTCTGGATAAGAAAATATCCGTGAAATATTACAATGCCCTCAAAAAGATTTTTGAAGTACCGATACAAGAGATTAGTAGTCTGGTCGTGGTTTAACTGCATTCTTTTTATTCTGGCTCGACAAAGTGACTACATTGCATCTGATGAAAAGTAAAATGTAAAACGAGAACAGTATCTACTGTTAAAAGAGGAAAATCGGTTTAACAGTCGCCATCGTCATGTCAGCCCACATTCACAACGACGGATGATCTCTAGGTATGTGAACAACTAGGCATATACAAACTGATCCTGAAATGCGAAAGGCCGAGGTGAATCTCTATGACGGTGTCACTCTACTATCTCAAAAAACCCTAGCACCTCGAATCAATCTGTTAAGATTTTTCGTAAAATTATTGAAATATGTCGATATATAATAATTGTTGGAAATGTCGAAAAAAGTCAAATCTCCTGAGAATTTTCCTTTGAAAGGTGTAGAAGGGAGGACAGGGAGACAATGGGGAGAAGAAGCTTAGCTAAAACTTAGCACAGCATCCATTGATTATTACGCGTTGTAAAATACATTTGGGTAGGTAAGTTTTCTGGTAATTATGTGTTAAATTCACAGAAAATTCTTCAAAAACCATCAAAATTACTGTCTTCAGAAATCTACTGATCTACATAAAATCCGCTAAATTTAGAGATTCGCATCTTAACTGGCATCACCAGAACGACTTTGCCCATTAATTATGCAGTTGGAACGTATACTCGAGTGTTAACACCGGCGCACCGTGAAATGGTAATTCAAGAGATAACCGATTTGGTATAATTTGTCGAAATCTATAGAAAAAATTTCATAGATACTTTAAGACATTCCAAGCGTGTTGATAATATCTTTGACATGTACCGTTTCAACTTTAAATTGTATATAATTACTGGGGTTTTTGGGTTCCGTATCTTGGTAGGCGGCGACAGAGCTTGGCAGGCAGTTCTTTGTTGTGGTAAATATGTAACGACGGTGAAATAGGCGGTGAAAAGGGGGTCAGGATGCAATCTTCCACCTCTAAGCCCCCATCCACCAACCACGTAGAATAAGAAGAAAGAGAAGAGCCTTCACCAGCTTCATCGCCTTGGGCAGAACACTAGAGGGAATGCGCCGTCTAACATATACAGGCGAGAATGGTGTGTGATATGCTCAATAACATTAGATTAAAAGCAAGTGAGGGGTTGCCTTTTACACCCAATCCCCGCCTAATAGTTAGTTAGGCCTCCAGAAGGCCAGATGTCACCGGGAGCGAAGGAAGTTGGCGCGGCTGTATTCTTGGCTCTGACAAACCTCGTAGAAGGAATAACCCGGTGCTTTTAGTCGGAACGAGTCCAACTTACCAGGGCTGCTGACCTGGCGACGGCCCTGTCAGTCCTTAAGGATATCCAGCTGGTTAAAAAAGTGGGTACCGCACCTTGAAACGAAAACAAAAAAGTGATCTCACATTGGTTTCACTATCTGCCCGTTTATTTGTCTATTATTAAGATCATATTTCTTAGCAACGAGTAGAATTCTCAACTATGATATTAATATCAAGTTATCAGGTCTGTAGACCCTTGTAGCTTTGAAATCATATATCTAGGTCCAATCAATCAAAAGCCGTATCTGTTTATGTCGTGTTTTTATAGTTTTTATCGTTTTTGCAAGGGATTAAAAATCTATAAGATACTTCCCGTGGATATAGAATAATGAAATTTGTCAAGAAGCAAGGTCTTATACCACGAGTGCAAGTTTTTCAAGGCCAGAAGAAACAATACACCTGAGCATTTGATATAAATTTCCTCCACCAACAAACCAACCTCCACACGTTTCTTAGAATCAGGATCTTAATAGACAGACGAATTTCAAAGTAATCCGATAATGCTGCTGTCTTTACTTTTGAGGAATGGAACCCTAAAAAGCAAATTAATAGAAAGAGGGGAGATATTATATATTATTGGATGTATTTACTTTACGTATATATAGTAGTCGTTACGTATAGTATATATCGTTCTAATGTGACCATTAGCGCAGCTGAACACTATTCCTGAGGACAGCATTATTGGTCTGTTTTTTTACTTGAAGAAGATCCTCGTAGGACCTTAAACATGGGGGCCGGCCGAGGTGAGGTGGTCTTGTAGTGTCTCGTAACCCAAAGGTTCCTCTGGGTATTAATGAAGACTGTGGGTCCTGTAAGCATCCACCATAGCCCCGCTGCACCACACCCTGTAGGCACAGTCATGGGGGAAGACGCTACCTCCTCCGATACTACTCCGTATGCTTCAGCAAAGCGCGTCATTATGCTCCGCCGAGATCTTGAGGGTCCTTAGCCGGTCGAACAGGAACCCTATCCTAAGCGGTTGATGCCTTTGGAACAATTCATGGATAAACCGTTTAGCTGGTAATGATGTACCAGGGTAATTGCCGGCGCATTGGCGTCTTCTTCTCTGAGCAGGAACAGCCCTCTATCTCTCCCGGTCTGCGACCTCTTTCTGGGAGATTAAATATTCATAAAAGGAGACCACGACGCTCCAGGTTTCATGTCCTGGCAGACACCAGTGCCGACAGAAGAGCATTATTGGTTTAGTTATAATAATAATATATCGTCACACTCACCCTTCACCCTCGTCGCCCTCCTGGATAAGCAGAGATCTATTAGCGGCTGTATGCACTTTTGCGCTTATACGTCGTGCCCAACATGACCAGTAGCGCAGCGCATCGCTGCTTTCAGGGCACTTAACACATAACATTTCTATTATATTCTATTCGGGTTTCCTTAAGATATTTTCTTTCGCCTTTGAAGAGGTGGTATCTAAATCCGTGATTAATCTAGAAAAATCCAGAAGCACGTGTAGGGTTTCGAATTTACGTACATTGGCGTCGCTGCGGACGGATACTGGTCCTTTATCCACTAGGCCATTACGTCCATATTGGTCTAGTTACACATGACATTTTTGTTAGAAGGCATGCCGACGTGTTGGCATGTTGTGTTAACAAAATAAATATTTCCAACGTTATCATTCTGTCGTGCATCGCAGTAGAAATACACAAATATAAACCAAGTTATGCTAATAGGCCCATAAACGACCCACGCGGCGGCGCAGGGTTAAAGCGGCATTTTTGGTGTTTCCATACATATTTTTTGTCACAACACCGGCGCGGTTGATTGATGGTGTATAGTGTTTGACTTAAAGATAGTTTATAGCCGAAGCCGAAGATTAAAAATGCCCTCTTTTTTGGTAACCCGGGGGAAATTCTGCATAGGACCGTGGGGCCGCTGTGAGAGCAGCAACCCCGGTGTGTCAGACTCCTACTGACTAAAACACCCGAGCAAATCGAGATTCCTCCAGGCGCCCGGGGAGTGAACAACCTGTTTAGGCTTCATCTATGGGAGGGGTTGGCGTAAAGTTGTTCATTTTTTTTTCTGGTTTTTTATGTGATTTATTGTATCATGTTGTCACATCTGTCTGGCTGCTGCTAATAAAACGTTTTCTTTATGTCTTTCTTTCTAAAGAGCCCATCCCTCCAAATCTATCTCACAGGCGGCACGTCATCACTGGGCGCCGCCTCCCTCTCATCCGGGCAGCAGACTTAAATCTACTACCCAAAGATTTAAAATATCCTAAATTTAGTTTACCTGTATTTAGCACAAGCGCGGTCGTGTGTGGAGTATTGCTGCCTCTACCTTTGAGACAGCGCCACCAAAGACATTTTTTTATAGTGACCCGACAAACTGACTACATTCCACCTGATGGTAAATACAGTGTCCAAGAACGGCTACGACCGCCAAGGGACTGAAATTCCGTTGGAAGTCGCCATCGCTGTGTCAGCAACATATGTTCATACTAGGATGGAAGGTGTCTAAGTATATAAATATCTGAAGGATTTTGATGTGGTAGGGCGATTGCCTGAACTAGGTGGTGACCACAGTACACAAGTGTAACAACCGCTATAGTGACTCGCTTTGGCCTGTCGCTTTTCGGAATCAGCTTGTGTATATCCAGTAACTCATATACCTAGAGACCTTCAGCCGTATATGTGGGCCGGCATGACGACGGAGGCTGTCAATGGCTTTTCCTCCTTTGATATCGTCAAGTGAACTGTAATCACCTTGATAAAAAAAAGAGTTTTAAAAACTTTTTAATTTAAAGTTTTATGTTGACAGCATAAATAAAATATTTCTACAAATGGTCAAAATTACCTAACGACCTGTCAAAAGTAAAACCATTAAAAATAAATGTTAGTACAATTTCAGCGCTTGCTAGAAATTTTTGGCTTTGAAGTTAGACGCATTGAGGCTAACGTCAGAGGTTTTAGTGGAGCTAGTTTTTTGAGAGATGATCACCGATACCGGGGCCGAAACTTCAGTTCAACACTAATGATATGCTTTTCGCTTTGGCGGCGAGTAATTAAATAGTTTGCGACGGTGTTTCTACGGAGCTGATGCGGTACAATGTATTGTTAATTTATTGGTGAAAGGCTTCTAGGTTAATCACGCTGTAGCTGGTACATCTGCCGTGATAAGCCGCGAAAGGTATATGACAATTTCTCCTCGGTATAGAGCTAACAGCTGATCTATACTTTGGGCGGTCGATTGAATTTAGAGTAAAATAAAGTTAAAATGATATTTATTTAATAATCTAGCGAGGTGCGAGGTGGTAGGGCGTCGGTGCCCGTCTGGATCGCGACCACAGTACATGGGTGTAAAGCCCGTCATAGTGACCAGTTTCGGCTTGTCGCGTTTCGGGATCAGCTTGTGTATATCCAGTAGCTCATATACCTAGAGACCTTCAGTCGTGGTATATGTGGGCCGACATGACGATGTTGACTATCAATGGATTTTCATCCTTTGATAATCGCTTTCGTTTTTGGACTACACTGTACTTACCATCAGGTACTCTGTAGTCACTATGTCGAGCCAGTGTAAAAAAAAAGAACTATCAGTCACAAGTAATATATTTCATTTTATGTTTTCTCTTATGCGTTTGCCCTTGTTTTAGGTATACATATATTTTTACTATAGTATCACTAATACATTTTGTAGTGGACTTATTTATTGTATATAATAGTTTATTTTGGTATTGTTTATTTTTCACTGGGTGTGTTGCTATTGCTTAAACTTATTATTATACTTTATACTTAAAATGATTTAAGCTATACATATGTTATTCTATTGTTTGTGTTTTGTATTGCTTAATAAGATGTAACACGACCGGGGCCCTTCACGAAAATCAGCGCTGCAGGCTTCCTCTGTGGCTTTAAGCTGATGGAGGTCCCATTTTCGCCATGTTTATATGTTTTTGTATTTTTCTTTTATTTCTGTATGTTGTTTCTGTTACTGCATTTAAATTTCTAGTATTTTTTTAGTTTGTAGCGAAATAAATACATTTTATTTAATTTTTTCATTTAAATACTTTTGTTTTTCGTGCCTGTGATCTATATAATTAACGTTTTTGCGATATAGATATACTGTCCTGTGCCTTTGGGCCCTTTAAACGAATGGTGAGAGAGAAAATATTAGCCTAAGTTCAATTTTGTTCTATAATGTACTTTTTTTTTTAATATAAATGTACTATTTATATGTAACATATATGTATGTATATTTGATTGATTTTCTTTTATTGTTATTTATTACCTTGACTTTTATTTTTGTACTAATTTTTGTGGAAACTTTGCTGGCTTATGTAACATTTTTTGTGTATATTGTTACCATTTTTATATAGCTGTATGTTTCCCTTTAAAATAAATAAATTTCAAATAGCTGCTAAAAGCATGGCGACCTTTTTAAGGTCAAACGGTACTTCTCACCGTCGCAACATTTTAGCCTGTATCAAGCAAAAGCGCGGTCGAAAGTGGAATACTATTGTCACCTTTGGGACGAGTCTGCTAAATATCAGTTGGCCGCTCTGGACTCGATTAATCCCAGGGCTCGTAGACTTGTTGACGATAGTTCTTTGAGACTAAAATGCAGAACATCGAGCATCAACGAAAAGTCGAGTGCCTCGCAGTTTTTTACTGGTTGCACAGAGGAGAATATCCTCAGGAGTTACATTCTCCCATTCCACCAGCTCCATTTCATCATAAAAACAACTTTTCTAGTCTCATCTCCACCTTCCACATGGTGTAATTGAGGTGGAACGTCCGCTTGTATTTATTTATTATTAAAATATGTAATCTACTGAAGCAACGCCACGACATTATACTTAGAAATTATTAATAATAATAGTTCATCACGATATATTCTTTACGGGGTGAGCAGAGATACATAAGTGGCTCTATCCACTTTGTGGCAATATGTATTGACCAAACTAACCACTAGCGCAGCTGATCGAAGTTCTTGGGGCATTTACACGTAATATTTCTATTAGATGACATGCGGGTTTCCTTATGATTGCAACGGGCTCCCATCCTGACATAGGCTGGGCGGTGGGCGTTGAGGGCGTCTGCCGTCCAGCGGAGAGTGGGGTGGGGCGACGTGTATGTGTCCACACACATGAGAGGTAATGAGAGGTAATGAGAGGGTAATTTAGGACCCCCCTCCCAGAGAAGAGGCCTGCCTAGGGCCAATCGCTCGCCGGGCACTCGGAAGTATCTGGATCCCCAGGCCCGGCGAAGGCGAAGAGTAGGCAATGCTGGCACTCCGGTGGTTTTAGTCGGTGTAAGTCCGGCACACCGGGAGAGTGGCCAATCTCCTGACGGTCCGAATAGATTTCCATCAGGTTAACAAAAAAAACAGGTTTCCTTGTGATTTTTTCCCTCACCGGTGGGCTTATGGTGTCTATATTTGTACGTAATCTGGAAAAACCCAGAGATACAGGCCGGAATTCGAACCTACAACCATTCGCGTTACCGTGCCTGGAAACCGGTCTATACTATGTATCCAAATAAATATCAGGTTATGAAACCAAAGTGTTGACCCTAGAGTAGCAACTTCGACAAGCCTTACAAACAAAATATATCCGGTTGAAGGCTGCTCACGTGTAAAAACACGAGGTAGATCTCTTGCCGAAGCCACTGAAAGTCTTAAAAGCAGTTTCAAACTTTTTGCTTTCATGAAAACGAGTGGCTTATTTATTTTATTACACAAACACTACCAACAGAGTAACAAATATAAAGAAATTTACAGATAAAGAAAGTAAATTTAAGGATAATTAATGTAACCAAGATTATAGAACTACAACAAGCTCTTTCTCTTTCAAGTTTTGTGGACGCTAGGGTCCCGTACTACCAGTATGTACCTCAGCAAGTTCTCGATATTATTCTTGCGATGTACTGGGATCGATCTATTATCACTGATAGGACTATTTTTGCTAGTAGACCTGAAATTATGATAGCGGATCCGTCGGTGCGCCGAGCAGCAGTCGATGATATCACCCTACCACGTTATGAGAATATCGCGACAGCATAAAAAGAGAAGCGTTCAGATTATTTATTTTATTTATTTATTTATTTTATTCATTCACAAATCTACAGTATATAATTTTATAATTTAAAATAGGAAAACGTACAAAAAAATCGGATTAACCAAGATGATTTGTGTAACAAGGTTATATGAAAGTATTAAATGCGATTCAAATAATTGTTATGAAAGAAAGTTATTAAAAGTTATTAACCTAGTAAAATGTATATGTGAAATGTGTAGTTTGATTGTGTATGTGGCTTAGTGTGTGTGTATAAATGTGTATGTTAACTGTCCCTTTAGACCTCGCACACGAGATTACCGGCATGTTTGAAGTAGATTAAACGATTATTGTCCCGTTAATCGAATAGGCTAATAGGCTGACCGCAAAGAGCTTCGATTACCATCTTGAGAGGCTATCGCTTGGTTGTTGGATCAAGGGCCGGATACAGAAGGCAGTATTATCGAGACAGCACGTATTGTTAGAAGGTTCCTCACTCTGAGCTCATAACTACCGGTGGCTTGGGTCTCAGACCTCGCCCCGTACGTCTATATGATGATGTCCTAGCCGGTTTCGGCCACGGCGACTGTTTCATCACCGGTTAAGAAATTCGAGCTCCAGTTTTCGGAAACAGTCAATTGCGCAGGAGATATTTAAGTGCATAACTGGACGCGCTGCCAGAAATGCACTCTCTCGTCCGAGATCCCTCTGGCCCGATGGAAAGGAGAACTAGTACGATCGGGAGGGAGCGGGATGCAGGTTTGGTCGAGTTTTCCCTTCTCTAAACACCTGGTTGAATTGCGGTGTTCAAGAGATACCTTAGTCGCCTTTTACGACACCTCAGCAAGAAGAGGGGGGGGCTATTCTATTCTGCCGGCAGCCACCACGGCTTAATCTATATAAGGTCTTAGGTCTATATAATTTTATATCGTCGGGTGAAAGGCTATTTGGTTTAAGCGACATTTTTTGGTGATATAGTAATATATAATTTTTTGGAATCGGTAAAGAACGTTGATTCCAAATATACATATATTACTATATCACCAAAAAATGTCGCTTAAACTAAATAGCCTTTCACCTGACGATATGTTAAAATGTATATGTCATCTTTGTATATGTATTTATTTTAAAATAAAAAAATATTGTCATAGTTTGAATAAAGATCATAATAATAATATATCGTCACGCTACATCCCTTTCGGGGCGAGCAGAGATACATTAATGGCTGTATCAACTTTGCGTTTATATGTCGTGACCAACGTGACCAGTAGCGTAGCAGATCGCCGTTCTCACTGCACTAGTATACATGATATTTTTGTTAGATGCTACGCGGGCTTCCTCACGATATTTTCCTTCACCGGTGAGCACGTGGCGACTAAATTCACACGTTATCTATAAAAACCCAGAGGTAAGTGCGTTGGCGAGCATGAAAACCGGTCAATTATGCACTAAAGCCACCACAGCCATTATGAAGTACAAATTTACGCACCACGTGCTCACCGGTGAAGGAAAACTTTACGAGGAAACCCACATGTGATCTAATAGAAATGTCAAGTGTACTAGTGCTGTGAGAACGGCGATCCGCTGCGCTACTGGTCACGTTGGGCATGACATAAAAACGCAAAGTGGATACATTTACTAATGTATCTATGTTCACCCCGAAAGAAATATACTGTGGCGATATATAACTATTATTAAAGCAGATTGTATTACATTCATATGTCTTAGTCATAGTGATATGTATTAACATACAATGTGATAATTTATTAACTTTTCAAATCTAAAAACTTATTAACAATAGGCGCCACTCGAGACCGTTGCCTCGCGATCGTTTGCAATCGGAACTTAATTCCCACGGCCGTATGGTCGATAATCAATTGAAAGCTACTGATTGACTGGACACGACGTAACTTTCAAATAAAATAGGTTAATAGGCTTTTTAAAGCTAAAAGTTAACTCACGGCCTGTTTTAAACGAACGCTATTTAGAACATAGAGTAAATGAATATCAGATAGGTCATGCATTAGTTTGTTTAGCTTGCGTTCGTACTCATAAATGGGCAAAGTCTATAATCATGATTAAAACCCTTCCAAGCATTAACGTGTTATAATTAACTAGCTGATCCGCCAAACGTTGTTTTGCTATATAAGATTTGGAATATCTCCTAAGATGTTCATTGAAATTAAGTAATGTCAAAGACAATTTTGTTCACAATGAAATACTCTTAATCAACAACACATTTATTTGGATAAAGGTTAATATTATTACGTTGATACAACTCTTAACAAATAATGCATTAATTTCGACCAAATTTTATTACTATAAAAACGGTTCTAGTGACTTAATCTTAAAAGATAGACATATACTGTCCTGGACATTTTTTTAGATCATTTCAAGAGAAATAATTCTTTCATACATATATTATATCTTCATACATATATACATTTTTTTTTCACATTTTCCATTATTTCTTCGCTCCTAATAGTTGCATCGTGATGTTATATAGCCTAAAACCTTCCTCGATAAATGGTCTATTCAATACAAAAAGAATTTTTCAATTCGAACCAGTAGTTCCTGAGATTAGCGCGTTCAAACAAACAAACAAACAAACTCATCAGCTATATGATAATAGTATAGATTTATTTTTTTACACTGGCTCGACATAGTGACTACAGAGTACCTGATCGTAAGTACAGTGTAGTCCAAAAACGAAAGCGACTGTCAAAAGGTGAATATCCATTGATAGTCTACATCGTCATGTCGGTCCACATATACCGCGACTGAAGGTCTCTAGGTATATGAGCTACTGGATATACACAAGCTGATCCCGAAACGCGACAAGCCGAAACTGGTCACTATGACGGCCTTTACTCCCATGTACTGTGGTCGCGATCCAGACGGGCACCGACGCCCTACGACCTCGCTGCTGCTCGTTTAGCACCACCCAGGAGTCACGTGTAGGGAAACTAGGGTAAAGCCTACGGACGCGAGCAGCTTTGACTCCCAAAAAATAAATGAATGCAGTAAAGATGCGATCTCTTCGTTTTATATGTGAAGTAATGTTTGCGAATCGCATTAGAAACGAAGACATACATAGAACTTCTGGCGTGAAAGACAGTATCATCGATAGCATGCACAGAAGCATACTTCGATGGTTCGGGCACGTGGAGAAGATGAATGACAAAAACTGACCAAAACTTACCTATAGAGATCAAATAGAGTTCTGTTGGAAGGTAATGTCAAAAGTACACGGAATTATCAAGAGTGCATAAAGGGATAAATGAACGTCAAGGAAGCCGAAGAGGCAAAAAAACTCTCTCTGCCTACCCCGATAGGAGTTTGGTGAGTAATAGATAGTTAAATTATAGATAATAGAAGTAATAGATAGTGTATAAAGCATAAATGATTAAAATGTAATCAGATTAACGATAACAAAACATCTTCGTAATCGTTTTTCATTAATCTGATTATATTTTTCCCATCTATGGTTGTACTAGAGGTAGTAGACAGAGATATTTATGTATCTCATTATACCGGGGGGAATTAAAACCATTTTGGAGCTTTTTTATGATTTACCGGCGGACTCCTGACCTCAGCTGGTGGAAGGTGAAGATTAAAAGGATGATGCACGCGTCCTCCCAACAAATGCCTATTCACTCTTCTCTTAAAGACTCCCAAATCATAAGAGCTGAAAGGTATCAGTTCTATATCAGTAATGCAATAAAATAAAATATTTTTGAAAGAGTGTAACATTTGTTTTATCAACATTGAAATTTAATGTGCTGTGTATGTGTGTGTGTGTGTGTGTGTGTGTGTGTGTGTGTGTGTGTGGGGGTGTGTGCATGATGGTGTGGCGATCTAGTGGCTGAGGGACCAGTATCCATGCTCATCAGTGAAGGAAACTTCTAGAGGAAACCCGCATCGCATCTAATAGAAATATCAGGTGTACTAGTGCTGTGGAATCGATCAAATTTGCTGCTAGTCAAGTTGGGCACGGCATGTAAGCGGAAAGTAGGTACAGGCACGAACGTTTCTCTGCTCACCCTGTAAGAGAAATAGCGTTAGGATAAATACTATTTTGTTAAAATATCTATAAGTAGATTGAAAACTTGATTACTTAATCTATGACAAAAATATAGAGAGGCCCGTGATGGGTGTCACTTCGAGGTCCCGGGTATTATCTATACAGTAGCTAACTTTCACCTTTTAAACTTAACCGAGCTATTGCCATGTCGACTGGAAATTATATCTGTATTTCGTAACAATAAAGATTATTCTGATTGAATCTATTTAAACAAAGAGCTCGACGAAATGTCTTCTCTGTCACGAGACATCACTTGCGTTTAACCAGAACATTCTGGAGCTCGAGATCCAGTGACTCGAAAGTCTAGAACTACTAAGCCGGTGCCTCGAAAAATACTCAAAAATCACCGGTTGAAGCTTTTTTACTTTTATGGAAGGTGATGATGATGATGTCCTAGCCGAATTCGGCCACGGCGACTGATTCAATACCGATAAAGAAAATCGAGGTTCAGTTGACGGAAACAGTCAATTGCGCAAGAGATATTTAAGTGCATAGCTGGACGCACTGCCAGAAAAGCACTCTCTTGTCCGAGCTCCCTCAGGCCCGATGGAATGGAGAACCAATACGATCGGAAAGGAGCGGGATGCAGGTTTGGTCGAGATTTCCTTCTCTGAACACCTGGTTGAATTGCGGTGTTAAAGGGATACCTTAGTCGCCTTTTACGACACCTCGGCAAGAAGAGGGGGGTGCTATTCTATTCTGCCGGCAGCCACCACGGCACAATATATATATGGAAGGTAGATGGTGGAACAAGGCTTAATAGCTCTTCAGAACACACGCCGTGATACAGACAGTAGAAAACACTCATTGAGGCAACTGGAACGGATCAAGATGCTTTGTAACGTCAGGATGAATCACAATATGGATAGTCCTCCGCTGAAATCTATCCAGAGCGTCAAGTAAGTATTGAGCAGAACCCTGAGATGCGAATAGTATTCAATGCAGGGCCTGACCTGGACCTTATACAATAGAAAAAGTTGATCCGGCGTGAAAACCGTCCCACACTGGTCAGGACACCAAGTCTACGTGATGTTGGGAATATGAACACTCTATCTGATCTCTGAGGTTGAGATCACAGCGAATATCCATAACTAAGATACTTAGGCTGTCGCGCATTGTTAACGAGACATTTTGAAGAGAAGTAACGAACGGCTTTGACTTTGGAAGGGACAGTTACTTTTTGACCAAATGACCGATGAGAAGCCGACGTAAGTCATTCTGACGGTCTGTAACTTGTGTACAGTGGCCACGACCCAGTCTAGGCAAGGCGTGAGCTACGCATCAAATTTTCACGGTGGACTAGCTCATGGCCTAATTTAATGCTGTAGTTCCTAGCCTGCCTGGCTCCCGGGCTACGTCCTCAGCAGCACTAGCTCGGGGTATCTTCACAATAGACAGCCCCACGTACCGGCGGTAATTGGAAACGCATGTACTCGGACACAGCCCGGGGCGAGTCGCTCAATCGGACCCATTTTGTAGGACGTGTTAACGTGCGTCGATTCTCCTCGCTTTAAATATATAGAGGCGAAACATGGCCTTTTTTTTAACTGGTTCGCCAAAGGGCAAGTGTAGTCTAAAGATTCGATTGAAAGAAAGGCGAGAAATGAAACAGAGGAAAAGAAAAATAATTAAAAAAAACAATATATTATGCCACAATCCTCTTTATTAAAATCCTTTTTTGAAGTTTAAAAACATCAATGAATATATCCAGATCAGTAGATGTCCCGAGCCCTCGGAAGTATCCGGATTCCCAGGCTCGGCGAAGGCGAGGAGAGGCAGTGCTGGCACCCCGGTGGTTTTAGTCGGGGCAGGTCCGACACACCGGGGGGAGTGGCCCTCACCATTTCCCCTGACAGTCCGTTGATTTCCATTGGGTTAACAAAAAAAAAAGAAGATCAGTAGATGTCGACATTTTTATATTAATTCGATAAATTGACTTCATTGAACCTGATGGGAAGACCACTGGTGTCCAAGAAAGACAACCACCGACAAAAGACGAAAATCCATTGATAGTCTACATCGTCATGTCGGCCCACATATACCACGACTGAAGGTCTCTAGGTATATGAGCTACTGGATATACACAAACTGATCCCGAAACGAGTCACTATGACGGTTTTTACATCTGTGTACTGCGGTCACGATCCAGTTCGGACAATCGCGCTAACACCTCATAATACATACACCATAGAATAGATGTAGCATTATACAGTTTTATCATTCTGCATAAGGGTGCATTGTAGACTAAATAAATTCGTTAAGTAATTTGCAGTTAAACATTCATTAACTATTCGGCGGTGTAAAGTTAGCCGGATCATCTAGTAGTATACACTCGTGTACTAGTTTCGTTGTAAAGAGCACAAAACATAATTTCGATTTCAAAATCTAAATAAACCACTGCAATAGTACTGTCGTAGCGTCCTGTTGCCCTTTACGGCAGAGAAGTCGGCTGTAAGCCCAACCGTGGGTTTAGTTGGCTGAATAATAACCCTTACGGCCTAGAATATAAAGTCGTCGCTGACCGCGTAACTAAAGATGTCGCTGTAACCGGTTGTGAGAGGTTGTTCCACTACCGAACTACGCGTTTCGTATTATATGTATATTAAGCTATGATTCCGATTAACATTGGTCTAAATAATAACCAAAGCTGTGGTAGTCTACTGGGTTAGGAGCTGTGTGGTCGTAGGTTCGAATTCTGTGAGATACCTCTAAGTTTTCCCAGATTAAGGTACCACATGAAATCCGGTGAAGGAAAATTCGCACGGCATCTAATAAGATTCTCATGTATCCTGAGAATGGCAGTCAGCTGAGCTACTGGTCACACTGAGTACAATATATAAGCGCAAAGTGGGTACAACTGTTAATGTATCTCTGCCCACCCCGTAAAAGCTTGAAAATATATTAGTTCACTAGCTGATCCGGCAAACGTTGTTCTGCCATATAAATTATTCATACATATATTTTGGTATCTTGAACCGTTTTCGCAGCGCACGCAATGGAAGCCCTCAAGGATGAATAATTTTCCCCGTTTTTTTTTCACATTTTCCATGATTTCTTCGCTCCTAATAGTTACGCCGTGATGTTATATAGACTAAAGCCTTCCTCGATAAGTGGTCTATTCAACACAAAAATATTTTTTCAATTCGAACCAGTAGTTCCTGAGATTAGCGCGTTCAAACAAACAAACTCTTCAGCTTTATAATATTAGTATAGATTACTATTAAATATAAGATATAAAAATAGACTATTTAACTCCGCAATAACGTTTTAGACGGTTTTTCACGCCGGATGAACTGTACTCATTGTATTAGGTCCAGGTCAGACCTTGCATGGAATACTGTTCGCATCTCGGAGACAGTTCTGCTCAGTACTTTCTTAATGCCCTGGATAGGTTGCAGCGGAGGGCTGTCCGCATTGTGAATGATCCAGACGTGACTAAGCATCTTGAACCGCTCCACTTGTGCACAGAACAAAAGCAAAACCCACGAAGCGTTTTCTACCGTCTGTACCATAGCGAGTGTTCTGAAAAGTTATTTAAACTTGATTCACCCACTCCAGTTGCCCATCCTTTCAAATTAAAAAAGTACATGGAAGAATGCACACGCTCTTGGATGCGCGTGGAATGGACTATCAGATCTTTTCTAAATGTTAAAGAGATGTAAAGAAAATTACTTTGTCTGATCGATATAAAATTTAGTGTTTTATGGCATCAATTATCATAAATACATGTTAACGTTGACCTGATGCTCCAGCATCACCTAGGAAACGACAAGATGCTTAACTCTTCAGTAACTTACAGCAGAGGTATCGTGTTTGAGCTCATTGGAATGATTTAAATAAATAATAGGTTACAGATAGATGAATAATTCTTAAGTTGGTGATTCTTTTAATTTTTAATTTAATAATTTCTCTTTTAGGGTCCGGAATTCTAGAAACCCTAACTCTAAAAGCAGTCGTCAGAATATAATAGTTGCGGCTCGGTAATCTCTTTGTGCATATATCTAAAGATTTTTACCTTAATCCTACAAACGGCTGATCTCTCGTTTAAATGAATTAATGAGCCTATCCGAAGCAATTTAAGGTTATTAAAACATCCGAAATGAAAGAAAGCTCTCGTTTCCTGACCACGAATCGGGTATTAAAACTTGTTTACTAAAGCAGGAATAGAATCCGAAACCTCGGTCACGATGCTTATCCAATAAACCAACGAGTTACCGCGGCCGCCCTCTCGGTTGCTGCCATGTGCCAATAAAAACCGGTCTTGAGAAGTTTTACACTCGGCGATATTTCGAAAATAATCAAACAATGGTAATAAATGGCAATTTTTATTTTTCAATAATTTTAAAAGGCTCAAAATGCTCCAATACTTGTCCAAATGTTCTTGAACTGCACACTTGGACGGCAGGACAATTTGCTGTTGGCCGGGAATGGCCTTTAGAACTTCACCGAGTGAGATGGGAGCAGTAGCGTTCATTCCATAGATGCATGAAAGCATTGCATGCCCCTACGATAAATAAATCTGAAATAAATTGCTTGAAGATAAACAAAAAAAGGTACCCTTTATATTTATATCTCTTCTATATTCAAGCCATTTATATTTCCTAAGAAAGCAATATAATATTCAAATAAATTACGCAAATTCTGCCTACTTTGTCCAAATATCTTATGCACGCCACTGGATGGGAGGAGGTTAAGGTGCTCAACCAGTGAGTTATGGGATAGGTTGCAACACAAAGGCAACCCTGTGAGTACGGACATCGACTTAGGCAGCAAGCCAGCGAAAGAGCCTAACCGTGGTCTACTAAAGTTTCGAAAGTCATTACCTTGAGAAGACACGCCGCAAAATAACTTAAGATTCCCTCGGAAGATCTAGCTTTTTGTAAGCTACCTTGAAAAGAATATGCGGTACAGTTACTTTGTCGAGCCAAAAGGTCGTATCGGGTCAGTTTATATATACAGTTATTCATATACTTAACCTAGAACCTTAGAACCTTCCATAATGGTAGATGTGGGCCGACATAGCAATGGCGACTGTCAACGGATTCTCGTTCCTTGACGGGCGTTATCGTTCTTTACCTACACTGCAATTTCCATCAGATGCAGTGTAGGCACATTTTCGACCCAGTGTAAAAAATCGTATCGATAACGTGTCGTGCGCTGTAAAGTGGAGGCAGCTCGATCACTACTGGAATACGCAAAACGTGTTTCTAATATGATTGGAGGTACAATTTATGCATATTGCTTTTTGTTACCTCTTGTCTGTTATAAATGAAGTTTAGATCTAGGTAACGTTTTATTGGACGCAATTACTTCGAAGGTTTCTACGATATTCGATGTCAGGAAAGCTTTAGTTTATTTCATTGAAATCTTGTTACACTTTAAGCCTACTTTTCCTTGTACTGCAGTCTGAATAAATACGAAATGATCTAAAATGTCGTTTAAATAACACGTAAGTATGAAATATTTAACATAATTTTAAAATATAAATATATCTAGACTTTGAATTCATCCAGAGCTGAGGAATGTAAGCTATGTATACTGGTTTGAAAATTTCAAACCCTGTACATTCTCTTATTCCATCAACCCCGTTTCATCATAAAAACTACTTTTTTTTTACTCTCGCTCGACATAGTGACTACAGAGTACCTGATGGTAAGTACAGTGTAGTCCAAAAACGAAGGCTACTATCTAAGGATGAAAATCCATTGATAGTCTACATCGTCATGTCGGCCCACATATACCACGACTGAAGATCTCTAGGTATATGAGCTACTGGATATGCACAATCTGATCCCGAAACGCGACAAGCGGAAACTGGTCACTATGACGGGCTTTACACCCATGTGCTATGGTCGCGATCCAGACGGGCACCGACGCCGTACCACCTCGTTGCTGCTCGTTTAGCACCACCCAGGAGTCACGTGTAGGGAAACTAGGGTAAAGCCTACGGACGCGAGCAGCTTCGACTCCCATCGACTTGACATCGTGTCGGATACTAACTGCGTGTGATGGGCATTTCTCATATCCCCACGAAAGGATTCGCTTCTACATTCATCACGCGAACAGCTAGAGTAGAATATGCTCCCAAAGAGCATATTTTCGCGAGCTTAAGAGCCTTTAAGAGAAGAGTGAATAGACATTTGTTGGCCGGACGCAGGCCATCGTCAGACTTATTTTCACCTTCCACCAGGTTATTTTTTTATAATTTATAGACGAACGCCTGACCTCAATCACACCTGGTGGAAGGTCTGAAGATGAGTTCGATGAATGCCTATTCACTCTTCTCTTAAAGACTCCCAGGTCATAAGATCGCGGAAATATGGCTGCTGGAAGCATATTCCACTCCCTAGCCGTTCGCATGATGAATGTAGAAGCGAATCTTTTCGTGCCGATATAAGGAACATCCACCACATACGGATGGTATCCGACACGATGTCTAGTGGTTTTGTGGTGGAATGGGGCTGGTGGAATCAAAGAATATAGTTCCTGAGAACACCACCGTGCAACCGGTGAGGTGTGATTGATGTCAAGAATCCACCTGTATATCATATAAAAAATTAAGTTATATTTATACACAAATTTTTACATTATCAGTTTTAACGCATGTGTAGTAAAATTTCCTTTATTTTCTCATTCTACAAGTCAAACGCGTGTTTACTGGGGGGTGCTATAAATTGTCTAAATCGACACATAACTCCTCACTCCTTAGCGTTGTTAAGGTACTTACAGACATGCTGTTTATGAGTGCGTTTAACCTCAAAACGTTTACTCAAAAAATCTATTCTTATTTTTATTTACATTTCTTTTATTTATTTATTTAATATACCAGCGATATATACACGAAAACATTAAAAAAAACATATATACAAGTCCTAAGGCCGCGTGTTATATCATTACGGGTATATCTAAATATACAGCACAATTATAAACAAAATAAAAAAAAAACAACATATTAGTTTATCTCGTTACACTCAAGCGGATTCAGATGAGAACAATGCAATCAAAGCCGACCGAAATCCTGACAGGGAGCAGTGAAAGATATCAATGTCACTAACTTTGTTATATGGCTCTTTCATTTGATCAAAAGGTGAACATATATTATATATGTATATGTATGTGTATGTGTGTGTATTATATATTTTATGAGATATGAAGTTATATAGTCGATTTATATTCATCTCTATCTTAAAATAAAATTAATGTATATGGTGTGTGTGTGTAGGCGTATGTTTGTGTTCATGTGTATATATGTATATATTATTACCTAAAATAGATTTTTTTTATTACATACAGGCTTGTGCTTGACCTCAATCTCACCTGCTGGAATGTGATGATGAGGCCGACGATGGAGCGCGCTCACCCAGCAAATACCGATTCACTCGACGTTTGAAGATTCCCATGTCAAAAGACGCCGGAAACACCGACGCAGGAAGCGAGTTCCACTCCTTCGCGGTTCGCAGCAAAAAGGAGGAGGCGAATCGCTTCGTGCGAGCATCAGGAATGTCAACCACAAAAGGGTACAAACCTGCACGGCGTCTCGTCAATTTATGGTAGAAGGGGGAGGGGGGAACTAAATCATACAACTCAGCCCGAGATTTAAATAGTCTATGGATCACTGCTATGTATACTCTATTATTCTTTTCATCGCTGATTTCAGCGCGTTGACATAAATGGATGTCACCTGACAATCAATGCTGGCTGGCCAATCGATTTTTATTGATTTAATTAATCGCAGTATTTGGTATCGTGTGTAAGGGTTCTATACAAAGCATTAGCAACGACAGGTACTCGGCACAGGCTAATTGAGATCGCGTCAAGTGAGATAAAACCAGATCGAGGAGGTTGCTCCAGCACGCGGGATATATGTCTACAGACAATAATGAGACGGGAGGTCGCTCAAGCATTTTGCACCTGCAAAATTCTTCTTTTATTATAAACTGTAGGGACTCGGCGTTGCCCAGTAGAAACTCTTTTTATTCTTAACCGGCGCAGTGAATGTACCTGATAGAAAACACAGAGAATTGCAAAAACGGAGTACGACATTCATGCAGGCATTCATTAATGTCTCATGATGGTTCGTTTAAAGAATCGAATATCATATGTCGAAAGAAACGTGTACCGGAAAACCATTCCACGTTCCAATGACTCGACAAAGATAAAAGATAGAGAACTTCCACTCCCTTCCCTAACTTCTGTATTTACTATTTCTAACCAAAAAGCTAAAAACCAATCTGTGCTATTGGTCACTTTGGTTACGATATATAAGCGCAAGGTAGATACATTCGTTAATATATCTCTGCTTATCCCGAAAAAATGACGTTACGTTATATTATTATTAATAATACGATTTTATTAATAAAATAAAAAAGAGAAATAGTCCAAAGTGTGAGTAATCCAAAATAATAGGCGTTTGGTAACACATCTTTGATGAGGCCATAAAAGATAATGACGCAATGATACGATATGGAAAACGTTGTATATCACAAATAAAGGTAAAACACAGCATCGGGTTACAGTCGACCGGTAGCTAACCGTGAGTCATCCATCAAACTGACCATTTGGACTTTCGTTTTGTTTTGCTACGGGCCAGTTGCTCTGAGGTGATTGTATTATTTTAGACGCATTAGATTGCTGGCTAAATCATCACACTCAAACTCAAATTTATATTTAAATATGTCTCGTATGTACAGGGCGTCCCGCAAATCAACATCTAAAGCTAAAAGGGTGGTAGAGGAACGGTAATGCTATACTTTAATGATAGTAGAATTCTCCGATTCCAGTGCGTCAAGGAGATACTTAGAAAATTAAAAATGAATTTATTAAGAAATCTGGAATTACTTAAAATTTTAAAATTCACAAAAGTTTAAGATTTGAATTATCGATTACTATATTAAGACGTAAATTAAGAATATTAGAAAAACAGTTTAATCACTAAAATTACTATTAATAAAATTGTAAGCAAAACCTATTAACGACTATCACTCCTTGTAAAACTTTTTTTTTTACACTGGCTCGACATAGTGACTACAGAGTACCTGATGGTAAGTACAGTGTAGTCCAAAAACGAAGGCGACTATCAAAGGATGAAAATCCATTGATAGTCTACATCGTCATGTCGGCCCACATATACCGCGACTGAAGGTCTCTAGGTATATGAGCTACTGGATATACACAAGCTGATCCCGAAACGCGACAAGCCGAAACTGCTCACTATGACGGGCTTTACACCCATGTACTGTGGTGCGATCCAGACTGGCACCGACGCCCTACCACCTCGCTACTGCTCGTTTAGCACCACCCAGGAGTCACGTGTAGGGAAACTAGGGTAAAACCTACGGACGCGAGCAGCTTCGACTGCCAAAACTTTGTTGAAATTGAAAAGACAATGTTTTAAATACTATAGTAATCTATGTAGTTTCTAATATGGCACAAAACTTCGTATTTTATTTTTGATTTTCTTATTTTATGCTGATTTTATCTTTGCTTATAACTTTACTAATACAGTGATTTCAGTAACGAAACTAATTTTCTAACATTTATAATATATCTCAAAACATAGAGACAATTTACATCCCAAAATTAGAATATAATTTCTAAAAATTCATATTATGATAACAGATAATTTACATCCTAAAATTACATGAATTTTTAGAAATGCCATGTGGGCTTCCCCGTTATATTTTTCCTTCACCGAATCTGAAAAATCAAGAGGAACATAAAGGGATGCATACCTACGAGCATTCGAGACGCTGCACATGGAGACCGATCCATTATCCACTAGACCACATCATCCACAACAAAACTTCTCTAACTCCTACCTCCGCCGTGTCATTGGGCTGTGGAATGGTCTTCCGGCGAGTGTTCTCCCACCGTTCTATGATGTAAAGTTCTTTAAGTGTAGCGTGAAGAGATATTTGTGCAGGCCGGCATGATAGCTGCGACGACCGATGGGTTTTTCTTAACTGTTGAGAGTCATTCTCCTTTTATGGACCGCACCATGCTAACCATCAGGTGATATGGTTACTGTGCAGTCAGTATTAAAAAAAAAGAAGAAATATGTAATGTGTGTAATTTTCCTAAACAAAACATTGATCATTTGTCTATAACAGGACCAGCAATGTAGATATATCATGAAAAGCGACGCAATGACTCACAATTTTATAGAGATGCGTACGCGCAGCAATCTACGGAATAAGTGTCGTGTTTCAAAAACTATGAGTCACGGAGCGCTGCGCCGCGCTATGCGAGATTTTTGTAACATCTGTATTGTTCGGTTTGTTTACCTTTGTTTTCTGTTATGGAGTGATTTGTCATCGAGACACGTGTTCCGGTGATAATTAAATTAATTAGAAAAACGATTTATTGCATCTTCATCTTGAATTAGTTAACCTTATTCCGCCCTCTCACTCCCATAAAAGCATCATGCTACTGCCAAAATCAGGTCGAAACGTCAAACCATAATAAAAAGTAATATAATTCGCGCCTAAGTCACGTTAAAGTATTTATACGTTTAAAACGCAAAAGTTTAAAATGTGTTAAGGAATAGAGAGTAAAATGCATTAAATAATATATTAGATACTTTAAGGTGAGTGTAAGAAATTAGCGAAGGTTGAGAAACAGGTCGAAATTACGGACACAGTCCATTAGGAGATATAATCGTAAATTCACTTATACGCGGTAAATACTACAGCAGCTCTAAGATGCACGGTCCGGTATAATTCTCCCGTGTAATGTACTCGAGGGTAGTTACGTAGATATTTGGTAGCTAACATATTAAGGTTTATTTTCGCGAAATAACTATATCCCAAAAGATAATTAGCACGTATAAAGTAATGTAATTCGACACGCGTCGAAATTAATGGAATGAAATACATTTATTTCACATCAAAATAAAAAATATAAATACAGAAATGATAAAATACAAAAGACAAAAACATTTAAGCATAGCAAAATGGGCTCCGGCAGCTCAATGCCACAGAGGAAGACTGTGGCGCTGGTTTGCATGAAGGGCCCCGGTCGTGCTACATCTTATAAAGATTACTAATAATAAAAAAACATTAATTGTTTTAAAAGTTAATTCAAAAGTGTCATACCGCGCATTAAGTTATGCAATCATCGTTTTTCATTAATATTTCGCTCCTTATACGATAAATATTATATTTTTACAATGTTGTTGAGCTGATAAAGATCTAGGAATTGTGTTGTAAATATTTTTTTTATTTTGATTAATCTATATAATTGAAAAATTAAAGTAAAAAGTCTGGAAGAGGTGGGCGGGAAAAAGGGACAACAGTTAGTGCCTCGCCTCGAAAATTTTCAAGTTCCGGAGCTATTCTTGTTTATGTAGTTTAAAAATGAGCACTTATAAATGATAGCCCATAAGCTATAAAAGTTGAAGCTATAAACAAACATTTCACCATCTCGTAACCTTAGACCTCCCAATATCTGGAGTTAGCGGAGGAGCCTCTAAGATTTTTAATTTAGATAAAAAAGGAAAATAGTAGAGGGCATCATTTTACTTGCGTGCCTGAGGCTTGCGTCTTCGATCCCACGAATCTGGATGGACAATGGAATTTTTGAATTTGAATGAATTAATTAATTATTGCCAATATTTATATATATTTTTAGGTATTTATTCTTGAAAATAATAAAAAAAATTGATTGATAAGGATCATTAAAACAATTTAAACTTTTGTAAAATTTTAGTTATGCATAGCTGGATTGTTTTTTTTTTTAAAGGTTCCAGATATTTTTATATTATCATAGGCAACTATTTCAAAAATACAACATAAAATAGTTCCGCTGCCCAAAATGCATTGATATGGAAAAAATAAATTATAATTTAATTTTGTATGTATTGAGAGATAAAAATTGGATGAGAATACTTAGCTTTGACTTAACATACGTGTGGTTAATTTTGAACATGTCTATCCAGTAGTAAGGTGCTCTTGGATGATTTTCTTGCATACGCGGGTTGTTTATTTCCGTATGTAAAGTGATGAGAGCATACTTAACTTGTGTATTACTTCGTAATAAGTCTACTGCTGCGTCCCGAGACAGTTTGAGGTCGTGAGATACTTTTTATCCGTATTAATGTTAATACGCTGTGGTACTCTATTATACAAATATCTTTCTTCGTTGTTGTCTCCGCGTTGATATGTCAAATGAGTCAGTTGAAAATCAGCATTAGATGGCGCAGTCGGTCGTTTATCTATTTATATATTAGGTCCTTACATATGAAATTGGCGTTTTGTATGGGAGGAACAAAAAATTGAATATTTTTTAATATAATATATTTAATTAATCAAAGTATGAACCATTATTTTCTATGCACTTTTGCCATCTCATAGGTAGTTCATTGTTCCCTTTACTAAAAAAACCAGTCGAACGGGAATCAATAAAATCTTTGAAGGCGATTTGGACTGCCCTATCGGAGTTGAATTTTTTCCCTTGCAAGAAGTTATCCAAATTTCGAAAAAAATGGTAATCTGTTGGAGCAAGGTCCGGGGAGTACGGAGGAAGTCTTAGACTTTCCAATTGAAGCTCTTCTAATTTAGTAGCCGTCTGTTGCGCAGTGTGTGGTCTAGCGTTGTCGTGAAGCAGCAGTGGCGTGGAACGATTGACCAGCTTAGGTTGTTTAGCCGCTAGCTTAATGTCATAGTATCGTCAGTGATAGTAGCTGGGTTGGACAAGTGGATAGCTGACCGGTACACATGCGCGGCTACGCCAACGGTTGTCGGTAAGCAGCGCAGCAGATCACCATTCTCACGTCATGAGTACACATGATATTTCTAATAGATGTCATGCGACTTTCCTCACGATTGTTATATTTTAGTCATTTGTAGTAATTGTATTCTGGTAACATTAACAGTTATATTTTAGTGATTGTATTCTGGCAACATTATATGTATTTAGTTATGAGTAAATCTTAATAATAAAAGGACATTCTAGTTCGAGCCTCGGTAGAGGAACACGTCAAGAGAACCGAGCTAAAATAATAAATAAGTGAATGTGGAAATAAAAAGGAAGAGCGTTTAGGAGGCATAGTTTTATTCTCTTCACTTCTGACGATATTTTTAACACGATATTTTCCTTCACTGGTGATCATGTGGTACCTATTTCTTAACTTAATCTCGAAAAAACCAGATGTACATACTGGTATTCGAACCTACGACTTTTTGCTTCGCCGCTCATGGATATACTGGGCCCACCACACCACACCACAGCCCCGCACCCAGTTGGAGGTGTAGGTCTAACAGAAAAATGATCTTTCATCATGCATAACTTAAGACATGGAGGCAAAATCTTATAACACTTTGGAGTTAATTTTTAAGACGTTAAAACCAAAGATTGGGACTTTTCAGCCAATGTTTTATGGATAGGTAAGTCCCCTTTTTTAGGTTTATTATTCAGGGCATACGCAGGGTACTGTACTCGTCTGCCGCCCTTGTAATTTTTCCCTAGCCTCCACACTCTAGATCTAGCCCTGTTTGTAGTTATATAATCACTTGGACGTACCCAAGCCGAACCTCATTCATTCCACGTCACCGGTGTCGCCGGAGAAGGATGGTTCAGTCAATTGTCGCTAACCGATGCGTTAAGGCTTCGAGGCGCAGTTTCACTCTGACGCAGCCTTGGTATTCTTTCGGCGTTTCTTCTCAAGGTAGACCCTTCCAAAACGCTAGTAGATCACCTTAAATTCTTCCCTGGACTGACCGCCTAAATCAAGGTCTATACCGACAAGGGTGTTTTTGCGTTGCCACCCAACCGATAAATTCGTTTATTGAGCACTTTGAGTGCTTGATCTCTTAGCCCACTGAATTTGTAAAGTCCTTTCCCAGCAAACAGCTTGTTGTTATGTCAAAAAACAAGCTGAACCGCAAACTGGACAGATCAAACCAAGCCGTTATGACTCTTATGTCACGAAAGTACTTCAAATAAATATTAAGTTATGTGTATAAGTAATTGGAACTACCGTAAATTATTATGGTGCCCTATAAATAGGCTTTGTGACTTTCTATTTAATATACCTGCACCTTGCGATTCCTCACTCAAGTAATTTCATATCTTTGCTAAAACTAGATGTTTGATAAATTTTTACACGTTTAATTTGCACCTGTTTCTAATTTATTTGTATTTTTACTGCTTATATCTTTTAATTTACGTGTTAATACTGATATTTAATAAATTGTCAGTTATGTAGGTAATGTTTGTGCAGGTTGGCATGATAGTAACGAGTGTTGGCAGGTGTGGAGCTCTCGATACCTCTACTCCGTTTGTGGAGTGCATTTTACTTTCAATCATGTGCAGTATACCAATAATACTGAGTTAGAATTATATATATATATATATTATCTGATGTTCGCTATGGTGGCCTAGTGTGGACAAGAGACCGGTATCTATGCGCTGCAACGCGAGAGGTAGTAGGTTCATATCCCGGCATATATCTCTGATTAAATGTGAATTTAGGCACCACATACTCACCGGTGAAAGAAAACTTCTTCAAGAAACCAGCATGGCATATAATAAAAATACTATGTGCCCTAGTGCCGTGAGAACGGCGATCAGCTGCGCTACTGGGCACGTTGAGCAAGACATATAAGCGCTAAATGGATACAGCCGCTAATATATCTTTGCTTACCCCGAATTAATAAATAATATTTTACTAACAATTAGTAAAAAAGTACTTAGTAAAATTAAACTTGCGCTTATACTGCGGGTACTAGACAAAGATATACATACTTAAATACATATACATATAGCCATGATTCAGGACAAACTAATCTGCTCATCACAGACAATTTTATCACTTATACCAAGCCTCGAACCCAGCACCTTAGCATCGTAAGTAGGGTTACTACAAACTCCGCTATCAGACCGTCAAATTGGCCGCATTGGATGTACATGAAAATCCGTTGACAGTCTCCGTCGTCATGTCAGCCCGCATATACGACTGAAGGTCTCTAGGTACAGGATATAGACAAGCTGGTCCCGAAACGCGGCAGGCCTAAGCGAGTCACTATGACGGCCTTTATACTTGTGTGTTGTGGTCATGATCCAGTTCGGGCAATCGCCCTGAAACCAAAAAACCTCGCATCTCATTCAGAATACGCACCTGTGTAAATCTAGATATTTCTTATTTCCATCGTTTTGATACTTGGAAAACGTCCTATCAAGCGAGCTATAACTATTTGCTGTGAATCTATAAAAAGCAATGCATCGCTGTAGTAATATGCAGTTATTATGTCAAATTACGAGTACAAATTGAAGAGGGAAGTCGACTCTACTGAAATAAACCCGTACCACTTTGTCTGCTTACTGGTATTAAGCCCTGATGAAGTTTCGATGTGGTACAAACTCATAAGACACAGCGGTTTGAGGAATCTTGGTAATTTAAATATTATAGCATGTAGACGTAACCCGATACACAGTTGTCGCCCTAAGGGTCGTTAGGGTGTTACGAGACGTGCAGGGTAAGAGGATGCGCGCGCGCACGGGACGCTTGGAAGATAGTCGACTACCGAGACCCAAGGCGGTAGTACGTGCGTGTACGTCGCAGTTCGGTGTGCCTTAAAGTGCAAATAAACTGTAAAATGCCAAATTCGTGTCTTCCTAAAACCACACCCACGACCACCTGTCATAATATGTAAAAAACGTTCCTCAAGGTCTAAAATATATTGGTGACGCTGGTATTGTATCACAATTGTCCATAAGCGACTGTAACCACTAATTTCCACCGTATCCTAGTTTCTTGAAGAAACCTGCATGGCATATAATAGAAACACGATCAATTGTGCTACTGACAGAGATGGGCAAAATGTAATCTGATTAATGATGAACGATTACAAAATGTAGTTGCAATTTTAATTTTCTTGCTCTGTAATTATGATTAAATCCATTTAAAACATTATGAAATCATAAATGTGTATACAATTTGGGATTCTGTAGTGTTTAAAACATAAATGAGCAAAATGCAGTCATATTAATGGTAAAAAACGTAAAATGTAATCGTTAATCATTTTCATTAATCTGATTACATTTTGCCCATCTATGGCTACTGATCACTTTGGATACAACATATAAGTGATGATTAACGATTACAAAATGTAATCGTAATTCTAATTTTATCGCTTTGTAACCATGATTAAATCCTTCTAAAGCATTAAGGAGTCATAAATGTGTATGCAATATAGGATTCCTTAGTGTTTAAAATATACATATATGAGCAAAAAAATGCAGTCATATTAATTATGAAAAACAAAAAATGTAATCGTAATCGCTTTTCCTTAACCTGATTACATTTTGCCAATCTATTATAAGCGCAAAGTGGATATGGCCACTGATATATCTTTGCTTAACCCGCAAGGGATATAGCGTGAAGATTTATTATTTTTATTTATTTTTAATCTGTTGTATTAGCTATGAAGACTTGTCAATGGGTGAATGTTTTTTTATCATGTTATATAAATTTCTTTGATATAGCTGTGGGTATTACAAATTAATGAAAAAAAAAATCATGCAGGAAAGTTGCGAGGATCAAAACCAAAGTAATATGACAATTGATGAGAGTACATGTTTTAAGATTCGGTTTTTACATTAAATATCTATTTGGTTCTAAATCTTATAACTTGGACAGCTCTCAAAGAGAAACAGAACGGGCTCACCTGACCAAAATACCCGCGGCCATTTCCACTCAGTTTGTGTTGCGTTGCATGTTATAACAAGCCTTAATTACCTCTCTGCAGGATCTAGGACTTCAGTGAGGCACGATGATCAATAATTATCCCACATCCTTGCTCATTTAACTAATTATTAGTTCATAAGCTAAGAGAAACTAAAAAGAATTATTTACAAGAGTGAAAGAAGGTTTTTACTCAACTCTGGAGTGATGTCGGTATTCGTAACGCTATATTCCTTTCGGGATTAGCAGAGGTACATTAGTGGCTGCTTATATGTATATTACGCCAAACGCAGCCAGTGGTGCAAATGATCGCCATTCTCAGAGCACTTACAATTGAAAGGCTTATTACATATCATGAGATTTTCCTTCACCGATGAACATAGGGTGCCAAAGTTCGCAACTATTTTAGAAAAATCTTAAAGTGCATGCCAGGATTCCAGCCTATGATCAGCCGCGTTTCCGCTTATAGGTACCGGTTCGCTCTCCATGTGGCTTATCACAGCCCTTAGGCAATCCAATATAAAAAATATTACTTTAAGTTCGCTGTAAGATAAAATAAAATTTGAATTTGTAATCTAAAAAATAATTATTTTAATTAAATATTTTAAGTTTATAAATATTTGTTGAATAAACTCTATTATTTTATTCTTAAATATAATTTTGTAAATATTTTCGTTGTTTCTGGTAACCCAGAGGAAAGTCCTGCAAAGAAACGTCAAGGCTGCGACCGCGGTGTACAAGACTCCTACTGGCTAAAATCCCTGGAATGTCGTCTCCTTACCGCCGCTAGCCGGGCTTGGAAGTCTCCATTCGTCTTTTGGCCTGCCGAGCGAATGGCCTATAGAGACCTCATCTTTTGGAAGAGCCGATATAAATACTCTACTCCTCTACGCAGATAACAAAGTCCAAATATAGCTTCTACTTCTTAAATAAAAATCTGATACAATTTAATTGTTTTATCCGTGATATAATAAATAATATTTATTTTTATATTATCAATTAAACTGATAATTCGGTAAATCGTAAAAAGTAATCTCGTAGCGCGCACAAATAGTATAAGCCCGTTACACAATGCGTGCGGTCAACAGCGGTGCTTACAGCACTCGTCTCTCCCCGCGCCAGTCATTAATCGTTGCTTGTGTGGCTGTACGCTCTCACGCTCTGCGACCCCGTTCTGGATTTAAGTTAAACGGCACCGCGTGACACGCGGGGGGCACGTTCGTAAATTTTAAATCTATTCTTTAATTATCATTATTATTTTTAAACCACATTGACTAAAATTATCTTTAGAGGTAGTTCGCTCGTAGTGCGACGGAAAGAACAAAACGCTTTTGACACCTCGCAGCGCTCAAGTTGCCACAAAACAGTATATGAGCCTGCTCTCGCTACCTCCTGTGGCTTGCACGGCGCTCAAAGAGCGAGCTTGGTCTGAGCGCCCCGGGCCAGGCGAGCCTGCACCTGTTATTATAATGAACTATTGTAATGATATGACGTGAACAATGCATAGCGCCTTTAAACGGGTTTTGTGATTTATATGAGAAGCATTACTGATTCCTAAGCCACAACAAAACTAACTATAAAAACTATCTTATATCTGTAATAGTATATACAGAGTGAATTTATTGACGATTAAGATATTCCGGGAGGATATTCAGCATTCGATTCTAATCTCATTTACATAAAAATAGTGATATCTTAATATTTTCATTAAAACAAAGTAAATCGTAGTCAGCATGGGGACAATTACACACGTGAATGCATGAGTATCAATTAATTATTAAGTACTCATTTTGCCTGTCCTAGGCCAAGATACAGTACGAAGGGAAAACGAATCTTTAGCTAAACGCACTATTTTTTACTTAAAACTACGTAACTGGAACTTTATTTACTTAACAATCAGTCGTATGCTCTCATTTGTTCATTAATTTTTCTTTATTGTTATTTATGGAATATTTGTAGTTATTTATATTATAGAGAACCAGGAATATTTCCCTCGGCTATAAAATGACATATATAATATTTTTTTACACTGTAGCAGGTACCAAACAGACAAAACGCAAATTTTTCATTAGTTATGATTTGCTCTGAAATACATTCGTTCTCAGAAACACAGAAGAAATTAATGAATAACTCTGCGGAACTTTAAATGAACTTTTGTAATCGCCTTGACAAGTTACGACCTGTCTGTCGTGACATGGTACATCAACTAGTGCCCTGGACGCAGTCTGAGCTAATTTTTCGCTCAATGAGCGTAACAAATGCCCTTATAAGTTTGACGGTTGCTAGAAACCTTAGGCTATAGCAAAAATTTCGTCTTATCTGAAAGTTTTACTGAATGTGGTTTTTTACCGAAAGTGATCAACCTCGGATACTATAAACTAGACTTAATTATTATGATTTAAAATTCAATAAACATAGAAATAAGTATTATTAAAATGAAGTTATATAAGAAGCTTAATTATATATCCTAGCCTTATCTATTCTTAATCAGAACTAGTTTCAGTAGAAAGCAAATAATTTCTAGGCATTAACACTATTCTGTCAACTTCGATATAAAGTCTCATGCTTCACTGTTGTTTATTATGCTACATTATTTGCCACAATTTTTTTATCCGTATAGGGCATAATGACTACGCTACCCCCGATAGCAAGCATAGCATAGTCCAAAAACGACAAAAAATATCAACAGTAAACAAAATCTATAGAAAATCGCAGCCATCATACCGGCCTGCACAAATATCTCTTCACGCTTCGCTTAAATTATAGGGAATACGCTCGCCGGTAGACCATTCCAGAGCCCAACGATTCGGCTGCAGTAAGAGTTAGATAATTTCTCAGTCCTAGCCGGGATGTTAGCTACTATAGCGTTGGGCTTCTGTGGACCCCTAACTAGCAGTACACTTGGTATTATCTAGTCTGAAAAGACGCCTAATCACAATGTTCAAGATCACTGGTGAGAAATCTCGATAGACCAATTTGTCAAATGCCATAAATAGACTTCGATTGGCCACACGCTCCATAAAGATATTATCCACATAGCCTAACAGGCTCTAGAAAGTAGTACCTAGGATGCGAGAACACATTGTCATCCCGGACACACTTTTTTCTTTTTTTTTATACCGACTCGACACAGTGACTGCACCATACCTGATGGTAAGCATGGTGTAGTCCAAAAAACGCCAACGACTATCGAAAGGTAACAAAAAACCCATCGGTAGTCGCAGCGATCATGCCAGCCTGCACAAATATCTCTTCACGCTACGTTTAAAAGATCCCATATCATAGGAAGGAGGGAACACGCTCGCCGGAAGACCATTCCACAGCCCAACGACACGGCCAAAAGAAGGAGTTAGAGAACTTCTTTGTCCTGGCCGGTATGTGAGATACCGTATAGCTGTGACACCGCAAACCCGCGCGCGTGGATCTATTCAGGAAGGGAGAGGATGGAACAAGGTTAAACAACTCCTCAGAACACTCGCCATGATACAGACGGTAGAAAACGCTCAGCGAGGCCACATCTCTGCGCAACTGGAGCGGTTCAAGATGTTTAGTCACTTCAGGATCATTCACAACGCGAACAGCCCTCCGCTGCAACCTGTCCAGGGCATCAAGTAAGTACTGGGCAGAACCGTCCCAAAGATGCGAACAATATTCCATGCAAGGTCTGACCTGAGCCTTATATAAAAGGAACAGTTGATTTGGCGTGAAAAACCGTCGCACCCTATTCAGGACACCAAGCCTACGTGATGTTGTAGAGATGACAGATCCTAAATGATCCCTAGGATTGAGATCACAGCGGATATTCATACCTAAGATACTTAGGCTGTCGCATATTGCAAGTGACACATTCTGGAGAGAAGGAAGGGGGCACTTGGAGGCGCACGGTTCTCGCGGAGTCGAGGGGCTTTGGCAGGACATGGAGTAAGCTGAAGTGTTTATTTTTCGAACTGGGCAATACACTGTTGGCCGGAATAGACCTTCACAACTAAATCGGGCGAGAAACTGAAATTTTTTTACACTGGCTTGACATAGTGACTACAGAGTACCTGATGGTAAGTACAGTGTGGTCCAAAAACGAAAGCGACTATCAAAGGATGAAGATCCATTGATAGTCTACATCGTCATGTCGGCCCACATATACCACGACTGAAAGTCTCTAGGTATATGAGCTACTGGATATACACAAGCTGATCCCGAAACGCGACAAGCCGAAACTGGTCACTATGACGGGCTTTGCACCCATGTACTGTGGTCGCGATCCAGACGGGCACCGACGCCCTACCACCTCGCTGCTGCTCGTTTAGCACCACCCAGGAGTCACGTGTAGGAAAACTAGGGTAAAGTCTACGGACGCGAGCAGCTTCGACTCCCTGTATTTTGTACTTCGAACTGTATTGCACATATCAAGTTTAAGTTGAGATACATTCTTAAGCCGTGTACCTCTAACGGGGGCCACACGTCAGTATATTATAATTAACTTTAACCTTGTTCCACCCTCTCCCTTCCTGAATAGATCCACGCGTGCGGGTTTGCGGTGTCACAGCTATACGGTGTCTCACATCCCGGCTAGGACAAAGAAGTTCTCTAACTCCTTCTTTTGCCGTGTCGTTGGGCTGTGGAATGGTCTTCCGGCGAGCGTGTTCCCTCCATCCTATGATATGGGATCTTTTAAACGTAGCGTGAAGAGATATTTGTGCAGGCTGGCATGATCGCTGCGACTACCGATGGGTTTTTTCTTACCTTTCGATAGTCGTTGGCGTTTTTTGGACTGCACCATGCTTACCATCAGGTATGGTGCAGTCACTGTGTCGAGTCGGTATAAAAAAAAAAAAACTACATATCATTGTAATTTATCTATTCTAAACTCTACTCTTGTTTGCTAGATAAGGTGCCGTAGTGGATAATGGACCGGTTTCCAAGCGTAGCATGGTGAGTGGTCGCGGGTTCATACCCTGGCACAAAACTCTTGGCATTTCCAGACCAAGAACGGATTTAAGCACCACTTGCTTACAGGTGAAAGAAAAACATCGTGAGGTAACCTGTATGACATTTATAATAGAAATGTCATTTGTAAGTGCCCTAAAAACGACGATTAGTTGCGCCACTAGTCATGTTAGGAACGACATACAAGCACTAAGTAGATACAGTCAATAATGTATCTCTGCTCACCTCGAAAGTGTAATAGTGTGACTATTTATTATTATTTAATATCACGAAATTACGACGCGTTAACACGCTACGGATTGCTAAGCTTTTTAATACTACAAATGTAAGTAACATGTGTGATAAATGTCGAAGGGTTTATAATAAGGCAGCCATTAGAAACACAAGTATGGCAGGCCGTTGAGTAGTAATGATATGTTAAATATCTGATAACCGAGGCAAATTGCTGCAGCTCATTGCGGGCAACAACTAGAAGTGAGCTCGGTTTAGAAATCCTAGATTCACTGTATAAAAGTCGTTGTATCTTGGCACGTGTTTTCTCCTTTATTATACATAACTTTCATTAATACCAGACTTTTAAAAACTGTATGTATTTTTTTATTATGGTTCGGAAATATGTATCTGCAACCAATCCATCCCGGGCATCGAATAAATACTGAGCGGAATCACCCCAGAGGTGCGAACAGTATTCAGTACAGGGCCTGTCCTGGGTCCTATACCAGGGCTTCATAAACTTTTGTCATTCACGACCCCATTTATGATTGCGAGTTTCTTGACGACCCCATACGAATGTAAAAGAAAAATAAATTAATATTTTTTGATGATTTATTTATTAGGTAACAATATACATATACATATGAAAATATATAGTTTTAGAATTCGTTTTGAAACATACAAAAATCTAAAATTAAAATTTGCACAAAAAATTATAAAATTATATTTATTATAGTTTCAAAAATAAAAGTGGATTCTGGCCGTCTTAATGCGCGTGTCTAGACGCTGCAAGTCCACTGTATTCCGCCAACTCTAGTGATGTTATAAAATGGTATGTATAAATATTTGACATTAAAATCTCTCGCGACCCCAGGACTTTGTTACGCGACCCCGTTTGGGGTCGCGACCCATAGTTTAAGAAGCCCTGTCCTATACAATGGGCTCAGTTGATCGGACGTGAAAAACCATCGCAGTCTGTGGAAGATTTCCCCATCAGCCAGCCATTAGACACGGCTCATCAAAATTACATATTTTTTATTGCCATCGATCAAGCTCACCCCCGATATTCAATAACATAAAAACACATTAAAACACCTCATTAACTCTGCGAGCATAAATCTAAATCAGGCGAAAATGTTACTTGATAATCTGCTAAAGAGCCAGGGTTTTTGACGCTTTTACACGACACGATAAATCGGACTCAATTACTAATTATTTTAAATATACAAAATTACAATTTATATATAAGAGAATGTTATGGAAAGATTAATCTTTTTTAGCTCGACAAAGTGAGTAAATTACACCTGTTGGAAAGGGCAGTGTAGTCAAGTAATTCCCAAAGTGGATCACGGGGTCCAGGGGTCCACGGAAGGCTTGACGGGGGTCTACGTTGGCGTAAAAATTTGTGAGCGCACAAGTTGTATCTGGGGAAATCCTGGCCTGGCTTTATCTATCAATTTGTAAGTAGATTGAACAAAACGCGAAAAATAATCATTTTGAAGCTTCAAGATTCTAATTTTTAGATTTTGGGACTCAAAGTTTTGGGATTGTGGTAAAATTATAGCAGCAAGGGATCAACGGAAAGCAGTAAAATTTTGAAAGGGGCTTCGAGAAAAAAGTTTTGGCTACCTCTGGTGTAATCCAGGAACGAATACGACAGCCAAGAGACAAAAATCCCTCCACAATTGCCACCATTATGTGGGCCTACATATACCACTACGGTATATGTATATGGATATACAAAAAATGATTGCGAAACGCGTCAGGCGGAAGCGAGTGACGATGACGGTCTTTACCCTTGTGAGCTGTGGTCACTCAATTCACATGTAAATGATAAAAATACTTGCTTTCTGTAATAAATACATTTCCGTTTATACATTTCATTAATTACGAGTTCATTATTGTTTTTGATTTCTCCAATGATTCATAATGTGTTTTTGTTTCTCATATACCTACAGGAATATATTGATTATATCTAAATATACTGTAAACAAATTATTATTTACAACATTCCTGTTTTCCTTATATCTACACGAAGAGATTCACTTCTACATTCATCATGAGAACAGCTAAGGAGTGGAATAAACTTACATCAACCATATTTGCACGATCTTATGACTTAGGACCCTTTAAAAGAAGAGAGAATAGGCATTTGTTGGTCTGACACGGTATATCGTCGAACTCATTTTCACCTTCTACCAGATGTAATTGAAGTCGAGAGTCCGCCTGTAAATCATTTAAAAAAATCAAAATATCGTGGGATGTAAATGTCCTATTGTGTTTTATAGTCATTTTTCTTATACAAGCTGCAATAAATCACTACTTATTCCATTCAACGCAACATTAGTTCGATTGAGCGGTTACATTATACTGTTTTACATAATATCGTCTATTATTTTAGTATTATATGCTTCGTTTGATCTTTTGTGTTACTTTTGTATCAAACACTTTATAAAGCTTTTAGTTCTGATGACTGACAATACACCAAAAGTATCTTAGATTTGTTGCTTACAAATTGAGCACTTAAGTCACTTAGATAGATACTATAATTAGGGTATAGGTGGGTGATAACATAATAGGTTTTATTAATGATTGATAGACTTGGTGGACGCTCGACCTCACTCACACCTGACGAAAGGCGAAGATGAGTCCCTATAGGTTATGATTCCCTATAGGAAACGTAAAAAAGAGCCATAAATGGTCGTATTGTTTGATGGCGCTGACTGAGAAGTTATTATTTCAAAACTGCAATGAACCGAAGTATTTAATATTCATTTCTACATCATACCTCCAAGACGTAAGTAATAAGACATAATGGGACTTATGTGCGAATTAACTTACTTTTAATTATGGCTCGACCCTTCAACCTGATTAAACAAGTTATGGTCACGGGCAGAGTGTCGGGCGCGGAGCTTTCGTGGGGGTCGGGAAATTATTTCGTCTACCCTCTTTTTGTCTTGATAATTTGAATAGTCACGGCACACTACACTCGCAGTATCAGCATGTTTACAAGGCGACAATAAACGATATCCTAGTTTCGAGGACTCGTGACCAGGAGTTATGTATCCAGGTCGAAACGTCGAGCAGTAATTAAAAGTAAGTTATCCTATTCGCGCTTACATTTCGTGTTCGACGTGACCAGTACCGCAGCAACACATGACAATTCTTTTAAATGGTTTCTTTCTTTATTCAGATACGTAGCTATATACAACTCGAAGTAGCAGGTTGAGTAACTACTAAGTAATAAATATATAACCAGCGATATATTACTACAGTTGTAGGCGCTGTACAACCGGCCCTTAATAGAAACATATTGTGTACATAGAATAACAAAAATACAGATGTCACACTGCGTATACAATTCTTGTAATCTTTACCTAATTTGATAAAACGATTACATTGTAACTAAGTAATAAAACTAAGACTTATAAATGATACGTAGACATTGCTTAGAATTATGGGAGTCGAAGCTGCTCGCGTCCATAGGCTTTACCCTAGTTTTCCTACACGTGACTCCTGGGTGGTGCTAAACGAGCAGCAGCGAGGTGGTAGGGCGTCGGTGCCCGTCTGGATCGTGACCACAGTACATAGGTGTAAAGCCCGTCATAGTGACCAGTTTCGCCTTGTCGCGTTTCGGGATTAGTTTGTGTATATCCAGTAGCTCATATACCTAGAGATATTCAGTCGTGGTATATGTGGGCCGACATGACGATGTAGACTATCAATGAATTTTCATCCTTTGATAGTCGCTTTCATTTTTGGACTACACTGTACTTACCATCAGGTACTCTGTAGTCACTATGTCGAGCCAGTGTAAAAAAAAAGAATTCGCTCAAGCATAACAAATCATATTATTTAATTTATTAATACATATAATATATCCGTCTGTCAAATGCATGGTAGTATGTGTAAAGACTTTTTTTAATGATTTAATCTATCCATATTCATTATTTTTAAAGTATATTAGTATTCTGCACTCCTTTTCTATATTAACTATAAGTGTGTCAAATTTTATACACCTCTGTCCGTGCAATTTTTTTAAAAAGTGGTACAAAGTTTTTGCTTTACGTATTAATATATAGAGAATACAAGTACTACTTCCACGCGAATAAAGCCAAGGGCACAGCTAGTATCTAATATGTGCCTGTGGTAGCCTAGTTGATAAGGGAGTGGGAACCAGGAGCGCCAACGCGGGTCGTAGGTGCGTATCTATGGGTACTCACCAATCAATAGTACGCCACACGCGCTACGGTGTCCACACTTTGTACTGATCAATTCTCATTTGTTCACCAATTTTTTTTTGTGATTTGTTAAGAAAGAAAAAAGAAAGAAAGAAAAAGTTTATTGAGGCAAAGGAAACAAGACACAACAAACATATTTATATAAAAACAACAATGAAAGAATACATAACATCACATCATGTATCCTGTGTGCTGCTACCCGTCTCAAAGAGCACTCGGCTCAGCGTGTGCTGGGCGACGCTGCACGCGCCAGCCAGCGCTGATTTTCAGCCGACGCTCAGGGGAACCGATTGCGCGGACGTCACGGTGCTATTTAAATATTAGAACCAAATATACAAAAACATACCTTATAACGTACAACAAACAAGTATGACAATAAATACATAGAATACTTTTAAATAGCATAGAAAAATGTAGAATACTAAATCAAATATAATAGAGATAGGGTAGATTGATAATAAAATACATTTACATACATACAGGCTGTTCCATAAAATATCAAGTCAAATTACAGAATAATATCTAAAGTTACTTTTTCATATTTAATTTGAGATTCAAGCAAATATTTTTTCAATTTATTTTTAAAAGCATAAATACTCAACGAAGATCTTATGGGTGGAGGTATATTGTTCCAGCATTTACTTGCATTGTATTTGAACCTACCTCTAAAAGCAGCAGTGCAGTGACGAGGTATAGCGATTTGTAGTGCACCGGTTCTAGGAGCACTCCCTCCTTTACTAAGGAATTTTTTAATGAATATAATTATTTTAATTTTTATTAGTCAATAGAAGGTACATATTATAATATGCTACAATATCTCCCTCGTCTATAAAAGCAACAGAAATCAAAAAGTTTAATTAGGCAAGTAGTTTTCGAGATTAGGTGATCCCATTCTTTAGTAAGTAGAATATAAAATATTGTAGCTAATCTTGGAGTGATGCAGCTGTAATATATATACTGTGGTCTAACCCCATCAATCCCTCAGGCGATTTATCATAAGTTTCTGGCCTCACTTCTGACATTACACCTAATTCCGTTCTACCCTCTTAGCTACCCGAATGGCGTATAGATATTTTTCTATTAATTTCACCGTATGATTCGTCAGTTTAGGTCTGATTGATGAATGAAGGGGATAAAATATTTTCTTCATTTATAACCAGCTTTATTTTTGGTAAGCTGGTGGAAAATCCTGCATAGGACCATCAGGGCAGATGTGAGGGCAGTGCCCTAGGTGTGTTCAAGTTTTATTGACTAAAAACCTCTGGGGTATCCTTCCAATCACTTTACCATACCAACCAAACCAAATACTTCCCAGTTGTCCGGGGAGTAAACAGCCTGTTCAGGCTTCTTTGGGAGGAGTGGGCGTAAAGAGCCCACCCCTTCAAATCTTTCTCAATGCCGGTCCAAGGGCGTACACTGCGCATCGCGTCTCTTTCATCTGGGTGGCAATCTCTCTCATGTCAACTACCCGGCTATTGTCTCCGAGGGATGTCGTATTCGTTTTCGGCGAACCCATCCCTCCGGTGATGGTATCTTGGCCACGGAGTACTTAGGTAAGTTGTTCCCTCTCTGTCTCTATCGGCGGTGTCCTTCTTCCTCATAACTGCCTCGCAGAAGACTGTAACCTCATTCCGTACCTGTTCTCTATCGACTATGGCTTTGACCGCCGTCGATAACTTGAGGTCATTACTAATATGGTCTATGAAAACCTCACGTTCCTCAGCCCAAGCTGGACAATCCTTTAGAGTGGCTGCGCCATGTCTTCGAGGCTTTTGCACTCGTATCATTCCGCCGTCGACTCTCTTCTGATAACCCAGTAATAACCAGCTGCCGTACTTTGCCCTTAGTCGAATATGAAACAAAATTGCTTAACAATTTCATTTGTATGGAACATATACAGTATAATTTTATTATAATTTTTTTATTACTTATAGGCGAACGCTTGACCTCAATCACACCTGGTGGAAGGTGAAGATGAGTCCGATGATGAACTGCGTCCGCCTAACAAATGCCTATTCACTCTTCTTTTAAAGACTCCCAGGTCACAAGATCGCGGAAATATGGCCGCTGGTAGCATATTCCACTCCTTAGCTGTTCGCATGATGAATGTAGAAGCGAATCTTCTCGTGCGGATATAAGGAACATCCACCACATACGGATGGTATCCGACACGATGTCTTGTGGTGGAATGGGACTGGTGGAATCAAAGAATGTAGTTCCTGAGTACACTCTCCACCGTGCAACCGGTAAAAGACCGCGAGGCAGGCAACTCTACGTCGATGCTCGATGCTTTGCATTTTAATTTTTGACAAAGAGTCGAATTTAACTTATAGATCCCCAAACGTTTTTGTCTTGTAGAACAATTGGCGTATTTTTTTGGTTTTCGGTAGATCCCCTGCTAAGCTAATATTGTATTTATTTATTTGTTTATTTTAAAGGGAAACATACAGCAATATAAAAATAAAAACAAAAATACACAAAAAATGTTACATAAGCCAGCAAAGTTTCCACAAAAATTTGTACAAAATTTAAATCAAGCTATAAAATAACAATAAGAGAAAATCAATCAAATATACTTACATATATGTTACATATATGAAATACATGTATGTATGTATGTATCCTTCAAATGAGTTTCCTGATTCCCGACTGTACTCAAGTGTAGGGTGGGAAAACAATAATAAAAAAACTGTAAGTTTTATACACTTATTAACTAAATTCAAATTGACAAAATCAAATTAAAATTTATTATGTATCTATCATTTAATTGCCACTTAGTGAGAAGGATAAACCTGGAGCTCTGAAAATAAATAAATGATCCTGTTAGGTTTAATTCCAAATCTCCTCGGTTAGTGACAAACTTAGACAACTTCATAAGATATGACTAATTTGCTAGTAATATTATATACTACAATATTATGACAGCGTATATAACAGCCAGGGTTGTGTCAGAATCCTAAAACCTTAGAGAGTTCCTATCGCGTTGCGAAATACCTGCCGTGGGACCGAACTACGCAATCCGCCACTACACTCTATATGTATGCATTAAATGCAGATAGAATCGCATGTAAAACTTAATCGTTTTAGCAAAATTGCCTCTTCCTCATCCGACATACAAACATAATTTGGAAAATATATATAAATTGAAATACGAGTTTACGTTGCTAGAGAAACAACAAGAAATAATAAGAACCCAGCGTTAAGCTAACCAGTCGTGACTTGAAGCTTTCGTCGTGTTAGTGATGTGATACTTGATTCTTTGTAAATATCGATAAATTTTATAGTAAATAAAAGTTAGAACAATGCTTGCATAGTTTTAAATATGCAGATGTTAAATGTAAATACTGTATAGTCTAAAAACTGAGCATTATTGTTAAAAATAGCTAATATTTATTCATATTAAGAAATTATTCTCAGCTATACGGTATCTCACATCCCGACTAGGACTAAGAAGTTCTCTAACTCTTACTGCAGCTGTGTCTTTGGGCTGTGGAATGGCCTTCAGGCGAGCGTGTTCCAACCGTCCTATGATATGGGGTCCTTTAAACGAAGCGTGAAGAGATATTGGGCAGGCCGGCATGATCGCTGCGATTATCGATAGTTTTTTTTAAGTGCTGATAGCCATTATTATTTTTGGACTGTATCAGAGCTGTCCAAGAATATATTACATTCATCAATATGTACACATGTTCGTGCTTTTAGAAAATTCGATTTTCCTGGCTTGATTAAGTGACTACGTTGCTCCTGATGAAAAGCATAGTGTTGCCCAAAAACGACATTAACTGCTAACGGGAAAGACGTTGACAGTCGCCATTGTAATGCCGGCGCACATATGATAGAAGTTCTTTTGGTTTATTTAAAACTGGATATATATAAACTGATCCCAAATTGCGAGAGGCCAAATGTGCAACTACGACGGCCTTTACACTCGTATATTGTGGTCACTATCCATTTCGGGCAACCACTCTTTTTTTTGACTCAGTGGAATCCTCATTAACCGTCAGGGGCCGGTGAGGGCCGCCCTCCCGGTGTGCTGGACTTCTACCGACTAAAACCACTGGGGTGTTCCTCCTTTCGTAGGGTGCACGAACCGCAATCCGGTGCGTGGGCCCTCAAGGGCAGCGCCTAGGAGTGGGAGAAATGAGTGGAGTTCGTCACCCCTCCATCACCTAATGGTGCGTGAGAACACGCACACACCATTGAAATATCGCCTAAGTGGTCATCCCCTCAGATGATCCACCTGGTACTTCCTGTGAGGACCCCGGATGGTCCAGGGGTTTCGATGATTCCTTATTGGCTGCCACAGAGTCGACCCGGGCGTTGCCCTTTCTCCTGCTAGCCCGGATGGGCTGCCAACACGATGGCTCGGGCAACCACTCTACTACCCCAAATAACGAATAAGTTTAAGATATATTATTGACTCCGAGCTATTTTAAAATGCTTAATAATGATCGATATATTTAAATATATACAAGAGCACAACACTAAACGCCTTGAGCGATCAAATCATATCCATACATTAAGAGCATTCATAGCAAGTAGACGCTGTCGCTTAATGCAATTCATTGTACGGGAATCCTTACTACGACCGAGTTAAAGCGATCTCCCGCCCCCCGCGAAAGCCTTCTAACACGAACCCCAAAGGAGTATAAAGCTTGAAAACAGGTCTCAAGTGAAACTGGACTCTCGGATCGCTTGCATAGATTTCGACCATCTTAATAAGACTTTCCCCCTTCCTTGTGACTCGCACAGAATTAGTTCCAAGGCTGGCTTCGAGTGGAGGTCAAGGAGTTTTGGCTACGTCAGCCCGATGAAGCCTGTACAATGCTCCGATTTAAAAACTTAAAAGGATTGCGGACATATTTTTTGTCGAGTACCTATTATACTAAGTGTAAACATGCACATTATATTATATTATTATCACACATATATATTTAAATATAATTTACAGGGTGTCTCATAATTCGAAATCCAAAGCTAAAGGATCTGCTGCAAACATAGTTTTCTAATTCTGGCTGGTTAAGAAAAAAGGAGGAATTTTTGAAAAACCCGATATGATTTATAATATTATTTTTCTAACAATTTACATACTTGTAAAGAATTAATTGTTTACTTTTTTATTCACAGATAAATTATGAATGTACTGGTATTACTTCTACCATTGAATTATTTTTATTATAAAAATTACACGTGAAAATTTTTAATCAAAATCATTCGGTATAAAAATTTGTTAAAGTTCAAATATTGGTATCTTCAAAAATATGTACTATGGTTAGTATGCCTCATTATATAAAAAACTGCTCCATTTCATGTATTTTCCAAAAGTATGACACTTTTATTATTGTAATTGTTATTCTTTGAGCTGTAAATATATATCGCAGACGCGAGTTGACCTTGTTACAATATACCATACATATATTAAACTGGACTTTGCCGTGGTGGCTGCTGGCAGAATAGAATAGCACCCCCCTCTTCTTGCTGAGGTGTCGTAAAAGGCGACTAAGGCATCTCTTGAACACCACAATTCAACCAGGTGTTTAGAGAAGGGAAAACTCGACCAAACCTGCATCCCGCTCCCTCCCGATCGTACTGGTTCTCCTTTCCATCGGGTCTGAGGGAGCTCGGGCGAGAGAGTGCTTTTCTGGCAGCGCGTCCAGTTATGCACTTAAATATCTCCTGCGCAATTGACTGTTTCCGAAAACTGGACCTCGAATTTCTTAACCGGTGTTGAAACAGTCGCCGTGGCCGAAACCGGCTAGGACATCATCATCATCATCATCATCAACTGGACCAGAGTGTGTGGCCGACCGCGAACTGAAGCAACAATCACGCGTGTGCAGCGCTCTTCCTCGTTCCGAAAATTTTCATTACGCCGATAGCCTATTGGGGTAGGCAGAGAGAATGGAACGCCACTTCTCACTATTCTTACAAGCCTATTTCGCTTCGTTAACTCATTACTACCTTCATGGACTATCGCCGTTTCATTGTACTTTTGACATTACTCTCTGTTAGAACTCTTTTTTTTTATATTCTGTGTAGGTAATCTCTTTCGACTTTGTCTCTTACTTCCACCGACATTCATATTGTATATATATTTTATGACATCTATTCATAATTCATCCCTTGGCGGGTTCGGCTAGTGGAAGCATTTTTATTTAAAAAAATCGGTACGGAGTTTGTGTCACACTTAGCCAGTTTGTATGTACGAGTAGATGGTTTAAAAGTCCCATAGATTACGCCTGCCCGCGTAGAGGTAGGTACAGGAACCCGAAGGTATAATCCCCGAATTTCGGCCTCATATTTGGCCGATTTATAGACCCCGGTCACAGGTCGACATTAGATATCTTATTTTAGATCGCGGTCCGAACGACCCGGTCGCTTGGGACCGTGGAAGCGTTGTACGGTTAGCATAAACAACATTATATTATCAGGTTGGACCAAAATTACCCGTTGAAATGATAATAACCCAAGTGAAATGGGCTATTATGGTCTAGTCATAACCTGAGTTATAATAATATAACATATAGTCATGCCATATCCTTTTTGGGGCGCGCAGTGATACATTAGCGGTTACATCCAGTTTGTGCTCATATATCATGCTTACCGAGACCAGTAGCGCAACTTTTCACGGTTCCACAGTATTACTACACACGAAATTTTTAATATTAAAGTACTAGTTTTTAATTTAGCCTAAGCGATAAAAATATCGACAAATTTATTTAAAACACTCCACTCCGACGCAGCCTTGAGTTTCTTTCGGCGTTTCTTCTCAAGGTAATCGCTTTCGAAACGCTAGTAGATCACCTTACCCTGGCTGGCCGTCAATTCGAGGTCCATATCCACAGAGGTGCCTTTGCGTTACCACTCAACCCATAATTACGCTGGCTGAGCACCTTCAACGCTCGCACTCCTCGCCCGGTATAATTGTGAAGGTGTTCCTCGGCCAACAGAGAAGACAGTTAAATACCCTCGGAGCTCGACTAAATCAAGAAAACAAATTATCAGGATCCATCTACATTTTCATCAATATTAAAGAACAATCTCAAGACAGCGCAGTTCTAAGACTAAGGCTGAAGTTTATAGTCGCTATTTTGACTTTGCTTAGCAACATTCTCAAAAAATCTGAGTATTTTTCTATATAATTGGAATTAAATTTTACAATGACATAATAGCAATAACTTTATGTATATATGTGTTAAAAATATGGCTGAAATCACGCCTCCCTTATGACCTTGTATCCATTTGCGAGACCGGTGTGTGTACCTATTAATGTGTAACAGATAAACATAATAAAAAAACATTCTCAAAAAATTAATTAGTTTTGACAAAACACTGAATAAATAATAGAAACTGAGTATAACCATAGTATTCGCAGAGACAAGTCCATGTTGAAAAAATCGGTGACTTACCAAAGCCTTTGATATTCATTTGGTATTTTAAATTGTAATGTTTAAGTAAAATCTAAGCAAACGTAACGTTTACATCTATAAATCTCAACTTTAGACTCAATAAAAATTCAGCTTCAGTCGTGGTATATCATGGCCAATAAGGCGACAGCAACTGTCAATGAATTCCCGTCCCTTGACAGTCGCTGCCGTATTTGGATACCATGCTCTTCATGTCCTTATTTATGGTGGTGGGGTGGTTGTCTGGACTGGATCATTACCACAGTACACGAGTGTAAAGACCGTCATAACGACTCGCTTTGTCGCATTTCGGGTTCAACTTGTGTATGACCAATAAATCATATACCCAGAGACCTTCAATAGTGGTATATGTGGGTCGACATGACGACTGAGACTCGATATATTTTCGTCCTATGATTGTCGCTTTCGTTTTTGGACTACATTATACTTACTATCAGTCATAACCTAAAAAAAACATACCTTCCATCAAAAATGTTTGGAAGTAGGCCTATTTGAATAAAGATATATTTTATTTCATTTAATTTCAACTGCAATATAGTCACTTTATCAAACCAGTACAAAATAATATATAATTGTTTTTTTTCTGTCTGTACATTGAGTATAAATGTTGACCGCACTTATCTATTCTGAGGTATGTCTCTTATTATGTCAGTTTTTGCGGTCTGCAGCTCCCTAAATAAAGCTTAGAAATGTTAAAAGGGAGTGTTTTGGGCCATATTCCAGTTTCCTGTCTTCTATGCCGCATTTATTGACATTTTTATACATCTATATTTCAATAAGACAGCTCCGGAGCTTGAAATTTTTCGAGGCTCGGCAAAAACTACTGTCTTTCGCCCAAAACTAGTATTTTTACCTCATTTCTTTATTATATGGATTAACTCAATGAAAAAAAATGTTTACAGGACGATTTTTAAAGATTTTTATGCTTTACAACTAGATAAAAATGTAAAAGTAAATATTCACAAAATGATACGTTTGACCTTGCATAACTTACGACGTGATAACTTAATCTTATGAGACTTTCGAGCTAACTTTTAAAATCTAAATCAAAGGATTGTACAATTTTTTAGCCTATTTTTATGAAGATGTTGGTCCGCTTTTTTTGGATATTTTTGCTGGGTAATGTGCTCGTATGTCACCCCTAGAATTTCGTTTCCTTATCACATATAGATGGCATCCGACACGGCGTTTGATAGTATTGTGGTGAAATCGGGTTGATAGGATTAGAAAAGATAGATCTTCAACACTTCTTGCGCAGTTTTCTGCATGTAGACATATCAAATGAATACCAGCTGATATTTAGCGCTGAGTGGCTGAGCTGGTTACCGTGGATATGCTATGATGAAATGTAAATAAGACCACTAGCAATAAAACTATCAAACTGCCAATAATGGGTACATGAACCCAAAATACATAATGTAACGAATTAATCTATTGACCCTGGGGTCAAGTCGTGACTGGGGGAATATCTCGCGGTACATCTCGGCGATTATATCGATTACAAAGAATCGATTTGAACTGTATCGGCCGGTATCGAGATGGAGATTGTGAGCTCTGATTAACGATGATTTTTGAGAGTACGTTCAAATTGTTTTATATTCACGGCGGGTCTTTTATAACTTTTTATTAAATATTTGTAACTCATGGTTATTATTCATCATTATAATTTTATAAGCATGTGTTTTTCCCATGTATGTAGCTGTAAAATATAAATAAGCTATAGATATACGCTCGACAAAATTGTTACCAAAAATCTCTCTTATAGTCTAATAATGTTTAATACGTTTGTCGCTACGATAGTATCGAACTAACAAGGGAATAATATATATATATATATATATATATATATATATATATATATATATATATATATATATATATGATTTTTATTCCTTTTAAATTAAGGAACCATAAAAATAGATGCAAGGAGTGTAATCCACTCCTTCGCTGATCGTAACTCAATATAAAACCCATAAACTAAAAATACTTTATTAAATATATAATTATATATGAAGTGTGTTATGGTAGTCTAGTGGATGACGGACTGGTCAAAACCCAGAACTTACACCTAGGTTTTCCTGATTAAATGCAAATTCACGCAACGCATGGTCATCGATGAAGGAAAAGATCATGGAGAAGCCCGCATGGCATATAATAGAAATGTCATGAGTACTACTGCTGCGAGAATGGCAATCTGCTGTGGTATTGGTTACATGGGGCACGAAATATAACTGGATACAACCACTAATGTATCTATGCTCACCCCAAAAGTAATATAGCATGACGATATACAAATATATACGGATTAACACGTTCATCAATATGCCACCAAATATGGGTGACGCTTTCCTTTTTAAAGTAAACAGGATTTAAAATTAGAATTTTTTAATAAATTTGATGGAATTAGCACTTACATATAAGTAAATATGGCATATACAACATAAAAATGCTAAAAATATCCACATTATACAATACCTTTTATAAATTTATATATGATAATTTATTACATCATACTATGTCGCAAGGTTTTCGTTAAAACACTCTAAACACATAAAATAAAATTCTTTACGATAAATCGAAGATGTTAATATCGTAATATAATCAAAATACTCGAGTTACATTGTTTATAATTGATTACGTTACCGCGTACCGAGAATCGGGTTTGGACCCCGTGATAAACACAAACGGATCGCGTTAGCCCTCGATTGTATTAAGATTATCACTCGTACTTCAAGTCTGAGCACCCTGAGTTTTCTAATGAGATGGCTGTACACAGAGATGAGCAAAATGATTGATGATTAATGATGAATGATTACAAAATGTTGTCATAATTTTAATTTTCTTGCTCTGTAACCATGATTAAATCCATTTAAAACATTAAGAAATCATAAATGTGTATACAATCTGGGATTTTGTAGTGTTTAAAACATAAATGAGCAAAATGCAGTCATATTAATGGTAAAAAACGTAAAATGTAATCGTTAATAATTTTCATTAATCTGATTACATTTTGCCCATCTATGGCTGTACCCACTGACACAGTCGCCATGAGATGTTAGGAGTTTAACAAATTAGACGTCCATACTTTAATGATGCATTTAATGAGTGCTCCCCGCGCATCGGACGCGCATTTACTTATATACTAACTTACACATACTTACACACCTGGGGTAATAAGTAACAGGGGGGTAAATTAAGTTATTAATTTTCAGAAACATTACAGCTTTAAGCCACTTCATTAGCGAGATACAATTAATTTGCGTTAGTGTGTAAGAATTACAATAATATCACAAAGCATTCACCTCTGATGCGCGCCTAATAAAGGCTTCCTTGTATCTGCCACAGTGCTTAAAGCTACAGAAACCTTAACCAGACATTTATAGACTATGTAACTTGTAAAATGATACTTTGAAACAATTTTAAAAGCACAAAAATTATTTATTAACCCTCTTATAAAGATTCCGATCTAAAAATTCGTCTGAGGAACATTCCAAGGATTTATACGATCCCTCCAATAATTCTGTTGAGAGTACTCGAAGAATCACAAATGCTATGCTAAGCGCTTGTCCAGGAGAGAACCCCAGGAAAGCGAGATGTTTCCAACAGAAGAGTGGCAGGATGCTGTTGATGTGGTTACTATAGTGAATGGAAGCCCAAGAATGTGGTTCTACAACCGCCTGCAGTAGACGAGGATACCCAATCGTCAACGGAGTTATGTACTGTGGTTGGGAAAGAATTAAACAATGTTACTCACATGGACTTTTAGAATTTTTATTTATTTATTTACTATCATTGAACAGGAAATACAATTTTAATACATTACGGTTTTAAAGCTGTGCCAATTACACAATGATAATATTTAAAAAATACAAAGATAAGGAAAATGGAATAGCAGAAACTCGCAGCAAATAGAAATACGAGTGGGTTTGTGTGTGTGAGCGTGTTTTTGTAACAATTGAGTGAATGCAAGCTATTATATTATATGTATATTGTATGTGTGAGCAAGGTCAAATTAGTGCAGTGTGGCGTCCGTACCCTCCTATTATCGTTTTAACTTTAACAAAGCTAAAACCGAGGCTATGAAATTATTTCTATTTAGGGAAAATGTGTCAAGAGTGCGAAAGAACTTTTTATAAGTATTGAGGCATCTGTGTATTACCGAGTTCTTTGCGTAATTATGTTGTATTTTCGGCAAGGCGAACTAATGCGGCTGTCTAGTAGTTTAAGTGTTGATTTTAAAACTAATTTTGTTCAACAAGTCTGGGCAGTCTATATATTAATTTAAAATGTCATATAAAAATTTCAAATCGCAAAGAGTTCCTCTGTCTTTAAGAGATGATAATTTTATAGAAGTTTTATATTATTTATTGTTGCTTAAACTAGTTATTACTAGTTAGTTATATCATCATAAAACCATTAAATGTCGTGTCGGATACCGTCCGTATGTGGTGGACGTTCCTTACGACAGCACGAAAAGATTCGCTTCTACATTCATCATACGAACAGCTAAGATTTTTCAATCTTATCTTTCATCAATTAATTTTTTTCTAATGATGCTGCCCCAAATTCAATTCAATTTTTATATGTATGTATAGCTGTAAGTTATACTTCCATATACTTCTAAATTCAATGGTCGCAAATACGGAACAAAATGTACATTCTGCAGAGAATTTAGTTGTGAATAACGCCTGTGTATCACGCGCAGTGGCGTCGCAGCCGCACAAATTAATCAAAGAGAAATATTCATGGCGACACATGCCATGAAATGATAATGAACTCGTGTACACCACGCAAACCATAGGCGATAGCGGATATAAATAATCTTTGTGATTCATCATTATCTGCCCTCTTTGATACACTGTTGTACATACCCATGGCTTACAAACACTATTAAGACCGGAATTAGGCCCTTTCAGCGGTGAATGGCGTGTAACAGTGCTGCTCAGCACAAGCTGAAACAGGCGCTCTTTGAGATTGGTCCCAGCAGTCAGGATACGTATTGTTGTATGTAAACCTGTATATTGTATGATGTTAATTTTTTCTCAATAAAAGTTTATTTCTCTATTTATTTCTTTCCGGCGGTTCTTGCTGACTATTTGTCGCAAGTCGTCGCTCCATTACGCAGTGGGATATTCCTTACTAAGCTAAGCGAAATATTTTAAGAATCAGATTATTTTTCGGTGATTTTTGCGAGGTTGTATTTAAGTGAAAATTGGTCGTAAATTAAGACCATTTCAAAGGTCCAATATTCTAGTTTTTAGATCTTTTGGCTAAAACTTTTTAGGTCTTACGGTAACTACGCGATCCAAGAAAATAATACGGGAAAAGCTGCGTTTTTTTTTTGTTCTCTGTCTGGTAACCTCGTCCTGGATTTTATGCTTGAGAAAATCTTTCAACATAACGCGGTTCATCTATAGCTGAGCGACCTTAAGCTTGTGATTTTTTCAAATTGTTTAATATCCTCATTGAACTAACCCACGTCACACGTGGAGCAGCCACATTCAACGTATGGCGGACTTGTACAGGCTAAAATCCCCAAGGTGACTTCTGCATATAGAAGGGGACTGTGGTTTTTGTAATTAATTTTCTTCTACAGGTCGAGCATGCTGTTTCCTTTGGGCACTATCTCGAAGGAGAACAAACGTATTATGTAACACAGCACGGAGTTTTTAGCGGTGGTCGTTACTCCGCTCCTTCGACTTCTCGATGCTGCTCTGTTATTGAGGAGTTAAATGGACTATGAACCTTGAAAGCAGTTTCTAAAACTGTGAGGGGAAGCGATACTGCTCTATTACTTAGCAGTTAAATAGACTACACACCGAAACCGTCGCATTGGTAGTCTAAACGCTTGTAGCTCATCGCTTGTACCATTCGCTCGTAAACAGGGTGAGACGCCACGGTGTAAAACAATACACGGTACAATAGAAGCCTTTAGCGTCTGACAATTAGTGTTCAGAATTTACTTTGACCCAATCCGATCCAATGAGCGTCGTTCACGCATTGTGTAGCTTGTCTATACAGTATGTTATAAACACCCAGTGTGACCCATGAAGGTGTTATTCGGTATCGATATTAGATAATATTTACGTTCTTTTTAGTTAAAGAACAGATAATTAATTAGGAAAGACTTCTATGCCGACACTGGTGGCATGCGTAGTTCTTTAATAAAGGAAAAAAGAAAAGCAAAGAATAATACTAGTAGGTCATGACGTAAAAAGATCATGACACCTCCCCGGTCCCAAGCACCGTTTGTTATTTTATTCATGAGCTGCCAGTAGCCCAATACACTATTCCATTCGCATAATACATACATAATTGCAATCAACATTTTACAGTTCCTGTTAAGCCATCCACAACATCCATTATTATTATTTGTATACTGACTTGACAAAGTGTCCACATAACATTTGATGGTAAGCACGGTGCAGTCCACAAAACGACTGCACCTATAAACAGTAAAGAAAAACAATCGATAGTCGCAGCGATTATGCTGGTCTACACAAACATCTCTTCACGCTTCGTTTACAAGACCCAATATCGTATATAGGACCGCGGAATGCCGCTCGCCGTGAGACCATTCTACGTCTCAACGAATTGGTAAAAGTAATAACCACTTAGCCCTATCAAGGATATGAGATACCGCGTAACTGTGACTCCGCAAATCCGCGCGTGGTTATTTTATGGAAGGGAGAGGATGGTACAGGGTTTGGGTATCTAATAGAAATGTCATGTGTACTGGTGCTGTGAGAACGGCGATCAGCTGCGCCACTGGTCACGTTGGGCATGACATATGACCCCGCGTGACGATATATTACCATAATTACAATAAATGTTCAGCGTGAGTTTTTAAGATATTTATACCTTTCGTATATTTTATGACCCCATTGTAATAAACACATTTTATAAACGATTATCCTGTCAAGCTCGATTCTTATTTAAATTGCCGCCTGTTGCAAACGGTAAGAAATCAAAGTTCAGCAAAACTAGAAACTGGGCTGCAACGCAAAATCAGAAATAAACACATTTAGACAATGGATTATTATGGTGTCGACGACGTTTTAACAATAATATTGCTCTAATTGAAACGTTGACGAATCTCTACCGCATGTTCTCGAATTAAAATCACTTTCAAATATGCTTTGATAGTGGCTATGTACCCATACGTGTTGACGCTATTCGTCGTAATATCAAATACCGGTGTATGCCTCTGGGTTTTTCCAGGTTAAGTACGTATTTAAGCACCACAGGCGCACTGATGAAGAAATCAGCATGGCATTTAATAGAAATGGCATATGTAAGGGCCCTGAGAACGGTGATCATGTTAGATACGATATATAAGCGTAAAGTAGACACAGCTAATGATCTCTACTCACCCCGGAAGGGATATAGCGTGGCACTTATTATTATTAGGTCTTAAGTTGTCTTTTCTCAGCTACCAAATGCTGAGTAAAGGTTTTTTTATTCTTTTCCACTCTTAACGGTCGTGATACCATTAGATCATTGGCCTGTCCGGTCAGCTGTCTGCCTTCATTCCTACAACTGTATCGTGATAGTTTTTTTTATTATCCAGATTATATTCCAGCACATAATAGATCAAAGTAGATTATTTAACAACTCCGCAAAATCTGCTGTCATTTGTTTAATCCGACTCGAACGAAATTCACTTTAAATAACGAGAACTCGTAGTAGCTTTTGAAATTACAATAAACATATATTTTGCGCAGTTATACCTCAGATTTACATTAACAGGAAATTAAATAAACAGTTTTTCAATTGTCTATTGTTTTGTTATCTATACTCGCTTCTCAACATTGCTTGTAATGTCGAAGTCCGTTTTATCACATCCGTCGGCCAGTACGATTGGCTTGTGTTACTCACGGGGCCTAAATCCGACTCTCGGTGCACGGTTACGTAAACAAGCGATGAATAAACAATATAACTCGAGTATTATGATTTTATTATTATAATAATTTTGTTCTTCACCTCCATTATACAAAACCATTTATTATCCTATATAAATGTTGAAAGATATTGCATAATGTCAATATTTTTAGTATTTTTAATATTGTTGATCTTATACATATATACATTTAAGTTTATATTCCATCTGTCGGGTTAACTGGCTCGATAAAGTGACTACCTTGCACTTGATTCGGATTACAAAAATTAGCACCGACTATCAAAGGACAATAATCCATAGTTGACATAAGGTTGATCAATAGATCTCGACATATTTAACGAAACTATATACAAATTAAAAAAAAGGATGTTATTTGAGAAGATTGTTCCATAGATTATTGATTTTTTTTTATTTCTGTTATAAAATTTTCTGATTACAGTAGTTTATATCTTTTTGTGTTACTCGTATTTTTATTTTTCTTTTCTTCTGTGCGTGTAGTCTACACTTATAAATATAGTCGCATTTATAATGTATCCTCTTCATGTTTTATATAGTTTTTATGTGTTAATGTAGTCTATGTAAGTGTACTTATAAATAAATAAATAAATAAATAAGGTTTATAAGTAAGAGATGTTCATCTGTGATATATATGGGTCGGCAAAGCGATGGCGAATGTCAAAGACTTTTCATCTCTTGCCGGTCGTTGTCATTCCTGAATTACACTGTACTCTCCATCACGTGTAATGTGTAATCACTTTGTCGAGCCAATGTAAAAAAATATTTACAAGTATGTACGGAATCCTCGCTTCACGAATTTGACTCGCACTTTGCCGGTTTTTACGACCTATGTAGCTTTTTTCGGCAATACACAATTGTAGAGTTATATATTCAATTTACAGCACCGAAATAATGAACGCTGACTGCATGAAAGGTATGTGAAACCGCTGCGACCAATCTGTGAACCTTCCCCTCTCCCCTATATGTTTGTATTTAGCCCGCAAGAGGGGTTGACCAACGTTCTAGCAGAGGCCAGGTTACACTGGGCGTTGTAATTCACGACCATACTGATTTAGTGGTACCACTGAACCGCTTGCGTTTTGTGAACACAAATCAATGTGCTGGTGAAATGTAGACAAACGGTATTGGAGATTTTTTTAGTCTATTTTACTTATATATACCTTTTTAATTGCGTAAATCTATATTTCTGTAGTTTATAGTATTAAAAATAATATCTATTTACATAGGTTGGATAATCGTGCTGAGTCACATGTCCAAATCCATTCCTATGGATTCGACAAATATAGTGGAAAGGAGAAGAGAAGCTTTTGCCCTACAGTGGGATGAAAATGGCTAATAATAATAATCATTTTGAACTCGTACAGGAAATTGCCAGCATGTGGGATGTGGATTCAACGGTTGTCCCGATAGTCGTATCGACTAACGGGCTGATGGCAAAGAGCCTCGATTGCCATCTTAAGAGGCTCTCGCTTGGTTGTTGGATCAAGGGCCGAATACAGAAGGCAGTTCTACTCGATACGGCACGCATTGTTCGAAGGTTCCTCACTCTGAGCTCCTAACTGCCGGTGCCTTGGGCCATGATATTATAGACGAGGAAGATATTCAAGAAGGATATTCAGCATTCGATTTTACTTCCGAATATGTAAAAATTGTGATATCTTAATATTGACATTAAAACAAAGTATATTGTACTCAATATATTTAGGGACATTTACACACATGAATAATTGCGTAACAATTAATTATTATGTAGGTATTTTGCCAGTCCTAAGCCAGTATAAAGTGTGAAGTGAAAACGAGTCTATACCTAAAGTTGAGTAAAGGGAGTTTCATCTATTTCCCAATCAATTGTGCGCCACACGCGCTGCGGTTTCTACATTTTTTACGGATCAATTCTCATTTGTTCATTATCTTTTATGATTTATTAGGCAATAGTTTAAACTTGTTTAACCTTGTCCCTTCCATAGTACAACCACATGCGCGGGTTTGCGGAGTCACAGCTATGCGGTAACTCACATCCCGGCTAGGACTAAGAAGTTCTCTAACTCTTACCGCAGCCGGATTGTTAAGCAGTGCCCGACATCCTACGATATAGGATCCTTTGAACGTAGGGTGAAGAGATATTTGTATGGGCCGGCATGATCATTGCGACTACCAATAGGCTTTTTTACTGTTGAAAACTACGACAGTTTTTAGACTACACCACGTTTACCATCTAGAGTGATGTGGTCACTTTGCCGGATCAGAATATAATAAAGTATATAGCATGTAGACGTAACCCGATACGGAGTTGTCGCCCTAAGGGTCGTTAGGGTGTTACGAGACGTGCGGGGTAAGAGGATGCGCGCGCGCACGGGACGCTTAGAAGTTAGTCGACTACCGAGACCCAAGGCGGGAGTACGTGCGTGTACGTCGCAGTTCGGTGTGCTTTAAAAAGCAAATAAACTGTAAAACGCCAAATTCGTGTCACACCCACGACCACCGGTCATAAGTATTAGTAGCAAGAAGGTACAGATTAGTGTATCCTGAAATATCTTCCTGGTCTATAAACATTTCTGGTTTAGGTCAGGCAGAGTTAGGTATAGTACCACTTTGCCGAAGTGGTATGAAAAATCGATTTTTGACAATTACTATGATTATACAAACAGACACCTGTCAAAAAGGATGGCAAAGGGTGTAATAATCCATGAATACGTAATACACATTGAATTCAAAGTCGCATTTACAATGACCGATCCGATAAAAATAAATTGACTAGCTAAAACTCGATTAGAAGCTGATATTAATGATATATCGGTCTTGTATTTGTCGCTTGTTACTGTGACAAGCAAAGTACGTTCTATTTCACACGCATAGATTAGAGGAAGATGTAACTACAGCATAATTTGACTAATATTGTATATAATTACTGTATAAATATTGTACATTAATTTCCATATTGTGTCTGTCTTACTCTTGTGGATAAGGATCCAATATATCCCGGCAAGTTACTCTGAGTTATTTCAGATTATGCACGGATTTAAACATCACATATTCACCGGTGAAGGAAGATATCGTGAGGAAACCCGCATGGCATCTAATAGAAATGTCATATGTACTAGTGCTGTGAGAGCGGCGATCAGCTGCGCTACTGGTCACGACATATAAGCTGTGGATACAGCCACAAATGTATCTCTACTCACCCCGAAACGGATGTACCGTGACGACGTATTTATTATTCATTATAATAAACTTTGTAGCATGCACTCTGCCAACCCACTCCACGTACGCTGTAATGTTTATACAGTCCACTTGCCCAACGGCCGCGGTAGACGGTAGATGAGAGATTCGTGTGTCATCTCGTATCGATTGGTCCAATAATGGGCTCGCTAGATTATTGCTATTTTATGTAATTTTGATGTATATTGTGTGGTGTTTGTACTGCCTTTGAACGTTAAAACTTTATTTAAACTCAGTTTAAATCTAAGCAGACAATTTTAATCGTAAACGATATTTTTTATCGGTGTCGGAATATTAAAAATAGCTCAACGCGTCCCAACTGTTATATCGATTGACGCTTTGTTCATAAAGCATTCACATTGCATAATACATACGTAGTAACAAAACGAGCTGTTGGTTAGGATGGGCTATTTATTTTTTATATTCACGTAATTTTTACCCACAAAATGTCTACATTGTGCCTGGTAAGTATAAATGAATACAGTATGTTTTAAAAACACTGTCCGACCTGAATGAGGCATATTGGTGACACAATAACATTACGAAAGTACATCAAATAATTATAAAAACCGTGAAAATTAAAAAAATACAGACATATAAAGTAATTGAATGATTTTACACGCGATCTATGATCAAAAATCAACAAAAAACAGTTTATAGACTAATGAAATTATTTAATTGATAAAAGGTGTTAGAGTCAACGAAATCCGTGACTCTTTTCACGTCAGAACCTACTAGCATGAATATTTGCTTTCCTTTTATCTGTGTTCACAAGCTGCGTACACTCCCAGTAAGTATAAAAATAAGTTTCCCATTAATTTGTTTTTTATTTTATTCGTATATATTTTGTTTTTTAACTAAAAAGGATGGCCTAAATAGAGTAACGCTTTCACAGATGGTCCAGGGGTTTTATGACATGGAATTTACAGATGATGATGATGATGTCCTAGCCGGTTTCGGCCACGGCGACTGTTTCAACACCGATTAAGAAAATCGAGGTCCAGTTTTCGGAAACAGTCAATTCCGCAGGAGATATTTAAGTGCATAACTGGACGCGCAGCCAGAAAAGCACTCTCTCGTCCGAGCTCCCTCAGGCCCGATGGAAAGGAGAACCAGTACGATTGGGAGGGAGCAGGATGCAGGTTTGGTCGAGTTTTCCCTTCTCTAAACACCTGGTTGAATTGCGGTGTTAAAGAGATACCTTAGTCGCCTTTTACGACACCTCAGCAAGAAGAGGGGGGTGCTATTTTATTCTGCAGGCAGCCACCACGGCTTAATTTACAGATATTCCACCAACAACAGTCACTGTAAAAAGATGTGAGTCTAACAACAGCCACAAACGTTTTGCCGACCAAAACTGTCGACTTCAGCTAAGTTCTTGGGAAGCAAGACATAATTTGGACATTTTAACATTTGGGGGCGGCAAAAAAACTTTGTTTGTTTGCAGACAGTTGCGAAAATGCTAGACAAAAAATTTTATCCGAAAAAACTCAGGTGTACGAACGGGGATTCGAATCTACGACTCCACCAAATATTAGGTCCTTACATATGAAATTGGCGTTTTTCGTACTGGCCACTTTAATCACAAATTTCTCCTCTTTGGTAAGGAATTCCCAATTCAAATTTGAACAGCTATAGACTCATGTATTTGTGCTTCGATGATCGTCATTCATTTGTTTTTTTCTTCTGTTTTTTTCTGTTTGCGTCACTCATTTTACAAAATGGAAAACTTAAAATATCGCATTATTTACGAGTACGAGTTCCGCCGTAGCACTAGTGCTGCGGAAACAACTCGAAGGGTGAATGATGTGTATGGCGGTCGTGTTGCAAAAGAAAACACAGTTCGTTTTTGGTTCCAACGTTTTCGTTCTGGAAATTTCGACCTCCAGAACAAGCCCCGTGGACGGCCTGAGACTCAAGTTGATAATGAAGAGTTGAAGGCTATTGTGGAAGCGGATCCATCGCAAACCACGTCCGAGTTAGCTGCAGGCTGCGATGTTAGTGATAAAACTGTTTCAATTCACTTGAAGCAAATTGGGAAGATTAAAAAGCTTGAAAGGTGGGTACCTCACGAATTGACTGAAGCAAACCGGCAAACGCGCGTCGACTGCTGCGTTACATTACTAAACCGGCACAATAATGAAGGTATTTTAAACCGAATCATTACCTGTGATGAAAAATGGGTTCTTTACGATAATCGGAAGCGCTCAGCGCAATGGTTGGATCCTGGCCAGCCAGCCAAATCCTGCCCCAAGCGAAAATTAACCCCAAAAAAGTTACTTGTAAGCGTTTGGTGGACTAGTGCCGGTATTGTTCATTACAGTTTTCTCAAATCTGGCCAGACTATTACGGCTGATGTCTATTGTCAGCAATTGCAAACCATGATGGAAAAGCTAGCGGCTGAAACAACCTAGGCTGGTCAATCGCTCTACGCCACTGCTGCTTCACGACAACGCTAGACCACACACTGCGCAACAGACGGCTACTAAATTAGAAGAGCTTCAATTGGAAAGTCTAAGACATCCACCGTACTCCCCGGACCTTGCTCCAACAGATTACCATTTTTTTTCGAAATTTGGATAACTTCTTGCAAGGGAAAAAATTCAACTCCGATGGGGCAGTCCAAATCGCCTTCAAAGATTTTATTTATTCCCGTCCGACTGGTTTTTTTAGTAAAGGGATCAATGAACTACCTATGAGATGGCAAAAGTGCATAGAAAATAATGGTTCATACTTTGATTAATTAAATATATTATATTAAAAAATATTCGACTTTTTGTTCCTCCCATACAAAACGCCAATTTCATATGTAAGGACCTAATATAAACGTTTATAATTGCAATTTGTACACCACAAAGTTTTTTTTAATTACCAACGGGCATGCGCTTGACCTAATCTCATCTGATGGAAAGTGTTGATGAGGCCGATGGTGGAGCGCGCTCACGCAACAAACACCAATTCATTCGTCGTTTGAAAAGTCCCATGTCTTAAGGTGTTGGGAAAAAGACGCAGGAAGCGAATTATATTCCTTGGTGGTTCGCAGCAAAAAACAGGAGGAAATCGCCTTTTGTGAGCAGCTGGAATGTCAACCACAAATAGGTGTAAACCCGCACAGCGTCTTGTCAATTTATTGTAGAACAGGGGAAGGGGATATAAGTTATACAACACAGTCGAACCCTCTCCAGGGTATAGTATATAGAAATAATTAAATTTATGTGGATTATGTTATTAAAACTCCCAATTATTTGTATATTTTAGAAATTTAAAATTATAAGCTGGGATGACTATGAAACTGCAAAACACAAATGACGTTTAGTGATAAGTTTGAAGGTGTTGGTAGAAAAAATGTATTATAAAGAGAATGAAGTGTAAGATAAAATAGTTTTGATCATGGATATCTCTTTCCTCTATCCCACATATATAGTGATACATAGTAATAATAATAATAATAGGCAAACGTAATGAAGCTTTGAATAGTATAGCAACAAAAGTTATCAAGATATGAGTCACGTCCCTGAGTGGGCAATCGACGCTACAACTTTACTACGTTCCGGATTCTTGATTTGTTTAGGTTGTAAATTAGAGGAACTGTTCCAAGTGATGAGCTTAAAGCGAGTAAATAATTTTTCATAACAGCTGCTGGTAAAGAGCATGCCAAGCGGCCCGTAAGTCAACGTCCAAAGATAAAGGGCTGATAGAAGCGCGGTAGCTCTATAGGTAACTGTAAATAGAATTCTCGAACTCCAGCGAGTTTAGAAAATACTTGGAAAATGAAATTGTTTTTGAGAAATGCGAAATCACATAAATTTTAGACTTTCTCAAAAAATCATATAATTCTAAAATGTAAATTGTCTATTACCTGTTTTGATATAAATTACGTATATTAGAGAATTAATTTAATCACAGAAATTACTGGTTTAGTCAAGTTATAAGCAAAAACTGTAAATTATTATTACTTATTCTTAAAATTTGTTAAATTTCAAAAGGCAATCAATATCTTTAACAAAATGTATGGATTTCCTGTGTTCCTTTATATGAAAACTGTAGTAATTTTTGTTACCGTGCGTTGGCTTACCTCGCCCTTGATTGTTGCCGGAGCGACGCGTTCGCCCAGAGCGAGCGCGACACCCCCCAGTGACAATAGCCGGGCTGTAGACGTGAGAGAGTTTGCTGCCCGGATGAGAGGATGGCGGTACTCGGTGTCCGGCGCGCCGCCTGGGAGAGAGGTTTTATACGGGTGGACTTTACTCCTTCCCCTCCCAGAGAGGTAGCCTCAACAAGGCTTCTTATTTCTTGGGCGTCTGGATGAATTTGGCTTCCCAGGCCCGGGTGGAGCAATCAGAGGGACACCCCGGGGGTTTTTAGCCAGTAGGAGTCTAACACACCGGGGTCACTGCCCTCATAGCGTCCCTAATGGTCCTAAGCAGGATTTTCCCTCGGATACAAAAAAAAACCTCGCCTTTGATTGCCTCACTTGCCACGCTTGCAGCGATACCAACACCTTCGACCGGACACTATCTTCTCAGGGTGGTGGGTGGTGACCTGTCACTGCCGGCACTCGCTCGCGCGATGGTCGGTAGTGACAGGGCATGGCAGGCGGTCCTCTCCTTCACGGAGACGACAATGCAGGTGAAGGAGGCGGCGGAGCGGGATCGGGAGGCAATATCCACCCCCGAAAACCCAATCCGCCGCCCAGCTCGGACTGCACGCCGGAGGAGGGCCTACGCCAACGGCCTTCCTTCGTGACCCGGACATACGCCGGGCGGCGCGCTTTGAGGGAGTGCGTCGCCCAGATCCTGGCGTGAGCGGTGTGCGATGTGTTCCCGCACACCGCTCTGATGACAATTTCAAGGAGATGAGGGGGTGTTGGCTCTCTACACCATTCTCCCCGAAATGTGTTAGGTGCACGCGGGGGGCAGCGACTATTTAACCGTCCCCCCGCCTAGTAGGTGAGGCCTGCACAAGGCCGGACGTCGCCGGATGCCGAGGAAGATGGCTCGGCTTTGCCCTTAGCATCCGGCAGACGAGAGAAGGAACACCCCGGTGGTTTTAGTCGGGGCAGGTCCGACACACCGGGGGAGCGGCCCTCACCGCTCCCCTGAAGGTCCGTAGGGATTTCCACCGGGTTACAAAAAAAAAAAAAAGGACACTATCTTCTAATTAATTTAATTTGCATACAGATGCCAATTCCGTATCCACTTAACCACAACAGCAAAAAACGTTCAATAAATATAAACGCTATCTGCTAACAACTTGTACCACCGCTCAGCGGTTACTCAGTTAGTCATACAAACTTATCGGCACGTATGGAGGGAACTTTATCAGCTAACTTGCTATGCAGGTCAGAGATCTGTTCCCGGACAAGCATTCAGAACAGCTGCCCAGCTCATAACAACTAATTACTTGCATTTGCAGTGCTGATTCGACAACTAGACCATTGTTACTTGATCGGTTTAATGAGTGATTTCGATGTATTTGGAAATCCATTTTATTGATGTTTCATTTCTAACTATTGCCTTAGTCACTTTTATCTATCAACACGATGAATCCCTATTGAGGTAGACAGAGAATTTGGAACGCCACTTCTCTCTATTCTTGCAAACCTGTTTTGCTTCCTTAACATTCAGTAATTTCTTCACGCACTCTCGCCGAATCTGCGCATTTTTGACACTACCCCCCGTCAGAACTCTTTTTATTTGGTTTGTGTATGTAAGTCTCTCTTACTTCCAGAATCATTCTTTTTTTTTCACTTTTATTTCAGTCTCATTTCTATCAATAAACAAATACAATCTCAAACATTTTCTTTTTTTAATTAAGCTTAACGGCTCTGAGTACAAGTCCTTTTGAGCTCATCTCTTAGTTCTAGCCGGAATATGAGATACCGTATCGACGCGACTCCGTAAGCCAGAGCGCGTGGTTCTATTATGGAAAGAAGAGGGTAGAACAAAGTTAAATAACTCTTCAGAACACTGGCCGTAATACAGAAGATGACTCCTAATGATTTATATATTTAAATCGCAACAATAGGCATTCAGTAAATAGCAAACAATTCTGTAGCGAACATTATGTAGGGAGGGGATCGATTTGAAGAAAGCCTTGCATAATGGACGCTCCTCTAGCATAAATATTTGATCTAGTAATAGGCTTTCCGTTAGACACACAGACTGGCGCAATTGTAATTATTATACATATACCATCGCTAGATTCTACAGGATATAGATTATGAAATACGGGGAAAGATTGAAACAAAACATATTTTTTTCTAACTCGTGAGAAAACCCTACATAGAACCATCAGGGCCGTTGTGAGGGCAGCAACCCCGATGTGTCAGACTCATACTGACTAAAAACCCCCGGGATGTCCCTCTAATCACTCCACCTAGGCTTGGGAGACCAAATTCGTCTAGTCACCCGGGGAGCGCAGAGCTTTATTCAGATTTCCTCTCTGGAATAGGTAGGTATAAAGAGCTCACGCCTCCAATACATCGCTCTCAGGTGACTCCCCAGACACTGCGTACCGCCTCCCTCTCATCCGGGCAGCAGACTCCCTCAATTCTACTGCCCGGCTTTTGTCACCGAGGTGTGTCGCGCGCGCTCTGGGTAAACGCGTCCCGCCGCCGAATGGCCATGGAAAATGGTCGCCCCCTGACCCTTTCGGCGAGCTCCTTCTGCTTCATAACTGCCTCGCAGAAGGCTACGACCTCTTTAAAACAAATCATGTGGGTTAACATGAAGCCCATTCTCACTCTCTTTGTTCTATTGTGTCTACTTTAACAACGTCGGTTATTAGTGCGTCAAAAGAAATCCATTTCAACAGTAGTGAATACATATAATAAATTTGTCCCTCAGCCACCTTTCTTCTGGCGTAGACACGATGATTGTAAACTGTTTAATTGATCTTATAAATAAAAAATATCTTCCACGTCAGATGATGATGATGATGTCCTAGCCGGATTCGGCCACGGCGCCTCTTTCAACAGCTATTAAGAAACTCGAAATCCAGTTTTCGGAAAATCAATTGCGCAGGAGATATTTAAGTGCATAACTGGACGCGCTGCCAGAAAAGCACTCTCTCGTCCGAGCTCCCTCAGGCCCGATGGAATGGAGAACCAGTAAGATCGGGAGGAAGCGGGATGCAGGTTTGGTCGAGTTGTCCTTCTCTGAACACCTGGTTGAGTTGCGGTGTTAAAGAGATACCTTAGTCGCCTTTTACGACACCTCGGCAAGAAGAGGGGAGTGCTATTCTATTCTGCCGGCAGCCACCACGGCTAAAAAACCACTGTGTATCAGCTTCAGTCTAAATTATCTAAAAGATTTATCCTTGAGATAAATGTCCAGAACACTGCAAGATTTCAAGAGCATAATAAAACTCAACCGTATTTGATCACATGTCATCGCAGAGAGACTGAGCTTATATGATAATGTCAAACAATGACTTAAAGACTACCTTACATATATTACAATCATCATAAACACAAGTCGCATATTCAATATTTTTCTTTGAAATCCAACGGAAGATCAAAGTTCAATAATATTCCTTTGTTTTGATATGGCCATTACGAAAATACCTAAACCTGTCCACGTGTCCAATCGCTGCTCAGTATGACCTGCCCAGAGCCGTCTTGTTGTGAATCATATAATATTTTGTTACACATCACGTAACTTCATTTCGTAACGTATCATAAACTACGCATAATAAATGATTTAATCATCACAAAGACAGTAGGTTTGAGTATCATGCGACGACTGTGCTGTGAAAGAAACAAAGAAAAAACCCTTTTGGTGGTAGGGTGATTGCCTGAATTGGGTCGTGACCACAGTACACAAGTGTGAAAACCATCATAGCTCCACACTTGGGCCAGTTGTGTTTCAGTGTGTGTTTGTTTGTGTATATCCAGTAGCGCATATACCTAGAGACCTTCAGTCGTGGTATATGTGGGCCGACATGACGATGGAGACTATCAATGGATTTTCCTCTTTCGAGAGTCGATTTCGTTCTTGAATTACAGTGAACCTAGCACCAAGTACAAGATAGTCAGTTTTCAAGCCGGTGTAAAAAATAAAGTTTTTTATACAAAGACACAAACAAATTAACGGTGGACGCACGCCCTCCGTCGTTTTATCGGACTTAATTTCACCTTCCACCAGGTGGCATTGAGGTCAAACGTCCGCCTGTAAATCATAAAAGAAACTGGATAAGTAGATGCTGGCATCAAATTTCATTCTTTAGCCCTGGGTACTCAGAATGAGAAAGCGAATATCTTCATCGAAACAGTTGTCATATTAATAAAATACTGTGTTTTGTTTAGACAGGTTATTAAGCTGTTGGCCAGCGATGGCATTTGCAACTTCACCGGGCGAGAAGCGCAAGCAATTAAGGTTCTCCGTCAGAGCGTTTTCTTTTATTCTTACTGGGACAGTAACCACACCACGCCTGATGGGAAAAAGCGAGAGTTATTGTGTACAGTATAGAAAAACCTATCGATAGTTACAGAGATCCTACTCAAGGACCTCATACCGCAGGTCTCTGAGACCATGCTGACCGGAAGACCATTCTATAGCTCGACAAGTCACATACATAGTTTTTGTATGTTATTTTATGTAAAGGAAAATAATATAATTGTGGCCTAGTGGATAACGGATCGGTTTCCATTCGCGGTGACGCGAATTATTTAGGTTCGAATCCCGGCACGTACCTCTGGGTATTACCAGATTATCCATGGTTTCAGGCAGAACATACTCAACGATGGAGGAAAACGTCGTGAGGACACTCGCATGACATCTAATAGAAATGTCATGTCTAGCACATGACATTTCTATTAGATGTGTAGAAGTGGTTATAGAACGGCGAGCAGCAGCGCTGCTGGTCAGCCACTAATATACCTCTGCTCACCCCGAAAGGGATATAGCGTAATGACAGTAGCGTTCATTCCATAGATGCAGGAAAGCATTGCATGCCCTAATGATAAATAAGTCTTTTTTTTACACTGGCGCGACATAGTGACTACAGAGTACCTGATGGTAAGTACAGTGTAGTCCAAAAACGAAAGCGACAATCAAAGGATGAAAATCCATTGATAGTCTACATCGTGATGTCGGCCCACATATACCACGACTGAAGGTCTCTAGGTATATGAGCTACTGGATATACACAAGCTGATCCCGAAACGCGACAAGCCGAAACTGGTCACTATGACGGGCTTCACGCTACTGTGTTCGCGATCCAGACGGGCACCGACGCCCTGCCACCTCGCCGCTGCTCGTTTAGCGCCACCCAAGAGTCACGTGTAGGGAAACTAGGGTAAAGCCTACGGACGCGAGCAGCTTCGACTCCCAAAAAAATACTTAAAATACTTTGAATACTTTGCTGAAAGTTAAACAAAAAAGGGAATAATTTATATTCATATCTATTCGATATTCACATTATTTTTCTCTCTTATGAAAGCAATATAATATTTACTATCATAATATAATATTAAAATTAATTACGCGATTTCTGCCTACCCTGTTCAAATTCCCTATGCACGTCACTGCGTAATGATATATTATTATTACAACACTCTAAAACACATCAAATTACGTATAAATGTACCGGTTGTGCGTAAAACACAAGTTTCGTTAAAAGCTCCTACAAAACTTGTACCAACGACTATAGTTCGTTTTGTTTTGTGGCTATAAAAAGAACTAAATGATACGAAATTACGTGCCACAGTCAATGGTTGTGACAATATGACAGATATTGGGCCTTGTCACGATATCATGTTTTTGTTAAACTTTGGACTTGAACCTTTTCAATTTTTTAAATATTTTTATTAAGGTTCTTTTTAGTGAAATACCAAAAAAGACATAATAAAATAAAATAGAAACGATTTAAGCAAGGAATACTTACATGGTAACACAGGGAGCGTGCGTAGCTCGTCAACAAAGAAAAGTAAAGGATCATTTTATTTGTTCGTGACTTCCGACAAGTTAATCTCGTCCTCACAGAAAAGTATGCCACTGACGGGATTCAAACTTTTGCACCATGAGTAAGGATATTTACAACCTCTGACGTTTTCTAGAATAAGCACCACGTGCTCACCGTTGAAGGAAAACATCGTAAGGAAACTCGTATAGCATTTAATAGAAATGTCATGTGTACTAGTGCTTTGAGAACGGCGATCAGCTGCGCTACTGGTCACGTTGGGCATGACATACATATAAGCTCAAAGTGTATACAGTCTATAATGTAATTGTGCTCACTCTGAAAGGGATGTAGCGTGACGATATATATTTTACACGGTTTTTTTTAACCCAGGGATAACCCGTTATGGGCCGTCAGGGGACGATGAGGCTCACCCCCCTGTATGTCGGAGTCGCACCGACTAAAACCCCCGGGGTGTCCCTTCTCCCGTTTGCCGGGGCCATAGGCAAGGCTGTGCCAGCTTCCTCAGCGCCCGGCGACGTCTGGCCTATTGATGGAAAGCCCCTGCATACCATTTTGATCACATTCATTTTCTTTGAGCTTTGCGCGGGAACACATCGCGCACCGCTCTCGCCTTGGAGATACGTCAATCCGGTAGTGAGGGAAGTGCCTTGAGTAGGCTTCCCTCCTGCGTCCAGTACGGCGAGGGCGAAGGAGGGGCGGAAAGGACAGGGAAGATGAAGCCTGTATATATTATACACCGTACAATTAGTATGTCCAACAGTGTATGAGCGTGTTAATACCTGATCAAGCAGCGAAAATTTCAGTCAAATAGAAGTATTAAACGTTGATAGCATTATCTTTACAATATGCAGCGGTACTTTGTCAGATACAAGCACCTGCCGCTCGTCAATATCTGCTTTAAACTTCAATAGGTACGCGTGGATTAACTGTTTCATTACACGCTTTGCTCCCTTATCGGAATCCGCTACAATGAATACTAAACTATTGTTTAAAGTTTTCGTGACATTTTGAATAAATGAACGTTAATCAGTATTCTGTAAACTAGCTCAGCTAAGTACTCGATCAACATTGTCTCAAGTCCTTTCAACTTTGTTGCAAAATAGATAGAAAGATATTCAGAAATTGATTGATTTGAAATTAATTAAGTTCAAGCAAGATTTTTCTAGCACATAGCTAATTCTGAGCTTTGTACATAAAAAGTTGGTTAAGTCGAATTTAAATGATTTTGTTTTAATATTTTTGAAATAAATAATAATTATTATATCTTGACATTAAGAGGAAATCCACATAGTATCTATAGCTGCGCTACTGGTTACTTTGAGTACAACATATAAAGGCAAAATGTTTACAGCCACTAATGTATCTCTACTTATCCCAAAAGGTATGTAGCGTAATGATGTATTTATATATTTTTTATCATTAATTTATATTTGTGTTGTTTACAAAATTTCAATTAAAAACAGATTTTATTATATTAGCTAGTGGTACAAAAAATAGTATAAAATGATCATTAGTACAATAAAATATACTAAACGATAATAAGTTATATTATAAAAGACCCTTTGAACAATATATCCAAAAAGTGTGTCAACCTCTCCATAAAAAATTGGCTGAAAGTACAAGCCTTTGATTTTGACGTTCTAAAAGTGAACTCAAAAGTCTCATAAGATATCGTTTCCATATTTGAAATTATGCAAAGTTTCTTATGAGACAAATGATATTTAAAATCTCTAAAATTGTGCTGTAAGCATTTTTTTATTGAATTGATCCAAATAATTGAGAAACAGAGGGAAAAAGACTGGAAAGGGAAAGAGGTGTTCGAAAGCAGCTGTTTTTGCCCCTCATCAAAAAATTCAGGACTTTGGGTTTGACTTTTTTTCGAATAATTCCCCCCAAAAAAAACTAAGTTCATACATATGGTAGTCAAACTGCAAAATGGAGACGCTAAAAAGTTTAACTGTTAATTCCAGCGTTCAAAACTCGATTCGTGACCGAATTTGATGAAAATGGATTTCACTAGTTTCAGATAAGTTTATGGGAATTAACATAAAAGTCAAATAATTTTCGGCTATCACAACTTGCGTAATTTCCGTTAATATCGCGTGGCAACAACTTCGCGTAAACTCGCTCGCAAATCTGCACTCATCTTTCTAAATCGTTTGTTTACCGAAACATGCCATAATCCTAGCAAATAATCAGAAATGATTGATCTATGTATCATATGACTCATCATCAGGAGCTCGCTTTTATTACTCGTTGGAAATCCTGGTGGAAGGTCAAGGCCTCTGTGAGGGCAGCGGCCTGTGCGTCGAAAGTCTGCTCTGGCCAAGGGTACGGCCACACCAGCTGCCTTAGCTCCTGGCGACATCCAGCCTTCCGCAGACCTCACTCACTATTATTCTTGGGTGTAAAAGGCCACCCCCCACTCTGGATATGTTGGACGGCGCATTTCGACTCTCGATCCCAAGCCCAGTACATCCATTTCATAATACGACTTCACATCAGACGGCCTGTTAGCGCAGTTTATAGCGATCCTACTTACGAAGCTAAGGTCCTGGGTTCGAGTACCGGTAGTGGTAAACTTTTCTGTGATGAGCGGGTAAGTTTGTATATAAGTCATGGTTGTATATATGTATTTAAGTATATACCTTTGTCTAGTACCCGTAGTACAAGCGCAAGCTTACTTTGGGATTAGGTCAATATGTGTAATTGTTAGAAAGAAATATAGTCCAATGCTGGACACAGGCCCATCCTAACAAATGCCATTGAGCCCAGTTTTCAGTTCTTCTCCGATCGAGAGGTCGTTGCAGATGCGGTCCTACAGGACGTCTCTTTCCTCAGCCCAGGCTGGGCACACCTCTAGGGTGTGCTCCGCCGTGTCTTCGTGGCTAATAAAATTCTCATGCTTCGAAATCCGATCCTATAGTCGGATTTAGGTGTGATTGAGGTCAAGCGTTCGCCTACAAGTAATAAAAAAAAAACCTATCCGATCAATCAGTTTTAGTTTGACGCTTGCTAGAAACCTTAAGTTTTAGCTAAAATTTTGGTCTATTTGAAAGGTTTATTGATTTTTTTTTTGCCGACAATGATCAAAACTAGCCTTCGGTCAGACACTAGATGCAAACAAAATTTCATTTACAAAGCTTTGCTGTAACGGTGCCAGTTGAAAGAGCCCTCAAATTCAATATGTTACCCCTGTTTTTATACAGTTTTGGAGAACGAAAGGGAGGTTAGGCGGTTCTTGGTATAACGGTTGTTTTTTATATATTGTATTTCGAGTTATAGGTTTGTACGACCGTGTGTGTATGGCTAGAGACTGTGTTCTATGCATTTGAGTGAATTTAGTTTTGGTTCATATTACCCTGCCTTTTTTAATAGCCTATTCGTCAATATTTAGTATAAACGGTATGTTTTGAAAACCCTGCTGACCCAAAAAAATTATATTAGTGATCAGTGACGTGCATAAGATATTTGGATAGGGTAGGCAAAATTCGCTTAAATTAATTTGAATATTATATTATGATAGTAAATATTCTATTACTTTTATAGGAAAGATAGACGGCGTGAATATAGAATAGATATGAATATAAATGATTCCTTCTTTGTTTAACGTTAAGCAATTTATTGCAGACTTATTTATTGTAAGGGCATGCAATGCTTTCATGCATATATGGAATAAACGCTTCTGTTATTGAGACGATTGCATAATCACAACAAACAAAAACATAATACATTCGAAAATTATATAGTATTATTTGGTAATTGAATAATAGAATTTTAGTATTGGATTATTGAAATAGTTTACATGTGATCTATACTTGGAATCTATGCGAATGTAAAGTGAGTACACTGAAGCCGTGTGAGGTTCACTGTGGAGAAGATCTGATGAAGTTCTTCCTTGATGCAACAGATTTATCTTGGTTATAAAAGAATACCCTCGCGGTCTAGCGGAGCCACGGCTATACAATTAACGGTAACACACATCTCGGCTGGGCTTGTTTTCAATTATACGAATTAATCCAATAAAAAAATTCAGCACAGTTTTAATAGATTTGGTGCTCAACAACTTTGTAAGAATATTAATATCATTTATCGTATAATAAGCGAAATATTAAGAATTTCTGCATAACTTAAGACGGCGTATCGATATCTTACGAGATTTTTAAGTTAACCTTTAAAACGTCAAAACCAAAGGCTTGTATACATCAGCCAATTTTTATATAAAGGTTAGATCACTTTTTTGGTTATATTATTCAGTGGATACGCTGGGAGATGCACTCGCTTCCCGGGGCGTGGGCGGGGGCCCCGGTGTGGCCTCCTAGATCCGAGCCTGGGGCCGCGTCTGCCGGACCAATTAGTGTAGCGTAAATAGAAAGGATTAAAAATAAAATATACAGATTTTTGCACGAAATCCTCTCGTATGTTTACACCCCTCAAACTGAACGCTTAAAACCGACAGGGGAGATAGAAAAATATATTCAAATGGAAAATTCTGGATTAAGCGCTTTTAAAGATAAAAATGGAGGCCCCAAGGGATTTATACATATCACTGTATTTAATATTGCTACATAAAAATGTTTTTAATATTTATATTTCAACAAAACTATCATTGCGTGCAACGAAAGCTTTGTACCAACCGCATTTCAGTTTCTTTTATAAATAATATTATAATATACCATGACATGTGGCCGTCGTGACGCAGCGGATAATGGATAATCGTAGGTTCGATTCCGGTACGTACCTCTGAATTTTTCTGGATTACGTATGGATTTGGGCACACATGCTCACCGGAGAAGAAGCCCGTATAGCATCCACTACATATATACTATAATATTAGCGCAAAGTGGATACAGCCACTAATGTATCTCTGTTCACTCCAATAAGAATATAGCGTGATGATTTATTATTATTTATAATATATCAAGATTGTTCGACTACAAGTAATCGACTCTGCAGGCGTAAGGAGGTAGATGCCACAAGCATGTGCGATACAGGATTGTCGTGTAACTTGGAAGGAAAGAGGTGTTGAAGGAAGTAGGAGGCGGAGAAGGGATTTTCCGCACGACCACCTTCCTAACAGCAATCGAGCAGTAGACTTGAAGGAAACTGCTGCTCAGATGAGGTGGAGGAGGTAAGTGGAGCACATTACCTACGTGGTGAGTAGCGGGGAGGTCATTTATATCCCCTCTTCCAAGAGATGAGATAGTTAAGCCTTTCACACACCGAGTCGGAGAATAAATGTAGACCTCCAGACTCGGTTAGCAGCGTTGAGGAAACTACACTCTGAGGTCTTTAGCTAGTAGGAGTCTAACACACAGTTGCCGCGGTCTTCGCGGTGACCCCGACGGTTCTATGTAGGAGTTTCCACAGGGTTACCAAAAAAAAGTCTGTAGTGTAGGTCCCTGCTCTAAAAAAGTATAAAAAGCCATACACAATAGTGTATAGTTATTGGTTCTAACATAACGAAGTTAGAGTTAGTTCCTAAAGCTGCCTTTAGCCGCTAGCAAAGTTCTCATAACTTGGCGGCATTTAAGAGAAGAGTGAATAGCCATTTGTTGGATGAGCACGGTCCGTCGTCAGGCTAATATTTTCTTTCCACCAGGTGTGATTGCGGTAAAATCTTCCGCCTGTATATTACAATATTAAAAAAATATACGGAACTTTAAAAATGTGAAATATCTCTACCCTTTGCTCTATGACCCGTAGTTAGTAAACCGTTGAGGCAAACTAAGTGATGCCTTTTCAAATGCTAGTAATTGATAGTTTGTGTGTTTTTACAGAGTTATTCAATTCAAATGGAGTCGTTGACCGTGGAAAATGGCGTAATACATCATCTATTGTTTTCTGATTCCGCTTTAGTTTTAAGGCGGCTATAAAAAATATACCACGTGTGTTGTAGCAGATTACATCATTTCTAGGGTTCCACGATTTCAAAGGAATCAAGTTATGTTTATAAGATCATTTCACTGTTCGTATGACAGATTTCCATCCTCTTTTAGCTCTAAAAACGTCAACAAAATCGAAAGATACGTACCTTTTTGTAAGAAATAAAAAAAATATTGATTTGGCACACAACATACAACGGAAAAGCATAGGAAAGCATAGGCGCTCAGCAAATCCTAAGTGACCAGCTGACACCCATTTGCCTTTATATTTTATATTATTGCATCAAGGCGCGGAAAACAGCGAGGAAAGGATTTAAAGAGTATAGATACACAGCTAAGGAGACTACTTTCAAAGTATCATAGATAAAGGTATACATACATATACATAACACACACATACGCCTCATATATGTCGCATATTTTATTATATATCCAGTTCTTGTAAGGAATACTTCTCATAGAACTAGAATAATGAAATATCAAATTTTATTTCTACAAAGTCTTTAATCAACAGTCTTCGGGTAAGGATGGGACATACACATCTTTAGTTTTCATGAATCATGATCGAAATGAGACTTAATTTGCTTAGTACATATTAGATGCCCTTGATAGGTTGCAGTGGAGGGCTGTCCGCATTGTCGAAGATCCTGACGTTATCGCGTATCTTGAACCACTTTAGTGGCGCAGATATAATGCTTCACTAAGCGTTTTCTACCGTCTACATCAGGGAGAGTGTTCTGAAGTATTATTTAACCTTATTCCATCCTTGCCAATCCATAATAGACCCACGTGTGGTAATTTACGAAGTCACAATTATACAGTAGAGGATATCCAACATTTGATTTGTTGGGAGTCGAAGCTGCTCGCGTCCGTAGGCTTTACCCTACTTCCCTACACGTGACTCCTGGGTGGTGCTAAACGAGCAGCAGCGTAGTGGTAGGGCGTCGGTGCCCGTCTGGATCGCGACCACAGTACATGGGTGTAAAGCCCGTCATAGAGACCAGTTTCGGCTTGTCGTGTTTCGGGATCAGCTTGTGTATATCCAGCAGCTCATATACCTAGATACCTTCAGTCGTGGTATATGTGGGCCGACATGACGATGTAGACTATCAATGGATTTTCATCCTTTGATAGTCGCTTTCGTTTTTGGACTACACTGTACTTACCATCAGGCACTCTGTAGTCACTATGTCGAGCCAGTGTAAAAAGAGAAAGCTTAAGGAGCACCCTAAACATCAACCTTTTTGGACTTAGGCATTTATCAAAGCTATTTAACTAATCCCAGCAGTCGAGAAGCTCGCAAAATTTATAAATTTATTTACAATAGTTTAGTGGAACCTTAAGGTTTCTCTATCTTCTATAGTGTGCCTATTACACTTGGTGTAATGTTTATATTTCTATTTTTTATATCTATATATATGTTGTAGCACGATATGGCTGGCATGACTGCATGCGGCAGTAAAAAGCCCTTTAAAACATTAATTAATTACATTAACATTTATTAATTTTTTTGGGAGTCGAAGCTGCCCGCGTCCGTAGGCTTTACCCTAGTTTCCCTACACGTGACTCCTGGGTGGTGCTAAACAAGCAGCAGCGAGGTGGTAGGGCGCCGGTGCCCGTCTGGATCGCGACCACAGTACATGGGTGTAAAGCCCGTCATAGTGACCAGTTTCGGCTTGTCGCGTTTCGGGATCAGCTTGTGTATAGCCAATAGCTCATATACCTAGAGACCTTCAGTCGTAGTATATGTGGGCCGACATGACGATGTAGACTATCAATGGATTTTCATCCTTTGATAGTCGCTTTCGTATTTGGACTACACTGTACTTACCATCAGGTAGTCTATAGACACTATGTCGAGCCAGTGTAAAAAAAAATAAAATAAAAAAAAAAAACAAAAAAAAAACAGTAACTCATATCTTGGTTAGGATTGAGAAGTTCTCTTACTTTAGCCAGAGTCGTTGAGCTCTGGAATGGTCTCTCGGCGAGCGTGATCTCACCGTCCTATGGTATTAAACCCAGGCTGGCATGATGGCATGATCACTGCAACTATTAGTTTCTCTTTACTGTTGGTAGTTGTAGTAGTTTTTGGACTGCTCCATGGTGAACATCTCGCGTGGTGTGGTTAGTATATAGACTCAATAAAAAAAAATTAATAATCGTTAGCGCTTGTAAAATTTGCTAAGTTAATCTCAGTCGTACGTGACACTGGGCTGCTCCTCGGCCAGGTGTTACGCTCTAATCATGCCGCTGCACTGCCGCATGATATCTGCTGTATGTACCCTCCTAATGATAAGCCATTTGTCAACACGTGTATCCTTATTATTGACTAGCTGATCCGGCAAACGTTGTTTTGCTATACAAAGTTTTGTAATATCTTCTAAGATGTTCATTGAAATTAGGTGATGTCAAAGACAATTTTGTTCGCAATTAATACTCTTAACAACACATTTATTTGGATAAAGGTTAATATTATTACGTTGATACAACTCTTAACAAATAATGCATTAATTTCGACCAAATTTGATCACCATAAATACGGTTCTAGTGACTTAATCTTAAAAGATAGACATATACTGTCGCGGACATTTTTTTAGATCATTTCAAGAGGAATAATTCTTTCATACATATATTACTGGTATCTTGAACCGTTTTCGCAGCGCACGCAATGGAAGCCTTCAAGGATGAATTATTTTCGCCGTTTTTTTTTCACATTTTCCATTATTTCTTCGCTCCTAATAGTTGCATCGTGATGTTATATAGCCTAAAGCCTTCCTCGATAAATAGTCTATTCAACACAAAAAGATTTTTTTAATTCGAACTAGTAGTTCCTGAGATTAGCGCGTTCAAACAAACAAACAAACTCTTCAGCTTTATAATATTAGTATAGATTTTGTAATATTAACGATTTTGTGCTCAACACCATTGCAAAAATCATTTGTATATTATATTCGTGGCTGTGGTAGCATAGTGGATAACACCAGTTTTCAATTTTCATACGCAGCAACGCGAACGATCGCAAGTTCGAATCCCGACACGTACTTCGGTGTTTTTTCAGATTATGTACGGATTTAGGCATCACTTGCACAATGATGAATGAAAACATCGTGAGGAAACCTGCATGGCTTCTAATAGAAATGTCATGAATAAGTGCTCTGAGAGCGGCGATCAGCTGCGCTACTGGTCACGGCGGGTCCGGCGCATCAGCGCGAAATGGATGCAACGACTAATGTATCTGCACACCACGAAAAGGATATGTTATTGTTATAAGAAGCAAAATATTACGAAGGACAATAATTGACCTTGCATGGCTTAAGACGTAGTAATGATACCTTATGAGACTTTTGAGTTAACTTTTAAAATATCAAAACACTACAAGGCTTTTATTTTTCAGTCAATGTTTTATGGAGAGGTTTGCAAACTTTTTTAGATATATTATTAAATGGGGACGCTGGGTGATGTGCTCACCTACCGCCTCTGGAACTTAAGCGCTGTGGATCGAAACATACCCCCCCTTTTTTGGTAGTCGGGGCCAAATCCATCATAGGACCGTCGAAGTAGCCTTGAGGGCTGCGAACCCGGTGCGTCTCCGACTGGCTTAAAATCCCCGGGGGTTTGCCTCCTCATCGCTGCTAACCGGCTCTGGGGGTCCACTTGCGTCATTCGGCAGCACCAGAAACCCACAAAAATCTGGAGCGTAATAAGATTTTTAGCTGAATAGGTTTGTAACTCTGTTATCTGTTGAAAGATTTATTTTATGCAATGAAACCCGACAAAAGCAATTTGATTTATAATAAATTTGTTATTACGAGGAAATATATTTAAGATAATAAAGTTTGAAGAAATGTCCTTTCTCTGGCGGTCTCTTTAACATTTTATATCTCAGTTGAAGTGCTAAGTTTTTGTCTTCACGGTGTTAATGTACCGCTCCATGCCTCGAAGACGTGTTTATTAAAAGAATTATAAAGTACTGCATCACATCAAGCAATAAAAATCGTTTTAGTTGATCCATAAAACGGTAATACTCTTCAAAGGAATGATTCGAAGTCCGTTTCGAGACGTTTAGCATACACAAAAGACTTCCAAATGTTTTCAAAATTTCGATTTTGGGTTCCTCTTCAATAGTTTGATAACGGCATTAGTCTATAATAATTGTTGGGATACATTGCATCCCATGGTTTTCCGTGGGTGAAAACATGTTTTTAGTGTGGTAGGTATGGTGGAAGTAGAAAGTAGACCTACCGTAGACTAAGGCGCAGGATAGCGTGTAAAGATGAGATGATAAAGAAAAAGAAAGAAAGAAAGAAAAAGTTTATTGAGGCAAAGGAAACAACACACAACAAACATATTTATATAAAAACAACAATGAAAGAATAATACATAACATCCCATCATGTATCCTGTGTGCTGCTACCCATCTCAAAGAGCACTCAGCTCAGCATATGCTGGGCGACGCTGTACGCGCCATCCAGCGCTGTTTTTCAGCCGACGCTCAGGGGAATCGATTGATATTCATTCCGATAGAATGAAGAAAGTCGAGATAGCAATTAGATAAGCAAACACAAGTACAGTAGACAAAGTAGAAGTAAAGTCCACAGGAAAACGATATAAATACGAACACGAAAACAATAATAAACCGTAAAGAGCGCGAGCGGGCGAAACGTGTGGGCAGTGTGGCTAGCGGTAACGAGACACAACCGGGCGCGCGGGCGGTGGAGCGCTCGCGTCGCGTGCGCCTGTGCAATCCCCCCGCGCGCGCCGGCACACTGTGGCTCTCAACCTTAGCGCTACTGTGTGTTTCCATAACCCAACACGTACCAAATAAATATTATAATTGTTAGTATAGAATGTAATAAGGAAAAAAATAAATAAATAATGAAAGATAGAATAGTAGGCTACATGTTTGTTAATACATTGGGATTATTTTTTATCCTAACTTGGCATAATGGTTACGGTCACGCCTCGATGATAAGCTTGACGCAGTCCAAAAAACTACTACGACTATCAGCAGTGAAGGAAAACTTATCGATAGCCCTAGCGATCATAGCGACCTGAATTCAATATCATAGGACGATGGGAACAAGGGTAAAAGTAAGGGTTATAAATCTTTTTAGTCCCAGCCAGGATATAAGTTACCATAAAGCCGTGAACTTGCAAGCCCGCGCACGTGATTCTTCTATGGAAAGAAGAGGGTTAAACAAGGTTAAATAGCTCTTCAGAACATTAGGTGGGTAAAGACCTCTCGCTGCCGACGCTCATCCCAATTATGGTCGGCAGCGAGGATGCATGGAGAGCGGTGCTCAGTTTCAGCGAGCAGGTCCTGGCACATAAAGAGGCAGCGCAGCGGGTTCGGGAGGTACTTGCTTTGGCAGCGTCATTCCAGCCCGCCCGCCGACCCGCAAGAATGGAACGTCGTAGGGCAGCGTTTCTAAGAAACGTCCGTCTTTAACGACAGCACCGGGCGGCACACTTGAGGGAGTGTGTCTTCCAACAAGGGTGCAAGCGGCACGTCGGCTAGTCGGTACAACTCCGAAACACCGGAGGGCGGTCCTCGCCGTTCTCTGAGGTCCGTAAGGATTTCCCCCGGGCTACTAATAAAAAAGCTCTTCAGAACACTTGTCATGACACAGACGGTAAAGATATGACTCAGAACTCAGTGCGGCAATATTTCTATGCAACTGTAGCAGAACAAGATGCTTAGCAACGTCAACACGTTACCTGCGTATGTTTGCAAGGTTTTTAATAATAATAAATCTTTATAAAGATAACAAAAGCTCTTTTTTTTTAATTCACTGTGACTTTCGATTGTTTTTCTTCACCGTTGATAAGTGTAGTCGTTTTTTGGACTGCATCATGCTTACCGTCACGCATTTTGGGATCATTATGCCAAGTCAAAATTTAAAAAAGTCTCATCTTTTCAAATGTAGCAGGCAGTGAGTAGTGTTAGCAATAAGTCACAGAACCCTTTATCCTATCGGCGACGCTCGTTCTTATCCATTATTTTATTATCGGTTAAAAAAGGTATACAAGTGCATATTGCATATTCTGCAGTCGGTCGTAAGGGGGTATTACTGTGATAATTTACGGTTCTGTGGCGTTTATCGCTCTATGTCAACTCTGGGTCGATCCGCTTTTACGAGCGTGCGCGAGCGCATTGTGAATCATTCGTCGTCTCATAGATTATTGCGCAGATACGACATTCCTTACTTATATACCCTCTGTGAGGCACGGACTGGAAGAATTTAGTAAAGTGTTGACTGGCTAGGAAGGTTTTACCTAGAAGCAACCTAATGTTTTAGAGTCTATTTTACGCCTTAAAAAACTACAGATAATTATGGTCACAGATACTGTCGCCGGGAGCCAAGGAAGTTGTCGTTACCGTACCTTTGACCTTCAAATCCTATCCATAGATGGGCAAAATGTAAACAGATTAATAAAAATGATTACGATTATATTTTACGTTTATTGCCATTAATATGACTGTATTTTGGTCATCTATGTTTTAAACACTACGGAATCTCAGATTGTATACACATTTATGATTTCTTAATGTTTTAAATGGATTTAATCATGATTACAGAGCAAGAAAATTAAAATTACGACTACATTTTGTAATCGTTAATCATTAATCAGATTACATTTTGCCCATCTCTGATCCTATCTCAACCACAAAAGGAAATAATAAAAAAAATAGCGTAAGAGCAGGATACTGGCACTTATCGGTTGTTTCAACTGCTTGCGTGATAATAAATATATATCTATCTTTGAGTTTTAAGTGGGATAAAAATGTATGTTGAGTTTTCCTTCTTAACGTGAAATTCATTTTTTAAACACTCGCACACAAGTCTTAGTTAACAATTGGATATTCATTTTTTTCAATAAAAAAAGTTACCATCAATGGAAGGCTAAGTTGCCATCAATGCTTAAAACCATGCCTATGTTGATAAATGAAATCAGTCGTATTTCAGTTTCTAAAATGTATATAAATACGTGTAAATAATTCAAGCTAATGTTTCAATCCTGTATAGGTATCCTCACACAAAAGCACTAATATGGTAGCCAGAGAGAATAAAAGTTACTTCTATCTATTCTTGAAAGTCTCTTTCGTTTCCCTAACATTCATGAATCCCTTCATACATTCTCGCCGGTTTCTCGTACTTTTGACATTATTCTCTATAAGAACTTTGTTTATTTTGTCTGTATAGGTAAGTTCCAGTTTGCCTCAGCTCTTAATTCCACTCATATTTATATTATATGTCTTTTTCGTCATTACTTCATCATATCAATTCAACTTTTAATTCTGTCATTCTAATATTGTTGATGATATCCAGTACGTTTTGTTATTTCTATTTAAGATTTTTACTTCAAAAACATTATATCATTTTAAAATTTTGTAATTGTAAAGTAAAAATGCGTTGAAATGTAAAAATATTAAAATATATTTCAACTGGCTTGTGTTATTTGTCCACTCTGCGTTATTTATGTAATCTTTGCCTGAAAGCTTTCAAAAAGCGAGATTAATCCACGCCTGCGCAACTTTTACAATGTACCGGGACCCATCGGAGAAATTTTATGACTTTGTATTGTCAGGAAAAAATGTAAGTACTCGCATTTCTCACTTAATGACTTGCGGTATGAGCGATGGTGCATTATTAGTGCTATTTATCTAAATTCATGCCCTTTTTATGGCGCTTTTATATTATAATTTAACGATTCGAACTTTTGTGTATCTTAAAATTGTGTAGCTAATTCTCATGGTGATTGATTGTATTAAGAGAAAATAAAAAAATACTATAACCATAGATAATATATCTGTGTAATTGTTAATCTAATATAATCATTTATGAAATAACGAGACTTTAGATTTTGCCTTCGGGTAAAAACGCGACCTTCGGCAAAACCCTCGACTTCTGCTAAAATGAGTCGAAATTTTGGCCGCAATTATGTATAGGTTATTGTACAAGGCCCAGCATTGAATACTGTTCGCAAATCTTAGACCGCTCTGCTCAGTATTCACTGGACGCCATGAATAGGTTGCTGCAGATGGCTGTCCTCATTGTGAATGATCCAGACGTAACTAAGCATCATGAACCGTTCCAGTTGCGCAGAGACATTGCCTCACTGAGCGTTTTCTGCTGTTCGTATCACGGCGGATATTCTGAAGACTTATTGAACCTTGTTCCACCCTCCACTCTCTCCTTTCCATAAAAGGCCTACACCCGCGGGCTTACGGAGTCACTGTTATACGGTAGCTTATTACAGGGATTTAGTACCAGTTATTATGGGGAATACCCCGGCTAAGACTAAAAAATTCTCTAACTTTTATTTTTACCGATTCATTGAGCAGTGGAATGGTCTTTCAGCGAGCGTGTTCCCACTGTTCCGTGATACTGAGCACGATGGCATCATCACTGCAACTACCGATATGTTTTTTTACTGTTAGCAGCCGCAGCCGTTTTTCAGACGTCACCATGCATACAATCAGGTGCGGTGTGCTCACTACAGCGAGGTAGGATAAATGTAATAGCAGTTATAATGTAAGTAACGCTTGCATATGATTCCGCGTGAAAGTTATGCGATCGTAAAAACTTGTTCCCTTACGGGCATTAGTGGGAAAACAGATGGCATTAATGTCCCTTTTTGCAAGCGCTGACTGGGGACATCTGCCGACCAAGATGTATGTAGATGGATGGTTTTGTACATGCCACTTGCAGTACGTAATTTATGCCTAATCGCGAAGTTTCTAGGTAGGAAAATACTAGCAAACTTTTAAAAACTTCACTATAAACGCACAGTTCCTGGTGGAAAGTGTTGTGCAATCAAAAATTGAGTGCGACTCTCGGTAGGCAACCGGACGATAGTCGTGGCGATCATGGCGGCTTAGACAAATATCTGTTCACGCTTCATTCACAGAACCCAATATCATAAGACAAAGGGAATACAATCGCCGGGAGATCATTCCAAAATCCAATGACCCGATGTTCAGTGTTGGAGTTGCTTTTGAATGAGTAAACAGTTTTATATGCCACAACTTTTATTTATTATAGAAACAGTCATTACAACGACACGCCAAATTCCTAGGTTTTATCTCAATTGCCAGCATCAAAAAATATAAAATAATTTGTGTTGGCAGTTGCCAACACCCGATAAAGGTAGGAGTTAGAGCTGTTAAGTTTTTGAAATTTTCATTTGAATCTGCTATTATTGAAAATAATCGAAGTATTATTATTGATAGCCAGTCTCAACCCGATGCAGGGCAAAAGCCTCCCATCCCTTTATCCAGTATATTTGTGGAATACACCAAAACCATCACGCTTGTCCAATGCGGGTTGGCAGGTGTGCACTGCGTACAATTCCGCATACTGTATACCTTAGCCGGCCGGGATAGGCCTTCGCAACGGAATTGGGAACTTAGTCGGCTCTTACGCTGAGCAGTGTTTTAGTTCGGGAACGCTGCCGCTCGCTCTCCTCGGCGCGAGCGGGCAGTCTGCCGCAGCCAATGTTTCGGATATCCACATTATTTAATCATAAGACAATAACTGTACTTTAATTAATTTAATTTATGTAATGACCTTAAGGAGTCTTATGCGCGAATTAATTTACTTCATTAGTAATTTTGACCGGTCGTGACTACATCCTGTGTAAGTAGGTCGGGACGTCGAGTCATAATTAAAACGAAATAAAATACATTTACTTCGCCTTAAAATTAAACTTAAAAATATAGAAACATATGCAACATACAGAGAATACTGGTTCGGCTAAAACCCGCAAAGTGACTACTTCTTCACTTTGATGAGGACTGTAAACTCTTTAATCAATTCTCCACAGCCTCACCGTGCTGTGCCCTTGCGGGGACGATCTCGTGGGGAAACCGTTGCTCAAATATTACACTACGTTTTAACAACAGAATGCGTCACCGATTTATCGAGGGTCGTTAACCAGCCACTCATGTCCACCCTAGCCGGCCTCGACCCTAAAGGCATCAGCCAACGCGGTGTGAACCGACGAGTCGGCTGGGGATAATACGCAGGACTATGGAATTTTTATTATGAGTTAAGAAGAGAAATGACTAAATTTACGCTATAACTGCGACTCATTGATGACTATACCTCGCGTGGTCTTATAAAATAGCAATCATTTAAATCAATACGATGTTTGCTATAATATACATTTTTATTTCTCGTTTCATATTAATACACACATATACGTAATCACACGCACACTGCAACTTATTTACAACCGCATACGCTAGCATATGAACACCCACATGTGAAATTTTTAGATTGAGAAGATTTCCATGTCGTGAAATGTTGAAAAAACTGAGGCAAGAAGCGAATTACACTCCTTGGCGGTTTGCAGCAGAAATGGGAGCTGCGAACAGCTGGAGTGTCCACCATCTAAGGGTGGAAACTCACACGGCGTCTTGTCATTTTTTTTTTACACTGGCTCGACATAGTGACTACAGAGTGCCTGATGGTAAGCACAGTGTAGTCCAAAAACCAAGGCGACTATCAAAGGATGAAAATCCATTGATAGTCTACATCGTCATGTCGGCCCACATAGTATATCACGACGGAAGGTCTCTAGGTATATGAGCTACTGGATATGCACAAGCTGATCCCGAAACGCACCAAGCCGAAACTGGTCACTATGACGGGCTTTACACCCATGTAGTGCGGTCGCGATCCAGACGGGCACCGACGCCCTACCACCTCGCTGCTGCTCGTTTAGCACCACCCAGGAGTCACGTTTAGGGAAACTAGGGCAAAGCCTACGGACGCGGGCAGCTTCGACTCCCAAAATAAAGAAGAAGAATATGTTATGTTATTATGTTATCTATGTTAGAAAGGGTGAGGGGGGAAGTAAATCATACAACACATTCGCACACTCTTCAGAGTATAGTCTATAGAAAACCGGTGTTCCCAACTGAGTAGCTTGCCCAATACAAGAACCTCATCGGCAATCAATAGCCAAGCTCGACGATCGATTGAGTTCAAAATTCCCTAAGGTGGCAGCAATACTCCACACACGACCCCACCTGTGCTCGATACAGGCTACGAAGTTAGGTCGGCGTCTGATGCCGAATGACCTTGAAAATAATCCTCTATTACTGAGCAGCTGTGTTTGCTTTAGCTTCAATCGAACGCCCAAAGTTAAGATCGCCAGTTAGATCCGTGGCAAGCTCGAGGCTATCAGCCACTGGTTTTTTTTTTGGTGTCTCGGGGGAAAATCCTGCATAAGACCATCAGGGCCGCTGTGAGGGCAGCAACCGCGGTGTGTCAGACTCCTACTGACTAAAAACCCCCGGGGTGTCCCTCTAATCGCTCCACCCGGGCCTGGGGAACCAAATTCATCCAGACGCCTAGAAAGCGGTATGCCTTGTCGAGGCTGTCTCTCTGGGAGGATTAGGGGTAAAGAGCCCACCCTTCCAACATCTATCTCACAGGCGACGCGCCGGACACTGCACACCGCCTCCCTCTTATCCGGGCAGCAACCCCCTCAAGTCTACTGCCCGGCTCTATCAGCCACTGGCACGCTAACACCCTGGAAAGTAGAAATCAAGAAGAAAGGGCCCTGTACATATAAAATACAAATATAAGATTACATAACATTTATTTTTTATTTAACCCGTTTGTTGATGCAACGGTTGAAATAATCCGCACACAATCTATACTAATATTATAAAGCTGAAGAGTTTGTTTGTTTGTTTGTTTGTTTGAACGCGCTAATCTCAGGAACTACTGTTTCGAATTGAAAAATTCTTTTTGAGTTGAATAGACCATTTATCGAGGAAGGCTTTAGGCTATATAACATCACGATGCAATTATTAGGAGCGAAGAAATAATGAAAAATGTGAAAAAAACGGGGAAAATTATTCATCCTTGAGGGCTTCCATTGCGTGCGCTGCAAAAACGGTTCAAGATACCAAAAATATATGCAGGAAAGAATTATTCCTCTTGAAATGATCTAAAAAAATGTCCGCGACAGTATATGTCTATCTTTTAAGATTAAGTCACTAGAACCATTTTTATGGTAATCGAATTTGGTCGAAATTAATGCATTATTTGTTAAGAGTTGTATCAACGTAATAATATTAATCTTTATCCAAATATATCTGTTGTTGATTAAGAGTATTAATTGTGAACAAAATTGTCTTTGACATCACTTAATTTCAATGAACATCTTAGAAGATATTACAAAACCTTATATAGCAAAACAACGTTTGCCGGATCAGCTAGTAATTAATATATTCAACAATACATGATTTGATTTTTATTTTTAACGTAATGTTGTTTTGAGAACTGTATAATTGTTGAAATAATTTCCTTTTTTTTTTAAATATGCAGCATATAGAATAAATGGAATAATCCTATAACACTATTTCTAATGAGAATAAACATTAAAAGCCTTTCTTGCGCATGCTGGTGTCGTCAACGATTAGCTGCGGACTTTTGAGGCAAATGGCGGACTTAAAGCGATGCGAATAGGTTAATCAATACATTAAATATAACGATAGTATCTATTGGTATTAATATGTGAAAGACAACAATAGAATCGATGGTTTAAAAAAATCATAATTTATTTATTTATTTATAAGTACACTTACACAGTCTACATTAATTAACATATAAAAATATATAAGACATGAACAAGATACATTATTAATGCAACTATATTTAAAAGTGTAGACTACATGCACAGAAGAAAAGAAAAATAAATATACTAATAACACAAAAAGAAATAAACTAATCTAATTAGAAAAATTTATAACAGAAATCAAAATACAAAAGCAAAAAAAAAAACAATAATCTATGCAACAATCCTCTCTAATAACATCCTTTTTTTAAATTTGGAAATACTTTCGTTAAATATGTCGAATAATCAGAAAGTCTTTAAATTTCACAACCGACCCTTGATGATCTGGATGATGTTGAATATATTAACCGACAGCCATTGACTGAGGTTCGTCAGCGGACACAAAAATGACAATAACTCGAAAAATTACCGAAAAAGAAATGACAAGAAGAATCAGGGCGAATACTTTTCGAACAATAACGCAAATTGAGGCTCTTTGCTCGTTCGAAAACCTTTTGAACTGTTTATATACACTACACTAGTATGTTGACCTGATTTCACCTAGATACATTTTTAAATCATATAACAATATTTATATCAAATTTAGTTAATTATTTGTTGTGATAGCCTAGTGGATAATGGGGCGATATCCATGAGCGTCAGCGCTTATGATCATAAATTCGAATCTCGGCACGCGTCTCTAAATTTTTCTAAAGATAAACGCAAAGAAACCCTGATGCCATCTAATAGAGATGCCATGTGTACCAGTGCTGTGAGAACGGCGATCAGCTGCGCTGCTGGTCACGTTGGGCGAAATATATAAGCGCAAAGTGGATATACCTATTAATCCATCTATGCTTTCCCCAAAAGGGGCAAAGTGTGACGATAAATTATTATTATTATAATGCTTACACTCAAGTTTAGTGTGAAATCTATGGCCAGTCACTTAAAACAAATAAGACACGCGACAACTGGCAAACGTACATACAATTTTTTTATATATACTGGTATTTGTATAAGCGGAATTTTGTCCAAAATTTTTAAACAGAAAGGAATCCGCAAAGAAATTTGGGGCGTGCCGTGAAATTTGCATGAATTGCGTAATTTTGTTCTTGTCCCTCAGCGATGCACGATGTCATTGCGAACTGTAAATTTTTCTCAACAATCACAAGTCCATTGTTGTGGAAATACTTAATTCGTACCAGTTATTCATAATGACTCTGCTTTGTTCGATTGGACACGGATTGCAGTTCGTTGTCCCAAGAAATACACAGGAAATACAAATTTTCAAAGTTTTCCTCTTACGTACTCTAGTTACCGGGAAATCGTACCATAGGTCACAATTTTTACTTTTGTTTTTGGCCCGTACGAATTGCATTACATACCCTCAGGGCAGCGGGGAGGGCCGGTTCCTCACTGAGTAAAACCATCACGGTGATCCTCTAATCACAGGGTGCGCAGGGCTACGGGAAAATATTCCAGAGTAACCCAAAGCGTGATTATCACAGAATGGGAACCTCCAGAAATGTGGGGGAGGTGAAATATTCATCATCTCTCCGCCGTTAAATGGAGCGTAGAATCAAAAACGACACCATCAAAATATGGTCTGGGCGATAGCTCCTTCAAGCATGCCACCAGTCGCTCCGTAGGAGAATCTTGCGATGAAGTTCAGTTCAGTTGACGCTTCTACTATCTACTACATGCTTCTAGATTCTTCTCTCGCGATACAGTAGGTAACTGCTGTTCCTCTGCAGGCTAGGGACGTCATACCACTTTTAACATAATGAGATGGCAAACTGAAAATCTTGTTTTTAAACCTAAAATGCCAATTTTAAACATTACCTTAGTAAATATTTTATTAAATTATATAGAAGGAAAGCGACGCGCTGGAAGGGGAAAGAAATCGTGGCTGCACGACATCAGGGAGTCCACAAGTATTGCCAGCGTCGAACAACTGCTTCGCGTGGCTCAAGATAGAGAGGAGTTCACTGAGCTGATGGCCAAACTCCCGTAGTGGGATATGCACCTTAAGAAGAAGAAGAAATTATATAAGTCAGTTTAAAACAAAATGATATCTATAATGGGGTAGGTTCCTCACTCTGAAGCTGAAATTTATCAACGCATCTTTGACTTTGCGTAGAATACACTCAAGCATTACAATGTACTTTACACAATGAATATCGAAGGATAATGATAAGTCATTGATTTTGTAATATTGGTGTTGACTCTGTGAATACTTACGTTATACTCAAGTTTCTATTATTCAGATATCTGTCAAAGACCAATTTATTTTCTAAGCATTTTTACTAAGCGAAGTCAAAGTACTGTCTGTAAATTTCAGCCTGAGCTCCTAACTATCGGTGGCTTGAGCCTCAGGTCTCGCTCCTGTAGGCCCACAAGTTTTATTATTATTTTTAAAGGTTTAAAAATACGTTGTATCTATAATATAAAAATGAATCGTTAAATGTGTATAAGCGCGAAACTCGAGAACGGCTGAACCGATTTGGCTGATTTCTTTTTTGTTGTGTTTGTTGAAGTCTGAGGTAGGTTATTACGGAGAGAAAAATTAAAAAAATTGTCTGAAAAAGTCTAAAAACAACACTTTTCTATATTCTCATACAAAAAATTCATAATAATATTTAAAAGTCAATTTGAACTTTAACACCATACCATAAAGTTTAAATGTCAGTGGACGGGTTCCGGGTAAGCAAAACAATTGAGTGACGTATAAATAAATATTAATGTCAATATTTGTCAATTTTTATACATATAGCATTTACTTACATGACATTGGCAGAATCGTGCTTGCGCGTTGCCATTAAAGAAAGAAGAAGAAGAAGAAGTACATATAGCATTAAGGCCAGGTTCCTTCAAACAATTTTCAAAAAACAGCCGACAGGCCAATAGATTTTAGCAGAATAAAATCTGACGGGGAAGCAATGTGACTTTGTTTTAGAGAAATAGGGCAGAACAAGGTCTGCCGGGACAGCTAGTTATATATAAAAATGTGAGAAACAATAATAATATATTTTAAATTTAATTGAAACAAAATATTAGGTCCTTACATATGAAATTGGCGTTTTTCGTACTGGCCACTTTAATCACAAATTTCTCCTCTTTGGTAAGGAATTCCAAATTCAAATTTGTACAGCTATAGACTCATGTATTTGTGCTTCGATGATCGTCATTCATTTGTTTTTTTCTTCTGTTTTTTTCTGTTTGCGTCACTCATTTTACAAAATGGAAAACTTAAAATATCGCATTATTTACGAGTACGAGTTCCGCCGTGGCACTAGTGCTGCGGAAACAACTCGAAGGGTGAATGGTGTGTATGGCGGTCCTGTTGCAAAAGAAAACACAGTTCGTTTTTGGTGCCAACGTTTTCGTTCTGGAAATTTCGACCTGCAGAACAAGCCCCGTGGACGGCCTGAGACTCAAGTTGATAATGAAGAGTTGAAGGCTATTGTGGAAGCGGATCCATCGCAAACCACGTCCGAGTTAGCTGCAGGCTGCGATGTTAGTGATAAAACTGTTTTAATTCACTTGAAGCAAATTGGGAAGATTAAAAAGCTTGAAAGGTGGGTACCTCACGAATTGACTAAAGCAAACCGGCAAACGCGCGTCGACTGCTGCGTTACATTACTAAACCGGCACAATAATGAAGGTATTTTAAACCGAATCATTACCTGTGATGAAAAATGGGTTCTTTACGATAATCTGAAGCGCTCAGCGCAATGGTTGGATCCTGGCCAGCCAGCCAAATCCTGCCCCAGGCGAAAATTAACCCCAAAAAAGTTACTTGTAAGCGTTTGGTGGACTAGTGCCGGTATTGTTCATTACAGTTTTCTCAAATCTGGCCAGACTATTACGGCTGATGTCTATTGTCAGCAATTGCAAACCATGATGGAAAAGCTAGCGGCTAAACAACCTAGGCTGGTCAATCGCTCCACGCCAATGCTGCTTCACGACAACGCTAGACCACACACTGCGCAACAGACGGCTACTAAATTAGAAGAGCTTCAATTGGAAAGTCTAAGACATCCTCCGTACTCTCCGGACCTTGCTCCAACAGATTACCATTTTTTTCGAAATTTGGATAACTTCTTGCAAGGGAAAAAATTCAACTCCGATGGGGCAGTCCAAATCGCCTTCAAAGATTTTATTGATTCCCGTCCGACTGGTTTTTTTAGTAAAGGGATCAATGAACTACCTATGAGATGGCAAAAGTGCATAGAAAATAATGGTTCATACTTTGATTAATTAAATATATTATATTAAAAAATATTCGACTTTTTGTTCCTCCCATACAAAACGCCAATTTCATATGTAAGGACCTAATATTTTAAATGAAGCTGTATTATTTTTTAAGTGTGAGAACCATACGCTTTCTTTGGGCCTTTATTAGGCATGTTTGTGGCTTTAAGACAATATCATTGCGTGACATCAAATATGTCCGTGCTACAATGTCTTCATATTTATTCACGAGTATAACTTTTTTTACGAACCGCCTTGCTTATTTTTTTGCCGTCACGACACCCTTATGATCCATAGGAACTACCACAGGGTAAACGAAAAATAAATATGTATCCGTATAAACAGCTTTCCAATTAGCACATTGTAAGTGGCCATATTTTTAGAAGTTAGCATGGCTGTGAAAACCTTTACAGTAGTTTATGGTTTATTGCGAACAGTTTGAAAGAGGCAGCGAGGAACTTTTATTTTTAATATGTAATCATGATATTACAAACTGCTAGCCTAAATGAGTATCATTTTGAGCGCTCAGTCTGTCATTTATAAAAAGTCAAAAATCATGTCTATATTTTTTTATCAGAGAACTATGGAGCACAGTATTCTTTGTCTCAAATTAACGGACCGTGTAGACAACAAAATATTGTACTCGAAAATACAGATAGCTAACGTAGCTCATAACGCTGAACCCTTAACCGGGCTTAGGCTAGCCATGTCAGTCGTATATCGGACGACGTATATGCCGTGGTGGCTGCCGGCAGAATAGAGTAGCACCCCCCTCTTCTTGCTGAGGTGTCCTAAAAGGCGACTAAGGTATCTCTATAACACCGCAATTCAACCAGGTGTTCAGAGAAGGAAAACTCGACCAAACCTGCATCCTGCTCCCTCCCGATCGTACTGGTTCTCCATTCCATCGGGCCTGAGGGAGTTCGGACGAGAGAGTGCTTTTCTGGCTGCGCATCCAGCTATGCACTGAAATATCTCCTGCGCAATTGACTGTTTCCGAAAACTGGACCTCGATTTTCTTAATCGGTGTTGAAACAGTCACCGTGGCCGAATCCGGCTAGGAAATCATCATATCGGACGAGTTTTGGACTAAAACAATCACCTAGTAGAACCCAAATAATGAAAACGACATCGCGGTCGCCCCAAGCGGAGATAGCGAGACGAATTGGACACCTATACGAAAGATTTGTCACAAAATCCAAAAACAAAAACAGGAGGGAATGGGGGCGAACGCCTGTCCTGCAATGGGGCAATACGGCAATAATCTATTTGGAAAAGCAGGTATTTAAGGGTTAGAAAAAAAATTGAGTACACTGTAGCAGCCCCACGCATTGCTATACCCACGTGCGTAGGTCGTGACTCGAGGTTTGAGTCGACGTGATCACTAATTCTATTTTTTTAGTGACAGTCCTTTCTTTATCAGAGCCAACGGAATGAGTTCGAAGAAATCTCACCGTGGATGCACCAGTTTAAGCAAATCAGGCTTAACTAGAATCTCAGGGCTTACTAGAATACGAGTGTAAAAAGTAACCGTTGAAATAGTTACAAAAATTCCTCATTATCAAACATTTTTTTTATTACTTATAGCCGAACGCTTGACCACAATCACACCTGGTGGAAGGGGAAGATGAGTCCGATGATGAACCGCGTCCGCAAAAATAATGCCTATTCACTCTTCTTTTAAAGACTCCCAGGTCATAAGATCGCGGAAATATGGCCGCTGGAAGCATATTCCACTCCTCAGCCGTTCGCATGATGAATGTAGAAGCGAATCTTTTCGTGCGGATATAAGGAACATCCACCACATACGGATGGTATCCGACAAGTACATTTTATATGTAATAAAAAAAAATAGTACTATGTATCGAATCCTTGTGTAAATACATAACATACCTATGTTCATTATATTTTGATTTTACGTGCCAAGGTTAGGTTAAGTCTTAGAAATGCATAGCCGGGCAGTAGACTTGAGGGAGTCTGCATCCCGGATGAGAAGGAGGCAGCGTGCTCCCTGATAGAAGTTCCGGAGGGGTTGGTTGTACATCCATCCCCTCTATATGGAGCGAAGAAGCCTTAACAAAGCTGTTTGCTGCCCGGGCTTCTGGACAAATTCGGATTCCCAGGCCTTGGTGAAGTAATTAGAAGGACATTCAGGGGATTTTTAGTCAGTGGGAGTCTGATACACCGGGGTCGCTGCCCTCACAGCAGCCCTGATGGTCCTATGCAGGTTTCCCCACGGGTTACCAAAGAAACGTCTTGGACATGCATCCATTGTTGTTTGTAAATAATAGCCGTGTAGCTTGCTCACAATAATTGATCTCAAACATCTGATGCCCAAATAAGTTGTAGATAGGCAAGCCGCGACCAAACGGAACCTCTGGGGTTTGTTAGTTTGTAGCGATCCTTCGACGAGTTCTTTCTCAAGTTCAATCATGTGCGGAATTAAAATCTAAGCGTTATAATTGTTTCTAGTATATTTTTGGGGTTCCGTACCCCAAAAGAAAAAACCTAACCCTCATAGAGTCGCTTTGTTGCCCGTATCTCTTTGAAGACTTCTCAAGAATAAGTAGAAGTGGAGAAAAGGTTTGGTCAGGCAACGCCGGGTCGAATCTATATATAAAACGAAAACACTAATTAACGTAATTTACAACTAGGAGTAAACAAACAACAAGAGATAGCGAAATTAAAGACCATTAAAAAGTTCCAAGATAACACGAGAGCGAACAACTCTTAAAGTTACAAATCACGAGAACTAGCTGTTACAAACAACACTGATTGTGCAGAGTTGGGCTTAAGAGTCCTACCATTTGTCCCTTAAATTACAATGAAAATGTAACAACTCATTTTTATCAACTTGATATTAAAGATTTAGAGATTATTAAGATTTCGATTTTAGAGAGTTCTCAAATTTAACAAAATGTTAAATTCATTTTTATGAAATTGATTGTAAACAGTTGAGGTAAAGAGATACTTGATATATACCTATTAAAATGTAACAACTCATTTTAAAAAATTTGAGTAGAATAAGTCGTGCTCTAAGAGTTCTAACGTTTTTGTATTAAACGATAATCAATATGTAACATCTCGATTTTACATTTTTTTAACGGGCTAGCTAAAAATAATAATCGACGGTGTCCCTTTCCAGGATTTAAGGACGTAGAGCACGCCACACAGGCGCAAAGTGTATACAGACACTAACGCTTTTCTACATTTTATAAATGATAAAAAACTTCCCTCCTCTCCATTATATTTCAAAATTCTCTGTAATACGCGTTTTTTTTATTAATTCTGATTCGGTTATGTGGCCACATCACACCTGATGATAATCTTGGTGCAGTCTATCGATAGTCGCCGTGATCATGCCGGCATGCACAAATATCTCTTCACGCTTCGTTTAAAAGATTCAATATCATAGGACGATGAGAACACACTCGCCAAGAGACCATTTCACAGCTCAACGACTCGGGAAAAGTAAGAGAGAACCTCCTAGCCTTCGCTGAGATATGAGTTATCGTGTAGCTGTGTGTCCATAAACACGCGCACGGATGTTGTTTATGGAAGGATACAGATGTGATTTAAGTTTTTTTTTTGCTCTAACATATTTAAACATCTCATCGAGACGATGATAGGCAATCTGCTATAGTTCTTCTTTTCCAGTATTCCCATATTTAGATTTTAATATGTCCTCATTTCAAAACATCAAACGTAATTATAATCAGAGATGGGCAAAATGTAATCTGATTAATGATGAACGATTACAAAATGTAGTCGTAATTTTAATTTTCTTGCTCTGTAATCATGATTAAATCCATTTAAATATTTAAAAAATCATAAATGTGTATACAATCTGGGATTCCGTAGTATTTAAAACATAAATGAGCAAAATGCAGTCATATTAATGGTAAAAAACGTAAAATGTAATCGTTAATCATTTTCATTAATCTGATTACATTTTGCCCATCTATGATTATAATCTGTTTCCAAAATTTATTTTTTAACATAATTTGATGTAAATAAACTGAAAAAATAAGATATATCTCAAATACAAACATTTTCTTATTTTCGGTAAATTGAAAATATTCAAATGAGCCGAATCAAATTGCTAATTAAAGTATATACCCTCACCTAGTTTGAGGTGGGACATTGTACTACCTCAAAATAAAAAATGATGCGCATCTTACTAATTAATTTCAAGACTCCTTCTCAGCACTAGTGAAGTGTTGGCCACTACACTAACTCACTGTTAATGTCCACTCTGTAACAATTTAAGATGCAATTTGAACTGGTTAAGTGATCCTAACTAATGTTACAAACTCAATGTTAAATGAATTTAGCTAAATTGGCTCGAGTTTCTTTGATTGTTGTTTTATGGTTCGTAGCGACATCTGTTCTTTAGTTAAATAATATGATGTTATTTTGTAGGTGGCGTTGTAAATAAATGTTAAATAATTTGAAAGTAAGAAGAGATTGGATAAATTCATTTTCAACTACCATCTATCCACGAATTCGTCTGCCCTCGTAATTATCCTACTTCTAAGAATCCGTTTCTCAAAAGAAAACATGAAACCATTATAGAATCACTTCATTTTCTATTAGTTTGTTGAGACTATTTTTAAGGATTATATGAAGCTAATCAATAATCCGTGTAATATAAAATTGACTGTCCCCAACTGCCCCAAAAATTTTAATTCAGAGCCCCTCCGATAAATTTCAGACGAGCCGTTTCTCTTTATCGCCCATCTTTTAAGCGAACAAAACTCGGAGTCAATCGTGCTTTGTGTAGATTGTCTCGGGCCTACAATCTTCTTGGAGATTCGGTTGATTTGTTTGCGCACTCCATGCCGTGATTCAGGAGAAAGGTCTTCGGGTTGTTGAGAGATGCACAAACGAATAATCTTGACATTAATTACCATTAATATAGTATAATATAATATAGTATAAATAAACAGGTCACTCTGACTTATGTTGTGGATGCCTTAATAGGAACTGTGCATTTTTGATTGTAACTTTTTATATGTATTGTGTAAATGAATTATTGTACCGGGCCACTGGCAACCCTATTAAGAGTAAATAAATAAGCTAATAATAATAATAAAATATCGTCACGCTATAGCCCTTACGGTGTAAGGAGATATACATCAGTGGTTGTTATCATTTTGCGCTTATATGTTGTGAAACGTGCCCAACGCGACCAGTAGCGCAGCTGATCGCCGTTCTCAGGGCATTTATACATAACATTTCTATTAGACGCCGTGCGGGAGTTCTCACGATTTTTTTCTTTCACCGGTGAGCATGTGTTGCCTACATTCGTACGTTATTTGAAAAAACTCAGAGGTACCTACCGGTATACAAATCTACGAGCATTTACGTGGAAACCGATCCATTATCCACAAGACTACCATAGCTACACACATGTAAATTTGTATTTTTTTTTTATACCGACTCGACACAGTGACTGCACCATACCTGATGGTAAGCACGGTGCAGTCCAAAAAACGCCAACGACTATCGAAAGGTAACAAAAATCCCATCGGTAGTCGCAGCGATCATGCCAGCCTGCAAAAAACATTTTTATTTACATAAATAAAAAACGTTTTATAGCATGTAGGCGTAACCCGATACGCTCTTGTCGCCCTAAGGGTCGTTAGGGTGTTACGAGACGTGCGGGGTAAGAGGAAGCGCGCGCGCACGAGGCGCTTAGAAGTTACTACCGAGACCCAAGGCGAGAGTACGTGCGTGTACGTCGCAGTTCAGTGTGCCTTAAAGTGCAAATAAACTGTAAAACGCCAAATTCGTGTCTTCCTATAACCACACCCACGACCACCGGTCATAGTTTTATGATTATATATATTTTTTTGCAGTTGGTAAACTGATCGCCATGCATGAGGGCAGCCGTTTTCGAAATTAAGTTTATCCCTGAATCTAGTATATCTTATAGTAAAAAAAAAATATCGTTTCTTTCATTGTTTTTTTTTTTGTGGAACTCTCGGCGTGCGAGCCCGACTTGCTATTGAGCGTGTTTTTTTAAATCAGCTTTTGAATAAGGTATTGTAACTGTTTAAAATCACCAATTGCCATAAAAAAAAATATATTTAAAAAAGAGATTAAACTACAAACAAATACTGATTCAGCTCAATATACCGGAAAGTTTTTGCTCGAAAGTGCATAGCTCAGCCCTAGTTAAAACCACTGTGTATTCAAAAATGGTACGCCAAATAAAATTTCGCCAAGACTGGAAAAGTTCAGCTCAAAACTCTCACCAGCTTTTATAAAGACTCCCGTAACAGCTGTTCGACGGACAGGAATGCAATGTTTCGTATACACCTAGCTTAAATCTATATACATTGGAATAAAGTCGGAAGTCGCGTGGGAAAAGTTTTTAAAATATTGTTTTAGCTTAGTTCGGTTTTGCCTTTTCAATAGACTAAAAGGATGTTCATAAAGGCAGTTTATTGAATGATTTTGCGTTATAAGTCACGGATTTGCAGCTAAATTTTGCGACGAACTTTGATTTTATAATAAAACCAGCTTAAGCCTTAGGTACAGTCGGGTGAAACACTGATCTCAACCTAGAGACGGATCTGATAAATATCAGTTGGCCGCTCTGGACTCGATTGATCGATTCTATGAAGAGTGAATAGGCATTTGTTGGGAGGACGCGGTACATCATCAAAGTTATCTTCACCTTCCACCAGGAGTGATTGGGGTCAAGCATTTACTATCATTAACCCATTGATATTATATTATGAAGCCAGTTTAAAATTAATTATTATTTTGTACCTGTAGGTTTTTCCAGATGAGGTACGTATTGGGCACCACATACTCAGCGCTGAAGTAAGACATCATGAGGAAACCCACATGACATTTGAAATAGATAGAATTTGAAAAAAAAGTACATTCTAATTATAATACAATTATTGAACTGGGTCATGAGTCATGACCGCAGTACACAAATGTAAAGACTGTCATTTTTTTTTTATTACTTATTGGCGAACGCTTGACCTCAATCACACCTGGTAGAAGGTGAAGATGAGTCCGATGATGAAACGCGATCGCCTAGCAAATGCCTATTCACTCTTCTTTTAAAGACTCCCAGGTCATAAGATCGCGGAAATATGGCCGCTGGTATCATATTCCACTCCTCAGCCGTTCGCATGATGAATGTAGAAGCGAATCTTCTCGTGCGGATATAAGGAACATCCACCACATACGGATGGTATCCGACACGATGTCTAGTGGTTTTGTGACTTGTTCCGGCTTGTTGCGTTTCGGGATCAGCTTGTGTATATCCAGTAACTCACATTCATAGAGACCTTCCGCCGTAGTGTATGTGGATCGACATAGCTGTAGGATGGATGTTATTGTGTGAAATATTATTATGTATGAAGTAGTAAATGCGTAGATCGGAACGTATGGGAGTGAAAGACAGGAAAGATAGAAAGAGAGAGAGGATAAACGGTTTTTTTTTCGACGCGAGCGCTCTGTAATTGTAAGACGACAAAAAAGTGTTAAGACGAAAAAGTATTTTTAAAAGTGCAATAAAGAAGTTTATAAAGTTTATTTTGCTATTTATTTGATCTGAAGATCCCCAAAACTACATAGCTATGGTGACTGTCAACGGGTTTTCGTCCCTTGGCGGTCATTGTTATTCTTGGACTACATTGTACTTTTCATCAGGTGCAAAGTAGCCACTTTGATGAGATAGTATAAAAAAATGTTTTTGTTCCCGTAATTGCGTGGTTTTGTAGATATATTTTTGAAGGATTGAAATCGGAGGCAGCGCGTTAATACTAAAAATAACGAAATGATTTTTAAAGTATCCAAACACTTGATTTATTTGACTTCTTCAGTAGACGCGTGTGTTAACATCACATCTCAGCAAATTTTAAAATGCGCTTTACGACCATATCGGACAGTTTTTCTATAATTTTTTGCCGTTGCAGGTAGTTCCGAGAAATGGATTGTGGATTCTTAGAATTTTTTTGGGCTGTCCCTCGAATCTGTGTAGATCGAGCGTACGCCGTGAACAATATTGTATTTTTAAGCTTTCGTGCATTCGTTTTTCCTAATTTTGGAGGCTGATATTCTCTTTCCGAGATCTTCATAACTGTTTACGTAATCCTGAACATGGAATTAGAAATATAATCGAGTCCAAAACAGTCGCTAGTCCGACGTCACACTATACTTGGTATCTACTCGAGAACTGGGACCGTTCTGTCCAGTACTTACTTGACGCCTTCAAAAGGTTGCAGCGGAGAGCTGTCCGCATTGTGAGTGATCCAGACGATATTAAGCATCTAGAACCGCTCCCGTTGTGTAGAGATATTACCTCATTGTTTTTTTCGTTGACCGTCGTTATCACGGCGAGTTTTCTGAAGAATTATTTAATATTGTTCTACCCTCTCAATTCCCTAAAATAAACATGCGCACAAGTTTACGGAGTCACGGCTATAGAAATAATATATATACAAAACAAATGCCTATTCACTCTTTTTTTAAAGGCTTCCAAGTACAAGATCGTGGAAATATGCTCGCTGGAAACATATTCCACTGCTCCGCTGTTCACATGATAAATATAGAAGCGAATATCTTCGTTCAGATATAAGAAACGTCCAACACATACGGATGGTATACGAAACGGCGTCTATTGGTTTTATAATGGAATGGGGCTGGTGGAATAAAGAGTGAAGCTCCTGAGAACATTCTCGATTGTGCCACCGGTAAAAGACTGTAAGTCAGGCTAATTTACGTCGCAGCTATGTATATATTCTGCATTTTTGTCCACTCAAAGAGTCATCGGCAACGAGTATACAAGTCCAGAGCCGATTGATATGTAACGGGCTCGTGGGTGCAAATTAGCTGATAATGATAATGCGGCCCTTGATTATTGACCGGTGTACATACATATGTGGCACACACGGACAGCTACAGGTCGGAGTTGTATATAAAATCACGTTCGGTCATTTACAGGCATGTCTGGAATTGAACACGTGACGGCTGCACGTGTTCTAAAGCATCAGTTTCACTTGCGCGTAGCTTTTAAAACTTGTTATTCTGTTTTATGACATGACGCTAATGCTTAAACATATAATGGTTTCAATTCGATATCTAAAAGTTATTCGGAATTACAGTTACATATACTATCCAAGTTTTTCCTCACTAAATGATTTAAAATAGTAGTACAAATTTGATATTACTAAAACACTTTATCTTATATCAAAATATGATTACGTCATTTGGTAAGTTCCCTGAAAACGACGCTTAGCTACGCCACTGTTCACATTGGGCACTACCATAGATGAGCAAAATGTAATCAGATTAATAAAAACGATTAACGATTGCATTTTACGTTTTTTACTACTAATATGACTGCATTTTGCTCATTTATGTTTTAAACACTACAAAATCCCAGATTGTATACACAATTATCATTTCTAAATGTTTTAAATGGATTTAATCATGATTACAGAGCAAGCAAATTAAAATTACGACTACATTTTGTAATCATTCATCATTAATCAGATTACATTTTGCCCATCTCTGGGCACTACATATAAGTAAATATAGCGTGACAATATATACTATATTATTATTATTATTTCAATTATTATGATTACTAGTTATAGGAAACAGGTGTTGCTCGGTAGAAAACCCTCACTCACTGGCTTTAGGGATGATTTTCCAAACAAACATCGAACACATGTTTATTGCTATCCAAAAATCTATACTTCGGTTGTCATACAGCTTAATTCAAAATTAATGGAATTTCAAACACATTTTTAACTCATATGGGTTCCCCTTAGGGATGGATTAAAAAAACCCGCCCTTAATACATGCATACGTCATAAGAAGCACTTCATTTAATTTATTTATGTTTTTACTTTCAGTAGTTTAAGAAGGGCAAGTCTTTTTATAAATAAAAAATGTGTTTCCAACATAAAATCAATTTTCTACTAGCACTTCAAAGTGACTACAACGCGTCTGATGTTAAAGTAAGATGTAGTACAAAAATCGACCGCAACTGTCGTGTCACTGAAGACAACCCGTCCATACTCTTCGTGATCAAGCAGACTTGCGCAACAGACTGCTCACTGTTCTTTTTGAGAATTTAAATAATAATAATAATAAACAAGCCTTTATTTTTCCACATAACATTTTTTACAATTCAAATCTGTTAGTATTATTAGTTTTTTTTTTCTTAATTCCTATTGTTAGTAGTGTTAGTTAAGATTTGTGTCAATATTATCATTTGTGGACCCCTGTTGGGTAAAGGCCTCCTCCAACCTCCCCCAGTTGACCCTATCTTGGGCCAGCTCTGCCCACTTCTTTCCCGCCACCGAAAGAATCTCATCTTCCCATCTCTTTTTCGGTCGGCCTCTTTTTCTTTTGCCTTCTGGACCAGACCACTTTGTCGTTTCTATTGACCATCTCCTGTCTTTGCATCTAGAAACGTGGCCTGCCCATTGCCATTTAAGATGGAGTGCCTGTTGCAAAGCGTCCACGATTTTTGTTTTCTGTCTAATGGAATCGCTTTTAATTTTTGGTATTTTCCTTATTTTTAATAAACTTCTCTCCATAGCTCGTTGGCATGTTGTAATTTTGTTCTTTATTTTATTTGTGAAAACCCATGTTTGGCTTCCGTACGTCAAGTTCGGTAAGATTTTGAGAATTTAATATCACTTAAATAACACATGCTCACCGGTGAAAAAACATCGTCATCTAAACAAGGTCTTGTGTGTTTTAGATGTGAGTGTGCTTTGCTCATCCCAACAGATATATCATGATTATTTGAATATATCCTTCATCCACCAGCCAAATTCTAGCATTATACGAGGAATAATAATACATAATAATAGTATTTGTAAATCTTTTGATATGTTTCACTCTTTTTTACCCTCAGCCAAAAATAAGGTTTTGCACTGTGTACAAATGTAGCATGTTTTCTCCTTGTTTTTTACTACCTTAATTTTTTTGTATATTTTTCAATCATTTATTATAATCCTAAATCATAATTTAGTTTGCGGTGTTCATTATTTAAGGACACATATTTTGTATTATTTCTTTAAATTCAATTTTTATATTATATTTAGTTGTGTGATATCTGATTCAAGAACCAAATAAAAAAAAAATTGAGAAATTATTGATCGGGGTAAGTGAAAACCAGTCCTTATAAAACACGTGGTCGTTACTCCATAATATATACCGGTTTTGTGAGTCCATACAATGGGTCCGAGTTATTCCGAGGCCCTATATCGCGGCACAAAAGACGTTCAGAACTATTCTTACTAACCAGTTTTGTTTATTATATCGTCACATATTGCTATTGTAATGTCATTAGTATTAGTATAAATCGCTTATCATAATGCTTACTGCAAGTGGAAATCGACCCTAACCTTTAAACCATTCTTTCTTAAAAACGACAATATCATTTAGGAATATATACTTAAAAAAAAAAGAAAGAAAATCATTTATTTGGTAAATAACATAAAGTACAACACGAAAGGATAAGTTAATAAAGATAGAAAAGAAAACAATAGTTAATATCCTGTCTTGCGATCATGCGCCAAAGAGAAGTCAACTCAGGAGCGTTTATAACATCATTTTGTTGTCTTTTGTCTGGTTACCAGTTCTAGGAAACCCACTGTTCCTAGGAAAGCGTGGATAAACGAAATACACTTGAGTTTAGTCTAAATACAAGCAGAACCAAGTCCAAGTAGACGAAATCGGTGACTTACCAAATACTTTGATATTAACAACATAATATAATCTGTAATATTAAGTAAAGACAAAATGTCTATATAAATCTCAGAATAAGAATACTAATACACTAGTTTCTAGTTTCCCTACACGTGACTCCTGGGTGGTGCTAAACGAGCAGCAGCGAGGTGGTAGGGCGTCGGTGCCCGTCTGGATCGTGACCACAGTACATGGGTGTAATGCCCGTCACAGTGACTAGTTTCGGCTTGTCGCGTTTCGGGATCAGCTTGTGTATATCCAGTAGCTCATATGCCTAGAGACCTTCAGTCGCGGTATATGTGGGCCGACATGACGATGTAGACTATCAATGGATTTTCATCCTTTGATAGTCGCTTTCGTTTTTGGACTACACTGTACTTACCATCAGCTACTCTGTAGTCACTATGTCGAGCCAGTGTAAAAAAAAAAAAAAAACATATCATCACGCTATATCCATATTGGGATGAACATATTAGATAGATTGGTGGCTATATTCACTAAGCGCTTATATATCAAACCCAATTTGAACAGCTGCGCAGCCGATCTTTGTTTGCACTAGTATATGTGTTGCTTTTATTAGATTTCATTCGGGTTTCCTCACCATCTTTTCCTTCATTGGTGAACATGTGATGTCTAAATGTGATCAGTCTATGAATTCTAAGCACAATAATATTAATAAATGAACATAAATGAAAAAACAGTCAAATGAAATCAGTAAAAAGCAAATTGAATCTACACTGCCCCCATACACTCTAGTATTCGTAAAATGACCCTTTCTCGAGGGACTGGAAAAACCAGAAACGACAAAAACACACACACAAACTCAAGACCACATCGCACGTGTAAGCTGTGGTACAAAAAATAAACATTAAGCAGAATTTACGAGCAATTGTGACGAAATCGCTGATGGATTTGAACCTTTGGTGCAGCAGGTTAAGGATTAAATTTGAACGAAGTAGGAAATATTGTTTATGACAAAACATCAGCTGTTTGAACCTTTAAAGGGCGTGTGGGGCACGGGAGTTGTGATAATTTGGATCAAGCATTTGGTTGCGTTTAGTCGAACTGTTTATATTTTTACAATTATAAAAATGCAGATTATTATCAAGTTGCTTCGAAAGAAACGGAGTTTCCGCATGCTCTTAAATTTCTGATTAAATCTAGTATCATAGAATTAGGATATCTAAAAAAATAACAATAAAATCAAATGAACAAATAGCAAAACACGGTACACAAATATGTAGAACTTATAAGCCGCTATTGAGTATGTAGGCAATAATTTAATTTTGCTGTTGTTTTTTTTTGTGTAAACTTGTTCCAATATTTTAAATTTTAGAATTAATGGTTGTATCCCAAAGGATCCCATCTGAAACTGTCCAAGGATAGTTAACATGGTGTACACAAAAAAATCTACCTGCCCCTATTTTTCGATGTTTCTCGTTATTTTTTGCGTATTGTCCGCTGATCCTTGGTACAAGCATTATTTAGCATTATTATTGATTCGCTATACGGTAAGAAAGCTCTATTATCCTTATATTTTCAGATTATATCCTATCCGCATAACGTTTATTCAAGAGCATAAATGTTTCGAAAAGTATTAACTCAAAATAACCTCATGCAAACAAGCGTTTTTAAATCGTCAATATAATCAGTCTACCACTGTTTCGAAAAGCAGGATCTACCGTTAAAAACCCGGTAAGTAACTCTGGTAGTCGCTCTTTTAAAAAATTAATCCTTAGAGAAAAATTAAATGGGATAGAATGTCCTATGAGGATTCCAAGATATAACCACGCATTCTTACTCGTATCAACCAACCAATCATAGATAGAATAGAAAGAAAGATTTCTTTATCGATGATCTTTATATTAAATTAGATTTCGTATCTGGGAGCTCCAAAATGCTTCTAGGTATTTTGTTACGAATATCGAATTCCATAAAATAACTATAAACTTTTTTACATTGAGATAATCTTAACGCTTTTTGAAGCCAATAGTTAGTTGGGATGACTAGGTAGGTTAGGAGCTATTGCTGCTTATATATTACTAGCTTTCGCCCAGGGCTTCGCTCACGTTAAGAAGTATTATAATTAATTAGATATAGTTTTTGTGGCTTTACTTTTGTTTAGCGTGTGTAAAAAATTGGGGCCTAATCTGTCATTAGGCGCTAAAACTATCAAGCTATTATATTATAGTCGAAAATCTGAGAAGATTTATACAAACTTTCATCCCCTATTTTATCCCCTTGGGGGTGAAATTTATCAAAATCCTTACTTAGCGGATGCCTACGTCATAACATCTACCTGCATGCCAAATTTCAGCCCGATCCGCCCAGTGGTTTAGGCTCTGCGTTGATAGATCACTATGTCAGTCAGTCAGCCAGTCAGCCAGTCAGTCACCTTTGAGTTATATACATTTAGATATTATAATGATTATAATAAAAACTCAAACTCACCGCCTGTTTTATCAACCATAATAATGGAATAAGTAAAAATTTATGGATTGTTTGAAAATCCAGTGACTTTGAAATAACCAATATAAAAGCTAGCATTTAGTCATGCTATTCGTATTGTCGATGATCCCACAACTGATGACTGTTGGATTGTGATTGTTGAGTTAATACTCGCGACTTGGACCCGTTAATTCTTCATAGATAAATCTGTTTGTTCTGTTTATTTTATTGAAATAACAGCGGAGAGTATTTTGTGACCTCATCCTTGGGGTACACTGTGCGCTGTTTGCTATCTTCTCATCTCCAGACTTTAAAAACTCAATAACTGGCAACAACGACGCAGTTTTCTAGAACATTTTTATCGCACAATTTAAAGCTACGGAACAGGCTTTAGGTGCAGTATTTCCTTCAAAGTATGCTTGAGATTCTTAAAAAAAAGAACGAAAAGTGTTCTTCCAGGTCAATAAGATGACGGAAAGGCATCTAGTGTCACGGATGTCCAAAAGCAACAATAACCACTGTCCAATAAATAGATCTTGGATGCCAACACTGGCATACATTTTTAAAGATAAAGCCTCCGGAACTGCTAGAATTGCGAAGAGATTCAGAAGGCCTTACTAAGCATTTTTCACCGTCTATATCAAGGGGAATGTTCTGAGGAGTTATTTAACCTCGGTCTACTCTCTCCCTTCCATAAAAGAGCCGTTCAAGGCACTTAGTAACGGCAGCATCGTTTACAATGCGGACAACGCTCCACAGCAACATATCCAGGGCGTGAAGTACGGAGCAGAACCATCCTAAAGAAGCGAACAATGTTTCATACGGGGCCTTACCTGGGTCTTACACAATAGAAACAGTTTATCCGCCGTGAAAAACCACCGCACTCTGTCCATGAACTCAGGACTACGTCTACGTTTTATCTAAAATTACTATAAAAATGGAATATTAACTTGTCTTTACGCACTACAGGGGATATAAGAAAAAATCGCATCAATTTTCTCAACAAATAAGCCATCAAACAGAATAATTGATGTCAACGAAGTCGAACCCTAAATGTGAATAAAGAAATATTTTGAAAAGTAAATTGATCAATATAAATCACCCCCCAGGGTCTAATAGATGGAAGACAGCTCGATCAGTCAACCTTTGAAGATGAACGGGTGATTCGACAGTTTCACAATACAGCTAGACTAAGTGTTCCAGTGGATCTACACGTCCTTTGAAATGTTCCAACCATCGCACTTCTGTATAATTCTTTTGGTCAGTATGCCTTAAGAAAGAACCATTATTAAAAACATCCCTAAGCATTTCGAAAAAAATTTCACTGCCTTGTGAATAGTTGGAAAACTGTGAAAAAAATATAGATTGTAACTCTAATAATTAGTAGCTTCCATTTAATTTTAGCACTGCCACGTCTGCGTAATCAGATCCATCGAACATCGGATGGTAATCAGCACTGGAGAGCGCGTACAAGATCATCCAGCCGGCCAGCATACGCTGAGTCAAGTGCCTTTTGAAAATAGTGACAGCCCACAGGATACATGACATCATATTATGCACTAGCTGATCCGGCAAACGTTGTTTTGCTATATAAGGTATTGTAATATCTTCTAAGATTTTCATTGAAATTAAGTGATGTCAGAGACAATTTTGTTCACAATTAAATACTCTTAATCAACAACACATTTATTTGGATAAAGATTAATATTATTACGTTGATACAACTCTTAACACATAATGCATTAATTTCGACCAAATTTGTATACCATAAAAACGGTTCTAGTGACTTAATCTTAAAAGATAGACATATACTGTCGGGGACATTTTTTTAGATCATTTCAAGAGGAATAATTCTTTCCTGCATATATTTTTGGCATCTTGAACCGTTTTTGCAGCGCACGCAATGGAAGCCCTCAAGGATGAATAATTTTCCCCGTTTTTTTCACATTTTTCATTATTTCTTCGCTCCTAATAATTGCATCGTGATGTTATATAGCCTAAAGCCTTCCTCGATAAATGATCTATTCAACTCAAAAAGAATTTTTCAATTCGAAACAGTAGTTCCTGAGATTAGCGCGTTCAAACAAACAAACAAACAAACTCTTCAGCTTTATAATATTAGTATAGATTATTTTATCAATGTTTTTCTTAACGTGTATGTACGTCTTTTTCCTTGTATCTCAATAAACGTAACTTCCTTTCATCTCTTGTTAACGCATTGCTGGAGTTAGCTCCGATTTCCCAATCCTAACAAATACAACTGAGTTTGGTTGTAATAGCCTGACATGTCAGCGTGCTATACTTCTTGCTTCGTTTTTTATAGAACATTCCCGGTCGTCCTTGAAGTCATATGGTATGCGCACGCTCAACAGCTGATGTTACCTGACACTCTACTCACACATCCGTATAACTGTCACACACGACTGCAGATCCATGTGCGTGTGAGGGGGAGCTATTTGACAATATTCCATCACTTGTATCTTAAGATGTTTGCTCTACATCATTCAAGATCAATTAAATTTCGTTTAAAAGCTTTCCGAGGATCCAATTACAATCTAAACAAATTGTAGTGAAATTATGAAGCTATTGTACTTTTATATAACTATCTTAATATATATAAATCTCCTGTCACGATGTTTGTCCGCGATGGACTCCTAAACTACTAAACCGATTTTAATGAAATTTACACACCACGTGAAGTTTGATCTAATTTAAAAGATAGGATAGTTTTCATCTCAATTCATAGTCGCAATATTATTTTATTGCAAATTATTTGTTTATTATTTAGCAGTCATAATTTACAGTTAGCTCCAACCGATTCTAAAAGATGGCGCTATCCGTTGACTGGATTGAGTAATTATTCAAAACCAGTCACAGCAAAGCGTGGCTGGTCTGCTATAATTTATATGGCAGAACAACGTTTGCCGAGTCAGCTAGTATATATATATATATATATTTCGTACACTAGGAGAACACCCTGCATATGATTTTCCAGCCACCGTAGGTCCACTAGCTGTTGGTATCCAGATTCCTAATGACTAAAATCACTTAGGATAGTTCACGGGTATAGGAAGTATTCTTAAATTAATGGCATGTTCCATTATCCAACAACCAGAACTATAGTGTTAAAAATCTAAAACGGAACTAGAAATCAGCCTTCAGGTATCTATAAGATTTTGAAACCTAAATATGAAGCAAAGACTTAAGAAATGCAGGGTAGGGTAGCATTTCGACGGGACCTAATGCTGTTGGATGGGAAAGACCTTTACAAATTCACCGAACGAGAGGAGTGAGCGCTTAGGATGCTCAACCAGCGAGTTATATGTTAAGTAGCAATGCAAGGGCATCCTTGTGGGTACGGATCTCTATATGAGTAACCAGCTAGGAAAAGAAGCTATTGCAATCACCAGAGTTTCGAAAGCGACTACTTTGAGAAGACATGCCAAAGAAACCGTTATAGTGACTCGCTTCAGCTAATCGCGTTTCAGGATCAGCCTATATTCAGTCGTAATATACTATGTGGGCCGACATGACGATGGAAACTGTCAATGGATTTTCGTCATTTGATAGTCGCCTTCGTTTTTGGACTACACTGTACTTACCATCAGGTACTCTGTATTCACTATGTCAAGCCAGTAAAAAAAAAAAACAAAGAGAGTATATCGCGTCAACTCGCGATAAATCGATGAAATTTTTTGTTCTTTTATTTAAAATCATATTTTGACGCATATAAGTGGAATTTTTATGTTTCCTATAAATATATGATCCACTTTTGTAGAAATCATTTTTTTTAATTCTACTGTCTTTGATAACGTCTAGCGAGAACATAATCAAGTAAAACATCTCTCATGCACTTCGGCACCTAAACAATTCCACCCACACACGTGTTATTCGACGAACTGCCACAGTGGCATCGATACCAGTGGCTTAACATTACAAAAGTCTCTTGCGATTCATTTTATTTCACCTAACCACTTTTACGAAGTGTGATGCTCGCCGATCTTTCAAGAAACGTTAATTTTAAGCTTTCCGAATTTAAAACAATATCATAATTATCTATATTCAGTCCAAAAAGTTCGCTTCTTTATTCACAATGCGGATAGCGAAGGCGTGAAATACACTCCTGTCTATTTCTTCGCGTATTTGCGATTCAGAAACCTTTAAACGAAGACGGAATAGCCGCCAAATACTAGCCAAATGCAGAGCAAGCGCGATTCATCCTCGCTACTTTTTTTCCTTCCATAAGATGCTCAAGCACGTACACACACGCACACACAAACACTGTAAAATAGTCATAAATAGTGAGCAAAACACGAGACAGAAATCAAACGATGCACACAGTTCGGCAGTCAATTTAATAGAGAAAGAATCATAGACTATATTACAAACAATGACACAGACAATACCACAGACAATCAAAACTCAGTTATAATAGATATATTTATCTATCATAAAAAGAAAAATTAAAATATAATTTAATGTGTTCAACAAACACTATAAAATTAAATTAGGTTATTTGTATATTAGTGATACTGAAAGAGCGGGTGTGGGGACCTGGTGATCTGTACCACAGGCATAAAACCTACAGCAGACACCAGTTCCTCACAAACATTTTTATTGTAAATATTTCTGTTATTGAGTACTTCAGTTTTTGTTTATGAGGAAAAATAAATAAATACATTATTATTATTAATCTTTATTTATTATATATACAATATTGTTACATTTTAAAATAAATACATATAAACAACATATAAGTTTTAAAATATAAAAACATGTAGACCTACAGGGGCGAGGCCTAAGGCCCAAGCCACCGGTAGTTAGGAGCTCAGAGTGAGGAACCTCCTGACAATGCGCGCCGTATCGAGTAGAACTGCCTTCTGTATCCTTCTGTATTTATTATTATTATTATTGAGACCTTGAATTTACCTGTAAATCATTAAAAGACAGAAATAAGCAAGGAGTATGCTATGACACGACTCGAGAAGGTTACTAAAGAGCAGAATAAAATAACGTTTTTCGTTAAATGTTTTTAAGGTTGGTATTTCTTTGATTAACACTCATGAATTATTTTCTTTCCATAAGACATTTTGTTTGACTCTTAATTCTTACTTTAGAGAGAAAATCTAAAACTACAAGCTATATACATTTATTTAAATATGGCACGTTTCCTTTGCTTGATTTCTATATTTTTAGTCTAATAATTTGAATCAGTTTTGAAGAAATCTTAAATACTGTATGTTATATAAACCCATATTAAAAGTTAATAACGCTTAACCCACTAATATTACTGTAAACTATGGCAGGACTCAGCTGACTACACACACATACAAACCCACACAAATAAACAAACAAGTGTTTACACAACTCGATATGTGGAGGATGTTGACTGTTCACATAATAAGGGCTTCGGAAAAAAGTACACGAGATGCGGTAACGAGCGAGTGAGATGGAAACAACCTTTTCACTTGCAGGGGTTGTTAGTGTGAGAGAGATAGGAAGCGTTTTGTTTCGTCTGCAGTTGATGCGTTTGTTTTTTGTAGACCGAAGCAAGGTGCAGCTCAATTTTGTGCTGAAGTCGAATGAGTGATGTTTGGCGTTTGCATATAGAGGAATAGTTAAACATGTGCTCTTTCTATATCTTTACGCTATGCATTTAAGGGATTACTTAAAACTGTGTCTTCTCTTTTTAGGTTAGGTTTGCCAACCTTGGCATAGAAATTAGCTTTTTTATGAGTTTTAATATATCATCACGCTAAATACCTTACAGGGAGAGCAGAGATATATTAATGGTTACGTCGACTTTGCGCTTATATGTCATGCCCAACGTGACCAGTAGTGCAGCTGATCACCGTTTACACTGCATTAATATAAGTGACAGTTTTTTTTTAAACTGCCTCGACACAGTGACTGCACCATACCTGATAGTAAGCATGGTGCAGTCCAAAAAACGCCAACGACTATCAAAAGGTAAGAAAAAACCCATCGGTAGTCGCAGCGATCATGCCGGCCTGCACAAATATCTCTTCACGCTACGCTTAAAGGAGCCCATATCATAGGACGGTGGGACCATGCTCGCCGGAATACCATTCCACAGCCCACCGACACGGCAAAAGAAGGAGTTAGGGAACTTCTTACTCCTAGCCGAGATGATACCGTATAGCTGTGTTCTATTAGATGCCATCCGGATTTCCTCACGATGCTTTCCTTCACCGGTTGTGATTTAATCTAAGCCACACTATTAAACTAGTTGTATGACTAACTAGCGAAACCGTTTTTTTTTTGTAATCTGGTGACAAACCCTACACAGGATAATTAGGGGCGCAGTGAGGGCAGCAACCCTGATGTATTAGACTCTTACTGACTAAAACTGACTGACTTTCTTCTTTGGGAGTCGAAGCTGCTCGCGTCCGTAGGTTTTACCCTAGTTTCCCTACACGTGACTCCTGGGTGGTGCTAAACAAGCAGCAGCGAGGTGGTAGGGTGTCGGTGCCCGTCTGAATCGCGACCACAGTACATGGGTGTAAAGCCCGTCATAGTGACCAGTTTCGGCTTGTCGCGTTTCGGGATCAGCTTGTGTATATCCTGTATACGCTATTTAACATTTATCGCATAACCTACACTCACTCGCACATACACTATCCCTCTCTTTCCTAACGCTCCATCCCTTCCTTTCCCACCTTAGGCTGGCCACCGAAAAAAAGGGGATGGAACGTCAGTTCTCTAAAAACAACTCAGGAATCCTAACACGCTTCTCTCGTATAAAATTAAAAACCAAAAAAAAAGTCGCTAGCACTCCGCGATCGTAAAAACGCGTAGTGAAACCGTAACTTTCCACCAAGGGGATTGAGGAGAAGAACCAGCCAAGGTAAGTCCTTGAAATTATCCTCCAACCCCCTTTTTGTTCCTACGAGCCGCAATCCACACAAACTACTCACCAAACACGCTATTATATTTATTTATATTATATTATTAACGCTTATTTACGCATATTTCTCAATCTCAAACGCATATTCATTATAAAACATAAATTTAGTACAACTACGCATCTCATAATTGTATTTTAAAATCGCTAACCGCCAGTTATTTACCTACCGCCAAAGGTCATCGACCTTAAATTAATAAATTATTATCACATATTTTTCAAAATATCCCTCTTAAAATGTCCCTAGAAAGAACTAAACTTTCTGGAAACTCAATTTCAATAAAAATAGCTCATTTAGAAGCTAAAAAAGAGCGCTTATTCCAAATAACACAGGAATTATATGATTTAAGTTTGAAGATCAAAGATGAATATTCGAAAAGTCAATTTTTAACTCGTATACAGTCAATTGACAAAACGCGAACAGAGTTTATTGAAACTGTAGATAACCTAGTTTCTGCATATTTGGAAGTAGATCCTATGGACAAGCCAAACTACTCGTCTTTGAGCACGTATGACGAATTGTACTGTCACATTAAATATATACAAAGTACACTCAAAGAAACTCAAACTCAAAGTTTGAACTCGGATTTTGATAATCAAAAATTGCCTCCCCTCCAGTTAGTGACTTTCGACGGGAATCCTAATAAATGGCCTGTATTTTACGAAAACTTCACAAACTCTGTACATAATAATATTCGCTTGTCAAGTGGACGAAAAATCCTATATTTAATCGGACAGTTGAGTGGTAAGGCCCTGACTGTATGTTCGACTATACCGCCAACTGCTGAAAATTATGAAATTTTTTGGAACACTCTCGTATCTAAATATCAAGACATTAGGGTACAAGCATCTCGCTATATTAATCAACTTCTCAATTTCAAGGCCAACCAGTCAGTTGATACTTTTCTCGAACAATTCTGTTCAGCGGTAGCAGCATTTAATCGTTTAAAAATAGATAACCCGTCAGATTTCATAATAACGCATATTGCACTCGAAAAACTAGACAAAAGAACGGCTGATTTGTTTGAACAAGCGCACAGAAATATTAAAATACCCACTTTTAAAGATGTTAACACGTTCTTATCGGAGCAATGCAGATTGCAGTCGATACGCTCGCCTACATTACATTCAAGCCCGTCATACGAAGGTGGCTGGCAGAAAAATAAAACTCACGATAAACTTAAGCAAACTCATACATTTATAGTGAACACTAATACCCCTAATTTTAACACTGTCTATAGTGCACCAATCACTAAGGTACCTAGATCTACATCGTGCATTATTTGTAATGAACAAATTCACCCGCTATTTAAATGCAAAAAATTTCTCCAGTTTGATCCTCGTAAACGTAATGAAATCGTACATATAAACCGATTCTGCAAAAATTGTTTAGGTTTTCATAATGTAAATACATGTAAATCGCAAAGTAAATGTTACGTATGTCAAAAAAAACATCACTCATTATTACACATTAACGATTTCAACCGCTCGCACATCGAACCTACTGCCGCGCAGCGCTGCAATCTCACTACCGTACCACCGGGTACCGGCGCTCAGCGCTCTGAGCGCACCCCGCTCGCTGCCGACCCGGTCGCTGCTTCGCTTGACTCACCCGGACCGCCCGCGCTGGTGCCTACACGGCCGCAAGACATCTCTTGCGCTTTGAATGCAAGTCCGCGCGGGAATTCAAATAATATTACATTTCTCGCTACGAATAATACGATAGATAACTCAAAATATACCACTGTATTGTTGCCTACGGCTTCCGTACACGTTTATAACGCTAATAATGCACGCTATACTATTCGTACGTTTATAGATACGGGATCAATGAGTCATTTCATTACCAAAGCTTGTTGTGAACGACTAAACTTGATTATTTCTCCAGGTTTATCACCTGTCAAAGGTATAGGTCAAACGGAAAGCGCTTGTTTAGGTTTTACACATTTAAAAATTTATTCTCGTTATGACAAAGCACGCTCATACACTATCATCGCTAGGGTGATAGATGTAATCACAGATCGCTTACCAAACACAAATATTAGAACCGCAGACATAACATGCTTTAATAATTTGCCTTTGGCTGATGATCACTTCGACGCGCCTGGTGATGTCGATTGTTTACTCGGCTGTGAACTTTTCCCCGCGATCCTCGGCAACAACAAGGTCACAGCACCGCACTCCTCGCTCACTGCTTTGGAAACAACACTCGGGTATCTCATTATGGGCCGAGCTAACTCACTCTTATCATCTCATACTTGTACTCACTTCACACAAAACGCAGATAAAAATTTCCTTTCCTTGGTTGACAACTCGCAAACGCTCACGCAACTTGTAGAACGCTTTTGGGAATTAGAAAACGTTCCCAATAAAATTCACATAAGCCCCGATGACGAAGCTTGTGAAAAACTCTTTCGCGCTACACACTCACGTGATGATACCGGTAGATATACTGTACATCTGCCATTCAAACATAGTCCTAATATGTTGGGAGACTCTCTTGCGATTGCCAAACGCCGCTTATTTCTTCTAGAAAAGAAACTCGACGCTAATTCTGACTTACGCTTAAATTATAACGTCACGCTTCAAGAATACATAGACAACGGTTATTTAACTGAAGTTTATGACGCCAAGCCTAACAATGAATGTTACTACATCCCTCACAGGGCTGTATATCGGCCTGAAAAGGTTACATCCAAAACGCGCATAGTTATCGACGCTAGTTGCAAAACAACTTCCGGAAAATCATTAAATGATTTACTGTATAAAGGCCCTAATCTCCAAAGCAATATTTTCAACTTGCTTATCAATTTACGCATGTTTTCCATCGCTTTGACGGCAGACATTGAGAAGATGTACTTTCAACTCAAACTAACACCCAATCATCACTCATTCCAAAGAATACTATACAGATTTACCTCTGACTCTAAAATACGAACATTCGAGTTCAATAGGGTGTCGTTTGGAGTGTCTAGCTCACCGTACCTCGCAATGAGAGTTGTTCGTCAACTCGCCGCTGATAACCGCGATAAGTGGCCTCTCGCTGCTTATGAGGCTGAAAATCATATGTATATGGATGACTATGTTAGTTCTGTTGATGGCCCTGATATGGCGGAACGTATCTATCAAGATATGGTGGATATGTTCAAGGCCGGCGGGTTTAAAGTAGTAAAATGGTTCTCAAACAGTTCTACGGTTATGGATAAAATTCCTTTATCACATAAAAATCCGCAAGTCATTAATTTTGACAATGACCCTGACAACTCCACGCATACTAAAATAGTAGGCATGCAGTGGAAATCAACCACTGACAATTTCCAGTTTAAAATAAATCCTGAAATGTCAGATTGCACGAAACGCATGATCCTCTCGGTAGCCGCTCGCCTCTTTGATCCACTGGGATTAATTAGTCCAGTTATCGCTTTTATGAAGCTTCTCGTTCAAGAATGTTGGCTTTCTAAGCTCGATTGGGATGAGCTTGTACCACGTTCCATTCAGGATAAGTGGAGACAATTCCACAGCGAACTGCCCTCTCTTGAACATGTAGAAATTCCGCGCTATATTGGCATAACATCCAACTCATATATCACGCTAATAGGTTTTGCCGATGCAAGCGAAAAATGCTATGGAGCTGCCGTATACATACGAATCAGTCCCGACGAACACTGTAACGGCTCAGTTAGTTTGCTTGCCTCAAAGTCCAGAGTTGCGTCGCTGAAAAAGATGCCTTTAGCACGCTTAGAACTCTGTGCAGCTCTACTTTTGGCTAATCTTATTGACTGTGTCCGTGAAACTCTAAGTAAGCGCTGTAACATAAATAAAATAATCGCTTTTTCGGATTCGACTATCACTCTCACTTGGATTCACTCGCCTGCTTACAAATTTCAAACATTTGTTGCAAACAGGATCTCGGAAATAAATTCAAAAATCCACGCTCGCCATTGGTTTCACATTAAAGGAACTGAAAATCCAGCTGATATCATATCTCGTCCAGTTACTCCCCAAGCACTCCTAAACTGCAAAACTTGGTTTTATGGCTCGGATTGGCTCACTCTTCCTTTCTCTGAGTGGCCGTTAAGTCCTTTCCAAGTAAGCCCTAAAGACAACCTGGAAATGAAGACAGTCGAGATTAGCGCAATCTCAACGTCTCCGCTGCCCGTCATCTCCCCTGTCGGAGAAATAAGTGACCGCGTGTCAAGCTGGACAAAGCTCTTGCACATAGTAGTCTATGTTTTACGCTTCATTAAACGCCTTCCAAAAAATAATTCTATAACTTTCATGGATTTAGATGCTTCTGAACTTTGTATAATACGCTATATCCAGGCTAAACATTTTTCTCAAGACTTTCATGCTATTAAAATAAATAAACCCTGTAGTAAACGATTAATTAAACTCAACCCTTTTATAGATGAAAACAACATATTAAGAGTCGGTGGTAGACTCACTCACTCACAACTAGACTACGGTCAAAAACATCCGATTTTACTCCCCGCTAAAGAACGCATAACGCAGTTGATAGTAGATTACTATCACGTAAATAATTTACACACTGGCCCCTCCTTGCTACTCGCACTACTTAGACAAAAATTTTGGATACTTTCCGCTCGAAGTCTCGTGCGACAGAGAGTACACGCTTGCAATATTTGCTTTAAATTAAATCCAAAATTTACAAACCCACTGATGGGTGATCTTCCCGCTTTTAGAATATCTGAAGCTAAAGCTTTCGTGAACACCGCGGTAGATTACGCAGGCCCTTATTTCATAACGCACATACGACGCCGAGGTGTTAAAAGTCACAAAACATATATTTGTCTATTTGTTTGCCTAACTACAAAAGCCATACATATTGAATTTGTTACTGATTTAAGTACGGATTTATTCCTCGCCGCTTTTAAAAGATTTATTTCTCGCAGAGGCCCTGTCTCGATGATATATAGTGACGGAGGTACCAACTTCATCGGCGCTAAACGCAAATTAAATGAAATATACAATCTTATACAGTCCACTAATTATAAAAACTATTTGAGCGAACAGCTTATAAAGTCGTATCGTATTCAATTTAAACATAGCCCGCCGCACGGTCCCCATTTCAACGGACTTTGCGAAATTAGTGTGCGCAGTGTAAAAACTCACCTCGCTAAAGTGATAGGTTCGCACATACTTACGTATGAGGAATTCTTGACTGTACTCGTACAGATTGAAGGATTACTCAACAGTAGGCCGTTGTGTGTTCTCAGTTCCGACCCTTCAGACATTTCTGCATTAACTCCAAATCATTTCTTAAACGTAACGCCGCTGAAATTACTGCCAGCTGAAGACTTACCGCTTGTTAATGATAATCGCTTATCTCGCTACGAGGTTATAGTTAAACTCACGCATGTATTCTGGAAACGATGGAATCAAGAATATTTAACTTCGCTACAACAGAGGGAAAAGTGGAATACTGCAACCAACCCTATCAAACTAGGATCCATAGTGATAATTAAAGACCAAAATAGTCATCCGTTATGTTGGCCCATGGGTGTCGTGGAATCTGTTTACCCTGGACGGGATGGTATTATACGAACGGTCAAAATTCGCACTAATACTGGGAGTTATGTTAGACCAGTAGTTCAGATCAGTCCTCTTCCAACCCAGTAAACTCATTAAAAAAAAAAAAAACTCATTTTATTATCCATCTTCTATCTTCTTTTTTAAATTAATATTAATTCTAACATTTTCTTTGTAATGTATAATTTAGACTCAGCTCTCTTATAGTCTCTTTTCTCACGCATAACTCTTGGTTTAGAGGAAAACCTCTAGGCCGGCGGAATTGTATACGCTATTTAACATTTATCGCATAACCTACACTCACTCGCACATACACTATCCCTCTCTTTCCTAACGCTCCATCCCTTCCTTTCCCACCTTAGGCTGGCCACCGAAAAAAAGGGGATGGAACGTCAGTTCTCTAAAAACAACTCAGGAATCCTAACACGCTTCTCTCGTATAAAATTAAAAACCAAAAAAAAAGTCGCTAGCACTCCGCGATCGTAAAAACGCGTAGTGAAACCGTAACTTTCCACCAAGGGGATTGAGGAGAAGAACCAGCCAAGGTAAGTCCTTGAAATTATCCTCCATATCCAGTAGCTCATATACCTAGAGACCTTCAGTCGTGGTATATGTGGGCCGAAATGACGATGGAGACTATCAATGGATTTTCATCCTTTGATAGTCGCTTTCGTTTTTGGACTACACTGTACTTACCATCAGGTACTCTGTAGTCGCTATGTCGAGCCAGTGTAAAAAAAACCTCTCAGTGTCCCTCAAATCACTCTAACCTGGTCTGGGAATCCTTATTCTTCCAATAGCTCGGAGAGCGAATAGCCTATTCAAGCACCTTCTCTGGGAGAGTGGGCGTAAAGAGCCCACCTCTCAGGAACTCTCTCAGGCGGTTCGATTGATACTGCACACCACCGCCAACTTATCCGGGAATCAAACTCTCCCAAGCCTACTGCCCGGACAGACTACCGGACTGGACTTGACTATGCACAGATGTGTTTTGCAATCAGAATTAATTAATTTAAGAAGAAATTTTCATTTCTTGAACCCTCTTGGGGGTAGAATATAAAAAAATCTACCTTAGCTGTTGCATACGTCATAAAAAGTAATGTAGAAAATCATGTTTCTAGCTTCAGTAACTTTAGAAGCTCTACAATGATATGCCAGCCAGGACATGCCAGGTCATGTCGATATTTTTGAGGTAGTAAGGCCTGAACTATGTCGTGACCACAGTAAACAAGTGCAAAGACCATTATAGTGACTCGCTTGGGTCTGTCGCGTTTCAGGAATAAATTGTACACATATAATAATAATAATAATATAAGCCTTTATTATAGAATATTTTACATACATATTTTTTTTTACTACTCTACTTGTCTTCCGACATAGGCCTCCTCTAAGGATTTCCATTTTCTTCTATCTCTAGCTTCCCTTAGCCATGTTTTTCCTGCCGTCTTTTTTAAATCATCTTCCCATCTCTTGATTCGTCTTCCTTTATTTCTTTTTGCGTTTCTGAGATACCATTCCGTAATGTTTCTGGTCCATTTTCGTTTGTTGTCACGCAACATATGGCCTGACCAACGCCATTTAAGCCTTTTTACTGTAGTTTCGACATCTTTAAATTTAGTTTTTGCTTTTGTGATTTGTTTTTTAATTTTATCTTTTAATTTCACACCTAATACACTCCCTTCGATACCGTTTTGGCAAACTTTTAGCTTATTTAATTTTTTATTTGTAATTGCCCAGGATTGGCAAGCATATGTTTATATGTACACATATATTCAGTTTTTAATATACCTAGAGACCTCCGTCGTGGTATATATGGACAGACATAGCGAGGGCGACTATCGAGTGAATTTGTTGAGCCAGTATAAAAAAAGGACAGTTTCGTTAATTTTACGATAGCTATTTTTATATTTTGTGGAGAATACGTCATCAGCTGTGGGGCTCCTCTACCGTTTGTGGGAGGCTTGTAATTCAGGAGGCAGTCTTAGCTTGAATCGTATTTATTTTTATTTTTTTTGTACGGGTACCTACTGATTGCCGGGACAGGTATATACAGCTTAATCGGGCTTAGGGGGCGAGCTTATGGCTTGGGTGGCAATGCAAGGGCACCCCTGTGGGTTTGAAGTCCAGTTTACATCTCAGTGTTCCACAAGAAAGTTCTAAAGACCCGTAATGTTTTTACGAGCTTATACGCTTTTAAAGCCTTTTGAGATGGTACGGCGATTGACCGAACAAGGTCGTGAAATCAGTACACAAATACAAAGACCGTCATAATGACTCGCTCTGGTCTTTTGCGTTTCGAGACTTGCTTGTGTATATCCAGTTGTTCATATAGCTAGAGACCTACCGTCGTTGCATATACTGGCCGAATTTTCATCTCTTGGGGGTGATGCTGTTCTTGGTTTTCACTGTACTATCCACCAGATGTAATACAGTATCTTTGTCGAGCCAGTATTGACGATGTCCTAGCCGGATTCGGCCACGGCGACTGTTTCAACGCCGATTAAGAAAATCAAGGCCCAGTTTTCGGAAACAGTCAATTACGCAGGAGATATTTAAGTGCATAACTGGACGCGCAGCCAGAAAAGCACTCTCTCGTCCGAGCTCCCTCAGGCCCGATGGAATGGAGAACCAGTACGATCGGGAGGGAGCGGGATGCAGGTTTGGTCGAGTTTTCCTTCTCTGAACACCTGGTTGAATTGTGGTGTTCAAGAGATACCTTAGTCGCCTTTTACGACACCTCAGCAAGAAGAGGGGGGTGCTATTCTATTCTGCCGGCGGCCCCCACGGCTAACAAGCCAGTATTAATATGCCATATACAGTATAATAAATAACATTACTAGCATCGTAAACATTAGATTACTTTGTATGGTAAAAACATTTGCTAAAAATTCATCAATTTCAAAAGCTCTTGAAGGCCATTGAGTTCTGTTTCCGATAGTTATAGAAGCGCCGATAAAAAAATACAATTCGCTACACTCCCCTACAGCTGGCAGTCAGCTGATCACTCACACACACATAACTTCCTATAGACACTGTGCGTGGGGCAAAAAAAACTCGAAACCGGCCCAACCAGACCGGTTTATGCATCCGCCGAGCCATAGATTAGAAAATAAGTATGAAAATTGATAAAAATTCCTGTTAATGCCTACAAGGACTTTTGTTTTAATTTGACTAAGAAATATTTTAAATTGCATTTTGTACTTTCTTTACTTCACAAATTGATTACACTGCTCCTGATGAAAAGCGCATTGTAGCTAAAATGGTTAATTCATGGTCATGCCGGCCTACACAAATATCTCCTCACGCTTCGTTTAAAGGACCCAATATCATAAGACGGCATAAAAAAAGCAACTGCCAGGTTTTCTTCGGTAATAGACTAATTTTCTTTAAATTATTTTTAGTGCTTTGAATTAGGTCTATTAGAATAGTTCGCCAGCTCATAGGAGGAATGCTGATCCCCAGAACCAGCTAGCAACAAGTAGGGAGACTCTCCGGGGGTTTTAGACTCTCAGGTCTACTGCTGACCTGCGACTAGAATCAGATATTTACTTTTAATGAACGCCTACGTCATTAAAAAAATGTAATGCAAAACTTTTGTACATCTGAACTCTGAGCTGATTTGTTAATCAGGACAACTCTTGGCCTTGGCAGATGAAAAGAGGAACATCTTGGTGGTTTTAGTCTGACATACCAAGGCAGGTTCTCTCACGGCGGCCCGGACGGTCTATGAGGATTTCCGGTAATAATAAAATAATAAAAAAGGACAAGCATTTTTATCTCCAGAGTTGTTGTCGCGTCTGCGAATTGATCTTTGACAGAGTATCTTTTTTTCACTTGACGTCCCTATGTGAATGCATTTCGTCGTGCGTCCGAGCCGATCTATAGTGATTTCCCTTCGCCACGCCACTCGCTACCGGTCACAAGCCAAAACCGTCGCTATTATTACATTAAGTGCTGCGAAATTGTTGGGAATGATCTCGTATGAACGTAGCCTATCATTTTTCACATACCTTCAATTCAGTTCATAATTATTTTCTATATGTACTTGCTCAACAAAGTGATTGCAGCGAACCTAATTGAAAGCACAGTTCAGGCCAAGACCGGCAACGCCCACCAAGGGACAAATACATTAACATTTATCGTCGTCATACCCACCAATTTAATATGACAACAGAAATACTCTAGAAGAAAAGTAAGAGAGAAGGTGCGATCGAATTATATAACTCATCTGAACACTCGCCAAAATACAAACAACAGAGGCCGCCGAAGAAGGTGGCTGAGGTGCAGCCTCGCTCGAACGTAGCTTTTAGATGCACCTATTAAAACCACCGGGGTTCCAGCACTGCCTACTCTTCGCCTTCGTTGGCTCTGGGGATCCATATACTTCCGAGGGCCCGGCGAGCGATGGGCCTTAGGCAGGCCTCTTCTCTAGGAGGGAGTCGTAAATTACCCCCTCATTACCTCTCATTGGGATGGCGTGTGGACACACACATGCCGCCCCACCCCCATTCTCCGCTGCACGGCGGACGCCCTCAACGTCCACCGCCCACTATATTAGGAGGGGAGCCCGTTGTGAAGTTGATCCTCTGTTTCCCTGGCTGGCCGCTCAAGTCGAAGATCGTACTCAGAAGGACGCCCTTGCGTTGCTATCCAACCCACAATTCTCATCGGTAGATACCTTAAATGCCTCTCCACCTCGCCTGGTGAAGTTATGAAGGCCCTGCCGGCTGCCAGGCCATCAGTAATTATGAAAAAAAAGCGAAATATATTTTATGCGAACAAAATTAATTCATAGATGTGCGTGGATCTGTTTTTTTATGGCATAATATATAGTATTTATTTTTATAGTTAAGTAAAAGGTTTGGATGACAAAGATTAAAGGTGTATATGGGTTATGAAGATAGTTTTTTCTGTTTTCTTTTGTGCTTATTGATTGGTTGTCTTTTCTGTGTTTTATTATGTAAAATGATTTTATATTTGTATAACTGTATATACGGGGCTGTCCCAGTGAAGTGGCTGCGTCGCCCGCAAGGCCCTGTCAGAATCCCAGCGCTGCAGAGTCTAGTCCTCTGTAGCACAAGCTGAGACAGGGCCCTTATTGGCGGCGGCCTAGACTTTTTTTATATATTGTTTTGTTGTTTTTTTATGTTTTTGTATTTTATGTGTGTTCTATTGTACAATGTAGTTACTTTTATATGGCTGCTGTTAATAAAACGCTTTCTTTTTTTTCTTTCAATTAGTCACGTCAAAATAAAAACAATACATCGCAACGCTATAACCAGTTCAAAGCGTCAAGGAGGTACTCAGCGGATCCATCCCAGAAATGCGAACTGTATTCCATACACAGCAAAAGTGCATCCACAGCTATACGGTAACTAATACCCAGCCTTGAACTAAGAAGATCTCTAAACATTATTATACTTTTGCCGTGACGTAGGGCTGTGGGACGGCTCTCTGGTGGACTTGTTCTCATCACCCTATGATATGGAGTCCTTTAAGCAGACTGTGAAGAGATATTTGTGTACGCCGACACAATTTTTTTTCTTTTTTTTTCGCCATGTCCTACGTTGATGGCCTGGGAAAGACCTTCACAACAAAACCGAGCTTGGTGGGCGAACGCAGAGGGCGCTCAGTCAGCTAAATTTATGGGTTGGGCGGCTACGCAAGGGCACCCCTGTGGGTACGGACCTCGACTTGGCCGGCACACTCTCCAGAGTATAGTCTATGGAAAACCGAAGGGCAGGCCACTCTACGCCGGTGTTCCAAGCTGAGTAGCTTACGCGACATAAGAGTCAACATGGTAGTTAATTTTAATGTGTCATTAAAATTACAATAAACTCTGGTAAACCAATACGTTACTATCTTCTATTAGCTTCGTATATTTCAGCTCCGAAGGCAGCTATAAAATTTTTATAGTCAAATAATATCGTGTAAAATCCCTTTGAGGCACGTTAACTAAGATATATAGGTGAAAATAAAGTTTTCTAAAGCGGGCCCAAACGCGGCGCAGATGTCACGCGAGTGGTGTAAAAATACAAAATATTAATGACCTTTCAAATGGTATATCATTAATCGTAAGTCATTGTCGGAAGGGCCATTAAAAGCTCGAATATTATTTGAATTTATTTTAAAATTTGCTGATTCCGCGAGCTTCGCTTCGCCCAATAGTCAATGATGTCGTATTTATTTACGTGCCTATTAACGTGCCTTATGAGTCAATTAATTTAAATGTAATTAGTACTCGACATTTCCACCTGTCCGGCGCGCCGCCCGTGAGAAAGATTTGAGGAGTGAGCTCTTTACACCCTTCCCAGAGTAAAAGCCTGAATAAGGCCATTTGATCTCCGGGAAACTGGAAGAATTTAGTTTCTCAGGTCTAGGTAGAGTAATCAGAGGGACATACCGGGGATTTTTAGTCAGTAGGTGACCGACACACTGGAGTCGCCACACTCACGGAGCCCCTGATGGTCCTGGATTTTCCCCAAGTCACCAAAAAAGGGTTGAAATTGCGTTTGAAAATCTGTCAACTTTGAAATAAGCGTTATGAAAGTTGTTTAGCATTTGGTTTTTGGAAAATCAACCCCCTAGAAATAAAGAGATGACCATGAGATGATGAGATATGAATGTGTAATATCGTGGGGGGCGGTGGCTACCCCACGATTGTACACAATAAGCGCGACGTGGCGGGTCTGTGGAGAATTGAATACAAGCACCCCAGTCCTCGTTAATCCGCAGAAGTTGGGGTTTTCAGTTGGTTCAAGTCCAGGCCACCTCGGCCTCCACCCCTCCGTGCGGACGAGGGAGTCCTATGAGAATTTCCCCCAAATAAATAAAGCTTGAGTATCCGCCGCTCTTAGGGCCCGATCGTACACAAAGCTACAAACAGTAAGATAAGGTATGCGATAAATAGCGATGACGGTGACTCACTCCCAGAGAAACCGAAACGAATTCTACACCATTTATCAACTTTATAAAATGACTGCTAAGTTGTACCGTCAGCAAATTTTTAATTAATAATTTTTATTCTCAGTTTTCAGTTGTATGGTCTTGAAAGCAATCAGGGTAAAACTTGGTGCTTAGAGGCAGATTACAGCTCTCCATTTATCCCGGACTGGTGTTTGACTGTGCTTTCTTGCTGGCTTACACAGATGTGTTGGTCAGAGAGAGGCTCCGGGAAGATTCTATAAAACGGCTGGTTGTAGAGGTTATAGCAATAATAATCAGAAGTGCATATTAATTGTTTTTATTGGGCTAATTTAATGTCTATTAACTAGTACACACTTTTTGTAGTTAACTTTGCTACATATACAAGTTATAACGCAACGCACTTTATCGCGGCTCAGACGTGCGGCCTTCCGGTGTCGTAGCCTGAACTAGAGTCCATAAACATGGCGCCCGGGCTATTGTGCGCCGGGGCTTAGGGCGCGACAAAGATGGCCGAACGCATCCGATGGTTGCAGCGCTTGAGTTGCCACAAGGTTATTATAGTCGATGGAGTTGGTAACTAACTCACCTCCATAATGCTGGACCTTAGAATGATATATAAAAGAAAACACATTATTTATTATTATTAGCCAGTTTCGTCTCACGACAGACCAAATGCCTCCCTTCTCCTTTGCACTGTATTTGTGAAGTCCATGTGAAGGGGATTGGACATGTAATTCTTGTCGAATGAGGGTTGGCGGGTGTGCGCTTAGTTCAGAGAAGGTGCATGCAGCAGCAACCCGCGTGCAATTCGGTATGCTGTATAGTTTAGGCGGATTTTACGATCTTACAACACCCCAGTATAATGAAGATGGGACCACTATTATATTCTACTAATAAACCCTACCAAAAAGTGAAGCCAAATATCCTATTAAACGGAACAACACGTAATTTCAACTCTCTTAGGCCAATTGACGCGTCGTGATATTTTTTTATGATTATTCTAACTGACGTCTTATCACACCTGGTAGTAGATAAATTGGAGACCGATGTTGGCTCGTGTCTGTCCAACAAATGCCCATACACTCTTCTTATTGTGTTTTAATTACTTTATATGATCTTTCTGTTTTGTACTTGCATCAAGTAATACCACAAAGCAAATAAAAAACATGATAGATATAAAATGAGGATGAGGAATGAGCTGACTTCCCTTTGGTGCATCATCACAGCATAGGGTACTTGCTTTTGTTGTTTTGTTTCTTGATTACCCTACCCTTCTTTGTTGTGTTTGTCCCAATAAAATGCTTTTTCTTTCTTTTTTTTTTCAATGACATTTGCAAACAAAAAATATAAAAAAAAAAATATGTTATTTATTTTTGATCTCTGCTTTTTCTTTTATTTATATGTTTTGTTACATTTATAATTAAATAGAAGATGACGCAAGTCAATATAAAAACTATTTTTTTCGTGTTGTCTGTACCGAACTCTATTGAGTCATTAGGACGCTATCTCAAATCCGTCAGTTAACCCTCTCTATATTTAATCTGCATTTAATAGAACTGCGAAACGATCTTCTTAATTTGTCATCATTATACAACATTTCGTTTTACTTAAAATGACTAATTAATTTCTTTTACTTTCGGTGAAATCAACAGAAATATATATCACATTAAAAAATGTTTTTAACACTATTATTATAAGCCAATTTAATCCCGCTGCAGGACAAAGAACTGCTTTCCCTTTTACACTATATTTGTAAAAATTATGGGAACGCGTTTGGACATGTAGCCAAGCACACTAACGAATGTCCAGCGCTGGTCGGCGGGTGTGCACTAGATATGTGCAGAGAAGGTGCCTCCAGCAGCAACCTGCCTGCCATTCAGCATGCTGTATGCCTTAGTCGGCGCTTACGCGCTATTGGCGAAGAGGACCAACAATTCCTTCTCCCACCTCCCCTTTACCTTGTATTCCCGTCTCGTCTCTCTCATCCCTTCTCAGTCATTACTTTCACTCACATCCCATCCCCACTTACTCCCGTCTTCCCCAATTCCAGGTCAGATGTGTTAGGTTATGTTGTTAGGGATTTTATGATAGGTTATGTTAGGATTGTATGTTGTTTTCTTTTGTATTCCCCCCTTCGTGCTCTGTTTTCTTTCTTCTTCTTCTGTTTTCTTCTACTTTCAACCCCTGCGAGGCTAGTATGGAAATCTGATGAATGTCAAAAAAGAAATGATGGATAAAGCATTGTGTCAAATAGTATTATATATATTTCAGGGTGGCCAGTGGCCAACACACTACAAGACAAAAACAAATGCACATCAATGTATTGCGCCGTTTATAGCCACGGCATCGCGCATCAAAAATACAAACAATACTGCTTATAAAATAAACACATTAACAAACAATAATAAAACAATGAAAGTGAAAACATGGGCAAATGAAAAATCACACCAACAACTACTGCGTATCCCTCAACCACCCGATGAGTTTCCTTTAAGGCTGGTTTTCGTATCACGCTGACGGTCGGCGCTGATGGATCAAGTTGTATTAGGGATGTAACGGAGGCAGTTTTATCGGAACCGAAGTCGGAGTCGGAGTTTTTAAATTTGATTTATCGGAGTCGGAGGCAATGTCAGTCACAAGTGACGGCAGAATAAAATAGTTTTATTAAGGGACAAATAAAAACATTATTCGGTGAACCTTTTTAATTAGAAAGTGATAAATTTATAAATACACAGACAATAAAAATTGCTGTTTCTTATTAACATTTTCATAGTACTGTGAGAAAGCGATTACCTGAGCTACTGGTCGCGTAGTCCACGACATTTAAGCGCAAAGTGGATAAAACCACTACTGTATGTCTGCTCACATAGCGTGATAGCGTGAAGATATGTTATTTATTATATCTTAAATTTGATCCCATTTTAATATGATGCAGGATTGATACATGTATTCGAAAGTATAAGCCAGAAATTTTGAATTGACAACAGCATAATCTATTTCCCTCTATATCTCCCTCGTGTGTAGACAGATGTTGAGAATCGAGACTGTTTCCAAGCGTATATCAGGTTTTTTTTTGATAGCCCGGGGGATATTGTTGACGGACCTCAGGGAGCTTTTTGGTTGTCGGACTTGCACCGACTAAAACCCCCGGGGTCACACAGCGCTCTCGCCTGGATAAGTTGGGCAGCACGCTGCCTAAAGCGCATCGCCGGCGTATATCAAGTTAGGTCATCACAACCCAACACAACACAACACAACCTAACTTGGGCAAATAAAAGCTGTTGTTCACAAAGTGTTGGATATATCAGAAACCGTTATCCTCCAGTGAACATTGTCCAGTGAACAAATTAAATTTAATGTAAATGTAAAATAAAAAAAACTTTTAGTAATAAATTTAAATGTACATTTAGTTTTAAATTTAATAATTTAATCATATTTTTTTAATCTAAATTTTAAAAAATGTCTTCTACAAATAAAGTAGCACTGATTGTTTGATTAATTGATATTATGTTTCAACAACATATAAAGTAAAATCAAATGAATTGACTGCAACAGTGGTGGTGACCTCCGATGAATACCTCCGATTAAAAAGTTTCGGAACCGAAGGTGTAATAACGATCGTAAGTTCCGACTTATCGGAGTCGAGGTCGAAGCTCCGTAACATCCCTGATTTGTATGTAGTTGTATGTAGCGTTTTTCTTTTTTGCAGACGTTTTCTTTGCTAACAATTTACACTGCCATCGACATTCTTTGCGACTGTACTTCACGGTCATCAGCGCGATACGAAAACGACCCATCAGCGCCGACCGTCAGCGCCGACCGTCAGCGCCGACCGTCAGCGCCGACCGTCAGCGTGACAGGAAAACCAGCCTTAAAGACCGGCAGACTGTCCGCGAATACATCCATAGCACTCTCCTGTTCGTTAAAGCCGCGAGACAACCTACAAATAGGCGAATTATAACCCAAGGATGTCCGAGCATAGGGTGGGACGAGCAAGTGAGCAAGTTCATTATTATGAAAAAGAGGGAGGTGCTGTTCTATTCTGCTGATAAACCCTAAGTACTTTTATCGTTATTTTGTATACTAGAGATTTTCACTGATTCCGAAAATATATATAACCCAATATCGGCAAAAAATGTCGCAAAGTAAATAGCATTTGTAATAAATAATAATGTTAATATAACACAAAACGATAACGTAAATATAATCGAATATAGATACCGAGTAAATTCTTCACGGATCGGACAGGGTTTTTATAACACACTGTATACACTTTCTCTATAGTTACAATTACCACTATTGACTTTACATTATTTTTTACTTCCGATGCAAAAAGAGGGTTGGTATAAGTTTAACGCGTGTTTCTATGGCTCCGTGTGTTTGTATGTCGATCTATGGCATCGTATCTCCAAAACGGATGAACTAAGTAAAGGTAAGAGAGTATCAAGAGTGTCCTCAGCCATAATCTGAGAGCATCAGCTCATTTCTAGTTGTTGAAGGAATGTAAACCGCTTCTTCTCGCTTACTTGATGTTCAATTTAGGTCTCAAATGCTCACCGGTGAAGAAAACATCGTGAGGAAACCTGCATGGCATCTAATGTCCTATGTATTTATGCTATGAGAATGGCGATCACCTGCGTCACTTGTCATACTGCGCACGACAGATAAACATAAAATCGATACAGCCACCAAATGTATCTCTGCTCACCCCGGAAATGGATATAGCGTTACAGTATATTACTAATATTTTATTTTATTTTGTGCCGTGGTGGCTGCCGGCAGAATAGAATAGCACCCCCCTCTTCTTGCTGAGGTGTCGTAAAAGGCGACTAAGGTATCTCTTTAACACCGCAATTCAACCAGATGTTCAGAGAAGGAAAACTCGACCAAACCTGCATCCCGCTCCCTCCCGATCATACTGGTTCTCCATTCCATCGGGCCTGAGGGAGCTCGGACGAGAGAGTGCTTTTCTGGCTGCGCGTCCAGTTATGCACTTAAATATCTCCTGCGCAATTGACTGTTTCCAAAAACTGGGCCTTGATTTTCTTAATCGGCGTTGAAACAGTCGCCGTGGCCGAAACCGGCTAGGACATCATCATCATTCAATATTTTATTTTAAAAGTTGTATACTACGACTTCAATGATATTACAAAAACATAGTAACCTGACCTGATGATGTAGCATCGTCTGGAAGCAACCGGATACCCGACTGTTCACTAACTTTCAATAGAAGTCAAAGTCTATCATCTTTGAGCTCATTGGAACGCTCTTAATAAATAATTTCCATGGCTACTGGTGAAAGAATGAGGCAAACAAATAAAAAAGTTTTTCTTTTTTTTCATGAACAAGAATAACAAACATGGCAAGACAACGCATATCGTCCGGGAAATGCGCGGAAGCTCTGCCTAAATTTCCTCGTTACATAATAAAAACTTTTACGAGCAAAGTGGCGGCCCCATATTTACTTTTGCACATCTAAAAACAATAGTGCTGGGCGGGAGTTTTTCGGTCTCGCGTTATGGCTTAGACACTTTTTCACGAGTTTTAGGGTAATTTGAATAGTATCTGAACGTTATTTATATATATCAACTAGCTGTCCCGGCAGACCTTGTTCTGCCCTATTTCTCTAAAACAAAGTCACATTGTTTTTTTTAATGTTAATAGCTTCCCCGTCGGCTGTTTTTTGAAAATTGTTTGAAGCAACCTGCCCTTAATGCTATATGTACATATAAAAATTGACAAATATTGACATTAATATTTATACGTCACTCAATTGTTTTGCCTTCCCGGAACTCGTCCACTGACATTTAAACTTTATGGTATGGTGTTAAAGTTCAAATTGACTTTTAAATATTATTACGAATTTTTTGTATGAGAATATAGAAAAGTGTTGTTTTTAGACTTTTTCAGACATTTTTTTTTATTTTTCTCTCCGTAATAACCTTCCACAGACTTCAATAAGCACAACAAAGAAGAAATCACCCAAATCGGTTCAGCCGTTCTCGAGTTTCGCGCTTATCAACACAATTTGCGATTCATTTTTATATTATAGATATAAGCTTTATATTTAGATGTTTAAAAAATAATCATATCATACAATATTAATTAGTAAGCAGTTGCCGAAAAATCTCCAAGTGCAGTCGTCGAAAAATCGAAACATTGATTGTTAAAGTAAACAATAATTAAATAGTGAAAATTTACACGGCCACACTGGGAGTGTACGTATCTCGTGAATATAGAAAAAAGGAAAGCAAAGGAACCTGCTGGCATGAGGTAAACAGAGTCATGACCCTATTTATCGATTAAATCATTTCCTTAACCTTTAAACTAATTTTAGAAAGTCATCCGAGCTTTGATCGCATTTAAAATAATTCGATTTCTTCAATTTTATATGACAATGTCTTTTTAAAGCTTACGAATAAATTTCTGATATGTTTTGGTAATGTTAACGTGTCAGCAATGTACCACTTTAGTGTGGGACAGGGTTTTTAAAACACACTGTATAACGCAATGTTTTCCGATATTTGATAGGTTAGTAATTGTTAGAAAATTAGGGCTTAAACCAATCGATTTTGATACTAGGGCTTCTGTAAGCTCAGGCACCTTGCCATTGGATCTGGGAGCTTAGGGGCGTCTGGACACGCGCTTAACGTTTCGAGTCTCGTATCTTCACGCTTGTTTTAGGGTCGACAGAAATCAATTTATTATGAACATATTTTTGCAGTATATTTTAGACTACTATTAGACGCCGTGCCGTGTGGTAGACGTTCCTTATATCCGCACGGAAAGATTCAATTCTATATTCAACATGCGAACAGGTAAAGAGAGAAAAATGCCTCCATCGAGCATATTCCTACGTTCTTTTGACTTGGGAGCCTTTGAGAGAAGAGTGAATAGACATTTGTTGGGTGGACACGGTCCATCGTCGAGCTTATCTTCCCCTTCCACCAGGTATAGTTGAGATTAAAGGTCCGTCTTTGAATTATAGAAAAAGGGTATAATGTAGTCTATGTATTTTTCAAGGCAGTATAAAAAAATGCAATTTCAATACATTGCCGCAAAGCATTGTAAATCACAAGAACCTTTTCAGATAATTAATTGTTGAATGTTTCATTTAAAAATGGGGGGTTGTTAAAATAATATTTCATATTTAATTGCGTCATAACTCAAGTTAGACAATGGCGGGCAACTCGCTCGTAGGCCTAGACAATGCGACCTCAGACAATCGCGAGATTTACGTGATTCCCCTTAATTTATTGATATTTATTATCTTCGATTCGACTTTTACAAGAGCAGTCGATAGGGATGGCCTCGTCTGAATTACTATTCGGTTATTCCTGACTTTATTTGAATATGTAAGTGTAAAAACCTTATAGTAACTAACTCTAGCCTGTCGCGTTTCGGAATCAATTTGTGTATATCCAGTTGTTCATGTATCTAGCAGTAGCGTTCATTCCATAGATGCATGAAAGCATTGCATGCCCTTACGATAAATAACTCTGGAATAAATTGCTTTACTTTAAACAAAAAAAAAACTATTCTATTTTCACGCCATTTGTCTTCCTTGTGAAAGTAATATAATATTTATTATCATTATATAATATTCACATTAATTATATAAATCTGCCTACCCTATTCTAATAACCTATGCCCGTCACTGGTATCTAGATACCTTCAGTCGTGGTATATGTAAGCTGATATGACAGCGATTGTCAACGGATTTTCGTCCCTTGACGGTCGTTATCGATCTTGGCCTACATTATAATTTCTATCAAGTACAATGTAATCACTTTAGAGAACCAGTATAATAAGAAACATTAAGTTTTGAGAGTTACGAAACTTCAAAAGAAAAAAAAACACCCTTATAGGATTATAATTTTGTTTGTCTGTATGAAACCTCTATGTTTTTATTACGGTCAGGCTTGTGCTTGACCTCAATCTCACCTGCTAGAAAATGATGATGAATCCGATAATGGATCACGCTCACCCTATAAATATCGATTCTCTCGTCGTTTGAAGATCCCAATGTCGAATTATGCTGGAAAAACAGACGCAGGAAGCAACTTCCACTTCTTGGCAGTTCGCTCCTGTGAGCTGCTGGCACGACCGGGGCCCTTCACGAAAATCAGCGCTGCAGACTTCCTCTGTGGCTTTAAGCTGCTGAAGGTCCGATTTACGCCATGTTTTTTTTTATTTTTTTTATTACATACAGGCTTGCGCTTGACCTCAATCACACCTGCTGAAAAGTGATGATGAGGCCGACGATGGAGCGCGCTCACCCAGCAAATACCGATTCACTCGACGTTTGAAGATTCCCATGTCATAAGACGCCGGAAACACCGACGCAGGAAGCGAGTTCCACTCCTTCGCGGTACGCAGCAAAAAGGAGGAGGCAAATCGCTTAGTGCGAGCAGCAGGAATGTCAACCACAAAAGGGTGCAAACCAGCACGGCGTCTCGTCAATTTATGGTAGAAGGGGGAGGGTGGAACTAAATCATACAACTCAGCCGCACACTCTCCAGAGTATAGTCTATAGAAAACCGAAAGGCAAGCCACTTTACGCCGGTGTTCCAAACTGAGTAGTTTACGCGACGTAAGAGCCTCATCGGCAATGAGTCGCCGAGCTCGGCGATCAATTGAGTCCAAAGCAGCCAGATGGTGTTTGGCGGAACCCTCCCAAAGGTGGCAGCAATACTCCACACACGACCGACCTTGCGCCTGATACAGGTTAAGAAGTTGGGTCGGCGTAAAATGCCGCCTAACCTTGAAAAGAACCCCCAGTTTCCGAGCAGCTGTTTTAGCCTTAGCTTCAATCGAACGCCCAAAGTTAAGGTCCGCAGATAGCTCCATGCCTAGAAGCTCGAGGCTATCAGCCAATGGTATGCTAACACCCTGGAAAGTAGGAGCCAAGACGAAAGGGCTCCGTTTGGCGGAGAAGAGACAGGCTTGCGTCTTCAGCGCGTGAAATCTGACCAGGTTCGCATCACCATGTTTCATGTCGCATGTTTCTGTTACTGCATATAAATTTCTAGTTTTTTGTTAGTTTGTGGCGAAATAAATACATTTTATTTCATTTCATTTCAATACTCCACAGCCCCATCTAAATAATAAAACTCTTCTAATAAAATAGAAACATTTCGTACCGTCCCATCCCTATTTTCGAATCTTATTGAATAGTCAGCAAAAACTTGAATAACGCCTACACTAAAAACAAATTAATCTTTGTAATGGAATTACTTCAAAGAGAGATTTCTAGAATATATTACTTTATTGCGAACAAATTAAATTTGAATTGATTGGGTCCTTCTATCGAATTTCAAAAGAATATTTAATTCTTAAAATGGTAGACAGTACTTACTTACAGGAGTACACATTTAAAGCCCTTTGTAAACGGGTTTTTAAATACCAAACCTTTATTTTAGGAATAAGTAAATTACGGTATTTTTTTCTTTATTTTAAATAAAATCAAATTTATAATTGCTACCACTATTATTATACATATTACTCTGTAATATTTATACAAAGCTTGTTTTGGCAGGATATACATATATATATATATATTAGGTCCTTACATATGAAATTGGCGTTTTGTATGGGAGGAACAAAAAGTCGAATATTTTTTAATATAATATATTTAATTAATCAAAGTATGAACCATTATTTTCTATGCACTTTTGCCATCTCATAGGTAGTTCATTGATCCCTTTACTAAAAAAACCATTCGGACGGGAATCAATAAAATCTTTGAAGGCGATTTGGACTGCCCCATCGGAGTTAAATTTTTTCCCTGGCAAGAAGTTATCCAAATTTCGAAAAAAATGGTAATCTGTTGGAGCAAGGTCCGGGGAGTACGGAGGATGTCTTAGCCTTTCCAATTGAAGCTCTTCTAATTTAGTAGCCGTCTGTTGCGTAGTGTGTGGTCTAGCGTTGTCGTGAAGCAGCAGTGGCGTGGAGCGATTGACCAGCCTAGGTTGTTTAGCCGCTAGCTTTTCCATCATGGTTTGCAATTGCTGACAATAGACATCAGCCGTAATAGTCTGGCCAGATTTGAGAAAACTGTAATGAACAATACCGGCACTAGTCCACCAAACGCTTACAAGTAACTTTTTTGGGGTTAATTTTCGCTTGGGGCAGGATTTGGCTGGCTGGCCAGGATCCAACCATTGCGCTGAGCGCTTCCGATTATCGTAAAGAACCCATTTTTCATCACAGGTAATGATTCGGTTTAAAATACCTTCATTATTGTGCCGGTTTAGTAATGTAACGCAGCAGTCGACGCGCGTTTGCCGGTTTGCTTCAGTCAATTCGTGAGGTACCCACCTTTCAAGCTTTTTAATCTTCCCAATTTGCTTCAAGTGAATTAAAACAGTTTTATCACTAACATCGCAGCCTGCAGCTAACTCGGACGTGGTTTGCGATGGATCCGCTTCCACAATAGCCTTCAACTCTTCATTATCAACTTGAGTCTCAGGCCGTCCACGGGGCTTATTCTGCAGGTCGAAATTTCCAGAACGAAAACGTTGGAACCAAAAACGAACTGTGTTTTCTTTTGCAACACGACCGCCATACACATCATTCACCCTTCGAGTTGTTTCCGCAGCACTAGTGCCACGGCGGAACTCGTACTCGTAAATAATGCAATATTTTAAGTTTTCCATTTTGTAAAATGAGTGACACAAACAGAAAAAAACAGAAGAAAAAAACAAATGAATGACGATCATCGAAGCACAAATACATGAGTCTATAGCTGTACAAATTTGAATTTGGAATTCCTTACCAAAGAGGAGAAATTTGTGATTAAAGTGGCCTGTACGAAAAACGCCAATTTCATATGTAAGGACCTAATATATATATTTGTTCAAGACCAAATTGTCAATTACAAAAAGTTATGTCAATTTACTAATAGATGTCGCCACAAGCGGTTTGTATCGTGCTGACAAGATTATCGTCCGAATGCTAAGGTCAATTGATTTTGCTTTATAATACAAGCCGCTCTGGACAAGTGATTGTTTTATTTATTACCCGCATCCGCAAAAAGTGAAAAGTGCAAGCAAAAGTGATTAGTGCAAAAGTGAGCTTTCGAAGGTTAGGAGTTCAACAATATTTGAAGAAAAAAAACTTATAGTTCTATATTTATAATATAATGGTCACTAGATAATTATAATAATAATTCTATATCGGCACGCTATACCCAGAAAGGGTTTCTGGGTAAGCAGAGATAAATTAGTGGCTGTTTCCACTTTGCACTTATATGTCGTGCCCAACGTGACCAGTAGCGCAGCTGATCGCCGTTTTCACAGCACTGGTACACTTGACATTTCTATTAGATCACATGTGAGCTTACTCACGGTAATTTCACGGTGCCGATTCAAGATAAAAAAAGGATATAACCACTAATGTATTCCTGCTCACCACGAAAGAAATAAAGCGTGACGATATATTATTATAGAAAAATATTATGGCCTCAAATCTTTTTTTAACGGAAATCATATATATATATAGGAATGTGAGTAGAATGGAACATATGAAGCAAATGATATTGAATGATAAGGAACAGTGTAACAGTGTGAGAGGGATAGAAAGTATAGGAGAGAGAGGAAACAGACTTGAATGGCGGAGAGGATAAGTTGTGAGTGTCGTGGTGAAATATTTTTATTTAAAACTGTACCTAGGTGATCTAATTTGCGATTTAAAAATCTAAAATCTCTCTACGTATATGCACACATATTTTCTCACACATTCGCTCATATTGACACTCACACATGCATTGTTTTGTATGTGTGAATTGGCTGATGCATTTATCTCTTTTTGATTTTTAAATATGATCATTAGACAACTGGCACAGCATATAAATCTGTATGTGCTGCTCAATGAGAACACTCATTAATAAATTTAAAAGAAAGTATGTTTCTATTGAAGATAGAGCCAGGAACGAATCTAGTATAGAAATATAAGAAATAATAACGATATTGTGAGGACTGGACAAACGGAAATCGGTGATAGCAGAGGCTTTGCAATATCCGCCCAGTTCTGATTGTATCCCGTCCCTCCCAGAGGGTGCTAGGGGGTCATTGAACTAACTAGCTTTTTGTATTTTATATATCCATTCCAATCCTTATATTTCAAAACTGTGATTGGTGATATAATACGATCCAAGAAAGGTATTGTTACGAGCGTGAGGTTAACAGGCGTCGTTGTTGATGAACAATTGATATTTTAATCGAGGGGGTGTACAATAAAGTAAAGTGCAATGTAGTCTTAGAAAGGCAACGGCTATGGCGCTATGGCAGCCCGCATATACCAGCACTGACTAGAGGTTTTTATATGGTGAAAGGTTAAAATAAGTCTGACAATGGACCGCATCCGCCCAACAATTGTCTGTATAATCTTCACTTAAAGGCTCCCAAGTTTAATGAACGTGGAAATATGGTCACTGGAAGCTTGTTCCACTCCTTAGCAATTCGCATGATGGATGTAGAAGCGAATCTTTTCCCGAGTTTTTAGGTATACGAACTATTTGACGTACATAAGGGCTCTCTATCGAAAATAATTGACAAATATAGATATTTGTGTAAGTTTTTTTTATCCTGACTTGGCATACTGACCAAAGCATGCCAAATGGTAAGCATGGTGCAGTCCAAAAACGCACATCAAAGCAAAGAAAAATCTATCGCTAGTCGCTTCGATCATGCCGGCCTGTACATGTATCTATTTTCGCTTTAATAGACCCAATATCATAGGAAGATGGAAATACGTTTGCATGTTTCCAATTCTCATTTGTTCATTATTATTATAACTGTCTAATTGGTTGTCTGACCAGAGGTCATAGAATTGGGAGGTCACCATACAGCGCGGGCACAAACCCACAGCGCGTGTCCAACTGTATAAAAAACAACAATTTTCCATCTACCGTCACTCAAACGCGATGGAAGCAAAAATGGCTCTTGAACCCGTGACGTTAACTGCGCGCTGTATATTTCTGTAATCAAAATTATTCAGCGCGTTTATTTGATTACAATTTTACGAGTTCTGTTCTGTAATTAAAATATAACATGTATATATTGGTGGATAAGTGTTGATAGTACGTTTTTGGATTGAATTATTTTTTAATTGATAAACCATACAATTGTTTTTATTCAAAGCGCTGGAAATATTTAATTGCGCATTTGTACTTTATGGTTGTAGTTGAAATGGTGTGTTTTTTGTTTCTATGCGGTCATGGGTCAGTTGACACTGGTTTAGAGTTCCGCATTCAAGGAATAAGAATAAATTACTAAGCGACCTACATATTAAAATAAAATGAATCTTATATTTAGTAAAGTTTTAAATCTGTAATTATAATCGAATATTTATCGAATATATAAAAGGTCTATGAATAAATTCTGTTTTTTATCAAGGTTCGATCTCTAATTAAGGATTTATTTCATTAATCTATATAATATAGTAAAAATATATGTATACCTGAAAAAAGAGCAAAAGTATAAGTAAAAATAAATGAAATAGACTACGTGTAACTAATAGATTATTAAATAAATATCATTTTAATTATATTATTAGGTGAATCGTCTATCGGCAAATTTACCGATTCACTTAAAGAATATTATCACATCGATGCAAGGTGCAGAATAAACTAGGTCATCCTGGGTAGCAACGTCCATTCAGCTAGACGAGTCGCCCAGCTGATGCTTCGGCACCTGCCCCAGCTGCGGGGAGTGACAAGTGCTCCTCGCGTACACGAGGAGAGTAGCCAGGGGAGTGTGCAGACACCGAATAAACATACTAATGTTATGTGACACTAAGGAATTGGTTAAATCTATACTAATATTATAAAGCTGAAGAGTTTATTTGTTTGTTTGTTTGTTTGAACGCGCTAATCTCAGGAACTACTGGTTCGAATTGAAAACTTATTTTTGAGTTGAATAGACCATTTGTCGAGGAAGGCTTTAGGCTATATAACATCACGATGCAATTATTAGGAGCGAAGAAATAATGGAAAATGTGAAAAAAACGGGGAAAATTATTCATCCTTGAGGGCTTCCATTGCGTGCGCTGCAAAAACGGTTCAAGATACCAAAAATATATGTAAGAAAAAATTATTACTCTTAAAATGATCTAAAAAAATGTCCGCGACAGTATATGTCTATCTTTTAAGATTAAGTCACTAGAACCGTTTTTATGGTAAACAAATTTGGTCGAAATTAATGCATTATTTGATAAGAGTTGTATCAACGTAATAATATTAATCTTTATCCAAATAAACGTGTTGTTGATTAAGAGCATTTAATTGTGAACAAAATTGTCTTTGACATCACTTAATTTCAATGAACATTTTAAAAGATATTACAAAACCTTATATAGTAAAACAATGTTTGCCGGATCAGCTAGTCCGGGATATAATGATACCGAGGAACTGCTACGGGAATAATTACTAGTAAACAGTGACGTGCATAGCGTATTTCGACAAGGTAGGCAGAATTCGCGTTATTAATTTAAATATTATATTATTATCATAAATATTTTATTGCGCTTATGGGAAAGGTAAATGGCGTGAAAATAGAATAGTTATGAACATAAAGGTTTCCTTTTTTGTTTAACTTTAAGCAATTATTGCAGACTTATTTATCGTAAGGGCATGCAATGCTTTCATGCATCTATGGAATGACCGCTACTGCTGGTACATCTAAACATGATCGTAAATTATACTGGTAAATGTAGAATATGCTTGTTTGGGTTGCCTTATTTAAAACAGTTGGTGTCCTTATTGTTGAATATATAATTGTCGATATTTTTGTGCCTGTTTTTGAATAATTGGAAGAGTGATATCTCTTGGTATCTATTGTTAACACTAGCGTTCATTCCATAGATGCATGAAAGCATTGCATGCCCTGACGATAAACAAGTCTGGAATGATTTGCTTAAAGCTAAACAAAAAAAGGAACTATTTATAACTTTTCTATATTCACTCCATCTATCTTTCATATGAAAGCAATTTATTATTTTCTATCATATAATATTCAAATTAATTACGAGAATTCTGCATACCCTGTTCAAATATCCTATGCACGTCACTGATTGTTAACTATAGTCGATGTTTAAGATTATTTTAATGGTTTTTGTTCTTAAATAATTAATTAAAAGTTAAGATTTTTTTAAATTATTTATAGACGAACGCTTGACCTCAATCACACCTGGTGGAAGGTGAAGATGAGTTCGATGATGAACCGCGTCCGCCTAGCAAATGGATATTCACTCTTTTTTTAAAGACTTCCAGGTCATAAGATCGCGGAAATATGGCCGCTGGTAGCATATTCCACTCCTTAGTCGTTCGTTAATGTAGAAGCGAATCTTTTCGTGCGGATAAAAGGAACATCCACCACATACGGATGGTATCCGACACGATGTCTAGTAGTTTTGTGGTGGAATGGGGCTGGTGGAATCAAAGAATGTAGTTCCTGAGAACACTCTCCACAGTGCAACCGGTAAAAGACCGAGAGACAGGCAACTCTACGTCGATGCTCGTGGCTCTGCATTCTAATTTTTATCAAAGAGTCGTCACCAATAAGTCTACGAGCTCTACGATCAATCGAGTCCAAAGCCGCCAACTGGTATTTAGCGGATATAAACCGCACGTAATATATTATGTAACATGAATAATTCTGACATCCCACTTACAAGTCAAAATTAAATTTTTATTTTTAATATCTGAGTACAATAAGTTAATGTTTTTTTTTTGCATTTATAGGATGAAGTCCAGTCCCCTCTAGCCCCCAGTTTCCTCGCGACCTACGCATAGAATGTGCATTGCACCCGACGACGGGCGAACATTCTCGAAGCTTAAAAATACCGTAACATCAGCTGAGGGGCCGTTTTTTTAACGGCGCTGTTTATGAATGAAACAGTAAGGGGTACCTTAAATTCTAAGGCAGATGTATACTATGTATGTCAGCTGATTTTATTCACAGCTGATATATTTATTGCCAACGGAACCCGCCTAGCCGCGTCCAGGTGCGGTTTACATTAAAAATTGGCAGATTTAGTAATAAACTTTGAAACACTATTCCGCCATTTTCGGAAATTAATGCAGAATGGCTGAGATGTACAATACACAGTTGCAGTCAAAAAGTAGCACGTATAGGACCCAATTGAGCCGCACAGGTCAATAATACTCTTCAGAGATAGTTTCCATTATCCAAGACAAGTTCGAGAAATAATCGAGATTAAGAAGTATAAAACTTTTGACCGGGATGATGGCTGTAATTTTACATCGGCGCGGAACCCTGTTATTAGAAAACTGGGACCTCGTTTTATGTCGCCTTGTGAACATGCTGATACTGTGAGGCTTTTGTGATATGTCGTGACGTCTTCACAATTTCTTAAAAGAGCCAATTGTGCAAAATAGAATATCCATATCGCAAAATTATTTGCTACTAGCTGATCCGGCAAACGTAGTTTTGCTATATAAGGTTTTATAATATGTTCTAAGATGTTCATTGAAATTAAGTGATGTCAAAGACAATTTTGTTCACAATTAAATACTCTTAATCAACAACACAATTATTTGGATAAAGATTAATATTATTACGTTGATACAACTCTTAACAGATAATGCATTAATTTCGACCAAATTTGTTTACCATAAAAACGGTTCTAGTGACTTAATCTTAAAAGATAGACATATACTGTCGCGGACATTTTTTTAGATCATTTCAAGAGAAATAATTCTTTCTTACATATATTTTTGGTATCTTGAACCGTTTTTGCAGCGCACGCAATGGAAGCCCTAAAGGATGAATAATTTTCCCCGTTTTTTTTTCACATTTTCCATTATTTCTTCGCTCCTAATAGTTGCATCGTGATGTTATATAGCCTAAAGCCTTCCTCGATAAATGGTCTATTCAACACAAAGAGAATTTTTCAATTCGAACCAGTAGTTCCTGAGATTAGCGCGTTCAAACAAACAAACAAACAAACTCTTCAGCTTTATAATATTAGTATAGATTATAAAACGAATTGTTTAGTGCGGATATAGAGAAAATAAACTTAAAGATGGAAATGTATAAAAAAGTGAATATGGGAGCGAGGTTTGAAGTCCAAGTCACCGGATGTACGAACCTAGAATGAGAAACTTCTTCCAATTGGTTGCATCAAGTAACATATTTCTGTAACTAGCCCTTAAACCAATTACCAAGCGGGAGTTTCTTAAGATGGAAATCGAGTCTCTTTGTAATCAGATGATTAGTCAATACAACCATAGGAACAATAATCTTCGAATCCACATCCTACATGCCAGTCTCGGATCTTTGGGGTTGGGCAAGCCGGTACGTCACTCAGCGTACCCACTGCTTATATATGCTGAAAGTTGGGCTACTTCTTTTTAACAAATAGGCAGAAAAATCTTAGAAGCCTTTATTTAGACGTTTGAAAAGTGATCTCAAAGGTCTCATAAGATATCGTTAGCATATCTTAAGTTATGCAAGGTTGTAGGCCGGACAGTAAATTTGTGGGAGTCAGCTACCCGGATGAGAGGGAGGCGGTGCATAGTCTCTAGCACACTGCCTAAGAGAGGTTTTGAAAGGGTGGGCTCTTTACTCCCACACCTGCCAGAGAGGTAGATTCAACAAAGCTTTTTCGCTCCCCAGGCGTCTGGATGAATTTGGTTTCCTAGACCCGGATGGAACAATTAGAGGGTCACCCCTTTTTAGTCAGTAGTCCGACACACCAGGGTCGCTGCCCTCACAGCGTCCTTAATAGTCCTATCTAGAAAATTACTCTAGGTTACAAAAAAAGCAAGTTTATACAAGTTGTTAAAATGAAATTACATTAAATTTCAAAATGAAATAAAAATAAACTTTCAAGACCTGGGGCTGCCAGATGCTGGAACCTCATGCACGAAGTTTTAGAATTTTTATAGTTCTTGTAAAATAATAAAAAAACTTGTTCATATCTAAAATCATATAAGCTACTGCCATCTACTGCTTTACGTTGTAACTAATAATGTAAATAAAATATTTAAGCAGATACCACGTACTGGAAAGTCAGAATCAGTCACTACAAAACCTAAATGTTACTACGATATAATAAATCATGTGTTGAAACCAAATTAAAATATATTTTAGGAATTAAATAAATTTTTATCGTCCAAGTAGCGCCATCTATTGATTTAATTTGAAAGTTTTATGTGGTAATCAATGTGCTATTTTTTAATTGTTATATTATTAATTTAGTTATAATGAAATATTTTTGACATCTATTTAAAATTATTAATTATGAAAGATTATAATTAATATTTTTTTTTACACTTGCTCGACATAGTGACTATAGAGTACCTGATGGTAAGTCTGTACTTACCATACGGACGCAAGCAGCTTCGACTCCCATTATGGCTGTGGTGGCGCAATGGATAAGGAACCGGTTTCCATGCGCGGCAACGCAAATGGTCATATTCCGGCACGTGTCTCTGAATATTTCCAAATATGTACGGATTTATGCAGCACAAGGAAAATATCGTGAAGTAGCCCACGAGGCAGGTGAAAGCAATTTCATGTCTACTGGCGATGTGATAACGGCGACCAGCTGCGCTACTGCTCACGACATATAAGCGCAAAGTGGATACAGCCGCTAAAGTAACGCTGATAGATCACCCGTAGGGTTATTACTTTATTTGGCTGGCGGTCCAAGTCGAGGTTCGTACCCACAGGGGTGCCCTTGCATTGCCACCCAACCCAAAAACTCGCTGGCTGAGCACCTTCTGTGCCCTAAGCCCGGTTGAACTGTAAATGCCTTTCCCGGCAATCAGTAGTCAGTCCGCTTCAAAAAAAAAAGCCGCTAAAGTATCTCTGCCCACCGCGACAGGTATATAGCGTGGTGATATATTATTTATAATTATTATAATTTATATTCAAATATAACTTAGTCCTGATAAACGTACAATACATAATAAATTATTAGTTAGAGCTTTTGAAATATTTAAGCTTTTTTAAGCCAAAATGATAAGTGGATACTTTTACTTATAAGCAACTGTAATTGAGTTAAAGGAGGTCGTGTGTTATTTATAGCAAAGCCTGCGTACTATCAAAACTCCGTTCTACATCAAAATATCTGTCTTCCAAAAATTTTTGGGAGTCGAAGCTGCTCGCGTACGTAGGCTTTACCCTAGTTTCCCTACACGTGACTCCTGGGTGGTGCTAAACGAGCAGCAGCGAGGTGGTAGGGCGTCGGTGCCCGTCTGGATCGCGACCACAGTGCACGGGTGTAAAGCCCGTCATAGTGACCAGTTTCGGCTTGTCGCGTTTCGAGGTCAGCTTGTGTATATCCAGTAGCTCATATACCTAGAGACCTTCAGTCGCGGTATATGTGGGCCGACATGACGATGTTGACTATCAATAGATTTTCATCCTTTGATAGTCGCTTTCGTTTTTAGACTACACTGTACATACCATCAGGCACTCTGTAGTCACTATGTCGAGCCAGTGTAAAAAAAAGCTCTCAGAGTGAATAAACCTAAAAGCCTGTTAAAGGAGGTGTATCGCAGATTGAGAAGCGCTGACTTACCATAACAGCGGCAGTTTAATGACAAAGAGCTTCAAAGTGTTCATCTCGTATACCACAGGCTCATAAAAAAAGACGCCTGATGTAAAATACCTTTTTGGTACCACATCAATGGTTGAACTCTTATGTAATGTCACTTCAGACAACTTACTAAGTTTCGCTCCACTGCAGGGCAAAACCTTCCTTTTTAACATTTGTGTAACCTACGGGAAGGGGTTTGGACATGTAACCCTTCTGGGTTGTCTCAATGTGCTTGTCCAATTTGTTTTTATTTATATAATTAACTAGTTCGTTTTTTCTTATTGTTTTATGTTTTGTTTTTTGTGAAAACGTTCCCATTTTATGTTTCTTTTTGTTGAGTATATTTTATTGTTAAAATAAGAAAAATGTCGTCCGACTGGTATCAAATTAAGTGAATAATTCCAACAAAATATTTTTGTAAGCAATCCTAAAAATAAACATAATTGTAAAACGTCTACGAAATCTAAAAGTAATGTCGAAATAATACTTTTAAACGAGACTGCATCTCATATAGCGTGCGCCGTCTACCGTTTACGCGTCTATGCTTGCAAGCATACCCCGCAGGCTTGTTCTAACGACTGTACTTCATAGGAGAGTCTAGGAGCATTCTCTAAGTACCCCGTATGCAGGCTTGTCTCTTATAAATGCTCTAGTACCAGTCAGACAGCCCTCTTCAGCTCTCATGTCGTTATTTTCAATGTTTGCTAACCGTTTTTACAAGAATTCATTTTTTATTAACCTAGCTATGTAGAGCATAGATATAAAAATATGTAAACCTACGGGAGCGGGCCTGAGGTCCAAACAACCGGTAGTTATGAGCTCAGAGTGATAAACCTCCTCACAATGCGTTGCGTGTCGAGTAATACTGCCTTCTATATCCAACTATTGATCGAACAATCAAGCGACAACTTCTTAACATGGCAATCAAGGCTCTTTGCGATCAGCTCATTAGTTACTATGATTATCGGGACAATAATCATCAGTATTATTATTGAAAACTTGTAATCAATATATCATTATTTTAATAGATTAAAAGATTTTTTTTTATATAAAAAGTAAAATCTTTACCTTTCATTTGAACAAATTTTGATAGACGGCCTTGCAAAGCTACACTACGTAAATGTATGAAGTCTTAAAGCCGTATATAAAATGTAGGCAATACTAAATTCAAATTTCAATATTTCCAGACACATTTTCATGAATTAACACGAACTCGTCAGAACTGATTTGCATATGAATAGAATCAAATATTGTAACCGTTTGACATTTCATTCTGGAAGTTTAATTAGAGTTTTAAGGTGGTTCCGTTAAGGGTGAGACAGACCCCAGTACGTGCTCAGCCTCCATTATTAGTTCTGCTATTTTCCTATTACGTAAATAATATTTCAGGTTATATTGTAGTCTATGCGCATGAGCGAGGCGATTTCATTTTTCAAGTTGTCACGGTCACCTTTTCACTTAGATCACGAATCAGACATTACAAAAAAAACGAAATACACAAAATAGAAATAATAATTGTTACATCCTTATTTCTATAATTTTCATAGAGCATATGCAGACATGCCTTCGTCCTCAGAACACAGATTACCAAGTCACAAGAAAACATACGGCCGAGTAGCCCGCATGGGAGGTGGCAAATAATTCTGAGCCTTCAAAACTTCCTGCTCTTCTAGGGCGATCATATATTTCTTTGCATTAGCGAGGCCTACGCACTTACCAGTGACAGGTGGAAAGTCTTTTTCTCTTTTGAAAGTCGCCTGGATCTTAGTCTGCACTTCTTCTTCAAACCAGCTCGTAGAGCGGCACACTCGAAGCTGGTTTTGCTCTCTTTAGCAGCAGGCTCCGTGATAATCAAGATTTGATCTAAATCTAAGTCTCCTAACCATTCACAAAGAATACAAACGTCGTTTAGCTCAAAATCGTTTTCCTTGTACGTAGCTTTAGTCATTGATAAGTTATCGCGTACAATTATATCACGAGAGAGTCACGTGAGAGAGTTTTGGGAGTCGAAGCTGCTCGCGTCAGTAGGCTTTACCCTAGTTTCCCTACACGTGACTCCTGGGTGGTAATAAAAGAGCAGCAGCGAGGTGGTAAGGCGTCGGTGACCGTCTGAATCGCGACCACAGTACAAGGGTGTAAAGCCCGTCATAGTGACCAGATTCGGCTTGTCGCGTTTCAGGATCAGCTTGTGCATATCCAGTAGCTCATATACCTAGAGACCTTCAGTCATGGTATATGTGGGCCGACATGACGAAGTAGACTAGACGATGTAGGATTTTCATCCTTTGATAGTCACTTTCATTTTTGGACTACATTGTACTTACCATCAGGTACTCTGTAGTCACTATGTCGAGCCAGTGTAAAAAAAAAGAGAACGTGGGCCCATACCAGTCTGAAGACCGGTGGAGGGATTTTCCAACTCCCGAGAAGTAAGTACCCTCTTGATAACCTGAGGCGACAACATTTGTAATTGGACATCAATTTTTCTTATATTTCCCAAATTTTCTTTCTTATTTTTATTCTGTCTTAGTATCGTGACCACACCACGCCTGTCTGTAAGAATGGTGCTGTCCAAAAAACGACTAATACTATCAACAGTAAAGAAAAACATCCATATAAATATCTCTTCAAGTTTCATTTTAAGAACCTAATATCATAGGAACGTAGAAACATGCTCACCGGAAGAGAATTCTACAGCTAAACAACTCAACAAAAGTAATAGTAAGAGAGCTTTTACTCCTAGCTTGGATACGAGTTATCATATAGCCGTGACTCTATGAGCCCTTACCTCCTGATCACCACTACGTAATTCCTCACCTGAGTTTATAAAAGGTCATAGGGTGAATAACAAGAGGTCGCCGTTCTTAGAGCATTTACAAGACAGTTCAATTAGATGTCGTGCGGGTTGCCTGACAAGCTACGGGTCAGGATTTAAACCTACACTACATCAACAAAGCCACTTTGCTTTTATCTGTTATAATAATGATCATGATGATATCCGTGCCGATTTTGGCTTTGACAACATTTCCAAATCACATGAAGTAGACGCAGGCTGCAGCCCCATTCGGTGAAGGTAAGTTTGCTGTTAAATACATTCGGAAGCAGTCACTTGCGCAGGATATATTTAGTGCATGAATGCTCCCTCTTGTCCAAACTCCTCTTAATCTAATTGGACGGGGAACCGACACAATTAGAGAGGAGCAGGATGCAGTGTCTGGGCATTGACCTCTTTCAGTGCCCTAGGCCTTTCACAAAACCTTGCTGCCTCGGCACAATTGTCCGGTAAACTAGGCTGTGATATTATTAGCATAGTAACCAGAATGATACAACAAGCTTTTGAAATCGTTGCCTCTTATAATTTACACCGAACTGAAACTCAAAGCGATTCAAAGTTGTATGGGGAACAAGTTTGGGAGCGTGTGCTCTTAACTGTATGTTCTGATGTTGCATCCCACCTGTATTGTAATTAGTTTAACTGGTTCTACGTGGCTCCTCGGGTACAACTTCCTCTGGCTGATCTTCACGCTTTGTCTTACTCGGAACGGCAGAGATTGTTGACAATTATCTTTTTTGTATTTTATCATTTCACTTCCTAATAGCGCAATGATAGTGACTAGAAAATAACAGCTGTTTAACCATTGATCCCAAAGTGCTTTATATCGAACCATGACAACCAGGGGTATGCGTATCCAACAAAAATGCGTGTCAATGAGACCCAGACCCGTCCCAGGTCCACGATAATGGATCACGTCTAAGCAAGTCATGACTTTTATTATGGCTTTCTATGAATGAAATAATATATTTACATATAGTTTAGTTTCAACCTGAAAAGCAACAAGTTGACCGATTTTAATTTTTAGTGTGTAATATTACCAACGAATTGGTCAATCTTATAAAATTGTGCAAGTTAGCAAACTATATGTTGTCGCTAACCGAGGAGATTTGAGATTAAATTATCTAAGTAAATCGATGCCTGATATGAACATTTATTATCAAAGCACCAGATTCATTCCTTCTGCTAAGAGGCAATTAAATAATAGATACGTAATACATTTCAATTTGATTTTGTCAATTTTTTGTTTTTACAGGCATGCGCTTGACTCCAATCACACATGCTGGAAAGTGATGATGAGGAGAGATAGTTTGATTCGAATTTAATTAATCTATACTAATATTATAAAGCTGAAGAGTTTGTTTTTTTGTTTGTTTGTTTGAAGGCGCTAATCTCAGGAACTACTGGTACGAATTGAAAAATTTTTTTTGAATTGAATAGACCATTTATCGAGGAAGGTTTTAGGCTATATAACATCACGATACAATTATTAGGAGCGAAGAAATAATGGAAAATGTGAAAAAACGGGGAAAATTATTCATCCTTGAGGGCTTCCATTGCGTGCGCTGCAAAAACGGTTCAAGATACCAAAAATATATGTATTAAAGAATTATTCCTCTTGAAATGATCTAAAAAAATGTCCACGACAGTATATGTCTATCTTTTAAGATTAGCTCACTGGAACCGTTTTTACGGTAATCAAATTTGGTCGAAATTAATGCATTATTTGTTAAGAGTTGTATCAACGTAATAATATTAATCTTTATCCAAATAAATGTGTTGTTGATTAAGAGTATTTAATTGTGAACAAAATTGTCTTTGACATCACTTAATTTGAATGAACATCTTAGAAGATATTACAAAACCTTATATAGCAAAACAACGTTTGCCGGATCAGCTAGTCTTATAGTATGCTGTGTTGCTACCATTGAATAAATAAATAACTAATAAAAAATGTTAATCTTATTTTAGTTATCTCGTATATATGATATTTTTAAGAAAAATCCTTTCAGATTCACTTTACAAGACACAGCGTAGAAGAAACAAGTTCATAACGAGTTAAGCGAGTCTTTCTGCTTACCCCTTGTCGCAGATAAATGAGTTAAGTCTCGGCAAACTAGGTAACGAGGCTTCAAAGCAAGCGCTTTCCTCGTAATGGGGCGCCTTGCGAGAACACCGTGATTTCATAAATATTACGTATAATAAATATCTCCTTTGAAATCTGCTGGGATTTTACAGAGCAAGGATTTTATATTTTTATGAAAAATTTCAAACATTATACGCTATGTAACAAAGTTGGAAGCAGATCCTTTGTACACTGGATGTGCGCTTTTAACATCATTTCATTATTCTTTATAACAGCTTCTCTCAACCTTTTTCCAAGATGCACCCTCTAGTGCATTGATTCCCAAAGTGTTTTATATCGACCCGCCAGGAGTACACGTAAGCGAAACAAACATGGCCGATGAAATCCAAACAAGGCCTATAATAGTACACATACGCTGTATCTCTTTCAAGGTGAGCAGAGATAGATAAGTGGTTTTATGCACTTTGCGTTTATGCGGAAACCCGCATGGCATCTAATAGAAATGACATGTGGAAGTGTCCTGAGAAGGGCGATCAGCTGTGCTGGTCACGTTGCGCACGACATAAACGCAAAGTGGACACAGCCACTAATGCTTTTCTGCCCACCCCGTAAAGGATATAGCATGTCGATATATTATAATTCCGAAACGTGACAGACCGAAGCGAGTCACTATGACGGTCTTGCCACTTGTGTACTGTGGTCATGACTCAGTTCAGGCAATCGTTTTATTACCTTAAAAAATCCGACCAACTTTTGGTTGATTTTTAGGATGGCATGTCGTCAGACTCCGTAAGGGTTGCAATCTCTCGGGGCGGAGGTCACAGCTCCAGTGGCGCAATCGGTAGCGCACGGTACTTATAAGACAGTGTCAGAGCGATGCCGGGGTTGTGAGTTCGAACCTCACCTGGAGCATTGTTTTTGCACAAAACTGCCTTTTGTTTTGCTTAATTCATTCTAGATCTTCTATTATTCTTTACATTTGGTACAGGATCGATATAACTTCCAATGTGTCATGAGTGAGGAATTATCGACGATATGTTTTCGCCATCGTCCAGAACGCCAATACGAGAAAGGATGTTATTAATAAATAAAAATAAAATATATTGGATGTCGTCGTGTTTCATAGTATTTTGGCCGTGCTCACTAAAGAAATTGCCGAAACGTATAGAAACTGTCTGAAAGGTTTTATTACCATATATTAGGCTAGGATGGGGCTGAATTAACAGTGTTAAAAGCCCCTAATAAAAGGTATGTATAAAATATGATCGAATATGAAATGAGAAAAAAAATGTGCACGTCAGTAAGGATACTGATAAAGGTACCGAGTTAAAAAAACATACCTGTCTGAAATTAAATAATATACTAAATAAGGTATTACATAAATATAATAAACAAAATGACAACAAATGTACCATAATAGTGATACTATAATAAGAACATATACATAAAGCAAGAGTAAACGTACAAGAGGAAATAAATAAAATAAACTATCTGTTATGTACTTGTAGTACATTTACGTGAATGGCGTGTGCATAGAACGATACGGCTTACTCTAAATTTTGTCCATTAATTCTCTTCCTAATCGTATTGCCTATTGTTTGGCGCAGGTGCTAAAAAAATTCTTAAAGCTATGCCGAATGGTTTAAACTTTGAACTAGTTAACGTAAGAGCGCTAGTGTGCTAATTAAAAGCCTCTATCGTTATTGTTAATGAGTCATCAGAAAAATGTTTGAAGCGTTAAGCGAATGACAGCGAGAGTTTTCAATCAATCAGTAACAGTGTTGTATCAATTTTATTTCTTTTTGCTCTTTATAGGATGTCACACGGGCTCGTTACTCCGAGCCACCGGGCCATCATTTTCCATTAAAATATAAATTTCTTTTCCTTATCATCCCGCCGTTGCCTAGGCTACGCGCCCCGACACAATGGGGTCGTAATGATAATTTTATTGGCATCCCTTCAGCTTTGATCTCCTTGCATGACGTGAGCGAATTGACAGGTGAAATGTTTTTTGGTTCGGGGAATACATTATTTTAAATTTATTTATTTGTTTTGTACTTATTTTGGAACCGTCAATCCATTCCTCTTTTTATCAGTAAACAAATAGACGCTACGGACTGCTTACTTGAAAATCACATGTAATTTTTTTAATTTAATATTTGTAATTTTTAAATTGTCATTGTTTTAAAAAAATGTTGTAGTTATCTGTTATTGGTATCTAATTGTCGATATATAACTAGTGCAAATGATTTTATATGTAGCACATTCAATGTTACTGTTGATAGCACATAAATAAATAAATAAATATTGTTTACATCCTTCAACCGAGTTCCATGCTCTGACCAGTTTATACTTTTTTTCTAGGGCAGTTGAGTTATGGAGCTTTTCTATTCATCTGGACTAATTTGGTTTCCCAGGCTCGGGTGGAGCAATCAGAGGGACACCCCGAGGGTTTTTAGTCAGTAGGAGTCTGACATACTGGGGCTACTGCCCTCACGGCGTCCTTGATGGTCCTATGCAGGATTATCCCCCGGGATCCAGAAAGAAATGGAGCTTTTTTATTTTCATGGATATACTTCTTCACCACATATATTGAAAATATTATTACATTGTTGACATAATACTATTTCTTTTTTAATTTTTAACTCACTACAACATTCTCTAAACCGTAATGCACTAGAAAAATCTCTCTCCAATTTAAAACACACTCTTTTTTTTTTGTTTTATGTCAAATCATATAATTTTTTATTTAACAGCCATCATTCATTTGCACCACCGATAAAGAAACCTAATTCAACAGCTTTCTTACAGACATATCTGTTACATTATCCCATTTATAACCAATTTTGTTTTGTCTTCCTCCTCAAGTTTAAAATTACAATAGTCGTAGACTGAGATTTATCGCCGCTATTTCGACTTTGCTTAGCAAAGTTCGCAAAAAATAAATTCGTTTTGACAAAAAACTGAATATACAATAGGAACTTGAGTATTGCCATAGTATTCGCAGAGCCAAGTCCGTGTTGACAGAATCGGTGACTTACCAAATCTTTTAATATTCATTATGTAATATAAATTGCACAGTTTTAGTAAAGTCTAAGTAAACTCAGAGTTACGTCTATAAATCTCAGGCTTAGACTCGGCTAAAGTCTTGGATCCTACTTGTTCATTTATACTGGTTACTGGCTCGATAAAGTTACTACAGCTAACCCGATAGATATCACAGTGTAGTCTAAAAACTACAACGACCACCAAAGTACAAATACACTGACAGTCACCATCGTTATGTCAGCTCACGTATTCAATGGCTGAACGTCTCTATTTATACAACTGGATGTATACAAAACCTACCTTTTAGTACTTTTTATATATAAACATTTGGAATTTAATAGTGGGGCATCAAAGCATTTCGTATAAAATTACGCTGATCCGTTTAATCATTAATAATGCGAACTGCAAAGGAATCCATCGCCTGAATCAGTATTCCACGAAATTACAACTTAGGACATTTTAAAAGAACAGTAAAGGCAGATCCATCTTTGGCTTCAACTTTATTTACCACCAGATGTGATTGAGGTCAAGGATTAACATGTAAATTATTAATAATTTAGACTGTTTAAACATACTTTAGTATGTCCAAGACTCATGGATTTATTTAAAACATAGGACCAATATGTATGAACATAAGCTATACAGATGACACCACTGTAGACTCGGGATGTGATTTAAATAAATAAAAAATAGTTGCTATGTCGCTACTCATAATTTTTATTAATATTGTGGCAGAGTATAGAATCGTGTGTTACAATACGATAGCGTGATTCAATACTCTGCCAGCGCCATCTCTCGATTAAACAAAAAACTATAACTCTATAGATTCAACAATCTATATCTAATGATTTAGACGCTTTACAAGTATCATTTAAAATGATTGACGCAGTTGATATCCTTTTACAAGTGAGTCAAAATATTACTTTATCTAATCAACAAATGAGCTAGCAACTGATATAAAATGTAATTGAATCTAATCAGTCTTTAACAAACACCAGTTCTGACAACATGCCGATAAAACTTTACAAATTGAACGCCAGCCCACCGGCCCGCGCTGTTCTCATGACTGTGGACATCCTAGGCCTTAAAATTGAGACCGAAGACGTAAATACACTGACCGGAGATCAATATAAGCCAGACTTCTTAGCAAAGAACCCTCTACATACCATACCTGTGATAGAAGATGGAGATTTCATTTTAGCAGACAGTCATGCCATCATAACTTATCTCGTTTCTAAATACGGTGCTGATAAAAAGGAAAAATTGTATCCGAGCGATTTACAAACAAGAGCTATAGTCGACCAGAGATTATTCTTTGACACTACGCATCTATTTCCGAAGATTCGTGAAGTTGTTATAGACATCCTTAAAAACAAGGCATCCCATGTTGCAGCACGTGTTAAATTTGAAGTCGACGAAGCTTATGGGTTTCTGGAGCAGTATTTAGAGAAGACTACATTCCTCGCTGGAGATCACATAACTCTAGCAGATATATCTTGCGTTGCCAGCGTATCGTCTTTAGTTTCAGTCATTCCTATTGACGCTCAGTATGTTAAGCTGCACGAATGGCTGGGCAAGCTGAAACAAGAGTCGTGGTATCAAACCGCGAATCAACCCGGCTTGGAGCAGTTCTCCTTTTACCTGAAAAATGCTATTGAGAACAATTCTTGATTTTACTGTAACAATGATTTATGTAAGTGTTGAAGTTGTGGATTGATATAAAACTTTGAAATTGTATACTTTTGTTTTCTTTCTACATATTTTACCTACAGAAAGGGCTTTAACTTTTGTATTCATTGAAGAAAGAAATTAATTATCTATTATACATTAGTAACAAGGAAATGGTGTGTATATTCAAATAATTAAAAGTTAAAGTTTATATATTTCTACTTTTGACTTGAGGTGACTTTAAAAGTCAAAGCATTACACAAACAGCACGAGTAGCAGTGCATGGAGCGGCTCTGGCGCCCGCTCTGCTATACGGCAGCGAGGCCTGGGTATTTATTTTTTATTTATTTATTCAACGGTAACTACACAGCATATTATAAGATTATATACAAAAAATAGGAAACAAAAAATAAAAAAATCTAGAATGCCAATAACGTAGTACACATATTAAATTTTGGTAAATGTTTGGGTCGCTCCCCGCATCATATAGTGAGTGTTGCGTGCGTGATTTGTGAGTGCATTTGTGTGCGTGTGTGCGCTCATATCGGTGTTGTATGAGATTCATCTAACTGCAGTCCAGAAATAATTGTCTTAATGACCTGATTACGGCTTAAGTAAAACATATCGGTCTCTTTAAAATATTTATTGTAGTGAGCGCAACATCTATAGATGACCGAGTTTTGGGCATAGCAGTGCTTTGCAAGAGGCAAGGCGAATGAGCAAGGACTTCGAGTTCGTTTTTTGAAAATTTTAATTTCCCGAGAAGTTCAGGACAATCCACTTTTGCGTTTAGGAGATCATAAAGCAGTCTCATATCATTTATAGTACGACGATGCTCCAGTGACAAAAACTTGTGCGTTTGCAAGCTGTCCACGTAATCGCAAGGATCCTTGTTACTCTTAGTATTAAGAAATCTTAAAAAAAAAAATTTTATTCTTTCCAAATGATTTTTATGCGTGATAAATGACGGTGACCAGATAGACGAAGCATACTCTAGACAACTTCTGACGTAAGAAAAGTAAAGAATTGTAATGGAATCAACATTATTGAAGGGCTTAGTTACTCTAAAAATGAATCCTAACATTTTTAGGGACTTTTGAATAATAAAATCGTAATGACTAGTAAAAAGTAATTTTGAATCCATCATTATTCCTAAATCTTTAATACAATTTACCTTTTGAATGGGTTGCTGATTAAGGGTATAACAAAAATTAATTTGATGATGTTTTCTTGTAAAAGTTATTACATTGGACTTTTTTATATTTAGGTCTAATTTGTTCATTCTACAGTAATCATTAAGCCGATTCAAGTCTGCTTGAAGCAAGTGACAATCATCGTATAGCAGAAGAAGCATGAAAGTAGAACTAATGCAGTGGATATGCAATCTCTTCGTTCTATATGCGGAGTAATACTTGCGACTCGCGTTCGGAACGAAGAGGTACGTACAATGGTCGGTTTGAATTATAATATAGTGACAGTACGCATAAAAACATGCTTCGATGGTCCTGGCACGTGGAAAGGATGAATGACGAAAGGATGACAAAAAAGATATACAATATGAATATGAGCGGAAGTACGAGCGGAGGCCGACCGAGACCTGCCTTCGCAGACCAAATAAAGAGTTCTGATGAAGGGTGATGTCACAAATGCGCTGAATCAGCGGAAGTGATGCCTTAATGAACATTAAGGTAGCGAGAGAATGAAGAGAAGTGGCGTCCCAATCTCTTTGCCTAACTCTATAAGGGTTCGGCGTAATGATACTTTCAACTTTAATATTGCTCCCAGTTTTAGTTAAAGAATCAGACGTTTTACTTACAAATGAAATGAAATGAAATATAATGAAATGAAATATGTTTATTTTCACCACAAACTAACAAAATACTAGAAATTCAAAAGCAGTAACATTTCTGTTACAAGACAACAACATACAGAAACAAAAGAAAAATCAAAAACATATTAACATGGCGAAAATGGGACCTCCATCAGCTTAAAGCCACAAAGGAAGTCTGCAGCGCTGATTTTCGTAGAGGGCCCCTCTTAGCTTCTTGAGAAACAATATTTCAGAAATAGTATTATTTTTTTGAACCGGGGAAATCCTCATCAATCATCAAGGCTGCGATAAGGGTTGTTCTGATGTGTCTGACTGTTACCAACTTAAGCCACCGGGATGCTCCTCCTCTCGGCTGCTGGGTGCTGAGGGAAAGGCAGGGCCAGCTTCCTCGCGCAACTCGGCGATATCGGACATATTTCAAGCCTTATTCTCATTATGGTGGGTGGTATAGAAAGCCACCCCTCGTTCGCATCGTGTCTTGGACCGGTACGTAAGAACACATCATGTGCGCCCGGAAAGGAACTCCAGATCTGAGTTCCTGAGAAAAAAGGTGTTTGTACACAAACAGCGAGACACACGGAAGTATAATGAAGTAATTCTCTATGTTTCTTTTTACTTTCTAAGAATGGAACCCTAATAATTATTTCCTCGTACATTCCATTATCGGTAGGAGGAAAAATTAAAGTAATGGAGTAGGATTTCATAATAATTCGGATAAGAATTATACAAAATTTGTGAATAAAATTTTGCAATATTAGACTGAGGATAGTAATTAATTTTCCGCATACCCTCTTGTTAGCTAAAACAGAAAATATAAATTGAATCGAACATCCGTTTCCGGGTGCCAATATTCCCTCGAATAAAACAATATTTTATCTTAATTACTACCATCCCGAATGTCCATTCGAATATCCACTAGTGATGGGACACGCCCACGCTTCGATCAATGCTGATATGTCGAGAAAATTTTAATTTCATAACGTTTAAGAATTTAATCTTAATTTCTTTTTTAATTTTATTTATCACTAATTTCAGTGAAACATACAGCAATATATAAACAATAAAAAATACACAAAAAAGAAAAAATAAGCCAGCATAGTTTCTAAAAAAAAAAACAAAATCAAGCTAAGGGTCACAAAACAATAAAAGAAAACTAAGTAATTATATACATATATCATATATAAATTCAAGCCAACATTTAATAAATAAAATATATTAAATATTGAAGATATAAAATTTCGCTCAATCGAATCTTTCTTTTCAAATCCAGAACGCATTATTAACGCGGTCTGTAAGGTACCGCAATGATAAACTGTTCTAGTAATTCTGGATCATCCACACGACAACGGAAGATACATCATAGAAACCCACGCACTTCGCGTTACTTCTTATTACGATATTTGTTTCGGCAAAAGTGTCGATACAAGAAATAGTGCTCGTCCCATCACCAGCGCATCGGGAATGGCACCCCTGACCGATCCCTAATTAATTTAACCGTGAACATTGACAAACGGACCTAGCGAAATAAATCCACTGCAAATATCATTACAAACTCGACGTTTTCCCTGTCCCGATCATTGTTTGTTCAGAAAATTCCCTCACTCTCCCTCTTACATTAATTATCGTTTTTTTATGTGAAATAAAGGCAAACAGTTACGAATATTAATATATCTTCATTCGATATATTTGGAGACTCCTTACCAAAATTTAAAAGACACTTATTAGAACCACTGAGGATCGCGAAATGTTTTTTTTTATTTATTAATATTTGTGTTTTTATTTTGATTTTACTATGATTGTATTGTTATTCTTGAGTTCTAGTTATGATATGCGCATATTCTGCTTCTTACTTGTTTATATCATTAATTTTTAAATTACTTGGCTTTTTGATGTAATTTTTTTTCTTCTGTATTATTATAATTTATTTGTTTACTTTTGTTGCATGCTTTTTTAGCCTTCACCGGTTGATGCATTTAGATGTTATAAGTTATCAATGTTATATGTGTTAATAATATTGACCACTAAATAAATAAATATATAAACCTAGCTACAAACTAAGCTTTTCTTGTACTGTAGTTATTAGAGAAAGATATACATACTCATACAAATAAAGAAAGAATTAAAAAACCTTTATTTGGCACACAATATAACATATAACACAGAAGGGCAGGTTAATTAAGCAAATGCCTTGTGCTGTGATGATACACCAAAGGAAAGTCAGTTCAGAAAATGCGAGATGACCAGCGGAGCTACCCAGCGCTGACTGTCAGCTGACACCCATTTATTGTGTCAACGCACAGAAAACAGCGAAGAAGGGGACAATCACACACCCTTACCTCGCGACAAATGAGATCGGGTCTTTCAAAAAATGTATGAAGGGACTATTGGGCAGGCTGGCATGATCACAACGACTATTACCAGTCTTCTGTTTCCTGACCATTGTAGATATCTTCTGGACTATGTTGTGCTTTAAGTCTGCTCACCCTGAAAGCGATATAGTGTTGTGATATACATATATCTATACTATAAAAATGAATCGTTAAATGTGTATAAGCGCGAAACTCGAGAACGGCTGAACCAATTTGGCTGATTTTTTTTTTGTTGTGTTTGTTGAATTCTGGGGAAGGTTATTACGGAGAGAAATATTAAAAAAATGTCTGAAAAAGTCTAAAAATAACACTTTTCTATATTCTCATACAAAACATTCGTAATAATATTTAAAAGTCAATTTGAACTTTAACACCATACCATAAAGTTTAAATGTTACCGGACGGGTTCCGGGAAGGCAAAACAATTGAGTGACGTTAGTATCGTATAAATATTAGGTCCTTACATATGAAATTGGCGTTTTGTATGGGAGGAACAAAAAGTCGAATATTTTTTAATATAATATATTTAATTAATCAAAGTATGAACCATTATTTTCTATGCACTTTTGCCATCTCATAGGTAGTTCATTGATCCCTTTACTAAAAAAACCAGTCGGACGGGAACCAATAAAATCTTTGAAGGCGATTTGGACTGCCCCATCGGAGTTGAATTTTTTCCCTTGCAAGAAGTTATCCAAATTTCGAAAAAAATGGTAATCTGTTGGAGCAAGGTCCGGGGAGTACGGAGGATGTCTTAGACTTTCCAATTGAAGCTCTTCTAATTTAGTAGCCGTCTGTTGCGCAGTGTGTGGTCTAGCGTTGTCGTGAAGCAGCAGTGGCGTGGAGCGATTGACCAGCCTAGGTTGTTTAGCCGCTAGCTTTTCCATCATGGTTTGCAATTGCTGACAATAGACATCAGCCGTAATAGTCTGGCCAGATTTGAGAAAACTGTAATAAACAATACCGGCACTAGTCCACCAAACGCTTACAAGTAACTTTTTTGGGGTTAATTTTCGCTTGGGGCAGGATTTGGCTGGCTGGCCAGGATCCAACCATTGCGCTGAGCGCTTCCGATTATCGTAAAGAACCCATTTTTCATCACAGGTAATGATTCGGTTTAAAATACCTTCATTATTGTGCCGGTTTAGTAATGTAACGCAGCAGTCGACGCGCGTTTGCCGGTTTGCTTCAGTCAATTCGTGAGGTACCCACCTTTCAAGCTTTTTAATCTTCCCAATTTGCTTCAAGTGAATTAAAACAGTTTTATCACTAACATCGCAGCCTGCAGCTAACTCGGACGTGGTTTGCGATGGATCCGCTTCCACAATAGCCTTCAACTCTTCATTATCAACTTGAGTCTCAGGCCGTCCACGGGGCTTGTTCTGCAGGTCGAAATTTCCAGAACGAAAACGTTGGAACCAAAAACGAACTGTGTTTTCTTTTGCAACACGACCGCCATACACATCATTCACCCTTCGAGTTGTTTCCGCAGCACTAGTGCCACGGCGGAACTCGTACTCGTAAATAATGTGATATTTTAAGTTTTCCATTTTGTAAAATGAGTGACGCAAACAGAAAAAAACAGAAGAAAAAAACCAATGAATGACGATCATCGAAGCACAAATACATGAGTCTATAGCTGTACAAATTTGAATTTGGAATTCCTTACCAAAGAGGAGAAATTTGTGATTAAAGTGGCCAGTACGAAAAACGCCAATTTCATATGTAAGGACCTAATATTATAAATATTTGTCAAATATAGAAGATATTCACTAGAAATAATTGATATGGCAGGACAACGTTTGCCGGGTCAGCTAGTGTATGTATAAAAATATTATTGGTTGAACTTTTCGCGCGTATTTGTGTCTTCTGTATATATCCTAATTCTATGAGTAATATATACATTTCCCAGTACTTTGTTTTTCGTCGAATCGTCCTCTATGAATTATAGTCCTCTTAGCTCTCATACCCCGGCCTCTCCCGGCCTATCCCCGCTTCTCGGTTCCATTTATCATCGTTGCAGTTATATATACTAGTAATTGATTGTTATTATGTATTATGCGCTGAATTATTCGCGAATATGTGAATGATTTTATGTCGGAAAAATATAAATTATTAAAATAAATACCCTAGTTTCTACGGTTTTACGGATACTTAGGTAGCACACTATCAATATGTTTTTTTTGTAAAAGTAAAAATTACTGTGAAGGCAGCGACCCTGGTGTGTCAGATTTCTGTTGTCTGAAAGCCCCCGGGATCTTCGTCTAATAGCTCCACCCGAGCCTGGGAAACCAAATTCAACCAGACGCCCAAGGAGAGAAAAGTCTTCTTGAGGCTGCCTCTCTGTGAGGGGTGAGAGTAAAGAGCTGACCCTTCCAAAATCACTCAATCAGGTTACGCGCGAGACACTGCGCACCGCCTTCCTCTTTTTCGGGAAATCAGTATGTACCTCAGCCAGCAGTCAGCTCAAACATTATTCACTCACAAAAAATGCGGTATTATTTTTTGTTGTTACAAAGTTTTTGAGTTAAATTAATCACTAGTTTCTCGAAATGTATACAGAATGCCAATGTTGAATGGGTAATTACAATAAAAATAGAAATCATAGAAAAACTTATATGAAACGTAATCGAAAATAACCCATGGCGCTTCCGCTCCAGGCCCGATTTTCCCCCTTTTCCCCATTGTTAATAGCTTTTCCCTGTAAGTTGATATCAGACATCTTTATGAGGTAATTATTTGTCTGTCCTCGGACGACTTGCGCAAACATCCTTGTGATACATTTGTTGTCGAATGTCGACGGCATTAGGTTTTCACTAGAGAATGTTCATGGAGATTTCTTTTATTAAAATTATAATAACGATATTGGGTCGCGTTAGGAACGAAGAGATACGTAAAATTGTTGGTTTAAAGATAGTTATGCATCCCCCTCGCCCAGGCATATGGGACTGAGGCAGGGGCTTATTCAGCAAGTAGGAAGAGGGCTGAGTAAGGTCGCGTTTACCAAAAGGCCAACCTATAAGTAAGAGGGCGGCGCTGTACGCGACGGAATTGTATCGGGAGCAGCCATTAGAATAGGAGCCTCCATATCGGTTCAAATTAAACTTAAGTTAATTTTAAGTTGTACTGCTTAAAAATCGCCTATTATAATCTTTAAATAATTTTTTTTTATTACACTGGCTCGACATAGTGACTACAGAGTACCTGATGGTAAGTACAGTGTAGTCCAAAAACTAAAGCGACTATCAAAGGATGAAAATCTATTGATAGTCTACATCGTCATGTCGGCCCACATATACCACGACTGAAAGTCTCTAGGTATATGAGCTACTGGATATGCACAAGCTGATCCCGAAACGCGACAAGGCGAAACTGGTCACTATGACGGGCTTTACACCCATGCACTGCGGTCGCGATCCAGACGAGCACCAGCGCCCTACTATCTCGCGAAATTGTGTATTTTTAAAAAACCAAATTCACGCTTTCAAGATTTGACTAGATAGTGTCTTCGATAGCATGTATAAAAGTATGCTTCTAAGGTCCAGACCCATGAAGATAATTAATTATGAACGGATGACGAAAAACATACAATATAAATGTGAGTGGAAGCGAGAGCCGAGACCGACCGAGACTAGCCCACACAGACCAAACACAGAGAATTCTGACGGAGGGTGATGTCAAAAGTACGCGGAATCGGTGTCAATGCAAGAAGGGATTCACGAATGTTAAGGAAGCGCGGCTTACAAAAATAAAGAGATGTGGCTTTCCATTCTCTCTTCCTAATCCAATATGGATTCGGCTTAATGATAGATAGATCAAATGAAAGCAAATTTACGCTAGTCACCCTAATTAAGTTTAACTGAAACTTCAGTTTTCGTCTACTTTTGTATAGTTATTTTAATGTTAAGCTCCAGCGATCATAATTATTTCCACGGTCTTATGACATGGGAGTCATTAAGAGAAGAATGAATAGGCATTTGTTGGGCGGACACGGTCCATCTTCGGACTCTTCTTTGCCTTCCACCAGGTGTGATTGAGGTCAAGCGTCCACCTGTAAATTATAAAAAAAGTTTTTAGAGGAGACTTCATAGACTAGGGAGATATTCAACATTCAATTCTAATTCAAAATATCTAAAAACAGTGATATCTTAATATTTCCTTTAAATAAAGTCAATTGTAGGCAACAGATTTAGGTTAGAGTAAGTAGATATTTCCTAAGCCAGAATGCAGTACAAAGGGAAAACGAGTCAGTACATTTTTACCTAAAATTACTTTAAAGGAACTTAATCTACTCACATCCACAGTTTTAAGGTGTCTTTCACATTTGTTCATCAGTGTTTCTCAATAATTTGTTAGGGAGTGTATGAAGTTATTACCATATTTCTTAGTTGCAAGATGGTACAGGTATAACATGTAGACGCCGCCCGATACGTGCTTGTGTTAAAACGCCCTAAGGGCCGTTAGGGTGTTACGGGACGCACGGGGTAATAGGATGCGCGCGCGCACGGGATGCTTGCTAAGTTAGTCGACTACCGAGACCCAAGGTTATAGTATGTGCGTGTGCGTCGCAGTTCGGGGTGCCTTAAAGTGCAAATAAACAGTAAAACGCCTAAATCCGTGTCTTTCTACCACCACACCCACGACCACCGTCGTACAGGTCATTTTATCCTGAAATACATACCTGGTCTATAAAATCACCTATCTATATCCATATAAACTTAAATTTTTAAGTTTTAATAAATAATGTATTCACTTTTAGTCAATTTTGAACTTGACTATTTAGCACTTTAATCCGATCAATCGATTTTGGCTTCAGTTCCGGCCAGAAATGGACTTGTAATCGGTTATTAATAAAGTTAATTCAACAACGACAATCGGATTAATTTATCTTAGTTTGACGCTTACTTCAAACCTCGGCTTTAACTAAAATTTCGGCTTATTAGAAACTTATACCCATTTGTTGTTTTGACCCAAAGCTGGCCAGCTCAGTGTGAGACTTTTAGCTGCAAGATGAACGGACAACCTAATCAAGATCGCAGAACTCTGGATGAAAGTCGCTTCTGACCGAACGCTCTATAAAAACATTAGGGAAGGCCTGTGTCTTGTGATGATGATGTCGCTAATTAACCACTCACTCACTGAAATGATAATTGGGTGAGACACGAATGCTTAATGGAGTAAGCCCCTCATAGAGCGGTGAAGGATGCAGTGAAAATGCGGTGTTTTTCGATCCTTTATGATATATCTTAGTATAATTATTGCTATAATCTTCACTAACTATGGTCATTAAAGAGATCATAACCTCACGCGCCTTAAAAAATCTTACCAGTTACTATTATATCACACTGGCGTAATAAAATGCGGCGTTTCTAAAAACGCGTTCAGTATTGGTATTTGACGACCGGAACGACGACGGCTCTCAATGGATTCGTTTGCTTTGGTAGTCGCTGCCGTACTTGAACACTACAATCTACTTTCAATTAGGTGCGCTGTACTTACTTTCTCGAGCCAGTATAAGAAGATCTTTAAACAAAAATACATTGTTATTCTAATCTAGTAACACACTTAACTTCAATTTCGTGTTGGCTCACTCTGAAAGATTTGGTGATGCTAACCGGACAGGAAACTTAAGGGGATCTGCTCTTTGAACCTACAGTTGAAGTCTGGCTGGAGTGAGGCTATTTGTTTGTCGTTTCATAGGATCCTCAGGGCCAATTACTAGCGAATTAAGGGACACCATGGGGTTTTATAGCCAGCAGGAGTCTGGAATGCCGGTTTCGTCACCTTCACAGCCGCCCAGGCGATCTTACGCAAGACTTTCCCCCGGGCTTAAAAACATGGCTTAGCTTTGTTCCTCATTACTGAGCTGCGCGTTAAGGTTATCTCTTGTTCCACCCATATTTAGTTATTAACATGGTCGTCGCCGCGTCATCTATAACTGCGTTGTTATGCGTTGCACAATAGTTGATTTTTAAAAATATCCCGAATGTAGCCGTAATACTCGTGTTACATTGTTTATATATCGCTTGTTTACATTACAGCGTACCGAGAGTCAGATTGGGCCCCGTTGGGGCGTGCTCCCCTCCTGACACAGGCCGAGCGGTGGACGTTGAGAGCGCCCGCCACCCGGCAGAGAGGACAAGGCGTCGTGTGTGTGCCTCCATGACACCTCATTGAGAGGTAGTGAGGGGATAACAATTAACCCCCTCCCAGAGAGGACGCCTGTCAAGGCCAGTCGCTTGCCGGGTCCGGAGGAAGTATACGGATACCCAGGCCGGCGAAGGCGAAGAGAAGACATAGTTGGCACCCCGGTGGTTTTAGTCGGTGCAAGTCTGACATACGGGGGGGGGGGGGTTCACAACTCCCCTGACGGTCCGAAGGGGTTAAAAAAAAATTTGGGCTCGGGGAGAGACACAACCAAACCGCGCTGGCCGGCGAACATGTTAAAGATTAAAACTGCTACAATTGTATTCTAAAAGGCTAACGTTTCACGAGCGCCAGTGCGAAAGCTCTTTAGAGAACATTAAGAGTGGATGACGCAACAGTCGATACAGAGCGCGTATGAAAGCGAGCGTTGTGACTGGGCTAAATCACTCCGGCCATTAGCTCGCAGCACGTGTGACCGGTGACCTTATTCGAGATCTCATTCCGCCCTTTTATCTTCAACTACCCATTAACCATTCGTAATTATAAATCCTCGCATTGGAACTATGTTTAATTACTTTTATCTGTCTACTATGATCGATACTGGTGGATGTAGTGGCCTGGTGGACAAGGAGACGGGTTTTAGGTTCTAACCCCGGCTCGTGCTTCCTGGTCTTCCCAGTTTGAGTACGGATTTGGGCACCACATACTCATCGATGAGGGAACCTACATGGTATTTATTTAACTAGCAGCCCATCCCGGCTTCGCACGGGCATAATAATATAGTAAAAGAACTCCCTTGACTCCCCTCCCGTACCTCTTCAACGCATAGCTAGCCGACCGGAGTTTTTTCTATTATTTAAACTCGTGATATCTTTTAAATGGAATATCCGAATCGAATCATTTAAAAGGTGATATGATGAAGGTATTGAAGTAGTCTTTAATAATGATTTATTTATTTTGATAGGGATCAATACCTAAGTACGAATAAAGAGCCTTTTCTAGCGGTGGTATTTTATTTAAAAAAAATAATAAAAGGACGCTTATTGTGACGTAACTACCATATAAAAGATAGAGACATGCTGTCGGGAAATTTTTTATAGATAGTGATGTATCCTGAAAAATTGTAATACATCATTTTGTTCTATCATTAATAGTTTTCGCAGCGCACGCGATTGAAGGAAGCTTTTTGTTTATTTTTTTACACCTTGGGTTAGATTATTCAAATTTTAGCAAGCATCCCTAATTTTTTTGAAAATGAAACAGAGCCTATGTCAGTGTGGTCAATAGTATAGCTTGACAATGGTGAAAGAATTTTTTAAATCGGTTCAGTTGTTTCGGAGCCTATTCATTTCAAACAAACAAACAAATCTTTCCTCTTTATAATATTAGTATAGATGTCATGGGTACCAGTGCTGTGAGGACTGCGTTACTGGTCACGTTGGACACGACATATAAGCCAAAAGTGGATTCAGCCACTTATGTATCTCAGCTCACCCCGAAAGAGCTATAGCGTGGCGATATATTATATTATTATTATATTTGAATTGTAAAAATTTAATGTTGAATAACAAAGGATTCGTTGTTTATTTATTATTTAACTATAAATAACATAAACATGTAAAATTAACACCTTATTTCGATACTTTTCTTGTTAAAAACAATAATTCTACGATCACAAAGGTTGTCACATTAACGACCGAACTTTCGTCCCCAGATAACCGAATTTATTGACTGATCAAAGAGACATTTTTTCCTCCACTTTAGACATCGTTTTCTATTTAATTTGGATCCTGTTGTTTTAGCTTTAAAGTGTACATTCGAGTGTTCAAATTGTAGTTAAATTTTATTCAGCGTTGGAAATAGGTGTGAACAAAATAGGCTATGAAAAGATGACTCATTTAGAAATGATCACACAAAGAACAAAACTCGTTCTACGTGTGTTTGTTGGTGACTCATTTAAAGTTTTAGTTCAAATTATAAATTTTAATCTATTCATGTTTCATCACGCTAAATCCCTATTGAAGTACGTAGAGAAAATGGAAGCACTTCTCTCCATTTTTGCAAACCTTTTTGGGAGTCGAAGCTGCTCGCGTCCGTAGGCTTTACCCTAGCTTCCCTATACGTGACTCCTGTGTTGTGCTGAACGAGCAGCAGCGAGGTGGTAGGGCGTCGGTGCCCGTCTGGATCGCGACCACAGTACATGGGTGTAAAACCCATCATAGTGACCAGTTTCGGCTTGTGGCGTTTCGGGATCAGCTTGTGTATATCCAGTAGCTCATATACCTAGAGACCTTCAGTCGTGGTATATGCGGGCCGACATGACGATGGAGACTATCAATGGATTTTCATCCTTTGATAGTCGCTTTTGTTTTTGGACTACACTGTACTTACCATCAGGTACTCTGTATTCACTATGTCGAAAAAATATAAATAAAAAACCTCTGTCCCTTCTTTAACATTCATTAGTCCCTACACTTTCATTGGTACCGCGTACTTTTAACATTACCCGCCATCAAAACTCTTTAATTCTTTATTTGGTCTACGTGGGTAAGTCTCAATAGGCTTGGACTCTTACTTCCACTCCGCCCAACAAATGCCTACTCAATCTCCCCTTAACAAGTCGTAAGAACGTGGAAGTATAGTCCTTGGAATCATTCCACTCCTTAGTTGTTCGCATGTAGATCAAATGTAGAAGCGAATCTCTTCGTGAGAATATAAGAATCGATAAGATACGAATGTTATTCGACACGACATCTAGTGGTTTTATGATGAATTAAAGAATGTAACTCCTGAGAAGACTTTCCATTGTGTAACCGGTTAAAGACTACTAAGCAGGCGGCTTTACGTCGATGCTCGATGTTCTTCATTTCCGCCTCAGTAAAAGAGTCATCACCAAGAAGTCCACAAGCCTTACGATCAATCGAGTCCAGAACAGCTAACTGATATATAGCAGACCCGTCCCAAAGATGGCAACAGTATTGCACACCTTTTTTCGATGACCTGGGATTTAATTTTAAATAGAACCATCAAGGCTGCCGTAAGGGCACCGACTCCGGTGTGTCAGACTCCTACTGACTAAAAACTCCCATGGTTTCCTTCTGATCACTCCACGCGGGCCTGGGAATCAAGTTTCTTCCACACGCTCAGGGAGAGGACAGCCGTTTTAGGCTTCTTCTATGGGAGAGGTGGGTGTACAAACCATTAACGCAGGCGGTACGTAGACAACTGAGCACCACCTCCAATATTGCGTACCTGACCGCAGCAGCGCCTGATACAGGTCAAGAAGTTGCGATGGTGTGAAGTGCCGTCTGACGTTTAAACTACACCCAATTTTTTATCTGCTGATTTCGCTTTAAAGTCAATCGACCGCTCAAAGCTCAGATCAGCTTTAAGCTCTAAACCAAGGAGCTCGAGACAATCAGTCGCAGCCAAAGAAATATCTTGAAAGCCGGGAGTCGGATGAAAAGGACTCCGTTTGGCAGTAAATAGACACGCCTTAGTTTTGGTAGTATTAAAACTAACCAGATTCGCATCGCCCCAATCAGAAACAAACCGAAGAGCTAACTAGAGCTAACTTTGATGAGTCATTGCTTAGAAAAGGCTTGCTCCATTCTTACGACAACTAATATAATAGAAGACAGAGAATTCCATTCTAATGAGTAAATTTGATCTATTTATACACAAACTTTACAAATAACTAGAAACCGTGACTCGAGACAATATGTTACTCCGCTATCCGTCACTAATACACATTTGAAGTCAAACATTTGGTCTCATACACACCACCATACAAATTCACGCGTTCAACGATCTATTCCCAAATACGTATAGTTCAATTTGCTTTGACTTGGAAATCGAATGGAAGCCACTATTGATATATGCTCAGTGAAACAAGAAAAGTTAAAAATTACGTGACAAGTATTAAATATGCTATAAATTAGCGTTGCCGAGAGACATAATGACGTGTTTTGAATTTAATTTTAATTGGGTGTATGGAAAATTAATATTGCTTTTGTTTTGGAGTCGCTGTATGTGGTTACACTCAAAGAATTACACTGATCTTGAACGATTATCGTAAGGGGCAATATTTTGAAAATAATTATATCTATAGAGTTCAGGCTTAAATTTATTGAATCTATTTTGACTCTGCTTTCACTTTTCTCATGAAATAAATTCAACTTCACAAAAAACTGTTTTTTTTTAGAAACTTAGTTATAGCTATATGTGTGTGTAGACTACTTACTGTAAGCATATCTTTATAAAGGCTCTGCAATTTTTTTGTGAATAATTCAGGAAAAAGTGATCGAAGGATAACATAGGGGTACGGAATTGGCTAAATTACGTTGGCGGAACATTTAACGACTTACTGCACATGTTTCTAGCACTAAATTTGGAGTATTGGCTCGAATAAAGGTACAGATTTTGGCCGTTTTCTTATTTAAATACACTCACACAGTGAAATTTTTTGATATTATTTGCAAATACCTGAAAGGCAATATAAACAACTAGCCAATAATTGCAATATATCTAAAGCGATCTGTCATTTAGAATATTTGACATAATTTGACATGTAATAGAGCATTTGCTTACGGCTTTGGATGTTGTCTGTTTGACCATTGGTGTTCTGAGGTGTTGCAAGCTCGAGAAAATAGTTGTGTAAATTGGGAATCTTAAAAGTTTGTCGGTACTACCTCCGACCTTATTAAACAAATAAGAATAAATATTAAATAAAAAAAATATAGTGAGCTATGATGAAGACTAGACAGGAGACTAAAAAAAAATCTTCAACTCAATGCGCTGGTTGTAACAAAGAATTAGAAGACAACTGTTATATGCGTTGCACTCAATGTAAAAAGTACTACCATATTTTATGTATTCAAAATGTGCCAACCTCTTCGCAAACTGTCGAGGATATAAGAAGTACGTGGATTTGCCCATCTTGCACTAGCTCGAGGCGTAGAATTGGCGATAATAGCGATACCCCGGTCAGGATGACCTGCGTTCCCTATACAGCACGAGACAATTTACTCGACCCTACAGACACTCCAGTGGGGGGGCTTGCTGCTACTAAAATCGAAGGCCAATATATAACTAAAGAGGACATTAGGTGTGTTGTTGGGGATCTATTACGAACTATGGTACCATCAATAATTGAAACTATCAGACAGGAATTGCGTGTAACTATTAAGGAAGAATTAGCATCAATGAGAAAGGAAATAACCGCTGTGGTGAAATCTGTAGAATTTCTGGGTGAGCAGTATGAAGAAACCAAAAAGAAATGTGATTCATACTTCAATAATGTTAACGATCTTGAGTCTAGATGTGCAGACCTGCAAAATGAGGTGCACCATTTAAAATCTAGACTAAACTTAATGGAGCAATATAACAGAAATACAAATATTGAAATTCAATGCGTACCTGAATTTAGAAATGAGAACCTGATCACAACAACTCTGCAACTTACTAAATCCATATCTTGTGAGTTGAAAGAGTCGGATATTCATCAGTGTACAAGGATTGCCAAGATGACCAATGGTGACAGCAGACCACGTTCCATCGTTGTCAAGTTTAGCACACCTCGACTCAGAGATACCTTTCTCGCAAAGGCTATAAGTTTTAATAAGAGCCATCCTAGCGACAAATTGAACACTGCAAATTTGGGTATATCTGGAGACAAGAAGGCTATTTATGTGAGTGAACACCTTTCACAGGAGAATAAATTGCTTCACGCAGCAGCACGCCGCAAGGCTAAGGAACTGAACTATAAATTTGTATGGATAAAGCAAGGCAAGGTTTTCATGCGCAAGACGGACACTTCGAATCATGTTTTTATAAGAGACAGAAAGACCTTGGACACGCTGGAGTAGTGTTTTTGTCTTGGTCAATTATTAATGTTTCTAATGGTGTTTAACATTTTAAAATTCAATTCGATTAATGTATTTTATCAGAATGTTAGGGGTCTCAGGACTAAAACGAATGAATTTTATTGTAATCTATGTAGTTCTAATTTTGACGTTGTTGTCCTCACCGAAACATGGCTAAATCATAGTATAAATGACTCTGAGCTTTTTGATAGTAGATATTATTGTATATCGGAGAGACAGGCAGGACACATTCTATCACGGACTTAAAGACGGTGGCGGCGTTCTCATAGCTGTTAATCGTATGTACAATTCTACTCGGCTAAAAACTAAAGAAAGTAATTGTGAGGATATCTTTGTCAATATTGAATTTTGTAAGAATTTTAATGTGACTGTATGTGGAGTATACTTGCCACCACCCGTTAGGCGCGAGATTCTTATACATTTCACTGAGGTTTCTGAAACTCTGCAAAATTTAATTGTCATCGGTGATTTTAACATGAGTCAAATTAATTGGTCTAATGCTAACTGTACGCATTCGATTGGCGGTGCGTCTAGCGGTATTGGTCAAATATTATTGGATTTTGTGTCTCTCAATAACCTGAATCAACATAACGATGTCCCAAATATTAAAAACAAGACACTAGATCTAGTGCTATGCACTACAAACATTGATTTGGAACTGAATGCATCTTGCGACGCTCTAGTGGGAGTGGACCCCTTTCACCCCCCTCTAAATATAGTTTTGACTGTTCCACAGCGCTCACGGTCTCTGAAATTCACTAGCCTGAGCTCTAAATTGAATTTTTACAAGTCTGATTATGAGAACATAATTGCGAATCTATGCCAAATTGATTGGGAACACGAGTTTTCTGGGCTTCACCACAATATTGATGATATGGCAGGGCTATTTTACGATAAATTGAAAGAGGTAATAAATAAGTTCGTTCCTCGATTAAAACTTAAAAGTAATAAGTTTCCTATATGGTACTCACAACAACTTATCCGGATGACCCGACGTAAGCGTAAATTACTTAATAGATACAAAACCTATCGTAATCCTCTGGACCAAGTGTCTCTGCAATTTGTGTCTAAACGTTGCAGTGCACTTGCTAAGGAGTGCTATTCTAAGTATATTGCAAGTGTCGAGGAAAGTATTAAAAAGAGTCCTAAGTACTTTTGGACCTATTTCAAGAATAAAAGAGAAAGCCCGAATAATTATCCTTCAGCAGTACACCTTGATGGTCTCGATGCCTCAAGTGGAGTAGACATATGTAATCTTTTCGCTAAACATTTCATTTCTGTGTACAATGATCGCATCTTGACCAATGACTTCAATACAACCACGATAAAATCTAACACTAACACCCTAAATGACTGTCAGATTTCGTTAAGCGATATCGAGAAGTGCCTTCAAAATTTAGATGTAGACAAGGGGCCTGGGCCGGATGAGATCCCTTCTGTTTTTGTCTCAAGATGTGCTTCTGTTCTTAGCATGCCCCTGTATTTAATTTATAATTATTCATTAATGACTGGCATATTTCCAAAGGTTTGGAAAACAGCAAAGGTAGTTCCTATATACAAAAGCGGTGATCCGGCTTTAGTTACCAACTATAGACCAATTTCTATTCTCTCAGTATTTGCTAAGACTTTTGAGGCGTTGGTTTATCCTGTTTTTCAATGTCATACCAAGCAACTGATTGTCGACTGTCAACATGGGTTTGTGAAAGCACGTTCGACGTCAACCAATCTTCTTACCTATTATGACTGCCTTGTACGCGCTATAGATAAAGGCTTGCAGGTTGATGTGGTATATACCGATTTCTCTAAGGCGTTTGACAAGGTTAGTCATGAGGTACTGATGTACAAACTGGGCATGGCTGGCTTTGGGGAACCTATCTTAAATTGGCTTGGGTCATATCTACGTGACCGCTCACAATACGTTGCCTTGAAAGGTTTTTCTTCTGTACTTTATGGCGCAAGCTCAGGGGTACCACAGGGATCTCATCTTGGACCATGGATGTTTAATTTGTTTATTAATGACATAGTTGATTGGGTTTCGTATAGCGAAATCTTTTTGTACGCGGATGACCTCAAATTGGCGAAAATTGTACGGAATACTGGCGACTCTGATTTGTTGCAGCGAGATGTTGACAACATAGTGAAATGGTGCCAAATAAATAGTATGGTTCTTAATACGTCTAAATGTTACACAATCAGATTTTCAAGAAGCCATAATAAAATAGTTTCTCAATATAGTATTGCTGGGAGCGTCCTCAACGAAGTTAGCCTCATTAAAGATCTTGGTGTTTATTTCGACAGCAAGCTAACTTTCATGCCTCACATTGAATACATTGTAACAAAAGCATCTAAAATGGTGGGCTTTGTGATTAGAAATTGCAAACTTTTTAAAAATCAGAGTACCAAAATCTCTGTATTCAATGCGTATGTAAGAAGTTTGCTCGAGTACTGTAGTGTTGTCTGGACGCCTTACTATACTACCCACAAGCTCCGCATCGAAAGAATACAGAAGCGATTCGTTAGACATCTCGCATACTCAGTTGGGCGTAGCAAGTTCAAATTTAATTACCGAGATAACTTGGGGTACTTTGGAATGGATTCGTTGGCGGCACGAATGAAGTTATCAGATATGACCAACCTTTATAAAATTATTCGAGGCGCAACAGACTGCCCAGTTTTGCTCCAGCGATTGCATTTTAGGGTGCCCCTGCGTTACCCCAGGAACCGGGTAAACTTGCTCGTCCCACCCTACGCTCGGACAACCTTGGGTTATAATTCGCCTATTTGTAGGTTATCTCGCGCTTTTAACGAACTGGAGAGTACTATCGATGTTTTCGCTGACAGTCTGCCGGTCTTTAAAAGAAAAATCATCGGGTGGTTGAGGGACACGCAGTAGTTGTTAGTATAATTTTTGTTTGCCTGTGTTTTCTCTTTTGATGTTTTATTGTTATTTGTTAGTGTGTTTGTTTTGTAAGTAGTATTGTTTGTGTTTTCGGTGCACGATGTGGTGGCCTTGAGCGGCGCCTACACATTGATGTGCATTTATTTTTGATTGTTTTTTTTCTTGTCTTGTAGTGTGTTGGCCACTGGCCGCCCTTAAAATGTAAAAAATAAAATAAAATAAAATAAAATAGCTTAAATGTTCGCCGAGACAACAAATAGGTATCAACTGAAAATCAGCGTTGGGTAGCATAGCAATTGTTCAGCTGGCTTCCCTTTAGCGCGTCACAGCACAAGGTATTTGCTTTTGTTGTTTGGCTTGATTAACCTACCCTTCTGTATTATATGTTATGTTATGTGCACAATAAATACTTTTTCTTTCTTGCTGTGAGAAAGAGGATCAGCATTTGCACATGTCATTTGTATTAAATACCTCTCTAATCTGGTACTTACGTCCTTACTTATCTGGAAAAACTCAGAGGTAAATGGCGCAATTAGAATCTATAACCCTTCGCGTCGCCATGGGTGGATACCGGTCCACTAGGCCTCGGGTTCCGTCACCCTGAGGGTTGGATATAAAGAGCCCACCCCACTGTATCTCTCTATCAAATGGCGCGCAGGATACACAGGCGCCGTATTGTTTATAACGGCTGTATCCACTTTGCGCTGATATCTCGTACCCAACGTGACCAGTATCATAGACGATATCCACCATTTGTTGATGGAATGTGTCCGATCTGAATCTGTGAGAGAGGCGTTTGTAAGTGCCTTTGCTCTGAGCAGACTTGACGTCGGGATGTTTAGCAAAATCTTAACAGAACTATTATCTGATGAGGCGTCCGGCCTGTTCAGATCAATGGCCCCATATGTAATACTAGCTGATCCGGCAAACGTTGTTTTGCTATATAAGGTTTTGTAATATCTTCTAAGATGTTCATTGAAATTAAGTAATGTCAGAGACAATTTTGTTCACAATTAAATACTCTTAATCAACAACACATTTATTTGGATAAAAATTAATATTATTACGTTGATACAACTCTTAACAAGTAATGCATTAATTTCGACCAAATTCGATTACCATAAAAACGGTTCTAGTGACTTAATCTTAAAAGATAGACATATACTGTCGCGGACATTTTTTTAGATCATTTCAGGAGGAATAATTCTTTCTTACATATATTTTTGGTATCTTGAACCGTTTTTGCAGCGCACGCAATGGAAGCCCTCAAGGATGAATAATTTTCCCCGTTTTTTTCACATATTCCATTATTTCTTCGCTCCTAATAGTTGCATCGTGATGTTATATAGCCTAAAGCCTTCCTCGATAAATGGTCTATTCAACTCAAAAAGAATTTTTCAATTCGAACCAGTAGTTCCTGAGATTAGCGCGTTCAAACAAACAAACAAACAAACTCTTCAGCTTTATAATATTAGTATAGATGTTAGGTATTTCTGTATTAGGGTACGATGGGGCTGACATACGTACACACGTTAAAGTCCCCTAAATAAATAGAATTAAAAAAAAACGTGACCAGTGGCGCAGCTGATAGCCGTTCTCACAGCACCAGTACACATGACATTTCTACCAGAAGCCGTGCGTGGTTCCTCGCGATGTATTCCGTCATTGGTGAGTGGTACTTAAATTTGTACTTAATCCAGAAAAATCCAGATGTACGATTTGCCGCGAATCGATTTCGGTTCCTTATCCATTAGACCACCACAGGCACAATATTATATTTCATTCAGCTTTTGCATGTGCTGATGTCCTAGCCGGATTCGGCCACGGCGACTGTTTCAACGCCGATTAAGAAAATCGAGGTCCAGTTTTCGGAAACAGTCAATTGCGCAGGAGATATTTAAGTGCATAGCTGGACACGCAGCCAGAAAAGCACTCTCTCGTCCGAGCTCCCTCGGGCCCGATGGAATGGAGAACCAGTACGATCGGGAGGGAGCGGGATGCAGGTTTGGTCGAATTTTCCTTCTCTGAACACCTGGTTACATTGCGGTGTTAAAGTGATACCTTAGTCGCCTTTTACGACACCTCGGCAAGAAGAGGGAGGTGCTATTCTACTCTGCCGGCAGCCACCACGGCATAAGTGTTTGCATGTATAGTAGTAGTTACGGTGATATATCCATTGAATTAGTAAATATAAAGAAACCAATATATGCGCTAAAGTATAGCTAAAATTAATTTAATAAACAAACAACAAAACATTTTTTTTTCTCACAGTTAAGTATATGTAATGAAAGACGAACGGCGGTTTACGAACTGGCTTTATTGACGTAAAACACGGTACAAGAATAATAGTTTGACAAATACCTGACACTCAGCATTCGTCTAAAGGAGCCAATTGCACAAGACAGAATGTCGACATGACAAAAACGTTTCTTATACATATCGCAGGCAAAAAATATAAAAGTATTAAACATAATATGACCTCACAAATGCCACTTTAAATTAAATCATGTTTCAACTAATAAAACAATTTTCGATATTTTCCGGAACACGATCGATATAATTGCTTACGTGTAACAAGTTATATAGAAACAAAATGGTTACTATTCCAATTGATTACACGGCAAGCACAATTTCCGGCGGCCATGTTGGACCGCTGCCCGCTCCCAATCTACACCGGAAATGACGTTTTGATCGTTTAAATATTATACTAGAGAAATGTGATTCATTGAATTTCTTATCTATGAAGAGTCTGTTATCTTTTTCAGAGTACTTTGGTATACAGGTCCTATTTTACAGGGACTTTTACACTGGCTCGACATAGTTACGACAATAAACCCGATGGTAAGTACTAACAATAAGCCACAGCGAATATCAAAGAATAAAAATTTATTGACAGTCTCCTTCGTCATATCAGCCCAATTTTTTTTTACACTGGCTCGGCATAGTGACTACAGTGTTCCTGATGGTAAGTACAGTGTAGTCCAAAAACGAAAGCGACTATAAAAGGATGAAAATACATTGATAGTCTCCATCGTCATGTCGGCCCACATATACCACGACTGAAGGTCTCTAGGTATATGAGCTACTGGATATACACAAGCTGATCCCGAAACGCGACAAGCCGAAACTGGTCACTATGACGGGCTTTACACCCATGTACTTTGTTCGCGATCCAGACGGGCACCGACGCCCTACCACCTTGCTACTGCTCGTTTAGCACCACCCAGGAGTCACGTGTAGGGAATCTAGGGTAAAGCCTACGGACGCGAGCAGCTTCGACTCCCAAATAACCACGACTGAAAGTCTCTAGATATATGAGTTACTGGATCTGCACAAGCTGATCCCGAAACGCTATAAGCCGAAGCGAGTCACTATGACAGTTATTACAGTTGAGTATAAAAACTTTAATAAAGTAACCGTGAGAAAACACAGGCGGCATCTAATAGAAATGTCATATGTACTAGTGATGAGAAAACGGCGATTAGCTGCGCTACTGGTCATGTTGGGTGGACCATTATATGCGGGCTTCCTCACAATTTTTTCCTGCACCGGTGAACATGTGATGCATAAATTTGCACTTAATGTAGAAAACCCAGAGATGCGCGCTGGGCTGCAAACCTGCGACCAGTCGCGTTGTCGCGGGTGGATACCGGTCCCGTATCCACAACGCCACGGAATATTTTTTTAAGTTCAATTGTTTAATGTTTAAATAAAAATGGTCCCGGTATTGTTGTGAAGGTCTTTCCCAGGCCACCAACGTAGGACATGCCGAAATAAATAAAAATATTTAAATCTAAGTAAATTTTAATCTACTTTTATATAAATTATGTTGTTATTTTGCTTCGTTATTGAGGATGACAGTTCGCGCCCACGACCGACGGCCACGCGGATGAAGGAGTACCCAGGATTTTAACAGAGTCGCTGTTCTCACAGCAATCCTGAAAAACGTACCTAGAATATTTCTCCTGGTTAAAAAAATTGTTATTTTGCTTAGAAACCCTCATTCTGCTAATAGAGAATTCATACAGATTGTGAATTCGAACTTTGTAGTTTCTGATAGCATAATAATGATACTATATCATCACGATATATGTATTTCGGGTGCAGCAAAGGTACTTTGGTGGTTGTATCCACTTTGCGCATATATATCGTGCTCAACATGACCAGCAGCGCCGCGTATCGCCGTTCCCAAGACACTTCCATATGCTAAGTCTATTAGATTCCATGCGGGTTGCATTCGGGTATATATATATATATATATAGGTTATATATATATGTATATGTAGAGCTGTGCCGGTGAAGTGGCTGCGTCGTCCGCAAGGCCCTGTCAGAACACCAGCGCTGCAGAGTCTAGTGCTCTGTAGCACAAGCTGAGACAGTGTCCTTATTGGCGGCGGCCTAGATTTTCTTGTGTATTGTTTGTGATTTTTTTATTTATTTACATGTTTTTTTTCTGGTTTTTCATGTAATTTATTGTATCATGTTGTCACTTCTGTCTAGCTGCTGCTAATAAAACGTTTTCTTTCTTTCTTTCTTTCATTCCTCACGATTCTGTCCTTCTCCCGTGAGCATGTGGTGAGTACGATTCCGATCTGTTATGCACAGCCAGACAGTGAGTTTATAATTATTGCCTTTATATTTTCAGCTTTAAAAAATGCAGCTGAGTGAAATTCGAGTGGTATCATTATTCAGCGGATCCCAAAATGCACGGACATTCATGTATTCATGGTACAGTCGGCGAGAAAAGGGCTAAGCGACCTGTAAACTTTACAGGTTTTTCAATGCTCTAGTAGATTTCAGTATTATAGTTTTGTTTTTCTGTAACAATAGAGATTCTCATAACAACTACATATTTCACTGTAAAGTAACACATGAAATTCTTAAATGCCGGAGGGCGGCTTGCAACAAGAAGTTAAATCTAGGTTAATCTTAACTATGTATTGTAATTTACAGGCAGATGCTTGACCTCAATTACATCCGCTGGAAGGTGAAGATGAGTCCGACGATGGCCGGCGTCCGCCCAACAAATGCCTACTCACTCTTCTCTTAAAAGCATTCAAGTTATAAAAACGTGCAAATATGGTCTCTGGAAGCATATTCCACAACAGAACACGAACAGCAAAAGAGTGCATTGCACTCCCTGCGTCTTTATTCCTAAGTTCCTACGATTCCAAAGCCTTTTAAAGAAGAGTGAATAGGTTTAGGTTGTAAGTGGCGGTCTATAGAGTTCGGGGACTATGGAAATAAAATGCGTGTTGCTGTTAACTGTGTATTATCCGAACTGTTAATTGACGGACGCAGCCGTCTCTAAATACATACAAACATTCAATATTTATGCTATTTCTGCATTTATGTAAATCACGGTATCAAAATCAATTACTTACGTTAACATTATACTATGTGTCCCTACAGTAGGCATAGGGCGGACGCGGTCCATCCGCTTCATCTTCACTTTTCTCCAGATGTGATTGAGGTCAAATTTCTACCCGTCATCATAAAAAGATCTTTGTTATTTAAACTCCTTAATAGTATAAAGTTTAGTCATTTGAGTGCAGAACAAAAATGTGTATAAAGTGTGTTTGTAATGTCATGTTTGTCAAAAATAAAGATATAGGTATCTAGTTTCTAAAGATATGTAAGCCATTTCCTTCAGTTTTCAGCCAAATAACTACACAAGGTAAAACTTGACAATAAACTAAAATTTTAACTAATACCTAATGTTTCTAGGAAGCTTCAATTTAAGACTGATTGATATAATCGTGATTATTATTAATTTTAATGACTATACGATTTTAGGTAGATGTACAACCAAAGCCAAAGTTGAAGCTGCCGCAACTATCGTTCAACCTAAAGGTGATCCTCTACCTTTTCGGAAGCGATTACCTTTAAAAAGAAATGCCGAAAGATACTCAAGGCTACGTCGGAGAGGAACTGCGCCTCTAGGCGTAAACGCACTAGTTGGCGCTTAGCGGTTGATTGAACTATGCTTCTTCATCGACGCCGGTGTTATGGAAGGAATCTTTATTCTTTCATGCTACCCTCGTCTGGACTTAGTAATGTGTATTGGCAGATAAAAAAATGTATTATAAGATTTTAAGCTATAATGATTTTGCTGGCGACTGTACACCGAATCCAATGTTCGCGACGGCAGTGTAAAGGCGGACTAGCCTGTCCGCCTGATTTATCGTACACTAGTCGTAACACGTGGCTTTACTCGCCTGCTTTTAATATATTTGCTCGGCAACACTCAATATATTTGGTGTTATAGTGCATTTAAATAGGCGTACTCAGACTTTTAGACTTTTTTAATACCGGCTAGACCCAGTGAATTCACCACACCTAATGGACATTACAGTGTTCAAAGAATGGCAACAATTACCCAAGGACGAGAATCCATTGACAAACGACATCACCATGCTAGCCCTAATATCTGACTGGTCTCTAAGTATTTGAACAACTGTAGGTTCACAAATTGATCCTGATAATGCGACAGGCCGAAGCGAGTCACTGTCACAATCTTTGCACTTCTATGATGATGATGATGAAATTCTGTCCTATTTCGACCTTGCCGACGTTTCCAATGTATTCGGAACCGCCAAATGCGTAGGATATATTTGGTGCGTGAATGCTGGCGCCTAAGCAAATGCACCCTCTCATCCAAACCTTATTAACCTAACGGGACGGGAAACCGTGGCAACTAGAGAGAGTCAGGATGCAGTGTCTGGATACTGATGACTGGCCCCTATCAACAACCTAAGCCTTTAACAATGCCTTGCTTCTTCTCCAGAACCCTCGGTAGACTTCGCTATCATTAGCAGATGATGTATAAGTAGGCAGACTTCTGAACTAAGCGGCGAATCACCGCAACAACTTACACGATAAATCATCGTGCCAGTCCCATCAGCCAAGTTTCGTCTACGAACTGACGTGGTAACCAGTGTGGCATCTGCGTGCTGCACAGCTTAGAAGCCGCTGGTAAGGGCTCATAGAAACCAACGAGCTTAACTACACCCCACACTCTTGTATACTGTGGTCGTGATCTACTCACGACAGAGACCGAACTATTTCCCCCTACCTCCTCGAAAATTTTTCACATAACTTTTGTTGCGTGTATGAGATTTCTATTATATTTTCTGAGTATATGCCCACGGGCCAAGACAGAATTTACAGCTAGATTATAAAAATAATTCTAGCTATGTTATTAAATTTTGTAGGTAAAGCGAATTAGATATTATTTGCGTTATTAACATAAATTGTTGCAGGTAAATGAGTATTTTCGTCGAGTGGGATAGGCAAACAATAATGGGCAATTTCGAATAATGATTGCTACGCAAAGCCGGCCGCACGGTCGCTGGCTAAATTGGGTCTTCGTTGATTTAGATTTGTTTTCCGGTTTTTCATGATGGCTCAACTGCATCTATTGTATACCCCCTAACTCAGGCTCTACTTGAAATACTGTTCGCATTTCTGGGACGGTTCTGCTCAGTACTAACTTGACATCCTGGATGAGTTGCACCGGAGGGCTGACCGCATTGTGAATGATCCAAATATTACTAAGCATCTTGAAACTCTCCAGTTGTACAGAGATATTGTCTCACTAAGCGTATTCTACCGTCTGTATCGCGGCGAATGTTCTGAAGAGTTATTTAAAAACATTAAATTAGTACATTATTGAAAGAGTAGTATTTTTATTTAAACTTAATATTTTAAAAATGTAATGAATACTGTGATTTTTTTCTAATAATAATACTAAATCGTCATGCTATATCCCATACACAGATATATATTAGTAGATGTATCTACTTTGCGCTTATATCGTATCCAACATGACAAGTAGCGCTGCTGACCACCGCTCTGAGAACATTTACACATAGCATTCTAATGATATGCTCTGCGAGTTTCCTTACCATGTTTTTCTTTACAGGATAGCATATGGTGCCAAATTCTATACTTAATCTGGAAAAATCTTGAAGTACATGATGAATTTGGATTCGCTTTTCCGCATTCCGATACCAGCTCCTTATTTACTGGGACACCACAGCCACAAGAAAACAAAATCGAATAAATAAACCCCGCGTTCTGAATTCCACAGCGCGTGTACCTCAGCAAACGTACCACTAAAACGAGCACCCTAGATCACTATAATCATCGGCGTGACATAATAATCCCGTGGTTAATAGAGCGAGTTACCAGAACGTTAGGAGACGTAATGGCCGGCGACCGGCCCACTGATTACCACATGTGTTTATGGACCCAGCGCTATCTGCCGGTACTATCGCACCGTCGCGCTTTTAGCCGCTGCAAGCTCGCCTGACAATACGGTATTTGACAGCCTACTTACTTGTTTGCACTATTCCTCGCGAATTTATTTATTTAATATACCATCGATATATACACGAAAACATTAAAAAAAACATATATACAAGTCCTAAGGCCGCGTGTTATATCATTACAGGTATATTTAAATATACAGCACAATTATAAACAAAATTAAAAAAAAATGTATAAGTTTATCCCGTTACACTCAAGCGGATTTAGATGAGGACAGTGCAATCAAAGCCGACCGAAATCCTGACAGGGAGCAGTGAAAGATGTCAATGTCACTAACTTTGTTATATGTCTCTTTCATTCGATCAAAAGGTGAACATATACTAGTTTTGAGCAACCTTTTGTCGAATGTTCTCCTATTCCTATTTGTCGTATTCGCTACGTATTCCTTGGAAAGTATTGTAGTTCTGTATATAAATATTAGAAGAACTTAAAAATAAAGAGAGATTGTTTTCTACTTTCGTAAAAATTACCAAATATTTTAGACACATTACACGAAACCAATATGGCGGTCTTTACATTTATGTGCTGTGATCACGGCCCAATTTAAGTAATTCATATAAATAAAATAAATATGCTTTGTTATGAAATCTCTGTATCTCGTCTTGTGGTATGTGGCTGTTTGAATTGGGCCTGTTGTTTCGCCAGCCTAGTTTACACGTGTGCACATAAATTATAGAGTCTGGTAGCCAGTGCAGATGTGCTCTAATTGGGTCGCCATCGTGAGGCGCTGGCGGGACGCCTCTTAGCAAATAGGACACGATTAAACGCACAAGGCACGCAGTCGCACGTATTGCGTGCGTTGGATTAGTGTAGACGCGCCGTTCTGAAGCTCCCAGGATAGCGCATTTATTGTCATACCAGCAGGAAGACATCCACTGCTGGACATAGAAAGGTGGTGCCGTAGAAGGGCAGATTAGTCAATTGTCGCTAACCAAAACGCAATTCCATTCTAACATAGCCTTGAATTTCATTCCGCGTTTCTTCTGAAGCTAATATTCGTAGCCTCTGAAAAGCCAGTAAATTACTATAGGTAGCTCTTTTCCCGGTTGAACGCCCAAGCCAAGATCCCTCGCGGGTGCCCTTGTATAAAAACGCTGGCGTTTGTCCTCCGCCCAGTAAAGTTGTAAGGGTTCTTTTAGGCTAACAGCATTTTGCCCCTACGAAAAAACCAGCTAGATATGGATCTACCCTGGTGTTTTTCCGAACAACCTGCCAGAAACGGCTTGCATTCACCGTTGTCTGGCGATTTGTTGACCTTGTAAGAAGTCACACACTGTGCTTGCCAGTACGTGTTCTCAACTCGAGAATTTAGCTGCCCCATCAGCCATGCATTCTACGAGCTGTGTCCTACTTATTGCTATTTCAATTTGCTAGTCCTGTGGTTTGTATAGAGAACTCTCCTTCGTCCACGAATTTTTAATTTATGACTTGTGACGATGTATTGATAAAATGAAACGAAGTTAAATGAAAAAGTATTTTATTTTGTGAATATATTATTTAAGAGGGACATTATTTTAAAATATTTTTCGACATAGTATGCTTACTAACTAAACAATACTTTCTATAACATAAATTGTGATTTAAAATTAATTTTTTTTCGGTTAAGGACCATAACTTTAGATTGTGATAGAGTTGTGGACTGTTTATAGGTATAATAGCTGTCATAGAGACTTGCTTTAGCCTGTCGTGTTTCGATATCAGCTTGTATACACCCAGTAACTCATACACCTAGAGACCTTCAGACGTGGTATATTGGGTCCAAATGTTAATGGAATTTTATTTATTGATAGTCACTGACGTTTTTGGACTACACTATATTTTCCCTGTAGTCGCTTTATCAAGCAAATATAAACAAAAAATTAAAATGTTAGATATCCAAACACGTTAAACATAATCCATTGGATTTCATTGCTTTTTTACAATTTAGATTTAAGTGTCGAAATCGGCCATAGTAATAAAAAACCTTAAAATTAAAGCATCTCGGAAACTATTGAATCTCGCCTGTATATCGGGGTGGCTTAAATGTTGCCTTTAATGTGTTCTATCACAGATATATTTCATTAGCATGTCCATATTAGGATATCCCATTTAAAACATATGCAATCTCAGGCCAAGCTGCGATCTAGCGTATGTGTCTATCCATACAAATATTGAGTTCGTATCAGTGTAATATACTATTCTGTTTATTTGAATTGACTATCGGCTTAAGATTATTTATCTTCATGCAGCACCCTTTGTGCGATAAGTAGATATATGTCGCACACTTCAGGGAATATACATAAGTTGACTGCGCACTGCCCGAATTTGCACCTTTATGTGGTCACCATTCCAGCTCCTCGCACCAGGCAATTTTTATGTTACCAACCGCCAAAGAGCAAAATTCCAACATCTTATAACATGGGCATCTCCAAATGACGAGTGAATCGATATTTACAGGGTGAGCGCGCTCCATCGTCGTGCTCATCATCACTTTCAATCCAGTTAAAGTGAGATCAAGTGCAAGCCTATAGCCCCCCATTAGGATCGCAACACGTAACATCCTGTGTAAACTTTATTTTGATAATAAAGCTACGAGTGCTTTCACCCGTTTCGAAGTCACAACTAATTATCCTAATTCGCTACGGTGCATCTCTTCAGCATCGCCGATTGAATTACGAGCTCCGGCGAGCAGTAAATCAGCGTAGTGATGTGCAAAGAGATTTATCGATAGTTGTCGATAGTTTAACGGAGTCGCACTAATGAGGGCGCGACATGACGCAAAATATTCTGTTCCACCTAATTCAACTAATTAATTTTCATGGTACAGAGCGGAGATTATGTTCACAGCTTCAAATCGCGTTCATGAGCGTTTCATATTTATTACTAGAATATTCTAAATGTACGTAAGTAAGAACGTATAATATAAAAATTAAAATTAATTACATGATAAAACGGGACGCCTGCATAGGTAAGCCAAGGTAAAAGGTAAAAGGAAAGCAAAGGATCGTGCTAGTAGATAATGATATCAAAATGATCATCTATCTCGTTGACCCTAAGATTTTTTTTGTATACTAGTTTGGCAAAGTGATTACTTTATACCGGGCGGGAAGCACGGTGTAGGGACACATAGTATAATGTTTACGTAGGCTATTGATTTTGATCGCGTGATTTATGAATGTGCATGAAATACTGCATAAATGAGGAACGTATGTATGTGTTTAGAGACGGCTGCGTCCGTCGCTTAAGCTAGTTCGGAATATACACATTTAACAGCAACACGCATTTTATTTCCATAGTCCTCGAACTCTATAGGACACACTAAACCTAACATAGCATAGTCCGATAGCGGCAACGACCCCCAAATCGGCAGTAGCCATCGCTATGTCAGCCAACATATACCATGACGGAAGGTTTCTAAATATGTAAACAACTGGATATTCTACTATATTCAAACTATATTCAAACTAATCCCGAAACATGACAGACCGAAGCCAATCACTATGACGGTCACACTGGTACACTATAGTCACGACCCTACTACCTGAAAAACTACGTATATCCCTTCAGTAACTAGAAAAAAAAAAATGATGAGAAGATTATAAACTAAAAATTCACAAGGATCAAAGTCACATTTCAAAAAAATTATAATTAGTTCATCTGGTTAAGAACTATAAGACAGGTAGACACACAAATACATAGCTACATGTACATACAATACATTTATAAGATCCCTCTTCTTGCACATCTTAATACGTTCGTCGGCCAGCGCGATACGTTTGTGTTTCTCACGGGGTCCAAATCCACAAAACAATGTTACTCGAATATTATGATTATATTCCGATATTATTATCTTCAATTTTTCGCAAAGAATTACAATTATCACCTTAAATGTGTTAAGAGTGTTTTAAAGAAAATCATGCAACATACTACTCATTGTACTGGAGGCTTTTACCCCTTGTGGGAGGTGTGTGAATCAGAAGGCAGTCTTCTCTGTGCTCGTTTTATATAATTCGCGTGACCTAGATATCGCAGTTAATTGCACTCACTAGTGCATTGAATTACAAATAACATTACAAACTCATTGACTCCATATTATAATGTAACACAACACATTCTACACCTACACACAACACACATTCTTCACACACACACAACTACATTCTAAACACACACAAATACTACATTCTTTGATTCCACCAGCCCCATTCCATCACAAAAGCACAAGACATCGTGTCGGATACCATCCGTATGTGGTGGATGTTCCTTATATTCGCACGAAAAGATTCGCTTCTACATTTATCATGCGAACGGCAGAGGAGTGGGATATGCTTCCAGCGGCCATATTTACGCGATATTATGACCTGGGAGTCTTTAAGAGAAGAGTGAATAGGCATTTGTTAGGCGATCGCGTTTCATCATCGAACTCATCTTCACCTTTCACCAGATGTGATTGAGGTCAAGCGTTCGTCTATCAATTATAAAAAAATATATATGTTATTCTATATAAATTAATAAACGCTCTTGTATGATGTAACATTTTTAGTATTCTAATATTGTAAATATTATAGTTACATATAAGTGTATATTCCGTTAAATTCTTCTTAAAAATTCTATTAACTTCAACAAGAAAAGCGTCACACAGATAAGAATGACGTGCCACGAATGTGTTAAAAATAAAAATGGTATACATTAAAATCACCTTTTTATTATAGCTGTAATAATGAACTCTGCTAACCGCTATCGAACCATAGATATAATTAAAGACTTAACAATTTTTAAACCATTAAAGCGACTTTTTGTCGACAATATCCTGTCATTACTGCCGCCCTACATGCCTGACGTAACAATTAAGATATCCAATTTAAAAACAGTTAACACTCGATTCTATCGAGCAATTATAAACGCATTATTACAACACTGGTTATTTGATAACTTATGTTTTTGCTTGTAATACCGTCTAATTAATGTTTAATTGAAATAAAATTGCAGTATTTTTAAAAACCGTCTGTGGAGGATGCGTCTCTGCTTTACAATTACCAATTGTGGAGCAGGCGGCACTAGGCTCGCCGCCTGCCTTGGATCGCACCGATCACTTCATAGTTGACAGTTGTGGAGGATGATAGGTCTCTACCGCTTGTGGGGGGCTTATGATTCAAAGGCAGTCCTTACTTGAGTCCCTTTTATTACTTCACTAAACGTTTTCTGTAGAAAACGTTCAATGTTAATGCCAAGTATTCTAAAGAGTTATTTAACTTTGTTCCACCCTCTCCCTTCCATAATAGAACTACGCGCGCTGGTTTACGGAGTCACAGCTACACGGTAACGCACATCTCGACTAGGATTAAATTATCTAACTCTTACTATTTACCGTGTCCTTGGGTTGTGGAATGATCTTTCGGCGAGCGTGTTCCCATCATCCTTCGATGTGAAGTCTTTTAAACGAAGCTTGAATAGATATTTGTGCAGGCAGGCATGATCGCTACGATTATCGATAGGTTTTATCTTAACTATTGATAGTCATTGTCGTTTTTTAGACTGCACCATGCTTACCATCAGGGGTGGTGAGTCACTGTGCCAAGACGAGACAAAAATGGGGAGATCCAATTCTCCCCCTTTTTTTTATTTTTTTTTTACACTGGCTCGACATAGTGACTACAGAGTACCTGATGGTAAGTACAGTGTAGTCAAAATACGAAAGCGACTATCAAAGGATGAAAATCCATTGATAGTCTACATCGTCATGTCGGCCCACATGTACCAAGACTGAAGGTCTCTAGGTATATGAGCTACTGGATATACGCAAGCTGATCCCGAAACGCGACAAGCCGAAACTGGTCACTATGACGGGCTTTACACCCATGTATTGTGGTAGCGATCCAGACGGGCACCGACGCCCTACCACCTCGCTGCTGCTCGTTTAGCACCACCCAGGAGTCACGTGTAGGGAAACTAGGGTAAAGCCCACGGACGCGAGCAGCTTCGACTCCCAAAAGCTTTTTTATCTTGCCTTGGTAAAGCTTGGAAAGGCGTCGGCTTAGGTAAAAATAAACACAAAAACCATTGACTGTTAGGCATTACGAAATTCGCCGGGTCAGCTGATAGTCTATATATATATGTGTATATAATTTGTGGTGCGAAGTAAAAAAAATTGACCTCGTCTGTAATTTTTGACCTGTAATAACAGAGCAAAGACTATGACACACAGATTGACAGTCCGCATTATCGAATTAGAGTTAATTATACATCGTATGTCAGTGGTGCGTGAAATATGGTGTACAGAGCAGCTTTACATTCAGAGAAATCATTTTAGAGGATACTGGGCACGTGCGTGCATACAGAATCGTATATAATTTAGTAATTAAGTTTTTTTTTAACTGACTCGACATAGTGACTGCACCATACCTGATGGTAAGCATGATGCAGTCCAAAAAATGCTAACGACTATCGAAACGTGAAAACCCATCGGTAGGTGCAGCGATCATGCCGGCCTGCAGAAATATCTCTTCATGCTACGCTTAAAGGATCCCATATCATAGGATGGTGGGAACACGCTCGCCGGAAGACCATTTCACAGCTCAACGACACGGATATAGGAGATGTTAGAGAACTTCTTAGTCCTGGCCGGAATGTGAGGTAACGTATAGCTGTGACACCGCAAACCCACTCGCGTGGTTCTATTCAGGAAGGGAGAGGGTGGAACAAGGTTAACAACTCTTCAGACCACTCACCATGATACAGAAGGTAGAAGACGCTCAGTGAGGCAAAAAATTAAAAAGTTTATATGTAATATTATAGTTAATGAATGCATTCAAGACTGTCTATTTATCATTATATGTAACAAAATCACGTTAATAATGAGAATTTTCCATCTCAGTATGTGAGTGAGATACGATTAAGATATGGCTAACCAACCCCAATCCCGATTGTATGTCTCGCGTGCAATACAAAGCACGAACCTGGACGACAGCTCTCTCGCGCTCCCAGCTTGTCAGCTCCCGCGGTAGGCGGATACTTCCTGGTCCGATTCTCAAAATCTGCGATCGATCGTAAAGTTTTTGATAGGAAATGTCGAATACAAACACCTGCCGACTGGCTAAACGTCTGAACACCACATCAATAGGAGTTCCGACAAGTATTTTGAAGCTACGTAATGCTGAGCACGGTGATGCGTCCTAGCCTGACTGACACGAGTCTCTCCCTCGAAAGTAATATATAATTGTGGATGTGATCTCGCAGCTCTCTTCGTCCGAATATATGTTCTGCATGTAGTTTGTGGACGTCGTTCGCGTATCGACCATTTTGTAGATGGCGCTCGTGATACTTATCGGGAATAAATCAGGTGAAATCTGGATAATAAAAATTCCGTTCACGAAACACTATGTTAATTATATGTATTAATCAACATCACGCTATATTCCTTTTGAGTTGAAAAAAAATAGTGGCTGTTTTCACTTTGAGCTTATATGTCGTACTCATGTTGGCCAATAGCGCGGCTCATCTTCGTTCTTTTACTAGTATATGTGACGTTTTTATTAGATAACACGTGGGTTTTCTCACAATGTTTTCCTTCTGCACTAAGCTTGTGATACGTTAGTCCGCACTTAGCGTAAATATCCCAGAGATGTTCTAAAATTGTAAGCTATCAACACTCACATTTCTGCATATATGTAGATACCGGTTCTTTGTCTAATAAGCCTCCATAACCACATTATAGTTTGGTTTTTTATTTCATTCTAGATGGGTATTTAGTAGAAAATGACTAATGCATTAAATAACTGATTATCATATTGGAAGTATTGCTATCTTGCAGGCAATATTGAAGAAGAAAAAGAGAAAACATCGCCACACACTTCATCTGTAGCATTATGCTCCTGGAGCTCATCTCGACATTATTATCTGGTTTTTCTCATGTACTTTTGCTTGTTACTATATTTTATTTTTATTTGAGGCAAAATAAATATAGTTCATTTAATTTCAAAAAGAAGCTAAATATTTTTGGGCATATCTCGAAATACAAATTGCTGAAGCAAGTCACTATCAGGATCTATGCAGCAGCGTACTGTGATCGTGATCAAGTGCTACCACCTCCTTGTTTGCTTATCAGCATCCCCGGTCACATTAACCAACAAAAGTTGCTCATTAATACTGATATCATAGAAATTACCAAAATACAACTGGACGCTAACATCGTAGTACCAAATCACGTTTCGCCATCTATACAACCAGAGGCCTTATGTCGTCATATAGTAGGCATGAAAGCGGTGACTGTCAATGGATTCTCGTCTTGCAGCAATTGCCGCCGATTATAAATAGCACTTTGCTTCATAGAGCGCATAGTAATTTGTCGTGTCATAAAAAATCAATAAGCCCCAGTCTCCCCATTCCGCCGTGGCAGCTGTCTCTGCATATGAAATACTCTGCGTAGTACATAGACGTGAACTCTGCGTACGTAAACCATGTTTTCCTGGCCACACCCTACCAATTACCATTACCGGGTCGCACCGACGTGGAAGAAACTCGAATTATTTTTAAGGATGCCTTACACTAAAAGCTATAATGTAGTTATCTATTTTTCTTTTATATAAAGCCTGTTATTTATTATTATACACTACATGGTAAAGGTAGGATACCGATTGTAGGAGTCGTTTCTCGATGGAGGCCACCCAGCAGTAGCTGCCATGTCGCAATTTTTTTTTTAGCGGTGACTTTATTTTTGGTATCCCGAGGGAAATCCTTATGGACCTTCAAGGCGCCGCAAAGGCGACGCCCCGGTGTGCGGGACTTTATCGATTCAAACCTCCGACATGTTTATTCTCTCGTTTACCGGAGCCAAGGGGACAGCTGAGCCAATCACTAATATAATTGCGGAGGGGCTTCTGTAAAATGCCACTCCCCCTTCGACTCAATGAATTTTCACAAAAGCGATTAGGCGACGCACTCCCTCAAGTATATCAACAATAAATATATATGTCAATAATATGTGTCAAGAAATACATTACTAAGATGTCAAAAAAATGTTTTATTAGTAAAACCAGTTGTATTATATTGACTTAAAATTTGGTCAAATTCGGATTCTATGTATCTGAGTGTGATGATTACCAGATTTTAAATTAACATATTTATATAAATTCAAATAGAAGGTGATGCTTTTTTGGGTTGCAGGCCACTGTTGATTAGGATTAAAATATCACAGCATAGCATAGCATTTGTTGAAACGCCGCCCTAACAACCCCTCCGACTGCGGCAGCGTTAGTTATTTTGCGTGAGGGTATACGATATTTTTATTCATGGCATTTAATAATAGAGTAGCGAACGCCGTGCTTGCGACGATCGATGGGAATACATGGCTCTATGCTTATCAATACAACACACAACCACAGCTTCATAGAATCGTTGTGCAGCTTATGCATAACTATTAGATCTGTGGAGAATCAGCCGCTAATTGTGACGTGCTGATGCGTATACCGCTTGCGGGAGGCTTATTATCCAAACGCTTTTGCGAGGTGGCAGGACGTCGGTGCCCGTCTGAGTTGCGACCACAATACATGGGTGTAAAGCCCGTCATAGTGACCAGTTTCGACTTGTCGCGTTTCGGGATCAGCTTGTGCATACCCAGTAGCTCATACACCTAGAGACCTTCAGTCGTGGTATATGTGGGCCGACATGACGATGTAGACTATCAATGGATTTTCATCCTTTGATAGTCGCTTTCGTATTTGGACTACACTGTACTTACCATCAGGTATTCTGTAGTCACTATGTCGAGCCAGTGTAAAAAAAAGACTGTCTTAGCTTGAATCCTATTTATTTTAATTTAACGCGCGTTTTATATGATTCGCATGATCTAGACATAATGCATTGAAATTCAAATAACCTTACAGGGCATTTAAGTGCACCGGCTCCATATAACTTCAATTAGCCTTACACATCATTGTCACCACAGATCATTACCAAAGAAATTAAATAAAGAAAACATATAATCGACAGCAGCGACAACCAAGGTAATGACATAATACAAATAAATGATTCGTAAAGAAAGGAAGATGAAAAAAAAAACATAGAAATAATATGAAACCCTAGGCCGTAGGTAATGAATAACGGACAAATAACCACGCGCGGCATCGCGAATTGTTGTATGCTGGAATCCCGACACGTAGGTCTGGGGTTTTCCAGATAAGTGCGGATTTAGGCAACACATGTTTTCCAATGAAGAAAAACTTTTTGAGGAAACCGGCATGGCATCCAATAGAAATGTTAGTTGTACTAGTCCTGTGAAATCGGCGATCAAGTGCGCTACTGGTCGCGTTGGGCACGAAATATAAGCACAAAGTGGATACAACCACTAATATATCTCTGCGCACCTTAAAAGGAATATAGCGAGACAATATAATCATCACAAAACTCAACTACTACAACTCAACTACAAATCATTCAAATTTCATATTGTTTTATTTAAGAACGAATTTTTGCCTTAGCTTTTCACATTTGTATTTGATTTCTTTATATCTGCTATTTCTATCCGAAAGATATTTTGATGACAGAAATCATTGAACGTTTATAAATGCTTTTTACCATCAGAGTTTTCATAATAAAAGGTGCAAATAAAAAAGAACTTGTTGTTTGTGGTAAACTGAGACCTCGCGATATCATTAATTTGTAACAACCAGAAAAAAATATTTTCGGAACTTTGTCCATAATATTTAGTACTCAAAACTGCTACTAACATGATGGTATGTGTAGGCCGGTATGACAACGGCGACTGTCAATTAGTTCTCATCCCTTAGTATTTGCCGATATTCGATTACACTGTACTTTTAATCAGATGCCCTAAACTCACTTTGTCAAGCCTATAAAAACACATAGGTTATATCTAAAGCCGGCGTAAATCAAAATCGATTGAAAATATAAATCTCCTGAAAACCAGATACATCAAGCTTAGAATTTTTGTAAAAACTAAACTGAGTCGAGGCGATTTTATGAAAAGGCCGACCGATACGTTTTCCGCTTTAGCCATTCATATGGGCTTACCTAAAATGGAGATTGATTGATTTTAAAAACATCTCGTATATTTATTGGCAAAGGAAGGATTTGCTATCTAAAACTTTTCATAGCGAAAAAAATATATTTTCGCCTAGGCCTATCTCGTTTAGTGACAGTGTACTAATCAGAGCTGGGCAAAATGTAATCTGATTAATGATGAACGATTACAAAATTTAGTCGTAATTTTAATTTTTCTTTCCCTGCAATCATGATTAAATCCATTTAAAATATTAAGAAATCATAAATGTGTATACAATCTGGGATTTTGTAGTGTTTAAAACATAAATGAGCGAAATGCAGTCATATTAATGGTAAAAAACGTAGAATGTAATCGTTAATCATTTTTATTAATCTGATTACATTTTGCCCATCTATGGTACCAATAGCTATTTTCTAAAACAAATTGCGTGGAGATATTGCCTCATTAAACGTTTTCTAGTGTCTGTATCACGATGAGTGCTTAGAAGAGTTATTTGACCTCATTGCGCCCTCTCCCTTCCATTACAAAACCGAGCGCGCAACTTAGAGTCACGGCAAGGACTTGGAAGTTCTCTAACTCTTGCTTTTGCTGAGTCGTTGGGCAGTGGAATGGTTTTTCCGTTTTTGCGGTTTCCTCCGTCTTATGATAATGGGTCTTTTAAACGAAGCGTGAAGAGATATTTGTGTGCGCCAACACGAACACTGCAACTATCGATTGTTTTTCTTTATTGTTGTTAGTTGCAGTCGTTTTTTGGACTGCCCCATACTTACCATTAGGCGTGAGATGGTCACTGAGCCGAGTCAAAAATAAAATGTACCTTTCTTTACTTTTGTTGATGAAAATCCATCGATGGTAAATTGAATGTAGTAAACTAGTGGATAAGGACTGGCATCCATACGTAGCAATGTAAATGGACGTAGGTTCGAATCCCGGCTCGTACTTCTGTTTTTTTTTTAGATTAAGTATAAATTTAGACTCCATGTGCTCAACAGTGAAAGAAAACATTGTGAAGAAATTTGAATAGAATTTAATATTAATATTATGTGTAGTAATGCTAAGAAAACGGCGATCATCCTGTGTTACTGGTCATGTTGGATACAGCCATTAATGTATATCTATTCATCTTGATTGTGACGATATAGTCGTATTAATACCATAAGAAGATAAGACAAATTGAATAAGACGAAAATATAAAGTTTATACGAATAATTTGAGCCCAACCGACTGCGCCAATAAAGCATAGAGCCAATGGTGACATGCCTATAATCTGAATAGCATCGCTTTATAGATATTTCTCAAATAAATACGGAGTGTATGTTTGTTTATCAGCCTAAACAAGTATATGGGAATCAAAGGGTTGGCGACAGCGTGCTTTGATTCAAACACTCCGTTTACCTAAACAGGCTTCGTGTCAACAAAGATATTGCTGTACTCATGTTTACAGATACCTGGTAAACAGAATAAATATATAGAACTGTTTCACGACGGCTATTACGTATATAAGGCCACTATATTTTAAGTTTTCGCGTTTTGTACTCGTTATAAATACTGTAACGGGCCTTATGCACGTATTACCTTACTTTTTATTAGGGTTCGACGATTCGACTCGGTTACACATGACATAGTTACGAGCAGCCTGACGCGTCGAGAAGTCTTCGTCGAGACCAGAACGTTACATCATCTACCTTCTTTGTTCTTGATAATTTAAAGTCACGGCACACGGCACTCACATTATCAGCACGTTTACAAGGCGACATAAAACGAACTCCTACTTTTCTAATTTATTATTATTTATTTATGTATGGGCTATCAACAGTTCCATTACATTTTACATTCACAATGAGATCACATGCACAAGCTAAATGTCTACAATGGAAACTAATAAAAGGCAGCCGCAGCATGGCTCAAAAATATTGACTAACAATATCAAAACAAAAAACCAAAACACCAAAAAGAAAAAAACTAGACAATAATACTTACAACTAATCGCTGTGTTCTACGTTAATGATAACTTAAACTCATGGTCCCTATTAAAAATGAGTTTTTTCGCGCATAAGACCCGTTAAGGTATGTATTTATAATAAGAAACACTATCAAAGTTTCTTGAAGTCTAGTCTCGATAGATTTTGCTTTGCGAACCTGGGGTAGACTCGTTTTATTCTACGCGTATTCGCGCTATATCCCTTTCAGGGTGAGCAAAGATACATTAGTGGTGAAATCCACTTTTCACTTATATTTCTTGCCCAACGTGACCAGTAGCACTGCTGACCGCCGTTCTTGCTACACATGCTGCAGTACTTGCTTGATGCCCTGGATAGGTTGCAGCGTAGGGCTGTCCGCATAGTGAGCGATCCAGACGTTTCTGAACATCTTGAATCGCTCCAATTGCGTAGAGATGTTGCCTCATTAAGTGTTTTCTACCGTCTGTATCATGGCGAGTGTTCTGAAGAGTTGTTTAACCTTGTTCCACCCTCTCCCTTCCTGAATAGAACCACGCGCGCGGGTTTGCGTTGTCACAGCAATACGGTATCTCACATCTCGGCTAGGACTAAGAGGTTCTCTAACTCCTTCTTTTGCCGTGTCGTTGGGCTGTGGAATGGTCTTCCGGCGAGCGTGTTCCCACCATCCTATGATATGGGATCCTTTAAGCGTAACGTGAAGAGATATTTGTGCAGGCCCGCATGATCGCTGCGACTACCGATGAGTTTTTTCTTACGTTTCTTCTTTGGCGTTTTTTTGGACTGCACCATGATTACCATCAGGTTTGGTGCAGTCACTGTGCCGTGTCAGTGTAAAAAAAAAAAACATGATGTTTCTATTAGCTTACGTGCGAGTTTCCTCACGATATTTTCGTTCACCGGTGAGCATGTGCTACCTGAATTTGACTTAGTCTGAAAAGCGTAAATGTACGTGCTGGGATTCGAACCTACGAACATTTGCGCTTTTATCATTTTGAGGTATGAAACCCTAAAAAAAAAATTAAGAAAATCATTACTCAAAATCTGTTTTATCCGTAGCATAAATTATCGTGTTCATACACAATAATGTATTGTATTTGTACTTTTGTAGTTTATTATTTCCATTGACGTATATCTTCGAAATAAAGCGAACATTACCTATTGTATCATTTGCCATACAATTAAATGTTGCTCACAAAAATACCCGTTGCGTTGGCAGGCATGAATGCGTCTTAACGAGGCTCTCTAAAAGAGGGAATCATGTGGCCGAGAACACTTACACCTCACGATACGATATCGCGAAAATATTATTATCGAAATTTTTTGACGATGTATTTGTCTTACATAACGAAAGTCTAATTCAGCTATGACTTTTTGTAGGAATCGATGTTAAGATTTAATTTCTATTTTATTTTTGTTTTTCTAGCTAACTATTTTTTGTTTATATACTAGGTAAAATAACCACCTATCCGATATCAAGCATAGAATATTTTAAGTACGGTGACAACTGTGTCAATAAATATAAAAAACGTGTTTGGCCGTGTTACATAAAATACGTAAAAAGGAACAAATGACGTTGCCTAAATTAATAATTTATGCATTTTTACATTATATTTAGCTGTGATGGCCTAGTGTATAAGGGACCGGTATCTAGGCGTGGTGACGCGAATGATCGTGGGTTCGAATCCCGGCACTTACATCTGGGTTTATCCAGATTACGTACGGATTGAGGAAGCACAAGCTCACCGGTAAAGGAAAACATCGTGAGGAAACCCGCGTTGGTATTTAATAAAAATAAGTGTATATGCCCTGAGAACGGCTATCAGCAGTGCTATTGGTCGTGTTCAGCACGACATAAATCTCAGTGGATACAACTAATGTATCTCAGATCGCTCCAAAAGACATTAAACCGTGGCGATAATGACCCGTAGCGTAGCTGATCCCCGTTTCTAGGAGATACTATACATACAGGCAGGTTGTATATACAGTATGTATTAAAAACCCTGTCCGAATCGAAAAGGGCATATTGGTGTCATCTGAACATTACCAAAATACTCCACAAACTTATATTATTATTCATGATGAACATTAAAAAGCTATTGTTATATTAAAATTGAATTTTTTACTTGCGATCTAAACTCAGATTACAAACAAAATTAGTGTAATAAGTAATCATGTTTCTAGCTTCAGTAATTTAGGCTTTGCTATGATATGTCAGTCAAGACGAGTTTTTTTTATGTATATAGAATATAAATATATAGACAGATAGATTTTCAATGGACGTCGGCCTTGTAACTTAGTTATGCCTTTTCGTTCATACATATTTTGCGGATTCAAAAAATAAAACCTTTTATTTTGTTATTGTTTTGTTTTAGTTTATGTTTTGCATTTTTTACAAATAGCTATTCATTTCCTTAAATAAATACAATAAAAATCGTGTGTTGTAAATGCGCTTCAGCTGGGGTGTATTCGCGTACCAATTACAGACTGCGCCCCGATAATGTAATACTAACGAACGATAACAAGCCGTGTTTACCAACATCTACCCCTTCGCTACTGGAATAAACAAATTCGCGCTCAGAAGCTCTTCAATACCGATTTTATTGTTTTAACTTCATCCGCTCGCGAATTCGCTTCTGCTTTATATAAAAAATCTATATTAATTTTAATTATTATTAGCCACCTTCGACCCATAGAAAGAAAGAAAGAAAGAAAAAGTTTATTGAGACAATGGAAACAACACACAACAAACACATTTATATAAAAACAACAATGAAATAATAGTACATGACACAACATCATGTATCCTGTGTGCTGCTACCCAACTCAAAGAGCACTCAGCTCAGCGTATGCTGGGCGACGCTGTACGCGCCATCCAGCGCTGATTGGCAGCCGACGCTCAAGGGAACCGAAGTTTTGGGAGTCGAAACTGCTCGCGTCCGTAGGCTTTACCCTAGTTTCCCTACACGTGACTCCTGGGTGGTGCTAAACGAGCAGCAGCGAGGTGGTAGGGCGTCGGTGCCCGTATGGATCGCGACCACAGTACTTGGGTGTAAAGCCCGTCATAGTGACCAGTTTCGTCTTGTCGCGTTTCGGGATCAGCTTGTGTATATCCAGTAGCTCATATACCTAGAGACCTTCAGTCGTGGTATATGTGGGCCAACATGACGATGTAGACTATCAATGGATTTTCATCCTTTGATAGTCGCTTTCGTTTTTGGACGACACTGTACTTACCATCAGGTACTCTGTAGTCACTATGTCGAGCCAGTGTAAAAAAAAAACCGATTTCGGGTCATCGGCCTCCCTTCCCTTTTTCCTGTATATTTGTGGAACCCCTTGCAAGGAGCTTGGTCATTTAGCCCAGCACGCTTGTCCAAAGCGGGTCGGCGGGTGTACACTGCGTACAGACAAGACCCACCTCTGAAGACACCTCAGTATGATTACGAGGGAAGAATTATTCTATTCTGTCGGGAAACCCCACGGCCAATTTATATATTTATTTAATTTACCTCATTCCACCCTCTCCCTTTAATAACAGTACCACGCGCGCTGGATTACGGAGCCTTAGTTTCGGTGACTTTTATTTCAGTTAGAGGAATTCAGTTCTCTAACTTTTCCCTTTGTAATCTTAATCACTGGATTGTGGAGCGGTCTTTAGACAAGCAGGTTCTCTTCATCCTGCGATATTGAGTTCTTTAAGCGAAATGTCATGAGATATTCGTGTAGGAGTATCGGTAGGCGGTTGTCTGTCGTGAGGCGAACTCGCATTTTGGATTGTACTCTACTTTCCATCAGATAGGGTGCAGTCACTATGCTGAATCAGAAAAACATGTTTTTACAAAAAATAAATACAACAAAGTAATACATATTTAGAAACTTAAATATTACACACTAAAAAGTTCCCCCTTTAGAGGTCGCTGCAAGCAGCGTTCAGGAAGTAAAAAAAAATCGATAGTAATAAAACTTAAAAAGTTATTTCCATATTCATTCCACAAATTATGTCCATAACCAAAAATGTTCTGACCAGATTAGCTAATGGATCGAAATGAATGTCAGTTAATATGGTATAATTTTTCGAAACGGAATAAAAACTACTCTCTGTCGCCACCCCCGCTCCAGCTAGTCCTTTCATCTTTTTCATATTTGTCTCTCAAAGAGATTAAAACGATAAAAAAAAATACAGCACATTGTTGGAGATTTTGTGCTCAACAACTTGGGAAAATATAAATATCAATTAACGCATCAGAAATGAACTATTCACGAAAAACGGTCTTAAAGCCATAAATGGGCAAAAAGTAATCAGATTAATAAAAATTATTAACTATTACATTTTACGTTTTTTTACCATTAATATGACATTTTGTTCATTTATGTTTTAAACACTACAAAATCACAGATCGTATACACATTTATGATTTCTTAATGTTTTAAATGGATTTAATCATGATTACAGACCAAGAAAATTAAAATTACGACTACATTTTGTAATCGTTCATCATTAATCAGATTATATTTTGCCCATCTCTGCTTAAAGCTAACATAACTTAACACGTAGTGACGACGCCTTATGATCCAATTTATTATAGAAATGTTGGCCCACTTTTTACAATGTTTCATCACCGGGCCCCGTCTACCCTACTATCCCTTAATCTGGGCCTATACTGAACTAAGTAACACAAGAATACTATTTTCCTTTGTACATACGCTACAAAACATAGCTTTTTACCAACTGTGATGATTCTAAGTCAACGAGAAGTACCCTGTAAGCTTAAATTCCCTTGCACCAGCGTAATAAATGTCCGTATCTTTTGATTGCAATGATTTAGAAGTTTTATTTCAGAGCTGCAAGGGACTATTCGATATAAATTGAAACCTCGATACGTTTCTGAGAAGTGTCGACATATAGACAGGCGGACAAGTCCGTTTCAAAATAACATTATTTAAATAGGCCTATTATAAGCAGTTTTAAGGAAGAAGGATCTACCGAGAAGAGCTGGTAAGAAATTTTAATTGGTGCTCTTTTCAAAAGACTGTTCATTACATACAATTTAAATTGAATTCAATGTCCTGTGAGAAATCCCCTCTCTCAACGTAATGGGATGGGTAACTGATGTAACTAGAGAGAGCTGACCCCTCTCAGGACCCTAGCCCTTTCATAACTCCTTGTTGCCTCACCACATTCGTCGCCTTTGAGAGAATAGTAAGTAACGAATCGATCTTGTACGGGTTTCTTGTTCCTATTCCTATGATTTCTTCTTTTATGACAGTTCTCAGATACACAAATATAGTTTTTTTAGTTTGTCGAGAATCGAATCTATCCACACAAAGGGAAGCACTATAACGCTCATATTTACTTCGCTAGGAAATCCCGCCATAGCTTTGTCGAGAGGAAATATTATCATAGCCACTACAGTTAGACCGCATATTTTATCTTAGACTATATATTCCAATACCAAAGATTTATGAATTTATATTACATCAAGTTGTATTAAAAACTATTGTATTTATATACAACAGTTTAAACCTTGATTGCAACTATAATATTCTTTGCTTATGACGAAAATCTTTTCTTGACGTGGTCATTGAATTACTCGTAGATATGATATTACGCTATATCCCTTTCAGTGTAAGCAGAGATACTTTAAACGCTGTATCCATTTTGCGCTTATATGTTATTGAGGAGGTGACCAGCAGCGGAGTTCATCGCCGCTCTCACACTAGTACACGTGGCATTTCTATTAGATCCGGTTTCCTCATGCGGTTTTCCTTTACTGGTAAACCTGTGGTGCCTAATTCATTAAGAAAAGAAAGGGCAGTGTTAAATGGATTGATGGTTACAATTTAAAGAGCCAATGTTACATAATTGTTAGTTAGTCGTTTGTGAGCTGATCTCACTTGTCTTTTGGAACCTGCAAATGTCAATTTTAATGCTAAAAATGTAAACAGGCAACATAAATTCAGCCGAATGTGTACAGAAATGGTAAACCATTTCGTAAAATGTCAGCGCGACGGTTCTCTAGGAATTCCGCTCCGTGATTTGTGTTCCTTAATATTCCTCCTCAAATTCAACACAATACATATTCTTGACGGCGAAATATACTTTTTGATAAACAGTTTATTGCGGCACAAAGCGAGGGTCCATATCCTTGGAGTATCCTCCAACCTTTTTGTCAAAGCTAAATATTTTTGTGCTATCGACTGTATTTTTACTCAGTACCGGCTGACGAGGTCATCTTCGTTTTCTAAACTCTCATAGCACTTTTATGGCTGAACATGGGGACCGGCTGTGTTGCGCCGGACTTATACCGGTTATAAACTCCAAGACGACTGCTATTGAGTATTAATGGGGACATCAATTCGCCACAGCCCCGCCGGGACGCGTTGGCAAGCACACTCTTTGAAGAAGACACCGCCTCCCTTGATACTACTCTATATGCTTCGGCAAAGCGAGCTAACCGGTCGACCAGGGTCTCTATGGCTACGACCCTAAAGGTATCTGCCAACCGGTCACAGATAAGCCGATCAACTGGGACTGAAGCCTTGGGGTGGTTATCCACGCCTCGGCGTTTTCTTCTCCAAGCGGCCTGCTTCTGGGACCACAACCATCCAGTTGTCATTCCTTCGCAGCATAGCCGGCACCACTCCCGGCATGGTGAGGACGTGTCCGATCCTGCAAACCAGCGCACATCGTATATATTCTAATCCAGCGACCGCAGATGTCTCAGAAACAACATTCTATATATCTCTCCTTTCTTGGAGCAATACAGATTAAACATTCGTATCAAATGTACAAAAGTCAATATTGACAGAGGCAGGTAAATTGTCCCTGAGCGTATGACGACTTTATTCAACCCTCCCGCATTCAGGAGCTCGCAAACACATCGCGCTCGTGTATCCGATAGCTCGATCGATGTCATCTCCATTCGCCATAGTATAAATATAAAACAGTAGCTCAAATACCTAAAAGCGCTTTAGATTTCCCATATACAACATTTCTATTTATCTATCATCACGTAGAATCCATACTGGGATAGGCAGAGAGAATGTAATACCACATCTATCTATTCTTGTAATCCACTTGTAAAGCACATAGGAATCATAAATATACAAAAGATGATTTCTTAGCATTTGAAAACGATTTATTTACATATAAGTATTTATTCCATTTTTTTTTTTAAATCCAACTAAAGCTCCTATTAACTTAAACAGGAAAAACGTCACTCATATGTAAGTGACGTGGCAATAAACGTGCTAAGCAGTTATAAATCATAATTATAGTATTATTGCTGATACCTGAGTATGTAAAAAGGTTTTGCAAGTAAGAGACCGGAGAACCCGTCTTACGCAAGCGGTAATTATGGTGTCTGCCCTTGAAATATCAATTGAGCTGTGGCACCATTCGGTCTGCATTATATTTTATTAAATTGTCTAAAATGACACCCATCACAGCGTTACTTAATATTAAAATTGTGTGGAATTTTGTCTCGCCTCCCGTTCAGGGTGACCATATTCACGGACCGATATGGATCTATTATGTACTTTTTTATAATATACTGGCGGACGCTTGACCTCAATTACACCAAATGTAAAGTGTAGATGAGTATCAGGAGCTCTATAACAGACGAGACGCAGGATATATATGAACTGCCACCGTCTCATCCGGGCAATTAACTTAGTACATCGAAGTTTTAATTAATATTTTAACTTAATTAGTATAATGTATACAATTTTTTCTCTATATTAGGCAAATCAACGTTTAAAAGAAATAAAACGGAATGTACTAATGTGTGGTGACGAATATTTCACAGAGCAAGGCTGATGGAAGTTTTATGCTCTCAATGCCACGTAAAATTATTTATAGTTCAATGCATGATATCTAGGACACGAACGTTATATATATCGCGCCAAACAAGTAATAAATGGGATTCAAGTAAAGACTGCCTTTGATTTATTAGTCTCCCAGAAGCGGTAGAGACCAACCTGCCTCCATTATTGGTGGCTCAGACGTGATCGGTGCGGTTCACGGCAGACGGCGAGCCTCTACAAATGCATAATTTATTAATATATTTAATTCTTTTGTTCCATATTCCATCTTTTAGATGGAACTATTTCTCTATCGCTAGACTCCATGTGAACATACCGAGATAATATTTTATCACGGTTGGTTCCATGCCGGTGGGGTTGGGATGCTCAGTTAACATCGTACGGACAACTGGAAGGACTATAGCTCTCCATAAAAATGCCTCGAAGATACAAGCCTTCAGTTTAGACATTGTTGAGCACAAAATCTCAAAATTTGTACTTTAAATATATTTTATCGGATTAATTAATATAAATAAGAAACAAAGGTAAAAAGATGGATAGAACATGGGGACATCAAACAGTAGTTATTGCCCCGCCTCGAAATATTTCGAGATCCGCGGGAACAGTATGGTCACCCTACCCAGTTACTTTATTATTTATTCTTGTCTTCGTTTCTAAATTTATTATAGCTGTACCGACACCGGTTTTGATGGAATCGTATTATATACTATTGTATAAAGTACTTGTATCATAATATCTAGGTATATGTAGGCGCGACGTGCCATTTATAAAAAATAATTCAGTATTCTTGTATATGTTTACATAAATAATAATATATTGTCCTCACGGGGTAAGCAGGGATGCATTAGTGGATGTACCCACTTTGCGCTTATATTTCGTATCCAACATGACCAGTACCGCAAATGATCGCCGTTCTCACAGCACCCGGTATGAGATTTTATTAGATGCCATGCAGCTTCCTCGCAATGTTTTTTCTTCACCGATGAGCACATGGCACCTAAATCCGTACAGAAGCTGAAAACCCCAAAGGTGCGTGCCGGGATTCGAACCTACGAATTTACATCAAGAATGCTCTAAGGAACTGTTCAACTATTTGCCTCCAGCGACAATTCAAACGCGCACCATTTTCCATTGCTCATTAGCTGATCTCCACACTCTAACACCTTACAGATACACGACAAGGGAGCGGCCATCTAGAAAATTCTGGTCGCGCACTTTGGAGCTGTGAGTTGGACTGCCGGGTTCGGTTGCTCCCCAGGGCTGTGACATTGGGTTCATCAAGAGGTTTTCTTCATTATTGCAGTTTTCTTGTTGTTTATGCTATACTGTCCTTCTTTAGAAAGAAAGTGGAAAAGTCAGAGCGATTTCCCGAACTGAGTTATGAGCATAGATGGGCAAAATGAAACACGATTACGATTACATTTTGAGTTTTGCATAATTAATATGACTGCATTTTGCTCATCTATGTTTTAACCACTTCGGAAACCTTAATTGCATACACATTTATGACTCTTTAATGTTTTGAAGGGATTTAATCATGATTACAGAGCAACAAAATTAAAATTAGGACAATGTTTTGTAATCGTTAATCATTAATCTAATTACATTTTGTACATCTCTGGTTATGACTACAGTACACAATTGTAAAGTCCGTCATAGTGACTCGCTTTGGCCTGTCACGTTTCGGGATCAGCTTGTGTACATCCAGTAGCTCATATCGCTAGAGACTTTCAATCGACTTCACAAGTCTGACAATGGATTTTAGTCTATTGATGGTCGCTGTCATTCGCGGACTACGCAGTACTTACCACCAGGTAATACCAGTATTTCATATACCTAGAGACCTTCAGTCGTGGTATATGTAGGCTGACATGACGAAGTAGACTATCAATGGATTTTCATCCTTTGATAGTCGCTTTCGTTTTTGGACGACACTGCACTTACCATCAGGTACTCTGTAGTCACTATGTCGAGCCTGTGTAAAAAAAAAGGTGCATTGCAGTAACTTTGTCGGGTCAGTGTAAAAAAAAACTTTGTTAAATAAAATTATCATGTAACTATACATTTATGGTGTTCGGATCATTACCTGTACTTACGGTATAAAACCTTGCTCCTTGCCAATTTTAATGATTCCAGGTCAGCGAGAAGTAACGTATAGGTTTTGATTCCCTTTCGAAAACGATAAAAACATACATCTTTTGAAAGTGTTGATTTAGAAATATGATATTTTCAGGCTGCAGCACTGATTGTTTGATAACAGTTTTTTTTTACACTGGCTCGGCAAAGTTACTAGAGTTCCCTTGATGGTAAGTACAGTGTAGTCCAAAAACGAAAGCGACCATCAAAGGATTAAAATCAATTGAGTGTCCATCGTCAAGCTACCACATATGTACCACGACTGAAAGTCTATAGGTATATGAGTTACTGGACGTACATAAGCTGATCCTGACGCGAGAGGCCAAAACGAGTCACTATGACGGTCTTTAAATACTGCGTACAGTTGTAAAGAGATACCTTCACACGTTCTTGAGAAACGGATCTTGATAGACTGACAGACAAATAATAAAATTATCTTATAAATGTTCCGTTTTCCCGTTTGAGGTACGGAACCCTAAAACCCGACTACGCTGTAGAGCAGTCGATTGTCTTCTCCGTGTACGCGTAGATCCCCGGCGAGGAGCGAGTGGCGCCCCCACAGGCCTACGGCGCGGCGGTACAATAAAACGTTAAATGATAATCGCGAGATGTCCGCGCCGTTTCCGGTTGGCGACTTCCGGCGACACGCATTAGCCATTAGCATGCCGGCTGGCGGCCACGTCACATCCGCTCAACCCTCGCCGAGGCAATATTCCATGGTTGGCACCGGGGAAAACTTTTATTTTATTTATCTCTAGGCAAACGTAATCTAAACCCACCTAATCTATATTACAGTTCATCACATGAAGTATTATAACACATTATAATACTTAGCATACTGAGTTGATCAACATAAATAAGGTGAAATTATATGCAAGCCATAGGTGAGCACCGTATGACAGCCGAGTTTATAATAATCATAATGCACGCTCGAGCTATACGATCTTTTTCATCACATTTGTGAGGAAAAAGACACTCTTATATTACATTATCAAGTTTTTATTATTGAAAAAAATTAAAGAAAATACAATTCATACAGTTTTGTGACAACATACTATCACTCGAGTTTCGTGTCTCAATTAGAGTTTCCAACGGGATCAAACCTACATCTTGCTCTTCTAGACTACTTGAAGTCGACATTTTTGACAAAAATCACAGCAAAAACTATCTATACTCTGTGTGTGTATTTATGTAAAATGACATATGAGCTTTTTTTTATTACGCGTCACACCAGCGTAGAAGGCGCATACAGTCAATATTTAAAAAAACTTTGTCGCCATTTAAAAAAAAACTCAGTTATTATAATACAATAAAGACAAACTTAACTTCATCAATATATCACACTAGCTGATCCGGCAAACGTTGTTTTGCTATATAAGGTTTTGTAATATCTTCTAAGATGTTCATTGAAATTAAGTGATGTCAAAGACAATTTTGTTCACAATTAAATACTCTTAATCAACAATACATTTATTTGGATAATGATTAATATTATTACGTTGATACAACTCTTAACAAATAATGCATTAATTTCGACCAAATTTGTTTACCATAATAACGGTTCTAGTGAATTAATCTTAAAAGATAGACATATACTGTTGGGGACATTTTTTTAGATCATTTCAAGAGAAATAATTCTTTCTTACATATATTTTTGGTATCTTGAACCGTTTTTGCAGCGCACGCAATGGAAGCCCTCAAGGATGAATAATTTTCCCCGTTTTATTTCACATTTTTTCCATTATTTCTTCGCTCCTAATAATTGCATCGTGATGTTATATAGCCTAAAGCCTTCCTCGATAAATGGTCTATTCAACTCAAAAAGAATTTTTCAATTCGAACCAGTAGTTCCTGAGATTAGCCCGTTCAAACAAACAAACAAACTCTTCAGCTTTATAATATTAGTATAGATTACCGCATTCCGGGTGCTACTGTAACTATTTTTGCATTTGAGTATTGTGGTCACAAAATAAATACCCTTGTGCTGTAATGCGCCAAAAAGAAGTCAGCTTGGTGAATGCTAGGTGACCAGCTGAGCCAGCTGAGTGTCACACATAATGACATCCAGCTCTACATGATTATCCGTGGTTCTCTACGCGTAGTGCCAGCCCTACACCGGACTATTGTTTTCTTCGTGCTAGTAACTTTTACGATTCTACTAAAATGATCTTTATTTTCCGTCTCTAGTATTTCTTTCTTTAATATAAACATGATACATTTTCCTCTCGGGATTTATGACTGGGTTTACACGTGACTCTGCCTGTTTATATTTTTTTATTACCTCATCTGTATATTTACGTGAATTTATATTTATATGGCTATGGCTGTGGTGTTCTATTGTATAAAGAACATCGGTTCTTTATCATTTATTGCATCATTTATTTTTTGTCATTTATTATTTATCACATTCTGGACATCGATCCATGCGAGACTACTTTGTCATTGGTTCCCGAAAAGTCACGTGATATTAAGAGACGCGCGAGCGCACGTTCGAGAAAAGTCCGTTACCGAGCGCGTCAGTCTGGACTTGCCGCCATGAGAAAAATCACGCGATATAAATTTAATTTACTTTATTGCTATTAAAAACTAACAAATTAACAGAATAAAAGAGTCAAAATCACAATATTAAAAGATAAACTACGCGGCATGAAGCAAAAGAACATATTTTAGCATAATATGTACCTGAAATTCATTTTTATTGCATTATTTATTTATACTGGTGTACCGGGGAGGCGCGCCTAGTCCGCAGCCCGTTTACGATAGCCTCTTTTCATATAAATGGCTGAGTTTTCTTCACGTATCTTTATTATTATCATATACATACATATTTTATTCTCTGAACCCTTTAAGTATGTTATTTTATTACAAACATACGTTTCATCTTAGCAATGAGAAATTTATAATAATAATATTAGGTCCTTACATATGAAATTGGCGTTTTGTATGGGAGGAACAAAAAGTCGAATATTTTTTAATATAATATATTTAATTAATCAAAGTATGAACCATTATTTTCTATGCACTTTTGCCATCTCATAGGTAGTTCATTGATCCCTTTACTAAAAAAACCAGTCGGACGGGAATCAATAAAATCTTTGAAGGCGATTTGGACTGCCCCATCGGAGTTGAATTTTTTCCCTTGCAAGAAGTTATCCAAATTTCGAAAAAAATGGTAATCTGTTGGAGCAAGGTCCGGGGAGTACGGAGGATGTCTTAGACTTTCCAATTGAAGCTCTTCTAATTTAGTAGCCGTCTGTTGCGTAGTGTGTGGTCTAGCGTTGTCGTGAAGCAGCAGTGGCGTGGAGCGATTGACCAGCCTAGGTTGTTTAGCCGCTAGCTTTTCCATCATGGTTTGCAATTGCTGACAATAGACATCAGCCGTAATAGTCTGGCCAGATTTGTGAAAACTGTAATGAACAATACCGGCACTAGTCCACCAAACGCTTACAAGTAACTTTTTTGGGGTTAATTTTCGCTTGGGGCAGGATTTGGCTGGCTGCCCAGGATCCAACCATTGCGCTGAGCGCTTCCGATTATCGTAAAGAACCCATTTTTCATCACAGGTAATGATTCGGTTTAAAATACCTTCATTATTGTGCCGGTTTAGTAATGTAACGCAGCAATCGACGCGCGTTTGCCGGTTTGCTTCAGTCAATTCGTGAGGTACCCACCTTTCAAGCTTTTTAATCTTCCCAATTTGCTTCAAGTGAATTAAAACAGTTTTATCACTAACATCGCAGCCTGAAGCTAACTCGGACGTGGTTTGCGATGGATCCGCTTCCACAATAGCCTTCAACTCTTCATTATCAACTTGAGTCTCAGGCCGTCCACGGGGCTTGTTCTGCAGGTCGAAATTTCCAGAACGAAAACGTTGGAACCAAAAACGAACTGTGTTTTCTTTTGCAACACGACCGCCATACACATCATTCACCCTTCGAGTTGTTTCCGCAGCACTAGTGCCACGGCGGAACTCGTACTCGTAAATAATGCGATATTTTAAGTTTTCCATTTTGTAAAATGAGTGACGCAAACAGAAAAAAACAGAAGAAAAAAACAAATGAATGACGATCATTGAAGCACAAATACATGAGTCTATAGCTGTACAAATTTGAATTTGCAATTCCTTACCAAAGAGGAGAAATTTGTGATTAAAGTGGCCAGTACGAAAAACGCCATTTTCATATGTAAGGACCTAATATTATAAATTATTTTTTGGGGGTAGGGCGTTCGCCCGATCTGAGTCATGACCACAGTACACAAGTGTGAAAACCGTCATAGTGACTCGCTTTGGCCTGTTGCGTTTCAGGATCATCTAGGATATATATATCCTGTAACTCATGTACCTAGAAACAATCGTTATATGTGTGTGTCATGATGACAGAGACTACCAATGGATTTTGATTCTTTGCTGGTCGCTTTCGTTTATGGACTACACTTTACTTACAATCAGATCCACTGTAGTCACTATATCGAGCCAGTGGAAAAAAAAATATAGCTCACAGACGACATTGCCAGAATGTTGAATGTGGGTTACCATCTCCAGTGGCTCTTGCAAGCAACGCTCAAGATTGTTGGCTCAAGGGCCGGATACAGAAGGCAGTTCTACTCGATACGGCACGCATTGTTAGGAGGTTCCTCACTCTGAGCTCATAATTACCGGCAGCTTGGGCCTTAGGCCTTGCCCCTGTAGGTCTACTTGTTTTTATATTTAAACATTATTTTTTTATATGTTTATTTTTAAATGTCAGAATTTTGTAAATATGTTAAATAAAGATATTTATAATAAAATATCGTCACGTTATAGCCTTTTTGGGGTGAGCAGAGGTACATTAGTGTTCGCGCTTGAGGGAGCGCGTCGCCCAGATCCAGGCGTGAGCGGTATGCGATGTGTTCCCGCACACCGCTCCAATGACAATTCAAGGAGACGAGGGGGGGTGGCACTCTACACCACTCTCCCCGAAATGTGTTAGGTGCACGCGGGGGGCGGCGACTATTTAACAGCCCCCCGCCTAGTAGGTGAGGCCCGAACAAGGCCGGACGTCGCCGGATGCCGAGGAAGATGGCTCGGCTGTGCCCTTAGCATCCGGCAGACGGGAGAAGGAACACCCCGGTGCTTTTAGTCGGGGCAGGTCCAACACACCGGGGGAGCGGCCCTCACCGCTCCCCTGACGTTCCGTAGGGATTACCACCGGGTTAACAAAAAAAAAAGGTACATTAGTGTTTGTATTGTCTTTGCGCCTATCTTTTGTGTCGAACACGACTAGCAGCGAGGCTGATCGCCGTTCTCACAGCACTGACACACACACATACATCATAAATATCATTTATTTATTTACTTTTACAGGGTTGCCAGTGGCCCGGTACAATAACTAATTCACACAATACATACATAAAGTTACAATAAAAAATGTACAGTTCCTATTAAGGCATCCACAACATACGTCAGAGTGGCCTGGTTATTTATACTATATTATATTACATTATACTAAATCATACTATACTATATTATATTATGATGATGATGATAATGTCCTAGCCGGATTCGGCCACGGCGACTGTTTCAACGCCGATTAAGAAAATCAAGGCCCAGTTTTTGGAAACAGTCAATTGCGCAGGAGATATTTAAGTGCATAGCTGGACGCGCAGCCAGAAAAGCACTCTCTCGTCCGAGCTCCCTCAGGCCCGATGGAATGGAGAACCAGTACGATCGGGAGGGAGCGGGATGCAGGTTTGGTCGAGTTGTCCTTCTCTGAACACCTGGTTGAATTGCGGTGTTCAAGAGATACCTTAGTCGCCTTTTACGACACCTCAGCAAGAAGAGGGGGGTGCTATTCTATTCTGCCGGCAGCCACCACGGCTAATCACACTATCACACATCACCACACACACACATATCACACACACACACACACACACATCTATTATATCACACTATTCAATCATACATTCACACAATCATAATTCACACGCGACATTTCTGATAGATGCCATACGGGCTTCCTCACGATCTTTTCCTTCACCGATGAGCATGTGCTGCCTAAGGCAATATGTAGCGTGACGATGTATTGTTATTACTAAGTACATACATGAACAATCCTTAACGCAAAATCGGGTACAAACGGCGATAGAAAAAATATTCATTCACAAACCCCTTACCTTTAGGGGTTGTAACACTAACACACTTTTGCTCTGGTAAAAATAATATTTACGCGAAATGCAACCTTATTGCTAAGGTGTTAAGTGACTATGATATTTGTGGGAGTATTCACCAGTTGCTGTGATAAATCTCGATTCGTAGCCGAGGCTATTCGCGTGGAAAGCGCGTAACTTAAGAACGATAATTTCAAATCAGGCCAGTGGAGTGTGGAGATAAATTTTGGCCTCACAAACGCTGGGGTAATTTAAATAGGCCACATTGGGATTAGAGTCACGGTATTATTACCATAGTGGATTGATTATAAGGCTTTGTCTGTATTTTTTTCGGCAGGACAATTGGCTGTTTCTACAGTTCTCCAAATTTGCTGAGAATTGTCGTTCCCAGCGATGAGCCATAGCGCCGTCGACAGTGAGAAATCATGACAAGCAGCTAAAACCGGTGATGAAGTTGATACTGGATACTGTAATAGCAGTGACGTGCATAGGGTATTTCGACAGGGTAGGCAAAATTCGCGTAATTAATTTGAATATCATATTATGGCAGTAAATATAATATTGCTTTCATAGGAAAGATAGACGGCGTGAATATAGAATATATATCTTCTATAATATAAAAATGAATCGCTAAATGTATTGATAAGCACAAAACTCGAGAACGGCTGAACCGATTTGGTTGATTTCTTTTTTATTGTGTTTGATGAAGTATGGGGAAGGTTATTACGGAGAGAAAAATTAAAAAAATTGTCTGAAAAAGTCTAAAAACAACACTTTTCTATATTCTCATACAAAAAATTCGTAATAATATTTAAAAGTCAATTTGAACTTTAACACCATACCATAAAGTTTAAATGTTAGTGGACGGGTTCCGGGAAGGCAAAACAATTGAGTGACGTATAAATATTAATGTCAATATTTGTCAATTTTTATATATATAGCATGAAGACCAAGTTCCTTCAAACAATTTTCAAAAACAGCCGACAGGCCAATAGGTTTTGGCAGAATAAAATCTGACGGGGAAGCTATTAACGTTAAAAAAAACATTGTGACTTTGTTTTAGAGAAATAGGGCAGAACAAGGTCTGCCGGGACAGCTAGTATATGAATATAAATGGTTCCTTTTTTTTTGTTTAACTTAAAGTATTATAATTTACTAGCTGATCTGGCAAACGTTGTTTTGCTATATAAGGTTTTGTAATATCTTCTAAGATGTTCATTGAAATTAAGTGATGTCAAAGACAATTTTGTTCACAATTAAATACTCTTGATCAACAACATATTTATTTGGATAAAGATTAATATTATTACGTTGATACAACTCTTAACAAATAATGCATTAATTTCGACCAAATTTGTTTACCATAAAAACGGTTCTAGTGACTTAATCTTAAAAGATAGACATATACTGTCGCGGACATTTTTTTAGATCATTTCAAGAGGAATAATTCTTTCTTACATATATTTTTGGTATCTTGAACCGTTTTTGCAGCGCACGCAATGGAAGCCCTCAAGGATGAATAATTTTCCCCGTTTTTTTTACATTTTCCATTATTTCTTCGCTCCTAATAATTGCATCGTGATGTTATATAGCCTAAAGCCTTCCTCGATAAATGGTCTATTCAACTCAAAAAGAATTTTTCAATTCGAACCAGTAGTTCCTGAGATTAGCGCGTTCAAACAAACAAACAAACAAACAAACTCTTCAGCTTTATAATATTAGGTCCTTACATATGAAATTGGCGTTTTTCGTACTGGCCACTTTAATCACAAATTTCTCCTCTTTGGTAAGGAATTCCAAATTCAAATTTGTACAGCTATAGACTCATGTATTTGTGCTTCGATGATCGTCATTCATTTGTTTTTTTTCTTCTGTTTTTTTCTGTTTCCGTCACTCATTTTACAAAATGGAAAACTTAAAATATCGCATTATTTACGAGTACGAGTTCCGCCGTGGCACTAGTGCTGCGGAAACAACTCGAAGGGTGAATGATGTGTATGGCGGTCGTGTTGCAAAAGAAAACACAGTTCGTTTTTGGTTCCAACGTTTTCGTTCTGGAAATTTCGACCTGCAGAACAAGCCCCGTGGACGGCCTGAGACTCAAGTTGATAATGAAGAGTTGAAGGCTATTGTGGAAGCGGATCCATCGCAAACCACGTCCGAGTTAGCTGCAGGCTGCGATGTTAGTGATAAAACTGTTTTAATTCACTTGAAGCCAATTGGGAAGATTATAAAGCTTGAAAGGTGGGTACCTCACGAATTGACTGAAGCAAACCGGCAAACGCGCGTCGACTGCTGCGTTACATTACTAAACCGGCACAATAATGAAGGTATTTTAAACCGAATCATTACCTGTGATGAAAAATGGGTTCTTTACGATAATCGGAAGCGCTCAGCGCAATGGTTGGATCCTGGCCAGCCAGCCAAATCCTGCCTCAAGCGAAAATTAACCCCAAAAAAGTTACTTGTAAGCGTTTGGTGGACTAGTGCCGGTATTGTTCATTACAGTTTTCTCAAATCTGGCCAGACTATTACGGCTGATGTCTATTGTCAGCAATTGCAAACCATGATGGAAAAGCTAGTGGCTAAACAACCTAGGCTGGTCAATCGCTCCACGCCACTGCTGCTTCACGACAACGCTAGACCACACACTGCGCAACAGACGGCTACTAAATTAGAAGAGCTTCAATTGGAAAGTCTAAGACGTCCTCCGTACTCCCCGGACCTTGCTCCAACAGATTACCATTTTTTCGAAATTTGGATAACTTCTTGCAAGGGAAAAAATTCAACTCCGATGGGGCAGTCCAAATCGCCTTCAAAGATTTTATTAATTCCCGTCCGACTGGTTTTTTTAGTAAAGGGATCAATGAACTACCTATGAGATGGCAAAAGTGCATAGAAAATAATGGTTCATACTTTGATTAATTAAATATATTATATTAAAAAATATTCGACTTTTTGTTCCTCCCATACAAAACGCCAATTTCATATGTAAGGACCTAATATTAATGTCAATATTTGTCAATTTTTATATATATAGCATGAAGACCAAGTTCCTTCAAACAATTTTCAAAAACAGCCGACAGGCCAATAGGTTTTGGCAGAATAAAATCTGACGGGGAAGCTATTAACATTAAAAAAAAACATTGTGACTTTATTTTAGAGAAATAGGGCAGAACAAGGTCTGCCGGGACAGCTAGTATATGAATATAAATGGTTCCTTTTTTTTTGTTTAACTTAAAGTATTATAATTTACTAGCTGATCCGGCAAACGTTGTTTTGCTATATAAGGTTTTGTAATATCTTCTAAGATGTTCATTGAAATTAAGTGATGTCAAAGACAATTTTGTTCACAATTAAATACTCTTGATCAACAACATATTTATTTGGATAAAGATTAATATTATTACGTTAATACAACTCTTAACAAATAATGCATTAATTTCGACCAAATTTGTTTACCATAAAAACGGTTCTAGTGACTTAATCTTAAAAGATAGACATATACTGTCGCGGACATTTTTTTAGATCATTTCAAGAGGAATAATTCTTTCTTACATATATTTTTGGTATCTTGAACCGTTTTTGCAGCGCACGCAATGGAAGCCCTCAAGGATGAATAATTTTCCCCGTTTATTTTACATTTTCCATTATTTCTTCGCTCCTAATAATTGCATCGTGATGTTATATAGCCTAAAGCCTTCCTCGATAAATGGTCTATTCAACTCAAAAAGAATTTTTCAATTCGAACCAGTAGTTCCTGAGATTAGCGCGTTCAAACAAACAAACAAACAAACTCTTCAGCTTTATAATATTAGTATAGATTACAGACTTATTTCTCACAAGGACATGCAATGCTTTCATGCATCTATGGAATGAACGCTACTGTGTAATAGTTTAGGGTGAGCAGATATATTAGTGGTTGTAGTTACACACATCATCTGATCGATACTTGGACGTCCCCTCCTTGATATCCTGGGCCATAGGCTTTGTTGTAGCGGATATCCAATGAGGATCTGAGATGCCCTGGTTCAACCCTCAATCCAGGTAGTTCCATACATCCATACAAGGCAAAGCACTAACCTGGGATGTTGTAGATCGCTCTTGCGGTGCACCGTCACACACGTATAAACAATTATGACACTAGGGGTTTTTATTCTGTTGAAAAGCCAAAAATCACATCCCCAAAAAAGAATCCGTCAGCGTTCATTTCGTCGGACGTTTTTAACGAAAAACTAACAGTTGTAAAGCAGTATCTTTCATGAACCCGGTACCGCGATCTACCGACATATGAAAACGCCCGGATAGGCTCCCCCTAATGGTGTTCACAACGATCAGTCGAAAGAGTCTTGTATACAGTGTCACCCTACGGTCTAGATTAGATCATCTGTCCCACACTGTGCTTGCCAGTTCGCGCTCTCCTCTCAAAAACCTTCCTGCCTCAGCAATAATCTGCTCTTCGATCTGTGTCCTGCCTACTGCCACTTCAACTTTCTAGTCCGCTGAGCGATGTCAGTAGCTCTCATCCTAGGGTTACTTCATTTCTAATTCAAGTAAGTAGAAAAACATCAAGCATATTATTGAATTCTGTGGTATCAGCAGTATAGCCAACTCTTCACTAACTTACAGCAGACATATCGTATTAATCATAGATGTTTTGGGAGTCGAAGCTGCTCGCGTCCGTAGGCTTTACCCTAGTTTCCCTACACGTGACTCCTAGGTGGTGCTAAACAAGCAGCAGCGAGGTGGTAGGGCGCCGGTGCCCGTCTGGATCGCGACCACAGTACATGGGTGTAAAGCCCGTCATAGTGACCAGTTTCGGCTTGTCGCGTTTCGGGATCTGCTTGTGCATATCCAGTAGCTCATATACCTAGAGACCTTCAGTCGTGGTATATGTGGGCCGACATGACGATGTAGACTATTTTTTGATGGTCGCTTTCGTTTTTGGACTACACTGCACTTACCATCAGGTACTCTGTACTCACTATGTAGAGGTATTGAAAAAAAAAATAGATTAGTAATAATTGAGTCCTTAAAATACTCCTACTATACCTACTCCGAGGAGTATTTTACAATACTCCTTGTATTTTAATAGTTCTAATTTATGTATTTATGGACATTGTTTAAAGCAGTTCTCAAGTGCTATTTAACCTTGAACCACCCTCTCCCTTCCATAAAAGATCTAAACACTTGGATTTACGGAACCACAGCTATATGGTAACTCACATCCTGGCTAGAACTAAGAAATTCTCTTACTCTTGCATTTGTCGAGTCATTGAGCTGTGAAATGATCTCCCGGCGAGCGTGTTCCCACCGTTCTGTGATAATTGGTCGTTTAAACGAAGTATGAAGAGTTAATTGCGCAGACCGGCATGATCACTGCGAGTGACTGATCCATGGTTACAACATGAATTGAACATGGTACAAAAAGCAATAGGTCAAAGCAAGAAAGTTCCACTAAGCCATTGTGACTCTCAAACTGTCATATATCAAAAGCAATGATTCTGAGATACGCAAATACATGACATGAACTCTCTGTGATTATTTATTCCTCTTTGTCGCTCCCCTAACACGCACTATTCCCACTGCTCATTATATAGTCTATAAAAAAAAGCAATGCGCGTGTCGTAATCATGCAAAAATCCACTTTGTAACGATCACCGTAAGGCCTATATTGCGTTAGCAGATGCAATTTGAGTTGTAATCTGTTGGTATGGAATCTCAGGGTATGTCTCAATCAGCGAAGATCAAAGGCCTGCCTCGGGCTGGAAGATTTCCCACCAGGTAACGCTTCTGTATAGACGCTACACGTGTTTTAATAATGTTAAAGGGTATCTCGCATGGTCTCACAGGCGTGCTCGCCCGCGAACCCAAAGGGTTTCGAATCAACCAATCCCATTCAAATATTTGATGTGCCGTAGATTAAGTTTTTAATATGGTACGTGTATATAACTTAATTTTCATACCTGTCAAGTTTTTAACAAATTCGTCGCCATGTCACTCGAATATGGGTGAAGCTTCTCTAATTAAAGTTAATAGGATTTTTAACAATTGCAATATGCACCCTTATGTAAATATAGGATATAAAACATTGAAATACTGAAAATACTCACATTATACCATGTATCTATCATCACTCCGAATCACGATAGTGGTAGGCAGAGTTCATGGAATACCATCTTTACTCATTTCTTTCAAATCTTTTTCGCTTCCTTAACGTTTATTAGCCCCTTCATACACTCTCCGATTCAGTACACTTTTGACATGACCCTCCATCTGAACTCTTTTTATTTGGTCTGTGTAAGTAGGTCTCGGTCGGCCTCTTCTCTTAAAAGTGCTTCCACTCACATTCATATTGTATCTTATTTATGGTTCTTTGATCATTCATTCACGTAGAAGCGAACCTCTTCGTACGGATATAAGGAATGTCCACCACATGCGGATGGTGTCCAACACCGTGTTTGGTGGTTTTAAAAATAGGGTTTTTTTTATTACATACAGGCTTGCGCTTGACCTCAATCTCACCTGTTGGAAAGTGATGATGAGGCCGACGGTGGAGCGCGCTCGCCCAGCAAATACCGATTCACTCGACGTTTGTAGATTCCCATGGCATAAGATGCCGGAAACACCGACGCAGGGAGCGAGTTCCACTCCTTCGCGGTTCGCAGCAATAAGGAGGAGGCGAATAGCTTCGTGCGAGCAACAGGATTGTCAACCACAAAAGGGTGCAAACCGGCACGGCGTCTCGTCAATTTTTGGTAGTGGGGGTTGTTGGAATTAGAGAATATAGCTCCTGAGAGTACTCCATTGTGCAATCGGTTATAAAACGCGAGGCAGGCGGTTTTACGCCGATAATTAATATTCTGCATGCTGGTCACAGTCTAAGAGTCATCGCCAACAAGTGTACCAGTTCAGCGATCAATCGAATCCAGAGCTGCCAACTGGTATTTAGCAATACTGGTTAAATATATCAATCAGACTTTGTTTATCAATCAAAGTCTGATTGGTATATTTATGATTATTATTTACTGTCTGAAGTTGATTGGATTCTTCAGAAAAATGTTTTTATTTTATATTTTTTTGCACCACCAATCGATTTAGCGTTTTTGATATAAAATCTTGATTGAAATGAGTCTAAACACGATAACGGTCTTCCGGCGAGCGTATACCCTTCGTCGTATGACTTTGGATTCTTTACGCGACGCGTGAAGAAGTATTTTTGAAATAATGAAATTATAGGGGAAAGTCATCTTTCATTCCATTTGATTATAGTTAAAGTAATTTATGAAGTAATCTAGAACTACAGTAATCTGCTATGTGCTCTTTCGTTCACAAATGAATCGAGTTTGAATATATTCCGCTGTGCACTCTGTAGGGAATTTGTGGGCACTTCTCATCCGAAATTTATTTGGAGAATTTCAAATTTCACACCACATTTTCTATTCGTTCTTACGTAAGGTTTATAAATAAGTTAGGAGTGCTTTGAAGAACATTCTAAATTCTGTGGACTCGCCTATTTTATTTAAAGGGTAATGAGGCCGCTTTATTAAATATTGCTTAAGAGAAAGAGTAGATATAAATAATAATGATGACAATAAAATCCTGTCCAATTTCGGCCTTGACGACATCTACAAATCACATCAAATAGACGAGGGCTGCTGCGCCATTCGGCAAAGGCGAATTCATTGATGAATACATTCGGAAACAGTCGATTACGCAGGATACATTTGTTGCGTGAGTGCTAGCTCTTGCACAAACACGCCCTCTTTTCTAAGCCCTTCCAATGGGTTTGAGGACCCTTTAGGTTAAGAAGTCACTATTTTTCCATATTTGGAATTAGAATTGAATGCTGAATATCCTTCCTGAATATCTCCCTCGTCTATAAAATCACCCTGCATAATTAATTAGTTGTTTCTTACTGTTTTGTGCCCCTTAACTTGATTTTTGTTTTTTTTTTGTGGAAACGTTGCTTGCTTTTAAAGGTTTTTTGGTTGGCAGTTAAGGTTTACCATCAAAATAAACTTTAAAATTTACTTTATGTCTGTTCAAATTTATAACGCGTCCAATCAATTTTTTCGTCCTTTCTCCAACCACTCTCTCTTGTAAAAAACTTTTACCTTCTCTCACTTTCTATCATTCCTTCCTTTCACTCAAATGAGTTCCGTTCTACGCATTTATTACTTTATACTATGGCATCCATTATATATATATATATATTTATATGTTTCCCTAAAAATAAAATATATAGAAGCAAACAACATTTCAATCCAATAGCGATAAATAAACTTATCAAAGTATTACGAAAAACTAACAACGCGCAAAATATAAAGGCATTGGAAGAAACAAATCTAACTTGAATTTATATGTATGAGGATTACGGAGGCCGAATTATATGGCAGGTGGCGGCAACTGGCTGGAATTGTGGCCGGGCACTAGGGATTGCGCCAGTGATGGGATGGCCCGGACTGAGCGGAATGACTCGCTACTGTAATCATTGAATTCTTTAATTAGAATAGAACTATTATCATATCTTCGTCATATGATGATGATGATGTCCTAGCCGGTTTCGGCCACGGCGACTGTTTCAACACCGGTTAAGAAATTCGAGGTCCAGTTTTCGGAAACAGTCAATTGCGCAGGAGATATTTAAGTGCATAACTGGACGCGCAGCCAGAAAAGCACTCTCTCGTCCGAGCTCCCTCAGGCCCGATGGAAAGGAGAACCAGTACGATCGGGAGGGAGCCGGATGTAGGTTTGGTCGAGTTTCCCTTCTCTAAACACCTGGTTGAATTGCGGTGTTCAAGAGATACCTTAGTCGCCTTTTACGACACCGCGGCAAGAAGAGGGGGGTGCTATTCTATTCTGCCGGCAGCCACCACGGCTCATCATCATATCATCATTCGTCATATACAGGTGTCCCATGTGTCAACGTCCAAAGATAAAGGGCCGATAGAGGAACGGTAACTCTATAGCCCTTTAGCTTTGGACGTTGAATTACGGCAAACGCTGTATATTGGGGACGTACTATTACACAAATATTGTAATAATATAATTTAACAATATATCGACACGCTATATGTCTTAAGGAGTGAACAGAGATACATTAGCGGCTGTACTAACTTTGTGATTATATGTCGTGCCCAATGAGACCAGTAGCGCAGCTGATCGCCGTTCTCAGGATATTAACACATGACATTTCTATCAGACGGCTTACGGGTTTTCTCGCTATGTTTTCACCGGTGAGCATGAAAGGTTTATTCCGTACGTAATTTGAAAAAACCCAAAGGTACGTACCGGGATTCGAACCCGGTGCTTAAGTAAGTTTCTAAAGTGCAAGAATTGTACTTATATAGACAATTAATTTATGACATTATTATTTGCTTTCCATCCCATTAATCGCTCTATCAAGTTATCTAGACACCATCTTCATCTTATATCCCAGATTTGTTAACCTTACTTTTATTTCAATCATACAAAATCTTTTTGTTCTTAAAGGCCGTTACTCGTTCGTAGAAAAGGTAAACCAAACTTATTTGACAGCCTTCTTTCACACATATCTATGAGAGCACTCAAAAATATTCACACTTCATACAAATTAAGTTTTATTAATACGAACCGAAAGATTGAACCAAACGATTCGAACCAGTTAACTGATCTATATGTTCCCCTCACTTGAGGAGTCTACAAATTCGTTGAGAATAAAGGTTGGGTAGTCGCTCGATGTCCCCCAACCTTTTTCAGGGTTCAGTACCTTCACTATTAGTGTAACGGGTGACATGTCAAAGACGTAAATTTGTTTTTTGGTATCTGAAACACTGTCCTAAACAGCGATACAAATCGTTGCGAAGTTTCGCTATATTTTAACACCAAAATTGTTTTTCTTACAACTATACTTATCTTTTACTATATTTTTCAAGTAATATATGTGGGAAAAAAATATTGAAAAGAGTACAAATTATAGGAAAGAATGAGATGGCAATGAAAAAAATACTGTACGCCGTGATTAAGAAAATAGACGTGTGTTGTGTTTTAATTTATTATAATTTTCAAGTGTTTTAGGAACCTTTTAAGTTTCACAAAACTTCATTTTCTCCCTCTATACATATATGTTTTTAGAGTTCTTTACCTCAAAAGGAATAAAGAAACCCTTGTAAGAGTACTTCGTTGTCGGTCTTTATGTCAGTCGAGACCCTTTTCCTCAGAAACGTGTGGAGGTACCATACCGAAATTAATATCAAATATTCAACACTGCGGCTTCTTGTGGCTATGTAAAAATCAAACTTCTAACTTACAAACTGAGCGAACAAGCTTATCAAAGTTCTTATATGCCTTTCTTTAAGGTGATAGGTAATTGGTCTAAACTTTCTCCTGACACAACGCACAAGGTCATTGTGAATAATAATAATAATAATTTTATTGGATCAAAAATTTTACATTGTATAATTAAATTTACATTGACGCCTGCACTAGTCGTGAGACTGTATCGCAGACGTCAGCGCCCACCATTACAGAGAATACAAATAATTACAAAAATATACAGACGTGTTGTGTATAGGTGTGTTATGTGTAGAAAAGGGTGAGTAAAGAGTGTTGTGTGTGAGTGCAGATTATATATAAACATTTAAAAGATTTTCAGTTTGTAAATAATCGAGCTGCAACAAGTAATCCTTGACTTTGATTTTAAGTTCATAAAGGGAAAGGGGATAGATATTGAGAATTACATTTAGTTTGTTGTAAAATCGAGCGCTTAAAATTTTGAAGTGTCTAGAGGCGACCGAGGTTCCGAGGTTCGAGGTTCGAGGTTGAGGAATAGCTTGGACCTGTCATGTAAAGGGATTCCTTGTCGCCGATCTCGGAGATATTTTGAGTCCAAGGTTTTCAATTGATCTTTGTAGGACGTCTCCTAAAAGTGGCAGCGATAATCCACACGTGACTGCACTTGTGCTTCATACAGGTTAAGAAGTCGATATTGTGAAATGACACCCAACCTCGAAATGCAAGTACGAAATATAAAAGTTCTTTTTTGTTTTCGATAGGACTACATGTTGTTGGCCGGGAAAAGCCTTTACAACTTCACCAGATTAGAGTTGATGGAATGTGTCCGATCTGAATCTGTAAGAGAGGCGTTTGTGAGTGCCTTTGACCTGAATAGACTTGACGTCGGGATGCTTAACAAAATCTTAACAGAACTATTGTCTGATGAGGCGTCTGGCCTGTTCAGATCAATGGCCCCATATGTAACATGTTAGGTATTTCTGTATTAGGGTACGATGGGGCTGACATACGTACACACGTAAAAGTCCCTTAAATAGATAGAATTTAAAAAAAGGATTAGAGAGACGGGCACTTCCTAAGGTGCTCAGCCAGCGGGCTATGGACTGGATGGCAAGGCAAGGGCACTCTTGTAGGTACGGACCTCAAGTTAGGCGATCAGCTAGGGAAAGAACCAACGATGGTCTATCGGCACTTCGGAAGTGACTACCTTGATAAGAACGATAATGATGTATATCCGATATTATAATCGATAGTAAAATAAAGGTTTCCGAACGCATGTTTCTTTCCGCGTCTTAAATTTTGACAGATATATTTTTTTTAGTCTATACCTTTCTTATAATGCCACAGCGCATACAATTAACAGAAAATCATCTGTCAAAACGTAAGTCACGGGAACAAGAATGCGTTCGGAAACCTTTATTATATTATTAATTTTAATATCAAATATTATACAACGTTACTGGTAACTAACGCAAAACCTCTTAAAGGTAACTTAGGTACATCAAGACTAACAACTTCTGTTCTATGACTTTTCCCAAAACTTAATACATCCTAAGATATATATATATATATATATATATATATATATATATTTAGTTTTAGTAGGGATTTCTATCAATCGTTAGCTCTATGTTTAAAGTTCAGTCAGCTGATGCTACGAAATCGTCTGGCCTAGTTGCATCACGCCGCCTTTCAGAGTATTAAGAAGATCAGAACTGCAAATTTGATTTATTTATTTTTTTGTATGGGGAAAAATAGATTGAATTATAAAAAGTCGTAGAACAAAAGTTGTTAGTCTTGATATACCAAAGTCACCCTTGAGAGGTTTTGCGTTAGTTACCTGTATCCCTATATATACATATATAAAATTCCAAAGTGCTTGTACTGTTTTTTTAATAAAATAGCAAATTGTACATAATTAGATCAAGCAAACAAGTTACAGTAAAGGTATACAATACAACAGTTTAATTAATTCGGGTTCGCACTCGCTCCGCAATAAACGAATGAATACCTGAGTATTTGCTCTCGCCGTTCCTCCTTGTATTTAGCGCTCAGTTAGCGTACTACAATCTGCCTGTTCTAACATGAATTTTAATTGATTATTTGAGAGTTTTGATTTAATTGTTGCTAATATTTAAATTGTCAAATTAGAGTTTTCTATTTTACATAGGGATTTATAGGAACTAATCCGCTGCCTTATTTTTGACCCGATGGAAATCCGTCATAGACCGTCAGGGTAGCCGCTCCGGTGTGTCAGACTTCAACTCCTCTCCACCAGGGTGATCCTTAGATCGCAGGATGCATTAGCTATGGGAAAATCACCTAGCACAGCTCGGCACGCGATGAGCCCCATAACGAGTTCCTCTAGAAATGTAAGTGAGATGTTCATCCCCTCCTCGCTGCCAAATGGTGTCTGGAGTCACACACGACACCACCGGAGCATGATCTACTGCTAATCCAGCCGACGTCTAGATATTTAAATAAAAGCCTTCCATCGTAGTATACCGAGCTTAAAGATCTTGAGACATATGTAAATCTCTCGTTCTCTCTAAGTTAAATACATTTGTAACATTGTATATGATGCGTGTGTTTTAAATAGAAATCAAAAACTTATGCAGCGAGTCGAAAACGCATGCGCTCGCATCTGTTTACATATACGAGCTTGCTCTCATGTAACACCTTTCTTAAAAAAAAAATGGAGACGAGACGAAAGCTCCGAATGGATCGTACGTCATTTGGCATAATTTCAACAAAAAAAAAACCTTTTTACTTTTATTTAATAAGTAATGAAATATCCACCAACCCACCAACCGTAACCATAACCCATCGGGTATAGACAGTGTTTTTAGCTGCTGACTTCAGTTACAGATAGTAGCGAAAGGGTTAAATTAGTTTTCTTTCCTGTAATTTACTCCCATGATTATCTCATATTCTTTCTCCAGCTAACAACCAGGTTTTTTTTTTGTTTCTTTCATACATACCTTTGTTCACAACAAATTATAACTTAAAATTACACCATCGCCGCTGCCATAGGAATGTTATTCCAAAACAGCGTAATGATATATTATAAAGGCTAGTCTCAGCCGGCCTCGGCCTGTAGCCTATCAGACGGAGCATCTGGCGATAGTAATGTAATGAAATGGGACGGCGGCTGTAAAAAGTAGCTTTACGCTCCACCCTGTATGTTCCCACGGGGAGACCAATCCATCTTATCGACAACTCACAAAACGACATCTACCGAAACTAGTCGAGAGATTGATGTGCGTCGGTAATACCCCCTGTATGTGCACGAATCGATTGATTTGGATAAGACTGGCCTTCATTTTTGAGAAAATATCCATTCCACATTAGGCACTCAGTTACTGACAATGATTAATTTTAATTCAAGACTGGTATCTACGCGCAACAACGCTTATTGTCGTAGGTTTGTATACCAGCACATACCTTTGGGTTTTCCCAGATTAAGTATTTCTGAATCACATGCCCACCGGTGATAGAAAACTTCGTGAGGAAACCCGCTTGGTATCTAATAGAATTTTCATGTATAATAGAGCTGCGATAACGGCCATCCGTTGCGCCTTGTCACATCAGGCGCGACTTACAAGCGCAAAGTGGATACAGCCATTAATCTGTCTGCTTACCTTAAAAGGGATATAGCGTGACGATATATTATTCTCATCGGATATAGGAATTATCGCAATCACAACACGAATTAAAATGGGAACTGACCTTGGCGTCATATTATTGTCCAGTTTCGTCCCACTGCAGGGCAAAGTTCTCCGTTCCCTTTTTCCGTTAACTTCGTGAAATCTGTGTGAAGGCGTTTGGACATCGACCCCAGCACACAATGACAAATGCGGGCTGGCGGATGAGTGCTGTGCGCAGAGAAGGCGCTGCAGCAGCATCCTCGTTCTATGCGGCATGCTGTAAACCTTAGTCGGCTCCTACGCTTACGACACCTTAGTATTATGAACAGGGAGGCACGGTTCTATTCTGCTGTCACTCTCTCAAAGCTTATATTAATTTTTAATATTATATTAGCGATTTTTCAAATGTAAAGTTATAATTATAATATAAGTTATAATTCTATGATTATAATGTTATTATGTTTTATAATAAACTCAAAACCCGTCTCAAACACATTTAATAGGTAGTAATAAGCTAAGCGCGCCCTCCTGGGGCTGAATTAATAAACTGGTGTGCAGTAAATTATTGCATTTTACAATGTTGAGTGAATTAGCATATTATAAAAGTGGCCATGTCAAAAGCGGAAAGTTAAAAACTTAAGCAAACATACTTAGCGAGTCCTTAGAGTGAGGTCGTGCCTTAAGTTACAAGAGCCACGATTATATATAAATGTTATTATTACAATTATTTTCAACAATATATGTTCTACATAAGATGTATTTGTGTATTGTGTACGTCCAGTTTATTTATATGTTGGAGTGAGAACGTCTAAATTGTTATTAATTGAAACGTCAGGTTTAGTGCCTGGAATCAGAGATGGCGTTGCAATCGTAATCAACTATTCGATTTGGTACAAAATTGAATTATGAAATTGGCAACACTAAATTAAGGAGAGTTGGTCGAGATTATTCATTTTGGAAGGCATTCATATTTGGACGGTCGCAACGATCGGACGCATCTCAGAGATCGTAGCGCTTCCTTTGTACAATGAGTTATGAAGACAGTGCTCGTGGCGCCCTGACAGCCTGTATCCCGTCATAAATAAATAGCTAACGAACACTCCACGCAATTAATTTCATAGAGCGTTGCCTGAACATCGGCGCTGCATAACGCGTGCCAACATCACCCAGCATATACTAATCCGAGTACTCTATAAGAATGGTGACGCCGGGTACTGCTCACCGCCTACATCTCATCAGGGCAGTAGACTCCCTCAAGTCTACTCCAGAAGAAATGTGACTAGGCCAAAGACCCTTTAAGCAACCTTTAAAAGTTTTGTACTGTTTAATTTTGTTTCTCAATAATAATTATTCTTATATTATTAGCACATTTTACAATTCCTTACAACTTCCATTTGTATTTTACTATGAAATATAATTAGACAGCACTACAGACGAATTTACAGCCGAGGCAAGCGAAGCAGGCGAGGAACAGCCAGGGGTATTTAGTGAATAGGACTTTGTCATATTCTTAACCATTACCCTTGTGGCGTCCGGTAAATACTATGTAGGATTATTGTTATTGTTAAAAAAAGTTAGTTCACAAGATGTTTACCGGACCAGGCCGACTGACGAGTGCTTCTAAATGATTGCAAACTCCGAAACGTAGCGCGGAAATATTTGCGGCTGTTACTAATCACCTTTGGACCAGCATGCTTACAGTGACTGGCACAAGATACATTTTTGGGAGTCGAAGCTGCTCGCGTCCGTAGGCTTTACCCTAGTTTCCCTACACATGACTCCTGGGTGGTGCTAAACGAGCAGCAGCGAGGTGGTAGGGCGTCGGTGCCCGTCTGGATCGCGACCACAGTACATGGGTGTAAAGCCCGCCATAGTGACCAGATTCGGGTTGTCGTGTTTCGGGATCAGCTTGTGTATATCCAGTGGCTCATATACCTAGAGACCTTCAGTCGTGGTATATGTGGGCCGACATGACGATGTAGACTATCAATGGATTTCCACCCTTTAATAGGCGCTTTCGTTTTTGGACTACACTGTACTTACCGTCAGGTACTCTGTAGTCACTACGTTGAGCCAGTATAAAAAAAGGTGCTCCTTTGAATGGTCGCCGTTTTTCTCGAATTGTACTGCAATGACTATGAAATGATGTGTACTTTGTCAAGCCTCTGTAAAAAAATCTTAACTATCAAACCGCTTCAGCTTATGAATTGGGCCGCGCACTTTAAGTGCCATACTTAACAATGTTTGCATTCGACGTCGCAACAACGTAAATGCTATGAAAACATAGTTCCCTTTGAAAAGACGTAAAATAAAACACGGCAACATTGACACTACGGAGTACAAGCTACGCTAAAAAGGTTTATCAACTCAAATAAAAAATATATATATTTCATTGAGAATTATTTGTCTGATATGTACCTATAGTACCACAGCACAGGCAATCCAGAGCAATAGATCAATCATAACACAGATCTTCGATCGAATTCGAAGAGGGATGGGAGAATTACATCATACAACTTAGCCGGCACACTCTCCAGAATGTATAGAAAACTAAAAGGCAGGATCTATGCCGATGTTCCAAGCCAAGTAGCTTACGCGATGTTAGAGCCTCATCGGCAATAAGTCACCAAGCTCAGCGATCGATCGAGTCCAAAGCTGTCGAATCGTATTTGCCGGAGCCGTCTCATAGGTGGCAGCAATACTCCACACACGACCATAATTGTACCCGTTTCCTAAAGTTCTAATTCATTCGTAAATGCACATGCGGTATAAACTCCTTATCATTTGTAGACCTATCAGGGATTGCAGACCTGTATATTCGATATTAATCACCTTGTCACAACAAACACACACACACACACACACACACACACACACACACACATGTACCCATATCTATTTCTTATTGTTACGAGTTTACTGTGATTTTATTTTCCTTTTCTTTGCAGTATTTAAATATTATCATTGTATAATTGGCACAGCTTGTAAACTGTACCGTATCTAAAATGTTTATATGTTCTGTTCAATGATAGTGAATAAATAAATAGATAATTTAAATAGGATACCTCCACGCGTTGCTGAGAAAAATGATTTTTAGTGTATGTAACCGAGTGATACTTCTCATAAGATTTCTTTTTGAGAAATAAAATCACAAACATCGTAAATATTTTACAGCCTACGTTAAAATACAACAATAAATATGTATGTAAAATATACGCTCATAATCGAGGATAACGATACGTTGAAAATACCCCGAGATAACTCAATATTTGCACAAACTGTGTACCGCCTCTGCGTAAACTGAAATACTCCCCATTTCACTCTAATAAGACGTAAACAAACCACATCGCGTCAGCTCCCATTCTGGATCGCAGGACATTCAAAATAATATGTCGTCACGCTATAGAGATGCAATAACGGCTGTTTGCAATAACTTTGCACTTATACGTTGTTTTCATGGAACTCATACACGTCTATTTGTTTGATGTCATGCGGCCTTCCCTCGCCAAAGAGCGTGTGATGCCTAAATCCTTACTTAACCTTGAAAAACCCAGAGGTACGTGCCGGGATTTGAACTGGAACTTCCGCTTATGGATATTGATTTCTTACCCACTGTGTTACCACAGTCACGTACCATTCCATATGTGTTAATTTAAAATATAATTTATTTGTAATAAGCTGTGATTTTTATTTACTAAAATCAATAAATAAATATTATTATTTCTAGTTGCTCAAGTTCGGTGTCCGATATTGATTTTAAAAGGTCAGAACCGTCAATTTTTTGGTTGCCCACTGCCTTTTTTTGCATTTTAAAAAGAAATTAGGTAGTAATCATCAAGCTTAACTAGTCGAGTTGTCTGAAAATGTAGAGTAACAAAGGTATATAACAAAGAAAAATCTTTGGTTCAAGACATTTTCAATAGGAACCATCTCCTTAGCTCACTGAGAGCTCGATTTTATGAAAGCGTGCGAGAAATGTCGCTTGTCGTGTTAATAAGGTCCTTATGCTTTTAAACGGTAAGTTATTCACACGACGTTGCGGTCTGTATGAGGTGAATTTGCCTCGAACACGGCTCCTGCCCGCGCTTTGAGTGGCACGTGACACATTTTAAATTTAGCATCTAGATGTTGCCCGCCTCAAATTTGTTCCTACGTCCTGCTAACTTTTATATTTTAGACATCGCTTCATATCCAGAAAACTCTTTTGAATAAACATGTATTGCTACACTGGAAGGTTATTGTACTTTGATATTGATTTAACACGTTTGCTGCGGCAAGGAAAGTCATAAACCTTCTCCTGGTGCGGCGGTAGGTCAAAATACACCAACCAACGACTATCCGCCAGTGCGTAGTAGGTCTTTCTCGACCCCCCAGCACTAGGGTTTACTAAAATGCTGTAAATTGGCGAAAACGTAACGTATGTAATTTTTTTTTGTACTGTTAGAACGACCTTGATCCCAACTTCCTTGGTTTAGCTTCGCACCGGGATCTGTCAAATATTAAACGAAAAATAAAGCAGAGAAAACAGCGGGCTGATATCGACCTGGTCCGCACTAGAAAGTGTTTTTTAGTAGTGATGGGACAGATAAAGAATAAATAAGGGATGTGGAAAATAAAACAGAACTATCGTAATAGAAAAAAAACTTGTTTAATGAAAAACTTATTAATTAATAAAAAAAGTTACATTAATGAAAAAACTTATATTGTTAGCATTAGTCTGCCTGTGAATGCTTAGTTTTAAAACACGTTTTGCAAAGGTTCTGCTTGCATCTCCTGCAAAATGATTTAATTTTTTTAACTTTTTTTTTGTTTGGGTAGTATTTATAGTTCTCCGCAGTCTCTCATAGAACCCTGCACAATTTTTTCGTTTAGCGGTCAACTCTAGAACATGGCCACTGTCCTTCGGATTTTCTTGGTTTTCTGAATTTAAAATGTTTTTTGAGTTCTACCACATGGCTCACAGTTATGAACGAAATATTGTATGGGACTTGCGATGGGGAATTGTGTTACTCCAAATTTAACGTAAGCGAAGGATTAAAATCAACTGCGCTGTCATTTCGAAGTATCGCACGAACGACTAGCGTTAATTCGCCTCGATAGCACGCACAACACTAAATGGCGGCGCGCGCGCTCAGTGCTACAACGGGTCGCGGGCGGCCTGTTGGGAGGGTAGGCCCAAATAGACCTGTTGCCGCACTGAGCTGATGTTTTTTACCGTCTGTGCGTGGTAGGTCAAAAAGAGCCTACCGTAATGTTTTGATTGGGAATACCTACAATTTTGACCACAAGCTGAAATATATATTTGTCTCTGTTGAAATCTTACAAACACCTGAGATACTCGCTCCGCATTGGCGGGAGGGACATAGTTTTGTTCGTCCGCACCAGGCGAAAGTACCGTGGTAGGACGAAATAGGCCTGTTCCGCAGCAAACGTGTTAAGTTGAATTTGACTAAGTTACGCTAAGCTAAACTATATTATAATTGTAATATATCATCATGATATATTCCTTTCGGGTAAGTAGAGATACAATTAGTGGGTATATACTCGTATATGTTATGCCCAACAGGATCATCGTTTTCTAGGTAACTTACGCATGACATTTCTATCAGACGCCATGTGGGTGTCCTCACGGCGCATTCCCTCGCCGGTGAGCATGTGCAGCCTAAACCCACACGTAATCTGAAACACCCAGAGGTGCGTGCCGGGACTCGAACTTACGACCGTTGATGTTGCCGTGTCTACGGCTCACCACAGCCACATAAATTACACTATAACAAACTAAATTAAATTAAAGCTTAAATGCTCTCAGCTCAATGGCAAAGTTACCTTTATCTTTACTACGGATTTGAACAATGATAACGATTATTATTACAAATGATACCTTATACCTAATAAATAATATTTCTATTATTACAAATAGTTTTATTTCTTATATTAAACCTACATTATATATAATAACAGTGGCGTTCATTCCATAGATGCATGTAAGCATTGCATGCCCTTGTGATAAATAAGTCTGGATTAAATTTCTTAAAGTTAAACAAAAAAAAGGAACCATTTATATTCATATCTATTCTATATTCACGCCATCTATCTTTCCTATGAAAGTAATATAATATTTACTATCATATAATAACATAGTATTTAAATTAATTACGCGAATTCTGCCTACCCTGTCCAAATACCGTATACACGTCACTGTATAATAATATATGTATATAAAATACAAGATCTTTAATAAATTTAATACTGTACTCAATGTAAACTTAGCAATAAATATGTTTTCGAATAAAACAAAATCTGGATCTTAATTTAGGTACTGAATAATACAAATCAATTTAACATTCGTTCAGAAATGATCTAAAGGAAGCCAAATCTACGTCCTGATTGTATTGACTAACAAGAGCTAGATAAACGAACCGTCTAGACTAGCTCAACGTGACCTAGACTTTTCAATGAATGCCTTCATTTGCTACAACAATTATGTGTTTACTTTCAATTCGGTACTAACAGAATTTCCGTTGATCTGTTAACTTCTAAATTCAACCTTTCAATTTGTTCAAAATAAATAAAGAAGAAAGAATATTTAATAGAACCACGGGTTTATGGAGTCACAGCTCTACGGTAACTCACATCCCGGTCAGGACTATAGGGATAAGCCTTAACTTATGCCGTTGCAAAAACTGCACCCTCGTAGGCGGGATAATTTATAATAAAAAAAGAGATTGCGATAATTTGAGACAATGATATGAAGTACTTACCGAACAGCGGTATTCCAGGCACTTTACAACCACTCACTATGTATTTGTTTGTATGCGAATGTTGAGTATGGTTTGAGAAGGATTTGTGTGTGTTGCGAGTTAGAACGAATTATAAAATGCGACTGTAATGTAGGAAAATAGGAAGCGATGTGTAGTTTTTGAAATAATGCGATGCGGTTTTTTTTTAAAATGCGAGAACGTTAAGAAAGTAAGAATGTGAATGTGTTCGCCAGGTGGCGTTGGGGATTAAGTGCGTTTACATTATTAGTTTTTTTTGATGTTCTGGAGTTGCGCCTTTTGGCGTGACTAAGGACTAAACAGTTCTCTAACTCTTAATTTTTACCGAATCGTTGAGCTGTGGTATGCTCCCACGGTCCTATGATATGGGATCCTTCAAGCGAACCGTGAAAGTATATTAGTGCAGGCCGGCATGATCGCTGCGACTATCTATAGAATTTTCGTTATCGTTGATAGTTGCATTCGTTTTATGGACTGCACCAGGCTTACCATCGGGTGTGATATTATATAATCGCAAGACCGTGTTAGGATAGAAAAGTGTCACACAACCATTATTGTATTTGATCAAATACCGTGCCGTGGTGGCTGCCGGCAGAATAGAACAGCACCCCCCTCTTCTTGCTGAGGTGTCGTAAAAGGCGACTAAGGTATCTCTTTAACACCGCAATTCAACCAGGTATTCAGAGAAGGATAACTCGACCAAACCTGCATCCTGCTCCCTCCCGAACGTACTGGTTCTCCATTCCGTCGGGCCTGAGGGAGCTCGGACAAGAGACTGCTTTTCTGGCTGAGCGTCCAGCTACGCACTTAAATATCTCCTGCGCAATTTACTGTTTCCATAAACTGGACCTCGATTTTCTTAATCGCTGTTGAAACAGTCGCCGTGGCCGGATCCGGATAGGACATCATCATCATCATTTGATCAAATAAATAAAATAAAAACAAGAAGTTTGTGGAACAAGCGAACACCGACACTAGACTGCCATTAAATTGTTTACGTACCCTGCCCGTACTTTCTCGTGCCATAAACTTTACGTACGTCGGTAAAGCCGTGAATCGTGTATCGTATTGCAAAGGTGGTCTTTTTCTAAGGGCATTGGTTAGTCAAAGTGACTATAAACGCACTAGTAAAGTAAAAAACTCATCGAGATCAACGACGTGAACACGGCAGCTACCGTCCAACGATGGAGAAGTTACTTTTCAACCGTTTACAAGTCGAGTTGAAAATAGCTGACACAAGGCATAGGAGGTAACGGAAAATTGCCTTATTGTTATTTGTCACGTTTCTCTGGATCAGCTTGTGTGCGATCACTCGTTCACATGCCTTTAGTGGCGACTGTAATGGACCTTCGTCCCGTGGTAGTCGCTGCACCGGTGTGCTGTACTCAGTTTGTAGAGCCAGTATTAATAAAAACAAAAATAGTACAGCATCTCATTTTGCAATTACTGAATAAAAATTTTAAAAAGTTCAAGTATCAGAGATTCTTGCCGGTTTTTCTCGAAAGATTCTGATTCCGAGCCGGTAGTACAATCATTTTCTTTTGACGATTCAAAAGTTCTTGAAAGTAGGTCTATTTGAATAAAGTTATTTTTCATTTCTCTGCCATCACCACATTTCTGATTCTATTCTTGAGAGAGAGTCTATAATATATACATTGAAGTTAAATTCCGAAGTGATTATATTCCTCGACTAAGTAATTGTTTGTTTATTGGCTTTTTTCTTTCCCTCTCTTTTATTAAATATTTATGCAGATTAGATTTGTTTTTTTCGTTTTGTTACTGTTCATGTTCTGTATGTTGCTCGTATTTTAATTTTTTCTTTTCTTCTGTGAAATAATCTACACTTTTGAATAAGTATCTTGTTCGTGTCTTATCTATACTAATATTATAAAGCTGAAGAGTTTGTTTGTTTGTTTGTTTGTTTGTTTGTTTGTTTGAACGCGCTAATCTCAGGAACTACTGGTTCGAATTGAAAATTTCTTTTTAAGTTGAATAGACCATTTATCGAGGAAGGCTATAGGCTATATAACATCACGATGCAATTATTAGAAGCGAAGAAATAATAGAAAATGTGAAAAAAACGGGCAAACTTTTTCATCCTTGAGGGCTTCCATTGCGTGCGCTGCAAAAACGGTTCAAGATACCAAAAATATATGTAAGAAAGAATTATTCCTCTTGAGATGATCTAAAAAAATGTCCGCGACAGTATATGTTTATCTTTTAAGATTAAGTCACTAGAACCGTTTTTATGGTAAACAAATTTGGTCGAAATTAATGCATTATTTGTTAAGAGTTGTATCAACGTAATAATATTAATCTTTATCCAAATAAATGTTTTGTTGATTAAGAGTATTTAATTATGAACAAAATTTTCTTTGACATCACTTAATTTCAATGAACATCATAGAAGATATTACAATAACTTATATAGCAAAACTACGTTTCCCGGATCAGCTATGTCTTGATAAGCGCGAAACTCGAGAACGACTAAACCGATTTGACTGATTTCTTTTTTGTTGTGTTTGTTGAAGTCTGGGGAAGGTTATTACGGAGAGAAAAATTAAAAAAAATTGTCTGAAAAAATCTAAAAACAACACTTTTCTATATTCTCATACAAAAAATTCGTAATAATATTTAAAAGTCAATTTGAACTTTAACACCATACCATAAAGTTTAAATGTCAGTGGACGGGTTCCGGGAAGGCAAAACAATTGAGTGACGTATAAATATTAATGTCAATATTTGTCAATTTTTATACATATAGCATTAAGGCCAGGTTCTTTCAAACAATTTTCAAAAAAATCTGATGGGGAGGCTATTAACATTAAAAAAAACAATATGACTTTGTTTTAGAGAAATAGGGCAGAACAAGGTCTGCCGGGACAGCTAGTATATTGATATGTGTGTTAATGTAAGTCTCCTGATAAACAAATATAAAACTTGCTAAAATACAAAATCGCTGTGCGCCTATGAATTGAGTCAGGTATCAAGTTTCACGGGTCCCCGTTCGCCGTTTCCCAATCAATGACAGTCACTTATTGAATTTTGTTGTGCTCGCGAGCAGTTTCAATAATTCGACCGAATTTCGAGGAAACTTTATCAATTTCCGTAACGAGGGACAACTCGATATGATACATAAGTGCCGTGGGGATGCCGTGGGGATGCCGTGGGGATGCCGTGGGGATGCCGTGGGGATGCCGTCTCTCGCCGCTTACTTACAAAGTAAACGATATGCTCCGGTAAATAGAAACTTAACAACATTTCAGAAGCAAACAGATACTTCTTATTGTGTATTAGCTTCCTGCGTCTTCACATCTGCCAATTGAAATAAAATATTTTTCATCCCATTTGCTCGTTACGAGTGTGTTATTTACATCGCTTTTACGTCCATATCGTCACGCTATACTCCTCATGAGGTGAGCAAATTTACATTGGTGGTTGCATCCACTTTATGTTTATATGTCGTGCCCAATGTGATCTGTAGTGCAGCTGATGATAGTTCTCAGGGCTCTTATACAAAAAAAATCGATCAGAGGCCACGCGGGACTCCTCACGCTGTTTTCTTTCACCGGTGAGCATGTGCTGCCTAATGGCCGATCTTAATAATCTATCCCATCCCTATCTAAGATTTGTTGCTATAGCAATCGTAGTACCTCTCTTTTCACATACACAGGTTAAAAGGGACAGGAATAGCTTTCAATCTACGAATTAATTAGGTTATTAATTTCGGTCGTAAATCTGTGCGTTATCTGGAGAACCTATAGGTACATACATACCCGGATTCGTACCTACGACCGTTCGCGTAACCGCACATGGTAACTGGCCCAATATCCACTTGACCAGCACAGCAAAATAACAAAAATATTTTATACATCGTTTATATTATCGTATATATCGTAAATATTACATCGTTTTTAAATATACATATATGTAAAGATCGTTTCTTCATAACATTTAATTTACTCTATAATTATAATCTATACTATCTCTAGACACGATGCTCGGTATCGGCGCTGTTCATTGGTCTAGAATTGACAGCTGTCACTGGTGTCATTTGATCGAACCAAAACAACCTAAACAATCAACGATATCGCACAGAATAATAATTAACTTTAAATATAAAAAGACGGAATAATAGCTTTAATTGTTGTTTCTTTGGTTTCAGGTGAGATTGGTATAAACTGTGTGTTGTGTTGTATGTGTAAATTTACAATTGTGTTAAATAAACATACTTTGATTTCACAGAAACTAGAAAGAATATTTTTGAGCACAAATACTATAGAATTGAATTGCAACATTCAGACAGTTTTTATTATATATTTTCTTGTATTAACAGAAATACGTTCGATTACAAGTCACCCAGTATAATAATGGTGTTTAACCTTCCCTCGGTGACGCGCCCCGTTACAGGGACGCGGTAAAAAGTCTTTATCTTATTAGGTATCTCATATTATTCTCATAGAACAGTTGCAACGCAGTTCAAAATCAAGTGTAATGTAAAAAATGCATATAGAAATACAATTAATTTTTTTATTTATAAAACTAATAGGTGTTATACAAAATTCTAATTAGATTCGAGAAAATCGGGTATATCTAAACCTAGGTTTCAAAAATTAGTGCTCAAACCTATGTCTATGGAAAGTCCTGTTATGGGATTCTACGGACGAGAGGCTAACGGGAAAATGAAATTATTTTCCGATAATACAGAGCTGCGGCAAGCAATACGTCGGCCGCCTAAGGTACAGGGGCTGGCGTAAGCGAGAGGTGCCACTAAAAATAAACAACGCCTGTTAAAGAAATGCTGACGCTTTTATGTGACCGATACCTTTTATATGTTCCGATACGATTTTTTTTCCTCAGAAAGTAAAAGAATATAGTTATGTTGTAGAGATCAGTATTTAGTAAATAAATCTGTTGAATAATTCGCCGAAAATAATTATTAATGCTATTTCGGTATACGTTTTTTCTGCACACTCAATGTGTAAACGGTGGTCTTCCGCGTCTTAGCGTTTTTTCACTTATATAGTGTAATCAAAAAATTCTGAATAACTTAATGCTACTATTAGAATTATTCATTTATAAATACCAACTGAAAAAAATCCTTTTTTTAGCGACAGAAGGAGGCGCTCGCCGTTCCCCTGTTTAACTGTTATAAACAGAAATTTATTTCGCTCGGACATGAATGACACCCATTTATAGACGAAGTGTTAATGTTCATATTTGTAACTGGTGGCGCCAATAGAAGATGCGGAATAAGAGGACTGTGTCTGTGGTATTAGAAAATGGAAGGAAAATGTACACACACTGTCCGTACAGTCCCCGCAGCCCTGGTGACATCACCTCGTACTTTCTTCCGACTCTGTCACGACTAGTGATGAAAATGCCCGGGAATTTTCCCAAAGTGCCCAAAATTCCCGAGAACATTCCGTTAATTCCCGGGAATATTCCCATGGAACGTGTAAACAGAAATATACGTTTATTTCTTAAAGTTTCTTTCCGAAATAAAATAATGGCCTGTGGGTCGATTGTAAACATGGTTACATATGATATCAAAACGAGACTTTTATATTGCAGTTTATTTTCTTACTTAAAATTTAAATATAAAAAATAAATTACCTTTGCTATTTCATTCCGGATGAAGTCATAACTATTTTGAAATAATCAAAAAACTTTTTATTTATACTTATTTAAGGATGGTGTCTTTATTATATAGGAAAGTTACACGAGTGTAGTGTATAAATTGTGTGTGTATGAAGAGGTCAAACTTTTCAAAATGATTTGAGACGTAATAAACCACAAAATATTTCAAAATAGATATGTTTGTATATTATTATTTAAAATATTTTTATTGTTGAACAATAAAAAAAAAATCATGATAAATACTAATATATCGTCACACTATAATCCGGGGTAACCAGAGATACAGTAGTAGTTTTATCCAAGACGGTGCACGGTATTCGGCGCGCCGCCTGAGAGACAGGTTTTGGAGGGGTGGGCTTTACTCCTAACCCTCACAGAGAGGTAGCCTCAACAAGGCTTTCTGTACCCTGGACGTCTGGACGAATTTGGCTTCCCAGGCCCGGGTGGAGCAATCAGAGGGACACCCCGGGGGTTTTTAGTCAGTAGGAGTCTGACACACCGGGGTCGCTGCCCTCACGGCGTCCCTGATGGTCCTATGCTGGATTTTCCTCGGCATAAAAAAAGTAGTTTTATCCACTTAGCGCTTATATGTTGTGCCTAACGTGGCCAGAAGTACAGCTGATCGCCGTTCTCAAGGCACTTACACATGATATTTCTATCAGACGCCATGTAGGTTGACTCACGTTGTTTTCATTCGCCGGTAAACATGTAATGCCTAATTCCGTATTTAATCTGAAAAAAACCCAGAAGTACGTACCGGGATTCGAGCCTACGACCATTCATACTCTAGCGCATAGAAACCGGTCCCTTATCAACTAGGCCACCACTGCTATACTACAAAATATTTTTGACGGATTTTATTCGTATTCTGCGATATGTTTACCAACTGTGGACCGGCAAAGCGACAAGTTGCGCGGAGGCAAACAACGCATGCGACGGCATTATACAGATTGTGAGCGTGTGAGTGAGAGCGCAGCAAGACATTCCCGCTGACACTTTTATGTCACCGCTCAAAAATGCCGCACAGATGAGAGTCTTAATAATTAATTAAAGAATGAATTTATTTTATTTTTGTGTACTTTTCTTTTAAGATCTTCATGATTCTAGATGAACAGAAAATATCCTTTAAGATATGATTCCTTTGTGAAAACATTATAAACTGTAAAATATGCGACATAAAAGGGCACATGTTTTGTTAGTATTATCTTAAAAGTAAAATTAGAGGTACAATTACTAATATCAGTATTTGATTTTAATTTCAGCTTAATACCTCTGGGCGTTTTTGAGAAAAAGTGTCAGACAGACAGACAAGGAATTGGTTCTATAAAGGCTCTCTTTTCCTTTTCAAATAACGACTTCTAAAAAGTAATGCAGTGTAATTATATTTTTGTACCTACATATACATTATGTAAAAAGATACAGAAAATATTATCATAGCAGAGAGTGAATATAGCTCTGGTAAATAATCACTAAACGCCAGTCAAACATTTAAAGAACTACCTGAAACACCGCCATTAGGAGATTGTCACCTGCAGTTGATCTAAAAACTTCTACTCCGGATTTATTTATACTATAAAATATTATAAAAATTATATATATAATAAATATCATTAAAAAATACACAAATCTGGAGTAGTTCGTGTACATACATAAAAAACATTACACACTAGCTGTGTGTCCCGGCGTTCCTCGGGAAGAAATAATTTACTCACTTCGCCATATGTTTTTCAAAAACGACGAAACACATATTCTTTTATTTCTAACTAAAAAACTAAATATCAATTTTTATAGGGCTTACTTAAATTGACGGATTTTAAAGAAACAAACAAACTTTTCACCCTTATTTTATCTTCTTAGGGATTGATTTTCCAATAAGGTCGAAACATTTTTTTTTCTAATTTCCAACCAATAGTCGAAATACTGGTTTTGATAGTGCTTACTTCAAAATTGATCAAACATTTTTCCAACCATAGTTTCAACACCCTCATAACGATGGAATCACAAAAACTCTGCGTTTTGTGGATACCTACATCATACCAATTAGTAGTAAAAACCAATTTCCAAATTTCATGTTTCTGGCTGTTGTCGTTTGAGCTTAACGATGATATATACATGAATGTTATGTCATGAATGTTAGGACAAGTGATTTTATATACATATGTATATAGATTTTTGAACATAGGTCAAAACTAAATAAATATTATTTATTTAACTCATGAATAATATCGCCTTCCTTTGTTTATAAAATTCATACGTGAAATAAAAAAAAACACATGGGTTCGGCTTGCCGGAAGGTACGAATGTCATAGTTTCCCTTTAACTTTAAATTTAATCACATAGTTTATAATAATTTCATTGTAATGTAATATATTACCGAGGTTTATTAGTACTAAGTATAAATTACACCTTAAAAACAACCTTAAGAAAGCACGAATCGAGAAAATTATGATTGACAAAATTGATGAGATTTGGGAATTTTGGACACTTTCAGGGAATATTCCCCAATTTTCCCGGGAATAAAGGGAAGATTCCCGGAAACTTTCCGAAACTTTCGGGCATTTTCATCTCTAGTCACGACACTACACTCGTGCAGTAGACATACGATATTACCACACTCTTATTTGCACTGTTGTGGGTTAGTTAATGAGATTCAATATAATACAACAGGTCCTCGCGGTGCAAGAAAGCTACTGAGGATACCATCTTGAATGGTGCGGTATACCGTAGTAGCTGGGTCCGGTGAAAAAAGTAAATTTATTATGGTTTAATCGCTTTTAAACATTCATGAATCGGAAATTTGTATGCAATGAATGATTCATTTGTAAACACTGAGTTAACAATTTTAAACAAAAACGTTTTAAAACTTAGCAGGGTTTAGAAAACTGGGCGTTAGAATCGGATTGAATTTCAGCCCTTAATAGGATACTAACAGAATATATTATAGAAGGTGGCCCTGTGGCGTAATAATATGGGAAGATATTTTTGTAATAGTAAACATCGTATGGTGTAAATAAGTTGAGGGACACAACTGCTCCTTGAATACGCCGCGTCAAGCTGTCGGAACCGAACAGAGCTATTATATTGTAGAACGCATTGATTTCAATTTTTCCTGTTACAGGAAACGTTCTCGATATCATTAATATCGCCCTGTTAGGATCCAAATAACAGTTTTTGGCTAATTTTGGAGACTGGTATTATTTGAGCTCCATGGGCCATGTTTTATTTGTAACGCAGTTGAAAATCCTCAAGAACCCTAGGGTCTATCATAAGGTGCCCCGGTCTGCTGAACTCTTACCGGCTAAAACCACTGAGGTAAAATCATATAGTTTATTTGTCGGCAAGATGATTTGCTTTTGGCCAGGAAAGCTCATAACAACTTCACCGTGCGAGAGGGGCGAGCTCTTGAGGTGTTCAGACAGCGAGTTATGGGTTGAGTGACATCGCAGGGGCATCCCTGTGACTACGGACCTTAACTTGGGCGGCCAGCAAGGGTAAGAACCAAATGCGCAACAACCTTGGGAAGAAACGCCGAAAGAAACTCGCTATGTTGGAGTGAATTTCTCATCGCTACTTCGGCACCTTTGACCTGCAAAAGTTTTATCTCTTGGAACTACGGATGTAAAGAGTCCACCACTATAAACGGTGTGCTGACACCACACACTTTCTCTCCTTTCCTCTTTCCCTCAAGTCTTTTACCCGACTCAGTCTTAACCTCGGCTACTCTACATGTGAATTTCTGATATGTTAACGAGCAATCCTGGTTTGAGGTATGCGAGGATAATGTAATACAAAACATTCAGATGTAATTGAAATAGTGTTCTACTGAAGGCTTTGACTTTCGTTTCGTCCACAGAACTTATTGTATAAGGCTCAGTTCAGGCCATGCGTGGAATATCTCTGGAACGGTTCTACCCAGTACTTACTCGACGCCCTGGAAAGATGGCAGCGGAGGGCTGACAACATTGTAAATGATCTAGAAATTACTAAGCATCTTGGACCACACCGGTTGCGCAGAGATATCGCCTCACTGTACACACCTTCCTCTGATATGGGATCCTTTAAACGAAGAGTGAAGAGATATTTATGCCAGTCGGCATAATCGCTGCGACTATTTACTTTTGATAGTCATTATCATTTTTGGACTCCACCATGCTTACCGTCAGATGTGAGGTGGTTACTGTACCGAGTCAGGGTAAACTTGTACAAATTATTTTCGATAGACGGCGCGGTGTGTCCGGTTACTTTATACCTCAAAGAGCGTTGCCAATTTACTTGAAAAATCAGCAACATTTTCGTAAATATTCAAACTGTGCAACTATCGGACTGTGTCTACAGTTTTTGCATAAAGAGGAATATTGGCCACGTATCGCAGCGCTCCAGTTGGGCGGAAAGCAAACAGTCACCGCTCCAATACCGACGGTGTTTTTTCAACGGCCATCGATCAAACTTCTCTTTTTACGAGAACTCCGAGAAAAAATGAAATTCTTCGCGCAAACATTTGTTTATGGTGGACGATCGAAGTGCCTGACCGAAGATTCGGCTTTTGTTATATTTGGCATGTTCTATCTAACTATCATCACGCCGAATTTCTACTAGGGTCGGCAAAGAAAATCCAGTACCACTTCTCTCCATTCTTGCAAACTATATTTGCTTTCTTAACTTTCATTAGTCCCCTCACGCACTCTGGCCGATCCCGCGTACTTTTGGCATGACCCTCAATCAGAACTCTGTTTATATGGTCTGTGCAGGTAACTCTCGGTCGGCCTCGGCCCTTACCACTCGCATTCATATTGTATATCCTTTTTGTCATCCTTTTTTTTTACACTGGCTCGACATAGTGACTACAGAGTTCCTGATGGTAAGTACAGTGTAGTCCAAAAACGAAAGCGACTATCAAAGGATGAAAATCCATTGATATTCTCCATCATCATGTCGGCCCACATATACCACGACTGAAGGTCTCTAGGTATATGCGCTACTGGATATACACAACTGATCCCGAAACGCGACAAGCCGAAACTGGTCACTATGACGGGCTTTACACCCATGCACTGTGGTCGCGATCCAGACGGGCACGGACGCCCTACCACCTCGCTGCTGCTCGTTTAGCACCACCCAGGAGTCACGTGTAGGGAAACTAGGGTAAAGCCTACGGACGCGAGCAGCTTCGACTAAAAATCCTTCGTAACTCAAAAACAGAAAACCTAATTTTTATTTAAGCTATTTTTTGTTCCAAAGGTGATATGATCGAGAGTATTCTTAGCTATGATTGAAGAAAATCTGATCAGCTGCTTGAAGATAATCAGCTCACACCCAATGTCTTTAATCTACTGTCAACTCCACGACTTCACGTGGGCTTGGTATCCTGAAAAGGGTGCGTAGGTTTTCACGCCCGATCAACTGTATCTATTGTACAAAGCCCAGGTCAGAGCCTGAATGGAATACCGTTCGCATCTCTGAGACGGTTCTACTCAGTAATTGTTCGACCCCCGGTATTGGTTGCAGCGGTGGGCTGTCCACATTGCGAATGATCCAGGCGTTAGTAAGCAGCTTGAACTGCTCCAGTTGTGCAGAGATATTGCTGCACTGAGCGTTTTCTACCGTCTGTATCACGGTGAGTGTCCTGAAGAGTTATTTTACCTTGTTCCACCCTCTCCCTTCCATAGTTGAACCACGCGCGCGAGCTTGCGAAGTCACGGCTATACGGTAATTCATATTTCCACTACGACTAAGGAGTTCTTTATCTCTTACTTTTGCCTAGTTGTTGATATGATATATGGTCCAATTAACGAAGCGTGAAGAGATATTTGTGCAGGCCAGCATGATCGCTTCGACTATCGATAGGTTTTTTTCTGTCGATAAACGTTATCGTGTTTTGTACTGCACCATGCTAACCATCCTATAATCCTAACTTCCTTACTAATAAAGAACACAATATTTATCTTGATTACTCGACACAACATATAGTATGTTTAATATACTATAATTACAGACTGTACAGTATAATTTCCATATATAAATATTACTGTAATCACTCGAAAGTATGGCCATATTTTTGTTCGGCGCAATTAAGCCGGTGTCGGAATATCGTTCATCATAAATCCGTAAGTCGTTTGTTCAAGGAAACGCCATTAGCGAGGCCCATAGTTCATTAATTGTGAGAGATATTTGCCGAATACTATATCCCGCTCAATATTGTATAGATATACATAAAGGCGGTTACGCACTGTGTTCATATCCGGAAAATTGCGGATTTAGGAGACCACGAAACCTGCGGTCCAGAGTGATCTAGTACTCTGGACGTCTAATTCTTCTCTCTCTACAGACCGTTATTATTTGTGAATTTTCGCAGCTTGCGATCGTCCAGCCAGTTTCCAAAAACAGAACGTGGACGTTTCTTATATCCATACGAAAAAATTCACTTGTATATTCATCATGCGAATCATGCATAATTTTTTGGGAGTCGAAGCTGCTCGCGTCCGTGGGCTTTACTCTAGTTTCCCTACACGTGACTACTGGGTGGTGCTAAGCGCGCAGCAGCGAGGTGGTAGAGCATCGGTGCTCGTCTGGATCGCGACCACAGCATATGGGTGTAAGGCCCGTCATAGTGACCAGTTTCGTCTTGTCGCGTTTCGGGATCAGCTTGTGTATATCCAGTAGCTCATATACCTAGAGACCTTCAGTCGTGGTATATGTGGGCCGACATGACGATGTAGACTATCAATGGATTTTCATCCTTTGATAGTCGCTTTCGTTTTTGGACTACACTGTACTTACCATCAGGTACTCTGTAGTCACTATGTCGAGCCAGTGTAAAAAAAAATGCGAATAGCTAAGAAGTGGAAAATGCTTTCAGCAAACTCTTATGACTTGGGAGCCTTTAAGATCATGCACGGAATACTATTTGCATACCTGGAATGGTTATCTCAGCACTAACTTGACTCCCTGGATAGGTTGCAGCGGAGGGCTGTCCGCTTTGTGGATGATCCAGACATTACTGAGCATCCGGAACCGCTCCAGTTGCGCAGAGATATGCCTCACTAAGCATTTTCTACGGTATGTATCAAAGCGAGAGTTCTGAAATGTTATTTAACCTTGTTCCACCCTCTCCTTTCCATAAAAAACACGCACACGATTTTGCGGAGTCGCGGCTATACAGTAACTCATACCCTAGCCAGGACGATAGACGGGCAAAATGTAATCAAATTAACGAAAAACGATTACGATTACATTTGGCTTTTTTCACCATTAATATGACTTCATTTTGCTCATCTATTTTTTTTTTACACTGGCACGACATAATGACTACAGAATACCTGATGGTAAGTACAGTGTAGTCCAAAAACGAAAGCGACTATCAAAGGATGAAAATCCATTGATAGTCTACATCGTCATGTCGGCCTACATATACCACGACTGAAGGTCTCTAGGTATATGAGCTACTGGATATACACAAGCAGATCTCGAAACGCGACAAGCCGAAACTGGTCACTATGACGGGCTTTACACCCATGTACTGTGGTCGCGATCCAGACGGGCACCGGCACCCTACCACCTCGCTCCTGCTCGTTTAGCACCACCCAGGAGTCACGTGTAGGGAAACTAGGGTAAAGCCTACGGACGCGAGCAGCTTCGACTCCCAAAAATTTATGTATCTAATCTATGTTTTAAACACGACGGAATCCTCAATAGCATACACATTTATGACTGCTTAATATTTTGTAAGAATTTAATTATGATTACAGTGCAACAAAATTAAAATTATCACTATATTTTGTAATCATTAATCAGATTACATTTTTCCCATTTCTGCCCAGGACTAAGAAATCCTCAACTTTTAGATTTGCAGAGTCGTTAAACTGTGGAATGGCCTTCCATCGAACGTGTTACCACCATGATTTAAATGAAGTACGAATAGATATTTGTGCAAGCCGGCAGCACCACTGCGCCTCTCGGTTGTTTTTCTTTACTGTTGATAGTTGTAGTTGTTTTTAGGACTGCACTGGGCTTACCATCAGGATAAAAAAACGAAATACAGAGCGGTACATCGCAACCTGACAGCCGCTAGCGACTCGCAGCTCTCGTGCCGCGACTGCAAGATTCCGACAGGTACCTTTACTGTGCGATAGATAAGGTTATATAAGTAAAAGAATTACTTTGGCCAGTACTGAAGCAGTTAATGCGTATATTCATTAAAATTTCAACAGACTCGTCTCGGTCCGCCGTTAACTTCGACAATTAAACTAAGTTAGAACAAAGAAGTTGGAGGAGGGTAGAAAAAGAAAAATAATTGCTTTCTTTAATGACCGCCACGCTCAAAGCTGCCCACGCCGCGTGTGCTAAAGACACAGTACGACAATTTTATCCTTATGGTTCTTAGGATGTTTTATCTGCCAAATTTTGTTAACATGAAAATAGGTAATTGTTAAATTGCTTAAATAATTTAATTTATACGATACGATTTTCAAAATATTTCAACAGAATATATGTGGTTATATGCAAAAACTATTTTTATTACAAAGATTTTATTTCTATACCTGACCTAACCTAACCTGTACTTTTTTGCTGTTCGTATAAGCATGCTGTCGAGCAAGACGATGGTCTAGGGATGCGGTCTTCGGTCTCTGGCTACGAGCATGAAACAATTTTACTTCCAAACACATTACACCAAATTTTGTCATAACTCTAAAGAGCTACACAGCAAATATCTGTAACAAGATAATGTGGTTTGAATATAAAAAAAGAAGTTGAAATTACGTGCTACAGGCCCGGGAACGATGTGGTAGCGATGCAACGACAGTACCTCCTGAGAGCAAATCATATGAAGCAGAAATATCTTGACCTGATATGGTCCTGTCAGAATACCAGCGCTGCAGAGTCCAGTGCTCTGTGGCACAAGCTGAGACAGGGCCCTTATTAGCGGCTGCCTAGATTTTCTTATATATTGTTTGTTGTTTTTTATTTATTTTTATTTTTTTTGGGTTTCATGTCATTTATTGTATCGTGTCGTCACTTTTGTCTGGCTGCTGCTAATAAAACGTTTGCTTTCTTTTTTCTAACCTCTCAATCAGTAATCTTTTATTATTTTGGATAGTGTGCCCTTCTTTATTGTTTTTTTTTTCTTAACCCGGGGGAAACCCGTTATGGGCCGTCAGGGGACAATGAGAGTCACCCCCCGGTGTGTCGGAGTCGCACCGACTAAAACCCCTGGGGTGTTCCTTCTCCCGTTTGCCGGGGCCAAGGGCAAGGCTGTGCCAGCTTCCTCTGCACCCGGCGACGTCAGGCCTATTGATAGAAGGCCCCTGGACACCATTCCGCTCTCCTTCATTGTCTTTGAGCGGTGCGCGGGAACACATCGCGCACCGCTCTCGCTTTGGAAATATTGGGCGACGCACTCCCTCAAGTGCGCCGCCCAGGCGTCAATCCGTTAGGGCGGGAAGTGCCTTAAGTAGGCTTCCCTCCTGCGTCCAGTACGGCGAGGGCGATGGAGGGGCGGAAAGGACAGGGAAGATGAAGCCTGCCTCTCCCACTCACGCTCTGCCTCCTCTTTTCCTTTAAGGACCTCCTCTGTAAAAAGGAGGACCGCCTTCCATGACCTGTCGCTGTCGAGCATTGCCCGAATAAGTGCGGACAGCGATAGATAAGGATTGTTTCAGTTATTGTTTTTTTATTTATATGTGATGTAGAAGTTTCTAAAATAAAAAAATATATATCCGTATACCACACATTTCCACCCTATCCCTTCCAAATAGGAATCACGCGCGCGTGTTTACGTAGTCACGGCTATACAGAAACTCACATCCCGGCTAGGACTAAAAAGATCTTTTACTCTTACTGCAGCCAAGTCGAGCTGTTAAATGATCTTCCAGCGAGCATATACCACCGTCCTATGATATTGGGTCCTTTAAACAAAGCCTGAAGAGGTTTTTGTTTGTTTCTGTCTGTCTGTGTATGTGTTTATTGTAATATCTATTTTTTATATTGAACGGTACTGATATTGTATTAGAACTGCGACGTCGGCTGAAAATCAACTCCGCATGGCACGTAGCAGCGTCACCCCACCCGCACAGGATACACGCCTTTATGTTATGTATTATTCTTTTGTTATTTTATATAAATGGGTAAGCTGTGCGTTGTTCCTTTTTCCTCAATAAACGTTTCTTCCTTTCTAGCATCAAGCGCGGCGCGGTCTCCGTTCCAACTCTGGATAAAGAATACTTAGCATACTGATATTAACTACATAACGGTCGCAAGCGGTCGTACGACGAAGCAAGTTAGAACGTGGAGCGTAGCTCGTAAAGCCATCGGACTATGGGTACAACTAGAGTATTCAAATTCATATACACGAGACGGTAGATTGTCTAACTTTCAACAGTTTCATTTTCATTTCGCCAGCTCCGCATTAGTTTTAAGCTGTTCAACTTTATCTCTATAACATTTAAGTCGTGAATAGATAAACGAATATTAAATGCTTTTGAAACAGCTTTCGTCTCGGACGTTTTCCTTTAATCAGACAGGGATGTCACCAAAATACGTAGAAAGTAAATGAAAGTTTATTTTCATGCATATTGTCATTAGTGGCTTGTGGATACGACCGCGACGCCGCACATTGGTTGAAGAGTGACCGAAAATATTTTTTTTTATGTTAGCCGAGTTGGATAATTTGTTGGTATTTTATTGTCAGATATCTGAATATTATGATTCCGTAATATTAGGCTGATATATTTATTATTTGTTTAGACAGACACGCTCGAAGTTCATATATGTTCGCTTGTTTAAAATGGCATGCAAATTTACTGTATATACAATCTTCTGGTACCTACAATCACAGTAAACTTATCATTTGACTTTGTTGTATATTTTCGTAAATAACAACTATCATAGTTGAGATTTGCATTTAAAAAAAAAATTAATTATCATTTTTTTCATATTTCACACATGATTCTGGGTGTTTAAAAATGCTATGTGCCAAAAAACAATCCCGTAGGTCCAAATTTAATTTTCACTTTGTATGGGAGGCGGGCGTAAAAGTGGAGGATAATTTTGATTTTTCCATTTTTTTTCTTGATTTAAACAAAATATGCCTATGTCCCAAGTTTCATTGTCCTTCGACAACTTCTATTTTTAGCTACTCGATCTATGAACATCAACCAATGTGCGCCGGTATCAATGCGCGGACACACGAACGGTCGTAAATATCTCTATTTTTTTTTTAATTTTAACGATAATTCCAATAATTTTCTTTGTTATTGTAAACTGTTTTTAACTTATGATATTAATAAACCAAAAAAATCTTATTATTTTTGCATTCGGTAAGACTAAAATATTGAACCCTTTCACTACTATCGGGGACCATAGTCACCAGCTAAAAAACGCCGCCTGCACACGCTGGGTGACTGCAGTCACCGGCTGAAAAACACCGCTTAGGTATACATTATGGATGACTATATTTTATTCACCCGTATTATTTTTCATCTGAAAAACAAGGAAAATCGTTTTGAGCCAAAACTTTGGCCCTGAATGCTGAAGACTACGCGTGTTTCATGTGCTTACTTTCAGCACGGAACCCCGTTTCCTGCGAAACACTTCGCAGCGAAAGAATTAAATTATAAATACATACATTATACTGAAAAACAAAAACACTGAAATTATAATGCGTGTGTTTATAGCAATAAATATCATTACCTAAGCAAAAATATTTACTTAATCAAAATAAAATAGAGGCATCGCAATTGTCTTTAAGCAGCACATATTTAGCACAATGCTAAATAATATGCATAATGTATACATATATATCCATACATAATGATAATAATGGTTTTATCGTAAAGGTAAATATATAATTATAAATATTAATTGTGTTTTGTAAATGATATTATCATTTCCCACAAACTACGCCACGGTGCGAGCGAGCTCGCTAAGACTCCAAGTTAAGGCGTGGCCTCACTGCCAGCGGTTTGAACAAAAAATACTATATCATTGCAGCTAGTGACAAATTCGTACACAGCTGTGTGACTGGTATCCATGTGCGGCAACGCGATTGGTCGTTGACTTCAGTCCCGGCACATACCCAGTCCCGGCACATACCCAGACCCGGCACATACCCAGACACGGCATATACCCAGACCCGGCACATACCCAGACCCGGCATATACCCAGACCCGGCACATACCCAGACCCGGCACATACCCAGACCCGGCACATACCCAGACCCGGCACATACCCAGACCCGGCATATACCCAGACCCGATTTTTCCAGATCAAGTATGGATTTAGGCATGCACATCGGTGAAGGAATACGTCATAAGAGTGCCCGCATGGCGTCTAAAAGAAATCTTACGTGTGCTAGTGCTGTGAGAAAGGCATTCAGCTACGCTACTGGTCACATTGAGCACGACATTAAAACTAAAAGTCGTTACAGCCACTAATGTATCTGTGCTCACCCCGAAATGATATAGCGGGACGATATGCATCCGCCTTCTAAAAGACTGAATTATTTTAAAACCAATCAAAAACATTTACATACAAAATGAATTTACTTCTTTAGAATTTTAATAATCAGTGCATGAGTTACCGCTGAGGCTGTGCAACTTTGGATCGAAATTGTTTCGGGCGCAGAGTAATAACGACTTTGAATTTTAGAATTCAACTCGTTATCCTCTCCAATAGTTCTATCATTCAAATTAAAATACGCCCGAAGAGTTTCATGCGAAGATGTAAGACCGTGCCTCGATTTGGCAAGGACGGTCATCATCATCATTAACAACCCGTGTTCGTCCACAGCTGGACACATAGGTCTCTCCCAAGCTTTGGCTTTTCACATCCGACGATTGCTTGCCACCTTGCGCACATCATCGCTTCACTTAGCCTTTGATTGTCCCACACTACGCTTACCGAGGCGCGGTCTCCACTCAAGAACACGTCTACTCCAGCGATTATCGGTTCTTCGGCAAACATTACCATTCCACTGCCATTTCAGCCTGCTAATCCTCTGAGCTATGTCGTTGATTTATTTATGGCTTTCATTCAATCAAAATTAGTTCACAATTTTTAATTTGTTTACTTCGGTACGGCCGCTAATCGTACACGTCGAGGACTGTTTCCCTTTTAAGACCAATATCCAATATTGACTTGTCAAATCGCCCCACTCATAAGTCCGCTGTCACAGATCCCGCGCACCGCACCTCAAGGCAACTTTATTAAACTCCCCAACGAGACATCGGCGCAGACACCTTCGGTTTTCTTTGAAATTCCCCTCATTTAGAGGACTCGCTCGTTATCACACAGCCGAGATATTTTCCCCAGCTCGTAATGGGTGTACGTTGAATTTAGCCCGGATTTCGCAAATAATTTTGGTCGGGTGTTAAGACTTAATGCCGTGGATACGCTTTCAAACTTTGTTATCTACATTATGGAGCGAGGTGACAATATTTACTTGTTCTTGTTTACTGTAAGTATTCATGCGGCAAGTATGTTCCTACTTTAGACTAGACGTATAACAGATTGGTACCCTAGATTATTAGATTCTCAAATAAGACAGCACACATGAAAATAGTATCTAAAACAAGAATATCAGTAAAAACAATATAAAAAGTTATTCCTTAAAGAGTGGAAATAGTAAACAAATAGTAAATGAAGGGATAATAAAAGTAAAAGGAAGTAAGAGAAGAAACAATGGGAAGATAGCATTAAGGAAATAGCTACTGCATGAATACAATTAGCAAAGCATAGAGAAAGGTGGTGTCTTTTGGGTTCCGTTCCTCTAAAGGAATAAAGATACTTTCACATCATTGTCTGTCCGTGAACTCCCTTTTTCTCAAGAACAGGTGAGGGTATCAATTTGATACTAATAACAAATACTCTGGTTTCTGGGGTACAGTTTGAAGTTGGCATTAAAAAAAGCAACAGAAATAACTGACGTTTATGCATTTTGTTCAAAGAAATCAAAACCTATAGGGTAATTTCCGCTGACTTACAATCATGAAATATGACAAAAATCATGGTCTTATATCAAAAACTCTAAAATTACATCAAAAAAGAATGAGAGAAAAAAAAATTTGGCACATAATATTACACACAAAACAGAAGGGTAGTTTAAACAAGATAGAAAACAATAAAAGCAAATATCCTACGCTGTGATGCGACATAGGGATGTCAACTCAGCAAATGCCAGACCAGCTCAGTCACACAGTGCAGATTTTCAGCTGACACCCATTTATGGTATTAATACGCAGAAAACAGAGAGGAAAGGAATGATACATCACCGAAAAATTGGTTTGATTTGTTCTTTATTTTGTATTATTAATTTGTAGGACGCCTTTATTGAAGGACACTTACATATAAGATAATGAAGAAACGAGTTCTAGAATAATGTATAGTAGAAATGAAGGCAGTAACTAAAATGTATTAAGGTAGACATGCTCCTCAGTTGCCAATAACAGTTCTTCACAAAACTCATCTCTTTAAACGGCTAAATCACGTGCCAGGAGACTATACACTCAGTAGGAATTTTGCTAGACAATGCATAACGTCCTTATACGGAAATTTGGTTGCTCGGAAATAATGGCGCGAGCTACTTAGACAACTCCTCAGGGGCTACTGGCCTTCCGGGGATCTTCTCATCCAACAATTGGCTGCCAATTTGCGCAAACCGAAGCTCCATCTCACTAGAGGATGTCCTACACTATTTTACCTGTGTGTGTGCAACCAGGTTGAAATACTGAGCCGTATTTAAAAATAAGTTAATTCACGCATAAGACCCGTTAACGTATCTATAAATAGTACAGAATGCGAAAGTTTAATATGAATTAAAAAAATAATTAAAGAATCATATTTACCAGGAATGTAACATTTTTGTGGGCACATATCGAATGCGGTTTACGAGCGCCGCACAGCGCCCCCCGCGGCATAAATCCAGCAGTTTAATTATTAATAACTCGAAACGACGGCACCACATGCGCCGTTTGCGACCTCTAATGAAACCTTACGTGATCCAATGTTTATTTTATTTGCTCGCACTTATAATTCTTTTTGTAACACGTTATGTTAACTTTCAAGATAATTTCCCAAATGTGAAATGTTTGAATAATATTTGTGTTTCTAAGGTTTTGTATATCGAAAGAGAAATATATTCTTATAGGATTATTTCATCGTTCCTCTGGAGGATGAGGAGGACCGTGTGAAGGTACAAAGCTAAAGTTAGTATCAAATAATCAGGTTGAAATTCGCTTGAAGTTATGAAAGCATGAAGCTAAATCGACGCTATTCAAATATCGCAAAACTTATCTTTATTGCAATGCACTTAAAATCTAAAACTTACTTCCCGTTAACCTGAAATCATGAAAGACGAAAACTCAGCGCCAGTATTAGGCACTTGTGTTTAATGGTGGTAAAAACTATATCTAATCACTGTTCATTATTTTATATGTTGTAATGCTTGCCTAACACCTTGCCTTATAATGCTTGTATGTTGGAATGCTAACCTAAGTGAAAATCCTCATGAACAGGCAGGGCCGCCGTGAGAGCAGCGGTTCTAGTATGTCGGACTCTTACCAACCGCCAAGACCAAGGGTACAGCCACGCCAACTTCCTCGGCTCCTGGCAGACTAGAATATCACTCTCCTACGTCGACAGCAAAGAGCAATGGCAACCAGGGGGGTCCAGGTATACTGTTCGATCTCGTGCAAGACTGACTGTGTTTTAGCAGGTTCCATGTCGTAGAATCATGTCGCACGAGCCCTAGCACCGTCATAGCAGTGGTGCAAATAACGGCGAGCTAAGGGCCTGTGGCTGCCCCCCGCAGTAATCAGATGCCAGAGGGCTCTATTGCAGGAGGAAGCTTTAACAGAGTGAAGGTTATGGGTAGACCATCATAACACCGATCTTCGGACAGCAGTGGCGGTGCGCCGTGTTCTGTACGATTAGCTACATTGATCCTATGGTGCTCTCTCGCTAATATGACACAGCGCCGAATTACATCACTATTCCCCGTAGCCCACCCGACTAAGGTACACTGGATACCAGTGACGTGTACAGGATATTTGGTCAGAGTAGGCAGAATTCGCCTATATGATTTGAGTGTTATATTGTGATAGTAAATATTATATTGCTTTCATAGGAGAGATAAATGATGTATATATAGAATTGATGTGAATTTAAATGGTTCCTTTTTTGTTTAACTTTAAGCAATGTATTCCAAACTTATTTATCATTAGGGTATGCAATGGTTTCATGCATCTATGGAATGAACGCTACTGCTAGATACCTCTCTCTTCATAATACTGAGGTGTCGTAAGCGTAGCAGCCGACTAAGGTTTACAGCATGCCGCATAGGACGAGGATGCTGCTGCAGAACCTTCTCTGCGCACAGCACACACCCGCCAGCCCGCATCGGATATTGTGTGCTGGGGTCGATGTCCAAACCCCTTCACACGGATTCCAAAAATACAGTGGAAAAGGGGAATGGATTCCTGTGAACTGCATTGAGATAAAACTGGCTAATAATAATACAGGCAGTAGCGTTCATTCGATAGATGCATAAAAGCATTGCATGCCCTTATGATAAATAAGTCTGGAATAAATTGCTTTAATTTAAACAAAACAAGGGAACTCTTTATATTTATATCTATTCTATTTTCACGCCATCTATCTTTCCAATGAAAGTAAAATAATGTTTATTATCATTATATAATATTCATATTAATTATGTGAATCTGCTTACCCTGTCCAAATACGCTATGCACGTCACTGAATACTGGCACACTCTCCTCCAATAGGCATAACATGACGTATCCTCAAAGTAGCACAAATTATACACATCTTAATATACATATACGAGTAGTACATGTTTATAATAACATAGCGCTTTCCTCATGTCGAGCAGTCGGTCGCGTGGCACGTCGTCACACACAGTCGGCCGACAATTAGTCGCTATTATTACTGACTAGGCTTGTTCCTCCTAATTACGTGTCATGTGACATGACTCCGCGAACATTGAGTTGAGGGTACACTGAGATATATCTACTGGTTTAATGTGTTTTACTCTGACTCGGCAAAGTCTCTGCGACATGCATATATGATGGAACGTACAGAGCAATCCTAAAACCGAGTACAACCGTCCAAAGATAACCACCCATTAATATTTGCTGCGAAAAGGCATACATAATTATCCCCGCCATGTTTAAAAAATCCAATAACATAGGGCGCGGGGAACATGCTCGCTGGAACCATTCCACAATCCAATAACCTGATAAACGTAAGAGCTATAGAACTTCTTAGTTCTAGCTGAAATAGAAGTCATCGGAAAACCGTGGCATTGTAATACAGTGCGCATGATTCTGTTATGGAAGGGAGAGGGTGGAATGAAGTTCTACAATTCTTCAAAACACTCACCATGATACAAACGACAAAAACGCCCAGCGAGGCAATTTCCCTGCGCAGCTAAAGCATCTCAAGGTACTTATAAAAGTCCGGGTTTGAGCCGTGGTGGCTGCCGGCAGAGTAGAATAGCACCCCCCTCTTCTTGCTGAGGTGTCGTAAAAGGCGACTCAGGTATCCCTTTAACACCGCAATTCAACCAGGTGTTCAGAGAAGGAAAACTCGACCAAACCTGCATCCCGCTCCCTCCCGATCGACTGGTTCTCCATTCCATCGGCCTGAGGGAGCTCGGACGAGAGAGTGCTTTTCTGGCAGCGCGTCCAGTTATGCACTTAAATATCTCCTGCGCAATTGACTGTTTCCGTAAACTGGACCTCGATTTTCTTAATCGGTGTTGAAACAGTCGCCGTGGCCGAATCCGGCTTGGACATCATCAAAAGTCCGGATCATTCACAATGCAGACAGTCTTACGCTGCAACCTATTCAGGGCGTCTTCCTTCGGCCTATTGCTTCACACCGGGATGACGAAGACCAATGTTAATGGTTTCTCATCTCTTGGAATTTCACCAATCAATCAATGAACTTTCATTGTTACTCTGTAGACACATTGACGAGTATAAAAAATCTGAGCAAAGTGAAAGCAGAAACATCGATCATCGACAATGGAGTGTTCTTAATAGCTACTTTCTCTAACTCCACCAACCCCATTACATCATACAACCTCTAGACTCCGTGTCGGATACCATCTGTATGTGGTGGACGCTCCACATATCCACACGAAAAGATTCGTTTCTATATTTATCATCGGGACTCGTCTTCATCTTCTACTAGGTGTAATTGAGGTCAAGTGTCCAACTATGAATTATAAAAAAAATAAATAGAATTACAGGCTCTGTGCGCCCCCAGCCTATGACATATGTCTCGTCTCAACGATCACTGGTACATCGTGATGGCTGAGCTACTGCCGCAGCTAGCCCGTGTTCGCCGGAACATTCGTTGACGCGACTGGAGGCGCTTTTAACCCTCTCATGTACCTGAACTCATGTTTATGAGATTTCGGGTATTTGCGACCTTTCATTTTACATCATTATACATCTTTGTTTTTAGTGCCACGTACCTTGAACAGAAATACTGAATCCTTGTTATATCAGTTTTGTGGTCCGTCTGTATGTAAACACCATTTTTTTCGAGAACGCGTGGAGTTATCATATTAATGTCAACTATTCAGGTCTGCAATCCTATGTAGCTCTGAAAAAGTCAAACTTCTAAATCAAAGAGGTAAAAAAATACGACGTTTTTGCAAAGGATTCAAAACCTATAGGGTACTTCTTGTTGACTTAGAATTATAAAATCTCTCTTACTGTGAGGACGTCATATTCAGAAGAAAGCAGCAGAACGGAAGTGGCAGAGAGTGGATCCAGTTCGGAGACGAAAACGTCGGAGCGCTGGCGACCTGGTCAGTCATTTCACGACCAGTTGGCTGCTGTCTTTAGGTTGTGGCTGCTCGAAGAGTTTGAGGATATGGTTCGCGAATCTCAGATGGTAGAAGGCGTTCGTTCGGATAGTATCTTAGGAGGTGCTGTCTCCCCCCGAGATTATATCCAGTAGACGGGGCGCGGAGCAGCGGTGAATTAATTACAGGCGCCACAGTCCCCGTCAATGAGCAGAAGTAGTCACCTTGGGGTTTTAACCGGTACAGGTTCGGCACAACTCAGCAAACACCCTCCTGTGCGGCCGGAACCATCCTATCAGCATTTTATCCAAGAAAAAATATCCTAAAGTTCTCCAAGGCTAGGTTTTAAGTACAGAAAGTCCGAAAGGGTCGTCTAAGCGCGTACCTTGTCTTTTGCTTTCTTAATCCTATACCACTGCTCACCAAGAATTACATAGTGAGGGAAAATATATGACTATAGCTAGTTATTTGGCTGTCTTTATGTACGTCGGTAACCAAATGCCTCTATAAGTAGGGGATGTTATTAAAAATGTAACCAAGGGGCTAGAGGCTCCGTGTCAACGAGTGCTGCCAGTAATAAAGTTTTTGATAATAAAAATGGCTTTTAGGGCGACTACACACGAGCGATTTTTTACTTATACTGGGTCGACAAACTGATTACCCCAAATCTAATGGAATATAGATTAATCCATTAACAGCGGCGACTGTCAAGAGACTAGAATACATTGGGAGTCTCGGCACAGTGACCACATCATGACTCAAGTCAAACATGGTGCAGTTGAAAAAACGACAACAACTATCAACAGAAAGAAAAGTATATCGATAGTCACAGCGATCATGCCGGCCTGCACAAATATCTCTTCACGCTACGCTTAAACAGCTCCATATCATAGGCCAGTGGGATCATGCTCGCCGAAACTCCATTCCACAGCTCAACAGCACGGCAAAAGGAAGAGTTAGAGAACTTCTTATTCCGTATAGCCGTGACTTTGCAAACACGCAAGCGTAGAAGAAGATAGAAGTTAATTTGCCTATAAGACGCGTTAAAGTATTTGTAACTCATACACCAAACCAGATGGTCTCTTGAGATACATCTAAAATCTATTCAGTTCAAAGAGTTAATTCTCATTACGATACAAATCACTTACATGAGAACATTTTGAGCTCTTTGTGCTCCAAACTATTGTTTTTAGGCATGACACTCAATCATTGGATTTAGGCATTCTAAATAAACGTCTAGGGCTTACTGTCTGTAAAACTGAATTTCACCGCACCTCGGTCGCCTCTAGACACTTCAAAATTTTAAGCGCTCGATTTTACAACAAACTAAAAGTAATTCTCAATATCTATCCCCTTTCCCTTTATGAACTTAAAATCAAAGTCAAGGATTACTTGTTGCAGCTCGATTATTTACAAACTGAAAATCTTTTAAATGCTTATATATAATCTGCACTCACACACAACACTATTTACTCACCCTTTTCTACACATAACACACCTATACACAACACGTCTGTATATTTTTATATATTTTTGTAATTATTTGTATTTTCTGTAATGGTGGGCGCTGACGTCTGCGATACAGTCTCACGACTAGTGCAGGCGTCAAAGTAAATTAAATTATATAATGTAAATTTTTGATCCAATAAAATTATTATTATTATTATTTTGATTAAAACTATCTGGAACAGTAAAATACTAAGAGCTCACTTGGCAAATACTGAACCATATTTGTTAGTATTTATCTTTAATATATTGTAGTAATTTAGTTCTGTATATGCCAAGCGAGGTCGCGTTTCTAATGCAGGAGGGTAATGCGTTGTAGAGTACTTCATAATGGCTTGTAGCAATTAACATCGTGTTTAAAGTTTTTTCTATACACAACTGTTTTTTTCTGCACCATGCTTATCATAAAGTAAGGTACAGTCACCATGTCAAGCAAAAATAAAAAATGCAACCCAATTGCATTTACTGCGTTCTCGCTTTCCAGCGTTGATGTTCTGCCAAGAAGGAAACGACAAAGCGTCTTTTAATTGTTACGTGTGCAACCTGCCTTATATATGCTAGAGCGTTCAATTTCCCGGGTATTGTTACAATCCCGGATTCATTCAGGATAAAGTTACTGTTCTCGGAATCAGAAATATATGCCCTTTTGGAACGTTTCTCACGCCCTTTACGATCCACAGATTTAAATATCTCTCTACGAAAGTTACTATCTCTAACAATATCATTTATATTTTAAAAAAATTTGTACTGACTGGTATATAGTCTAAACTAGTGAAGCTAGAAACATGACATTTGGACATTGGGGTTCTTTGTTTGCTCATATTGAATGTAGGCATCCACCAAGAGCGGATTTTTTATATTCCACCCATAAAAGGATGGATTACGGATTGGTAATAAGCTCAAAATCTTTCAATTTTGAATTAAGCGACTATTTTCTAACAAAAACTTAAGGAATATATTAGTACTGCTGGGGGTCCGTCCGATCCTCTTATACATTCCTTTAACAATTTGATTAACTATCGAATCTCAGCGTTATGCCATTAACCATTGCGATTTAACAAAAGTGTCATATAAAATGATCACTGCAAACGATTACTCTGAAAGACGTACACCGGGCAACCGTCGCAGATCAATGCTCCCCTAGAACTGCAGGCCTGCCCGTTGACGAGTGCTGCTCACAATGATTAAGAATAGCTTGTCACATCTCTAAATGTCTCGAGTCTTTAATTCCGGGAACATTTCCCATCACTAGAGAGGCGACACGCCGAGTGTGACAGAAATACGGCGAGCATAAAATCAGCGGTAAAATGTAAATTAAAACATAGCAATGTCTGCCGTAACTATGTTAGAGGTAATAAACGCAAAAGGACGTCAAAACAAAAAAGGACGTAAAAGTCTGCGGGTATTCCACGAAACGGCACAATATTTGTACGAACTAACGTTTCTCTATATTGTTCGAGTGGGTGTCTCATTAGCTATTCCTTTATCAAGATTTATCTACGTTTTAATTTGACATTTTCAAATCCATGGAGTACATTTATGATAACCCTATGCTTGGACATCCTTGGGTTATAATTCGCCTATTTGGAGGCTATCTCGGGTTTTGACGAACTGGAGAGTGCCATCGATGGTTTAGCTGACAGTCTGCCGGTCTTTAAAAGGAAAATCATCGGGTGGTTGAGGGACACGCAGTAGTTGTTGATATGATTTTTCATTTGCCTGTGTTTTCACTTTCATTGTTTTATTATTGTTTGTTAATGTGTTTATTTTATAAGTAGTATTGTTTGTATTTTCGATGCACGATGTGGTGGCTATAAACGGCGCTACACATCGATGTGTATTTTTTTTATTGTTTTTTTTTTTATTGTCTTGTAGTGCGTTGGCCACTGGCCGCCCTTAACAATGTAAAAATAAAAATAAAATAACTGCCTGCCTCCAATTTGTAAGCCCATTTATCTGGGATCATAATTTATTCTAATTATTTGTAACTAGCAAACTCGGCGAATGTTGTTTTTCTTTTCTAGTGTATATCTAGTACTCGTGGAGGCCTAGTGGATGAGAAACTGGTCTCCATGCACAGTCACACTAATGATCGTAGAATTTAGGCACCACATACTCTCCGGTGACGGAAAAACACCCAATAGAAATGTCATATTTACTTAGCGCTGTGAGAACGGCCATCAGCTGCGCTATTGGTCGCGATGGGCACGACATTATAAGCGCAAAGTAAATACAGACACTAATGCACTCTCTGCTCACTGAGAAACCAATATAGCGTGATGATAGGGATATAGATTGCTAGCATTTAAGCTGCTGCATACACCTTTTCTACACATAGGGCACACCCACCAACTCGCATTGGACATTATGTACTGGGTTATGTCCAAACGCATTCCCGTGGATTCCACTAATATAGTGGAAAAAGAAAGGAAGGCATTTGCCCTGCTGTGGGACGAAATTGCATAATAATAATATACAACGTCAGTTTTGTCACGCGTGTGTATTTATTTCTTTACATATATTTTGGCTATGTATGTGTATAAAATGCAAGCACTACCATTCTATTAAAAATGACTACAAACCGGAAAATCATTAATTCGTTGAGCAATGTTTTCTGGGAGGTAATTAATTATTCCCCCCTCCCGTCAACTTCCACACGAAAGGACACTTTCGTCCTCTCCCTCTTTTTCAGCAAAACAAAACGCTGATGGTCGGAGAAGGCTTTCATAACTCCACCGAGCGGGAGGGGCGAACACTTATGGTGGTCAGCCAGCAAGCTGATGGTTTGGGCGACAATGCAAGTGCACCCTTAAAGGAACTAGCCTCGAGTTGGGCGGCCAGCCAGGAAAAGAGCCTAACGGCGGTCTACTAGCATTTTGAAAGCGGTGACTCTGAACAAAAACGCCGAAATAAACTCAAGGGTACGTCGCAGTGGAACTACATCTCGGAGATTAGCCTCAGTAGACCGAACTAGCCTTCTGCGGCGTCGCCAGCGGTGTGGGCGATACTGTGGAATGAATCTAGTGTGTGTGTGTGTGTATATCGATTGATTCCAATCATAATAAACTATTTCCACATGCACAAATTCGCAGGCACAGCTAATCATTAATAACATATACGAGCATATTTTTAGCACAAAGTAATGTCGTCAAAATCGCAAAATAGACGATTTTATTTATTTAATTTTTACAGGGTTGCCAGTGGCCCGGTACAATAACTTATTTACACAATACATATACAAAGTTACAATCAAAAATGTACATTTCCTATTGCGGCATCCACAACATACGTCAGTGTGGGCTGTTTATTTATACTATTGATGATGATGATGTCCTAGCCGGTTTCGGCCACGGCAACTGTTTTAACACCGATTAAGAAATTCGAGGTCCAGTTTTCGGAAACAGTCAATTGCGCAGGAGATATTTAAGTGCATAGCTGGACGCGCTGCCAGAAAAGCACTCTCTCGTCCGAGCTCCCCTAGGCCGTGCCTAGCCGTGGTGGCTGCCGGCAGAATAGAATAGCACCCCCCTCTTCTTGCTGAGGTGTCGTAAAAGGCGACTAAGGTATCCCTTTAACAACGCAATTCAACCAGGTGTTCAGAGAAGGACAACTCGACCAAACCTGCATCCTGCTCCCTCCCGATCGTACTGATTTATACTATTACGACGATAACGACGATGTGTATTAAAGCAAAATATTCACGTACAAAATTATTAATTGCGAGGTCGAACCTCAAGCGCATAGACGGAGCCGGCGGCGCATACATTTTATATGCTATATATATACATACACATGCTAATTTATCGACAGGTCAGCTCGACCGTGCGCCCTTGCGCGACTGTCTCGAGAGGCGGCAGGCGGAGGGATGGTACCTCACCGAGGCACTCTTATCATCCCTCTTTTTAACGCTGGCTCGACCTGTCTACAGTTACGCTGGTTGGCAAGTACAGTGTTGTCCAAAAATTACAGTGACTATCAATGGACTTTTGTCCTTTTCTCTCCGTCGTCATGTCGGCCTACATATGCCGCGACTGAAGGTCTCTAGGTATTTGAGTTTCTGGGTGTACACAAGGTTATACCGAAACGTCTTGGTCGAATCATTGCGCGCCTTCGCGAGCTGTATAAGCTAGGCAGCCCCAAGAACGCTGTAAAACACGCTGGGTACTGTACGCTCTTTGTGCGCTGGTTTCCCGAAAGCTACACGTGTAAAAATATGTACAGATAGCCTTAAAAAGCGTCAGTTTACCTTACCTTGGAGAAACGAGTAAACCTACTGGCCAATATGTTTGACTTTGGGTTTAAAAAAATATTAACATATCCTTAAGTCAGAAATGGGCAAAATATAATCTGATTAACGATAAACGATTACAAAATGTCGTTGTAATATTCATTTTCTTACCCTGTAATCATGATTAAATCCATTTACAACATTAAGAAACCATAAATGTGTATACAATCTGGGATTTTGTAGTGTTTAAAACATAAATGAGCATAATGCAGTCATAAAAAACGTAAAATGTAATCGTTAATCATTTTCATTAATTTGATTACATTTTGCCCATCTATGCCTTAAGTGTACCCGCTATTTGTTGCCGGAGAATGTATAATTCCTCAGCGCAAGATACGGAAGATGTTAATAACAACAAATCCTCGCTAGTTCCGGCCTACAACCCATCGAACAAGGTGGTCTGTCAGGACACTGGCAACACTGACGCTTATTAAAAACATCCCAATGATATATTGCCAGCAATTTCGCTCGAGCCGCGCTTCGGTATGATTTATACGTTTCTTAATAAATATGTTGAGTGGCAACCCTGCAGGTCGCCTCGGTATTATTAATTGTTTACGCACCATAGTTATTAATTAAGGTACACCCTACTTATAGAATTAGAAAATGTAAAGAAACCATATACATGCCTCAAAATGCAAAGCAATAATATGTTCTTAAATTTTAATAATATAATAAAACAATAATATAAATCTGTGGCGGCCTAGTCGCTAAGAGACCGGTTACCGTGCGCGGCATCACGAATGGTCGCAGGTTGGAATCCCGGCACATAACTCTGGTAAAGGAAAACATCGTGAGGTATATTCACAGCACGTGCGTCTCGGTTCTCGGAATGAACGGTGTAGGTACGGAGGTATATCTGATGTTCGTGGTGATTTGTTTGACAGTTAGTCTATTCGAAAGAGCACCTCGAGTCAATCTATGCGTTTTAAAATCATAGCCGTGTGATAACCTAAAAGCTTATAAATCTAGGGTTCAACTTTCACCCTAGTTTCATCGTAACAATATATTATCACATTTGCGTATTTTGTACTAAATTATCTCCCCGTGTAATTTTTAATTCCATGGTCTTAGTAAAGGGGTTGTATGGTATTCCGCAGGTTTAGTTAACAGGTCGGAAATACATTCAGTAAAGAAAACTTTTCGCATTTTATCATATTTCATTTATACACCGTGCTTAGGGAGAAAATTGGAGGGTGACTGGATATAATATAAACCCATAACCATATTTAAAACTAAAAAACTAGCCAAGTGTGAGTTATACAAGCGCACCGAGGGTTGCGTTTAAATTTTAATGTATTTACTTTATTTATTTTAATTTTTCAAGTACAACATACAGCTTTATGTAAACAATAAAAAATACACAAAAAAGTTACATAGGCTAAGGCTTCTACAAAAAAAAAAGAACAAAACAAAAATCCAGCTAAGAGATAACCCAATAAAAGAAAAGTAACCAATTACATATATTCAAAAACAAACGCAACAAAGAAAAAATAAAATAAACTTCAAAGTAATATTTTTTTTCTCAGCATTCGTCTAAAAGAGCCAAATGTACAAAACAGTACGTCGACATCACGAAAACGTTTATTGTCATCACGTATGTAAAAGTTAGTATTGAAAATATTTAAGTTCCGCGGCTCAGATTTTCCAAGCCTTACAAAAAAATGACCCTCACATAAAACTTAGTCGATTTATGAAAAAACTTTTTTGATTAACTTTGTCGTTTTTCATAGATAATTCATGCTTAACCAAAGATTTAATTATGATATTTTCGTTTTCAAATATAAAATGCTAAAGTTTCCTAACACTACGCCGTTATGTAGCACTGTAGCCTTAGAGATTGGTATCTCTCACATTGTATTATGGTGTAAATGTTTCGCTACTTTTTTGCCAAATTTCATGACTTTAAGTTAACGAGAAATACCCTATAGGCTTTGATTCTCTTGCGAAAACTATTAAAAATTGATATAAGCCGAGATACCTTTTGAATGCGTTGACAATAGAATAAATTTAGAGCCACGAGCGACCGCAGATAACGCTGGTAGATCGCCCGTAGGGTTAGTACTTTATTTAGTTGGCGATCCAAGTCGAGGTTCGTACCCACAGGAGTGCCTTTGCATTGCCACCCAACCCAAAAACTCGCTGGCTGAGCACCTTCTGTGCTCGCCCCCTAAGCCCGGTTGAACTGTAAATGCCATTCGCGGCAATCAGTAGTTAGTCCGCTTCAAAAACAAAAAAACCCTCCGCAGATCTGATATATGATATTAATTTCAACTCTATATGTATTTTATCGAAAATTCATATAGAAAAATATATATTTTCTAACAATACTTGAATATTCTCTTAGTAATAAACAAAATTTTATTCTTAATTTATTTACGAAATACCAAGAGAACATAAACATTACACTCCTTTTGAATTGTTGAACGTACGTGAAGATAAGGCTGCGTCTACACTCAGGCCGAGTTCAACAACTGTATGAATTTAAGTACGCATAAATAAATAGATTTAGTCCTGTCTTATCAACCTTAGGACGTGCAATACTGTATATACATAGACTTTCCCAAATGTTTTCAAGAACGCCAGGACAAAATCAGCTTGCCTCTTAACTTAAAAAGTAATAATTTCCCCGAAATAATTTATACCCACGTACACTTTCAAGATTTTTTATCGAAAATAATGAGAGACTGCTCGTATATCCGTTTCTAAGATCTAAGATATTTCTGTGATAAAATCCGTTTAACCGTTTTGAAGTGAAAACGGAATATACTAACGTATAACCGTACACTCTCCAATTTAAAATATAATAGGTTATATTATATCAGCACCACATCAGCCTTTTTTTTTAATTCTTGAGAAAAAAAAAGGCTTTGACTACGAAGTCATGTCAGCCCCGTAAACATACAAATTTAAGTTCTAATTTCTAAAAAAATTTTTAACATATTTGTAAATTAACAGTGCCTGGGTACTCCCGGGCTCGGTTAAGTATTGATGCAATGCGCCGAGATCCATCATATTTATATTAAGGACTCGAAAAAGAGTTTTCCTTTCCGATTTAATCCGAGTGCATTCCATCAACACGTGTTCCGTGTCTTCCTTAACGTACCATATTTCGCATTTATCTGTATTCTTAATTTTCATTAAACTTAAAAAATTATTAAGCGGCATGTGGCCGGACCGTAATCTGTGCGCAATAACAATTTGGGATCGAGGTAATTGAAATTTTGAAAACCATGGAACGTGCGGAGGCTCACCAACTAACGTTCTGTACCAAACACCCTTGTCTTTGGATCATAAATCAAAATATTCCGTCCATTTCCCTAAACACATTTGCTTATATTTTGGTATAACTTCTGAAGGAACTGGTTTACAAAAATATTCACTGCCAGACTCGCATGCTATCTTAGCTAAGCGATCAGCTTCTTCATTCCCCTTTATTCCTATGTGTGAAGGTATCCACTGAAGCGCTAATTCTGACATCAGCCTTAGGACGTCGGCTGCTGGGACATAGACCTCCCCTGATGTTTTCCTGAGCGACAAGTCGGAATTGGCCAGCATCCAGAGTCACCCTGCGATCTCAATTAGGCCATCTGTCCACCTTGTAAATGGACGTCCACGCTGCTCTTGCTGGAACCTTCTGGTTCGCTATCCTCATAATTCCTCAAAATGCCTCGACACTAACTTCTAAACAGCATTTTCTTGTTCCTGCCTTTCTGTTTCTTCTCTCCCTTGCTTCTTCCTTTCCCAGTCCCTTTCCCGCTCTTGTTCTGCAATGATTGTTCAGATTTGATGCCAACGTAACTGCTCATCGCATACTCGACTCGTCTAGTGTAGACGCAGCTTTAGAAGGAGCCTGGTGTAAATGAGCCGCGGCCCATTGGCAGCAAATCGCCCGTGACAGAGAACTCGCTGCCGTCTATGCTCGCCTGGTACTTCACACTCCACACGCGTGCTTTCACCTGACCTACTTTCAAAAAGCTTTCCTTTTTTAACGTAATCATGTATAACTTCCGCATACGACCCGGACCTGAGGGGAGGCAAACTGGGGCCCACGCCCCCGGCGCCAAATTCCAAGGACAGCGACCCCGGTGTGTCAGACTCCTACTGACTAAAAACCCCCTCCAATCACTCTACTGGGCTTGAGTAGCCAAATTTTATATAGGCTTCTTCTCAAGGAGGAGTGGATAAAGAGCCCACCTCTCCAAACCTTTCTCACGGGCGGTACGTCGGTCACTGAGCGCCACCTCCCTCTCATCCATGCAGCAGACTCCTTCAAACCTACTGCCCGATTCAGTCTCTACTCTTCTATTATATGTATTCTATCTTCTTTTCAAAATACTTTACACCCAAAAGAGATATAGCGTGAGGACACATTATTATTTTTACCAAAATACAGTAACCGATACACTTTTGTTCACATACCGTCATCGGTGCAAAGCCGCGCTTATTTTCGTGTACGTTAATTCTCAGATATCGATAGCTCTTAAGATTTTGTAAATAATGCATATAATTATCTGATGTATTCTGGTAATTTTATCGTTAATTGCCCTTTTCGGATCGGACAGAGGTTTTAATACATACTGTATAGATATAGAATTATGTATGTAAATGTGTATATTGCCGTAGAATATTACATTAGGCACAGCCAGACGCCCTAGGCAGCCTTTAACTCAATCGTTGGCGCTAATTAACCTAATTAGCCCTTAACACACGAGCTCTCTGCGTACGATGAAAATTTTCCTCCAAGTTATATTTTCATTTCAAAATCTTTTACATATATAAACTAGACTTTAATAAGTAACAAGTTTGTAAAATAACCTTAATTTTCGCAGCTTAGATAAACTTGAAAAGCATAAAATAGTTTTCACTTAAAGTAATTGAAATATATATTTAATATAGTGTATTTTTGTGTATGTGGTGGTATAGCGGATAATGGAGCGGTTGCCATGCGCGACAATGCGAATGTTTGTATATTTTATTTTTAATTATTTATTTATTTATTGTTCGTAGGTTGGAATCCCGGTGAGGCGACTATTGAACTACTCTTAGCCGAGTAAGTGAGGCCTGAACAAGGCCAGGCGTCGCCGGGTGCTGATGAAGCTGGCCCGCCCTTGCCCGTGGCACTCGGCAGGCGGGAGAAGAAACATCCGGGGGTTTAAGTCGGTAAAAGTATGATCCCCATCGCCCCTGAGATCCGTTAGAGATTTCCCCAGGGTTAGAAAAAAAGTTGTAATTCCGGCACGTAGTACTTCTTCACCGCTGAAGGAAAACATAGCTGTAGTTCTGTCCATGTTTATTGTATTATTCGATGCTGTATCCGTGACATTAGTGTACGTTTACCTTAGCTGTAAATTTTATAAGACTACCGCCGTATTGTTAACTTAATTATTGTAATTTTGCTCATGTAAGTGAAATGCAATGTTTCTTTTTGAGAAATAAATTTCTTTAATCCGAGGAAGCCAGCGTGGCGTCTAATAGAAATGTCACGTGTACCAGTGCTCTGAGAACGGCGATCAGCTGTGCTACTGGATACGTTGGCACGATATATAAGCGAAAAGTGGATACAGCCACTAATACATCTCTGCTGACCCCGCAAGGCATATAACGTGACGATGTATTATTACTATAAATTGTAAAATAAAACAAAGATTCAGTAAGCTATACAGAAGTCTAATAATAACCTAAAGAAAATGAGGTCACCGGGTCCCTTGGGTCAGAGACCTTACAGTTATTTCCTAGGACCAGAACGGGGCCGAGTTAGGTCCAGACTGGTTTCCGAGAAGCAGCTCGTTCGAGATGAATTTTAATGCGGCGGTGGAATCTTAACCACGTTCTGGGAACTGTTCATAGAAATCTGTTCTTTAAATTAGATACCGGTGTAATTAACAGAATGGATTTCAAGGAACGCTAGTGTTTAACCGAAGGCCGAAGAAGGAGCCGATTATCCGGCCTTCTCCACAGTCTTCGGCTAAAGCCGTAGTCAAAAATAAGCAAATACTAAGAATAATAGTAATACATCATCACGCCATATCCCTCTCAGGGTAAGCAAAAATACATCAGTGACTGTATCCAATTTGCGCATATATGGCGTGCGTAACGATGCCTGTAGCGTAGTTGGTGGAAGTTCCCACAGCACTATTTTTTTTTACACTGGCTCGACATAGTGACTACAGAGTACCTGATGGTAAGTACAGTGTAGTCCAAAAACGAAAGCGACTATCAAAGGATGAAAATCCATTGATAGTCTACATCGTCATGTCGGCCCATATATACCACGACTGAAGGTCTCTAGGTATATGAGCTACTGGATATACACAAGCTGATCCCGAAACGCGACAAGCCGAAACTGGTCACTATGACGGGCTTTACACCCATGTACTGTGGTCGCGATCCAGACGGGCACCGACGCCCTACCACCTCGCTGCTGCTCGTTTAGCACCACCCAGGAGTCACGTGTAGGGAAACTAGGGTAAAGCCTACGGACGCGAGCAGCTTCGACTCCCAAAAACACACTAGTCCACCTGATATAGTTTCCAGATGTCAAGCCGGTTTCATTACGATGTTTCCTTCACCGGTGACTCTGTAGTGCCTAGGGCCGAACTTAATCTGGAAAAATCCAAAGGTACATGCCAGGATACAAACCTACTACCTCTCGTGTTGCCGCGCTAGGATACAGGTCCCTTATACACAACGCTACCACAGCCACAAATCTGAAAAACTTCGTTTAAGTAACTTAAATCTTTTAAATTAAGTGTTTATGTTAACTGTACACAGTATGTTTCGAAAACCCTTTTTTTTTTGGTAACCCGAGGGAAACCCATTATGGGCCGTCAGGAGAGTGGTGGGAGCCACTCCCCCGGTGTGTTGGACTCCCAGCGACTAAATCAGGAGAGATGCTTCTTGCGCTCGCATCTTATGCCTAGCTAAGGTACTGCTGTGCCGCACTTCCCGGCTAGGCACGCGTTACGCCCTGAGGGAGCCTTCTAACATGATGATGATGTCCTAGCCGGATTCGGCCACGGCGACTGTTTCAACACCGATTAAGAAAATCGAAGTCCAGTTAGCATATAGGAGTGGTGGGAAGCCCACGCGTCACTGAAGTATTAAGTATGGACAGCCGCCATGTTTCGAAAACCCTGACCTATGTGAAAGACGCATATTCATGACACGAAAAATTGAAAAAATATATCAGAAAATTGCATTATTCGTAAACATTATTGTTATATCAAATTATACAATTTATTTACACAAATGCACTCACACACACTCACAAATCACGCACACACACTCACTATATGATGCGGGGAGCGACCCAAAACCAAAATTTAATATGTTGTGTAATACGTTATTGACATTTTAGTTTTTTTTAATTTTTTATTTCTTATTTTTGTATATAATCTTATAATATGTTGTGTAGTTACCATTGAATAAATAAATAAATGTCTACATGCAAATTAGCTTGCATTACTTACAAAAAAATAAATAATAATAAAATCAGTTTAACACTTACGAAACGACGTAATTAAACGATAATTAACGATTCTCGGGATCAACGGCGATTATGGCCCTTTTTACGTCATGATCTACTAGCGTGTTCCTTTGCTGTCCTTTTTTCCTTTTGTTCACGAGCTAAGCATGCCCTCAATTATATCACGTAAGTGTCCCCATTTAATTCATTTTTATCTTATTTCGGTATTTTCTAAATAATTAACTAAAATGGACACCCTAAATGGAATTTAATGTCGATACCGCGTAACGTCTTCACGGTGCGGACAGGGCTTTTTATGACATACTGTATACATATTTTAGGTATCATAAAATGATTCGTAGTCAAATTTTGTTACACTTACAACTTATATTATACAATCAATAGTAAAGTATACGGCAACTCTTTGATTTCGTCCGCTTGAACTTAGCTTTGCCATACGATTTTTGAGTAGCCTTTACACCACCCCCGCCGTATATAGATAGAGGTCTGTAGAGGGCCGAACGTCGCCGGAGCCGTGAAAGTTTTTTTATCCTAACTCGAAATAGAGACTGTAACACACCTGATAGTAAGCATGATGCAGTCCACAAAACGACAACGACTATCGACAGGTAAAAAAACCCATCGGAAGTCACAGCGATCATGCCGGCCTGCACCAATATCTCTTCACGCTACGCTTAAAGGATTCCATATTATTGGAAGGGGGGAACACGCTCGCTGGAAGACCATTCCACAGCCCGACGACTCAGCTGCAGTTAGAGATCTTCTTAGTCCTGGCCGGGATGTGAGATACCGTGCGTTATTTGCTAGTCCAGTAGAAAATTACGTTAAATAACCTGCGCCTGAATAAACTCTAGAATAAATCAATTACAGTCCGCTATTCGCTTAGAATAGTCCACCGAGTATAGGATGTACGAAGACAGCTCTGCTCAAATGTGCCCAGTGTAACAAAACTATCAAATCAACGACACGAAATAAAAAAAGGAGGAAAAATCGTATAAAACGCACAGATTCAAAAGAAGCAAGATATTGTTGTGATCTCGGGGTCCTCTATAAAGCCACACCAGAATTTCTTTTTTTTTTTGTTACACTGACTCGACATAGTGACTACAGAGTACCTGATGGTAAGTACAGTGTAGTCCAAAAACGAAAGCGACTATCAAAGGATGAAAATCCATTGATAGTGTACACCGTCATGTCGGCCCACATATACCGCGACTGAAGGTCTCTAGGTATATGAGCTACTGGATATACACAAGCTGATCCCGAAACGCAACAAGCCGAAACTGGTCACTATGACGGCCTTTACACTCATGTACTGTGGTCGCGATCCAGACGGGCACCGACGCCCTACCACCTCGCTGTTGCTCGTTTAGCACTACCCAGGAGTCACGTGTAGGGAAACTAGGGTAAAGCCTACGGACGCGAGCAGCTTCGACTCCCATTTCTAAACTAACTATTTACTATAAATACAAATTTAAACACTAACTAGTTTACAAAATAGTACACTAAATGTCGCACTGAACACTTCGCTTTAATTTCGCTCAGATCGCTTAATTTCGCTTCCAAAGACAACTACCCGAGTTTGAACCTGCCGCATATTTATAACGGAATAGCAAGTCCCACTTATGGTAACTGCTTAGAGGATTCTCCAGCCATCTTGTATATTCCAGCGTTCATGATAGGCTGCAACGACACCTCTAGAAACCTCTTTCTATTTTCCCACAGACGACACCACTAGTGGCTGTTGTTATTGTTTCGCTACAACATGGTATTACGAACTGTGGATCATCTAGTAGAGAAAAGAGATCACTATATACCTCGTCTTCATTCCATATAAGTGTAAAGACCGTCATAATGTTTCGCTTTGGCCTGTCGTGTTTCGGGATCAGTTTGTGTTTAGATGTTCGAATACCTAGAGACCCTTTTTCGTTGTATATGTGGGCTAACATGCGATGGCGACTGTCATCGGATATGCCTCCCTTGGCATTCATTGCCACTTTTAGACACGCTGTACTTTTCTTCAGATACAATATAAAAAAATATGTTTATCTCTTTTTAGTGTCACTTTTTCATTCCATCGATTCAAATCACAATTCTCAAAAATTTCCGCTTCAAATAACCCGCTGCCTGTGACGAGATGTAAATTTTGCACGACAAGATACCGCATCCATTATTTTAATGATCGACGTGCAAACGTGCAATCAACTAACAAAGTACTGTAATTGAATTGACTCAAAGCGAACGCGCTGCTCCAAGAATTATTTACACAAATCATTTGAACTTGTTTCAAACGAGTTTACCTTCTAGCTGCATAATTTTCCCGACCTTTTTCTACGTGACCTACCAAAATAGACTGCATTTCTATCTCTACTTAGCCAGTAAAAACAGTGCTCATATTTCTAAATAAAGAAGAAAAGTTCACGGTATTCGTTTTTCCTATCGTCTACCTTTATTGACTCCTGTCTTGTATATTATTTTTATTTACTGCATTTTCAAGAAAACTCAACAATGTATAAATAATAAAAAATACACAAAAAAGTTACATACGCCAGCAAAGATTGTACATAAAAAAATTCAATATAAAAATCAATCTATTGAACACAAAACATTAAGAGAAAACTTAAATGAAATGAAAAAAATGAAAAAGTTTTTATTTCGCCACAAATCAACAAAAAACCAGAAATTTAAATGCAGCAATACAAACAACACACAAAAACAAAAGAAAATACAAAACATATAAACGTGGCGAAAATGGGACCTTCATCAACCTAAAGCCACAGAAGAAGCCTGCAGCGCTGATTTTCGTGGTCGGCTTACTAATAATATAAAAAAAAACAAATACACCAAAGAAAAAAATGTTAACTGTCATTTTTTTTCTCATCATTCTTCTAAAAATGGAAATGTACAAAGCAGAATATCGACATTCTCATTTCATTCTTGACATCAACCCTTCGGGTCCAAAAGGGGGCCATCTGTGTTAGAGCAAAATCTATTTCTGTTTATACCAGCTAAATAGGGGAGCAGCGGGCACCCTCTCCTGTCCCTAAAAGAACAATTTTTTAATTGGTGTTTCAAAATGAATGATGTGAACAGTAGCATGATTTTTTTTAATTTTCTAAGTGCGGTAAAGTGGTGAAAAAAGGCAGGATGCGAAAGACCACCGTTTAAAGACGAAAGGTTAAAAAAACGTTTAAAGATAAAGTAAAGAATGTTATCTTGACAATAATAATGTAGGATAGTCTTTGACAGAGTTAACCCGGGCCAAGTACTCGCCAGATAAACTTAAAACTGTCCTGAGAGGCCTGCGCCTGTGACAACAACCCGGACCGTCCACAAATCTGACCAAATAGCCGCGTGGTACACGAAGCAAGCGGCAGCGATTTAAAAAAATGTGACCGTTAACCTTTTTAAGATTCCGCATCTTGTTCCTTATTGGACGATGAAAAGATGACATCAAGGAAAAAGGATAGAGAAAGGTGGAAATCTATTTAGAGTTCCGTTTCTCAAAATCATGAAGGACTCTGTCTGGGTAGGCGACTGTGATGACCTAGTGGACAAGGGACCGGTTTCCATGCGCGGCAAAATGAACAGTCGTAGGCTCGAATTCCGGTACGCACCTCTGGGTTTTTGTCAATATTACTTACGGATTTAGGCCCAACATGCTCACCGGTGAAGGAAAATATCGTGAGGGAATTCGCATGTCTCTGAGGACAGCGATCAGCTCCCCTACTGGTCACTTTAGGCACGACATATAACCACAAAGGTAATGCAGCCTAATGTATCTACTAATGTACCTCTGCTCGCCTCATAAGGACCCCGTAGCGTGACGATATATTATTATTATAATAAAGGGATCTTTATAATATATATAAATAACTTTATAGAAATAATTTCATAGCCTCGGTCTTAGCTTTGCTAAAGTCAAAACGACAATAGGAGGGTGCAGACGCCACACTGCATTCATATACATACATATCAATATACATATCATATATAGCTTTCTTACACTCGCCTTGTCACAACAAACACACACACACACACGCACACACATCTATTTCTTATTGTTGCGAGTTTACTGTTATTTCATTTTCCTTTTCTTTGTTAGTTTTTAAATATTATCATTGTGTAATTGGCACAGCTTGTTAACTGTACCGTATGTAAAATGTTTGTATGTTCTGTTCATTAATAGTGTTTAAATAAAAAATAAAAAAATCACCTTGTTGTGCATCCGTCCGTCTGTCTTTCCCTTTTTATCAGGAATGTGTGGAGGTACTCATTTGAAATTAATATAAAATACTGAGATATACAGTCGTTTGTAGTTCTGATAATATCATACTTATAAGTCAACGTAATCCAAAGATGTCAGTTTACGTCATCAATTTTTACGAAAATGCCGTTTTCGCACGGGAATCTAAACCTATAAGGTATTTCCCGTTGACCTATTATAAAATCATTACATTTAACAAGAGGCAAGGTTTTATATCAATAGTAACAGAATAAATCTGTATATTTTTATTTACGTAGGAAAAAAAAGAATTGCGATTATATAATTTATACCATCATATCATAATCGTATTCCGGGGGCGGGGGAGGGGCTATCATTCTCAACCACTGAGGGACTGAGGCTATAGAAATGATAGCTGCTCACCTGTGCTGTACACCTGTCCGGTATACAGCTCGGCGTGGCCTTGGTGGTAGCGCCGGTCGCCAAGATCCATCAAAGCAAGTTCGGTGCACTAGCCTGTACGAGGTTGCCGCCTACTATTGGTCTGATTCCCTAAGAAACAGACATAACAGAAAGCTCCGAGCGCCATTCCCCCACTCCTCCCCAAACCCATCCCTCTTCCCACCACTCCCCCCTTTTTCTCCTCCAGGAGGTTGTGGGTGTGGCCTGGAGTTGAGTATATAACCCCACCTACGCTAGGGCCTGCGTAGTTGAGCGCCGTACGCAGGGACGACGGAGTCCTGGGGGGTTGAGCCAAGCGGGAGTTGGGTGTTTAATACAACCGCAAGGCAACACGCCCCCTTTGGTCCTTAGTTCAGGCTAAACGGTAGCCTCCACAAATAGCCAATGTGGAGGAAACGGTCACACGTCCCGTCAGAGGGCCGTAGGCGAGGTGAGGGGGGGTCCGCAGAGGTGCTTAACACCAAAACGGATGGGGAGGGCCATGCTGAAGGGGCAAGAGCGCTGGGACATCTGGGAACCCCCAGGGTCCTAGCTATCCTCGAGCCCCCAATGTCGCGCTCCAACCCCAACTCCTCTCACCTATACTCTCCTGGTAATCCTAGTGTCCACTAGGACACTCCCAAAGGTGCGGGCTCCATGGAGGGTGGGAAGCCAGGAGAGCGAATTATACAAAAACAATAATATGGATAAACTACAAAAAACAACAAAACCCAAAAACCCTGCGCCTAGACCAAAAGTCGGTGGCGCAAACAAAAACACAACAGGGAGTAAAACCCCTTCCGAACAAGCGAAAGCAGGATTGTCGAGTCGAGTCGGGCCCGCGAAGTCATCCGTGGCTAGGCAACGGCAAGACAAGATGCAAGTAGCGGAGGTACTACAATCCAAGAGGGTAGGTATTCCGACCATATCGGAATCTCCGGCCTTCACGGATAAAACTAAAACACCTGCACAAGCAGCCGAATCGTCCCAAGTCGGGACCACGGAAATATCCGTGGGAAGACAAGGGTCTGATGGGCCGCAACCTGCAGGTCAATCTCTTACAGGGTCTTCGGACTCATTGAACACTCGAGTGACACGCGAGACATCGGCAATGGAACCGGCTAAAGACCATTTTGGCACCGCCTGGACACTGGTGGAGCCTAGGCATGGGCGCAGGAAATTACCGCAAACGCAGATTACCGACGCCCCGTCAGGCTCTGCCCGGACGGGCGGCGTCAGTGAAACCGGGGACCAAAGACTACAGACCTCCAAAGGATCCAAGAAACAAGAGAAACGCCGGCGAAAAAGGCAACAGAAAAGAGCGGAGGCGTCCAACCGCACGCTACCTTCTGATGCCAAACAAACGTCGGAGCTCTCAAAACTAACAACGGATACTGGCACAACGATACAATCTCAACCCAAAACTGAGACAAATACAGGCAATAAAAGAGCCCGCCCGGATGAAACGATCTCCCCGCGAGGGGAATACAAGAAACGGCGCACCGGGCAGGTGGGCGGACATGCCTCTACAAGCTATGCCGAAGCAGCAAAGACTGAACTGGTTGTTGCTATCACACCAACTTCCTCGGAACACCTTACCAAGGAACAAGGCGACTTCTTAATGGACGCTCTCCAGAAGAAAGTCTTAACAGAAGCTCGCCTTGGAATGGCCAAAGGGCCAACATTCCGAGGCAAGCCCATTTATGCTGACGGAACACTAAAACTATGGTGTTCCGATAATCACACCTTAAACTGGCTTAACGCTGCAGCCACAGACATTACATTACCATCGGGAGAGCGCCTAATGGTAAAAAAACAATCAGACATCCCGAAGAAGGTACGTTGTGGAATACTTATTCCGGGAGTCTGGGACCGAACCGACGACATTGGCAGAACACTGGCCTACCAGAACCCTTGGGTAAAGGTGGAAAAGTGGCTCCTCCACGCCGCCATCAAACAGGAAACTGACACCTTCTTGGTAATCAGCATACCGGAAGATCAATTACAGACAATACTGGACCATGAACGTCGATTAGGGTTCATGTTGGGTTCAGTATATATAAAATTCCAAAGCCAAAAAGGGAAATTTACTGAAATACCACCTGAGGCTAAGGAGACACAAGTTACAGGAGAATGTACTCCAATGGACACGGACCAGGGACAGGCAACTACATCAAGGCCAGTCCAAGGAACGACCTCAACTACACAAGGGCTTGAAACCCAAGAACCGAACGCTACAAAGTCAACAACTTCAAGCTCCACATCAGAGGCAGGCAGCGTAGATACGTCGCTGGGCCTCGATGACCTGAACATTGGGGAAGAAGGAGAAGGTATATCTCCTGATGGCATCCCCTTCGTCCAGCAGTAAGATACTACAGTGCAATCTCCACCACAGTATTACGGCAACGGCTCAACTACGTAAGTGGCTGGAGATTAATACAACAACCATTGCACTGATCCAGGAGCCGTGGACTAGAGATGGTAAGATACTTGGACTCTCCAACCTAGGAGGTAAGTTAGTCACAAGCATAGATAAAAATATCAGAGCTTGTATTTACATATCAAAAAATATAAGTGTGCAAATCCTAACAGAATTCTGTTCTAGAGACCTGTGCACTATCAAACTCTTGAACGAGTCTGACCGGAGCTTTCCTGGAGTGATACTTGCCTCGGCATATATGCCGGAGGGCGAGGATCCTCCCCCGCCAGCCGTGATAGCTCTGGTTGACCGATGCGAGAAAGAGGACCTGGAACTTATCCTGGCTACAGATTCCAATGCACATCACCCGTTGTGGGGCATGGATCACAGCAACAGTAGAGGTAATAAACTTTTTGAATACTTGCTAACAACTAACTTAGACATTTTAAATATTGGCTCCAAGCCTACGTTTGTAAATAGAAGAAGCAGGACCATAATCGACCTGACTTTGGCGACAAAACAGACAGCAAACCTAATCACAAACTGGCATGTGTCGGACGAAGACTCATGCTCCGATCACAAATGGATTCGGTTTGACTTTCAAGTACATACAGTAAACACAGCTCCGTATAGGAACCCTCGAAAGACTAGTCGCAACATATATGCAAAAATGTTGGCGATGGGTCTTAAAGGGAAGGTAGTACCCGCAAGAATCGTGGGGACACAACAAATAGATGAACAAGTCAACAATCTTACAAAAGTAATAATAGACAGCTATCATTCGGCATGCCCTCTCACTGTAGAGAGTACGTCTGAAGATACTAGAAACACCTGGTGGGGACCTGAGCTACTAAGGCTCAGGACTAAAATGAGAAAACTCCTAAACCGGGCAATGAATACTAGCGCAGACCAAGACTGGGACAACTACATAGAGACCAAATCTAGGTATAAGAAACGTCTAAGATACAGAAGAACTTTATCTTGGAGGAAGTTCTGTGGAAATATAGAATCCAATGTACAGGCAAATAGAGTAAGAAAAATACTAGCGAGTCAAAACAACAACAGCCTAGGTTCTCTTAAAAACACAGACGGCACGATGACTTCCACACTGGAACAAACACAAAATGTACTCCTACAAACACACTTCCCAGGAAGTAGATTGGTACATGACTTCCAATGGGATGAGGAAAATATAATCCCAACAGATAAGAACTGGACAATGGCCACAAGAGAGGTAACCATGGAGAAAACAAGATGGGCGATACAAAGTTTTCACCCGTTTAAAGCAGCTGGCCTAGATAATGTCATACCGGCACTCCTGCAATGGGGAGCAGAAAGCATCATAGGGCCACTAACGAAAATACTACAAGCATGCTTAGCACACAGATACATACCCATTAAATGGAGAGAAGTAAGGGTCGTCTTCATACCTAAACCAGGCAGGAGTGACTATACAGATGCCAAATCTTTTAGACCCATAAGCCTCACATCCTTTCTATTAAAGACATTGGAAAGATTATGTGACAGGATGATTAGAGACAAGGCACTAACTACCTCACCAATTCATAAGAATCAACACGCATATAGCTCTGGAAAATCAACAGAGTCAGCCCTACATATGGTGGTAGGCAAAATTGAAAATGCGATAAAAAACAAACAAATATGTCTAGGCACGTTCATAGATATAGAAGGAGCATTCGACAAAACAAACTTCAATAGCATCAATATTGCACTACATCGACATAATGTTGATAGCAATATTATAGGATGGATTGAAAATATGCTCAGCAAAAGAATAATTAGGATTGCTGATGGACAGAACAGTGGAGCACTGGTTGCAAGAGGATGCCCCCAAGGAGGGGTACTATCTCCACTTTTGTGGAATATAGTAGTGAACGACCTCATCCACACTCTTAATTCTAGATATTTTTATACAATTGGGTATGCAGATGATATCGCCATTCTTGTAACTGGCAGATATGCCGGTACGGTATGCGATGTCACACAAGCTGCAATAAGAATAGTAGAAAAATGGTGCGCAGAGAACAACCTCTCTGTGAACCCCTTAAAAACAGAATTGGTTATGTTCACAAATAAGCGTAACCTAGGCAACTACATTCTACCGCGCATGGGAAATATTGAACTGAAATTAAAAACAGAGGTAAAATACCTCGGAATTATCTTGGACCACAAACTAAGTTGGAACAATCATTTAGAAAACAAGCTTAAGAAGGCCAGTATTGCCTTCTGGCAATGCCGCCGGATGCTAGGCAAAAAATGGGGCCTAGCACCAAAAATCATAAACTGGCTTTATTTAGCGGTAATACGACCTATGGTAAGCTATGGAGCATTGGTGTGGTGGACTAGAACTAAGCTCATAACAGCTGTCAATAGGTTAAGACAATTTCAACGACAAGCATGCATGGCCATCACGGGATGCATGGGAACCACCCCCACAAATGCCCTAGAAACCATGCTAGATATGATACCTCTACACCTTTTTGTACAACAAGAAGCGGTATCAGCAGCCATACGAATGAAAACCATAAATCTGTGGAACGACAATGGTGCTCCTCACACCAGAATTTTGAAAGAATTCACAGATGATATCCCACTACTTGAAGCAATTTGCGATAAGGTACCTGTACAATTCGTCTTTGACAAGAAATACAAAATACAATTACATGAGGAAGACTATGAGAGCATAAATGTAAAAGAGTTGAGGATCTTTACTGACGGCTCCAAGACAGACTCAGGAACCGGCACTGGCGTTTACTCAGAGGACCTTAATATCAAGATCTTCATGACGCTGGGCATTCACAATACTGTATTCCAAGCGGAATGCATGGGTATCCTACTGGCAGCCCATGCAGTCCTCTCCAGGAAGGTAAAAAATCAACCAATCCGAATATTATCAGATAGCAAAGCAGCACTGTTGGCCATAGGAAGTAAAAACTATAACTCGAGCCTAGTCCAGCAGTGCCACCAAGCTGTAACTCAGGTATGCTTAAACAATAACATTACAACCCTACAATGGATTAAAGGACACAGCGGATCACGCGGAAATGATGCTGCAGACGAACTCGCAAGAAGAGGATCAGATACGAGAGTGTTCGGACCTGAGCCGATTATTCCACTCCCCTTCAGCTGGTTCAAATCTGAGATACGTCAAAGAATAAGACGTCTGAGGGACTCGGACTGGAACAACTTGGTAGATTGCAGACAGACTAGAGAGGCATTGCCTCGAGCGAATCCAAGGATCTCTAAGGCTGTCCTGCGTCTCAGTAAATTACAGATACGTAGGGTCACCGGAGCCATAACAGGACACGGTTATTATAATAGACATCTTTTCCATTTAGGTGTCACAGAAACAACTCTGTGCAGAGCATGCATGGGAGAAGAGGAGACAGCCAGGCACGTGATTATGGATTGCAGTGCACTGGCGGCATACCGGGCACAACACCTCGGTTCACCGAGGTCCCTTCAGGAAGCAACCAGCAACATCAGGCGGCTGGCGGATTTCCTGGAGGAGCTGGGCTGGGATGATTGAAATCATCCCAACCCGGCCTCACGCAAAATAGGCGCACTTAGACGTCGAGTTGCGGAGAATGAGCCCGTCTCAACCTTATACCTTATACCTTAATCGTATTCCGGCTAGGACAAACAAGTTCTCTAACTCTTGTTCTCGCCGAGTCGTGGATCTGTGATATCTTCTTCCGTCGAGCATGATCCCACTATCTCATGATATTGGGTCCTTTACATGAAGCGTGAAGAGATATTTGTGCAGGCCGCCATGATCACAGCAACTATTGATTGGTTTGCCTTTACTATTAAGTTAGTTTTTTTAAGACTACATCATGCTTACCATCAAGCGTAGTGCAGTCACTACGCCGTGCCAAGATAAAAAATACGACATAATACGAAACTATACAAATATAATACTTAAAAATACATACACATCCATTACTACAAGACAAATTAATGTACTCAGAAAAATGAAATTAAATGAAATGTGTTGAAATGAGAAGCAGGGACCCCTGAGGAGCTAGTGAACTGGTGATCGCGGTAAGTGGAGCTCTTTAGGCAGCCCGTGCCACTGTTACGGAGCTATCGATGTAACGTACAAAATGAAATACATTTATTTCGCCACAAAGTAAGTAAAACTAAAAATTTAAATGACAGTAACACAAACAACATAAAGAAAATACAAAAACATATAAACATAGCGAAATGGGCTCCGTCAGCTCAATGCCACAGAGAACGTCTGCAGTGCTGGTTTTCATGAAGAGCCCCATAGCGGTTAAATCTACGAACGCAAGCAATATCGCTATTGTTTTGTAACTTAGAGCACCGGTGAATATCCCCAGCGTACCCGCATCACAGGCCCTATCTACCTGCTTTACGGCGCTCACCCAATAAATATCACAATATGATAACCAGGCGACGATAACTCAACCCCCTATCGCAGAGTCATGCGGCAGAGATATCTGCGTTAGAACGGTCAACCGAACACATGTTATGTTCTAGACGCAGTTTTTAATTTTACTTATATTCTATGAGCCAGCTCTACAATATTATTCGTTTTTTTTTATGCTGACTTGGCACAGTGACCACATCACACCTGACGGTAAGTGTAAACATGGTACAGCCCAAAATGCGACCGCCTATCCGTGGTCATGGCGATCATGCCTGCACAAATATCCCTTTGCGCTTCGTTTAAAGGACTCCGCATCAGTGACGCGCATAGGATATTTAGACAGGGTAGGCAGATTCACATAATGAATGTGAATATTATATAATGTTAATAAATATTAAAGTAATGGAGCGGATAATCAACCGTCAATTGCTGGCATACCTAGAGCAAAATGATATTCTTAGTGATCGGCAATATGGCTTTCGTCAGAACCGGTCTACTGGGGACCTCCTAGTGTGTGCCACCCATTACTGGGGTGAAGCCATTGAAAAGCACGGAGAGGCCCTTGCTGTCTCTCTTGACATCTCCAACGCTTTTGATAGGGTCTGGCACGCAAGCCTATTAAGCAAGCTCCAGTCTTATGGGCTGCCGGAGTGTCTCAGAGTCTGGATCAGTGGTTTCTTGAGAGAACGGTCTATACGAGTAGTTGTTGATGGCTGTTCGTCGGACCAATTGGCAATGAATGCCGGTGTTCCTCAGGGATCAGTACTTTCAGCAACATTGTTTCTGCTACACATCAACGATCTGCTTAAACCCGGTATCCTTGGACATGCGGATGATAGCACTGTTACTGATAGGTACTTATCTGGACCGCGGGCAGATGCCGTCGAGATCTCTCTGCTGAGGGAGGCTATGGTGAAGCGAACAGATTTAGCACTTAAATATGTCTCTGATTGGGGCGATGCGAATCTGGTTAGTTTTAATGCTACCAAGACACAGGCGTGTCTTTTTTCCACTAAACGGAGTCCTTTTCACCTGACTCCCACCTTCCAGGGTGTTTCCTTGCCGGTGACTGATGGTTTTGAGCTCCTCGGTTTAGAGCTGACAGCTGACTTGAACTTTGGGTGGTCGATTGAGCTTAGAGCGAAAACAGCTGCTAAAAAATTGGGTGTCCTTTTTAAGGTCAGACGGTTGTTTTCACCATCGCAACTTCTTAACCTTTATCAAGCGCAGGTGCGGTCGGGTGTCGAGTGCTGTTGTCATCTTTGGGACGGATCCGCTAAATACCAGTTGGCGGCCTTGGACTCGATTGATCGCAGAGCTCATAGACTTATTGGTGACGACTCTTTGTCAAAAATTAAAATGCAAAGCATCGAGCATCGACGTAGAGTTGCCTGCCTCGCGGTCTTTTACCGGTTGCACGGTGGAGAGTGTTCTCAGGAACTACATTCTTTGATTCCACCAGCCCCATTCCACCACAAAACCACAAGACATCGTGTCGGATACCATCCGTATGTGGTGGATGTTCCTTATATCTGCACGAGAAGATTCGCTTCTACATTCATCATGCGAACGGCTGAGGAGTGGAATATTCTACCAGCGGCCATATTTCCGCGATCTTATGACCTGGGAGTCTTTAAAAGAAGAGTGAATAGGCATTTGTTAGGCGGACGCGGTTCATCATCGGACTCATCTTCACCTTCCACCAGGTGTGATTGAGGTCAAGCGTTCGCCTATAAGTTATAAAAAAAAAATTACTTCCATAGGCAAGATAGATGGCGTGAAAATAAAATAGATATGAATATAAAGGGTTGCTTTTTTTGTTTAAATTAAAGCAATTTATTCCATACTTATTTATCGTAAGGGCATGCAATGCTTTCATGCATTTATGGAATGAACGCTACTGCTCCACATCATAGGACTGTGGAAACACGCTTACAAGAAGACATTCCACAGCTCAACTACATGGCGAAGGTAAGAATTAGAGAGCTTCTTAGTTCTAGCCGGGATGCATGTTACCGCGTAGCTGTGACCCGGTAAGACCGTCTAATGTCAAAAACACGAAGAATTAGCATCATTGGTGACAGTACATGAAAGAACTAATAAATAAGGAAGCGAAAATGGTTTGCAAGAATACAGAGAAGTTGCGTTCCATTCTCTCTGTCTACTCAAATAGGGATTCGGCGTGATGATAGAATTAAAAAAATAGAGTATGTTTAGTAACGGAGTTTTCCCTGTATATGCGTAACGCCTGAATATACTATAATAGCAATTTATAATTGTGGTAAAATGTTGCCTATATTTTTACTATAGGCTTAAATTAGTTTTAAAATTAAAATATTTTACAGCTTTCTTTTTACAGTTAAATATAGCCCAAAATAATAATAAATTATTTATTCTGAAACACACACACAACATGAAAGTGGTACATTACAGTCAGCTGATAAACTAACTAGGACTACCTGTACTTGTATTATGAGAGGGAGTCAGCGCAGCCCGGATGAGAGGGAGGTTTTGGAGGGGTGGATTGTTACTCCCATCCCTCCCCCAGAGAAGAAGCCTCAACAAGGCCTTTTGTTCCCTGGGCGTCAAGACGAATTTGGTTTCGCAGGCCCGCGTGGAGCAATCAGAGGGACACCCCGGAGGTTTTTAGTCAGTAGGAGTCTGACACACCGGGGTCACTGCCCTCACAGCGTCCCTGATGGTTCTATGTAGGATTTTCCCACGGGATACAAAAAAAGAGAGTCAGCGCAGCCGGGCAGACTTAAGGGAGTCTGCTGACCAGATGAGAGGGAGGCGGTGTACGGTGTCCGGCTTATAGCCTATGAGATAGGTTTTAAGGCACCTTACACCCACCCCTTCCAGAGATGAAGCCTAAACAGGCTGTCCGCTCCCAGGACGTCTATAATAATCCGGATACCCAGGCCAGGGTAGGGTAATTGAAAAAACACCCCAGGGGTTTTTACATACGTACAACTTTCTTTCCCAGCTAATATATCCTTCTGTAACAGGTAATATATTTTTCTGCATGAGGTAATACATTTTCCTGCACCAGCTTATTATATTTTAAAATACCTTGAACAAAACGTAATAACGCGGATAAAGTTTAACGCAGCTTCACTGTGAACCCGTGTATTGATTCCGACATATTTACTCTGTGCTCGCCTGAGGCTCAGACCTCACTGAGCTCGGGTAACTTATTATTCTATGCAAAAAATTCTAAATTGGGTTTTGACGTTCAAGGTACTTGATACAGGGAAGTAATGCGACCCTCAATTCATGAATTCACTGTTAGGCGGAATTATAATAATAACATATCGTGACGCTACGAGTATGTCCCTTCCGGGATGAGCAGAGATACATTAGTGGCTGTATGCACTTTGCGCTTATACGTCGTGCCCAACCTGACCAGTAGCGTAGCCAACAGCTCTAATACTGTCCAGTACTGCAAGTTTCCTATTTGTGTTCCATGACCCTTGCTTGATTTTTATTTTATTTATTACTAGCTGATCGGGCAAACGTTGTTTTGCTATATAAGTTATTGTAATAACTTCTAAGATGTTCATTGAAATTAAGTGATGTCAAAGACAATTTTGTTCACAATTAAATACTCTTAATCAACAACACATTTATTTGGATAAAGATTAATATTATTACGTTGATACAACTCTTAACAAATAATGCATTAATTTCGATCAAATTTGATTACCATAAAAACGGTTCTAGTGAGTTAATCTTAAAAGATAGACATATACCGTCGAGGACATTTTTTTAGATCATTTCAAGAGGAATAATTCTTTCTTACATATATTTTTGGTACTTGAACCGTTTTTGCAGCACACGCAATGGAAGCCCTCAAGGATGAATAATTTTCCCCGTTTTTTTTTCACATTTTCCATTATTTCTTCACTCCTGATAATTGCATCGTGATGTTATATAGCCCCAAACCTTCCTCGATAAATGGTCTATTCAACTCAAAAAGAATTTTTCAATTCAAACCAGTAGTTCCTGAGATTAGCGCGTTCAAACAAACAAACAAACAAACTCTTCAGCTTTATAATATTAGTATAGATTTTATGTAAATTTTGATAGCTTGTGTATCTTATTTATTTGTTATTTTATTATTCATTATATTATATAAATAAAACGTTGAAGTAGTAGAAATCTTTTACATTAATTTGTAGTTAAAGATCCACAAATTATTTAGAGATTAGTATTTATCTCTGAATCCCGTTCTGCCTCCACGGCTATTTCGCAAGCCCTCGATACCGGGCAAAGTTCTCGTCCAAAGTCCATTGCAACGTAAACGATTGTAAATATTATATTACCCAGCGCAGCAGTACCTACTCACCGCTCACGTCGTGTGCGAATCCAATGAACGATTCCTCGATTGTTTACTTAATATAACTAGAGTTTTCAAGAACTCTGCGCACACCGGTATGAGCTACACTGGTTTTTCCCGATATAAATAGACTGTATTTTTAATGGCAGCTGTGAACAGAAAGGAAGAAAAAACATTTATTTGGCACTACACTTAACATTCAAAACAGAAGGATAAGTTCATCAAGATAGAAAACAACAAAAGAAAATACTTTGCGCCAAAGGGAACTCAGCTCAGCAAACGCTAAGTGATCAGCTGAGCCGCCTAGCTCTGAATTTCAACAGACACCCATTTATTATGTCATCGCGCAGAAAACAGCAAGGAAGGGAGTAACATAATACAAATAAACAGCTCTAGAGACTAATTCAAAGTGTCATAGATAATGGTACATACATTATATACTATACAAACACACGCATACATACATCTTATATACATATAAGTATATTAGGCACACTCATGTCATATACATTTTAATTATTAATATATAGATACACTCAAAATTTAATAGATATAGATTTAAAAAAAATAAAATAGGCATCAATGTTTACGTCGTTTATTATTTATATCTTTTCTTATATAATATTTATAATATTTTAATACACATATTTTCTTTTATGTTATCTATTGTTTTACACTATTGTTAGAAATATCGTCAGAAGTGAAGAGAATAAAACTATGCCTCCTAAATGCTCTTCCTCTTTATTTGAACATTCACTTATTTATTATTTTAGCTCGGTTCTCTCGACGTGTTTCCTCTACCGAGGCTCGAACCAGAATGTCCTTTTATTATTAAGATTTACTCATAACTAAATACATATAATGTTGCCAGAATACAATTACTAAAATATAACTGTTAATGTTACCAGAATACAATTGATACAAATAACTAAAATATAACAGTCGGCCATACTGCATATTACGGGTCCTCACGTAATTTTGTTTAATTAATAAAATATGTAATAATTATAACTAACTTCGAGTATTACATTTTGACTAATATTATTTAAACACTTTACGTCGATATATATTTTTTTTTTTTATTATTTTGTACTGCTTCGGCCATCTGTGATAATAAAAATTGTTGCATCAATTTCACATTACAAGGTGTTTCTCTATAATTATCCAGTAGATATATATATCAAGACCAAAATATAATAATTCAGACATATTAATCTCATTTCAACCAAATCAACCAGATTGAAATTCATTTACATATCATCATTGCAAAATAACCCTTAATATTACATATACATATACACACTCCTTGGTTGGCTTATCGACCTCATGTGTGCAAATATTTAAAGTATCTCGCATACTCCTTCATTTGGCTTATCGGCCTCCTGTATGCAGATACCTTAACAGAAGTAAACAAATGCTCCCAAAGTTGGCTTATCGGCCTCATGTGCATTGTTCACCTTTACATATCATATTCGCATAAACTATCCATAAGTAAACAAATGCTCCCAAAGTTGGCTTATCTGCCTCATGGGCATTGTTCTCCTTTACATATCATATTCGTATAAACTATTAATAAGTAAACATATGCTCCCAAAGTTGGCTTATCGGCCTCATGTGCATTGTTCACCTTTACATATCATATTCGTATAAACTATTAATAAGTAAACATATGCTCCCAAAGTTGGCTTATCGGCCTCATATGCATTGTTCACCTTTACATATCATATTCGCATAAACTATCCATAAGTAAACAAATGCTCCCAAAGTTGGCTTATTGGCCTCATGTGCATTGTTCACCTTTACATATCATATTCGTATAAACTATTAATAAGTAAACAAATGCTCCCAAAGTTGGCTTATCGGCCTCATGTGCATTGTTCACCTTTACATATCGTATTCGTATAAACTATTTATAAGTAAACAAATGCTCCCAAAGTTGGCTTATCGCCCTCATGTGCATTGTTCACCTTTACATATCATATTCGTATAAACTATTCATGAGTAAACAAATGCTCCCAAAAGTTGGCTTATCGGCCTCATGTGCATTGTTCACCTTTACATATCGTATTCGTATAAACTATTTATAAGTAAACAAATGCTCCCAAAGTTGGCTTATCGGCCTCATGTGCATTGTTCACCTTCACATATCATATTCGTATAAACTATTAATAAGTAAACAAATGCTCCCAAAGTTGGTTTATCGGCCTCATGTGCATTGTTCACCTTTACATATCGTATACGTATAAACTATTTATAAGTAAACAAATGCTCCCAAAGTTGGCTTATCGGCCTCATGTGCATTGTTCACCTTTACATATCATATTCGTATAAACTATTCATGAGTAAACAAATGCTCCCAAAGTTGGCTTATCAGCCTCATGTGCATTGTTTAACCCTTAATCATATTTATCATCATTACTTCATTATCTTACTATACATCGTTTCAATTATTTTCATATTTATTTATCTTATTCGTTTTCAATTTCCACGTCATCCCTACGATCAATGTCGCTGCCCATTTCAACCTCTGTATTATTTGGACCATCATACTCTGAATTATCACTCTCTGAATCCGATCCACTATTCGACTAATTTAAATAATCTTGAGTATATGAATCACGTTTATCGTGGATAAATTTTATCTACGGAATTAACTGCGTCATACTCTCTATTTGTTTTTTTTTTCTGTTACTTTTCAATTAACTTAGTTTCTTATTTCATTCAATTGTTTTACTAATATAATCCATTGTTTTTTTTTTATTACTATTATTTCATTCTGTTGTTTTATTGATTCACTGTTTTCATCACAATTTAAGTATCTTATACGGATATTTACCCGTGATTTTATTAACGGTTGTATTCAAGCCTAGTTGTATAGATTTTAAATGTTTATCCCATTATTCAGAACATGACCTTTGCCTATTTATTCACAAAATCTTCTTTTTTTTACCAATCTCGCACTAGGAAACCCGTAATGTCCTTTTGCCTTTTTAGGGTTTTCTCTACGCCAAAGTGACCAGTTTCGTTATGGTTTACTCTTAAATAGTTGCCATTTGGCGCTTTTAGGTACCACCCATTTCATTTGCTCATTTAACAATCTATATGCCTTCTTCTTAATCTTATAGTTTTGATAAACTCTCATCATGTTTAATGAGTACGAATTTTCCAAAATCTATTTCATTTTCAAAAGTTTATCGTCACTACTCTGAGGAAACAGTAGCCAATCATCTGTTTCTATTCCCAAATATCAAACATAAGTTTTGGAACATAATTACAGTTTATGACTTTTCTTGTATCATTCCCCTAATTTTCTCTTTTTCCACGTAATATAACTGACTAGCTGAGTCCGCGACTTCGTCCGCGTGGAATAGTTATTTTGGGAATTTTAGTTAGTTATTTATTTTAAAATTGTAATATCTTCTAAGATGTTCATTGAAGTTAAGTGATGTCAAAGACAATTTTGTTCACAATTAAATACTCTTAATCAACAATACATTTATTTGGATAATAATTAATATTATTACGTTGATACAGCTCTTAACAAATAATGCATTAATTTCGACCAAATTTGATTACCATAAAACGGTTCTAGTGAGCTAATCTTAAAAGATTAGACATATACGGTCGCGAACATTTTTTTTTTATCATTTTAAGAGGAATAATTCTTTCATACATATATTTTTGGTATCTTGAACCGTTTTCGCAGCGCACGGAATGGAAGCCCTCAAGCAAGAATAATCTTCCCCGTTTTGGTCACATTTTCCATTATTTCTTCGCTCCTAATAGTTGCATCGTGATTTTATATAGCCTAAAGCCTTCCTCCATAAATTATCTATTCAACACAAAGAGAATTTTTCAATTCGAACCAGTAGTTCCCGAGATTAGCGCGTTTAAACAAACAAACAAACTTTTCAGCTTTATAATATTAGTATAGATATGGTTTGCATACGACCGCTCTAACATCATATAAATTTATACCCCAAAGCCGTTAAATCAAACGAGAACAATCCCTATAATTATCTAATTTACAATTATTTACAATTTATTTTATTTATTTATTTATAATAACTATTATTTTGAAATTTCATCAGAGCCTAATCTGTGTTGTATGGATATTTGATTTATAATTAGCTTAGTTCTATTCCGTGTCAATTTTGTCAACCTCTACTATATTTTTTGTCATTGCCTATTTGGGCTCTTATAATTAGATTATTATTATCTATGGGAATCATTTAGACTGAAAATAACTACTAATACACATCCGACCCCATGACTAATTGTGTAATTTCGCGGAACTACATAAGATTTATTATAATGTCATATAGATCCTCGGATATACACATTGCAACTAATTATTTTGTTATCTACGATAATCGGTACGGAAATCATAGAATTTATTAGTGTCGATTCCAACTAGTAAATTTAATTTCTCAATTTTCAAATCGTTATTTTTTTTTTGCTTTTTTAATTTTAAAAATAATTTTTAAAAGTAATTTTTTTAAATGCTCACTAGTTTTAATATTATAGGAGATATGAGCGAATCCTCAAATCCTATAAATGCAGGTAGAACAGTTTTGGTATATAATGTGTCTAATTGTTTTAAATTCACTTTGTCATATAAGCCTACATTGGCTGCCTAAATCGACCTAACAGGTAATAGGTTTATTGCTAATGGTAATAGGTAAATTTATATTTATCATCTGTAATAACCAGCTAGTTTTACTTCTTATATGGATTTATTATTTGATTATTTTGATGGTTGTTATAATTATATTTATTACTTTGTAGTCGTCTACACGAAGAAGACTGGTGGCCAAGACGATTGCATATACATATTACAAGTAATCGGTGGTTTTGAACACTTGAAACTGGGATGCCCTATTTCATCGCAATTGAAACATTTAATTGTATTGGACGGGTTTTTATTCTTATCACCGAGATTTTCAAATCGCGTTGTAGTTAATGGCTTCGGACCTTCTTTTATAACTTCTATTTTTACAGTTTTTAAATAAGCTAATAATTGTTCAGGTTCAGTATAATTTGCTGCTTGGGCTCCTTACCTCATACTCCTATCATCCAAACCATTTATTATGCAGTCTATAGCATTCTTATTGTAAATTTCACACCTTATTTATCCACACGGAAACAGTTTGCTCCTTATTAGACGGATCGAATTCAGGACCAACATTGTTATTCATTGAAAAATGATTATAGGAAGAAGTAGAGGACAGCGACTTAGTCAAATCCAATAATTCTTGTGCGTTAATGTTCGTCAAAGATGCTTCATCAATTTTACGTGAACTAGAATTTTCTTTCCTTGAACGTTTCCTACAGGATGTCATGTCACGGTCAAGACTAGAAGAGCTCCTCTTGGAGTTAGATGATGATCTACTCACGATTGGTAGTCTTTTCCTCTGCCGTCTCTTGTGCCTGCGCTTCGCAGATGTTTCTTCACATCGATTCCGACGTTTCTTATGTCGTACTCTCCAATCATATAAAGATCGTGAACGACTCTTATGCTCACGACGATTCCGTTCAGGTGACAAAGTGCGTGATTCCAAACGGCCATGGCGACCTTGCGTATATTGTGGTAAAAATCTTCTCACTACTCCTCCACTGTCCTTGTTTCCGGACGTCATTATTTTGATACACTGAAACTTGTGAAAAACATTGAGTTTATGGTCGCCTACGATAATATTTTCATAATAGTGTAAATGTAAAATATTATTTCATTAAGAGAGGAAAGAACATCCATCATAAATTGACTACTTTAACTTTATTTAAAAAAAAAAAAAACGGTAGTCGCAATAATCGAGAAAAAAAAACCATATACATATTGTTCATATGCGCACTAATTAAAAAAAACACAGAAAAATATTTTTACAAAAACAAAAGGCAAAATTAATAGAATTTTAACGAAAAAGTTTTATCTGTAAAATACTTTTAATAATCGAATCGTACCTTAGTTTTCCAGCGATAATCCTTAAAAATCCTAACGGCTAGATGCAGGCGTGGAAGGATATTTTACCCTTATCCCACTTCTGAGTTGTTAGAAATATCGTCAGAAGTGAAGAGAATAAAACTATGCCTCCTAAATGCTCTTCCTCTTTATTTGAACATTCACTTATTTATTATTTTAGCTCGGTTCTCTCGACGTGTTTCCTCTACCGAGGCTCGAACCAGAATGTCCTTTTATTATTAAGATTTACTCATAACTAAATACATATAATGTTGCCAGAATACAATTACTAAAATATAACTGTTAATGTTACCAGAATACAATTGATACAAATAACTAAAATATAACACTATCAACATTTGCTCCACTTTATATCCCCCTACCTACCTCATCCGTTCCCTTTTACTGGGTTCGAACACTTCGCCTAAATTGTAACGCGCTCGCTTTGAAAAAAATCTCTAAAAAACGCTACAACACTGTGCTATAGAATTGTTGAAAATTCGAACGATCTGCTTAACCCTACAACGCGTGAAATTGTGGTGTGTGACGCCCGAACCAGCGCCGTGGACCGGGGCACAGGTAAGTTCGTTCCCGGATTTCCTACTTCTTCCTCGTTAACTCACGCGCACCAATACAGTCGTTGCACAGAATGCTGCTAATCCAACAAGGTCTTCATTTTCTTTTTAGATGTATGTAAACTTAAAGAATTAAGAAAATTAAGTTGCTTAATTAAGTTGTATTCGGGACCTAACAATGAACCCGACCACTACCGGACATATACATATAGGTATTCCGATTACCATTGGCGCCGCGGTGTCTCTCGGCCTGGGCAAGAACAGCCTTGGTGCAGCAAACTCGTCTCGCTGCGGCGATTTGATTACAGGACCCGCAGTCCCCACTAATTCGCAGAAGTAGTCACCTTGGGGTTTTTAGCTGGTAAAAGTCCGGCACACCCCGGCTGCCTACCCCTTCGCGGCCGGGACGGTCCTATGAGGATTTTCCCCAAGTATAAAAAAAAAAAGCAAACTCGTCCCACAGCCGCGCCGGTTCCCCATGACAATGTTCAGAAGTCCGTTGGACGTGATGCCGATTCGTCGAAAGAATATTTATTTACATCTATAATACCAAACAAGCACAAATCATATAGACCTTCGAAAAAATACAATAGACAGAGACAAGCACTGCACTGAGCACTGAGAGCCATCTAAATGTAAATTTTGATTATTAGTAGGTTTTTTTTATTATTTTATTTTACTATTGTTTAGTGTTATTCTCGTAGTTTTTGTTATTGTATGCGCATATTCTGTTCCTTCCTTCTTTTTGTCATGAAGGTTTAAGTTCTTTGGTTCTACTTTTGCAAATTTGATTTCTTCTATTATTGTTTTTACTTTACTTTTAGTGCATGCTTTTGGTAGCCTTCGTGTTATGCATTAAAACGTTAATTGTTACAAATTATTAATGTTATATCTTTTTGTAATGTATGTCACTAACTGCTCTATAAATAGATAAAAAAATACAGCAAGAAGTAGCAGGAATCCAAAAAAAGCAGTTACTGAAGCAATTCCGATGCTCACTGCTTGGCGATTCCGAAGCGAGTGTCTATAGTGTCGATTAGCGCCATCTAGCGGTAGGCTAACGGAAACATATGAGTGTTGCACAAAGTCATCCTTAAAACTAAGAAAAATGTAAGCAGTAATTTTTATACTGAGTTAATAAAGATATATTTTCAGGTAGTACGTCGACTGCCGGAAGTGGATCATGACCACAGTTTCCAAGAGCAGAGGCTATCAAAAAAGTTTAGATAAAACAAATGCAAAGGGCTACTAATATCATCAATCTATCTCCATCCGTAAGGTTAGGCAGAGTCCATAAAGTTGCAGTTACTGTCCCGGAGCGAAATATGGGCGAGTGTGCAGCCCGGTGATAACACGGGATTATGGTAAACGGAGTCTCGGTCGCGGGATTACCGCCACTCCCGTCCGGGAATAGTGTTTTACGGGATTTTTAATAGGCTACTTTGAGTATGATGCGGTCGTTTGGTATTGCGATGGAACATCATACACAATATAAACAAAAAAAGTATTAACCATATGTTTATGTGGTTATTTTCATTATGTTGATACATTTATATTTACATTTGTTTGTAGCCATTCTGTTAACACTAGAAATAAAATAAAATAATGTTGTCTAATTGATATGCTTTAAAAAGTTTATAATACATTTATGGTGCTCGGTATTCTCGATGAATAGAATATTAACAACAAGGAAGAGGAGGAGAGCCGGAGATATGTGTGGGAAAGGGGATGTAGGTTTAGCTAAAAGTTAACAATACATTCAATATATAATATATTAACAATAAGTAATATTCAATATGTCATTGAATATTACGCGGTGCGAATTTCTCTGCGTTAGCTAGTAAAAAACCGGCAAACTTAAGTCAGACTAGCGGACCGAGGGTCCCGTACAAATAAACTATGAAGGTGCTGTATTTTCTACATTCATCATGCGAACATTTAATGAATGAAATATGCTACCAGCGACAATATTTCCACTTTCTTTTGACTTGGGAGCCTTTAAGAAAAAAATTAATAGGCATTTGATAGGTGGATGCGGTCCATCGTCGCACTTATCTTCAGCTTTTATTACATATAATTCAGGTCAAATATCCGTCTGTAAATTAAAAAAAAATCCAGACAGACTACAAAGTGATCCTACCGTTTCGTTATTCTTTTTGAAGTACGGAACCCTAAAATTTTTGTTAAAAAGGTTACATTTTTCTTCCAGTCGTGAAATATATTGGTTCTAAACAGGTTTTTATAGTATTTGCGACGTATAAAGCGCGGATTACGGCTAGCGCGGAGTCCAAAGCAGCAGATTAGAGGTCCAGCGCCGTTCAGTCATTCTCGAGACCCATTCACAACGTTATTGGAGACCGTAAGCGGCTTACCGACCCAAACGGATATTTACTGACCGAATCTGTACTGCCAGCATACACTTCCCAATTCCTGAGCGTAGGGCCCGTAGATTTGTTGGCGGTGACTCTAGAATAGTGTAGTAAGTAAGTAAGTGTAGCGTAGAATTTCGTGGAAGCATCAAAAGAGGTTCAAATGTTTTGAAGACCTCGCACACGAGATTACCAGCGTGTGGGATGTGGATTCAACGATTAATGTCCCGATAGTCGTATCGACTAAAGGGTCGCATAAAGCCTTGATTTCCATCTCGAAAGGCTCTCGCTTGGTTGTTGGCTCAAGGGTTGGATACAGAAGACAGTATTACTCGATACGGCGCGCATTGTTAGGTTTCTCACTCTGAGCTCCTAGCTGCCTGTTGGTAAGTCCATAGACCTCGCTCTCCGACGCAGCCTTGAGTTTCTTCCAGCGTTTCTTCTCAAGGTAGTCGCTTCCAAAACGCTAGTAGATTACTGTTAAGTTCTTTTTCCTTGCTGGCCGCCCAAGTCGAGGGTCGTACCCACAGGGATGCTCTTGCGTTGCCATCCAACCCATAATTAGCTAACGAAGTACTTTAAAAGTTCGCCTTTTTTGACCAGTCAAGGTGTGAAACCCTTTCCCTTTCGTATTTTTTTTATGTTTTACTTTATTAATTTTTATTTTATTCGGCGAAGTAAACTTATTTATTTCGAATTGGTTCGAATCGTGGCACGTACCTCTGGGTATTTCCAGAATACATACTGATATAGGGACCACATGATCACCTGTGAAGAAAACATAGTGAGGAAGCCCGCATGGCATCTAATATAAATGTCATATCTACTAGTGCTGTGAGAACAGCTATCAGCTGCGCTCCTGGTCACGCTGGGCACGACATATAAACGCAAAGTGGATACAGCCACTAATGTATATATTACTACTCACCCTATAAGGGATATAGCATGACTATATATCTTCTATAATATAAAAATGAATCGTTAAATGTGTATAAGCGCGAAACTCGAGAACGGCTGAACCGAATTGGCTGATTTCTTTTTTGTTGTGTTTGTTGAAGTCCGGGGAAGGTTATTACGGAGAGAAAAATTTTAAAAAATTTCTGCAACTGTCTAAAAATAACACTTTTCTGTATTCTCATACAAAAGATTTGTTATAAGTCAATTTAAACTTTAACACCATACCATAAAGTTTAAATGTTAGTGGACGGGTTCCGGGAAGGCAAAACAATTATTGAGTGACGTATAAATATTAATGTCAATATTTGTCAATTTTTATACATATAGCATTAAGGCCAGGTTCTTTCAAACAATTTTCAAAAAACAGCCGACAGGCCAGGCAGGGTTATCGCAGAATAAAATCTGACGAGGAAGCTAATAACATTAAAAAAAACAATGTGGCTTTGTTTTAGAGAAATAGGGCAGAACAAGGTCTGCCGGGACAGCTAGTTATAAATATTATTCACTTATTGATTTCCTTTTTTTATATCAAAAACAATCCAATGTTTTGTCAGAGAGTGGCAACACCGAGATAGAATAAGCGAAGGTGGTGTTTACGATTTCCACAAGGACTTTAATATTCGACCCCCGCCCTTAAACACGGTGCGCAAACTATTAGGCTAACCCTTGTTCAGGGTCCTTCTCGGTTTTATAAGTACCGGTGCCAATCTTCAAAGCATACAAAATCGGTATTACACTAGTGCAATATCATTACATTTTTTTACCCATTTTTCCTGCGCGACAATGCAAATGGTCATAGGTTCAAATTCCGACATGTACATATGGGTTTTTCCTGATTACTTACAAAATTAGTAACCACATGCTCACCAGTGAAGAAAAACTTCGTGAGGAGACCGACTTGATGGCATCTAATAAAAATGTCATGTGTAAGCCTTGAGAACGGAGATCAACTGTGCTACTGGATACCTTGGGCACGACATACAAGCACAAAGTGAATATAATCACTAATGTATCTCTACTCACCCCTAAGAGTGTGTAATATGGCGATATAATATTATTATTACATTAAACATTACAATATCTGATAGTAATTTATCCTAGACTTATTTATTATAAGGTATGCATTGTTTTATGCATACATGGGATAAATGCCACTGATATTTCTTGACTCGCAATAAACTAATCTGCCCATCACTGTGCAATTTGCCGTTACCGGTACTCGAATCAATATAAAACACAAATTTACATTTTTAGGTAGTTTTTGAGAGGCTGTTTGTTACTTGGAGGAAAATCGTCGTAGTGAAACTTAAAGAAAAGTACATTGTCACTTTATTTCTCGATTATAAGCTAAAATAGTCATTGAACCCAGCAGGCTTGTCCAATGTGGGTTCGCAGGTATACACAATGAGTAGAGAAGGTTCAATCCGCGTGCAATTCGGCTTGTTGTATACCTTAGTCGGCGCTTACGCTCTTACGGCACCTCAGTATAATCAAGGCACTATTTTATTCTGCCACTGAACTAAAGCAAATGAAAATTAATTAAACTTTAATATCCAAAATGAGTGACACTGCGAGGCAAGATCCTTTTACGCCGATTCTAATTAGGGAAAGCAACCCGCAGTTCCCCGGGGACAGTCGGGAAAGGGGGGTCAACGAGTAAAGCCGTTGCTCCTAACAAATAGCGATAGTTTCCCAGCGAAAAGGGAAAATCTTAACACATTCCCGCTAATGAAAGGAAAATAAGATTTCCACGATAGAAGCGGAAAGTCATGAATACTTTATCTCGTCCTATTTTCCCAACATAACTACAGGGACTTAGGTATAACATAGTATATCGTCACGCTATTATACAGCTTTCGGGATGAGCAGTATCGTGCCCAACACGAACAGTCGCACAGCTGATTGCAGTTATCACGGCACTAGTACAAATGACATTTCTATTAGACGCCATACGGGTTTTTCCACGATGTCTTCCTTCCAGTAAATTTGTTGTGTCTAAATCCATACTTAATCTGGAAAGACCCAGAGATACTTGCTGGGATATTAAATAAAAAATCTATATAAATAAACCTATTACAGGCAGTTTTATTTTTACCCTTGTTTTAATCCTGACTCGATATAGTCTGGCGGCTAGACAGGCAGTAAGGCATGATAATACGTATTGGTGCCTACCACTATACTCAGAGTTACTGGGTGAGGTTAAACAACATTGCAGTCAACTCTGGAATGAGTACTTTAATGAGCGGTCCCTTACTAAAGGCATCTGGTACAAAACGATTCAGTGTAGTCTGCCCCGGTATCCGTGGTTCGAACAATCCGATATTAGCAGGAGAGACGCTGTGACATTGTTTAGACTCCGTTCCGGGCATATTCCATCGAACAAATTCAAACATTTAATAGGAATCTCCGACTCCCCAAACTGTACGACATGTGGTGTAGAAGAAGATATTTATCATTTGCTGATGGAGTGTGTCCGGAACGAAGCACAACGTCGGGATATACCGGTTGTCAACTATCTTGTGGACACTTGCAACTGCATTTTGTCCTCTCCGCTTTCCGAGCAGGCCAAAATGTTAGTTGCACTTTACCTGAAGGTGGCTTAAAGTAACTATAAGTGTTTTGCCTGTACGGGGGTGACGTGGTCACTCTGTGACAAAACCCCTTTAAAATAATAAAGAAATAAAAAAAAAAGACTCGATATAGTTAATAATATAATAGCAATACATTATTTCATGTAATTATTATACTTAAAGTATTCGTTTACAATTTTCTCCTGTACTTGGAATACAGATGTCGTAAATACTTGACGCGATCGTTGTACCAGAGCGGCTCTGTCGAGAACTCTTGGTCGATGACCAGCGCAGTCGGGGCCGAGGAGTTCGTGGGCAGCCACTTCATCGGCAGCAGCTCCGTCACCTCAGGAGTTGGCTCTCTGGAAGATGTAGCACAAGATTAAAGCCTTAACCGCTTATATAAACCGTAAGCGTCTGATCTGAACCTGTGTGAAAGGCGTTTGTAAGTGTTTTTGGTTAGACCGGACTAAACGCCGCGATGTTTAACAAAGTCTTAACATAACTACTATCTGATGAGGCGTCAGCTCTCTTCAGATCAATGGCTCCAAATGCCATATATGTTAGGTATCCTTACATAGGGGTATGATGGAACAAACATACGTACACATGTTTTTACGTGACTTTTGTCACTTTGACTTATTGACGGGGACTTTTATCTTCAAAATAAATCTTCTCTTCTTCTTATATATAAAAATGAATCGCTAAATGTCTTGATAAGCGCGAAACTCGAGAACGGCTGAACCGATTTGGCTGATTTCTTTTTTGTTGTGATTGATGAAGTCTGGAGAAGGTTATTACGGAGAGAAAAATTTTAAAAATTCCCTGCAACTGTCTAAAAATAACACTTTTCAGTATTCTCATACAGAAAATTCGTTATAAGTCATTTTGAACTTTAATACCACACCATAAAGTTCAAATGTTAGTAGACGGGTTCCGGGAAGACAAAACAAATGAGTGACGTATAGATATTAATGTCAATATTTGTCAATTTTTATACATATAGCATTAAGGCCAGGTTCCTTCAAACAATTTTCAAAAAACAGCCGACAGGCCAATAGGTTTTGGCAGAATGAAATCTGACGGGGAAGCTATTAACATTAAAAAAATAATGTGACTTTGTTTTAGATAAATAGGGCAGAACAATGTCTGCCGGGACAGCTAGTTGAATATAATAATAGATTATATACGAATTCACGCACAACATTCTATCCGGTGAAGGAAATATCGTGAGGAACTCCGCATGGCATCTAATAGAAATGTCGCGTGTAAGTGCCCTGAGAACGGCGATCAGTTGCATTACTGGTCACGTTGGGCACAACATATAAACGCAGAGTGGATACAGCGACTAATGTATCTCTGCTCATCCCTAAAAAATGTAACGTGACAATGTATTATTATCCATTTAATCATCATATTTAGAATATCTTTGAATTTTACAATATAAAAACATGTAGACCTACAGGGGCGAGCCCTGAGACCTAACCCACAGGTAGTTAGGTGCTCAGAGTGAGGAATTTCTTATCAATGCGCGCCGTATCGAGTGATACTGCCTTCTGTGTCCGGCCCTTGAACCAACAACCGAGCAAAAGCTAGTTGAGATCGAAATCGGAGCTCTTTGTCATCAGTCCATTAGTAGATACGACTATCGGGACAATAATCTCAAATAATCAATCAATCAATCGATCTCAATAATCTAGATTGTGCAGAACTTATCAACAATCTAAAAATTAATGCTCCATCTCGTTTGCCCCGCAAAACAGCTTTCCATTTTTTTTCTATACCCTTCTTTAAAACTAATCTTGGACAGTTTTCTACCATGCCAAGAATCTGCAGGCAGTACAACGCACTCTCGCGACTCGGTGACTTGGACCTGACTGTTTCTCTTTCAAAATTTAGAACAGCGTGTAGAAAGTGACTGTATTTTTATTTTTATTTTTTTTGTGTTACTTTTGTGTTACTTGGAATCAGTCACAGTTTCGTTTTAAGTTGTTATTTATACATTCTACAATATTGTCCTTTTGTGTTGTGTCTATGTATGTGTGTATATGTTTTTTCTTTTTTGGAATTTTTTTATTATTCCTTAATGTAAACTAGCTTTATATATTAATCACTGTGCATGCTGTGGTGCCCTATAATTGTGGGGGCATTTATATGTTCTATTTAAGTACCATGATCCTTTTGTTTTCTTGTCTAATGTTACCCAATTTGGGCACCCTATTATGTAAAATAAAATAAATAAATAAAGTAAATAATAGTTGAATCTACATCCCACTTACTGATAATCTCGTGGGCGAGGTCTAAATATGGTTATTGGGAGTCGAAGCTGCTCGCGTCCGTAGGCTTTACCCTAGTTTCCCTACACGTGACTCCTGGGTGGTGCTAAACGAGCACCAGCGAGGTAGGGGTTTGGTGCCCGTCTGGATCGCGACCACAGTACATGGGTGTAAAGTCCGTCACAGTGACTAGTTTCGGCTTGTCGTGTTTCGGGATCAGCTTGTGCATATCCAGTAGCGCATATACCTAGAGACCTTCAGTCGTGGTATATGTGGGCCGACATGACGATGTAAACTATCAATGGATTTTCATCCTTTGATAGTCACTTTCGTTTTTGGACTACACTGTACTTACCATCAGGTACTCTGTAGTCATTATGTCGAGCCAGTGTAAAAAAAAAATATTTTGAAGATTTCTCTTTTTCTGCTGTCACAAAATTCTCATCATGTGGTATGGTGATGTATACATAAATTCTTGACGACCTTGGTCTGTTACGGAATATAAAACTTACCCGTATTTAGCGAAATTTGTCCACATCGTAGTCATGCGATCTATCATCTCGCTTTCAAATAAAGAGGGTATTATTTCTTGAGAGAACAAGTAGAACAACTCGTCAGCATGCGTTGCTCCTTCAATTACTTTATACCGTCGATTCAAAGATATTTTTCCTATATTCCTCCAGCTATCGTACTTGAACATGTAGTTAAAAACTAAATGATCAGTCGATCGAAGAATCAGTTCTGTGTCTTCCAACGATGGGTAGTTTAGAAGCGGCTCGCCATACCATCTTGATAGATTAGCTGAAGATTTTATTGAAACTGCCTCATCTCCCAGATATAGCTTCTGAAGTTTTCTAGCGACTTTAGCTTTATATTGCACTGGTATGTCCAAGTTTGGTGGCATTGATGCCTGAAAATCCACGTGTGGTATCATCGTGTCATTATCCCTATCAATAATCATAAGACCTTCTTCGGTATTTGTACCAATTATTAGTGGAACTTTGTGATATTCTCCCTTTGACAACACATCATGTGGAAATCGAGTTAGGTAGGGCTCAACATCTTCAATAAATTGTTCAACACATGGTGTAAATATAATTTCGTCAGTGACAATCTTACCTTTTGGTCTTGGTGTTCTAGTGGCTACTAATTCTAAATCACTTTTAGTCATAAAATACTTGTAAAGCTCACGAGGTTGAATGGCTTCGTAGCCAAAGGTCTTAGCTAATGCTATGGCGTTGTATATAGGCTGGTATTGTAAAGCCCAAGAGGTAGTTGCTGAACCGCTTTGCATGATAGCTTTGTGAAACAACCCTTTAGTCATGGGAGACAAAAGATGGTACGAAACAGACGAGGCTCCTGCACTTTCTCCAAATATCGTCACTTTTTTGGGATCCCCACCAAACTGATTTATATTTCTTTGAACCCATTTTAAAGCAGCTACCTGGTCTTTCAAGCCCGCATTCCCTGGAGCCTCTCTAATCCCCAGACACATGAAGCCGTGTACGCCAAGTCTGTAATTCAGAGTCACTAGAATTACTCTTTTGGCTGTCAGATATCTAGGACCGTAGGGAAGACCGGATGACCAGCCTTCCACGTAAGCTCCACCATGAATGAAGACCATGACAGGGAGCCTGTTTTCAGGGCTGACGTTTAGAGGTGTATAAACGTTTAGGATAAGGCATTCTCGTTGCCCAAGATGTATTCTATCCTTTACCATTTGGTCGCATCGAATGTGTTCGTGGTACGCATCGAATGTGCCTTCCCATTTAAGTTCTGGACCGGGTGCCTGTAATTAATAAACACATTTTTACTCGACTTTTAGTCCTAAATAGAATACGACTATCAAGAAACTTCTTTAAATTTTCTTTCCGAGGGTGAACGTTTTAAAAATAGATGGATTATGAATAAATAAAAGTATTATTCTTTGCTGAGATATGAAGTATTAATATTGCTCTGATTTGGCAGATTAAGAAGATATTTCTATTAGAAAAAGAAAATTACAGGATAATATAAAAACACTTGTAGTAAATTCGTCAAGAGACAGTTGGCGTGACCATAGATGCTCTATGCTTGTGGAGACATTTTAGTTGCATTCTAGTAATAGTGGTGGTAGTAAAAACATAAGACACATATAGACACTTCTCATACACACTATAACTTGACCAATCTACTCACAGACTACCAGAGTAACGTGCCGACTCTTTTTGGTAGATCCAGCTTTACAAATTGAAAGTAGATATATTATATTTTATTGACCACTAGCTGATACGGCAAACGTTGTTTTGCTATATAAGTTATTGTAATATCTTCTAAGATGTTCATTGAAATTAAGTGATGTCAAAGACAATTTTGTTCACAATTAAATACTCTTAATCAACAACACATTTATTTGGATAAAGATTAATATTATTACGTTGATACAACTCTTAACAAATAATGCATTAATTTCGACCAAATTTGATTACCATAAAAACGGTTCTAGTGAGCTAATCTTAAAAGATAGACATATACTGTTGTGGACATTTTTTTAGATCATTTCAAGAGGAATAATTCTTTAATACATATATTTTTGGTATCTTGAATCGTTTTCGCAGCGCACGCAATGGAAGCCTTCAAGGATTAATAATTTTCCCCGTTTTTTTCACATTTTCCATTATTTCTTCGCTCCTAATAGTTGCATCGTGATGTTATATAGCCTAAAGCCTTCCTCGATAAATAGTCTATTCAACAGAAAAATAATTTTTCAATTCTAACCAGCAGTTCCTGAGATTAGCGCGTTCAAACAAACAAACAAACAAACTCTTCAGCTTTATAATATTAGTATAGATTTAAAAGTGCTTGTTAAATGTATATTCAAATAAAATTATTTTGAGTGTAAATTGAGTAAACTTCCTTGAAATACCTATTAATTTTCTTTTTACTTTAATACTACCAAACCATCGGTTAGAATTTTTCGTAGTTTTAGGTCTATTTAATAGGTGACTCTTCTGGGATATTATATACCAATGTAACATCACTTAGAATTTTCAAAACATAGTCATGAAATCTGAATATATAAAATATCTTCTGATAAAAAAATCTTCCTTATGATAATATTTACAATAAATTTAAACAGATTAAATGAAAAACGAACCTGAAACCTAGCTTCGTAACTGACTGTAGCGTAGTGAATGCCCGAATACTGGGCATGGGAGCCATCAGGAGCGATGACTCCCCTCAGCAGCCCTCCGCTGACTCTGATGACGTCGGTGGGCTGACGCACCAGCCTCGCGGCCCACAGCGACCACAGCACCAGCCACTTCCTCAGCATTGTCTTTATAAACACATGTGATTCATACTGCTCCAGTGCGTACCCTTAAACTGAATTTTGCAAAGTAATACAAAGATATCTACTATTAAATAATAAAGACTCGACTATAAACCTAGAGAAAACTAACCATTACGACGTCTCAGTACAGACTGGCTGATAATTGAATATAAATAATAAATTTATGTCTCACTCCTTACAGAAACTTAATTATTTTAAGTAACTTTTGTACGCGGCTTGTTCCGTGACAACACGAATAAATTGATACATATGATAAATCTGTCGTTCAGTGACCTCTCCAGCATTCCGTAGATACTGCGGCTTACAAGACCTTATATATATGAGTAGCGAGTAGTATTGGGTTACAAAAAGACATATATCTGTACAACATCTGTTTGTGACGGCTAACCTTAGAAACGGCATAACCGATTTACATGCGGTTGTCACTACTGTATTTAGTGGAATGCCTGGAGCATTCAAAACCGTAAAACCTCGGATTAGAGTTATAGTGAATGAATTAATATGATCGATGTAGGATATTGTTTTTTAAACTATAAATTGCAATGTTTACCCATTTTTTTTGTGCAATCCATTGTTTAATTGTTTAAACATATTATTATGAAAACCATTCCACCCCGGAAGACCATTCCATAGCTCAAAGGCTCGGCTGCAGTAAGAGTTAGAGAACCTCTTAGTCGTAGCCGGCGTGTGAGATGCCTATAGCTGCGACACCTTCAGCCCATACGCGTGGTTCTACTAAGGAAGGGAGTGGGTGGAGCAAGGTTATATAACTCTCCAGAACACTCACCGTGATACAGACGGTAAAAACACTTAGTGTGGCGATATATCCGCGCAACTGGAAGTCCTTTTACGCAATTTATAGGGTGAGCTGGGCTGCCTTGCAAAAATCCTCATAAACATGATATCGAAAATTGTGATAAAATATACCGAATGTATACATAAAAGTCAAATTAATTTAAATGTTGCGGTGGTTCAAAGGTCAATAAAGTAGTTGCGGCTTCGCGATCTCGGTTCAAATCACACCGTGCTAAATTTTTTAGGGTCATGTACCTTAAAAAGACAAACGGACCCTTGGATAACTTTGTTGTCTGTGTGTCAATGCCCTTTTCTCAGGAATGCGAGAAGGTATTAAATTGTTATTAATATGAAATATTCAGATCTGCTGTTACTTGTGACCCTGAACTCCTGATATCCGTTTATGTAATATTTTTTTATCTTTTTTGCCGTTTACGCAAACGAACCGACACCCATAAGGTACCTTCCGTCGACCTAATTCCATAAATTTGGCAAGAAGCTAGGTCTTATAATTACAAGTACAGGAGACTGTCAGAAAACCGTAAAAGAGAATGAACATTGTTGTACGGAGTTCGGTCTCACAAAAAAAGGAATTTTTATACGAACGAACTTTAGAAAAAGACGTAGAAATACTAATACAAATTCATATAAAATCTAAATAAGCTTTTTATTTTGTAAGGTTTTTTGTATAACCATGTGGCAACAAGTGTACCAGTCAGAGTTGCCAATGTTTTTGCTATAACAATCTATATTAGGAATTGTATAACATTCCAACAATTTAATGAGGAATAATAATTATAAGCCGGCCATGAACTTTGAATGAACTCTGTAGTCATGTCATAGATGGGCAAAATGTAATCAGATTAATGAAAATGATTAACGATTACATTTTACGTTTTTTACCATTAATATGACTGCATTTTGCTCATTTATGTTTTAAACACTACAGAATCCCAAAATGTATACACATTTATGATTTCTTAATGTTTTAAATGGATTTAATCATGATTACAGAGCAGCAAAATTAAAATTACAACTACATTTTGTAATCGTTCATCATTAATCAAATTACGTTTTGCCCATCTCTGAGTCATGAGTATAGATACTCCACAGAAAAAAAGTGACACAACCATGCCAATTCTGCTTTGTAAGTTATAAAAGTATAATAGTTATAAAAAAATTGGTTTTTGCAATTTCTTTTTATTAGTTCTAAATTACAAGGAGAATAAATCACAATTTAAATCGAACGAAGCTGTATGTCAGCCTTATGGGCAGCCACTGAATTCGGAGCAAACATTTTTACAAGTACCGACTACTTCATTTATAAAATTAAATCAACTTAAATCAATAATACAACGATGTTATAATAATATTGTTTTATTTTCGTGAAGGGTTTAGGGGCGTGGAGGCACACGGTCTGCATGTCGCGAGGCAAACTACTCATTAATTTAGGTAACACGTATTGACGGACTCTCATGCCATAAATGTTTTATATTTCGGTAGCAGAATGATGTTTTGCACTCCAGTGTACATAAATTGTTAGGCCGTTCTTTTTTAGTCCGATTGGATATTGATGTGTACTCTACTTTTATCTATACTAATATTATAAAGCTGAAAAGTTTGTTTGTTTGTTTGTTTGAACGCGCTAATCTCAGGAAGTACTGGTTCGAATTGAATTTTTTTTTTGTCTTAAATAGACTATTTATCGAGGAAGGCTTTTGGCTAAATAACATCACGATGCAACTATTAGGAGCGAAGAAATAATGGAAAATGTGAAAAAAACGGGGAAAATTATTCATCCTTGAGTGCTTCCATTGCGTGCGCTGCGAAAACGGTTCAAGATACCAAAAATATATGTATGAAAGAATTATTTCTCTTGAAATGATCTAAAAAAATATCAGGAACAGTATATGTCTATCTTTTAAGATTAACTCACTAGAGCCGTTTTTATGGTAATCGAATTTGGTCGAAATTGATGCATTATTTGTTAAAAGTTGTATCAACGTAATAATATTAATCTTTATCCAAATAAATGTGTTGTTGATTAAGAGTATTTAATTGTGAATAAAATTGTCTTTAACATCACTTAATTTCAATGAACATCTTAGAAGATATTACCATAACTTATATAGCAAAACAACGTTTGCCGGATCATCTAGTTATAAATAAATTATTATATACCGGGTGATTTCATAGACGAGGAAGATATTTCAGAATACAATAATTTGTACCTCGTTATAAGTAATAAAAATGTAAATAACGATATTCCCTAACAAATCATAAAGAAACAGTGATGAACAAATGAGAATTGATCCGTTAAAGTGTGGACACCGCAGCGCGTGTGGCGCACGATTGAATGGCATGCAGATAAAATTCCTTTTACGTAATTTTAGGTAAACTGGTAATTGACTCGTTACCCTTTCGTACTTTATCCTGGCTTAGGAGAGACAAAATACCTACTTAATAATTAATTGTTATATATTCTATCATGTATGTCATTGCTCCCTAATATGATGACTATAAATTACTTTATTTTAATGGAAATATTAAGATATCACTATTCCTATATATTTGGAATTAGAATCGAATGCTGAATATCCTCCTTGAATATCTCCCTCGTTTATAAAATCAGCCTGTATGTATTTTTTTTTATAAATATATTTGCAATTGGTAAAAGGACCGTCGCCTATATTGATGTATGAGGATAACCGTTTATCATCGGCAAAGTAAAGTTTGTCCTTAAATCTGCTTGATCTCTCCGTTAGAGCAATCTACAATACTTTCATAGTTTATTTGTACGTAATCCTCGGTGCACGTGTCCGGCTCGCTCCTGACCGGGTTTTTTACATATCACTGTGATATTTATTTTATTCACATCAACTTTTTGTGTAATTGCGTAATAATGACTATTATGTAGTATAATGTGTTGCTACGACAATTTAATATCCCTTTTTTTCGTCAGGGCTTTATACTTTTACCGAGAAAGGCCTTTACAACTTTACCAGACGAGAGAGACGAGCACCGGAGTAGATTATGGCACCGTGTTTAAAAAAAATGTTAATCGTAGTTGCTGGTGCTCGTCAAACACTCAAGTGAGCATAGTCTCATATGTTTCTTCTTTTTTTTTGCCTGATACGGACATAACACGATCATTGTCAAACAATATAGTCTAAAAGGGTATGAGGTACTAGGGTGAATTTCCGAACTAAGTTATGAACACAGCACACAAGTGTAAAGACCATCATAGTGACTCGTTTTGACTTGTCTCGTGTCAAGGTCAGCTTGTCTACGCCGAGTAAGTCCTAGAGACCTTTAACCGTCGTATATGTGGGTCAACATGACCACACACATTTTCTTCATTTGATAAAGCTGTTTTTAGACTACACTGTACTTACCATCAGCTGCACTGTAGTCACTTTGTCGAGCCAGTGTGAAACAAAGGGTTCAATAAAGATAATAAAATATATTGAACTTTGAAATCGTAAATTGATACTGGTATCTTGAAGGTTAAGGGCGATTATTGCACCGAGTCAATATAACAATTGATCATTTATATAATGCGTAATAATTATGAAAACGTAGGTAACTTGTATGTCTGTTGAAACAAACAAATAAAAAAACAACCTGTGGAAAATTCAAATTTCTAAGATACGGCCTTTCGTCGTATATTGAAACGTGCTTTAAGAATGGCAAATAGCTACGTTACTGGTCACGTTGGCCCAGCATATAAGCGTGCAGTACACTTGAGGAGGTCTGCTGCCCGGATGAGAGGGAGGCACTGCACGGTGTACAGAGAGGTAGTTTCAACAAGACTTCTTGTTCCCTGGCCGTCTGAATGAATTTGGTTTCCCAGGCCCGGGTGGAGCAATCAGAGGCACATCCCGGGGTTTTTAGTCAGTAGGAGCCTGACACACAGGGGTCGCTGCCCTCACGGCGTCCCTGATGGTCCTATGCAGGATTTTTGCAAAGGCAAGATTGCAAAAAAGCATATAATCGCAAAGTGAATACAGCCACTAACGTACCTCTGGTCACCCCAAAAAGGATATAGCATGGCGATATATTATTACTATTCGAATTATCACGAGGGTATTTATTGTTACAGCTCACTGTTTTACAGTTCGGTAGCACTACATCAAGGCCAGAAGAGCGGGAACTGCAGCGTCGACGGTGTGTACAAGCATCGTCAGATCTTCCACTAATGCACAGCTGGGTATCGCGTACCAGCTATCTTATAAACTAAGCCCCCTTTTTTTCGTAACCCTGTGACAGCTGTGAGGGCAACGACCCCACTGTTATGTTTCTCCAATCCGTCTTCCGGGGCCAAAGATACGGCCTTGCAAAGTTCTTCAATTCGGCAACGTATGGCCTTCTGCAGACCTTTTCTCTCTGCAGTTTCCGAGGAGTGGTGTAAAGAGACGCCCCTCGCTCATGTTTTGCGTTGGAGCGGTGTGTAGAAACGCATCACATACGGCTCACGCCTGAATTTGGACGAAGCACTCCCTCAAGTGCATCACCCGACTCCAATCTGTCCTAATACAGGGCCTCTGGCTAAGACCCTCCTCTTTCTTCCAGCTCTAGCAGTGCAGCGGATGAGGTTATCGGGGTTGACAATTGCCTCTCGATCCCTTTCCGCTTCCTCCTTATAATCTCAGCTTTGACTTATTATAATAATCTTCTCTCTTATAATTTATCACCATACTTTGTAAATAAATAAATATACGTAGGAGAAGGAAGACGGGCTGGGCTCGATATCATTATCTAACGAAGTCTTCACACTACACTTCATCCGCCTTCACTTGCCCATAACAATTTTAATTAACTATTGAATTTCATTAATAGGTCATTAACTACTGTAATTTAACAAGAGTCATAAAATTAACACTGCAAACGATGACTATGCATCACGTGCATCGAGCAACCGTTGTAGACTAAGTGATCTTCTAGAGCTTTTTTTGTCGACGGGACCTTGCTGATTGGGCGGGATAGGTCTTCACAACTAAGCCGGGCTTGGTGGGCCAACGCAGGAGGCGCTCTGCCAGCGAAGTGCAGTCGAACAGTGTGTGACCTTTATATAACAGAGCGCGAACGGCTAAGACTGCCCGTCGGCGGCCGTCGCTCACAATAATTGAGGGTAGCCCGTCATACATAAGTCAGCAGACTTTTTCACTGCGTCCCACTTACGATAGACCACCACCCGTGGCAATACAATACATGACAATACATCAGAGCTTCTTAAACTTTTGTCATTCAAGACCCCATTTATGATTGCGAGTTTCTTGACGACCATACGAATATAAAAGAAAAATAAATTAATATCTTTTGATTAATTATTTATTAGGTAACAATATAAATATACATATGAAAATATATAGTTTTAGAATTCATTTTGAAACACAAAAATCTAAGATTAAAAATTGCACAAAAAATTACAAAATTGTATTTATTATAGTTTAAAAAATAAAAGTGGATTCTGACCGTCTTAATTCGCTCGAATATAATCAAGTAGTTGCGTGGTAAGTATTAAATTAAAATATAAGTAAAAAATTTAATGAGATGGATGCGCCTGTTTTTTATTGCATAACAAATCAAATCTTGGTGAAATGTTAGAAACTGCTGGACGTAAGACCTCTTCAACATTTTTTAGTGCTGAACGATATTGGGATTTAATGTGTGTCCAATCAACAAATGCGCGTGTCTAGACGCTGCAAGTTCACTGTATTCCGCCAACTCTAGTGATGTTATAAAATGGTATATATTAGGTCCTTACATATGAAATTGGCGTTTTGTATGGGAGGAACAAAAAGTCGAATATTTTTTAATATAATATATTTAATTAATCAAAGTGTGAACCATTATTTTCTATGCACTTTTGCCATCTCATAGGTAGTTCATTGATCCCTTTACTAAAAAAACCAGTCGGACGGGAATCAATAAAATCTTTGAAGGCGATTTGGACTGCCCCATCGGAGTTGAATTTTTTCCCTTGCAAGAAGTTATCCAAATTTCGAAAAAAATGGTAATCTGTTGGAGCAAGGTCCGGGGAGTACGGAGGATGTCTTAGACTTTCCAATTGAAGCCCTTCTAATTTAGTAGCCGTCTGTTGCGCAGTGTGTGGTCTAGCGTTGTCGTGAAGCAGCAGTGGCGTGGAGCGATTGACCAGCCTAGGTTGTTTAGCCGCTAGCTTTTCCATCATGGTTTGCAATTGCTGACAATAGACATCAGCCGTAATAGTCTGGCCAGATTTGAGAAAACTGTAATGAACAATACCGGCACTAGTCCACCAAACGCTTACAAGTAACTTTTTTGGGGTTAATTTTCGCTTGGGGCAGGATTTGGCTGGCTGGCCAGGATCCAACCATTGCGCTGAGCGCTTCCGATTATCGTAAAGAACCCATTTTTCATCACAGGTAAAGATTCGGTTTAAAATACCTTCATTATTGTGCCGGTTTAGTAATGTAACGCAGCAGTCGACGCGCGTTTGCCGGTTTGCTTCAGTCAATTCGTGAGGTACCCACCTTTTAAGCTTTTTAATCTTCCCAATTTGCTTCAAGTGAATTAAAACAGTTTTATCACTAACATCGCAGCTTGCAGCTAACTCGGACGTGGTTTGCGATGGATCCGCTTCCACAATAGCCTTCAACTCTTCATTATCAACTTGAGTCTCAGGCCGTCCACGGGGCTTGTTCTGCAGGTCGAAATTTCCAGAACGAAAACGTTGGAACCAAAAACGAACTGTGTTTTCTTTTGCAACACGACCGCCATACACATCATTCATCCTTCGAGTTGTTTCCGCAGCACTAGTGCCACGGCGGAACTCGTGCTCGTAAATAATGCGATATTTTAAGTTTTCCATTTTGTAAAATGAGTGACGCAAACAGAAAAAAATAGAAGAAAAAAACAAATGAATGACGATCATCGAAGCACAAATACATGAGTCTATAGCTGTACAAATTTGAATTTGGGATTCCTTACCAAAGAGGAGAAATTTGTGATTAAAGTGGGCAGTACGAAAAACGCCAATTTCATATGTAAGGACCTAATATAAATATTTGACATCTCTCGCGACCGCAGAATTTTGCTACGCGACCCCATTTGGCGTCGCGACCCATAGTTTAAGAAGCCCTGCAATACATGAATCAAAGCCTATAGGGCATTTCCAGTTGATCAAGAATCATAATCTTGTAGAAAAATTAAAGAAATATCCGAAAGCCATAAATTTGTGGTTACAACACAAAATGTTCGCAGCCCACTTTCGTGATGGTCGACCTTTACATACCTACAAATTGATACGGGATTCCCTGGATGCGAGCCCGCCACACACCCGGCCAGGTTTTATTAAAATAATTTTTAATTTTATTTTATAACAGATTTAAAAATTTTGATCCGTGCATCTTGAAAAACACAAGTTAATACAAGGTCATGACCAAAAGATACAAGGCAGTAGAATGAATTACAATTTAAAATTTGTATTTACGATTTAGTTACCAAATACTAGTGAATCAACTTGCGTTTTAATAATAAAAAAACTGCTAATGTGTGCGTGTGTGCTTCGTTTGCCTTGAGAAGTTGTGTTTTTATTATAATAATAATGATTTTCAACTCAAATCTTCGTATAAATAGATGCCATCGATTGCTCCTTATAGAAATTACGATAATTAAGTATTAAACACAATTAATACTAATAAATGACTTACAATACTCGACATTAGATGTCGGTTCCAGCACTTTGATAGTTTTACAAAAAAATGTACAAACACGGCCAAATATCGAGAAATGGCACCGCTCTTAGTCAATAGTAGTTTTTGTTTTCTTGCGATGTGTAAATTTATTTGAACAACAATCAGGAAATATTGTATCTTTGGTGCGTGTGAGTTGAAAAGGAAAAAGATGGCAACACGGGAACTAACTTACTTGTAAATCGGCTCCGGTCCACGGCACTAGTTCACGTGTCACACACCACAATTTCACGCGCATTGTAGATTTACGAAGTGTCTCAATGCCCAGAGCGTTTAAATTAACACTGACTTCGCACGACACGGCGTTGTTGCGTTTTTGAGAGGTTTTCAAAACAAGCTCGTTGTCATGCGAAGCAAAGTGTACGAACTCAGAGAGGAAAATGGAGGTAGGGAGAGGGATAAAAAGGGGAGCGAGTATTGCTTGTATAAAATAGTGCTAGTGCAAAACAAATAATATAAAAGAACATATATTTAAATATACTAAATAAAAAATAAAATAAATGTAAACTAATATTGTAATAATCGGCGTAAACAATTTTGAATGAAACAATTTCAAAGATTTGGAAAAAAAACAAAACAGAAATGCTTAATCTAACTGCCCTCAGTTATATGGATTTATATATGTTTTCAGCCATTATAAAGATTAAAATACGATGGAGAATAAAATATCTCAGACAAGGCTCTGGACTTTGTAAAGATGAAAATATTAAAGAAGAAAAGATCTCCAAAATGGCTGTATGACGTGAAAGATTTTGCTTTTCGCACAAGAGGAAAGTAAAACCAAAAAAAAATTAGTTTTATGTATTATTATCCTAAATTCTTAACAATCATTGTTTTAGTTTTATGGCATTAAGAAGGACCAAGGCATAGCTCAGAGGACTAGCTTGCTGAAGTGGGCTAGTTATATCTGCCGAAACTTACAACCGCTTGGGTAGACGTGATTTTGTCTGGAGACCACGCCTCGGTAAGCACAGCTTAGGACGCCCTCTGGCTACGTGGAGTAACAATTCGCGCAATAGAGTACGCAATTTCCGGATGAGAAAAGCCGAAGATCGGGCTCAGTGGGGAACATTGGGATACGCCTGTGTCCAGCAGTGGACGCATACGGGTTTATAATAATAGTAAAGTTGATTATGCCTCTAGTAATAGTTTTTCTCATTTATCTTCTATGTACAGGCAGTGAGCAGTTACAATTTTATTAAAAGGGGAAAAACACTCGCATCTTTTACAAATAAATCTGCCAATCGTAGGTGTGCACGTCAAAAGGAAAAAGTTCTTAGCGTATGCTTCTCAGTTAAGCAAAAATGTCTAACGTCCCTGATGCGTGTGAGATGAGAAGGAAATAATAGAACAACTCTGCCCCGGTCCGCGGCGCTGGCGGCGGCGCCACAAGCCACAGTTTCACGCGCGTAGGCTTTCTTTGCTTGTTTCATAGTGTAAAACATTTGCATGTTCACTAAATTTGCAGGCATATTGCGATTATCTTGAGTTTTTAATGCGTACGCGATGACAGTTGATCTTTTTATAATGACTCTACAAAGTGACTACATTGGACTTAATGAAAATTACAGTCTATTCTAAGAACAACAAAGACAGTCAAGGAACGAAAATCCGTTGCCAGTCGCCATCGCTATGTCGACCGATATATACCATGAAGGAAGATATCTAGGTATATAACTGGATATACAGGAAACGGAACAGACCGAAGTGAGTCCCTGTGATGGCCTTTACACTTGTGTAATTCAGTCACGACCCAGTCCGGCATTCGCCCTACCACCTTGATAATCAAATCGAAGTATTCGAACCCAGAGATGAAAGTTGGTATAGGTAGGGAAATAGGAATAGGATAAATAGGATTAGCAAATATAAAAAATCAATAACAGAAAACAAAATTGTTAAAATTAGTTAAAAATGAAGATTGCAAACATGACTGTCACGCGAGTTGAGTGTATTATCTCAACCCGAAATTGCCAAACGTTCCGAAATAAGTTTTAACTTAAAAAAAGCAAAAACGAAGTTTTATTAAACGAATGTAATACTTATTTTAACATAAACTTGAAAAATTCGCTAGATAATCTAACAGCATAGCTACTGTCATAATTTCCTCCTGTACTTTGTGTACAAATATCTTAAGTATTTCACGCAATCGTTGTACCAAAGCGGTTCTAATGAGAACTCGTCATTGATGACGAGTGCTGTTGGAGCAGAGGAATTCGTAGGCAGCCATTTTACTGGTAATAGCTTTGTCGTTTCAGGAGTAGGGTCACTGGAACAATAAGAAATCGTTTTACTATATTCACACCTTGAATTTATTTTCCCTAATTCCTTCTTCATTCTATAAATGAACTACGAAGCTAGTTTGAAAACCATATTTTAATTAATACTTCCATCCCAACACGCACTATAAAGTTCATTCATAACTCTACTGTGTCATTAGGCTATGGTATGATCATCCAAAAAGATTATTGTCTCACTTTTTTTATACTGAGTTCTTTGAAAGAAGTGTGAAAAGACTTTTGATCAAGACAACATTATGTTTGCAAACAATACCTATCCAGTTTCTCGATAGGCGCAAATTGCGATCGATTTGCAGACGAAGTTCAAATGAAGATTATTCTGAATCATGGCAAATGTAAACACAGTCAGAAACGGCTTGGGTTAGCATATTTCTAAAATTGAGGCCCATTTTGACGCGTAATGCTATATTATAAATTTGAAGAAAACTGGAAAAGGATTAAATTAAGGTATTGGTTGCTACAAATTAAAAGCTTCATTCCACTCCCAGTAAAATTAAAGGAAATCACATAATTAAATAAACTTACCCATATTTTGCGAAGTTTGTCCACAAAGTGGTCATTCTATCAATCATTTTATGTTCAAAGAACGTAGGAAGCCAATGTTGTGAGAACAAATAGAAGAGCTCTTCTGCGTGTGTCGCCCCTTTGAAATCGTCAAAACGCTTGTTTGTAAAAGCCCTTGCTACATTTCTTCTTCCATTATACTTAAACATATAATTATATACTGGTTTGTCAGATGTCTTAAGAATCAACTCCGTTTCCTCCAAAGATGGATAGTTGAGAAATGCTTCGCCATACCATCGTGAAAGCTTTGGTGTACTTTCTATAGAAATGTCTTCATTGCCTAGATAAAGCCTTTGCAACGTCTTCGCAATTTCAGGTTTAAGTTCTAAAGGAATGTCCAAGTTCTTTGGTAGTGATTTTTCAAATGTAACTTTTGATATCATAGTATCATTATCCATGTTTATTATCATTATACCTTCCTGTGCGTTTGAACCTATCATCATAGGTACCTTGTTGTAATCACCCTGAGATAATGAATCGTACGGTAGCTTTGTTAAGAAGGGTTCGATGCCTTCAAAGACCGTTTCAGCACATGGTGTATAAAGAATCTCTGATATAATTACGTTACCCTCCAGCCTAGGCACTCTGGTCAAAATTAATTCTTCATCACTCTTACTCATGAAATATTTATACAATTCATCTGAATCCGTAGTTTCGTATCTCATTGTTTTGGCAAGTAAACTTGCTAAATAAACCGGTTTATATTGAAAAGCCCAAGAGGCCGTAGATGATCCGCTCTGAGTGATCGCTTTATGGAACAACCCTTTGGCCATTGGAGATACAACAAGGCTGGATACTGCAGCAGCTCCAGCGCTTTCACCAAAAATAGTCACGTTATCAGGGTCACCATTAAAATGTTGTATGTTTCTCTTAACCCAATTCAAAGCAGCCACCATGTCCTTCATGCCAGCATTACCTGGAGCTTCTTTAATACCAAGACAAAGGAAACCTTGTATATTGAGTCTATAGTTAACAGTTACTAATATAATCCTCTTTTCGACCAAATATCTAGGACCGTAGAAGAGAGGTGATCCTGAGCCTTGAAAAAATCCTCCTCCGTGAAAGAAGACCATCACAGGTAATCTGGGTCCACCCTGGGTGCTTAGAGGAGTGAATACGTTTAAGGAGAGACAATGAGTTTGTCCAACGGTCCTGGTTTTGGTGAACTGCTGATTGCATCGGATATGTTCATGGCATGCTTCGTAGATGCCGTCCCATTTTGGTTCCGGTCCGGGTGCCTGGAAATAATTATATATTTCTTTACAATAAAATTATTTAGAACGCTCTTATTATCCTATATAATTCGTAGATAATTATTTGATTCCCCTGCATTAATTGCCACGTCGTACTTTGGGAATAAATTTAGCAATTGCAGAATGCGTTTTTATTGGAAATTTTTTACCTAACAAAATATGACGTGATCTTTTATAAAAGAAATGTGAAAATACTCGACAAGATGAACAATGAAGTGGTGATATGTGATATATGATACGTGTTACAAGGCGACCAATAAATAAAAACACCTTGTTTTGGTAACCCGAGGAAAATCCTGGATAGAATAATCAGAGCAGCAGCCCTGGTGTGCGGGACTTCTACTGTCTCAAAACACCGAGATATCCTTCTGCTCGTTGAAACTCGAAAATCGAAATTGGTTATCACTCACTCAATGACAAGGTATTGCATATTTGGAATAAATTATCTCAGGACTTTGTTGACGCCCCATTATGTTTCAAACGACTGGATAGACGGCTCACATCACTATTTCGGTTTGATATACATATAGTCATCAGAGTGCTATATAATATCAATGAACACAACAGCTGAGAAGCTAACTGGACTTTTAGCTAAGGAATTGACTATAATTACCTGGAATTTAGTCTCAAAACTGGTAGTTCCGTAATAAATCCCTGAATATTGAGCATATGTCCCGTCAGGAGCAATGTCTCCTCTCAGCAGCCCCCCGCTGACTCTGATGACGTCAGTGGGCTGGCGCACCAACCTCGCAGCCCACAGCGACCACAGCACCAGCCATTTGCTGCTCACCAGCATCCTGAAAACTGGTTCACCACATCGAGGCAATTTCTGTAACACGAAATGAAGAGTGAGTTTTTTATACTAGCATAACAATGTGTTTATGCTTGACCTGATGTTAAACAAGCATGCTTTGATGGTTCAGGCACGTGGACAGGATGAATGATGAAAAGGATTACGGTAAATATAATATGAATGTGAGTGAAAGAGAGTAGAAGCCGGCCGTGACTTACCTAAACAGAGAATTAACGTTCCATTCTCACTGCCTACCCCAATAACGAATCATCGTGATAACAGACGTTTACTTCTATTTAAGCAATGTTAAAAACTACAGATAGCAGTTAATAAATAAAATATCAATTTCACTACACAAGGTAATCACAAATCATATCAGTAAATCAAACCATTTCACTTATAAATACTTCACAAAGGTACGACCGGTACATAAACGAAGTTTATTAAACACAACACAAGACTTTCTTAAACGTAAAGAAATATTAAAGTTAAAACAGGTATTAAGACACAGAATTCAAAGTTCAAATTTTAAATGTCTCGATTGTGACATACGCGTGAGCGGTGTGGCGACGTCTAACGAAATGTTATGTAAAAATGATAATGTTTATCGCTAGCTGTGCCCCTGACTTCGTTCGCGTCGAAATAGTACTTTTGTTTTGATAATAATTTCAAGCTGAGCTAAAAAGAGTTTTAAGAGTTTGTTAACCTTGTCCCACCGTCTCCCTTCCTGAATAGAACCTCGCGCGCGGGTTTGCGGAGTCTCGGCTACACGGTATCTCACATCCCGGCTAGGAATAAGAAGCCTCTAACTCTTACTGTTGCCATGTCGTTGGGCTATGGAATAGTCTTCCCACGAGCGTGTTCCCACCATCTTATGATATGGGATCCTTTAAGCTCAGCGTGAAGAGATATTTGTGCGGGCCGGCACGATCGCTATGACTGCAGTTGGGTTTTTCTTGCCTTTCGATAGTCGTTGGCGCTTTTTAGACTGTACCATACTAACCGTCAGGTATGGTGCAGTCACTGTGTCGAGTCAGAATAAATAGATAACGTAGAATAAATCCGTTCCTCGCCCAATTATATTATACGAGTACTAGCTGAGCCCGCGACTTCGTTCCCGTAGAAGAAGTACTTTTGATAAGATAATAGTTATTTCAACCTGAAATTTTTGTATAATATTTTTTATTTTTGTTTATTTTTTGTATTTTTTTGTTTAAATTTTTTGTTGTTATACTAAGGGCGGCCATAAATTAAACCTAATTTAAACTTTTATAAAACGCTCTATACCATTAAAGTGTAATTATTTTCTTGCTCGCAAACATTCTCTAGTCTTTACAATTGTCAAATTTAAATCACCATTGAGGTCGAATTAAATCGCTTCAATTAAATAGTATTTTATACAAGTTAAATTAAATTTAATTTTATGCGAGCCTCTCCAAAGAATATTAACTTTGTCCGGCAATATTGGACGTTGAAAGACCAGCATTGAAATATGTTCGTAACTCTTTTTCTTACCGCCTGGCATTGAAAATCTTGTTAACTTTTAGCTAAAACTGCTCCTCATCCACACTCTCCTTCACCCTCTCGACTCAATGTTTTTGTCAATATTTGTAAAAAAATAAGAAGAAATGCATTTTTATTACACTTCCTGATTTATCCTATTTATGGCATAAGTATACAGTATAATTGCAATTTTATTGCATAATTATACGATATAATTGTAATTTTATTATTATATTACAAAAGATAAGCAATCAGTAATACATTCACACTCTAATTGTATCTATATTCGACCTTCAGTAGACTTAGCAGTATGACGAAACGGTATTAATTAGGTTTACAAACTGAGGTCGAAGTATGAGTTTACCTATGTGAGATATAATGGAAAAGGAAATGTGGTGGCAGGCGGCCCCAGGTTCGCTGCCTGCCGTGGACCACACAGATCACTTCAGGGTCACAAATGTGAAGGATAAGCATCAGCTTGTGACGAAAGCCTCTACCCCTTATGGCAGGCTTATCTCTATCGCTTGCGGGAGACTTGTGAATGTAAGGCTGTCCTTATCTAAATTCCCTTTTATTATTTGCTTGGCGCGCGTTATATTTAATGCGCTCTACTTAGATATCCTGAACGCACGTAGAAACTAGAAAGATGAAATATTTATGGCGCAGACATAAGTTTACGAAATATGACATTATAACGTTAACTCCATATATATACAGGCGCAGCGGTCTTCCCGAAATATCTCTTCACGCTTCGTTGAAAAGTCCCTATATCATAGGTCAATGAGAACACACTAGCTGGAAGATCATTCCACAGCCCAACGACTAGGCTGCAGTAAGTGTTAGAGAATTTCTTAGTCCTAACCGTGATGTGAGTTACCGTATAGCAGTGACTCCGCAAACATGCGAGCATGGCTGTTTTATAGAAGAGAGAGGGTGGAACAAAATTAATAACTTTACAGAGTACTCGCCGTGATACAGACGGTAGAAAACGCTCAGTGAGGCAATATCCTTGCACAATTTGAGCGGTTTAAGATGCTTAGTAATGTCTGGATCATTCACAATGCGGACGGCCATCCGCTGCAACCTGTCCAGGGCGTCACGAGTAAGTACGAGACTGGACCGTCCCAGAGATGCGAATATAAGCCACAGTGAAGTCTTTCATAGATAAAATATAAATTAAATATCCCCTGTGACAATTACAGACAATTTCAGAATAATCTATACTAATATTATAAAGCTGAAGAGTTTGTTTGTTTGTTTGTTTGAACGCGCTAATCTCAGGAACTACTGGTTCGAAATGAAAAAATATTTTTGTGTTGAATAGACTATTTATCGAGGAAGGCTTTAGGCTATATAATATCACGATGCAACTATTAAGAGCGAAGAAATAATGGAAAATGTGAATAAAACGGGTAAAATTATTTATCCTTGAAGACTTCCATTGCGTGCGCTGCGAAAACGGCTCAAGATACCAAAAATATATGTATGAAAGAATTATTCCTCTTGAAATGATCTAAAAAAATGTTATGGACAGTATATGGACAGTATATGGACATATATTACGTAATGGACAGTATATGTCTATCTTTTAAGATCAACTCACTAGAACCGTTTTTATGGTAATCAAATTTGGTCGAAATTAATGCATTATTTGTTAAGAGTTGTATCAACGTTATAATATTAATCTTTATCCAAATAAATGTTTTGTGGATTAAGAGTATTTAATTATGAACAAAGTTGTCTTTGACATCACTTAATTTCAATGAACATCTTAGAAGATATTACTATAACTTACATAGCAAAACAACGTTTGCCGGATCAGCTAGTATTTACATATAACAATTATCTAGTTTATTTGGGACAAAATAAACTTGAATTACTTATTTTCATAAAAATACAATATTTTGTATTGTCTAAATAAATATCAATTTTACTATCACCTAAGAAGACACATCCAGTAACTTTTTCCTAAATTTCGAATACAGATGTCTCAAGTATTTGAGGCGATCGTTGTACCAGAGCGGCTCTGTTGAGAACTCTTGGTCGATGACCAGCGCAGTCGGGGCCGAGGAGTTCGTGGGCAGCCACTTCATCGGCAGCAGCTCCGTCACCTCAGGTGTCGGGTCTCTGGAAAATAAGTTACTTTGATTTCAACTATCCAACCGTAACTAAAATACTTTAAACTATCTCATCTCCTTCCTATTTCTATGCTTATTTGTTAATGTCCACTTCATTTTTGTCCTTTTCTTTAAAATATCTTTTTTCTTCTCTACTTCACTCAAGTTCTCGTTCAGGTTTAACATATTCAAGTCGGAAGGACAATGGGAACATTTCTGAGGTTGTGCTTGGTTATAAATGATGATAGTAGACACTTAATATGAAAAACAAAAGCACAATACTTAGTAAATCATTCTAAAAACATTAATTTATTTATTCATGATCCTGTTTTAAAACGTTACTTACAGCTTGTGGGAGAAATAAAGCACCTTAATAAGGCTCCCTTAGTAGCAGAAGTACAAAAACTTACCCATATTTAGCAAAATTTGTCCACATAGTCGTCATTCTTTCAATTGTAGTGCTCTCGAAAAGTTGGCAGTAATTCTTGAGAAAACAAATAAAACAAGTCATCAGCATGAGTAGCTCCCGCCAACACTTTATAATGTTCTCGTACGAATATCTTTGGTATGTTCCTCCACCCATCACGTTTAAACATATAAACAGGTTGATCACTTGTCTTTAATTCAGTTTCTTCGAAAATTGGTTGATTCATAAATGACTCACCAGCCCATACTGTGTAATTTGGAGCAGCGTCTATCGACTCATCTTTACCATTGAAATATAACTCATTTAATTTTTTCACTGCTTCGGCTCTCTCTTCAAGTGGTATATCCAAATTCTTAGGTAATGATTTCTCTATTCGTACTTTTTCCAGCATGGTGTCGTTATCTAAATTCATTAGCATCATACCTTCTTGAATCGTTGTTCCAATTATCATTGGCACCTTGTTATATAACAACCCCCACTAGAAAATATATCATATGGCAATTTGGTCAAAAATGGCTCCACGCCTTCAATAATCTTTTCAGCACATGGTGTGTATATTATTTCTGACATTATATTATGACCTTCCTTTCTCGGAACTCTTATTAAGTGAAGATCCCAGTCCGATTTTGTTAAAAAATGCTTATACAATTCCAGTGGCTCCATTGTTTCTAATCCAGTAACTTTAGCAAGATAACTAGCAAACCGAACTGGATTATACTGGAAGGCCCAAGTAGCTAATGATGATCCACTCTGTACTATCGCTTTATTAAATAACCCTTTGGTGGTAGGTGACAGTAGAAGGTAAGAAACTGACGCACCTCCAGCGCTTTGTCCAAAAATAGTCACATTATCAGGATCCCCACCAAACTGCTTGATATTCCGTTTAACCCATTTCAAAGCAACCACCATGTCTTTCATGCCAGCATCCCCTGGAGCTTCTTTTATGCCCAAACAGAGGAATCCATCTAAATTAAGTCTGTAATTTATTGTGACTAACACGACATCTTTACTGAGCAAATACCTAGGACCGTATAACAAAGGATTGCCAGATCCTTGAATGAAAGCTCCTCCGTGAATGTAAAACATCACAGGCAGTCTACCCTCAGGGACAGTATTCAGAGGAGTGTAAACATTTAGTACCAACCACTGCCTTCTTCCAATTAACAAACCCGGTTGAACTGGTTGTAGACAGTTAATATGTTAATGTATGGCGTCGTAAATACCATCCCATACCATTTCGGGTTCTGGAGCCTGTAAATAAAAAAATATCCTTATAGGTAATGGACAATCATCTGGGGCAAGTTTTACTTAGCACACACTTGAATGAAGAATGCTTTCCTTTGACATTCCTTATAATTAGATCCTTGATTTTTAATTCCGATATGATGTGACAATTAGTTTCTTTGAGCCTAACAGATTGGTTAAAGCAATCAGCCAGAAAGATATCTAATGACCCAGAAAGAGAAAGGGTCTGTACTTCCTAATGGCGCATCAATGAATAACCAAAAAATATTCAGAAATAAGTCATTTCATGATTTTTTTTTTTATTTGGGGAAAATCCTCATAGATCTGTATCGGCCGCACTAGGAGGTAACGGCTGAGTTGTACCGAACTTGTACCAGTTATAAGCCCAACGGTGATTATTTCTGCGAATTAATGGGACTGCGGGTCTTGTAATGAATTCGCCACAGCTCCACCCAGCCGCTCCTGGTAGGCATCATTACGGAGGGAAATGCACCTCTCCCGATAATATACGGTGTACTTCACCAGCAATTGATATGCCTACCCCATCCTATAAAGTTATTATGGTCGCAAAAACTTACAACACATTCAAGGAATTCCTTTATACTGCCTCATCAGCCACTACACTGCACCTGACGGTACCTAAAGAGCTGTTCAAAAATGTCAGTGACTATCCGGAGTTAGAAATCCATTAACTGTCAGCATCACCATGTCGACTCACACAAACCACGGCAAAACGTCTTTATATACAACAGAACGTATACAAGTTGATCCCGAAACGCAAAATTTAACCAAGGAACCTGAAATCTAGCCTCCAAGTTGACAGTGGCGTAATGGATTCCGGAGTATTGTGTGTAAGAGCCATCCGGGGCAATGGTTCCTCTCAGCAGCCCTCCGCTGACTCTGATGACGTCGGTGGGCTGACACACCAGCCTCGCGGCCCACAGCGACCACAGCACCAGCCACTTCCTCTTCAACCAGCTTCCGTTGCTCTTTGATGTCATCCTCTGTAACGGAGATTGTGAAGTTATTAAGAAAATATTTTGTTTGTACACCTGATGCTCAGCACAACACAGTTCAACAACCGTCGGCGACTGTCACGAAGCAAAAGACTGAGAAGCAACTACATCGGCCGAGCTTCATGTCGCGTGATAAACACATAAGTACGGTGTCGCGTCGCAAACAGTTCGACGGAACAGTTTTTTTATTTCGTAATGAATTGAGTAGCACTGCTGCGGCCATCGCTCATGAGCTGCGTAGGACAAGGTCGGTGGCATTCGACGGCCTAGGGATGTCGAAAATGAAAAAAAAATATCGTTATATCGATATATCGATATTTATTAAAATATCAATATCGTCGTCGATATATCGAAGGAAAAATATCGATATATCGATTAAATCTCAATAAACACGAAAGTATTATACCAGTATTCCATTTTATGAGACAAAATTACAAAAATATCAAGAACTAAAAGGCTATCTTCTAACTTTAAGATTTATTTAAGATACCGAACAATAATAAATAATAAATAAATAAATGGCGGCAAATAATATACATGCAACAAATTCAGATGTCAATGCATGGAATGTAACAAAACAATACTCAACAGTCATAGACAATATAGTTCTTTTTTTTTCGTTCGGTCCTATCTTCTACAGTTTCAGATTTCAGCGACTTCACTGCCATAAGAATTAAATAAATATCGTTTTCGATACTGGATATTTTATATCGATATATCATTACAAAATATATCGCCAAAAAATATCGATATATTGAATTGAAAATATCGATATATCGATGTATCGATATTTATTTGACAAGCCTACGACGGCCGCGAGTGCGCCGACTACCCGTGTCGTTCATTTGTCAGTAAGCGGCCTTCGTTTACACACGTGAACCGTGCGAAATATATTTTCTAAATAGAACTGTATTAGAGTCCATTGCGCATTTTAGAAGACATAAACAAACAGGTCTGGCCAGGTCAGGTCAGGTCAAATTATCAACCATATTCTTTGTAAAGATAGTCAACTGAAGGAAACGGCAGTCTAACTTAAAAAAAACATTTATGACGAAGTTAACATTCGTTGGAGAGTAAACTAAGACCTAAGGTCATACAAACTAAAACCTGTGAGTTTCTCGGAGTGATCCGACCCGGTGGCCGCGCCTTGTCTAGTGCGGGCTAAACACATGCTGTTTACGGTGTGGTGGGACAGAAATACAACGCCACTGCTTGAGGGGAGCAAGCTGGAAGGTGTAACTCGATCCACAGATACGATTTAGCTATATTTTATTAATAATAAACATTATCGCAGATAATATTATCAAACTACCTACGTGTGTCTTAGTAATCATTTGGGCAAAGGTCGCTTTATTAAAATTCATTAATTAGGTAATTTTTTGCGGAAAATTATACATATTGACCTTTATCCGAACAAAGTCTGAGCTTGTGCTATGGGCACCGGATTATCGACAAGCGAAGCGAAGTCTCTGTGTCAAGTTGCGCGGTTCGGCACTTTGTCTGTTTGTTATAGGGTTATAATTTTTAAACTTGAGAAGATAACGCTTTGAAATTAAGATATAAAATGTAAACTTTTAATTCAAAGCCGATAATAATATTTAAAGTAACAAAATATCAAATTTAAAGGGGTTTCTCACACATGGAAATAGAGTTCATTTTATTTCGCTTTTTTCTTAATTCTAACTCAATACAGTGACTGCACCATACCTGATGATAACCATGGGACAGTCCAAAAAACGCTAACGACTGTCGATAGGTAAGATAACCCAACGGTAGTTGCAGCGATCATGTCGGCCTGCACAAATATGTCTTCACATTACGCTTAAAGGACCCCATATCATAGGACGGTGGGAACACGCTCGCCGGAAGACCATTCCACAGCCCAATACTTTATTATTAAAATCAATTAATTAATATACATGAGTTAAATAATCGCGTGGGCGTGGTTGCTTGTTGCGTTAGGGGCCGGCAGCCACGCGCGGCCACGCGAACTGTCTAAGGTTCGAATCCCGGCACGTACCTCTGGGTTTTTACAAATTAAATACAGATTTAGAAACCATATGCTCACTAGTGAGAAGAATCCCGAGGAAACCCTTTATATCTAATAGCAAGGTCGCGTCGGGCTCCATATGTAAGCGCAAAGTGGATACAGTGACGGATGCATCTCTGCTCACCGCGTAAGAGATATAGCGTGACGATATACTGTTATTATTATTTTAATAATTAACCATTTAAAATATACTTACAAATGTCTAGTATTACCCGGTTGAAGGATATTAGAAGGTAATATATTTAATGCATTTAAATGTTAAAGACAGTTCAGAAGTAAATATAATAATACAATGAATTGTCAGATTGTTAGCTCACAAACGCCTGGCAGAATGTTATCTTGATAAATGACGTTGAAACTGGACAGACATGTGCTAATAAATAATATATATTAACGATAAGAAATAATACGACTGTCTCAGACTACTGCGTTAGCACGAAACTTTTGTATTCAATAGAGTTCCGTAATTAATTATTCTCAATCACAATCACTCTTCACCACATTGAGGTGTGGTGATAGCGTAAGAGCCGAGCTGGAGGCTGCAGCAGGCCGAATGGCACGCAGGTTGCTGCTGGAAGCACCTTCTCTGCATACAGCGCACACCCGCCGACCCGCGTTGGACAAGCGTGCTGGGTGACACGTCCAAACCTCTTCCTGTAGCTTCCACAAGTATAGCGGAAAAAGGAAAGTAGACTTTTGCCCTGCAGAGGAACGAAGCTGGCTAGTAATAATAACGATCAAATCTTGACCCGCTCCGGTTGCGCAGAGGTTTCGCCTCTCTGAGCTTTTTCTACAGTTTCTACAGTTGCATTTTTGTATCTCGACGAGCGTTCTGAAGAGTTACTTAACCCAGTTCCACCCTCTCCTTTCCAAAATAGAACTATGCGCGGGAGTTTACGGAGTCACAGCTATGCGGTAACTAGCATCCCGGCTAGAATTAAGAACTTTCCTAACTCTTTCTTTTGCCGAGCTGTTGAGCTTTGGAATGGTCTTCCGACGACCGTATTCCCACCGTCCTATGATACTGGGTCCATTAAACGAAACGTGAAACGATATTTCTGGAGGCCGGTATGATCACTGCGTCTATCGATTGTTTTACTTTATTATTGATAGTTGCATTTGTTTTCTGGACTGCACAATGTTTACCATCAGGCGTGTTGTTGTCACTATGACAAGTCAGGGTAAAAAGAAAAACAAGACGAGCTACAAAGATATGGAGTTTAAAGCCAAGTTATCTTTCCTAATAAAGAAATTTGAAATTATACAGATCACTAGCACTAGAGATGAATTCAATTTAATAAAACTTTTTTATGATCAATACTAAATAGAAAACAACAGAAAAACTACCTCAATGCTCATATTTAAAAATACAGTGACAAAAAACGAATAGTACACGGAAATGTACAAAGTCCAGTGAAGGCATCTATCTACCCATATCTTGGGTATGATAAATGATATACTGCTCGCCTTAACAATGATAAGATAATTATAAACTAGGCAGTGAAAATGTGTTAAAAAGGATACTGCGGTAAATAAATCAGTGCCGAGAACCCTGTGAGGAATTTACAACAATTTTCCACAAAAAGCTATTACATTTGCGAAAATATTTGTGGAAATTCATAATGTAAATCTCGCGCTCCGCTCCAAGGCATTGACTTTTTTTTGACGAGACTTTTCGTCGGTGACCGGGAAAGGCCTTCTACAATTTCACCAAGCTTAAATGGGCGAGCAGCTAGCTATTTATGAGTCGGGTAGCAACACAAGGGCATTCCTGGGGTACGGACCTCGACTTGGATGGCTAACGGTGGACTACCTTGAGATGAAACGCCGATAGAAATTCAGGGCTGCGTCGGGGTAGATCAATTTTAAGTCTATCATTCTATACTCTTGTACTAAACGCACTGGACTTGTCTACTTTGCACAGAGCTATATCTAGTATCATTTTTTGCATTGCTAAAGATAAAATAATCAAAATCGACCTTCGATCGGCTTAAGCGAATGACGGCATGATTTAGTTTTACAACGCCAATTCTAGTTAGTTCTCAATATCGGACAATATTTCAACATTACAAAACTCATAAACAAAAATGCAATTTGTTTATAATGTTGTTTATATTTGTTTACTATGTGTATAGTATTCCAGCTTAACATTTTTTTTTAAATTATTTTATTTCTTAACTTCAGAGGAAAATAGAAAACGGAAATAAGTAATTTGGTATAATATTCAATAGTGCGTATTTTCGCATTTTATATTAAGGTCTGATTAATATTTACATACTTCGAGCTTCAGATTTATTTGGGTATTATAAGGCCTAGCAGGTACTGCGAGTTTTCACCGCGATAATTTTCACCGCAACTATTGTTATATTTCGAATTGAAAAATAACATTATACCATTTGTAAACCAGAATATTGGGATCTTCTTGATAGATGAGCAGCGTACTGCCCATTCTACAACAACTGGATGCCACTTATATTCAGTTGTTTTTTTTCTGGCTGTGGTGAGCTTAAGTATGTGTAATCGGTATCCATAAGCAGCGATGCGATTAGTCATGGGTTTGAATCCCGGTACTTACATCTGTTTTTCTAGATTACGTACAGATTTAAGCACCACATACTATACCACATACCAGCGCATGACATCGAATAGAAATGTCACGTGCATCAGTGCTGTGAGAACGGCAATCAGCTGCGCTACTGAACACGTTCAGCACGACATAAGCGCAAAGTGGATACAGTCACTAATGCATCTCTGCTAGCCCCAAAACTGATATATCGTAACGGTATATTATGTGTGAGTGAGTGTGTGTAATATACTAATATGCGTGTGGGCGTATCTGTGTGTTTATGCTAGTTCCCTCGTTATTTTCTTTTTTTTAAGCTTACACAACAAATGGATGTCAGCTGACAATGAGCGCCGGGTGGCTCAGCTAGTGACCTAGCGTTTGCTGAGCTGACCCCAGTTAGCGCAGGATACGCGATGTGTTCCCGCGTGCCGCTCTACAACACAGAGGCACGAGAGTGGTGGCTCTATACACCACCCCTCCCTAAACGAGTAGAGGCCTACTCACGGCCGCACGCCCAGCCGGTCATTGAGGATGAGACCCCAGTCGAGCCCTCGATGCCGGTAGGCGGAAGGTGGAACACCCCGGAGGTTTTAGTCGGTGCAAGCCCGACACACCGGGGGGTGGCCCTCACCTCTCCCCGAGGTCCGTTAGGGATTTCCCCCGGGTTACAAAAAAAAAGGATAATTGCTTTCGTTGTTTTCTATCTTGATTAACCTTTCCTTCTGTGCTGTGTGCTATGTGCCAAATAAATGATTTTCCTTACTGTATAAAAGCGCACATACAGGCGCTATAAATTTCTCGCGGAGTGATTCTCTTAACTTCACTTGTATAAAACAACTGTGATGACAAAAAGTTGTTATGCAGCTCGAGCTAAGTGAATCTTCATTTGCTTTAACATTTGTGTGAACATTCTCCCGCGAGGTGAATTTCTCCTGTCCAGATTAAGCCTAAAAATCCGTCAGATTCCACAGTTTCACAAAAAATGAGATATTGTATTGTATAAAATAAATCTATTTCGTTATTAACTAAACATACTCATTTTGTAACTTTTTCCTATACTTCGAATACAGATTCATTAGGTATTTGACGCGATCGTTGTACCAGAGCGGCTCTGTTGAGAACTCTTGGTCGATGACCAGCGCAGTCGGAGCCGAAGAGTTCGTGGGCAGCCACTTTAACGGCAGCAGCTCCGTCACCTCAGGAATTGGCTCTCTGGAAATCACAATGTCCTGTTTTCAACTACAACTTATTCGTAATTAGAACATCTTAAAGTACCTCTCCCTCTACTTCCGTCTCTTATATCTCTTTTCGTTAAAATGTGATATCATTATGGTCACACTGCAAGTATCACTTCGGATACTGCGTTTTGTTTGGTTATTTGCGATAGTATCCACATTCCGTCAGGTAGACTAACAGCTTATTTGCCATCTCTTGAATAATAAAACGAATTAAAATCAAAAATAACAAGTTCATGTAATAGAAGATCATATAAGGACTATCATCTCCGCAAAATCACGTAGACTTTGTATACAAAAATATCAGAAGGTTGCGTGTTCAGATCACGTCGGGGTCACCAGTTTTATGGGTGATGCGGGTGAACACATATGAATAAACACACCACCAATATAATTATCACTTAATTTTAATTATCACAAACTTATTTACACGGTAGTACAGAATATTATATGAGACGGATTAATTATATTTGTTAGAGGGTAGCGTCCGCATGAATATCTCGGTAGCACTGCCCCAGCGCACCGAGCGAGGCAATCGTTAGCGAGGCACCCCCCGTCGCCCCCGCGGCGCCCGCTGGGCTCTGAGACTGTTGAATAGGCGTTGGTGCGACTGCATAATACTGTCGCTATACACAAAAAGAGTGAGACGGTTTTTCATGCCAGGTATACTGAACCTATTCTATAAGGCCCAGGTCAGGCTCTGCCTGATCGCATCGCTAGGACGGTTCTGCCCGGTACTTATTTGACGCCCTGGATAGGTTGCAGCAGATCCAGACGTTACTAAGCATCTTTAACCACTCCAGTTGCGCAGAGATGTTACCTCACAGAGCGTTTTCCACCGTCTGTATTGCGATGAGTGTTCTGATGAGTTATTTAGCCTTATCCCACTATCTCTCTCCTTCATATAACGTGCGCGAGCTTATGCTTGCGACTATTGAGATTTTTCTTAATTGTTAACAGTCCTTGTCGTTTGGATTATGTACCATGCTTACCAACAGGCGCAGTGTGGTCACTATGCCGACACAGGATTAAAAAAATTGAAAAGAGACGACACAGTTTATATAATCAATAAATTTATAAGTATAAACTTTAAAAACTTACCCATATTTGGCAAAATTTGTCCACATAGTCGTGATTCTTTCAATAGTAGTGCTCTCGAAAAGAGATGGCAGCCATTCTTGTGAAAATATATAGAACAAGTCATCAGCATGTGTAGCCCCCGCTAATACTTTATAACGCTTCCGTACGAATATCTTTGGTAAATTCCTCCAGCCGTCGTGCTTAAGCATATAATTATAGACTGGCTGGTCACTTGTCTTTAAAATCAATTCAGTTTCGTGCAGGCTTGGATAGTTCATGTATGCTTCGCCGGCCCATATCGTATAATTTGGAGCAACGTCTATTGAATCTTCTTTACCATCGAAGTAAAGCTCATTTAGTTTTTTCACTACTTCAGCTCTATCTTCAAATGGTATATCCAAATTCTTAGGTAATGATTTCTCAATTCGTACCTTTTCCAGCATGGTGTCGTTATCCATATTCATTAGCATCACGCCTTCTTGAATCGTGGCTCCAATTATCATCGGCACCTTATTGTAAATTCCACTTGAAAATACATCATATGGTAGTTTAGTCAGAAACGGCTCCACACCATCAATAATCTTTTCAGCACATGGTGTGTATATTATTTCTGATCCTATAATATGACCTTCCTTTCTCGGTACTCTTGTAAGGTGCAGTTCTCTGTCAGTTTTTGTCAAGAAATGCTTGTAAATTTCCAGCGGATCCATTGTTTCCAATCCAGTAACTTTAGCCAGATAACTAGCTAAACGAACTGGATTATACTGGAAAGTCCAAGCTGCTAATGAAGATCCACTCTGTGCTATTGCTTTATGGAATAACCCTTTGGCGGTAGGTGACAGTAGAAGGTAAGAAACTGAAGCACCTCCAGCGCTCTGTCCAAAAATAGTCACATTATCAGGATCCCCACCAAACTGCTTGATATTCCGTTGAACCCATTTCAAAGCAGCCACCATGTCCTTCATAGCAGCGTTCCCTGGAGCTTCTTTTATGCCCAAACAGATGAATCCTTCTACATTAAGTCTGTAGTTTATGGTAACTAACACGACACCCTTGCTTACCAAATACCTAGGACCGTATAACAAAGGATTGCCAGATCCTTGAATGAAAGCTCCTCCGTGAATGTAAAACATCACGGGCAGTCTACCCTCAGGGACAGTATTCAGAGGAGTGTAAACATTCAGAACCAGACACTGCCTTCTTCCAAATAACCAATCAGGATAAACTGGTTGCACGCACTGTATATGTTCGTGTATTGCATCGTAAACTCCATCCCACACCATCTCTGGCCCTGGAGCCTGAAATTGGAAATATTTACACTATTCTCATCCATTCTATCACAATTGTATGAAACATTAATCTCGTAAAGAGTAGGAGTAACTGGAGGAATTGTTTCAGAAACAATGATATACTCATACATGGGGTTGATATCTGACAAGTCTTTTATTCAGGTTTTTGGTAAAATTATATTCTTTCATAGTCCACTGTTGATCATTTCCTAACGAAATATCTAGGTCCAACAGATAGGCCAAGACCTAAAACCCAGTCATAGATATACACTGTATACAGCTTTACTGTAGCTCATGTCCCGGCCAGGACTAAGAGGTTGTCCACTTTTACAGAGTTGTTTAACTGTGCGTTAGTCTTCCGGCTAGCATCCTCCCACCCTCCTATGATATTGGCTCCTTTTAGCGAAGCATGAAGAGATATTTGTGTAGGCTGCCATGATTAGCTACTATCAGCAGGTGGTTGTCTCTCGATAGCTGTAATCGGTTTTTGGATTGCATTGCACTTTTCATCAGGTACGGTGTAGTCACTGTGCTGATTGAGTAAAAAAAAATGTCGACGTGTTATTTCTAAAGCTTATGTCTATCTCATATTGCGCTTTTCTATTATCGATTTCATTGACCGAATGTTATTATATGAAGACCCTCAAACCAGGAAATCACTACTTCCAGCTCACGATCTAGCTACGACGGGCTAGTTTCACAGTAAAAGTACATTTCTTAGTACGAGGTTAAATACAGGAGCTACATTCTCTGACTCTATCTGCCCAACTTCATCTTAAAACCACTAAACACCGTATGTAGTGGATGTTCCCTATATCCACACGAAAATATTTTCTTCTACATTCATCGTACGAACCGATAAGGATTGGAATATGCTTCCAGAGAACACATATCAACGATCTTATGACTTAGGAGCCTTTAATAGAAGAGTAAATACATACAAAATTTGTTGGGCAGACACTGTCCATCATCGGACTCCTCTTTACCTTCCACCAAGTATGATTGAGGTCAAGCTTCCCCTTGTAATTCATTAAAAAGTAATAAGTAATCAGTCCTCTTCTTCGAGGCTTAACCTTTTGATAAATAACGAACCTGGAATCTGTTTTCCAAGTTGACAGTCGCGTAGTAGATCCCGGAGTATTGTGTGTAAGCGCCATCCGGGGCAATGGTTCCTCTCAGCAGCCCTCCGCTGACTCTGATGACGTCGGTGGGCTGACGCACCAGCCTCGTGGCCCACAGCGACCACAGCACCAGCCACTTCCTCTTCAACCAGCTTCCGTTGCTCTTTGATGTCATCTTCTGTAATTGGTTTTAAAGGTTAACCTTAACTTCTTTTTAATCAAGTTATTCAAATATATCAGGATGCTGTGTAATATTTTATTGGGGTTAGTGGGTGCCGTATTTTTAACCCTGTTCCTCTATCCTTCTTTGATTCACCGAAATGAATACGACCAATTGTTCAGTTTTACTCAACCCACAGCACATGACAAGTATTAAATTCGAACGGGCTCATTTTTCACTACTCGTCATCTAAATGCGTCTATTTTACTTGAGACTGGATCACCATGATTCTCATCATCTATTTTTTTGGTGAGCGGATGGAAATCCTGTCGCACCGTCAGAGCCGCCGTGAGGCAGCGGCCCCGGTGTATCGTACCCTTACCGAATAGAGCCACCGGGATGTTCTATTCTGCCCATCAATTCATTTAACATTGTTTCTTGTTTTACTATTGTCATTGTTTTTTTATCTAATAAACCAGTTTCAATTTTATATCTCAGCATATAGTTTTAAATATTTCAACGTTTAAAAGGCCCTAAAACACTGTATTTCTTCCCAGAAACATCTATTGCACAGAAAGTTAATAAAAAACTTGATAAATAGGGATTAACAAGCGAGCTAAGTATCCCGATACGTCCGCGTCGCACGAGTTTCTTTCCTACCGTCCACCGCGGCCGGTGCGCTAGCGATCCGTACAAGCAATACGGTGCCAATATAATAAGTTGTATGATTTTTACCTAATACTACACTGGTCAAAATAATTTACAGACTTCTATTTTTAAATTTTGTTTCAAAGGAATTTCTATTAATCATTCCTGAAGAATTTTCACAAATATGTTTTATGATTTATAAACAATTTTGTGTTATTGTATTTAAGGACGTACGCAATCGTAGATAATTAAATTTTACGTTTTTATCTTAGAATCACTTGAACAAAGTTCGCTCTGTTGAAATTCAATGCTAGGTTTCGATAACCACTGAAACAAATCGTAACTGATTACTAAAATTTAAAAAATATATATTTATAAAAAATATTCAATTGTTGTTTAATCACATGAAAGTTTTTATTGATTTTAATTTTAAAAATTCGAACCCCTGGCACGTAGCTCTAGATTTTTCCTAATTAAGTAAGGGTTTTGGGACCACATGTTCACTGGAGAAGAAAAACATCGTGAAGAAGCCCGCGGGATATCTAACAGAAATGTCAAATGTCATAGTCCCATTGGGAGCGACAATTAGCTCCGCTACCGGTCACGCACGGTGGGCAGAATATATTTGCGCAAAGCGGATATAGCCACTGGTGTACACCACAAGAGGGATATAGCAGAACGAAATATTACTACTATTAATCAAATCTTACCAAATTAAATAATCAACCGTTTGTTATTGTATAATAAAACAATTTTGAAGTGCTCACAATTCGAATAATGAAAATAAGGAATTAATAAATGTAAACATTATTATTTACTTGCGAACAAGCGCCTAGCAAAATATGAATTTAGCAAATGGCGGTTGAACTGCTCAGATATGTGCTATATAATAAATAACAGTGATAAGAAATAGAATTATTTCCGCTCAGATTACTGCATTACGGCGAAACTTTGAATACATAATAGAGTTCCGTAATTAATGATTTCTCACAATTTGTCTAAAAGAGCCAAATGTAGTACTTATTTGACTTAGCAAATAGGAAGAGTTTACGAGACCATTAATAATTTTGAATAAAAAAGTTGCTCCCTCACAATTCTAAGATTATGTAAAGTAGGAATTGATGGATAAGGAAAGTTGAGTAACTCTTTTTTTTACACTGGCTCGACCTAGTGACTACAGAGTACCTGATGGTAAGTACAGTGTAGTCAAAAATGAAAGCGACAATCACAGAATGAAATTCCATTGGTAATCTCCGTCGTCATGTCGGCCCGGATATACCACGACTGAAGGTCTCTAGGTATATGAGCTACTGGATATACACAAGCTGATCCCGAAACGCAACAGGCGAAAGCGAGTCACTATGACGGTCATGATCCATCAACTTACCACCAAAAAACACATATTTATATTTTAAATGCTTTAAAAACTTATTTTGTATATTGAGAAGAATAATATTTATATTGTGGGTAACACTAGAGGCTTATTCAAATAAGGAGCGAACCAAAGCGATGTATAGGAGGACAAAAGAGTAAAGGTCCTCAATAATCTTCACTCATCCTAAGAATAAAGCCAAACATTCCATACACTTCGGCAGTTACACTGCTAACGTGGTTATTAAAGGATATTTTACTGCCAAGGTACACGCCCAGCTTCCGCACCTCGGTCACACGATTAAGTATATTATTTGTAGGTTACATTATTGTAATTGTTGGCATTTCTTACCCAAGAATCGCTTGTCATTTTGCGCTAACATTTTTTTTAAGCCAGGTGAAAATCCAGCCAAGGACCACAAGGGCTACCGTAAGGGCGGCGACCCCGGTGTGTCTTACGTCTACTGACTAAAACCCCTCGGGGTGTCCCTCAAATCACTGCAAGCCGGGCCAGGGGATCCGTATCCCTGTAACAACCTGACGAGCGAATAGCTATTTAGATTCCATCTCTTGGAGAAGTGAGTGTAAAGATCCTTTCAAAATAAATCAAACTCGGTTCATTTGCTTAGAAGCTATGATGCCACAAACTTATAAATACACAGAGTTACATGCATTTATATAAACATTTTTTTGACAATAGTAACAGTTATGACCGGTGGTCGTGGGTGTGGTGGTAGAAAGACACGGATTTTGGCGTTTTACTGTTTATTTGCCCTTTAAGGCACACCGAACCGCGACGCACACGCACGTACTCTAGCCTTGCGTCTCGGTAGTCGACTGAATTAGCAAGCATCCCGTGCGTGCGCGCATCCCCTTACCCCATGTGTCCCGTACCACCCTAACGAACTTTAGGACGTTTAACACAATTAGGTATCGGGCGGCGTCTACATGCTATACAGTTATAATTGTACATAAATTCCAAAACCATTTTCATTTTCTTAAGCAAGTTTCTTTAATATCTAAAATACCGGGGTTTTCATTAGTGACCCGGATTTTTGTAATCGAGTGTAGCGTTCAGCAGTATCCTCCCTCGAATGTAGTATTTTGAACTGCAAGATATTAATATACGTACAAAGTCCAATTGAAGTTATATCTTTATCGTTGTCTGATAAATGATTTATTCCCGTCACACTGCACGACGATAAGATATTTATAACGCACGAGCAAATACGTAGAAAGGATATTTTGCGATATGTAAACCTTCATCGGTGACCATGCGGTAAACTTTCTTCGCGGGCCGGAGAAATAATTGACTTATGCCGTTGCACAAAATGCACCCTCGTAGGCGGGATGATTTTTATAAATAAAGATTGCGATATTTGAGACAAATTAGAAAAGTACTTACCGGTTGGCAGCGGTATTCAGGCACTTCACGAAATCACTCACTTTGTATGTGTTTTGAATGTGTATGATGTGGAGTATGGTGTGGGGATTTATGACATATATTAACGAGTTTAAATAATTATTAGATGCGATTGTGAGGGAAAAAGGATGCGATGCGATGTTTGTAGTTGAAAGCGAGAACATTAAGAAAAGTGAATGATGTCCGCCAGATGGCGTTTGCGTTTGAGTAAGTTTATATTTTTATTGTATGTTCTGGGGCTGTGCCTTTTGGCGCGACTACTTTCAAAAGAAAATGTCTCCAAAATCGCCAACTAAACAACATTTATTAGAGTATATAGAATTCGCCGCGACATGAACAGTCATTGGTTCGAATCCTGACACGTACCTCTAGGATTCCCTTGATTAAAGTATAGATTTAGGTACCCCATGCTTACTGGTAAAGGAAAACATTGTGAGGAAAACCGCCTGGTATCTGATAGAAATGGCATGTGTACTAGTGCCGTGAGGACGGCGATCCGCTGCGCCACTGGTCACGTTGAGCACGACATATGTATAAGCGGAAAATGGAAGCAGCCACTAACGCATCTCTGCTCACCCCGAAAAGCATATAGCGTGACGTATTATTGTTATTTTAAAATATATATATTTTTTATTTTCTTGCTGTTATGTCAATTTTTTTCCACACTGGCTCGACATAGTGACTCCTGTGCACCTGATGATAAATACAGTGCGGTCCAAAAAGGACAGCCACTATCAAAGGACTAAAACCCATTGACAGTCTCCGTCATGACAACCCACATATGCCACAACTAAAAGTCTCTAGATATATGAGTTACGGACGTACACAAGCTAATCCCGAAACGTGACTGCCGAAACGAATCACTACGACGATCTTTACAGTTTTATACGGTGTTCACAGCCCAGTAAAAGCGATCGCCCTACCAATTAAAATAGAATCCTGATTATAATGAATCTGAACAAGACACATCTGCTGTCAAAGAGGATCTCCATCAGACCTTCATCAAATTACACTGAAAGGAGTATACACGGAGGTATAGAGGGGAACCGATACATTTCGCTATTGTCAATTCAAGGTTCAGTCAAGTCTATATCTCCGATGACCTGGAATTGCATGGTGCTAGTCTTAGCAGCATACTAAAACAGGTCCGACTTTATAATTTGCTCCAGTTGGGATATAAGGCTTACTACCACGGCGTGTTGCATTTCTACGTCGTTTATAAATATTTTTAAAAACTCAGAAAATCCAACAATTTAGTAATCTAGACGCTATATTCGTTATATCACTAGTATTTTATTGCAGAATCCGAAGGAAATTATCGCCATTTGCGGCCGCATCGTGAAGAAACCAATCAATAACCTATGTGGGCATAAAAACTAATTTCATATCGATAGCAGCATGTTTATTACGAAACTTATATGCTAGAGTACGTGTAGTTATATTTTCGTGTGTTTTAACATCACGCCGAATCACAACTGGGCAGGCAAATGTAACAGAACACCATTATCATTTATAGTTATTGAGACAAAGACTGTCGTTATTAGGGTTTCGTACATAAAAAGGAATCCTTCTAGGGTCACCTAATTGTCCATCTGATAATCTCTCAAAACCAATTTTTCTTCTCTTAATCATCTTCAATCTTAAGCATTGTCGGTTTTAAATACAAGAAAATTCGTTCATAATCTTTAGCAATTCGAGTTTTAAATACAACAAATATAGTCTACTAGACAGGGCTTAGCATCCTGAGTTCGCAATGAAAAAAACGTTATTGACTGTCTTTATAATCTCGGGTTTGAATTACAAAAAATTTCAGTGACAATCTTTAGCACCCCGGTTTTGCAATAAAAGAAGTGTCGATGACTATCTTTAGCATCCCAGGTTCATAATAAAAGAAATGTTGTAGACTGCCTTAACCATCTCGCGTTTGATACAAGAAATTTCATTGACGTTCTTTAGCAACTCCAGTTTTAAATACAAGAAATGTCGTTGAAAGTATTCAACATCTTGCTTATGAAACATGAAAATTTCTGGTCATAATCGTCACTCTAGAAATTTCGTATGCGATCTACATGTAAGCATTCGGCTTTCAACAGCAATTTCGGCGTCGGTGAAGTAAAAACACTCGTTTCTTGAACCGTGGATTCGTCAGAACCGGTCTGCGAACGCAAACCGCGCGCCACTCCCCGGCCAGCGCTATTCCGATGTAAACGTGCAGTGAAAGTGCTTCATTTTTACGTAAATCATGTAACGCAGAGGGCACCGCTCGAGGTAAGATCATGTTCACACAGTACAAGCCACTAAGGAGTAACAATACGTGTTATTGTCTTATAATACATTTTGTTACGTTATGTGTTACTTCATAACCACACTATATTGCAAAATACTGTTGCCAGATTGAAAATATTCACTAAATGCTAAGTTTTTTTTATAATAATAATTTAAAAAAAAAAATCTAAAGCCATGCTATATCCCTTTCGAAATGAGCAAAGATACATTAGTGGCTCTATCTACAATGCGCCTATCTGCTGTACCCAACGTGACCAGTAGCGCAGCTGATTGCCGTTCTGACAGCACTAGTGCACGAATCATTTCTATTGGATGCTATGTGGGCCTACCCACGTTGTTTTCCATCGCCAATGAGCATGTGCTACCTAAATCCCTACTCAATCTGAAAAAACCTAGAGGTACGAATCATAGCATCGAGATCGAGAGGTAGGAAGAATTGCATCTAATAGAAATGGCACGTGTACTTGTGCTCTGAGGACGGCAATCAGCTGCGTTACTGGTCACAACATTTACGCGCAAAGCGTACACAGTCACCAATGTATCTCTGCTTGACCCGAAAGGAATATAGGGTGACGATGTATTATCATTAATTATGTATCTTAATAAATGTTTTTAGTTAAGTAGTGTTCGGCGCATTTACCACGTTTTTATGCAGGCAGGGAGCGAATGCATGAATCACATTATGTATTATTTCAAAGTAGTGCCAAATAAACAATCACAAGTGTAACACGTATTTTATTTAAAGTAGAAAACAACCGAAAGTCCACCAACGAGTACTCCAACGAGTAGTTTATACAAGCATATTTAAAAGATCTAACATCAAATATATTTTTTTAGTTTTATTTGAGATACTTGTCCAATTTACGCTTAGTTTAAGAAACGGTTCTTAAATTTAAAAACGCCTCTTGAATTTAAATACGCTTTTAAATAAGACTGAGTCCTAAATGTATATGCGATTGACGATTCATAATGGTTTTCCTGACGTGAGCGGTGCGTGATGTGTTCCCGCGTATCGCTCCAAGACATGAGCGAGCGACGGGTGGCACTTGGCGCCAACCCTCACACGCACAGAAGATGAGGTCTGACTGAGATACGACGTCGCCAAGTTGTGGAGGAAGCTGGCTCTACCTTTTACTCAGCACTCGGCAGACTGAAGGAATACCCTGGTGGTTTTAGTCAGTAAGAGTCCATACCGGAGCCCTGATGGTCAGTGAGGATTTCCATCGGGTCAAAAAAGGATATAAAAGTGTTTTTAAATTTAAAATACTCAAAAAATATTTGTATATATTTATTAGCTACTCCAAAGTAAAAAGAAATGAAAGTTGTCGTCATAGTGTTTGTTTTTTCTACTGCAAATTTAAATAATTATGTCACATTAAACAAATTTGCATTAAATTCCGCAGAACATATTTAAAACCATGTTTATACCACATTCACCTTTCAAATATAATTATAATTTCTACTTTAATTCATTAACTGTAATTTATATTTTAGTCTGGCATTCCTAAATACCAGACGTGAATGATAATGCAAGAATCATTCCTTAAAAGAATATTAACTTTATTATCGTTACATAAGGTTGCACTTAGAACAATATTTATTTGATAAATCATGCTTAGTTCACAGTTGGGGTCATTGCCAACTATTATACGTGTCACTACAACCATTAGATGAATATTATCCAATACTACCTTCTGTATGCGGCTTCGTTTACATCACAAATGACGAATCACGCGACGAATGCTTTTAACTGATTCCGCGTGAAAAACTTATTTTCTATTTTGATGTTTGATCTGATTACACTGTATGTGGTAGTCACAAACAGTCTAGAACATTCGATTATTACTGGTTTAAACTCTAAATATTCCAATATATTATCTACATTCTTAAAACAATAGGATCTATGTGTTGTCTGTAAAAATAATTAGACGACAACCAATAAAATCTAGTCTATACATGTATTTGAAAACCTCTGCACTCCCATTGCAGCACAAAATTGATTCCAAAATCTAAAGGCATACGGTGTGAATTTCGATGATTCTGGAGCAATAATCGGCAATGCTGAGGAGGAAATGGCTCGTGCTGTGGTCGCTTTGGATGGCAAGGCTGGTGCCTCAGCCCACCGACGTCGTGAGGGTTAGCGGGGGACTGTTGAGAGGAATCATCGCACCAGACGGCTCCCATGTCCAGTACTTTGGTGTGCCTTATGCTTCCACCACCCCGGAAAAGAGGTTTCAAGTTAGTAAATTTTTCTTATATATTTTTAACGAAACAAAACGAGGCAATTGAGCTAATAGGTTAGCAAATTAAAACAGATGCTGAATATTGCATAAATTAAGTGTAAAACCAGATCTACAGGCATTCTTACGTCGACCTGGAAAGAAAAAAGCACAGAAGACCAGGTATACTGTAACATCAAATCCATACGTATATGGATTGATCTGCATAATGTGTAGGGCGTGAGTCTCACAATGTTTTCCTACAAGAAACTCACGACCTGGACCTGCGTTCAAATCTCAGTCTGATGCGAGCATGAGAACAGACATCTATAATATCAGGGCTGGTTCCAGCCCTTGCCGCGAGGTGCAGTGGTTGACAAAATTTATTTAGAGCGCCAGCCAACCAATCACTCAAACGGAGGTAAACCCAAGGGCACACACAAATTATAAGTCCGATAAAGGGAAACTTATTTATTTGATCATCATACAATTTATTCTATTGATTAAAGGTAGTAAGCTTAAGATTTATTGAGAGGCAAACATCCACATTAAAGCATGTTTCTTTGTTTAACACAAAAAACCCGAGGGTATGCTAATTTATTGATTTTAATATTAAAGATTATGAACTTAATATCCGATCATTATATATATAACACCGCCCGCTGATGCGACACGGCGATACCTTCAATTGGACCCCATGGAATCGTCCCTGAAGCGATCCATTGGTCCTGAAGAAAACTTCCTAGGCTGCAGGGGGTTGGAGAGCGCACTTAGTGTCCCCATCAAACTCTACAGCTTCACACGTCGAAGGGCTGCCTTCTCGACAAACCGCAGTTAAAACGTACATCCTAATTTCTTAGGGATAAACTGAAACCCTGGAACATGAAAATACCCACATTCAGGTCCAGACAAAGAAGATTTTATGACATGAAATCAATCAGGTCACAAAACACTAATTTTACTAATTTTATATACTTACCACAATGGTGGGCATATTTAATATGATTTGAGAACCAGCGGGTCCCAAATTATTATCTAAAAATTAATTTAGCGTTGGCCGAGATTGGAACAGCTACGGCTCGAACTCCATCTTTTCCAAAGTGTCAAAAATCATGCAACGGATACTTTCATTGACGACGTCATATCTCAAACGGCAAAGACAAGGCTATCGTTCAGCCATTAAAAAAAAAATATCGACTAAGATAGACGTGGTTTAGTGGTTGCATCGTTAGATGGCGTTAAAAGTATTGGTGCAACAAAAAATTCCTGTTACAATACAACGTGTCACATTAATCTCCTGAATAGGGCCTAGGCTGAAGAGCGTGAGGTCCTCACGGAAAAGACCTCTCACTGCCAGCGTTCCTCAAAGCCATGATTGGCAGCGAGAGCGCGTGGTGCAGTGTTTGCGTTCTTTACATTATTATGCAAAAGGGGGCCGCGGGGAGGGCCCGGGAAAAAACAACAACCCTGGACATTCGGCGGCGAAGATACAGTCGTGAGCGTCACCCTTCGAGATAGTAGCCGGGCCACGGTCTTCAAGGAGTCTTATGCTCGGGTGAGACGGGGGCGGCGCGCTGTGTGCGGTGAACCGCCTCACAGAAAGGTCCAGAGAGTAGAGCTGTTTACATCCATCTCTCCCAAAGAAGCCTAAATGGGCTACTCGCTCCCCAGGCTAATGGGAGAATTAGGATTTCCAGGCCCGGGTACAGTGATTTGAGGAACACCGCGGCGGTTTTAGTCGGTAGGAGTCTGATACACCGGGGTCACTCGTCCCTTCGCGGTCGTTGTTGTTCTTGGACTAAGCTGTGTATTCCAGGAGTTGCAATTTAGTCACTTTAAAAAAAACAACAGTGGACCAGTATTGCCAGCGTAGAATATCTGTTTCGCTTGGCTCAAGATAGAGGGAAGTTCGCTGAGATGACGGCCAACCTCCGGTAGTGGAGAGGCACCCTAAGAAGAAGAAACAGAAACACACTACTTTAAAGAGTGTGACGTGAAATTTCTTGAGAACTGCACTGTTTTCGCAAGCTGATCAGCCTTTAAAGTGTAGAGATGAGCTGGTAGCCAACCCCGCAGAGTGCGTCCCAGAAATAGTGTTGAGGGCACCAGATCAAACAATTCCTCAGAACACTTCTCATTGATCTTCTTTTTTATTACATACAGGCTTGCGCTTGACCTCAATCTCACCTGCTGGAAAGTGATGACGAGGCCGACGATGGAGCGCGCTCGCCCAGTAAATACCGATTCACTCGACGTTTGAAGAATTCCAAGTCATATCATACGCGCGTCATGCCGTAGAGACATCACCTCTCTAAGCGTTTTCTACTGCTTTTACCAAGGCGAGTGATCTGAACAGTTATTTACCTTAGTTCCACGTTCTCCCTTATATAACAGAACGGCTATACGGTAACTCACATCCCGGCTATGGCTAAGAAGTTCTCTAACTCTTACTGCAGCCGTGTCGTTGGGCTGTGGAATGGTCTTCCGGCGAGTGTGTTCCCACCGACCTATAATATTAGATCCTTTAAACGAAGCGTGATGAGATATTTGCGCAGCCCGGCAGGATAGCTGCGACTATCGTTTGTTTATTTACTGCTAATAGTTGCAGCCGTTTTTTAGATGGCACCATTGTTACCATCACGCGTGGTGTGGTCCCTATGCCAAGTCAGGATAAAAAAGAAACCATAAAATACGCTGAGGAAACCTAAGCCGAGACCGGAAAATGACAAAATCTAATTTCTACAAGCCGTGTGACCAGATAACATGCATCTGCACGTAACACGGTCGAGTTGTAATACATTAACATTAGAAATCATACGTTGTATAACGAACTTATATTTACTTTAATTATAAATATATATAACCAACTCAATCTTCTGACAGTTTATACAGTATGTTTTGAAAATCCTGTCCGACTCTATAAGGACATATTGATGACGCGATAACATTACCAAATTATATCAGAAAATGATATATGATTAATCGGAAACATCAAAAAGTTGTCATATATAATTAATTTGAATTTGAATTATATAATTTTACATGCGATCTGTGCTCGGATTACTTACAAAAATAAATTTAAAGACTAGTGAGACGATTTAATTCCCCCCCCCACGCCCCGTTTCAACGTGAAACCACTAGACACTTTGTTTGATACCAACCGTATGTGGTGAACGATCTTTATATCCGAACGAAGAGATTTGCTTGTATATTCCTCATGAGAACAGCTAAGAAGTGAAAAATGCTTACAACGAGCCTTTAAGAAAAGAATGAATATGCATTTGTTGGGCGGACGCAGCCCGTCGTCGGACTTATCGTCACATTTCACTAAGTGTGATTGAGGTCAAGCAACCGCCTGTATATCATAAAAAAAAGATAAACGGACGTTTTCACGTTATAATCTACTAGCATAATAATGTCCTTTCCTTTTTATCTTTTGTTCACGAGCTACGCACGCTCTCTGTGTTGCCATGTATTTTTAACCATTTTTTTTTTCCATTTAACTAAAGAGATAACCTAAATAGAATCTAATATAGACACCGAGTAACGTTTTCACGGGACAGACACAGTTTTTATAACACGCTGTATAGTTATTGAAAGGAAACGAAGTAGAGATAAGTATAATTAAACATTACAGTAAACCTCTCATTAAAATTAAGAATATTTCTCATGCTTTTAATGCTAAAACCATCAAAAAATTACATATTTCTGATAAATTTAAAATCATTATATATGCAAACAAAAAACTAACCCTTAATACTAAAATAAAAATTATACTTACAAAATCGCGCCGACACGAAAACTTTCAAAGCAACGGAATAGTCACAGCTTGACATGATCTCGTAGAAGAGGTAGCCTCACTTGATAATGTGCACCAATTTAAAACTCGCCTGAACAAACGTTTACCTAATTAGAAGAAATAAATATGCAATAATAGGATCCGAGCACTTATCCAACTGGGTAATCTCTGAACGTAAACTGCGAAAAATTATATTAGATGCATTTAGTACTAACCAAGTACTTATTTAACCAAATACATGCCTTTGTTACGTGAACAAAAACAATACATTTAGAAAGAAAGAAAAATGCATTTACTTGACACATGACGTAACATAAAACACAACAGGCTGACCTGGTAGCGCAGTTTGTAGCGACCCTACTTACGATGCTAAGGTCCTGGGTTCGAGTCCCGGTAGTGGTAAACTTTTCTGGGATGAGCAGATGAGTTTGTCACGAGTCATGGTTGTATATATGTATTTAAGTATATATCTTTGTCTAGTACCCATAGTACAAGCGCAAGCTTAATTTGGGACTAAGGCAATGTGTGTAATTGTTAGTAAATATTATATTATATTACATTAAAAGGCTAGGTTAATAAAGATAGAAAACAACAAAAGCACACATCCTGTGCTATGATGCGCCAAAGGGAACTCAGCTCAGCAAATACCAAGTGACCAGCTGACTGTAGCTCGTGTTAACACACGGAAAACATTGAAGAATGAAATAACATAGTTTAGATACACAATTCCAGAGACTATTTCAAATTGTCATAGATAATGAGATGTATATACACACATGAACACACACATGTGCCTACACATCTATGAGTATATTATATACAAATACCATATACATTAATCTGTACTAATATAAAAAAAAATTATAAAGCTGAAGAGTTTGTTTGTTTGTTTGTTTGAACGCGCTAATCTCAGTAACTACTGCTTCGAATTGAAAAATTATTTTTGTGTTGAATAGACCATTTATCGAGGAAGGCTTTAAGTTATATAACATCACGATGCAACTATTAGGAGCAAAGAAATAATGGAAAATGTAAAAAAAACGGGGAAAATTGTTCATCCTTGAGTGCTTCCATTGCATGCGCTGCGAAAACGGTTCAAGATACCAAAAATATATGTATGAAAGAATTATTCCTCTTGAAATGATCTAAAAAATGTCTGGGACAGTATATGTCTATCTTTTAAGATTAACTCAATAGAACCGTTTTTATGGTAATCAAATTTGGTCGAAATTAATGCATTATTTGTTAAGAGTTGTATCAACGTAATAATATTAATCTTTAATGTGTTGTTGATTAGGAGTATTTAATTGTGAATAAAATTGTTTTTGACACCACTTAATTTCAATGAACATCTTAGGAGATATTACAATTTCAAAATAAATAACTAACTAAAATGCCCAAAATAGCTATTCCAGGCGAACGAAGTCGCGGACACAGCTAGTTACTAATATACGGGAACATACAAATAAACGCATATAGAATAAAAACAATAACAAATTTAAACAACCAAATACAATATTAGAGGCATCCAGTTTTTACACCGTATACTGCTTATCTAAAAGGATGATTTTAGTTTTTTAAAGGCAACTAAGTTGTTTAAATAGTACATTTTTTTTTTAATCTATAATTTGATTAGGGCTTTAATCACACGTGTGATTACGCCAGCCCTGTTTAGCTAAAAGAAGTTCACTAAAATAAAGATACATAAATAACAACACTGCACTAAATTATTCTGCTAAAAGTTTCAACAGCAACATGAACAGGGATCTAGCCGCATCACACGTGGGTGCAGCGAGTATTCCATTGAACATGCCAACGTCGAAAGGATTTATACTATGCTTACTCATCATGTCCGCTCTCACAGTCTCGCTTCGGTCACACTCGACCAGAAGATGAAAAACATCCTCTAGGGTTCCGCAAACTGAGCGTGAAGAGGATTCAGCCCTTCCCATCAAAATAGTACATTATTATTGACTTTGTCCATTTGTCTATTTCAGGCCCCTGAAGATGTAAAACCATGGGAAGGCGTATTCGACGCGTACGACGAACACATCAGATGTATACAAAGATTCTCCGCAACGAGAATTTTAGGCCGCGAGGACTGCCTGACCCTTAATATTTACGCACCACTCAATACAAAAGAACTCCTTCCAGTCATGGTCTTCATCCACGGCGGAGGCTTCAGAGATGGTTCAGGATCACCGTTTTTGTACGGACCTGAATATTTCATTGAACATGGAGTAATTCTAGTTACATTTAACTATAGACTTGAAATTTTAGGCTTTCTTTGTCTTGGCATTAAGGAAGCTCCGGGTAATGTAGGTCTCAAAGACCAAGTTAAAGCTTTAAAATGGGTTAAAAGGAATATAAGAGCATTTGGAGGAGATCCTGACAAAATAACGCTTTTCGGTGAAAGCGCCGGCTCTGCGTCAGTCCTATACCATTTAATATCACCTATGTCTAAAGGACTCTTTAGCAAAGCAATAATGCAAAGTGGTTCTGCAATATCTCCCTGGAGTTTACAATTTGATCCATTAGGAACTGCTGCTTTACTTGCCAAACAATTAGGATATGATACAAAAGATCCTCATGATTTATATAAAATATTCATGAATGAAACCGCAGAAAATCTTCTGAGAACCAGAATTCCTAGGACTGAAGGTGATATTGTTTTATCAGAAAATATATTTGTACCTTGTGTCGAAGAAAAGATTAGCAGAGTGGATCGTTTTCTACCAGATAGTCCATACAGAATGCTTTCAAAAGAATGTTTCAATAAAGTTCCACTGATCATTGGGTACAATAGTGCCGAAGGTTTCATGTTTGTTGGTAAAGAAAATGCTTCAACAATATCTAAACTAAATTTCTATAATGCTTTACCTAGAGATCTGTACTTTAGATCCGAAGCAGAAAAAGTTGAAACGGCAAAAGAACTGAAAGAAATGTATATGAATGATAAAGTAATAAGAGACAAGCTTGTAGCTTATGCCAAATACGAAGGAGATTCTAGTATAGTTTACCCTGTGATTACAACTGTAGACCTCTTGTCTAAACGAATGGATGAGCCGATTTTTGCCTATAAGATTTCCTATGACGGATGGTTGAATTTAGCAAAATTGTTTTACGGTTTCTTCAGATATACAGGAACTACTCATGCAGATGAACTCTTCTACATGTTCAAAGTCAAAATTACATTACCAGTAACATTCTTAGAGAGTAATTTTATTAACAAAATCACAACAATGTGGACTAATTTTGCCAAATACGGGTAAGAAGTCAAAGATATTTTTATAATTTTGTTTCTATGACTAAAAGATTATTTTATGCCATAACCAAACTACGTATGATAAGATCACATCAGCTTATATCTGAATTTAGTTCCGTATATAAACTTGATTTTATTAAAACTATTTACATGCGAACGCCTGACCTCAATCACATTTGGTTGAAGGTAAACATTAGTCCGACGATGTACCGCGTCGCCCCAGCTTCACTATTCACTGTTCTCTAAAAGCCTCCCAAGTTATAAGAACGTGGAAATACGGTCACTGGAAACATATTCCACTCTTTAGCTGTTCGCATAATGAATGTAGAAGCGAATCTTTTCGTGCCGATACAAGAAACGTCCACCACATACGGATGGTATCCGACACAGTGTCTAGTGATTTAGGATAAAGAGGAGCTGGTGGACAAAGAGAATGTAGCTCTTGAGAATAGTCTTCATTATGCAACCGGTAAAAGAATGTAAGGCAGGCGACTTTACGTCGATGATTGATGTTCTGCAATGAGCCCACAATCCACACACACACACATGTCTTACGTTCAATTGAATCCTGAGCAGCCAATCGATATTTATAATATACCTCCATCATCGCTTTTATTTTCTTTTGTTGGCACCAAAGATGGGCAAAATGTAATCAGATTATTGAAAATGGTTAACGATTACATTTTACGTTTTTTACCATTAATATGACTGCATTTTGCTCATTTATGTTTTAAACACTATAAAATCCAAGATTGTATACACATTTATGATTTCTTAGGGCGCCTTGCACTAACGAATTAATCTAGTTTTTAAGCTTGTATAAAACGCTTATTAATTGAATTGGTTTGATTCCATCTTAATAATGATTTCAGTTTAAGTGTTGTTACAACTAGATTTTGTGCAAGACAATAAGTACAGATCAGCGCTAAATAGCATTTTATATAACTCTAAACTAGATTTAATTTTTAGTGCAAGCCGCTTTTAATGTTTCAAATGGATTTAATCATGTTTACAGAGCAAGGATATTAAAATTACGACAACATTTTGTAATCGTTCATTATTAATCAGATTACATTTTGCCCATCTCTGGTTGGCACATATTTAGTTAGACCTTTGTCTTTAATGAAAATATTTTATCCAAGGCTCTGAATTTTAAATGATGCTTGCTGGATCAAGTGATTTCTCCACCCACACCTGAAGGAAGGACAGTGGAGTCAAAAAACAACAACGCCTATCAAAGGAAGAAAATTCATTGTCAGTTGTCGCCGTCGTGACAACCCTCATATACCATAATGAAGGTCTTTAGTTATATGAACAAATGGATATGCACAAACTGATCTCGAAACGCGACAGCGCAATATGAAAGTTTTTATACTTGGGTACTGTGGTCAAGACTAACTAACTTAATTCATGCTTAGAATAATGAGACCTTAATATAAAATGGCGAAATATTTCTCAATATTCTAGAAACCCAACGCCTCTTGGAACCTGCTTACCAGCATGGAAACCTTTGAATAACAAGCAACAAGAAGTTCTAGAAATAAATGAAGAATGCAAAATGATACCGCTTTGGGAGGACGATGCTATGATGTTCTGGAATGTTACCTACGAGAAATATAGAAGGACATAATCATTAATTATTTTTAAGGATCGACTGATTAGATGTACTACACTAGAAGGATCTGACTTTTCGTTAAATATTAAAAAGCTAAACATATTCAGTGGTTTTACTTGTATTCCTATTTACTAGTAAATTATTGTTAATGTAGATGCTGTGAAAACCTTAGGAGAAGACTTTATTTTCAGGACTGGCGAAGTGTCTGAGGAATAACAATTATTAGACGAATTATTGGAAGAACCGGCCTCGGTTAACACAAAAGAAATATACAGATTTATACAACTGTCATTTCGTGACAAGTGGTTTTCAGCAACATGATATACCTTGCAGGGCTGGCATAGTCATTGTGGATGCACTAAAGCAGCATTCATATATTTGATTTTAAAAAAAATTGTTAGAGTCTATAAAAGGCAACACTAGGCGAAAGGAAAGCTTGAACCTTCAGCGTGACTTTCATAAAGACATTTAGAATATAATTAAAGTGTTCAACGTATAAAGGATTTTAGTAATTAACTAAATGTAATTGCAACTTCGTACACGTGGAAATTGTACTTTTTTTATTATTTCAAGGTAAAATATTCAATTAATAGTTGTTCCGTATTCGAATATGTGTGCGGGCAACTTCGTTTCAGTTCTAGCAGCAGTATGGGTTCTCAATTGAGTTATGCGCCCGCTCGAACCATCCGCCGAGTAACGATATAAGAACGTACAAATATTCATTTTCCGTCGAACATCCGATTCCAAAGTGTACAAGTGTGCTAAGGAGAGATCCTTCAAGACACCAGTTTCCTGGAGGAGAAGCAGGGGCCGCTGAGGAGTTGGCGAACTGGTGGTCGCGGTAAGTGGAACTCTTTAGGCAGCCCGTGCCACTTGCGGAGCTATCGATGTACCGTACAATACTAATGGCTTACAGCACTCGACAATAGATGTCGCTTTCAGTGTTTTCATACGTATTTACAAAAAATGTGCAGACAAAACTCCGCTATTATGGATGCAATTTTATTTTAAAGGATATATTCTGTATTTTGAGAAAACAACACAATAAATGTAGCTTGACAGGTTAGTTTTTAAGAAAATTATAAAAACTAAAAAAAACACGACTTTTCAAAAAAAAAATCATTTTTGGTTGGTTTATGAAAATGATATTGAATTAAATGTATCTTTATTTGATTGCCTACATTGTTAGCTTTCAAATGACACAACTATTCTCGTCCTAAGACGTCAACATCCATTGCAATGATTAAATCAGTACGGACGCCTGAACTGCGAGGTAAAAAAACAAAATAGCTGCCATTTTATTATGGAGGGGACATGACGAAATCCAAATAGATATTAGGTCCTTACATATGAAATTGGCGTTTTAAATGGGAGGAACAAAAAGTCGAATATTTTTTAATATAATATATTTAATTAATCAAAGTATGAACCATTATTTTCTATGCACTTTTGCCATCTCATAGGTAGTTCATTGATCCCTTTACTAAAAAAACCAGTCGGACGGGAATCAATAAAATCTTTGAAGGCGATTTGGACTGCCCCATCGGAGTTGAATTTTTCCTTTGCAAGAAGTTATCCAAATTTCGAAAAAAATGGTAATCTGTTGGAGCAAGGTCCGGGGAGTACGGAGGATGTCTTAGACTTTCCAATTGAAGCTCTTCTAATTTAGTAGCCGTCTGTTGCGCAGTGTGTGGTCTAGCGTTGTCGTGAAGCAGCAGTGGCGTGGAGCGATTGACCAGCCTAGGTTGTTTAGCCGCTAGCTTTTCCATCATGGTTTGCAATTGCTGACAATAGACATCAGCCGTAATAGTCTGGCCAGATTTGAGAAAACTGTAATGAACAATACCGGCACTAGTCCACCAAACGCTTACAAGTAACTTTTTTGGGGTTAATTTTCGCTTGGGGCAGGATTTGGCTGGCTGGCCAGGATCCAACCATTGCGCTGAGCGCTTCCGATTATCGTAAAGAACCCATTTTTCATCACAGGTAATGATTCGGTTTAAAATACCTTCATTATTGTGCCGGTTTAGTAATGTAACGCAGCAGTCGACGCGCGTTTGCCGGTTTGCTTCAGTCAATTCGTGAGGTACCCACCTTTCAAGCTTTTTAATCTTCCCAATTTGCTTCAAGTGAATTAAAACAGTTTTATCACTAACATCGCAGCCTGCAGCTAACTCGGACGTGGTTTGCGATGGATCCGCTTCCACAATAGCTTTCAACTCTTCATTATCAACTTGAGTCTCAGGCCGTCCACGGGGCTTGTTCTGCAGGTCGAAATTTCCAGAACGAAAACGTTGGAACCAAAAACGAACTGTGTTTTCTTTTGCAACACGACCGCCATACACATCATTCACCCTTCGAGTTGTTTCCGCAGCACTAGTGCCACGGCGGAACTCGTACTCGTAAATAATGCGATATTTTAAGTTTTCCATTTTGTAAAATGAGTGACGCAAACAGAAAAAAAACAGAAAAAAAAAACAAATGAATGACGATCATCGAAGCACAAATACATGAGTCTATAGCTGTACAAATTTGAATTTGGAATTCCTTACCAAAGAGGAGAAATTTGTGATTAAAGTGGCCAGTACGAAAAACGCCAATTTCATATGTAAGGACCTAATACATGAGTCTATAGCTGTACAAATTTGAATTTGGAATTCCTTACCAAAGAGGAGAAATTTGTGATTAAAGTGGCCAGTACGAAAAACGCCAATTTCATATGTAAGGACCTAATACATGAGTCTATAGCTGTACAAATTTGAATTTGGAATTCCTTACCAAAGAGGAGAAATTTGTGATTAAAGTGGCCAGTACGAAAAACGCCAATTTCATATGTAAGGACCTAATACATGAGTCTATAGCTGTACAAATTTGAATTTGGAATTCCTTACCAAAGAGGAGAAATTTGTGATTAAAGTGGCCAGTACGAAAAACGCCAATTTCATATGTAAGGACCTAATACATGAGTCTATAGCTGTACAAATTTGAATTTGGAATTCCTTACCAAAGAGGAGAAATTTGTGATTAAAGTGGCCAGTACGAAAAACGCCAATTTCATATGTAAGGACCTAATATTTGTCGATAAAAAATATCATATTTTACCCCATTCAAGTCTCCGACACTGATGACCGCACATATTGTAGAATATTGATAAATAGCACCACTTTTGGTCAAAATAAATGTCTACTTTTATTTAAAGAAAAACGGCGAAGATGACTTTTTTTTTTAAGTGACAATACTCGTTTATTTATTAACCGATTGAAATAAAATTAACACTAAATGTTTAACTTTAGCTTTCCATAAGACATTAGTGAAAACCGCATCTAAGTCGGTTATTTTGTTTCTAATATTAGCGGACACAAACGCGTAAATAGGTATATGTGGATGTTGGTTGATGATTCCGATACATGTTTATTAACATACGAGCACCTACATCGCGCCACTGTAATTATTCTGTCCGCTCGAATATAAGCACGCTCTTGCAATGTTAAAGCGGAGGCTGAGGAACAAATTTGTAATATATATTGATTTGTCAAAAAAATATAATTAAATAAACATTAACGCCTGACAATTATTTACAATATATATATGTCCTTGTTACGAAATTAGTCATTGGGCTTGTATCAACAACGTACTCAATCAGGTTGTTTCACAACTATGCTTGACCTCAGAGTCAACCGCATGCTCATAAAAACAGTTTATGATTTATTCATAACATGCTTATTGAGCGACTATATAATATATATAAAAACTATTTCTCACAGGAAATATACAAAACTATCAATGCATATGTAGGCACCGTAATTGCAGGCGCGTGTGAGTGAGTATATATGAGAGTGGCCAGTATAAATGTATCGGATTCGTTAACCAATATACACATACATATCTGTACTCATTTGTGCACGCTAATCTCAGAAACGGCATAACCATTTTAGATTCGGTTATCATTAATGCATTATGGAAATCTGCTTATGACATTTAGTGATAATTTTAATACAATCGGTTCATAAAAAAAAATAAGTTAGTTGAAAAACTCCTCGATCATGCGATGATAAAATATGGTATAAGATAATTGTTGAGGTGATTTGGCTGTTATACAAATAATATTAAACCGCATCCAAATCGATTAAGCCATTTCTGAGACTATCGGGCACAAATGTATAAAGATATGTCTATATTGATTAACGATTCCAATACATTATTACCAATCTACATAGCGCCAGAGAAATTTTTCTGTAAGGCGGCATGTATAGATGCTCTGAAATATTTTTTTATTTAGATAATCATATATAGATGGCTAACGAACAGAATATAATACTTCTTCTGTATTGATTTCTTACATATATCGTGTTAACCTATTTATTTATTTTCCTATCCATATACGCAATCATTTATTAATTTACATGTTCTTCCTTAACTATATTACATTTTACTATAGTTTTTTTATTCTTTCTTTCTTCCATCCTTAGTTCTCGCGCGTCCACGCCTCTGTGACTGAGCTCCCCTACTTGTGTCTTCTTGCCGCCCTCGCTATGGCGTCATCCGCGACCTCGAAAAGCCTTTGCAATAGTCTTCCTCCGGCAGCAGTAGAAGTGTCCATACACAGCTTGATCCATCCTAACCTGTAGATCACACCTGGACGAGGCAAATCTGAGACAGTCCCCCAGCAAGTGGTGGACTGTCTCAGCAACGCCTGCGGCGCACGCTCACACTGAGCCATTCTAGAGCTTGCAGAGTGTATAGATAGCGTTTAGATATGTATGTTAATAATTAACTATTTGCAACATTTTTCTAAAACGCGGTCAGTCGAGTGGAGCGGAGAACACGTGCTCAAATTTCGCAAATGCAAGCTGCTAATGCGTGCGACCTTGTCTTAACAGCGAGTGGGGCATCTCTGCCGTTGCCTGCGCTGTGTTCTGACTGATATTTTAGTATTCGGTCTATCGGGGGTATTGGGCCCCTTTTATGTAGGAAACCTTATACGAACTTTGCGTTGTCCGCCTGTCTTTCCGTCACGACATTTTTGTCAGTGACATTCCTTGTTATACAACAACATTATATTAATATATTATGACATTTAATAAATATGTTGATTTAAAATTTAGTCTTATCAAGTTGATATTAGTCTAGCTATACTAGGCTAGCTGATCTGGCGAACTTCGTACCATCTAACAGTCAATGAATGTCATGTTACCATTTAGTTAAGCCTCTCCCCGTACTTTTCATCAGGCACTTACGTCCTTTTTAATCTTGATTTAGTATAGTAACCACACCACGCCTGATGGTAAGCATGGCGCAATACAAAAAGACTACTGCCAATATCGACAATAAAATATAATCTACTGATTGAACTGATCCTGTCTGCACACACATCACTTGCTCTCACAAATACTCTCTCCTTCCGACTCTTCCTTCAGCTCACAACTTTCCTCCTCACCAACTTACTTAGCAGTGGTCACAGAATTATAGTTGTATGTTGAGACGAGCGGCGCGTGAGTTGCCACCGCCGGGGCTGCTCCAATCCTCGTTTGCTCGTGTGTTCAATTTTTCGTCGGAGTCTCCAAGTAGTCAAATAAGTCAAGTAGGGACACGACGCTCGCCGACTGCTGTGGACCACACTGATCACGTTAAGGTCACCAGTTGTAGTGACTGACCACGCTTGTGGTGGACGCATCTACGGCTTGCGAGAGGCTCGTGAATGAAAGGCCGTCTTAGCTTGAATCCCCTTTAATACTTATTTGGCGCGCGTTATTATTTATTATTTCGTGCATTGATCTATAAATAAACTTAACTTGCGTTAATTCCATAATACTTCCATTATAATATACGTCGCCAGAGTCAACACGTGTCGACATGATATTGCGGAAGCTTATGTCGGTTTTTTTGCACTTTTTTACAAACGCTATCGAATGTTGCGTTGCCCTTTTTTAATCGATTTTCTGCAGCTCTAAAGAATAGGGCCCCAGTATCCACTGGGCATCCCATAGTTGGCGCCTGAATGCAAGCCTGCCCGTGTGTCAGCGAGACCTTCACGGCATTGTGAAAGGATGAGGTATGTACAGCGCCACCTAAAACCGTTAGTTAACTGACAATATTGAACGTATAATAGACGCAGTTAATCATATTCGTGAGAATTGCTGAGAAATACATGGTTTTTTAATACTTTATTACTTAATAACACAGTTTCAATGAAATACTAAAAGTGTTTTCAAAAATGTTATTTAATCTAAAACATTCTATTTAATAAAACCAAATAATATTATATTTTTTGGTCCTATATTAATTATTAAATTAACTAATTGTGGTTAATGGAAACGATAAAAAAGTAATGCAGGTTTCGAAGATATCAAAGAGTTAAAATGGACTTTTTTTGTTGGACTTTTTGCCGAATACACTTAGAAATAATTATGTAAGTATGATTGTATCCTTCACCTACGCAGTGGTCAGTGGACGGACACAAACAAACACATGCATAACATTTTACGGTAATATATTGTTATGCTATATAAATTTCGAGGCGAGCAGAGATACATCTGGGGCTGTATCCAGTTTACGCTGCTACAAAGTGATTTTATAGACGAAGATTTTCAGGGACATTCGATTCTATTTCCATATATGTAGAAATAGTGATATCTTAATATTTTATTTAATGATTTAAAGAAAATAAATAAACAGTAAATTATAGTCAACATATTTAGGGACAATTGCACACGTGAATGAATGAATAACAATTAATTATTAAGTAGGTATTTTGCCTGTCCTAAGCCAGGATACAGTACGAACCCGGATGAGAGAGAGGCGGCGCACGGTGTCCGGCGCATCGCCTGGAAGAGAGATTTTGAAGGGGTGGGCTTTACTGCTTCCCCTACCAGAGAGGTAGCCTCAAAAAGGCTTCTTGTTCCCTGGGCGTCTGGATTAATTTGGCTTCCCAGGCCAGGGTGGAGCAATCAGAGGGACACCCCGGGGGTTTATAGTCAGTAGGAGTCTGACACTCCGGGGTCACTGCCCTCACAGGTTCCCTGTTGGTCCTATGCAGGATGTTCACCCGGGATACAAAAAAAGACGTACCTGAAATTACGTAAAAGGTACTTTATCGACTTACCAATCATTGATGCGCCACGCGCGCTGCGGTGTCCACACTTTTTACGATTCAATTCTCATTAGTTCATCAATGTTTCTTGATGATTTGTTTGGGAATATAGTATACTGATTATTGTATACCGAAATATCCCCCTCGTCTATAAAAATCATCATTTATGTCAAGCTCAATGAATCCAGTTGTACAGTTGATCGTCATTCTCACAGCACAGCACTAGTACTCATCTATTAGAGGAAATGCGGATTCCTCACAATGGTTTCCTTACCTGGTAACCATGAGGTACCTTAACCCGTACTCAATATTTTTCAGGACGAGTGTTCTGAAGAGCTATTCAACCCTATTCCACCCTCTGCCTTCCACAGTAGAACTATGCGCGCTGGATAGCGGAGTCACAGCTACACGGTAACTCATATCCCGGCTAGGTCTAGGAAGTTCTCTATCTCTTACATTTGCTGAGTTATCGAACTGTGGAATAGAGTTCCAGCGCGCGTGTCTCCACCGTCCTGTGATATTGACTCCAGGCCGAGATGGTCACTGCGACAATCGATAGGTTTTTATTATTGTTGAGAGTTGTACTCGTATTTAGGACTGCACCATGCGGTCCGTGTGGTCACTGTGACGAGGCAGGTTTTTTTTTATTTCTATATATTATTTACGAAAGGGAAGTATGTTTATTGATTTGTAAGGATGCAAGTTATTCAAACAAACACGCACATAATCGTCCAGTGTCGCAGGATGTTGGCTAGTGCGCTGCGTTTTTCCTTTTCGCAATACTGCGCCATTATATTCAATTTCCGTGTGCAATATCTTTTTTTTATTCCGGCTCGATAAAGTGAATGCAATTTACCTGATGGGAAGTGCGGTGTAGTCGAATGATAGCGACTATCAAAGGAGGACATTGCATTGACATTAGCCGTTGCATGTCGGCCCACATGATAGTTTTTATGTGTATAGTATTAAAGATAAAGCCTTAAGACATCATTATCATCAACCTCGGATTGAGCTTACGCGTTGAGGTAAAGTTTGACTCGAACTCGCGCTTCAAGGGTTCCGTGGAAGTAGTACTAATAATATCCGTGGGTAATAGCCGTGGTGGCTGCCGGCAGAATAGAATAGCACCCCCCTCTTCTTGCTGAGGTGTCGTAAAAGGCGACTAAGGTATCTCTTTAACACCGCAATTCAACCAGGTGTTCAGAGAAGGACAACTCGACCAAACCTGCATCCTGCTCCCTCCCGATCGTACTGGTTCTCCTTTCCATCGGGCCTGAGGGAGCTCGGACGAGAGAGTGCTTTTCTGGCAGCGCGTCCAGTTATGCACTTAAATATCTCCTGCGCAATTGACTGTTTCCGAAAACTGGACCTTGATTTTCTTAATCGGCGTTGAAACAGTCTCCGTGGTCGAATTCGGCTACGACATCATCATCATCATCATAATCATCATCACTAATAATATATCGTTACGCTATATCACTTTGCGCTTATATGCCATGCCTAATGTGACCAGCGGCGCAGTTGATTGCCGTCCTCACGGCACTAGCACATATGACATCTCTATTAGATGACATGCCGGCTTCCTCATGATCTTTTCCTTCACCGGTGAGCATTTGGTGCCTCAATCCATAAGTAAACTGGAAAAACACAGCAAGACATGCCGGGATTCGAAATGAGGCTCGCGGAATCAGAAAATATAGTTCCAGAGAACACTCTCCACTGTTCAACAGGTAAAAGACTGGGAGGCTGGGGACGTGTTTTTCGACGGAGCGTGTCCCCTATTCCGACGACATCTCGAGACCATTTTATAGCTAGTCTGCGGTGGCTTAGTGCCTGACCGACCGGTATTTATGCACGGCAAGGCAATCGCTCATAGGTTCTTATCCCGACAGTTGCCTTTGGGTTGTCTTTGTCTTGTCTTGTCTAAATCTTCAACTTTTATTTCATACCTTTACGGATGGAATATCAAAAAACTCGTACTTAGTGGATGCGTATTGTCCAAATTGTTAGTGTCTGGATTTAGTGGTTTAGGATCTATGAGGAAGTCAGTCAGGATAAGTATATTATACAATAAACGAGGGACATATTCAGGGAGGATATTCAGCATTCGATTCTTATTCCAAATGTGTAAAAATAGTGATATCTTACTAGTGAATAGCAACTTATTATTAAGTAGGGGTTTTGCCTGCCCTAAGCCAGGATACAGTGCGAAGGGGCAGCGAGCCAGTTCCTGTGTTAGAATTTTCATAATCCAAGATTTTTTATTGAATACCTTTATTGTTTATCTCATTGAAATAAACGACTCGTTTGGTAGCACAGTAAAGACTTTTATTAAAAACCCGAGAAAAAAATCCGCCTCAAAAACTCAATTAACAATGTTTATCAGCTTAAAAAATAAATATTCCAAGTCTAAATTGAGCTGCTGTAACTAATAATCTTTAAAAATATATTTTGACATTATAAATACATCTTTTAAAACGTGTTTTATAACTCATAAATAAATTTTCGTAATCTTTTCAAATAACTTTAATTATAATGAATATATTCGATAAAAAATCAGGCAAGTTTCTAGAAAATTGTGTAAGGTTATTTTTTATTATTTAATAATTTTCCTGCAAGCTGACACCTGTTTACTGAAAATTATGTAAAAATAACTTCATGTACTTACCAATGAATCTGCGCCGCACGCGCTGCGGTAACCAAATTTATTGCGCATTATTTTACAAGAATACATTAATTATTGTCGACTGTAGTAGTATAATAGATAACTGTTCGGTTTCCATCCGCGGCCACGAGAATGGTCCTAGGTTCTGGGTTTCTCCAGAACACGTATGGATTGAGGCAGCACATGCTCACCGGTGAAGGAAACATCGCGAGGAATCCCGCGCGCCTTCTAATATAAATGTAATGTGTACTAGTGCAGTGAGAATTGCGACCAGTTGCGCCACTGGTCACGTTGGGCGCGTCATATAAGCGCAAAGTGGATACAACCACTGATGTACCTCTGCTCACCCCGTAAGCTATATAGCGTGGTGGTATATTATTATTTTTATCATTATTTATTTGATCCTTCCTTGCGTTTATAATATAACCCTGAATATACATAGGAACATATGTATATGGTAGATAAGTAATGTTTCCCTCTAGGAGCAAGAAATCATGTTTTTCTCCTTCAAGACGCAGTGCCGACAAAGCCTTGAATGTCTTGATATATCATAGAATTTATTATTCCTTATACGTTCAACACGGACCGTCGTCTTTATTCGACCTATTTGTATAATTACAATTTACAATTTAATTTACAAGGTGGAACGAGTTGATTTAATTGATATTTATTGTGGAACAGTACCGTCGTGTAGTTGTATTGTGTCATCGTCTAATAAATAAATATATCGAGTAAGTCATTACTTTATAATATGTTTATGTTTCGAAATATGAGATTACTAGCCGCGACTCCGCTCTACTTTCAACTGACGATCGAAATAAATGTAATATCACTTTTATACTTTAAACTCCCAAAATAAGTTAAAATGATTTTAAATTTAGATGAAACGCAGCTCACCCAGTGTATATTTTGTTACTAACACAGTTCTTGGAGACTCCTCGGCGAATATTAAAAGAATAGCATCGGAGGCACAGAGAGTCACGCTAATGCTAATTTTGCTTGTTAATATTTGTGTTTTTATTTTGATGTTACTGTGGTTTTATTGTTGTTTTTGCAGTTTAGTTGTGGTGTGTGCATATTCTGTTATTTACTTCTTTTTATCATTGATTTGTGTATTCCTTAGTTTTTTTATTTACATTCTGTATTCTTCTATTGTTATTATAAATATTTCTCGTTTACTTTAAGTGCACGCTGCGATAACCTTCGCCGGTTGATACACTTCAAAATGTTTGTTGTCAAAAGTTATCACTGTTATAATTGTATGTAATGGTATCGTCCACTGGTGGCCCTATACATAAATAATGAAATTTAACAATTGACTACTATTTTAGACCAATCATGCGCGGCAACACGAATTCTCGTATGTCCGTATTAGTGATGAAAATGCCCGGGAATTTTCCCAAAGTGCCCAAAACTTCCTTGGGAATATTCCCGGGCATTTACTAAATGTTCTCGGAAGTTTTGGGCACTTTGGGAAAATTCCCGGGCATTTTCATCACTAGTCCGTATCCCGGCACGTACGTCTGGATTTTTCCAAATCAAATGCAGATTTAGGCACCACATACTCTCCAATCTAGGAAAATATTGTGAGAAAACCTGTATCTAATAGAAATGTCACGTGTACTGGTGCTGTGAGAACGGCGATCCGCTGCGCTACTGGTCACGCTGGGCACGACATATTACCGCAAAGTGGATAGAGCCACTAACTAACTTTCTGCTGAAAAGGAATAAAGTGTAACGATATATAATTTATAATATTTCTTTACATTTGTGCAAGAACTAGAAAAGAGCTAATTATATTTAAGCAGCTGGTCAGATTGTCTTCAATCATAGTTAAAATCAAATTACCTTTCAAATTAAAACAACTCAATCGAAATCGGTTCGGCCGTTCAGAGGCTACAATGCCACAAATACGCAGAGCCACAAATTCACGCGTTCAACTAATAACACCCATCTTTTTCGTCGAGGGTTAAAAATACCTAATAAATGGATACCCTCCTTTGTGAACTTTTCGTAGTATCAAAAAAACAGTAACCTAAAATATTTCTATTCATAACAGGCCCAAAAGATGAGGAAACGTTGGCTGTTTTGCTAAGTTCCCAGAACAGACGCCGGAGCCATGAAATGGCTGGCTCTGCTCTCGCTGATCGCCACGAACCTCGTCCAGCAGCCGTCGCCGGTCGCGCGCACGTCCAGCGGGCTGCTCCGCGGCAGGGTCAGCGAGGACGGCAGGTTCTACGAGTACCTGGGAGTCCCCTACGGGAGAGTGGACAGGACCAACCGATTTCAGGTTAATTGAAGATGATCACATAAGTAGCTTTGCGGAGTTCTCCAGGCACCGCTTCGATTAGGAAGTAACTGGCTCTGGCCTTGCTGATCGCCGCTAGCCTCGTTTGATAGCGGCCAGGGTCATGCACACATCAAGCGGACTGATCCGCTGCAGGACAAGCGAGAACGGCAGGTTCTACGAGTACCTGGTAGTAGACGGTACCAACCGATTTTAACCCTTTATGACGCAAGGTCGTTAAATTTGATAATTTTGTAAAAACTAGGTGGTAAATAGTGTATAGTTAACGAATAATTATAAAAATATTAAAAATGTATCGTTTATAATTCTTAAAAACCTTGCATGTACTAGAAATGCAACATTAGATTAGTACTAAATCATTAAACTTAAAACTAGGAACAGATTATAAAAAACATCCTCTTACCGTTTACTTACAAAAATTTCAACATTCAAATATTAGTATTTCACCAAGAATTAATTTTTCGTAAATGAAATTGAAAACCTGAAAACAGGCGTGTATTCGTTCGACACTACAATAAAACATCATTACCTACAAGTCTCGTCACCTAGTGAGCTGAATTGTCACTAAATCGTAAGAATGCTTTGTTGGTGCCGTATAACACCAAGCAAAGTCAGTCTGTCGGCATATATTTTATTGTTGCTTCTATTCGAGTGGGATGTTGCAGAAATACAACACGGCGCCATAAAGGGTTAAGTATGCTAAAATTGTAAATATATATTTTTTTTATTTTTGATGTGGTATGGTCTGGTATCTGCCAAACTCCTGCTGACTATAACTCTGGGGTGTCCCTCTATTCACTCCAAGCCAGGCATAAACGTCCATAATCCTTCAACGAACCGATGAAGTCTTTCTCAGGTTCCATCCGTGGGCGAGCAATGCCACCTTTGATTAAATATAACATTATTCTTCACTTTATGCTTCCTTATAATATCCTTACAATGCTTCGGGTTAAAAAACCCTTTGCCAAGTTGTTAGGTCATTTTAATAATCTCTGCACGTTGTTTGTTATACAGTATGATTTGAAAACCCTGACCGACTCGAAACACCGTATGAGGTGAGATCCTTTAAGCGAAGCGTGAAGAGATATTTATGCAGGCCGGCATGACCGCTGTGACTATCGATACCTTTTTTCTATGTTGATAGTCGTTATCGTGTTTGCAATGCACTATGCTCATCATCAGGCCGAGTCAGAATAAAAAAGAAAATAGAAGGGCATATTTATTACATTACTTTCATCATCACAATCATCAATTGTGTTATTCGTGAATATTAAAAAGCTATTATCATAATATAAAATTGAAGGAATTCAATTAGTTTACATGCCATATAAACTCGGATTATTTTAAATCAGTTTAAAGACATGAATCGATTTAATTGATAAACGGAGCTTGGATTTAACGGGGGTCATGACATTTTGCTGTGTTGTTCCCTTCGTTCACGAGCTAAGCACGCTCCAAGTGTTGCCTTGTAAGTTTTCCAGATTTTTTTTTTTTTTATTCTTTATCTAAAATAACGTACATAGAATCTTATATCGATATCGAAATCAGTGAGCAGGCGTGCTAACCTTGGAATTGTTCTTGTTCTTGTTCTTGTTGTTTGTGTGTTCACTTTTAATGGTAGGACTTGTCCAGGATTTTTTTTCTTTTCAATATTTTGATTTTAATTTTTGTAAATTTGATACTGTTAGACAATGCTTTTGAGCCATGCTGTGGCTATCTTTTATTAGTACCCATTGTCGACATTTAGCCGGTACATGCGATTTTATTGTTCATTTCATTTAACATGCAATGGTGCTGTTGATGGTCCATAATGAAATAAATAAATATCGCCTTCAGGAGTCGGACAGGGATTTTATAGCATACTGTATACCAACATAAGCCTTACAATTAAAACTTAAAAAACAACATTATGGATTCCAGTTTTGAGCGATCACGAATTTATTTTTTGGTATTCTAAAACCTTCAGTTTCCGCTTTAACCGAAGGGAGTGGAAATAACCGATTACTCGGTCTCACCTTCAGCCCGATATCGACCTGTAATTAAATGCTTATTAGAAGTGAGTTAAAAATCACAATCAGATTAATCCGTCTGCATCATGACGAGTGTTCTGAAGAGTTATTTATCCTTCCTTCTAATCCTTGAGCCACCCTCCTCCTTCCATAGTACAACCACATGCGCGGGTTTACGGAGTCACTGCTACACGGTATCTCACATCCCGGCCAGGACTAAGAGGTTCTCTAACTCTTACTGCCGCCGAATCGTTGGGCTGTGGAATGGTCTATTGGCTCAATACTCCCACCGTTCAGCGATATTGACTCCTTTAAACAAAGCCTGAAGATTGCGCAGGCCGGCATGATCACTGCGACTATCGATTTTTTTACTTTACAGTCGATCAAGGCAATCGTTCTTGTGGCAGCACCATCCTTACTAATGTGGACGCTGTGTCGAGTTGGGATGTAACAAAATAGTCTTAGTTTGACGCTTGCTAGAAATTGTAAGTTTTAGCAAAAAATTCAGCCGGTTTAAAAGCTTTGCCGAATGTGTTTTTTTGGATGAAACCAAAACCTTAGATACGATACTGTTGGATATAGAAACACAATTATTATTATTAGTTAGAGGCCATAAGATCCTGATACAGGAACGACAGGTAAACAGTTGGATTCTCATGGCAATACCTAACAGATACTATTGTAAACTAAAAAACAAGGAAATATACAAGTGATATTTAAATAAGTTCTTTGTCCTCCGGAGGTCGTAGAATCTCGTTAAACCTGATCGCACTGTTCGTAACAACTATTTACAAGATTTAAATTCAATTACATACGGATTTAGGTATTATATGCTCTCTGTAGAAGGAAAACTTTGTGAGGAAACCCGCGTGACGTCTTTTTTATTATTTACAGTCGAACGCTTGACCTCAATCACACCTGTTGAAAGGTGAAGATGACTCCGACAATAAACACACCACAACATCGCGTAGGCTTGGTGTCCTGAACAGAGTGCGTCGGTTTTTTACGCCTGATCAACTGTTACTTTTGTATAAGGCTCAGGTCAGGCCTTGCATGGAATATTGTTCGCATCTTTGGGACGGTTCTGCTCAGTACTTACTTGACGCCCTGGATAGGTTGCAGCGGAGGGCTGTCCGCATTGTGAATGATCCTGACGTGACTAAGCATCTTGAACCGCTCCAGTTGCGCAGAGATATTGCCTCACTGAGCGTTTTCTACCGTCTGTATCATGGCGAGTGTTCTGAAGAGTTGTTTAACCTTGTTCCACCCTCTCCTTTCCTGAATAGAACCACGCGCGCGGGTTTGCGGAGTCACAGTTTTACGGTTTCTCATATCCCGGCTAGGACTAAGAAGTTCTCTAACTCCTTCTTTTGCCGTGTCGTTGGGGTGTGGAATGGTCTTCCAGCGAGCGTGTTCCCACCATCCTATGATATGGGATCCTTTAAGCGTAACGTGAAGAGATATTTGTGCAGGCCGGCATGATCGCTGCGACTACCGTTGGGTTTTTCTTGCCTATCGATAGTCGTTAGCGTTTTTTTGACTGCACCATGCTTACCATCAGGTATGGTGCAGTCACTGTGTCGAGTCAGAATAAAAAAAAAAAAATAAAAAATAAAAAATAAACCGCGTCCGCCCAACAAATGCCCATTCGCCTTTCTCTTAAAGGCTCCCAAGACGTAAGCACATGGAAATATGGTCGCTAAATCATATTCCACTCCTTGACTGTTTTAATGATGAATGTAACATTAGAGTTTTATTTATTTCCAGGCACCACTAGCCGCGAAATGGGACGGGGTTTTAGAAGCAGTCGATGAAAATACTTGGTGTACACAACCTGCGTTCGGATCTGTTCTTCTAGGAGACACAGACTGCCTCAAACTGAACATCCTCACGCCAGTTAAAGCTGAATCAAAACTACCGGTTATGGTTTATATTCATGGAGGATGCTTTGCCTTCGGCTCTGGATCTCCATTTCTCTACGGAGGCGAGTTCTTAGCTGAAAAGGATGTCGTATTTGTCAGCATCAACTACAGACTACACGTCGAAGGATTTCTCTGTTTAGGCATTAAAGAAGCACCTGGGAACGCTGGCCTAAAAGATCAAATAGCTGCTTTAAAATGGATCCAAGATAACATACATGAATTTGGGGGGGATCCTAACAGCGTCACTTTATTCGGAGAGAGCGCTGGAGCTGTGTCCGCATCTCTAATGATGTTATCACCAGCAGCTAAAGGCCTTTTCCATAAGGCAATACTTCAGAGCGGGTCATCATTAGTACCGTGGGGCTTGCAGCATAACCCTATAGAAAGAGCCAGTGAGCTAGTCAAAAAGTTCGGACACAACACTGATGATCCTTACGAAATATACAACATTCTAGCTAACACAAGTGCGTCAGATATAGCACATGTTTTAAAGGGAGACAAATTTTGCCTTGCGGACACAAACATATTCGTGCCTTGCGTTGAGAAAAAAATTGACAGCGTCGAATCGGTGATAACAGAATATCCAGCTAATATAATAGCGGCTGGAAATTATACCAAAGTTCCAATGATAATAGGCTATACTGATAATGAAGGTATATTTTTCGTGGGGGCGGATTACGGTCGTAGTTTCAAAAATAGCACGAATATCGACATAATGGGAAACTTGCAAGCAGATCTGCAGTTCCCAAACGAATGGGAGAAGAATTGTACTATAGATAGAATCAAGAAACATTACTTCTCATCATACGATGATGAAATGATAATGAATATTGTTGATCTCTATTCTGACGTGCATTTCAAAGTTCCAATAGTTTTAGAGGCGGAGTTATTCGCACAAACGTCTGATCAACCGATTTATTACTACTTATTCAAGCACAGCGGGCTTCTAAATATGCCAAAGTTTGTTTCTGGCTTTTTTACGACCGGGGGTGCCTCTCATGCGGACGAGCTGTTCTATTTATTCAAGCCGCATGCTTTCCCTCTCCCTCAGAGGTACTTGGAAAACAATATGATTAGACGTATGGTTACCATGTGGACTGACTTTGCTAAGTACGGGTAAGAATTGTTCATTGTTAACTAGTATCTGATTGAGTGTCGATTTGAATCAATCAAAATACCATCCTAGAAAAGTCGGACCTTATTCGGATGTTTATTTAGGCGCTGTCACCGATCTCAATCCGTCTAAGTATAGATCTAGGATGCCACTCAATTCTGGAGCAACAAGTTTTTTAAAATAAATATAATGATGATGATGATGTCCTAGCCGGTTTCGGCCACGGCGACTGTTTCAACACCGGTTAAAAAATTTGAGGTCCAGTTTTCGGAAACAGTCAATTGCGCAGGAGATATTTAAGTGCATAACTGGACGCGCAGCCAGAAAAGCACTCTCTCGTCCGAGCTCCCTCAGGCCCGATGGAAAGGAGAACCAGTACGATCGGGAGGGAGCAGGATGCAGGTTTGGTCGAGTTTTCCCTTCTCTAAACACCTGGTTGAATTGCGGTGTTCAAGAGATGCCTTAGTCGCCTTATACGACACCTCAGCAAGAAGAGGGGGGTGCTATTCTATTCTGCCGGCAGCCACCACGGCTTAAATATAATAACAATATATCGTCACGCTATATATCTTACGGAGTTAGCAGAGATACATTAGTGGCTGTATTAACTTTGTGTTTATATGTCGTGGCCAACGTGACCAGTAGCGCAGCTGATGGCCATTCTCAAGGCACTTAAACATAACATTTCTATCAGATGCTACGCGGGTTTCCTCACGATGTTATCCTACACCGTTAAGTATGTGGAGCCCAAATGCGTACGTAATCTGAAATAACCCAGAGGCGCGAAGCTACTCCAACCTGCGACCATCCGCGTTGCCGCGCGCGGAATGCCATTCGTGCTAGTGCCGTGAGAACGGCGATCAGCTGCGCTACGGGTCACGTTGGGAAGGACATATAAGCGCAAACTAGATGCAGCCTCGAATGTATCTCTGCTCACCCTAACAGAGATATACCGTGACGATATATCAGTATTACATATGTTGTATATTTGTATATGCCGAGTCATATAGCTGTTCCCCGTACTCCACCGTCCGCTCTACTTCTCGGATACCACTTGGATTCAATTAAGGCGCACTGCACTAGCGCTCATACTAAATAATCCTATAGCTACTTCCGTCCATCAATCCACTCCTCCGTAGTATTGAGTTCCTTTCGGCGTTTCTTCTCAGGGTAAACGCTTCCGAAACGCTAGTAAATCACTGTTCGGTTCCTTACCTGGTCGGCCGTCCACTCGAGGCTCGTAGGCACAGCGGTGCCCTTGCGTTGCCTCGCAACCCATACCTCGCTAGCTGAGCGCGTCAAGTGCCCGCCCCTCTTGCCCGGTAAAGTTGTAAGGCTTTTCCCGGCCGACAGAATAATGTCCTGCCGATAAAATAGCGTCAACTCAATACACATCGTTGAAATTAAATATTGTTCTATTTAAAAACATTTTTTCCCTGTACAGTGAGCCCACACCAAGAAGATCGCGGTTGCCGTTCCGCTGGAAACCGAGTCGGGAATCGAACCCCAAGGCGTTGGTTATTGACTCCAAGCTATCCACGGCGCATCTGTGGGACGAGGCTTCTGTGGCATTGTGGAACAATACGTACAATAAATACCGACGAAAAGACTACGGGTTCAATTACTTCGATATAACGAAAATTATGAAATAATGATCTGCAATCATATTTAATTAGAAGTACATTGACTGTGACAGTTTTCCTGATTCCCGCACGTCACCAGCACCAAATATGTTTATATATATGTCATTTTGTAATTGTTTTGATTTAAGGATATTTATTAGTTAATAAAAAACATAAAATAAAGAAAACATTTTATTACGCATCACAAAAACAATGATGATGATGAAATCCTGGCCGCTTTCGACTTTGGCGACGTTTCCAAACCACATCAAGTAGGCGAGGGCTGCAGCCCCAATTAGGCGTAATTGAACTCGCTGACGAATATATTTGGAAACAGTCAATTCCGCATATGCTAGCGCTGGCACATACACACCCTCTGGTCCAACCCTCTCTCTTGACCTATTACGTTAAAAGGAGTTAACTAAAGAGAGAGACAGGATTTAGTATCTTGAAACTAATAACTGACTCTAGGCCTTCCACAATACTTTACTGCCTCGCCAGACACGTTGGGTGGAGTAGGCTGCCGTGAGAAGCACACGGGGTGAATAAGTAAGAAGACTTTGCAGTAAGCACGAGCCGACCTGGTCGTCAGGGTGCGGCCGCCGCGTGCTGCACGGCTGCCAGGAGCCACTCGGGACAGTTCATGGAAACCAATTATTTTAACTGGTTTATGCTATCTCCAAATAGTCGAACTCTGCCAGGTTAATGTAAAGGTGAGGCTCCACTGAGACATGGCACAAATATTTCTCTAGATCAGAGTCAATGTCAGCGATAAGCCAAAAGCGTAAAGGCCGTAGAGTAGGTGCGCCGCAAACCTAACTTCAAAGAAGAACTACTGTAAATTTTATCAAAAAAAATATCACCTACTGTAGGAGGACAAGTTTATTTATCAAATTTCCAATAAAAAGGACATTACATCTAAAGATTAAGAATATTACAAGACGATCTGTTATTGTATGTAGTGAAAGTGATGATGGTAGTGAAGTCCTGAGTTCGCTTCCCATTTTTTTTTAGAACCCGGGGGATATCCCTCACGAACCTCGGGGGTGGTGAGGGCCGCCCCCGGTGTGTCGGACTTGCACCGACTAAAACCCCGGGGGTTCCACCTTCCACCTACCGGCATCGAGGGCACGACTGGGGTCTCATCCTCGATGAGCGGCAAGGCGTGCGGCCTTGAGTAGCCTCTACTCGTTTGAGGAGGAGTGGTGTAAAGAGCCACCCCTCTCATACATTTGTGTTGTAGAGCGGCACGCGGGAACACATCGCGCGCTGCTCGCACCCTTGTTGGACGACACACTCCCTCAAGCGTGCCGCCCGGTCAGTTCGCTTCCCAGTGCGAACGTTCCTATGCTGGGTAAATTCATTTGCTGCGAGTTATGGACATATATATGTATTTAGATATGTATATATATGTGTAGTACCCGCAGTGCAAGCGCAAGCCTAGTTCGAGACCAGGCCAATGTGTGTAATTGTCCACAAGTATTACAATAATATGTAGATTACTATTATTACAAAAAACAGCTTAGTGGAATGGCCGTCTAGGCGAGGAATTGTTTTCTCCTGATGCTGCGGGACGCCTCCCATCCTCTTGCCTCAGTTAAAATGTTACCACGCTACACTCGACTTGTGCAACCGGCCAGAGAAAAAACCTAAGGTGATCCAGCAGCATTTCTAAAACGACTGTCTTGAGAAGAAACGCCGAAAGAAGCTCAAGGCTGCGTCGGAGTGAGAATAATAAAGTTGGTAACATTGTACAATAATTTAAAATGAACAATATACATGAATCGCGAAGTGGAGGACTTACAAACGGGCAAGTTTTCAACTTACACAGCGAGCGCTCCCGCCGGCTGTTTGTACGTCTGTCAACTATTTTAATAGCAAAAACTTGCGCGAACACGTACTCGGCATTACTTTCCAGGGGATGTAGCCCACAGCGGCGACCCGGCGTGGATTGCGAAGTGACGATGTGCCGCTCTGCATGTATTTGTAGGCGCAGGAACCGACATTATTAATAAAAATAGCAAATTCTTCACAATACATTTGATTTATTTAACTTTCTTTTAACAATTCTATTAACTTTTGAAATTTAACAAAAGGGCCGTGTTAAATGAACACTGTAAAGGATTACATCGCAACACGTGCATCGGGGAACCGTTACCGACGAAATAATGTCTTGGAGCCTTTATACAATGGAGTTTGAATAATGTAGGCTCGCCCACTGGCGTGTGTTGCTCTCAATAATGAAGGATAGCGCCGTCATATCCCTATTACTATGCAAAGCCGTCTGATGCAGGCTGCACCGCAGTCGCGAGCTTGACAGGCCGCCTGATAGCGTCGCGTGGCCCAGTAGCGACGCCTCTGTCTATAAATGGATAAAGAGCAACACAATGCGACCTGACAGCCGCCGCTCGCCTCCTCCGTCGCACAGTCGTGACTGTTACAATCTGTCGAGTGCCTTTACAATGTTCACGTCGAATACAAGTCCACGGAAATACGAGCCTAGACTCGCCCGGTGAAGTTGTAAAGGTCCTCACAGGTCACCAACAATTTGTGTCACGTCGCAAAAACAAACAAGACACTTACACCGCCATTGGCGCCGAAGAAGTGCATTTTTTTTTTACACTGGCTCGACATAGTGACTACAGAGTACTTGATGGTAAGTACAGTGTAGTCCAAAAACGAAAGCGACTATCAAAGGATGAAAATCCAATGATAGTCTACATCGTCATGTCGGCCCACATATACCACGACTGAAGGTCTCTAGGTATATGAGCTACTGGACATACACAAGCTCCACTCCGACATAGCCTTGGTATTCTTTCGACGTTACTTCTCAAGGCGGTCGCTTCCGAAGCGCTAGTAGATCACCGTTAGACTGTTATTCTGATTGGTCGCCCAAGTCAAGGTTAGTACCCAGAGGAGTGCCTTTGCATTCCCACTCAACTCGTAACCCGCTGGCTGGGTTAATAAGTGTTCGCCCTCTTTGCCCAGTGAAATAGTAATTGCGGTGTTGTCCTGCCCAAAAAAATGATTATGACGCGCTGCAGAGTAAAGGCATGCGTCGGATTTTAACATTCACGACCCGGCAGCGGCTGCAGAGTGGCGATGTGCCGTTCTGCATGTATTTATGTTCCAAGGTGTCGGATGGAGGTCGCACGGTTGCAATCTCCACACGCCGCCTGACAGCGTCGCTGGTGCTGCTGATACTGCAGAAGTATCACTGACTATCCACTAATTAGCATTTAGCTAAGCAATTATGTAGAATTCAGATCATCAGGTCATATTTATTAAATATTCACAGCATTATTCTATCGCCATGTGTATTTTACATTATTATTCGAGTTTACAGTAAAATTATATTTTAACATTTCACTGCATAAAAATAGATATAGTATAATATAATTATTATAATATATACTTATTTCTTATTAAAGAAACCACAAACAGGATTACAATCCTGTTATTGTTTGTTGTAAGAGTTATGTTATGACTATCTCTACATAATATAAAACAAATTTCCCGCTGCGTCTACCTGTCTGTTCCAGACAAACTTAAAAACTACTGAACGGATTTGCATAAGGTTTTTACTAGTAGACAAAATGACTCATACGGAAGGTTATATTGTATAATTTGTTAAAGGTTTGTGTAGATTGGCTCAAATATATCGATAATTATTAACGATGTCGGTAAAAAGTCGTTGTCGAACCGCCTGGAAGCTATCATTGAAACGCCGATTAATACCTTTGAGATATAACAAAGCACTGTATGGTGGGATTTTTTTCCTTTTATATGTCTATAAAAAGTTCAGGGTAGCATATATATGTTTTTTTTTTAAGGACAGCCTATTATACCCATTCTAACTTCTAAAAAATGGTGGCGTACAACGCGGTCATTGGAAAGCTATTATATATTATGAATATAGTATTAATCATTATCAACTTAAATGCCTTAGCTACTTCGAGCATGTCAAGCCCACGATGATAACCCTTCACATCGTACAATTTAAAGGAATATCTTAGGAGCTATCGCAAAATAAGAATAAAGAGGCAAGAAAATAAATTGAACCGCGGGTCTCACACAGGCGTCAGGGGACAATATATCAATAAAAGCAAATCATTCACTCTCCATTCACTATGTATTTATTAGTATTTTAAAAAAAGAGAGTATAAACAACAGAGTGAGTTGGGAGGGGAAGTTGGGGAGTAGATTTGCACGACAATCATGGCGATAAGAAGTTCGTTGGGTCAGCTAGTTACACGATATTTTTTTTTTCAGGTAAGTGTAGGATTGTACGAAATAGTAAATGCGTAGAACGGAATGTATGTGAGTGAAAGGAATGAAAGATAGAAAGAGAGAAAGGATAAACGGTTTTTTTTTACGCTAGCGCTCGTAAAGATTAAGACGTAAGGAAAAGTGTATAAAAGCAGAATTAGTATAAAAAGTTAAATAAAGTACTTTTCAAGATTTATTTTGGTGTTTATCTGATCCAAAGATCCCCAAAACTACATAAATATAAATATATTACATATACAGAGCATATATAGTTAATAGTAAAACCTTTACCCACCCTCAGGACGAAGGCAATAACGCAGCGTACTCTGCGTACAGCAGGCGAGTCCGGTCCTGCTTCGAACAAGAACTTGGGCACTTGTACCGGCCCCGGCGCGCGACGCCACCCGAGGCGGCGATTGGCCACTCCAAATGTTTCGCAGATATTAATTTTACAGCCATTGTGATTTTCTTTAAAGTTTTTCTTCTCCCTGGAGCAGTCGAGTCTCTTTTGTTCTCTTGCATGACTCGCCCTACACGGTCGCTTTTAACTAGGTGCGACGTAAACATCAACATTATATTTAAATTTATATGTCTTTTAAGTAAAAAGCTGTATAATGAGATTTTCAACCCGATTTTGTTCGTCGTATCGTTTTTAGGGTACAGTTCAAAAGAAAAAAGAACCCTTATAATTTTCTTTTTCTATCTGTCTGTAGGAGTATCGAGACGTTTTTCTCAAGAATACACGGAGATGTTATGTTGACATTAATATCGAATACTAAGAATATAGCTCCTTGTAGCTTTCACAGGGCCAGATCTACGGACGCCAAGCCCGAGCCCGGCCGCCAGATCCTAGGTGATAGACGAGCACATCACCCAGCGTATCTTCTAAATAGAATATCTAAAAAGTGAGTCAACTTCTCCATAAAAAGTTACTAAAAATTTGAACCAGTCTTTGTTTTTACGTTTTAAAAGTCAACTCAAAAGTCGCATTAGATATCGTTACCACATCTTTGACTATCGATAGTCGTTATTGTTTTTTGACTGCGCCATACTTACCATCAGGTGTGGTGTGGTCACTGTGTTGAGTCGGAATAAAAAAAAATGCAAGGTTAAAAGGAATCACGGCTGTAATGTTATGTTAACTCATACCCCAGTTAGGACTAGGAGATTCTCTATTTTTGCCGAGTCATCTAGCTGCAGAATGTTCTTCCGGCCAGCATGTTCCCATCCGCCTATGATATTAGCTCCTTTAAACGAAGCCTAAAGAGGTGTTAGTGCAGGCCAGCGTGATTACTGCACTGTCGATTGTTTTTATTTACTGTTGATGGTTGCAGTCGTTTTTTGGACGGTTCCATGGTTACCATCAAGCGTGCTGTGGTCATTATGCTAAGTCACAATAAAAAAATCTCATTACGCTTCGATTAACAAAACCCAATATGACAGGAGTGGCCAAGATCATTCCTTACATTTATCGTGAGTCACAAATAATTCTTCAAAGAGCCGCATCTGGCTGGCGAGCGTAGGTTGATCCCCCTGCTATGTGATAAGGCGCTGGGAAGACGCTCGTTGGGAGACCATTCCACAATTCAATGATCCGCTAAAGGTACTTAGAGAATTTCTTGAGAGAACTCTTGGTTAAAGATTTTTATAAATTTAGAGACTAGAGACAGGTTATAAGAATAAAGTCCAACATAATCAGTACTTTAAAAATACATTATCGTTGAGATGGTTTGTAAATTAAAGTTATCAGCGCCTGACAGAATGTATTAGCAAAATTACTAATTTACAGTTTTGATATGCATTATATTCAGGAATTTCACATCAGCGAAAAATATAATTTTCGTTTCTCTTTGCAATATTTACTCTTTTACTTTTTCAGCACACAAACCAAGATCTCGCAAAACTACTACCAGTGTGAAAAAATTAAGCATTGATTTAGTTATTATGCCTGTCTATTCGAATATTTGTAGATCGTGGACTTAACAGTACTCAAGAGATGAGAATATTTACAAGGGCTGGAGGCATTGTTACTGGCTCCGACACAAGTGAATCCACGATTCTAAACTAGTGGAATTTAAGTAAAATAATCTTTGGCGTGATAGCTATACAAAGGGAACTCTGAAGTAAATTATAAACAGGAAGCGCCGCAATCCACAGACTATTCATTCATTTATAAGAGCTAATTAAGTGCAAGTCATCGCAAGTCTGCTTACGGCGCCACAGAGAACCAACTAACAGTACTACTAGATTGCTCTAAAATATTATCCACCGTTACATCTGACCAAATACGCTTTGCCGGGGATTCGCAGACTTGAACTACTGGCAACTGTGATCTAGGATTGTTGTGTAGGTTGGTACAGCTTATCATAGAGTAGGTAATTCTGACCAGGTAGTAGACTTGAGGGTGTCTGCTGCCTGGATGAAGCGAAAGCCGTGCGTACACGTTCTGCGCTCCGCCTGATAGAGAGGTCTCAAGGACCCACCTCTGGCTGGTAGTTAAATGAATATAGATCCTCAGGCACGGCTGGCAGCGATTTGAGGAACACCGCTGGGGCTTACTCAGTAGTCGCACTCACAACGGCCCTGATGGTCTTAGATAGGATTCTCCCAAGTATTACCAAAAAAAGGGGTAGGTAAGTCATAAATGTAGTGTCATGATCCTCAAAAAAAAAATAGTGGACACTCTGGCTTCACTGCAAATCAACGTAAATGTGAATCATGTAGTCATCTAAAAAAATCTTATTTTTAAAGAGAGAGGAACAATATTATTAGCCCCAGACGTTCATAAGATTTGAGAGTGTTTAAGAGATATTTAAAAAAATCAGACCTCATTATATAGTATCACATTTTCTTGTATGTCCACAGTTGATGCAAGCAACGAAATTCAAATGACCACTTCAAAGAAATATGAGGAAAAGAGTACCCAATTACATGAAATATTCTGAGCTTGCGAAGTTGCGAAACTGTTCGAGTGCGTACTGTGTGCTTGCCCCGGACACGGCAGTTGTTAATCCGAGTAATAAAGAAAAATACCCGGGAAGCGCCGGCTAATTGTTATAAACTGGGCAAACATGCAAATTGGACGACGAACTTCCTCCCCGGCGTAATTCGGGGCTCTCTCCCTAACTCGATTGCGTCTAAAACTGCAAATAGCCGTTCTTCGACCTTCCTCTACGTCCCAGTTCCTTGGTTATTCATAGTAAACTTTTTTTTAATTTTATCGGTTAACATGCGGATTACCCCCATCAATGTAAATGGTTACTAACGACCATAGACTAATGCAACATCAAGAGCATTATTTTTGCGTTGCTGATTAAGAAGGACGTTGTTCATTGCCCTCTAGAAGAACCCAATCGTAACTCAGGAATATTATACCAGGCAATCTATTCCAACACTCCAATATCCAAATACAACACACCATACCTGTAACTTTAAATACCTGTTCCACAGTAAAATAGAAAGTGTTTTTAATTTAATTATAAAAAAATTATGACGATGTTACATATATAGAGTTAGGGAAACTACTTAATATTAAAAAAAATACTAACGCCAGACTCAAAAGGACTTGTAGCCAGAGCCGGAAATCAACATTAACAACGGTAGTAAGAATTAAAAATTAAATTTAAATAACGCTAAGAAACAAATTCCGCGGGAATAAAGTCGTGCGCAACGCCTAGTCTATATGTGTTAAGGTCAAATATTACATTAAATTTTGATTTTAACGATCTGCGTTACGTAAATGAAACGCAATAGCGCATTGGGACACACCGCCGCAATGAACACTTTCGCCAGCAGTGTATCCGCGAGTCTCGGATAGTCACTTTGTCTAGCGAAATACACAACTCTGTCAAAAAACTCGATTTACCTATTACAAGCTAATTAAAATCATTTTATATCTTCATAATGGCGAACTGTAGAACGTAATTTACAGTGTTGTGCTGAAGTGCGTGTTAACATGATTACTTGCTGTAAGGGCTCGGCGTCGCTCGGTAAACATTTCTAATTTTACCGTCCTGTGTGTAAAAACTTCAAAACATGTGTTTCTATATATCTAAACAAAAATCGAAATAGTTTACATAGTGTTTTCTTATATAACAAATACCGCATAAGAACTCAGGAATAGAACAATTACAATGAAGTTATAATTGTGAATAAAGAACCGGTTTCCATGCGCGGGAACGTGTATTGTCGGGAGTTCGTATCCCGGCACGGACCTCAGGGTTTATCCAGGTCACCTGCTGCTGTGCTAAGTACCACTTGCTCACTGGAGAAGGAAAACATCGTGAAGAAACCTGTACTAGTGCTGTGAGAACGGCGATCAGCTGCTCCACTGGTCACGTTGGGCACGGTATACGCGCAGATTGGATACAGACACTAATGTGCCTCTGCTTACCCTATAGTGAATATAGAATGACGATATATTATTATTTATAATTTCGTTAAAAAACTATACATACTATTGCCAGAAGATATATTAATTCTTTTAAAATTGTTAGAAAAGGGATATTATTCCATCAATGATTGTTTAATTGATAAGAATGCGTGCTCGTATTATGCAACTTTCTATCTTTCACACGGGACATTCAGTCTTTTGTGCAATATGCAGTATGTCATAAAAACCCTGTCCGACCTGTCAAGACGTTACTCGGTATCGATATTAGATTACATTTAAGTTATCCTTTTTCGATATAGAGGGAACAAATTGAATGAAATAAAAATGAGTTAAATGGAGAAAACTTATATGCCAACACTGGGGCTGTAAGCAGCTCGTGAAAAAAGGAAAGCAAATTATTGTATTTAATTTCATTTTTAGGTACGATATGTTCATAAAAGATAAATAACCGGATTTTATAATAAAAAGAATACAGTTAAGTTAGTCAAGAAAATATAAACGAAACCAAAATGACCTTAAAATTAGTAATAATTTGCATATTTTTCGTAAGCTGTGTTATGGGTGATATCTTTACGCCGGTTGTAAATACAAGTGAGGGCAGGCTGAGAGGCTTGAGAAGCCTGTCTGGCCAGAACCAGTATTACGGGATAACGTATGCGGTCAGCAAAAGGTTCAAAGTAAGTTATTGAGCCGTGATTTCTTCAATAACACATTTTATTTTATGTAAGAATGGTCAACTTTTTTTTAATATACCAAATCGTTTTCTAATGTAAAAAGAAAAATTATATTATCACTAATTTATGTACTTTGTCTGCCAGCCCCCCAAAGACCCGCCGAGATGGGACGGCGTGTACGACGCCATAAAACGCTTCGGATCATGCGCACAGGCAGTCACCTTCCTCCGACTGGGCAGAGAGGATTGCCTTGAGCTCGATGTCTACACACCTGAGCGAGCAACGCCAGGCGATAAGCTGCCCGTGCTAGTTTTTATTCACGGCGGAGGTTACTATTACGGGAGCAAATGGCACTACGATCCCGAGTTTCTAGTCAAGAATAATGTTATTGTCGTGATTATAAACTACAGACTTGGTGTGCTTGGGTTTCTTTGCCTTAATGACATAGCAAACCTTGGTCTCAAAGATCAGGTAGCGGCTTTAAAATGGATCAAAAGGAATATAGCAGCATTTGGAGGCGACCCGGACAATGTAACGCTGTCTGGACAAAGCGCGGGGGCAAGCGCAACAGCGATGCATCTTTTATCCAATTCTAGTCAAGGATTATTCCATAAAGCAATTTTACTTAGCGGAAATGCTCTCACACCGTGGGCTTTTAATTTGGAACCCTCGAAACCTACTTTTGAAGATGCAGCAAGACTGGGAAAAGCTGATAACGCAGAAGACGTTTATAACACTCTATCGAACGCAACTGTTAACGATATACTTAACAGTTGTATTGACACTTCGATAAATCCGAGGTACTTCAAATACTCACCATGTGTCGATAGCAACAATACAGATCCGTTCTTCCACGATACTCCTTATAATATAATAAAAACAGGAAGCTTCAATAAGGTACCAATAATATCCGGCTTTGTAGATAACGAAGGTATGCTTTTTTACGGACTGCACAATGAGAATACGTTGCGAGATTTGGACGAAAATTTAATAGAAAAATTACCATCCGTTTTCAGTTGGAGCTCAGGTAATGACAAAAAAGACATAGAAAGAAAGTTACATTCTTATTATTTTGATAATACAGATACCAGAACGAGTTTTGTGGATGGTGTGGTTGGATTTTATTCAGACTGGATAGCGTATTCAACGGCGGATGCATTTTCAAACTTGGTGACGAAATATTCCGACCAGCCGGTGTACAATTACATGTTCTCTTATGAGGGAAATAGAAATTTCGCGAAACTTCTCTTTGGAAGGAGAGCTGGTTTAAAAGGCGCTTCCCATTCTGATGATATCTTCTACATCTTCAAGCCCGGAGGCTTGCCGCTCCCAATGACGCAGTCCGATCAGCTATTCAGCCACAGATTGACTACGATGCTGACTAATTTCATGAAGTTTGGGTAAGAGTCTCAGATTTGTTTTTATTTAAACTTTTATAAGCAAATATCCTGTCGCCCAACCTAAGGGTTAGTGTTTGTCGGCTACAACAACTGTAATACAAGAAGCGGTGTTACTACGTTGCCGGCCAACAAAAACTTTATTCGCAGCCCTCTTGAAGAACCCCATTTCATAATTCTGGGTAAAATCCGTGTCCCCTTAATTGTGCAATTTTCAATAGTACAGCAGCATTGTCGCAGTTCTGAAAGGTTGCTGGAGGCTCCAGATTGAATAGTTCTTCAGATACTCCCCATTGCATTAACAATATAACGCAGATGGAGAAGCGGCGTCCCTCAGTAGATTTAGAGGTCCTAAACTGTTTGTTAGTTCGGAATATTTGATAATGCGACCTACCCAGCGTTGCACGGAATGAAATTGATTCCGTTGGTAAGCAGAAGAACCGGCTACTTGTGGTCTATAATGTACAAGACGCGGCCAGAGTATGAAATATTACTTAAACTGTTTAAGAACATCAAAGTTTTTGGGATCCACTTGGACCCCTAATATATATTTAAATAAACCGACCAAGGGCCAGTCAGACTCGCGCGCCAAAGGTTCCTTACAAACGTAAAATATAAGAAAAAAATTGTCATTGAATTTGACTAACGCAGCTTACTGTGTGGATCCGTAAATGAAACTGAGCTTATTTCTGATCAATTTAGTTGATTTTCGTAGAAAGTTCGCGTTTGATGTCGGTCAACCAAACTATCTTAACCAATTAACCAACAACTTATTAACCTATAATACTGCCAGAAGAGTGTGGTAGCTACGATATTTATCCATGTGCTTACATGTGCATGATATATTCTTGCTGACACCTCTGGCACATGCCAACGTATTTTAATACATAATGTGTTTGAATTTTATTTGTTTCCTTTTTTTTTCAAATAATGTTTATTCTGTTATTGCTTATCTACCTACTGTATTTATTTATATGTATTTGCTTGTGTATTTTCGTTGAGCTCGCGAGGACGTCGTTCACGAAGCCGAGGAAGGCTTGGCGATGGTCTTGCTCTCACAGCAACACGGAGAAGATGTCCACGTCTAACCTGAGCCCCGTTATGTGCTACTACTAACTTATCTTATTAACACACAAAATGAGAAAAAATTTCTTAACACCGTATTGTATTTTCTTATAATTTCGAATTTTCCTGTTTTTTTATTCGAATTGGGCAGTAATTTGATGGCCGCGCTGGACCTTCACAACTGAACTAGGCATGAGGACTAACACTGAGGTGCTCAGCGAACCATCAAATTTATAGGTTGGGTGGCAACGCCAGGGCACCCCTATGGGTACGACCTCGACTTGGCCCGCCAGCCAAAATACTAAGCCTAACGGTAATCTACTAGCGTTTCGGAAGCAACTGCCGTGAGAAGAAACGCCGAAAGAAATTCAAGGCTGCGTCAGAGTGCGATGTTCCCGTATAGTGCTCAGTAACAATAAGACACTCGCAATTTATTTTATGATGTATCTTCAAGTTTTCGACATTCAGACTTTTTCTTGTACATGTGATATAAGTAAGACTTTGCTTCTTGCATGCACTTCATGATGCCAGGTCAACGGGAAGCACCCTACAAGTTGAATTTACATGGGAAAACAGTAAAAAATTCAACATAAACGGGAATCTCTTTTAAATGCGTTGACTTGGAAGTGTCATTTTTTAGGACCACAAGGAACCGTACGCTTGAATATTTGATATTAATTTCAACTATATCCATGTCGGGATGAACAGAGATACATTAGTAGCTGTATCCACTTTGCTCTTATATTTCCTGCCCATCGTGGCCAGTAGCGCAGCTAATCGCCGTTTTTATGGCACTTGCACATTAAATTTCTATGAGGTGCCCTGCGGGTTTCCTCACTATGTTTATCCTTCACCGGTGAGTACATGTTGGAGATGATAAACTCAGAGTACTTACACAAATCAGTTCTCCGTTCTCCCAGCACTAGTACACATGACATTGCTATTCGATGTCACGCGGGTTTCCTCACAATGTTTTCCTTCCCCGGTGAGCATGTGGGGCCTGAATCCGTACGTAATCTGGCAAAACCCAGCGGTACGTGCCGGGACTCCAGCCTACGACACTTCGCACCGCCGCGCATGGATACCGAGAACCATGTAAAGGTTCCGTTTTTCCATTCGAGGTAGGTAATCCTACGACCTAAGATATTGCGTAATCATTACAAAGTGTAGACGAGTGTGGCTGTAGCCTCGATTGCCGCAAGTCACAGTCGCATGATATGCAACATAGTTAGTGTCCTTAACCTATTCATGTCTATTGCACGAAGGAAACGTTTCTTTGAAAACGTGTTACTTTTTAACAACATCCATAATTACCTGTTTTACTTTAATGATATTTATTTAGCGACTTATTTCCATTAAAGATTTTTTTTTCTCAGGCTCGACATAGTGACTACAGAGTACCTAATGGTAAGTGCAGTGTAGTCCAGAAACGACAGCGACTATCAAAAGACGAAAATCCATTGATAGTCCCCGTCGTCTTGTCGGTCCGCATATACCACAACTACAGGTCTCTAGATATCCACAACTGGATATCCACAAGCTGATCCCGAAACGCGACAGGCCAAAGCGATTCACTACGACGGTCTTTACACATGTCCCATGACCCAATTTGGATAATCGCCATACCATCTCAAAAGCCTCATAGTCTTTTACTGGTTGCACAGTGGATAATGTTCTCAGGATCTATATTCTCTGATTCCGCCAGCCCCATTTCATCATTAGACCACTAAAGACCGTGTCGGATACTACCAGTATGCGGTGCACGTTCCTTATGTCCGCACGAAATGATTCGCTTCTACATTCAACTTACGAACAGCTAAGGAGTGCCATATGCTTTCAGCGGGCAAAATTTCCGCGATCTTATGACCTTTAAGAGAACAGTGAATAAGTATTTGTCGGGCGGACGCGGTCCATCTTCAGTCTCATCTTCCCCTTCCACCAGCTGTGGTTGAGTTCAAGCTTCCACCTGTAAATCATAAATAAAGTTTTATGCAACTTTTTAGATATTTATAACCTGACCTGACATTGATCTCTTTCTGGATAGCTTATTAGGTAGGCAAGTTTTTCCAGCAGCTTGGAGACTTTCTGTCTTAGTATCTTTTTAAACTGGACAACAGTTTCTGTATCGTAACATTGTAATTTTAAATTGAATTTGTTTCTGTTAAAGGTCACAGAATGTGAAGGGTATTTAAGACTTTTAAATGTTATTGCTTAATTTAGACTTTTGCCAAAACGTAATACATCCTAAGATTTTTTTAGTTTTAGTAGAGCTTTCTATCTATCGTGGGCTCTACGTGTTGAAAATAGCTATATCAACTTTCACTCCTACGATTCTGATGTAGGCATGTCATACACAACTTAATGCCCGCTCCCGCCGGCGCGCGACAAGGAGTTGCCGCAACCCGCAAGATGAGATCGCCTATGCATCGCGCGTACCGCCGCTCCTTAACGCTCCTTTCGTTTATGTCAAGTTCACAAGATTAGAACTGCAAATATATTTATTTATATATGGAAAAAAAGGTGTGTGTGCGATTTACTCACGATAGAAGTGGAAACTTCAGAAATTGACAAAAGAATGAGACAACACATGACAACATTGTCACAAGTACATTGTACATTGATGACAAGGGTAGGATAGTTACAAAGTTTATTTGTTTAAAAATGAAAGTATTTTAATTAACTTTAAAATATATTTTATATTTTACTTATTATATGGTATATTACATAATTTATTTATGTTTATTAACACTTATATTTGAACTTCTATATTGATTGTTTAATAATTGTATTTTACTTGCACGAAACTCGCGACTACGTTCTGTTGTCCTTTTCCCTGGATTTTTTGTAATTTTAATTTTTTAATTTTTTTTTGCGTCGACATTGACGACACATTTCGCCATATTATAAAATGTATTATTAACTGTTACGGCACTATTAAATAATAACACACCACGCTGGCTTCTTACTAAAAAGCTGTAATACGCACATACACACCGACAGTTCCTCTCGCGCTCTGGCTCACTAATTTTTGTATTTGCGTCTCTTACCTTTCGTTTTTCCGTTGCATCCGGTTTGATATCACAACGATTCCATAGAAGTTTAACTTAAAAAAACAATGAATTATAGAATAAGGTCGTACAACAATAGTTGTCAGTATAAATAAACCAAAGCCCCATTAAGAGTTTATGCGTTAGTCACCAATAACCCTGTAGCTAGAGAAAACATACATAGACTTTGTAACAAAAGCTCCAGTATTAATACGGAACTAGATGATTGTCTACAATCATCCACAAATATAATTAATGTGTACCTAATATAAAACTTTCAGAGATCCAACACCTCAAGAGTCGAGGCTGCTCCCGATCCGCTGGCCACAAACGTTAAGGAACACCTCGCTGGTCATGAAGCTGGATCGAACGTTGGCGACCATGCGCACTCCAGCGAGCCACAAGGGAGGGTTCTTCTTGAGCCTGCTGTGTCAATACGGAGAAGAAGGTTACGTGCCCTGTGACAAAAAATAAAACTTATATTTTTAAGCCGTCCTTTTTTATTCTTGTTGGATAAGGTTCGATTATAATAATAATAATATATGGTCACGCTGTATCCATTTTGGGGTGAGTAGAGATACAATGATGGCTGTATCCACTTTGCGGTAATATGTCGTGCCCAACGTGACCAGTAGCGCAGCTGATCGCCATTCTCACAGCACTGGTGCACATGACAAACGTTTATATTAAACGCCATGCGAGTTCCCTTAGGATGTTTTCTTCACCAATAAACATATAGTGCCTAAATCCATACTTAATCTTGTTAAATCCAGACATCGTACCGGGATTTAAACTGACGAGTTAATCTAGTTTAAAAAAAGCAATGTAATTTACAGCCAAACCATATTGTTGTATAGGAGAGGTATCGCTTTTACGAAGTAAATTCCCTGAAATATATTCTCAAGTGCAATGTTAACAGTTGAGACGTTGAGAGGCCACGTCCGAGGATCCCCCCAAGGCAAACACTGTCTGTGGCGGACTGGATCAACTGCAGATCAACGAGGGCGGCCAGCGCGGATTTATAAATATGCAGATCAAATATTAAAAGGAAACCCGCAAGATGATATCGTTGTCGGCAAACACTATAAGTATGCCTTTACTCATAGATGTGACACTCTGTATATAGATTACCAAAATGAGTACATAGCAGCTGATAGAAAGCATTAACGTCGAAAATCCATTGACAGTTGTCTTCATTCTACCCAAATATAACGACGAAAGGACTCTAGGCATCTTCAGATCTTGAAATTTTTTGAAGCGGAGCAAAAGCTGCTGGTTCCTCAATTATATAATAGTTATTTTACCTGTTTCTTATTATTAATTCATCTGCGAGTGTTATGAAGAGTTAGCAATATATATAATAATATTTATAGTTAGCAATAATATAGAAAAGTTAATAGCAGAACAATGCGCGTGGGTTTGCGGAGACACACCTATACTGTAACTCGCATCCCGGTTAGGACCACAGCTGAGATTTATAGACGCAACTCTAAGTTTGCTTACACTTTACTTAGACATTACTCAATTAATATCAATTGATATTACTCAATGAATTATTTCAGTTTATTCAATTTTTTGTCAAAACGATATTCTTTGAGAACTTTGCTAAGCAAAGTCGATATAGCATCTACAAATTTCAGCCTAGGAGGTTTCTAACTTTATTGCCGAATCGTTGTTTTGTGGAATGATCTTCCGGAGAACGTGTTCTCACCATCCTATGTTATTAGGTCCTTTAAACTAAATGTGAAAAGATATTTGAGCAAGCCGGCTTCTCTGCAACTATCAATAGTCATCGAGTCAAAATTGAAAAAATATGTCGCGTCTATCTGTAGTTGGTGTTTGAAGCGAACTCCGAGCTGTGCAGTAGTATCTTCTCCGAATAAATATTCAATGTTTTCATTCAATTTTCTCTCGCTCACCCTTTCCCTCGCCGGCGGCCGGCTGGACCGCGCCCCGGTACACTGGCAAGCTACAGATAACGTTATGGAGAAGAAAATTGTAAAAAACGTTTTAAATGTTTTACGAAAAATATTATATTACTTAATAAAACAAATGCTTTCCTTTAAGTTTTTAGAAAAGTGGAAAAATTAATAATTATCCATTGTGGCTGTGCTAACCTAGTGGACAGCGCACTGGCATCGGGCAGTGGACTTGAGGGAGTCTGCTGCGTCCGGCAGGAGTGTCCGGCGTGCCGTCTGAGAGGGTTCCAGAGGGGTACTCACCACTTCTTTGAGAAAGCCATAACAAGGCTGTTTGCTCCGCGAGCTTCTGCCCGAATTAGGATTCTCAGGCCAAGATGGAGCGATTAAAAGAACACCCCGGGGGTTTTTAGTCAGTAGGAGTCTGACACACCGGGGTTGCTACCCTCACAGCGGTCCTGATGACCCTAAACAGGATTTTACTACGGGTTACAAAAAAAATAGCAGACTGGTGTGGGACCCGCGCGCTACCACGCAAGTAGTTCGCGTCCCGGCACGTGCCTCCGAGCTCTATCAGATTGCCTGCGGTTTCAGGCCGCACGTGCTTACCGGCGTAGGGAAACACCCTGAGGAAACTCGCATGCCGTGCTCTGTGAACGGCGATCAGCTGCGCTACTGGTGTGCCTTGAGTGCGATATATTAGTGCAGAGTGGATTTTTTTTTTTTTACACTGGCTCGACATAGTGACTACAGAGTACCTGATGGTAAGTACAGTGTAGTCTAAAAACGAAAGCGACTATCAAAGGATTAAAATCCATTGATAGTCCACATCGTCATGTCGGCCCACATATACCACGACTGAAGGTCTCTAGGTATATGAGCTACTGGATATACACAAGCTGATCCCGAAACGCGACAATCCGAAACTGGTCACTATAACGGGCTTTACACCCATGTACTGTGGTCGCGATCCAGACGGGCACCGACGCCCTACCACCTCGCTGCTGCTCGTTTAGCACCCCCCAGGAGCCACGTGTAGGGAAACTAGGGTAAAGCCTACGGACGCGAGCAGCTTCGACTCCCAATAAAACAACAACAATGATGATACAACCAATAATGTACCTCTACTTACCCCGAAAAGAATACAGCGTGAAGATATATGTATATATATGTATATAAATAAATACATATATACAAATATATATCTGTTAATTTATTTACAATTTCTAAGTTCGAAATCCAGCTCCAAATACAACTTATATCTTGAAAACTTATATTAGGTTATTTTATTTTTGGAGATTCTTAATTTAATCAATCGGTTAATACTCAAGGTTGTATAAAACACAGGCCCGGCTAGCCTGTGGCGCGTCGCTACAGCAGGTACGCAGCAGGTAACCGTTTCTCATGGAGGTTGGTTGTTCATCTTATTGTATAAAGTAAAATACTTAACCCTACCTTGCTTTTTGGTATAAAATATTAATAACAATAAATATATCTTCACGCTACATACCTACCGAAGTAAACAGAGATACATTATTGGTTGTATCCACTTCGCGCTATTATGACGCGCCCAACGTAATCAATAGCGTAGTTGATGGCTTCGCTCAGGGCGCACACACATAATATTTTGCTAGATGTCTGGCGAGCTTCATCGCTATATTTTCCTTTTTAATGAAAAATAATAATTTATGCGAGAATGGATAACGTAATGTAATGTATGTATATCGAGTGATTTGCATACCGACGACAAAAGCTTAATTTAAAATCGGTAAGCACGTCCGCGGAGGGCAGGATATAAAATCATTTTGGGCGAAATGCGACATCAATATGTAGATGAGTTATCGCGAGGCGGCCCGGCTCTGGCCCGGCACCGGCCGCCGGCGATGATAACGGCTCATTGAATAATTATGATAATCGATGAAAAATCACTAAGTAATTCCCGGGAAAAATTCAATAAATTCGCACGGGATTTTGGTTCCCTGTTATTATCTTCATTTATGCGGCGCTGATTTTCATCTAAAATTATATGAATTGATGGAAAATTGTGGATTGTAGCTATACGAAAGAAAATTTACTAAAACAAATCTGTATATATTGTACATTAGTAGTAGAGAAGCACAATTTTATATACATTTATCCTGACTCGCCATACTGAGCAAGTCACACCTGATGATAAGCATGGTGCGGTCCAAACACAACAACGATTATTAACAGGAAAGACCGGTTACCGGTTGTTCAATGGAGATTTTTCTCAAGAACTTCATTCTCCAATTTCATCATAAAACCACTAGATACCGTATCAGATACCATCCGTATGTGATGGACGTTACTTATTATCACGAAAAGATTCGCTTCTATATTCATCATGCGAACAGCTAAGGAATGGAATGTGCTTCCAGCGAGCATATTTCCACGTTTTTATGAGTTGAGAGACTTTAAGAGATGAGTGAATAGGCATCTGTTGGGCGGACGCGGCCATCGTCGGGCTCGTCTTCACCTTCCACCAGGTGTGATTGAGACAAGCGTTCGCGCGTGTAAAAAAAACCTATAGATAGCTGCCGCGATTATGCCGACCCGTACAAATATCCGTTCACCCTTCGTTTGTGAGATGGCATATCATAGGGCGTTGCTTTTTTGTTTGCATGACATAATTTCTTACTGCATCCGAGTCGTCCGGCTGTGGAATGGTCTTCCAGCGAGCGTGTTCCCACCGTCATATATTGGGCCGTTTAAAGGAAGCGTGGAGAGATATTTGTGCAGGCTGCCATGATGGATGAGACTATCGATAGCTTTTTTTTGTTGATAATCATTGTTTTTGTACCGCGCCATGCTCACCATCAGACGAATGGTCACTAAGCCGAGTTAGGATAAACAAAGATACAACTTGATATCTCAGTAGTATTAGTAATTCTACAAGTCTTTGACTGCACTACTGGCCATTTATAATGTATATTAAACCACGTCGCAGACAGAAGCTGATTCGTTATTATAGTTGCGTGCAGACGTCGAATGATCTTATTTTTTTTATATTTTGCCATTTTGAAGACTCTCTCTGATCGGAGGATAAGGACGGACCGAAAACGTTTGACGTCCAAGCTTTGAAAGCAAACGGTGGTGTTCTGTTTCGTTCATCGGAAAATTGCTGATTTGTCGTTTTTGTAGACTTCTGATCCAAGTTGTTCTAGCTTTTTGCGTTTGTATTGGGTCTGCACAGCGACAAGATGCCCGGGTGGCAAACTGCTGCGGGGAATCGATGATTATTCTAAGCACGCGGGCCGCAGTGCGCGTCGCTTGAGCCGTTAGCTTTGGTTAACACCAAACATGGTGATTAACATCAGAGACTACTGAATTTTAAAAATACTAACGACAGGCTCAAAAGGACTTGTATTCAGTGCCGTACAACTTAATATTAACAGCAAAGGTTACCCTAAATTAGATTTTTTTTTAAATTTGAGCGACATTTTTGATCAAAAATGTGTAGAGTAAAATGGAACACAACTCATCTGTCAGTTGTTGTCATCGTCATTAAATCTTCCGGACGTACGTATGTATATGTAGTTTGTATTTATGTTTTCGTGAGTTACTGTTAAACATTTAATGTATTTGCACATTTTTTTGTTCAGCGGCATATACGTATGTATGTAAAGTAGCTCTAAAACAACTCAAACGCATTGATTTTTGTTACTAGTAAGTAACATTGTAAGTAATATTAAAGGATAAAATATTATATTATTATAAACTCTAAAACTTATCTGGTTACCACACGCCATACAACAACTCTTATATTTAGGTTCTCCTGTGGCCTCGTACTGAATCGCTAGACACCTGTTCGGATCATTGTATCAACCCTTAGCCTCACAATTATTTGATACTCATTTACAAAATATTAATACTAAAAATGAATATCAACATCTTCTCTCCACAACATTTTTACTTAAGCCGCCGCCATTAAAAAAGCTCCTGCCACCGTTCCGTGTTCATGCTGTCACTCTATAGATATAGTTGCCAATTCAGAATATCATCATTACAGATTATAAATGAATTGTTAATAGTGTTCACAATAATATTTAGAATTTAATAATAGTTTTATTATTGTATTATATCCATCATAGGTTATTAGTGATATTCGCTGTTGGGCTCTACAGCTCTCTTATTGTAACAGTAACGGCGTTACGAATTTCGCCGGGTCAACTAGAATATAATATAAATAGATTTTGGCGCGTTCCTTTTCGAAATGAAACAACACAACCGTTTAAACACAATATATTATTAAAAAAGAAAACAATACAATATAAGAACAATATTGTAAGGATGACGTTTACAGAACTCGCAGAAACACGTCGCATCTTCCGACTAATGGACTGTGCCGTACTATGGCCGTATCGTGCCGTACTACGACCGTGCTTTAAATGTATCACGTAAACATTATTAAATGTATATACATTATTATAATGAGATTATGCACACTTAACTGTTGCCAATAATTACCGATACGTTCAGGATGCAGCACGCGACGTTGCTAAGCCGTTGCGCTCAGACGTCTGCTGAGATAACTAAATGCACTCGGTGGATCTCGGCGTAAAACCCGTTTCATAATCATTACAAGTGGCTATGCAACGCGATTGCTACATTCTGGAGGGTGAAGTAGAGTGTAACACTTTGTGCCGTGCCTGATACTTTCAATGAACGGTCATATGTTACGGCACGGTATAGTGTGTAAAGTCCATTATTGTCGTCCTACTCTATATTTACACGCAATCTATAAACACCTGGTTATTTGCACGTTTACATCGAATCAAAACTTATTACTGGCTTGTATATTGACTAGTTTACAATCCAAACGTACACTTTATTACCATTCTTTTGATCTGAAATAAAAAAAAAAACAAACAGTCATTTTAACTTTAAGTGGTTTAAAACAAAAAATCTCAGAACATTTAATAGGCCCACCTGTAAGTTCTGAGGTTTTAACTAATGAAGTTGGTTAAAAAGTAATTTAAGCGTTAAGAATTGTTTGCCTAATGAACTAAATTTGGAGATCTATCACGAGAAATATATCTTATTTTTCTCAGTTTTTGTCAATAACGAGAACCTTTGTAAGGACACCTGTATCATTCTGAGATTCATAAAAGTGCAATAATTCATTATATACTCACTATAAATGAATGCAAGCGACCTCCGAGGAGTCGGCGGGCGTCGTGACGCGCTCTGCCGAAGTACGTCGCTGTAGGCATAGTACCAGAGGACGCAGCGGGGTGCGACTGCGGCTGCGGCGAATCGATTACAGGACTTTGGCAGTTTTAGCCGGTACAAGTCCGGCTCACCTAGGCCGCAACCCCCAGTGCGACCGAGACAATGTGAGGATTTCCCCCAAGTAAAAAAAAAAGACTCATGAATATAAAGCAATAAATACACCAACATACATTTACTACAACCGAAGCAAACTATGATCGATCGTGTACAATCGATTAAACTCCTTTGAAATCGACTATCGGTTTAAACTTTTGTATCAACTTTGGACATACATAATAATAATAATAAGGTGAGGCTAGGGTGGTAGAGCCATTGCTCGGCTCAATGGATGCACGTATAGTTACGGAGTCCTGGAGGATTTCTATGGTGATAAATGTCAGTCGATGTGAAGACGGTTGTCACCAGTGCATTCTCGTCACTTGGCAGTCACCACCATTGTTGGACTTCCCTATACTTTATATCAGGTGCAGTGAAATCACATTATCGAGTCAGCTTAAAAAAATATATCAATACCTATAGAGTAATTCTTATAATTTGTCGTAATGACATTAAATAAAAATCTAATTAAAAAAACGATCACAGATTTTATAGACATTGATTAATAGAATACACAAAGAATTCCAATCAAATGATGTAAATCAGCATTCCGGTCAAGCATTTTAGCTAGTGCTATGATGTGTTCAAGAGTCGATTTTTAAAACTTACCGACGTAATCAGTACAAATAACCAGTACGCATAGAGCCGCTTGTACCTAGTCCGGTCCGCGTCGACTCGCCCGAGGCCGTATCACCGGCGCCAACTATCGACCGCTGCTTTTAGTATCGACAAAAAAAAAAAAATACTTTTATTCGGAGATTTGATTACACAAAATAATACAGCGCATAAAAATGATCAAATCATATATTTTTATTGACAGCGACATCGAATCATAATATAAATCGTTTATATTTACAGCTAGAACATAGAAATTTAAATCTATAAAAATATTATTGGTAGTCTTAGGTACTTAACTAATAATTTTGGCCAACAATAAAAATATCGATAAAAAGTCAAAAGTGGCTTCATTGCTCTATTCCGTAACTATTCATTTGCCATTTAAATGAGACTGAAAACAAACATTTAGCCCATCAATTAGCTTGTGTCCATTAGCAAAACTTAAAAATTTATTGATAATTTCTCCAGTACAATTCTAAAAGCAGCGGTGACATTTCTAATTCATTTTTCTTAGCATTTCTATACGCATCTGACGTTATATAACTATATAATATTATAATTTCACGATGACACTGTCGCGTAGTCTTTAATTTGAGTCAGAATCAAAGAAATGATACAACAATTAAATTGCAATTTGTCGATAGTTTATATAATATCGATAATATGAAAATTTTTACTGCACGCATGTGAAACGAAACTTGTTAAAAAACAATACCTTATTGTCTTTGGACTGTGAACACTTTCATAAAAATCGACATTAAAATCAAATATACAGGGTCGATATATTTCTCAAAATGCCTGCGCATTTGAATTTTTATATAATGAAATAGATTTGAAAACTAATAGATCTGTTTATAAAAATGAATTGATTTAAATAAAGCATCAATATAGAAATGATAAATACTCTATACCAAAGCATATGACACAGCTACAAAATCTATTTATCGATAAGTAAGAGCGAACAGTGTCACGCCGGCTCGCTTTTACAATTAATATTTCTATAACGATATATCTATGAATAGGCAAAATACCTCATTCCGTGAAGTTTCTGAAATCGGTACTACATAACAATGTATTTAGAAAAATAAAAACACCGCAATTACCTCCCATTACTGAGTGATGCTATTATTGAGACGTTGCGTTAAATATGTTAGTAAATTGCATGTAATTGGCGTTTGACGCCTCGCAATATAGTATCGACTTCAGATCGCCTCGAATTGAGCTGTTTTGTCTCGATACGCAAACAGACAATGTACACGGCGCATCATGTCCCGAGAGTCCACACTAAGCTACATTCGAACAGTATTTAATACCAACGTCCGTTTCCGTTGAGCTCGGAGCACACGCTAAACACATAAAACACATTCTCACTTCACATGTATAAAAAAACATACTCGACCAGAAACACGAGCGCCGTCTGGTTCCCTTAAAGGGAACTACTATTTTATCGATTTTTATCGATACCAGTTATGATATATAGATATTCTAAATATCTGACAGCATCTTTGAGGCTATCGAGAAGCACTTATACCGATGCGTGTCAAACCATATCAGGCTTTTAAATCTAAATTTGATTAAGTATACAAAAAATACATCAGCGTATTTTTCAATCGCACGAATTTTCACCGTCTTAACTAAAATAATTTTACCCGATAAAATACGATAGAAGAGGACTTCATTCGGACAGTCGATATTACCTCACGCTCTCGTTATTGATATTTACAAAAGAGATACAGAGTTGTATTACAATATTCGTATGCATAAAGACAATCTATAGACAAAGTGGAACGTTCCGAGCACATACCTCGAGAGCGCTCGCGTACTCGTCGAGTCGATATATATCATCACAAGCGGCTTAAGCAAACGTTTGCCAAGCGATTTAAACACGTTCTCATCTGGCGTTCACAGCACACGCGCCGGCGCCGACGCCGACGCCGACGCCCACGGGTCAGCTGCGGGCTGCGATGCGCGTGTTGTCGCTCTCAAGTGTCCTCCCTTCGGTACCATTGCACCTCGGCCAGCCCGCTTCAATTCCTCGACCGCCATTTTTAATTTTATTAGATCTGCATCATTTTGGCTACAATCGCAGCGATAATAATATACACACAATATCAGTTATTTATCAAAATACAAGCTGTATTGTCATCTCATTAGTGTTCCAAAAGGATCGACAGAAGCTCGATCGGTGCCGCATTCAGCCAGCACTAGCAATATTTTTTTAAAAGCGGTTATCTTGATCTATTATCGAAATATACCCACCCCACTCGTGGATCAACAATAACTTTATGATTTTGTAGATTACTCTACGGCGTATGGACTGCATATTATCACATTGTCTCTATATCGAAGTTTCAAAGGTATCAGTTCTGTTCTTCTCTTTTGAATCGATTTTACAACAGTAAAAGCGTACCGCATTCACACAGTTCTAGCGTTATCGATATCTTCTAAAGGCATCTTGACTTCCAATCATCGTGGATATATTTCTTAGATTGGATATACATGTGACTAATATCAAAGTGTCCTGTGTTGTATTTATTGCCAGAGATTATATTGTCTTTGCGATAGTATGTGGGTGTGGCAGTACCGCACGGATATTCATATTTTCTAAATGGTGTTATCGCGTTTCCTTGTCGATATAAATATCAACCTCGGATCTTTAGGAGCGTAGAGTATTAGTATTTTACTGTTCTTGATAGTTTTTAAACAAAATGTTCTCATGTAAGTGATTTGTATCTTAATGAGAATAAACTCTTTGAACTGAACTGATATCGATATCTTGCATTATCCAGTATTGTATTGATTATTAGTGATTATTTCAAGAAACAACCAACGTCCTGAACGCACCATTGAATCGATGTCCCCTCAAGATCCATAGCGCTTCGATATTGAAAACTTCTCGAAACTATTAATACGATTTATATTGTCTTTATAAATTCCATTCTCGGACCTTGGAAAGCATATGACGTAAGTATCCAACACTACCGCATACATATCGATATATATTTGTTTTTGTCGCTGCGACCCATTGTTTTTACAAATAGCATATTTGATACCGAATTACGGATATCATGGAATGTCCTTCAAGGTATCAATAGTCGATTGTACATTTATTGATATCGATATCTTTTAGATACTATTAATGCGATCCATTGCCGATATAATCATCATTTTTGGATTTTTGATATCTCAAAATGATATCGTAGGGTATTTTTTCGGCGTATCGGCAGTCATTAGTGGCTTTATCGATGCGATCTCTCGTCACGGACGTGCGCGGCGCTGGCGGCGCGTGCGGGCGCGCGGGCGTGCTTGCGGGCGCGGGAGGCTGTGCGGGCGGGCGTGCGAGCGCGGGCGCGCGGCGGTGCGTCAGCGTCGCAGCAGCGCAGCGAGGTCGGCGAAGGCGCAGGCGCCGAGGCCGGCGCGTGACATGCGGCGCAGCAGCTCGCGCGAGTGCCGGGCGCACGCCTCCACCGGCGAGATCCACTGCGTGCCCTGGGATTCTGTAACGGACAAGCGTATCAGCTCAAACTGCACTTCGCACACGAACGCGCACACTACACTCACATCACACACATCTGCATAAGTTTATTTTCTAAAACAGTTTTCACTTCAAAGAAACTCCGCGTGCAGCACGGTAACTAGATTTATGAGTATATAGATCTTTATTAGGTCTTCTAACTCCCGCAATACCGAAACCCCGCTATCCTCAAAACGTACGGGATTTAAGAAACTGTAGAAAAAGAATGTGCCTGACTATAAGCAATCGCGATTGCAACGGAAAGGTCGTTACAAAAAAAGAGATATAGTAACAAAAGAAAATTAAAATTTTAAAAATATATATTTGGTAACTACATTTATGCTTAGGTTGATGAAACACAGGTGCAACTAAATATATTTAGTAAGAGATATGTAGAGAGAGAAGCGGCGCGCAGTCTCTATTGCGGCGCGCAGTCTCCATTGCGCCGCCCGTGAGAAAGGTTTGGACGAGCTGGATCGTTACACCCGCACCTCCCAGAGATGAAGCCTAAACAGCCTGTTCGCTGTGACGCCCTTGGCGTCTGGAAGAATTTAGATTCCCATAACCGGGTGGAATGATTGGAACGACACCCCGGGGGTTTTTAGTCAGTAGGAGTCTGACACACCGGGGGCGCTGCCCTCACAGCGTCCCTGCTAGTCCTGTGTATGATCTTTCACCAGGTTACCTCGTAAAGGCTGCGTTCGCTCGTGTGTCCACACGTTTCTATATTTTAAATTTTAAGCAATGTGTGTGTTTATTTACATGTTGTATAGATCAGTGTGATAGATAGATATGAATGCAGGATACCGAGTATGGCGGAGTTGAGCGCCTCGCAGACGGCCTCGCGCCGCACGGGCTCCAGCTGCCAGCCCACCGGGCTGTCCCACGGGTTGCTGTAGGCCAGCAAGCTGAACGCGTCCTGTCACACGACACACACACACAACTGTACCCTTGCCGCCAATACCGACACTCTTGTCAATTGATTGAACTAAGATTTTTTCTGATTTCATTCGTGTAGGGTGTTGACAGACTTGGTTTTGGGGATAGGATCGGTGACGGGCCGGCTTGCGGTACCACGTTCGACCACACCGCGCTTTATGTCGGCCGACCCTTCGATGCGGCCGCTTCGGATCACCAGAGCCGGCGCTAGCGATGAGCGCGGCGTGTGTTTGCTTGAGACGAGTACATGCTTCTTTACACACAAACCCAAGAGAGATGAAAGAATAAGGGCATTCCAATAACTCCATTTATGTCAACCTATGTATATCAAATCCTTTTCCTCTTTGCGTCGCGTTCCCCAATACCGAGGGTCGTGAATACCCTAAGTTGGTGGTACGCAACTGTACGTATGTTCAATTCGTGGCATCTTGCAAACATCGTGTAAGTTTTTTGTTAAAAGCGTCTCGGGTTTTATCAGTCCATCATAATGGGCCATCATAATAATTCGAGGTGAGAATAGACACATTAGGGGCTGTATCTAATTGGCGCTAATGTGTCGCGGCCACCGCAGGCACTAGCGCGGCTGATCGCCGTTCTCACAACACCGCAGAACCGCGAACAGCTGACCTAGTGGTCACATAGTGCCCGACATACAAGCGCAAAGCGCGTACACCCACTGATGTACCTCTGCTCACCCCGAAAGGGATATAGCGAGACGATATATTACTTATTTATTAATAAGCTGCTAAATTTTTGTTGTAATGTCTGATCTGGATTTAGATCAAGATAAGTCAATAGATGTGGAATATTAAGGTTTATGAAAACGTATGATTTTAAATTGTGGCATTACTTGTGCCAAATGAAATTGAATCATACGTCCTATATATTAAATGTGCGTTTTATTTGAAATAAATGAAGTCACTGCAAAGTTATTCCCAAAAATGATGTCCAGTTAAATAGAGAACCATTACGTATGATTTATATATTTATAAAGTAGAGAGCCCTTTGAGATTGGTGACAGCACACAACACATACGATGAGATTTTATCTAAATGTGTAAATTGTGTGTAGTTGTTCCTTGTATCTCATCTCACTCAGTAATGATGTATATAAATGTATTGGTGATGTCGTGACGCACCTCGAGCATAGACTTGTGGTAGACGTCCTGCTGCAGCTTCTGGCTCATCGCGTACAGCTCGCGCCCGAACGACAGCATCCGCTCGACGGACGCGCGCGTGCTGCTGCCGCCGTCCGCGTCTGTACACGGGCGCACGCGACGCCTACATTACTGCATCGGTACGAGCTTCCATGGAGCTCATTCGCTCCGAGTGCGCAATGGGTAGTGACACGCGTCATTCCAACACATAGGTATACATTTATGGTCCGCGCAGTCGAGCGGTTTTAATCCATAGAAAATAATTATTATACTGTTCAAATATAGTCATCCCTGAGTACACAATTGAGAGAATTGTCTTAAATTTTTATTTAAAAAAAAATCTTTTTTATATCCTGTCCTATATCCTATTTTTTATATATATAAATCAGCTCATATTAAAGAAGAAACACAGAATTATATAAATTACTTCATAATTTATTATAGTTCTTAATTTAATATAATAGTGTAGGAGGGACTTATGGATTTCTTATATTGGACGGTTTATTCATTTATTTAACAAATCAACACTATATCATTTAATTTAGATATTTGTATATAATTTACTATCAATGTATACATACAGACTAACCAAATTGTTTTATAGCATTAAAGCAGTATATACAAAGACATCTCAAGCACTTATTATAAAACTGGGACTCTAATGGTGAAATCATTTAAATAATTTTAATTGTTATTTAATTAAAATATACAGTCACTTCCACAGATTATGTTTGTATTTATTTATATTTGTTTTTTGTTGTTAATAAATAAAACTAAATGTAAAATAGACAGCGGTGCTCTCCACTATATCTTGACGAAACGTTTAAATAGTGAATGTGGAATTATATTGTTAACTGTTACATATTTATCAATGCATTCCATGTACCAATAAAAAATTCAATAGATTTTTTAAATTTATTTAAAAAGTCGTTTTTAGGTAACACGTAAAAAAGTCCCACGCAAAAAAATACCATCCGTGAAAATTTAACTAAATTTAAAAAGCACTAGTATTAAAAATATGCGACTAACTTTATCCTTAGCGAGCACGCTCGTCTGCGCGGACTGCGATGGAAGCAGTTATCTAGGCGCACCTAGTTTCTCATAATTTAATGTTCACCAACAAAATAAAAAAAAAATTAAACTGAAAAGTGTTTATATTTAGCAGAATAGAGTGATTTTATTTCAATTTTCGCATTTTTTATCTCCATAAAGTAGGTCATTAAGTGAGAGTACCCGGTTCTTTTGCCATTGTAATAAATCGAAGAGAGCGATCGTTTACCATCAGTTCAACTGCTTTAAGACCATCAAAAGCCTTAAAAACTCCTGTAATAATATATGTTATGCAACGAAAAAAATATGAATACATGTATCCACAAATAATAACCATAGACCCCTGCAATCCAACAAAGTGTAAGGCAAGTGTAAGGCAAGTGTAAGTAGTGCAAGGGGAACAAATATTGATTTCAAAAAAAAAATCTGTCATGCAACGGCAATCGCACGTTTCTTTAGTTGTATCAGTTTAAATAAATATTATATATCATGGTATAATAAATAAAAAGCTTAACACATTAAAATATCATCCAATCATACATATAAATATCATTATTACATATATATATCAACCATCCCTATCCACCCTCGTAACACATGCTCTAAATACATGCAAGTTTTAGTTGAATTAAAAACCCAATATAAATCTTGACAATTTTCACGAAAAAAAAAACATTTTCTGGACAAATAAAGGTTTGTATCAATAAGAATAAGAAAAAATATGTCGGCTATTAGACTCATTACAGAGTCCCCGGTTTAAGCAATTTAGTCAAACACATGAAAGTAGAAATCATTATAAAAGCATTGCTATGCTGGTTATTGTTGAAAATTGTCAAAAAGTCAAACGACACTAAAGAAATATATAAAATTTACATATTTCAAGTCTAGCTTACAACAAACATCGTTTTATTTATTGAAAAAAAAAATTACAGAAAACGCACACATGCATAATTGGGCTAGTTTTTAAAATGATTTTTTTATGATTATTAAATAACTTTTGAAGTTTCTTAAAGCGAATTATTTGTTTTTTTTTTACTAAAATATTAATCAAGACTATCCAAAATGCTATGATATAATTAATACATCATACAGCGTTCAAATATGATTAAAAAGTCAATTACTTTTAACTACTTAACAAAAACCTAACAGACACAATAATCAAAAATAAAATTATTTAACTTTATTTGAATAATATGGCAAACACAATATGTAATTTATCGCTTTAGGAAAGGAATTTAGTCTAATATTCACATTTAGGACAAAAAGTATAAAAAAAAAATTTTCACAAGTTTACATAAGATGGAAATAATTTTCACTTTCAAATTTTACTATTTGTTTATATTTTCAATTTTTTTCTGCATCTATAATACAAAAAAATATTGTTGGTTTACTGAAATAATTCCACATGACAAGTAAACATTGAAATAATGACAAATTTTAAGGTTTCGTGTTTTGTACTCATTATAAATATTTTAAAGGGTCTTATGCGCAAATTAACTTATTTTCAATCATCGTTCGACTTTTCTACCTGACTACACAGGTAGACTGCTTGTGACCGCGACCTGTGCGACCAGGTCGAAGCGTTGAGATATCATGAAAAGTAAGTTAATTCGCGCATACACCTGTTAAACAATGTATAATCACAATAATAAACAACACAGCAAAATATAAAAGCTGAAGATAATACTAAGAAACTAGATTTGGTTTAACTAGAGGGCAAAATTGCAAATACATAAATGCATGCATACTAGAAAAGAACACTAAAATAAATATTTTTTTAAGCGCAGAAAAATGTATTTCCATTGTGACATTAAGTTTGTTCCGGTTTGTATTGATAACACATTTCTGTAGGGTGCTATGTTATTATGCTATTTTTTTACAGATTCACAGTCGACGGTTCCAGTAATCTCATCTCTGATTCTATTCATACTTCAAGTTAACATTTTTTATTATTTTAAAATATATAAAAATGATTGATCGAAAGATATATTCAGTTTTTTTTTTTAATTTGATTAAATTTAATTTTGCCATTTTTAGATATATTATTATAAAACCGCTAACACATAGCAGCGCACGGTTGTTGCAATATTGCCAATTACAACACAAAAAAAATAGGAAGGCAAATAAATAGAAAGTCATGCTGCAAATAGAGTATAGAATCAGAGTAGAGTGAAGTACGTTTCCATCGAGATCAAGAGAGGTAACGTGTATACCCACCCATGTGAAAGCTGGGAATGAGCGCGGCGACGCTGGCCGTCACCCCGGGCATTCCCTTCACGAGCGGCAACTCCTCCAAACCTACAACCACGCCGCGTCACCCACAACCGAGCGACCTCCATGTCCGACCCCGGGGCCCGTCGCTCGTCACTGTCCCCCACGCTATCCACAGTGACGGTCGACGGGAACCTAGTAACCACAGTGACCGTCGACGTCTTGTGACTTTAAATTGTCATGACACGCAAATAGGAGTTTATCCTCCGCTGTGTAAGCGGAGATGCCCTCGATTAGATCATTCTCACAGAATACAACAAAGTTGTTCTTATGCATATTTCAGAAGAAACAAATAGAAAACATGGAAAACAGAGTTGCGTACTACATAAAGCCTCGTAAGCATTGGTAAATCTTACTGCAGCTATAGCTTTTGTATAATCGAAATTAAAATGATAAAATTACGTATTTTCCTCTAAAATCATTTAATTCCGTGTATATATATGCCTAATATATCATTTACTACAAGTTCAAATCTACGTCACGGGTTTGGAGAATATTCAAAATGTTCCATTGACGTCAGATATCGGTCACTGTGATCGTTTTTTTTTTTTCGCTATAGCGATACTGAGATGAAAGTTTGTTAAGAATCGTTCGTATAAACGTTGAAAAAATTTTACCAATGTATCTTACATTTGTTCTATTTATTACTTTCTAAACAATATTTATGATATACACATAACATTGTATTTTTTTAATGTTTTATAACGCAAGATTTCCTATTACTTTCCAATGGCATGGTCGTGCGTTGCATTAGGTATCCGGCCTAAGTCCAAACTTCCATCCCAAATATATAATACATGCGTAAGCTTTACTTCCCTCAAACTAAAAGGAAAACGAATATAAAAATAAATGAAAGTAAATAATGTTGCTCTAAGTGCGAATGTGATGCTCCACTAATGCAAATGTCACATGAGCGGTACTAAGACGAAGCAGAAATGGAGTAGTAATGTAATAGTACATGCAAAAAGCTCTATAATTTCGCGATTTCTAAATAGGTTCGTACTATTTTATTTCACTTTTGGACTAATTTAATTTTCCAGTTTTAGCCTGATCAATTCAAAAATGGTATATAAGTATTTCCTACAGGAATCCTATACTTTTGATATCGAGGTTCCAATAAAACAACCCCCTGAATATATAATCGCGTTAACAAAACTCTCGTAGTTCTTTCCTATAAAACTTGGATTTATGGACAATTGTGTCACCCATAATTAGTGCGAGGGATAAACCGTAATGAAACAGGTGAAAAATATATTACAACCGGTAGGGAAACAAAAACAAATCCCAAATACTGTAATACATAAATCTACATCTTATCATATCTGCTAAACTATATTTGGAGTTTAAATTATTTTATTCAAAAATAAATAACTAAAATTTTACTTATAATTAATTAAATATATCATTTCTAAAAAAAAATTGTGGCTGCGGTGTCCTAGTGGATTACGGACCGGTTTCCATACGCGCTACTGCGAATGTTCACAGGTTTGAATCCCGTCACGTACCTCTGGGTTTTCCAGAAGCACGTGCGCATTGGAGCACCGAGTGCGCACCGGTGAAGGAAAACAATGTGAGGAAACTCGCATGCCATCTATTACAAGTGTCTTGATTAAGTGCCCTGAAAACGGTGATCACCTGCGCTACTGGTCACGTTGGGCACGACAAATAAGCGCAAAGTTAATACAGCCACTAATGTACCTCTGTGACAATAATTTATTATTATTATTTCTAAAAAAATAAGAACATTATAAACGATAAAGTGCAATACAATACACCATTATATATACATATAGTTCATTAAGATGCTATAAATAACTGGAACAAATAAAGAAACTACTTCCAAAGCAACTCTATGAATACGTTATTACTAGAAAGATTTAATAAAACTATAATACTTCGAAAACAATCTAAATAAGAGAAAAAGATTACACATATAAACCAAATTTCAACTATTCACAGAGCGGAATGATGAGACGACCGTACAAAACCGAATCCCCCAAAAAAATACTTATATAAAAGCGAGGTAAAATGATATAGCATACACCATACTGGATATGTATAGATTATTTAATATTAATTATTAAAATAAATAAAAACCTACATTTTAAAACATGCAAACTAAAATGTCGACGGCAATAAATAAAATAAAACAATGTTAAATGTTAATAAATGAAAATATATTTTAATGTAACCATAATGAATGATGGCGTTGTGCAAATTATAAAATAAATAAATAATAATAAATTAATTAGAAACATTTACATAATTACACATAATTAATAATTACGAGTAGCCGAGTATATTATGAACTATGTTTTTATATGTCGGTTGCCAATTAATACGTTATGTCCTTTCGTACATAAACTGTAGCAGTATATTCATGTGCCCCTTGAGTAATTATATCGTGGAATCGATCTTTATAAATGTGTCCAAGAAATTCCTATCAAAACACAGTATTTTTTACAATTTTGACAACACACTGACAGCTGTCAAAATTTAATATTAACACATATAAACTACGCTATTAGTCATATGTATTACCTAAAGTATGTCCCACCGCTGGACACAAAGCTTTATTTGATTTAAACTTTAGCAAGCCTCCAAACAAACATGATTAAATACCTTTATATATATATTTTGTATATAATTTCTATAAATTATTTCATTAAAATATTTTTGAATCAACTGTAAAAAACGAACCAAAAAAAAAAAATACACAGAATTATTCAGAGTAATTCAACGAACGATTCCTTCAGTAAATAATATTTCGGCCAAATTATGACATGTAATAATTTTTCCAACTTTCTTTTATAATTTTCAAAGGATCGGTTCTAATATCCATAAACATAGACTAAGATTTAAAAGTGACGCCAACTTAGAAATTTTGCGTAATTGTATAGAAAATTTTTTTTTAGGAATATTATCTTTTGATTTATAACAAAAAAAATAGAAAAATGCTCAAATTTATAGCTATTACGTATTTTTTTAAATACACTGATAATGATAATGAGTAGGTATTTATATTCAGCAAAATTAATCGTTCAGTTTGATCACATTTACATATAAGTCAATCAATCTTTGACAATATTTTAACTAAATATTCATTATTTAAAATATTAATATGATATCACGATTAATACACAACAAAAAAACCTGTAAAATTCGTAAATTTTTAAAATATTTTTATGTAGATATCTAATCTAGAGTTGGCAGCACTACCTAAAGTATTTTAATTAGATAGAGTAATACTTTTACGTATTAAAATGGGCGTATTCGAGCTACGTCTGTGATTATTTTACCTTCGTGATCACCGTTGGTGGCGGGCGCAGCCGGGGCGGGACACATGTCCACATCCCGGGATTCGCTCTCTTCACCGGAGTCTGTTACACCTGGAAATACAAACACCACTTCTTTTATTATCTAATAGTTGATGTCTATTATATCATCGTGGAATGAGGCCTCGCTGCTGGAGTGAGGATTTTTATACAAATGTTTACCTCTCGTCGGTCCATCGACATTAATTGGAATATTAAACGTCCAAATCATAAATAATAATAATAATCGTCACGCTATATATCCTCGGGGGTGAGCCGAGATACATTAGTGGCTGTACTCACTCAATGCTTATATGCCATGCCCAACGTGACCAGTAGCGCAGCGGATCCGCGTTCTCACAGCGCTAGTACACACATGACATTTCTGTTAGATGCCGTGCGGGTTTCCTCACAATATTTTCCTTCACCGATGAGCATGTGCTGCCTAAATTCGTACGTAATCTAGAAAACCTCTGATTTACTTGCATGGAAACCGTGTATTATCCACCGGGCTATCACAGCCAGTAAGGAAATATCTTGCGATCTCCAATATAACTTCTTGTGAGACAGCATGGTCTTCTTTATGATTTACAGGAGCACGCGTGCCATCAATCACACCCGGTGGAAGGTGAAGATGAGTCCGACGACGGCCCGCGTCAAACCAACAAATGCCTAATCACTTTCCTCCTAAAGGCTCCCAAGTCAAAAGAGCGTGGAAATATGGTCAATGGATGCATTTGAGGAATGTGCACCACATACGGATGATATCGGGCACGGCGCCTAGCGGTTTCATCGAACCCCAGCAGTGGCGCAGTTAACTAAAGAAGGCAGTAACCGTTGGTGTGGTTGACATCCTTCGGGCAGCGCGTCCGGCTCGTGTGCGATATCACGGACGTGGCGACGCCGTTGCTGCAGCCCGCGCCCGCCGCCGCCGCCGCCGCCGCCGCGCCCGCACCCAGCGCGCACATCTGCAAACCGAGGGTATACCGTCACGCTATGTCCCTTTCAGCGTCAGCAGAGATACATCAGTGCCTGTCTCAACTGTGACATTAAATACGTTAGTCAAATAGTAGTAGGACGGTTGCCCGAACTGGGTCACGACCGCAGTACACAAGTGTAATAATTTCGAGATGGGTTTGTGTATATCCAGTTGTACGTATACATGGAGACCTTCCGCTGCGGTACATGCGGGCCGGCATGCCGGTGGCGACTGTCAACGGATTTTCGTACCTCGGTGGTCGTCGCTGTTATTGGACTGCGCTGTGCTTTCTGTCAGGTGCAATGTGGTCACACTGTCGAGCCAGTATAAATAAATTGTTTCATATCGTAACACTTACTGCGTTAATAGCTTGTAGAGACACAAAAAGGTGTCCATTGTATCTTTATTCTAATGTGTTTGAATTTATTACGCCTTAGAAATGCATATCTGAATTGCGTCCTTTCGCCAACAATTTCTAAAGTGTAATGATATGGTGATGTCCTAGCCGGTTTCGGCCACGGCGACTGTTTCAACACCGGTTAAGAAATTCGAGGTCCAGTTTTCAGACACAGTCAATTGCGCAGGAGATATTTAAGTGCATAACTGGACGCGCAGCCAGAAAAGCACTCTCTCGTCCGAGCTCCCTCGGGCCCGATGGAAAGGAGAACCAGTACGATCGGGAGAGAGCGGGATGCAGGTTTGGTCGAGTTTTCCTTCTCTGAACACCTGGTTGAATTGCGGGGTTAAAGAGATACCTTAGTCGCCTTTTACGACACCTCAGCAAGAAGAGGGGGGTGCTATTCTATTCTGCCGGCAGCCACCACGGCTTACCGCGGCTTAACGTGTAATACCGTTTTTATTAACAACACAATGGGCAATCCTTCTCGGTGACCAATTATTGTGTATGAATCGCTTTGCAGCAGCCGCCAATGCGGACACATCTGGCGGGCAAACCGACTCAAGTAGAGCCAGGCCGCCGGAGCCGGGTAGGATCCCTGCAACAGGCGGTACGCTCCGAGCTAGCGACCAGTCCATATTGAACTTCATCGAGTTCAATCCCGAACAATATGACCACCCCCAACAAAAGCTGTTTTCTTTACTACACATCGTTGCATCGCTCGGCTACCTCGCCCATTCCTGGTGGACGGACACGCGCCCTCAGTGTGCGAGAGGGATCGCTAACCTCGCTATCGGACCCGTTGACCATCTCGACGAACTGCCGGCACTTGAGCAGGAACAGCAGCTCCTGGTCGGCCTCGAGCAGGCCCGGGTACAGCCGTCGCGTCAGCTCTATCGCCTCACCGATGCGACCCGCCAGCACCAGTTTGGACACCCCTGCGCAACGCATACACCAACATTACCACACACCACTCCCGAGAACTCCATTAAACTTCAATGTTTGAACTTTATCTGTACCAATTACAAAAAATGAGATGTATTTTAATTGACTTTTTTATAATGGTCCGGTACAGCGACCGCGGCGCATCTGACGGGAAACACGGTGCAGACCAAGGAACGATAGTGGCTGCCAAAAGCTTTTGTTGATCACTTGAGTTGAGACTATACGTAAGAAAGCATTCGTACCATACGCTGATGCAATCGCTCATTTATGTCCTTTTGCTAAACAGCAAACGAACAAGGTATTTCGTTAAATCTTCTCATTCAAAACTCGCATTACAAAAAAAAACTAAAAACTATGCTATCCCAAATTACAAAGTTATACTAGTGTTGAGGATACCACAAAAAGCACCAGTTGTCTTGACAGCCACAGAGAGGCCTCTCGAAAGCCTCAGAGAGCGCTTTCGAAAGCCAGTGGGGACTCTCAAACTGCGCAGTACTAACGCATAATGTAACTGCGTAATGATTGTCAAAGCTGAGACGATATCAAGTAATATTGAAGAAACATGTAACTTTCTGTAAAACTAAAACCAACATGTGACACTAACTTTGTCTATTTTTAATAGAAGATATGTCCTCGTGTATGGGCTGCCCGGTGGAGCGCGAGAACGCCTGCGCCGTGCTGCAGTAGCCGTGGTGCACCAGGTACGTCGACACCATCCTGCGAACACCGTCCGTCCAGCACGATCAACAATTTGTTTACACTAGCTCGATAAAATGACTATAGTGATGGCAACAATGGCATAGTCCAAAAACCACAGAGACTATCAAAGGCCAAAAACCATTGACAGTCGCCGTCGTCATGTCGGCCCACATATAACACAACTAAAGGTCTCTAGGTATATGATTAAGTGGATATACAAAAACTGATCCCGAAACGCAACAAACCAATGTGAGTCACTATGACAGTCTTCATATTTGAGATGATAGGAATGAAGAAGGTTCAAACAGCTAGAATAAAGTACGTTTAATGCAACACGGAAATAAAATACAAATAATAACTACGAAAACGGAACGGATTGCGAGCAAGCGTCACATGCGGCCCGTCTGAAGGTATAGTGAAACTGCAGCGAGCGGTGGCGGCGCTCGCGTCGCGAACCGGCCGCGCAGCCTGACTGCATGCGCCCGCGTGCAGCGATTCTCACCCTTACCGCCCGCTACATTTATTTCCAAAGCACCAACAAGTATGAATATAAAGCAAAATAAATAGTAAAATAGTACAAATTCAATAGCCTCCAGTGGCGGTGTACCTGTGTAAAACCTGCTGCCACTGTCCCTGCTCATCCGGCAGTGGGAATTCGTCTATAGCGACCCGGGTGCGCGCGCGCAGCTCCCTCAGCATGTCTTCGATGTCGAACACAAACGGCTGCTGCCCGAAATTCGTGTCCACCACCTCGCCTGGCGTCTGGAGACCTACCGTCGGGTACAGGTTTGCCTGAGGACCACAAATACATACTTGTTATTAATTACACGAATCTAAAACTCGTTATAAAAGAGAGTAAAAATTGATAATGCCATCAAAATGCCATTTCAAAGTGCATTCTCCCAAAAAACGTCTAAGTCATAAATTCTCCTTATATTTTAAAGGTGTTTTAAAAACGAATGAACCACCAATAGCATACAAATTAATGACAATAACATATCGTCACGCTATATTCGTTACGGGGTGAGCAGAGACACACTAGTGGCTGTATCCACAAATTAATATTGTAGCGTGCACTCTGCCGGCCCACTCTCGCGGCCGCCGTAATGATTGGACGCACCGCTTGCGCGCCGGCCGCGGTGGACGGTGGAAGGGTAATCGTGTGACGTCTAAGTGACCGACCGCTCGCCGTAATACGTAGCTCGCTAGTTTATACATATTTTGTACAGTTTTGTTTTGTTTACTTTTAAGTTTTGGACAATAAACGTTTCGTGTTGGATTAATCGTGTTTTTTTACTGCCTGTGAACATTATAATATATTTTTTAACAATTGAGGCATCTCTACCACACAACGTAGGCACTATTACATTATTGACTGTATCAACATATGTATGTACGAAATAGCTTTTAATATTTAATTACTAGAGGACATTTTGCAAAACTAATTCACTAGTGAATCGTTACTGCAATTTTTGAGAATTTAGTGATAATTGTCGACTTGCTTTTCGTAGGATACAAGCGGAGTCTAACAATATAAACACATGGGAATGAACTGTGCTGAGAGGATGCTTTTTTTTTCTTTATGCATCGAATAATCAATTTTTTCTTTTCTTTAAAAAAGCAATCCGAAGATGTATTTTGTACCAGACCCTCTGAAGAATTACCTTTTTATGTGCGCAGGTTAAAAATCTAATATTATCTTATTTTAAGTGTGGTAGGTATTACCTACAAAATAAATATATTTTCGTTTGATTTGATTGAATAATACTTTAAGCGTTATATATTTTCGAGATTATTACAATCTCGTAGATTTAAAAATAGTATTTTGTTACACTGGCCTTAGGTAAAGCAAGAATGAAAGAAAGTCTTCAAACTCACGCCGAATCAACTGTTCGTATCGTACGAGGCCCCGCCCCAGGTTAGACCCTGCATGGAATACTGTTCGCATCTCTAGGACGGTTCTGCCCAGTACTTACTTGACTCTCTGGATAGTTTGCAGCGGAGGGCTGTCCGCATTGTGAATATCCAGCAAGGACCGCTCCAGTTGCGCAGAGATATTACCTCACTGAGCGTTTTCTGCTGTCTGTATCACGGCGAGTGCGCTGAAGAGCTACTTAACTTTGTTCCTACCTATTTCATGTTAAATACATACGGAGCAGGGATGTTACGGAGCTTCGACTCCGACTCAGATAAGTCGGAACTTCCGATTGTTTTTACACCTTCGGTTCCGAAACATTTTAATCGGAGGTATTCATCAGAGGTCACCACCACTATTGTCAATTTATTTGATTTAATTTTATATGTAATCAAACAATCAGTGCTACTTAATTTAAAGATCTCATTTTTAAAAATTTAGATTAAAAAATATGATTAAAATTATTAAATTTAGAATTAAATGTACATTTTAATTTATTACTAAAAGTTTTTTTTTTATTTTACATTTACATTAAATTAAATTAAATAGAAATTAACACAAAAACAACATTGGAGCAAATTTGATTTCATTTGTGCATTCTTAATGGAAAAAATTTAATAAGAAACATAGCAATTTTTATTTTCATTGTATGTGTAAATGTTTTGTGCATGTTTGTATGTGTAAATTTATCACTTTCTAATTAAAAAGGTTTACTAAATAATGTTTTTATTTGTCCCTTAATAAAACTATTTTATTCTGCCGTCACTTGTGACTAACATTGACTCCGACTCCGATAAATCAAATTTGAAAACTCCGACTCCGACTTCGGTTCCGATAAAACTGCCTCCGTTACATCCCTAATACGGAGTAGAAATAAGTAAATCAAAAACATTCCTAATTTATATCACACTTGCCTTGATTGACCATTTTAACGGAGAATTATAGTTCGAAGAGAACAGGGATGACAGTTACATAGTGCAGGACGTGCTTACCCTCTCAGCGGCAAGCCCGGACTGACGCTTCGTAACGTGTATCTCTCTGTCGTGCGCTGGCGCGTCTTTAAACATCAGGCAACTTATCGAGGACCAATGACAACGAAGTATCGCGCGTCTTTAATATCGGTCGACTTTCGAGAGCCAATCAGAACCAATGGCCGTTGCCTAGCAACCGAGTAAGTCCTATATTAGTTAAAATTTTGCATACCATCCGCTCCTGAGCGACACTATTTTGTCGTCATTCCATCTCCCACTTAACGGCGCAGACGAGGACGGAGTTACCCGAGTCTCAACTAAGCATTACAACTAAAAGCACCAGTGCAAATGTGGTGTCCCGCATACCGGTAGTCCCCTGAACGCGATGCCGAGATGGTGTCCATTCTTTGTGTAGAAGCAAGTGTTGTCTACCAGGTTGACACCGCAGCCGATGACGTCACCCGTCGTGAAGGTGGGCCCGTACGGCTGTCCCGTGCCCGAGGAGCAGAACGAGTGCCCGTCATCGCCGTGGTAACCGTACGAGTGTTTGTCCCAACCTGAGGGAAGAACAGAACATTCGATATTTAGAAAGTTTTATTTGGGGCCATTTTTCAATCCGGCCGCACAAGCTCGTCGGAGAGGTTTCCATGCATCGACGGGTGTGTACAGCCGGCACCAGAATACCGTCCCAGCTGCACATGATGTGGCGCGACTGAGGTGTGCCGGTCTTCTACTGGATAAAATATCACGAGGCACGCACCGGACTATGCAGTTAGTACCGTTGTATTCTTTTGCGCACTCGCTGCTAGTGAACAATGACCTTTATCAGGTTATGTACACTGAGCGATTTTCGTGATATCGACAAATTCCACGAAAATCACAGTTTACGCATACAACCTTGAAAGTGAATCAGCGTGCGGCAACTAATTTCAAACTAAACCGTGAAACCTTCATGTTCCCTTTGCGATAACTTCTAAACGGTTCACGAGCACGAAAATATGTCACAGGGAAATTAAAATGAAAGTGAACTAAAAATCCAAAGGTGACATACCTACTTAATCGTTGAAGTTGTTAAACCTTTTTTTGACCAGGTGGAAATCCTCATGGACCACCAGAGTCGTCATGAGGGCAAGGACCCCGATGCATTAAACTTTAACCGATTAAAACCACCGGAATGTTCCTCCTCCCGTCTGCCTAGTGCTGAGGGCAACGCAGGGCCGGCCTTTTCCGCATTTCGATGACGTCGATATTAACCAGACCAGAGGGGTGGTGTAAAGAGCATTCTGTGGCGTTTCCCTTACAACTTTACACGCGACACGCCGCGGTCGCGTTTCCCGCAGCCCGGCGCACGCTGCTGCTAGAGGAAAACCCCGACTGTGTTTTGACACATTGAGTCCAGACAGTCCGAAAGGATTTCCATCGGGTCATCAGAAAACAGAGAGAGAGAGAGAGTGGAGTCGCGCACCAGGTAGTCTGTTCATGTTGACCCCGTGCGCCGACAGCCCGATGCCCATGTACCCGTCGCGGCCCTTCGACACGATGCGGACTTCGAAGTAGTAGAGGCCGCACGCCGCCGGGATGGGCTGCGTGGCGCGCACGCTGGCCGCGTCCCTGTGCGTCTTGCCGTGACCTGCAACCACCACGCCGACTGTTAAGGTTCCTGGAGAGGCGTGTAAATAGCCCTCCATATGAGCGGGGAACGTATCTTGGTTGGCGGTTAAGAGAAATTAAAATTAGGTCAAAAACGAGTATTAAGGAAACTTATCACTCCATAAATCGCAGCTGATATACCAGAATGTCTGAATCACTAACCTGTAGGTCTGCAGGTCGTCCAGTATATGCTACAGCACGGTAAGGTTCCAAGGGTCCGGTAGCGGCCACGGGCACAGTAAGTTTCCTCTCGCACTATTACACCTTATTTCTCTTCGTAATAGCAACGTCGTGTGGCGGTTTTATTATGTTAATACGGCGGTTCTATATATTTTAAAATAACAGCGGAGATAGCACGACGTCGCGGCGGTTGCATACAATTGTTATAGTGTAGTGAATGACGTTTTTGTGACGTCAAACAGAGCGGTTGTAGAAAGGCGACATCTATCGGTTTCACTACAGATTAAGGATGCAGATTATCCTTATATCATTCGCAAGTAACTTATGGAGTGATAGAAGGATTTTGGTATGAAGCGGAAGTATCTTAACCGCCTCACCAGTTCCCTTACCCGATTGCTGATACCGCGGCTCACTCTGTGACTTTTCTACAATTGGATGTCAAAAACGGTTCCATTGGGCTTAGAGAAAGTAATAATCGATCACTTATGCGCGAATCAACTTACTTTTAATTATGGCTCGACGCTTCGACCTGGTGACGTAGGCCACGGCCACGAGCAGACTGACGCACCGCGGAGTCTTCGCCGGGAGCGGGAAGTTACTTCCTCTACCCTCTTTTGTTTTTGATAATTTGAATAGTCACGGCGCACAACTCACAGTATCAACGTTTTTAAAATGCGACATAATTAAGTCATAATTAATCCACGCATAAGACCCGTCAAAGTATATATAATGAGTACAACACGAGGAAATTGAAAATGTTTTATAAACTTAAAATACAATTTGTACTACACATACATAAACCATTAATTTATAACAATTACGTTGAACCGATTGAAATAATCATTTATGCTAAACCTACGAAATAGTTACATCAGGAAGTGGTGATTACCGATAATGAATTCTGGGAAATCATATCGCACTTATAAAATGACGACGAACTCCCGACCGGCCTCGGCCTCGGCGCCACAAGCGGCCGCGGACTGCAGCCCCTATCTATATATATATATATATATATATATATATATATATATATATATTCGTATACAGTCAATTGCGCAGGATATATCTGATGCGTGAATGCTAGCGCTTGCACAGACGCGACCTCTCGTACAAACACCTCTTAACCTAGTGGAGCGGGGAACCTACACAACTATACAAAGGCAGGATGCAGTCTCTGGGAACTGATAACTGACCCCTATCAGTTGCACCTACACATTTCAAGGTGCCGTGCTGGCTCGCAAGGTTCCTCAGTAGACTACGCTACCATTGGCACGACAGATGATGTTAATTTAGGCAGACTTGCACCAAGCGGGGAGCCAACAATAAGCGGCACAATATATCGCCCCTTCAACCAGGTTTCGCTCACGAGCCGAAGTTACCAGGACGTTGCCGCTGCTTGCTGCTCGGCTGCTTATAGCCACTGATGAGAGTTTATGGAAACAAACGAGTGTTACTATTCCCTGCCACCTCTAAATAGACGCCAGCTAACAGGAAGAGCCAGTGAGTTCCCAATATTTATAAAAAGTTATAAATGTTTATCAAAAGTTACGCTACAGTAGTAAAAATATATACATGTACGAGCAAACCGGGCCTGAACCTTAGCCAAGTACGCACTGGACACGTCACGGAGCGGGCCACACGCGCCGCGAGCACTGGGAGCGCCCGGCCACACGTCACAACGACACTTACATTGCGGCTCCAATTATATTAAGCTTCGGGGCTATAAACTGACATTTTCTAGAACCCTTCCGAGATTTTATTGTAAACATTTTATGCGACACGCGTCAACATACGAATGACGTCACTGAAGTGGCTATGGGGCGGCTGCGCTAGCCTGGCGGATAAGGGGATCGAGATCAATACGCGGCAACGCGAATGATCTTAGGTTCTATCCCGACGCGTAGCTCTAAGTTTTTCCAAATTAACTACGAATTTAAGCACCACATGCTCACCGGTGAAGAAAATCATCGTGAGAAAACCCGCACGACATCTAATATAAATGTCATGTACAACAGTGCTGTGAAAACGGCGGTCATCTGCGCTACTGGTCAAGTTAGTCACGACATATAAGCGCAAAGTGTATACAGCCACTAATGTATTGCTGCTCACCTCGAGAAGAATATAGCGTAGTGATATATTATTACTATTACCTCTTTGTGCATTATTTTTATTATTTCGTTTTTTAAATATATGCATATAAAAAATAACATATACTTTTTAAAATAAATAACATGTAGACCTACGCGAGCGCGGCCTGAGGCCCAGGCCAGCGGTAGTCAGAAACTCAAAGGGAGGAACCTCCTGACAATGTGCGCCGTATCGAGTGGTACCGCCTTCTGTATCCGGCCCTTGATCCAACAACCAAGCGAGAGCTTCTAAAGATGGTAATCGATACACTTAGCGATCAATCCATTAGTCGACACGACTATCGGGACAACAATCGTTCAATCCACATCCCACATGCCGGGAATTCCGTCATATTGACGTGAATCAAGAAAACCGCTCTTCTCGAACTCTCGAACCAGTAAAGATTACATAGAATTGTTAGACTAACAGAAGTCACCGGCTGATGCTAGTGATCAATGAACAAAAAATAATTTTAATAGTTACGCAATTTAACAATCAAAATTAGACTGAAAGTGTTATCAGTTTAAGTGTGAAATCGCGTGTAGCGGAAGTGTTTGATGTAAATGTTTCTATTCCAAGGCCAAACACTTGTAACTAAACTACGACTTAGTATATTGGCTGTAGGTTGGCTACATGTGCCCAATATTGGTCACATGCACATGGCAACAAGCAATCAATACGAGTTATCGCATTTTTGCCTAACATTTTCTATTAGTTCAAAAGAGGTCAATTTGAATGTCAAACAATTCCAGCAACAAACGAGAAACTGTTTGCAAAAAATTCTAGACAAATGGAAAAACTTGCAAGTCATGTTCAATTTTAACAGTTGTATTCTTTATTTCGGATTATTTGAAATCGTTTTTATAACCCACTGTGTGTGTTGATAATTGGAAGACGCGTTCTTAATTGTAAGTACGTTTTTACCATTAAATTTTCGAAAAAAGGCCATCAGTTTTAAGAAGATAATAAATACAATTTGTACGTGAGTTCTGTTTTGTTTTTATGCTATATTCATGAAAACGAACAAATTAATGTTAACTTTATTAATATCAATAATATAATTAAAATACCCGATAAAAAAAAACAACAATTTTCTGGTTTCAAATTGATCTATGGACTATATTTTTTTGTATTCTACAGTTTTACTTTTAAACTTTTTTAAGTATGAGCTTTCTACAATGTTTCGAACCTAAGTTATTGTTAATCAAAGTGAAAAAGACCTTTTTGACTTTGACAATGCATTACTTTGCTAATAATGATCGGACAGAGAATCGAAGCAGGGTTTTGGTAACTACAACATATTCTTTATGTTGCTGCTTATATAATAATGTTAACGTCTTTTTTTTTTACTTGGGAAAAATCCTTATAGGACCGTCCCAGCCGCACGGGGGGGTTGCGCGAGACCGAGGTGTGTCGGACTTGTGCCGACTAAAAACCCCAAGGTGACTACTTCTGCGCATTGGCGGGGACTGCAAGTCCTGTAATCAATTCGCCACAGCCCTGTCGCACCACGCCCGCCGGACACAAACTCGGAGGAAGATATCTTCCCCGACACTGCTCATTGTATTTAGGCAGAGCACATCACAATGCTCTGCCTACTCCTCGAGGGTCGTTAACCAGTCGCTCAGGGTCCCCACCCTGAGCGGCTACGACCCCAAAGGCATCAGCCGACCGGTCATGGATCAACTGATCGGCTGGGACTGGTGTGCCTGAGCGGTTAGCGGCACCCCGGTGTCTCCTTCGAGAGGCCTTCTGCCGCTTTCGCTCTGCGGCCTCCTTCTGTGATATGACGTCCTTACAGAAGGAGACCACGGCTCTCCAGTTATCATATCCTGCCAGCATGACCGACACCACTGCTGGCAGGGAAAGGTCGTGTCCGATCCTTTGGACCAGGTCCCGCCGCTCGCTGCCCCACGCCGGGCAATGTGCGAGCGTATGTTGGGCGGTATCCAGGTCCGAACACCAGTGGTAGCACTGGGTCGTTACTTCTCGGCCAAACCGGCACAGGTACTCATGGAAACATCCGTGTCCCGTAAGTACCTGTATCAGGCGGTAGGTGATACCTACTATTAAGCCAGGCTTCGAGGTTCGGCAGAATGGCTCCGATCACGCGCTGGCGCATGCACCGCACCTCATCCAGCTGCATGCGCCAAATTCTCAGGGCTGATCAGCGTTCTTCTGCATTAAGCCTCTCGAGCGCCACGGGAATGTTAACGTCTAGAGCTACTTCTTTTTTTTTAAAAACATCTGTACATATCCCTCAAAATAACAGCCTCTTGAAAATCACCTACAAATTTGTGACTTTTTTAAGATCCTTTAATTAATGTGTCTAGTTTATTTTCATGTAACGAATCACGTAACACGAACGATTTGCCCCGTACGTACCTACTAATATGTCCTACATAAAATACTATATTTGTTAGAGACCATGCGGATATTACCAGATATTTCCAGAGCATACCTATAACAAAGCATTCATTATAAAAACAGTTTTAAATATGCTTCTCATATTTCAAGAGGAAATAGAAAGATAAATTAAAACAGAAACTAAGCAATGTTTTGAGTTCGTAGAATAATAAAGCAAACCGGCTGACAACACAATCATAGTTTAATAACGGCCCGGCGTATCGACTCTGCTGTGCGGTTGTTCGCGACCAAGTCAGACCTTTGGCCCTTTTCATACAACATCTAACGTATACATACGTAGACGTATAGGGTGTATCTACAATTAAACCTAGAGGCGGAAGCATATCCCAGTTTCCGTGCCCCAACAACTTGCCTTCCATTTGCACGGAACAATTGTGAACAAAGCGCTCTGTACTCGAATCCGATATTCACCTGGCCGGTTTCGGTAATTTAATTTAGTAACAATATTATTTAAAGATGAGAATTGTTAAGGCTAAGGTTCCGGAAAATCTTTTTCCTGTTTCATTGAAATGTAATAAAGCCGTGAGGTCTCCGTTTGCCACAAGCGACTAGTTCAGGGGTCGGCAACGTTTTGAGTCGGAAGAGGCAAAATTGCAATTTACAAAATTTCAAAATTTTTAAAGGGCCACAAAAACATATCTTACCAACAATACTTTTTTTAGAATGGCTCAACATAGTAACTACAGTGCCACCTGATGGTAAGTACAGTGTAGGCCAAAAATGAAAGCGATTATCAAAGGACGAAAATCTGTTGACAGTCTCTGTCATCATGTCGACGCACATATACCGCGACTGAAGGTCTCTAGGTATATGAGTTACTGGATATAGATAGGCTTATCCCGAAATGCGACAGGCCAAAGCGTGTCTCTATGACGACCTTTACACTCGTGTACTGTGGTCCCAACCCAGTTCGGGCAAACGCCCTACCACCAAAACTACTACTTACTTTAGTACTTGCATAAATAAAGTTTTTTGATAACACAAAAACTAATCTATTTATTCATCGATTTAAAACGAGTTTTAAGTTCTCCCTTTTTTTTTATAGAATCTATACTAATATTATAAAGCTGAAGAGTTTGTTTGTTTGTTTGAACACGCTAATCTCAGGAACTACTGGTTCGAATTGAAAAATTCTTTTTGAGTTGAATAGACTATTTATCGAGGAAGGCTTTAGGCTATATAACATCACGATGCAATTATTAGGAGCGAAGAAATAATGGAAAATGTGAAAAAAAACAGGGAAATTTATTCATCCTTGAGGGCTTCCATTGCGTGCGCTGCAAAAACGGTTCAAGATACCAAAAATATATGTAAGAAAGAATTATTCCTCTTGAAATGATCTAAAAAAATGTCCGGGACAGTATATGTCTATCTTTTAAGATTAAGTCACTAGAACCGTTTTTATGGTAAACAAATTTGGTCGAAATTAATGCATTGTTTGTTAAGAATTGTATCAACGTATTAATGTTAATCTTTATCCAAATAAATGTGTTGTTGATTAAGAGTATTTAATTGTGAACAAAATTGTCTTTGACATCACTTAATTTCAATGAACATCTTAGAAGATATTACTAAACCTTATATAGCAAAACAACGTTTGCCGGATCAGCTAGTAAATAATATCTGCGTATGTAACTAAAGAGTCGCAGCTTCACATCAAGGGAGGCACAGGTTGCCGACCCCTGGACTAGTTCATTACACAATTGCTTTGTATTCGCAAGGCTGACCTTCGATAACTCTATCCGGGGTTCAATCCCGGCCGTCTCGTTCGTTGACGGCGCAAACGGGCACCGCGTTAGCGGCCACAAGAGTCGGCTGCCTCCATTAGCGCCTATCGGGCGACTCGGATTGTTCACTCGTAAATACAATATTGACTCAGCGATCCCGACTTTGCCAGCCTACAAATATCCGACATAAAATTAAATTGGCAGCATATCCAAACCCCTAAAAATATCGAATCTTTATTTATTGTTATATTAACACGTTCGTCGGCACGTCACTCATATCTGGGTGACGCTTTTATTGTTGTAGTTAATACGATTATTGAAAGGAATTAAATGGAATACACACTAACATGTACATATAGGATGTATACAATTAAAATACTAAAAATTTTTATATTACACCATATCCAATGTTTTTTCTTAAAACACTAAACACATTTGAGGCGAGGAAGCTAATTGCAATAAATCAAAGATAATAATACCAAAATATAATCATAATATTCGAGTTAATTTTTTTATATTCCTGCTTGTCGCTTGTTTACGCGGATTTGGGCTCCGTCAGAAACACAAACGAATCGCGCTGGCCGACGAACGTTTTAATGTGTACACAACATGGGTGACATTGATAAAGGGAATAAAGTGCCGAGGTACACAACACAGACCGTATGAATGTCCTCACAATTACAGCGCACCTCAGGATGAACAATATTTTTTTTTAATATTAATAATTTTATAGTGAGTTTATTTTTTTGCGCGCAATGACATCGTATACATCGGCCCGAGTGATATTTCCATTAGCCTGAACACGATAAAATCTCCTAAATTCGTATTTTCTTGATTAAAATTGTACATATAGCTTACAAGCTTGAAATAACCAAACAGACAACTGGTTTAAACGACTTTATATGGCTGAAATTAATACCACCACCCTATTCGCTGCTTTAGGTTTGCCATTGTCAAAAAGCGGCGATTAGCTGCGCTATTGGTCTCGCTGGTCAAACCATTTAAGCGCAAAGTGGTTACAGCTACAATCTATCAGCCACCAAGGGATGTAGTGAGGCGATGTATTATTATTATTTTAAATCTATTGCTCTCGATATGCTCAATGCTAGTATTTTGAAGGTCAAAAACAGAATGTTATTTAAGAGGATTGTGGAACAAATTATTATTTTTTTTCCTCTTTTATGATTTTTTTTTTGTTTTTGCTATTTAAATTAGTTTTATCTTCTCTTATTACTGTTCCTGTGTGTGAGTGTTGCTAGTATTTTTTATTTTTCTTTCCTTCCGTGCAAGTAATCTACACCTTCGGTATCCACACGCGGCAACGCGATTAATGCTCGTAAGTTCGAATCACAGCAGGTACCTGTTTTTTTTTTCCTTCAGATTATGTATGGATTTAGGGGCACCACGTGCTCACCGATGAAAGAAAACGTCGTGAAGACACCCGCATAACAATAAATAAGAACGTCATATATAAGCTCCATGAGAACAGCCGAGTTACTGGTCATGTTGGGCATGACTTATAAGCTAAAATATAATACATTATAACAAATACTATTATTTAATTAATAACAAATTATATGGTTAGCTACCGATTTTCTAAACTTGGACTTCGCTCTGTAAATTCTTAGGTTACACTCAAGTTCCTATTACATATTTAGTTTTTTGTTAAAAAGGAACTTATTTCCTGAGCAAAATCTACGCAAAGTCAAAATGCAATAGCATTTATAAATCTCAACGTAGTTGTTAAGGAAACCGGAAAAAAAGCCAACTTGAATTACAAACATATCAACCCTTTACCGATGTTTTTAAAATCGACAATCGATTGCATACATCATAAACGCAACATTTCGCAACGCAATGTTGCGACCAACGTATTGGCGTGTTGGCGCGTTGGCGATATGCCCGTGCAAATGTTGGGCAAATGTCAAGGCGGGCGCGAGGTCATCACACCCGCGTTTCCCGCAAACAAAGAATACACGACGTGAGTAACCGAAACAATTATAGCACGCCATATTTCAAACAATTGTCTACTCGGTGAGCGCGACCACTACATATCGCAGTTCGCACCTCCATCTTTTTTTTATACTGACACTACAAAGTCACTACATTGACCCTTCGTTTTGGTAACCCGGTGCTAATCCATCATGGACCATCGGGACAGCCGTGTGTGGGCGGACGTCCCTTTGTGCCAGACAACTCCTGACTGCAACCACCGAGGTGTTCTCACAATCGCAGGGTGCACTAGGCTACGGGAGAACACGATGCGCAGCCCACCTCGAGGGCAACGCCCAGATATTGGGAGGTCATTTTATTTTTACACTGGCTCGACTTAGTGACTACAGAGTACCTGATGGTAAGTACAGTGTAGTCCAAAAACGAAAGCGACTATCAAAGGATGAAAATCCATTGATAGTCTACATCGTCATGTCGGCCCACATATACCACGACTGAAGGTCTCTAGGTGTATGAGCTACTGCATATACCACAAGCTGATCCCGAAACGCGACAAGCCGAAACTGGTCACTATGACGGGCTTTACACCCATGTACTGTGGTCGCGATCCAGACGGGCACCGACGCCCTACCACCTCGCTGCTGCTCATTTAGCACCACCCAGGAGTCACGTGTAGGGAAACTAGGGTAAAGCCTACGGACGCGAGCAGCTTCGACTCCCCGAAGGGAAGAGGGAAGAGTGGTCACCATCTCTCCTTAGCCAAATGGTGCGCTGGAAAACGCACACACCGTTAGAGTATAGCTTAGTAGCCAACCCTTCGGACAGATTACTCGGCATTCCCTATGATGATCCCTTGAAATGGACGGGAGACTTCGACCGTCCCAGTGTCAGCCACTACACCGATCCTGACAGAAAATACTATGTTATCAAAGCACAGCAGTAACTATCGAAGGACTGGAATCCATTGAGGACGGCCTTTTTTCTCTTTGCTTCGTCAGGACAATTTGCTGTTTCCCGGGAAAGGGTTTTACAACTTCACTGAACGAAGAAATTGCCAACTTAAGTTGCTCAGCCAGCGTGCTTTGGGTTGGAATAGTAACTCGAGGACATCCCTGTGAGTACAAGCCCCGACTTGGGCGGATAGCCAGGGAAAAAACGTAACGGTGATCTACTAGCGTTTCAGAAGCGGCTACCTTGAAAAGAACACCCAAAAGATGAGTTGCGATCGCCGTGACGGTCCACATACCAAAACAGGTCTTTAGGTGTATGCATATATCGGCGTTCACCGTCTACATCACGGCGAATGTTCTGAAGGGTTAATTAACTTTGTTCCACCCTCTCCTTTCCATAAAAGAACCACCCGCGCGGGCTTACGGGGTCACGGCTATACGGTAACTCATATCACGACTATGACTAAGAAGTTCTGCAGCTCTTACTTTTGAGAGTCGTTGAGCTGTGGAATGGTCTTCCTGTGAACGCATCCTTGCTTGCAAGAATAAAGAAGCTTTAGGCTTTACTTAACATTTCAAGTAATTTGATAATTGTTGCCACAAAATGGCCGGACTCTTCGGCCACTGACACTAAGGACAAGTTGATTTACGCCGACAGGATTTAATGGTGAGATGAAAGAGGTACGAATTCGGCTACTCCGGTGTACGTTACCGACCAATGCATTAAATCTGAGAGTGAATCACGCATTATGCTCTCGAATATTTGGTTCGCATAGTGGCTGCGGTGACTCAGAAGTGGGATGGTAAACCAATCGACCTCAATTACTTCGTACGTTTTCAAAACATTTTATACTCAAAGCAGGTGTACGTGAAACACTTGTTGCCTACTGACGCTATAAACAATTTGTAATAGTTAAGACCGAATTTTTTATTTCACCGTCAGAAAATCCTCTTCAGAAATCAAAAAATCTACTGAGTTCTGGAAGAATACTGTCTTAGCATCACTTAATACAATTTTGCTTTAGAAATACATCTCTCGATTTCTCATTTCATTTCACGAGATGCATTCTCTTGCAGGCCATCAAAATTTCTCTCTTTGATATTTCAGTCTTTAACTTTTATATTATAATCAATAAAAATCATCTACCTGATTCATAACGAAAACATGCAATTCTAACAAATTATTCAAAGCCTTTTTTACCATTCATAAGCATAATTCATACAAAATTGACATTTAAGCATACAGATGAAAATGGAGATAGTAAACAAGCACAATTTAGCAGAATCAGGAATGCTGAGAACTCTTCTAATGATAGAAATAGTTGCATATGTAACAATAAAGGTAAATGCGAATGTGAAGGATTCCATAATACAATTAATTACAAATACATTTACAAAAATCATTACAATACAATTTCAAATAACTAAATGGATTTATAAATTTATCATATTTTTATTCAAATTAAATACAACTATATACACCATATATTATTACAAACATTAATAAAATACTGAAAAACGAGATCACCCGTTTGGAAATTAGCATGAAAGAAAAACAAAGCGCTGTAAAAATTTAAGCAGGTAAAATTTTACCGAAATAATATTTATAATAACTTCTTACTTTAGCTCTTGATTTAGAGATACATCAATGCTTTGTTAAAGCCAAAACACGACACGCTCATAAATGAAAGAACAAACCAACAATTTCCTACATATAAACCAGAAATATTGTAAACATGAAGCATTTTATGTGGAATGACAGAGTACACGACACCGACAAAATGAAATAGAAAAACATTTGTCAAACAAAGATTAACGCACTCGAGACGGCCCTTCTCTCGAGTAAAGAACACATAGACAAACAGCTCAAATACATTCCTTGTGAGGTTCCTTCAATTTGACAAGAAAGGCAAGTAATGCTATTATTGTATGGCTATAATTAGTACGAACTAAGAAAAACTACTGAACGGTTTAAATGAACTCTGACATATTGATTTTCTAACATGTAACAAATGTTCAGTTTTATAGATTTGGGTACTGTGCCCATCTCGACTCTCACTAACGTATTCATTTGTATGCAAATTTACTAATGATAATGATTGTATAACATCAAAGTTGCGTTACCAATTAAAAAGTTTCATCATGAACATTGTCTGCACAACACTAATTACTAGTTGCAAACATATCCAATTAAATGTTTTTGCTTCAACTATATTCATATTTTATTCTCAAGATATTTTTAAATTATCATCCAAATTCCACGAAGTTATTTATCAATAAACGCAATGTTAGCAAGCAATTCGGTTCCAGATATTTGTCGTCACACATTATCTGTCAACCGTGGATGCACAGTTTACCTAATAGTTCTGTTAGAGTCCATCATCCTACATTACACAAACCGAAAGAATATTAGCACAGTGTACGTGAACAAAGATAGTCCTCCAATATTACAAGTTCCTCCTCTAACGCGGAACTCGGTCAACAAAAATAAACATGGAAAATCCAAATGCACTTCTATCCCAAAATAAGCTTGTAGCTTTAGAAATTTGTATTAATTTACATATCCTGTGATTCTGACAAGATGAGCCCACGTAAAAGGAGACGCAGATAATATTGGAGGAGTGAATATATATATAATTGATTTAGATAACGTACGATACATCCAGAGGCGTAAGTGGAGGTAGGGCAGGTGGGGTCGACGCCCCGGGCCCAGCATCCCACCTTATAACAAATAGAGAAAACCATTGTCTATTAAACAATTTCACACTCCGGCCCCACAAACCACTTACGCTTCTGTTTGCGAGTTCAACAGCTCGACTCGTCTACGCAAGCTCGGCTCGTTGCAAAAACTCTAATCTCAATCACCTTACGCACGGTATCTATCAACACAACTAACAGTCGGGTATCGTTTAATTTGAATATTCGTGACACATTCAAATTATAATCCGAGTAAATTTCCGATGTTTCAAACAGGTGTTTGAATCGCATTGCATTGATTATCTTTGAACTAGTCGACGGTTATGTTATAAATAGTCGCTGCAATGAGTTTGCAGACTGGTACGGACGGTTCTGATTCAAGCCTTGTGCTCTCCAGTTCCGAAACTGCAGCAATGATCTGATGTAATCATGAATCATGCAACAAGCCAGCAAGACACGAGCGTTAAGAAAGCATAGTGGTACCATGGGGCCGAATTTGGCTACATTTATTCTATTTGCATCACTTAATAATACTTAAATAACTTAACCTATTTCATTTTATGCCAGAGGTATTCGTGACGTTCTTCGAAAAACTACTAGGGTGTGTTAGTAAAAAATGATGGTACTGTCTTCTTTAATCTAGGATGAATAAGTGCAGAAAAAACTTACGTGTCTTGCATTAAAAAAATGCATACTGACGAAACGAAGATATAGAATGTATATGATTACTAGAACGTACAAAATTAAAGGTAAAATCTCTCTGGAACGTTTAATCAACGTATATTTTAAAATAAAAAATCCGGACAATATTTGTAGAATTTTACGCGAAGGGAAATGGGACTGGCTCTTCATGCTTAGTCAACAATTGTATTAAAGGTCTCCTCCACAATATTCAATAAACTTCATGTTATATAAAGAAAAACTGCGAGGTGTCAAGGAATATTTGCCAATCAATACACGACACAAATCAACGTCGATTATCTCAACAACAGCAACATAAGCAACATAAGTCTAAGTTATTAAATGCGGTGATTATAAAACTGTATTATACTGAGACCATGTGTGGTTTATTACAATTTCTTATGGTTACTTGATACTAATGCTGAATTAGCTAAAATTCTAGGCGTCTTAGGAACTGCGCATAGAAATGAACATAAAATAGAAGCTCCCTTTCGCGTTTCCTCAGTACTCATAACACCGAACAATCATTTGCAATCGTATTATCATTTCAACATTAATTGAAATAATGATTGTATGATTAGGTCAGATGATATAAATGAGTTGGTCACATTGATACGATAGACAATATATATGAATCCCCCAAATATCGCCAGTTTGACTATAACAAAGTCCTTCTTATTGTTTGCAGGATGCGGTGGGGAGGAACGCGGCCATCGATCAGACGCCTCCAGCACTAACACAGTGGCTCTCAGACGGGCGTACATTCCTCCCACGAACGCATTCCGTAAATCAATACGAAGTTTATCAACATTATGTTAAGAAACAAATGTTATAGTATGCAGCTTCCTAAGGAATTCAACCGATAACGATGAGTAAGACAATCGTAAAGTCTATGGTGGAGTGGATGGAGTGCAAGTTGAAAAGGATATAGTGATGATAAGAGCACACGAGGGCAACGCAAAAAACGGATATTTAAAACGTGAAACAGCGCATTGTGCCGGCAATGTCAGCGTCGAAACACGAAACTCGTGTCAAGGAGGAGACTCGCATTACAAATGTTATTATACGCTATTGCTTACTTTAATTATAAAATTCATAGAACAATTAAACCTCTGTTATTACCTGCACTCTGTATAATGTTAATTGAAAATATGAGATCGATTTAAATGCCAGATGTCAAAAGAATTAAATACCGCTCTAGCAATATTATCGAAATCAATATTTAATACTTAGCGAGTATTTTCAAATTGTGATAAGCTTAATTGATTTTCCATATTGACGAGACGGAAAGTAACTACTTTTCAATAGAGCAATATAAATTAAACTTACAAATCAATTTCTCGAGACAAAACACAATCGTCTAAGCAGGCAATCATAGCCAACCATAGCATAGTCACTTGGCATAAAATATTCTCTTTACAATGTTGGAGTCTAGATATTTTTCTCTGTCAAATGGTTTACGTCTCCCGGTTGTAGAATGAATAATGACTATTTCATAAATATCCCATTATTTACAGTGACAAAGTCAAGTTTTTTTTTCGGTTTGGTGAGCGATTCCGTCAAAGAACAATGAGTTGATAAATTTATTACAACAAGTTAATTTGCTAATTCAATACAAAAACGAATATTTAAATGGAGATGTAAAATTTTATAGAAATACATATATAGTTTCATGATTGACTAAAAAATAATATAGCAAACAATAAGGTGTATGAAGTTAAATCGATTTGTTTTCCAGCGACCGTCTTGGGATCGATTGTAAATGTGATGTAAGCAAAAAAAAACCTACGTCATAACATTGCTCTGCAGGAAATCGCATCCGAACCAGAAAAATCGCACTTATCACAACTGCATGAAACATAAATTCAATTGAATAAACTCAAGAGTTTTGATAAAGGAAACCATGTAAACAAAATTAAATCCTACCCCAATGTAATAAGACAGAGTGTTAAATGCACGAAGAGGGTAAAAGGCGAACGTAAAGCGGTAAGCGTAAACGAACTTGACCTGCCATTGGATCGATTGAACAGCCGTTAATTTGGCACCGATATAAAAAACAGCGATAAACGCAATCCGAGTGACCTCCTTCACACCGTCACTCCAGATAACGTGAATAATAGAGACAAGTAAACCGATTGCCAGTAAAACATATAATCGAACGTATAATCGAACAAAGGAATTAAAAGTAAATATATCATCAACTACAGACATCTCTAGATACGATTTTCATGACATTATATTATTCCACTTAAACAAAAGACGACCTTGATTACGGATGCTGGAAAAATCAGCGAAATAACTTAATGTATTCAATAATACTTGTGGACTCGTTGTTGTATACGGCAAGGAAGTAAATTAATAATTGTGTCATAACTACTACAGATGTCAGGCCAATTAAGGACCGAGTGGAAGACCGGTTAGATCGGAGATCTCAACGTGTAGAAGCTTGTAAGCCGAGGCTTATAAATCCTCGTCCAATATAGTATTCGGTTGTCAGTTACAACTATAGTAAACATTTAATATTGTCAGTGTAGCAAGAAAGTGGGTCACAAAGCAGTCACTTTCACTAACACAGCAACAGCGACTTGCATAATATGGGGATTGAACTAAATTTCCCAGCTGCAGTTGCCTCCGAGCCCGCAGGCTTACCGACACAAGTTAATACAGAGTATCAGATTAAACTTACTTTAAATACGGCTGGAGAATCTCGCATCGCAAGAGATTTTAAACTCTTGTAAGAGCAGTTTAAACAGTTTGTTCAGTGATAAAAAAATAATTTTGATCAATAACGCCTTGTTTTTAACAGGTAAGGTAAGAAACATTCTCATAGGATTTTGAATAACAGCGGAAATTCACAAAAACTTTCTTTTTCGAAGTTAGACTTTGGGTTCTTCTAATAGTTCGTAGATTATTCATATTCGTATATGTATAGATACGCGCTGAATGCAGAAGGATATATAGAATTGACATAATATATCGAAGTGATATTTCGAAAGCTTTTAACAATCCCACACATAAAGCACTTTTCTACAAGCGCTGTCGCTAATTGAACGTTATTTTGTCAAGAATTTCAAGTTTACGGATTTGTTCACAGAGCCAAAACATTGAAAATTGCAATAATAATATTTTAAACATGTATTTATTTCAAAAGTGTGAGATTACAATTAATATCATTCTAAGTGTAATGTTCCATTAATGTCCACAAGAATGTGTATGTTGCACTTTTCAGAGGAACAATCTACAAGTTAGCCAAAAATGGCTTTTCCAAATTCACCGGGTGAAAAGCGCGCACTTGAGTTATAGGTTAAGAGGCAACGCAAGGCTATCCCTGTAGATATGAACCTAGACTAGAGCGGGCAACCAAGAAAAGAGCCTAACGGTGATTTAGCAGCATTTCGAAAGCAAAAACTCAAGGCTTCGTGAGAGATAAGTATGTTACTTTTGAGAAAACCAAAATGTACACACATAAACGCCGCAATATTTGGTCAAAATTCAATTAACAATAGTATTAAGATGCCTAAAGTACACACAACTACCTAGATATAAGAACATGCGTAGTTCATAAAGGCAGTAATGGGCGGAAGCTAGTTAGCAAACAGTAGCGTTATTAAATATACCGAGAGCCGCTGCTCGTGAAGATAATTTATGAAGGCCAACGCTTAGATACGGTCGCAGGCATGCGCATAGGTTGCCCACATCGTATCACTAAACATTACTCGTGTCCTTAAACGGTGATCGTTGAGACATCAAACGCCTTGAACATGAGTTCTGCCCCCTTCCTTGTCCCCTGACTGTGTCGCTTACAATGCGCGACAGCCTTAGTATCTTAGATATGGATATTCGCTGATGCCTCAACCTGAGGAATCACACAGAGTGCGTCGGTTTTTCACGCCGGACCAACCGTAGCTATTGTATAAGCCGTGGTGGCTGCCGGCAGAATAGAATAGCACCCCCCTCTTCTTGCCGAGGTGTCGTAAAAGGCGACTAAGGTAACTCTTGAACACCGCAATTCAACCAGGTGTTCAGAGAAGGAAAAGTCGACCAAACCTGCATCCTGCTCCCTCCCGATCGTACTGGTTCTCCTTTCCATCGGGCCTGAGGGAGCTCGGACGAGAGAGTGCTTTTCTGTCTGCGCGTCCAGTTATGCACTTAAATATCTCCTGCGCAATTGACTGTTTCCGAAAACTGGACCTCGAATTTCTTAACTGGTGTTGAAACAGTCGCCGTGGCTGAAACCGGCTAGGACATCATCATAAAGCCTGAGTCTGTCCTTGCACGGAACACTGTTCACATCTCTGAGTCGGTTCTGTTCAGTGCTTACTTGACGCCCTGGATAAGTTGCAACGGAGGGCTGACCTCATTGTTTCACTAAGCGTTTTCTAACGTTTCCTATGATATGGGATCTTTTAAACGTAGCGTGAAGAGATATTTGTGCAGGCTGGCATGATCGCTGCAACTACCGGTGGGTTTTTTGTTACCTTTCGATAGTCGTTGGCGTTTTCTGGACTACACCATGCTTACCATCAGGTATGGTGCAGTCACTGTGTCGAGTCGGTATATAAAAAAAAACGTATGTCACAACGAATATTCTGAAGACTTATTTATATCTAACCTCGTTCCACCTTCTCTCTTCCATAAAAAAACAACGCGCTCGAGTTTTGGAAGTCACGGCTAAACGGTGACTCAAATCCCGGATAGAAATAAGAAGTTGTCTAATTCTTACTTTTGCCAAGTCGTTGAGCTGTGGAATGGTTTTCCGGCGAGCGTGTTTCCACTGTCCTGTGATATTGGGTTCTTTAAACGAAGCGCCAAGAGATATTTGTGCAGGCCGGCATGATCACATGCGACTACTGATTGTTCTTCTTACTGTTGATAGTTGTAGTCGTGTTTTGGATTGCACCGTGCTTACCATTAAGCGAGATGTGGTCACTACGCTAAGTCAAAGTAAAAAAAGAGTTCCGAGGTGAGAGTAAACGATGGCCGTATGTCCTATACTTTGGATTACTTGAAAGACATTGCCATTTTTTTTATACCATCGCACAGTCGAAACACTGATTGTCAAGAAACAAGAGACCGTTCGTCGATGGCCGCCGTAATGATGTCAACCTGCTCAAGAGTCACTCCAAACTTCTTTTAAAGGACTCAGTGTCATTGGAAGAAGGGAAATAGGGAACGGGGAGGGAGAGATACAAGAAGAAGGGCAATTACTTATTGCATCACAACCGATAAGTGCAAATTATTGTAGAAAATTCACACTTAATTAACTCAAATGTCAAGAAAAAATCCGTTGATTCATTTCTCGTCTGAAAAACAACACATTACAAAAACTAAACCGCAGCTTTAGTATGCTCAGACTTCTTTATCACGAGCTCTTTTTCAATTGCCATTAAAAAGACATTTCAGGGGTAGAAATACTTCACACATCAAATCTTGGCCAAAGCGTTTTATTTTATTTTTTTTGGTTTTCGAAAATCTTCATGTCTAACTCTCGCCGTTGAGCACTGGATCTAACTCTTTTTTAAGGGAATATGCGCCGTGCGAATAAGCCTTTGCTCTTTACCCGCAAAATGGTATTATAGTAACGGTGTATAACTATGGCCATTGTAATAATTGAAGCGACCAACGCGATCAGACAAAGAAGGCCTTTCATACAAGGAGATAAGAACCACATAACATCAACACATGCGTGTTCCTCGTTCAGACTTCATCAAGGCCGATGTACCACAGATGTGTTAAAGTAAATACAACTTTATTCTACCAATTTAGAGTGCAATTTCGATTGTTGTACGATACAGTGAGGAGGGCGGGGGAACACGTGGCGACCCGGCACACAAGCGAGTACAAGCTTGACCCAGTTAGTGGATGCACCATTTCGGTTTCGTTTTGTAGGCAAGGCCCATCGCCGCCTCACTCTAGTTGCAGCCTTTACATGTCATTGTTTGTCTAAAGGTATTAAAACTAACTGAAGATCTAGACCATTGATTCCCAAAGTGATCTTTATTAGCCCACCAGGTGCTGACTTGACCGGAAAAAAAGGAGTTATTGAGATTCAAGCGGGGCGTCATTTAACGAGGCCTTGACTTTTATTTTGACTTTTCATGAATGAGATAATCTACTTACATAGATTATTATTGTTTAGTTTTTACCTGAAAACATAACGTTTAGACCGATTTTTAGTTTTTTTTAGTATTATTAGCAAATTTGTCATATCTCTTAAAATTATGTATGTAAGTTAGCTAGATATTTCTTCTCAGTAGGAGGTTTGAAATTAAACCTAACTAAATTGATATCACCTTTCATCAATCAAGAACTAAAATCTTAATTGATGAAATATCCCACTAAATGCGGGAAAAGTACGCAAATTGACTTAAGTCCTTTTTTACCATTGAATAGAAGATCTGAAAACATATCCTCTTAAAAAAAAAATCACTCAATGTATAACATATATGCTAAAAGTATAGCATCACATAGAAGTCATCAGTCAACGCCAACCGAGACCCAGTTGGCAACCTGCCCTGACTCCCGACCACCCATTTACATCCGAACTAGGAGCGCGCAGCTCCTACAGGTATAAAAACTGTGCCTACCCTTGACGTCACTAATGCGTATAACTGTAACCGTTGAACCCTGTGTAAAGTTACTCTTTCTGATTTCCGTCTAGCTTTTATAATTCTAATTCCAGTTGCGCAGATATATTGCGTTTTCTACCGACTGTATCACAACGAGTGCTCTGATGAGTTATAAAACCCTGTTCCACCCTCTCCCATCCATAAAAGAGCCACACGCGTGAGTTTGCGGAGTTACTGCGATACTGTAATCCATATTCCGGCTAAAACTGAGAAGTTATCTGTTACTTTTACCAAGTCGTTGGGCTATGAAATAAGCGGCAAGCGTGTTTCCACCGGCCTATGTTATTGGATCTTATAAACGAAACGTGAACGGATATTTGTGCAGGCTGGCATGATCGCTGTGACTATCGATTTATTTAGGGTTATGACCCCAGTACGGTATATAAGTAAAAAAATACATCTTATAATAACTATTACCGACTATTTCAAGTATGCAGTGTGTTACCAGATAGTTTGAAGCATAAATTATTGTCATGTAATAAAGTCGACCAGTGAAAACGGTCGCGAAGTTTCCACTCCGACGTCAGGCAACTGTCGGCGTTTTTTCTGAAGGTAGTCGCATCCGAAACGGTAGCAGATCACCGTTCGGTGCTTTCCCTGGCCTGCCGCCCAAGTCGAGGCTCGTACCCACAGCGGCGCCCTTGCGTTGCCATCCAACCCAGACCTCGCTGGCTGAGCGCGCCCTTATAGCCCGGCGAAGTTGTAAAGGCCTTTCCCGGCCGACAGCATTATGCCCTGCCGAAAAAGAGTGACACGAAGTTCTTTTTCGAGCAAATGTTTTTCGGTTAAATCTTATAATTTATCTTGTCTCGGCGTAGTGACCGCATCACACCCGATGGTAAGCATGGTGCAGTCCAAAAAACGACAACGACTATCGCCTGTAAGCTATGTCGTTTGCGCTCACGCCAATTTATTCCCGTACATTTAATTCAAACAAAGCAAAACATGCAGTAATGGGAAAAACAAGTAGCGCGTCACGATTATTCGAGAAACAATGTATTTAAATACACAACCTAACCTACACTTGGCAGATGCTGTTATTTAAATTTTAATAAGAAGCTTCAAATAAATTTCTTTCATACGCAAACAGAAATAAATTCGCTAAAACACGGATGTATTCTTGACACTTTGAAGATTTGAAATTCAAATTAAACACGAATATGAAATTTAAAGATTGCAATAAAGTTTTGATATTAATCCGTCAATATCTGTTGAAAGTAATGAAAGGTTGACGCAAATAAAATGTGGCAATGGTACTTTTAAATACCCCTATGCATGATAAGAAATTGATTTAATACGTGCTTTAGAAACAATATGTAAGTAACATAACATATAGATATAAGACATACCATTAAACAACAATGCACTTGTACATTACTAGCAAATATTACTAACTCGAGCGCTATTGTCCAAGGGTGCAGCGTCGACAAAGTTCATATCGCTGAACTCATGAATATGCAAAAAGTCTTTAATAACAATGGGATTAATATAGTCTGGATATATTATTGACTTGCACACTATTATATTATTTCAATTTACGCTAATTTCATATGTTTATACGCAGCCAGTTTATATGACACGCGGTCGTATCTCACACCCATCATATATTCACACGTATGAATTTCCATTCTATAATTTATAAGATAAAACTATGAAGTTTTAATGTAGTCAGAATAAAAGTGTGTTCTGATGCAAGGTCAATTCAAAAGTGCCTCCAGGAAATTCAAAATTTCAAAAATTCCAATTGACGAAACTAATTAAGGGAATTAATTAAGGAGACCATAGTACTTTGCAAAGATAGAGAGCGAGAAAGTGGAGTAGTATAGATGGAATATTAAAGAATTTGATCCAATCAACATATAATATGCTTTACCACGGTACACCTCAAACTACAAAATGCATTCGTAATTAAATAAAAATAGACTAAAATATCGTATTAAATATTTGAAATAATCGAATTCGCAACCCTATAAAGAGTAAATATATAAATAAATCGTAAGAAACCATAAATTCATCAACTAGGAAATCATAGAAGCACAATGCATCGTCTTAACTGTGAGACGACGTGACTTTTGCATGTTTATATTAACTAATGCTGACTCCTTATTTGGATCATGAAAAGATACAGAGTCGGAATAAGTGAAACCGTAATTGCTGAAAGCAATTCATTTAAATACCTTTATTTCATCGACTGTAAGGCTTTTTGGCTTCGTTTAAAATCGTAACAATAAACTAATAAATATACAAGACGGAGAAGGCTCAATAGATTCTCATCTATTAGCGGTCAACACTATTCTTTAACATTGTGTTTAATAATAACACATTTGGCGCATTACTTATAAATAAGTGAGGATACATTTAAATCTCTATGAACATGGACTTCAGGTGCTCATAGATAAAAAAACACCCTACAGCTACTAGGTAATTTTCCAAAACCACAAAACGTAACCTAAGGCACAAATACCATCAAAACCGATAAACAGGAGCATTGCCATGTAGAATAAACAAGTATCCGAAAGGCTCAAAACAATATACGTCTATTTGCAAGCATAGGTCCACATATAATGGCTCCTCCATTCACAAGCTGCACCCGTATAGCTGCCACGGGGCGCATAAATAGAACAATGACACCCATTCAACTGTGACTGTTCCTTTGTTTATAGATCCAGCACGCTACTTATGCTAAATAATCTCCCCACACTCTGAATCAAAGTTAGAACCGAAGCTGACGAAGACTTACAGACGCTGATAAAATATTCTATAAAATAAAATTTATTTACTGTCGATAATCATGAATTAAATAAAGTAGCACACAGGACGATCACTACGAAAAGATGAATTGAATGAAGTAGTGAAAATAAATCAAAACAATGTATACATGGTGAGGCGGTTAAGATATTTCCGCTTCATACCAAAATTCTTCTATCACTCCATAAGTTACTTGCGAATGATATAAGGATTATCTGCATGCCTGATTCTGTAGTGAAACCAATAGATGTCGCTCATACTACCACCGCTCTTGTTTGACGTCACAAAAACGTCATTCATTACATTACTACTATAACAATTGTATGTTAACGCCGCGACGTCGTGATCAACCTTTTTATTTTAAAATATAAATAACCCGCCGTACTAATATTTGAACCGCCACACGACGTTGTTATTGAAGAGAAAATAAGGTGTAATAGTGCGAGAGTGAAACTTGTCTGTGCCCGTGGCCGATGACAGGACCCTGGACCCTCACCGTGCTGTAGAATATACTAGACGAGCTGCAGACCTACAGGTTAGTAATTCAGATATTCTGGTATATCGGCTGCGATTTATGGAGTGATAAGTTTCCTTGACACACGTTTTTGACCTATTTTTGTTTCTCTTAACCGCCAGCCAAGATACGTTCCCCGCTCATATGGAGGGCTATTTACACGCCTCTCCAATACAATTAAAATAATTTGAAATAATCCAGATTTTGTTAAGACCAATGGTGACTAATAATGTAAAGACGGAAAGGGACTGAATATGCTAATACAGCATCAAGACAATGGCCATGTATAACAAACGGAGGCGTAAAGGAACGCAACAAGTTAATGGACCGGATGATGATACTTACAGAGAAGGACAAATCAAAGATGAACCGATCGTCGTCGAACGGTTACCTCGGGGGTCCGTGGCGAGGCTAACGACCTGCTACAATATGCTGACAATGCATGACAATAATGTATATGGCGATAGGGAACGGAAAAACGGCGGGGTACAACGGAACTAACTCAGTATCTAAATCGTTACCTTGTTCCACCCTCTCCCTTCAATAACAGAACCACGTGCGCGAGTTTACAGATTGGTAGCATTACAATAACTCGTGTCCCGGCTAGGACTAAGAAGTTCTCTTACGCTCAACTTTGCCGAGTCATTGAACTGTGGAATGATCTACCGGCGTGCTTCTTCCAACCCTCGTGAAAAGACATTTGTGCATGCTAACAGGATCACTGCGACTATCGATAGGTTTATATTTATTGTATATACTGATCGCCGTAGTCGTTTATTGACCAATATCATGCTTACACAAAAAATATATAGTGCACGAGAAATTAGAGATGATACCATAGTAAAGTTAATTTTAGAAGTCACGGTTAATGGTATCTCTGACGCCCGATACAGAGCCAATAACCTACCGAAATATGGACATTGTATTTTAGCTCCCACAACACAGATCCGAGGATCTCATCAATGAAGGAAGAGAGCCGATTATTATATTGCGCAACCTGTTAATGATCGTCATTTTATCATCTATAACGTTTTCTGCGCCTACATATTGCCGCTCTAAATCCCTCAACCGATTTAGGAAAGTATACATCGAGATATAATGGTACATATTTAACGATAACATTTTAAAACTTAAAAAAAATATATTCAAAAGGATTATGGAATACGTTACTGTTTGTTTGTTTATTTTCTTTTTGCTGATTAGATTTAGTGCTTCTCTTTTCGTTACTGTTTATTTGTGTAAAAATTCCTCCACAGATTGTTCAGATTATTGGTCAACACGACAAGGACATCATGCTGAACCGAATGTATATTAGCCACATGCGCTCGAGTATTTCAAGTTCAGTTTTTTTTTACAATTTCAATATCGGCTATTAGTTGCGTCCAAATGGTCAATCTTTCCAAAATGACATCTTTTAGGGTTCACTAAACATTCTCCCTGGATATCTGACGCGCTAATTTGACACAAGCCGCCGATTTGAAATCCCTCTGTTACCAGGTTCCAGTTGCGCGTATACATTGTTTAATATCTGACGCACTTGAGTATGCCTTTGTCACTGATTTATTTTTACATTTTTGAAAATTGATACTCGCTCCTGCACCAATATTATGGCATACATCATATAAGCTTTTTATTTAGCATCAAATCTTCACAGTCCAGTAGGTCCCAACAAGACTCGAGCAACTCATTTAGCACCTTGGGCTCCCCTACTATTAACAACTGGCTGTGCCCGCGACTTGGTTTGCTTGGAAGTAGTACTTTTGTTATGATAATATTTATTTCAAGCCTTTTATGATATATCTGCCATGCACAGACCGCGATCAGTTAAAATTTTAATAAAAATATAATATTATGTGTATTGCAGCCAAGTCACGTGAACAATTATTTTATACATTTTTTTATTTTCAATAAATGAACGACGTGTTTATTTTAAATTGACAACTATTTTATTTATGAACCGATTGAAATAAAATAAACACCAAAGATTAAAGGTACATTTCCATAATACATTAGTGAAAACTGCATTTAAATCGGTTGAACTGTTTCAGAGGTTAGCGGACTGTAATATTGATTAACGATTCGGATACCATTTTATTAACCTACGTGTTTTTGTTTTCCGCGAAAGCAAAATTTTTCTGTAAGGGGCTACGTAAAGAAGCTCTCAAATAATAATAATAATCTTTATTAAGTAACAATGACTCAATTTATTAGTAATCTTTGAAAACTATATATCATTATGGCCAATTACAAGCTTGTGTGGCAGTAAATACAAGTGTTTATATAAGGGCAGTCTAGCCTGCCGGCTATCATGGCCAAATGATTTCACATCTAGATAATATTATATAGGTTGCTGAGGGACGGATTTACTATATGTATTGATAAAAAAAAAAACACAAATAAGATACATAAGCCAGCAAAGCATTCACAAAACACACAATAAAAATCAAGTTAAGGTAGGCAATACAATAAGAGAAAACGAATTACCTAATTATATAAGGAAAAAGAAATACAACATAGAAAAAATATAATTTAAACTGCAATTTTTATTTCTTACCATTCTTCTAGAAGCCAAATTCTACAATTACTCAAAGATGGAATTGAATGAGAAGGAAGGTTGTGTAACTCACATTTATAAATTTTTGGAAGAATCAAAAACCGACACTCCCTCTGGTGAACGCGCCAAGAACGCATTTGTTCGTAGTGTAAACATCTCATGCTTTCTCTGTATATTGTGTGTGACAATATAAGGGTCGCGAGAGCCATTCTTCTTTTTAATTAGTTGTACTACTTGATTCGTAATTTTAGGGTAGAAATTATTGTGTAATAGTGTTTTCGGCTGATTTGTTTCAAATTGATATTTTGTATAATTCTTAAGTTTTGTTTATGTATCCCCGAGTTCTCTCTCTCTCTCTCTCTCTTTCAAATTTTTGATCCATCTTAACCTATTTTTGTTTTGTTTATACATATCGTGTTATGGCTACTTCGGCCTGTTAATATTCTGATCCGAATCAGAGAATTACGAAGTACAGGCAGGAATCGAAGGACGAATGTAGTGCGTAAGCCGCCGCACAATTTTGGAGCGCATGTTCGCGGGTTCGCAGCGGCCGCAGTGCGTAAAGGCCCTAACTGTGCCTGCCGTCCCCGGCGCCCAGTGCGGGGCTAACGACCCGCAGAACCGGTCCGCTGATCGTGCGCTCTACTCCAGCTCTGCACTAATCATCGATGTGACCGCTAGTTTTCCGCACAGGGAAATAGACACATGAAAATGATACATCAGACATTGACATTATTTGTCACCAAGCCAATTTGCGTCGAGTAAAGAACACTCGTAGACTGTACTAAGTACTCAGATGTCCATGTTATTTGATTAATAAATAATATATCGTTACGCTGTTCCTTTCGGGATGAGCAGAGATACATCAATGACTATCCACTTTGATGTTATATGTCGCCGCCAATGGACCAGATGCGCAGCTGCCGTGCGGGTTTCCTCGCGATGTTTCCTTCACCGGTAAGCATGTGGCGTTTACATTCATACACAATCTGGAAGAAGGTACGTGCCGGGACTCGAACCTATGACCGTTGGCGTTGCCGCGCCGCGCCGCGCCGCGCATGGCTACCGGTTTTCGTATCTACTAGTTCACCACAGTCAGTAATTAATTAGCGGTTTTAACACCCAAGTGAAAAGTGAAATACCCAAGCGCAGTGACCGTCATAGTGACTCGTTTCATCCTGTCGCGTTTCCGAATAAGTTTATATACGTCCGCTAGCGGCAGCTGCCGGTGTTGGACAGCTCTGCACTTACCATCACATGAAGTGCACTTTGTCGAGCCAGTATCAAACGACTTTATTTTGCAAGTGATTCGTAGGTTTTTAGTTGTATAGTATATTATAGTTATTCGTAGTAATTAGTTAGAAGAAATCATTATTATAAGTACGAAATAAACTTATTATTATTATTACAGTGTATTTATATATTCAACTAGCTATGGCGGCGCGGCTTTGCTTAGGTATTTGGGATTGATTTTGTAAAAACGTCGACACACGTATATTTTAATTGTTAACTAAAATGTCAAAAAACAATTTTCATACAGTCACTTTAATATTGACATATTTTCGTACAAACTTTCGACCCCTATTCAAAAAGCGACAGCGCCTGCATCATGATAATGATGATGAAATCCTGGCCGATGTCAGCCTTGGCGACGTTTCCAAATCACATCGAGTAGGCGCTATGTGCAGCCCCAAGCGGCCGCGGACTGCAGCCCCGCCGATATATATATTCGTATACAGTCAATTGCGCAGGATATATCTGATGCGTGAATGCTAGCGCTGGCACAGACGCGCCCTCTCGTCCAAACACCTCTTAACCCAATGGGGCGGGGAACCGACACAACTAGAGAGAGGCGCGATGCAGTGTTTGGAAGCTGATAACTGGCCCCTATCAGCGTCCTAGACCTTTCACGATGCCTTGCTGCGCTAAAGTGACAGTTTATTTTTATTTTTTTGTGAAAGTACAAGACTAACAGAGATATATTAGGTCCTTACATATGAAATTGGCGTTTTGTATGGGAGGAATAAAAAGTCGAATATTTTTTAATATAATATATTTAATTAATCAAAGTATGAACCATTATTTTCTATGCACTTTTGCCATCTCATAGGTAGTTCATTGATCCCTTTACTAAAAAAACCAGTCGGACGGGAATCAATAAAATCTTTGAAGGCGATTTGGACTGCCCCATCGGAGTTGAATTTTTTCCCTTGCAAGAAGTTATCCAAATTTCGAAAAAAAATGGTAATTTGTTGGAGCAAGGTCCGGGGAGTACGGAGGATGTCTTCTTAGACTTTCCAATTGAAGCTCTTCTAATTTAGTAGCCGTCTGTTGCGCAGTGTGTGGTCTAGCGTTGTCGTGAAGCAGCAGTGGCGTAGAGCGATTGACCAGCCTAGGTTGTTTAGCCGCTAGCTTTTCCATCATGGTTTGCAATTGCTGACAATAGACATCAGCCGTAATAGTCTGGCCAGATTTGAGAAAACTGTAATGAACAATACCGGCACTAGTCCACCAAACGCTTACAAGTAACTTTTTTGGGGTTAATTTTCGCTTGGGGCAGGATTTGGCTGGCTGGCAAGGATCCAACCATTGCGCTGAGCGCTTCCGATTATCGTAAAGAACCCATTTTTCATCACAGGTAATGATTCGGTTTAAAATACCTTCATTATTGTGCCGGTTTAGTAATGTAACGCAGCAGTCGACGCGCGTTTGCCGGTTTGCTTCAGTCAATTCGTGAGGTACCCACCTTTCAAGCTTTTTAATCTTCCCAATTTGCTTCAAGTGAATTAAAACAGTTTTATCACTAACATCGCAGCCTGCAGCTAACTCGGACGTGGTTTGCGATGGATCCGCTTCCACAATAGCCTTCAACTCTTCATTATCAACTTGAGTCTCAGGCCGTCCACGGGGCTTGTTCTGCAGGTCGAAATTTCCAGAACGAAAATGTTGGAACCAAAAACGAACTCTGTTTTCTTTTGCAACACGACCGCCATACACATCATTCACCCTTCGAGTTGTTTCCGCAGCACTAGTGCCACGGCGGAACTCGTACTCGTAAATAATGCGATATTTTAAGTTTTCCATTTTGTAAAATGAGTGACGCAAACAGAAAAAAACAGAAGAAAAAAACAAATGAATGACGATCTTCGAAGCACAAATACATGAGTCTATAGCTGTACAAATTTGAATTTGGAATTCCTTACCAAAGAGGAGAAATTTGTAATTAAAGTGGCCAGTACGAAAAACGCCAATTTCATATGTAAGGACCTAATACAAAGAAACTATTGTCCACATATCATGTTTCTAGCTCTACTGAAATGCCAGTCTAGGCAACTGATTTTAATAACGAGACAGATATTTCAGGATATAATAATGTGTACCTTCTTGCAATTAATGGAAATGTAAATAGCGATATTCCCTAACAAATAAGATTTGACCTGTAGCGCGTGTGGCCAGTGCAGCGCGTGTGGCGGATGTAGGAATGGCAAGTAGATAATGTCCCTTTTACGTCATTTTAGATAAACAGTAGATATTGATTCGTTTTCCCTTTGCACTTTATCCTGGATTAGGACAGGCAAAATACCTGCTTAATCATTCATTGTGATTCATACCTTCATGTGTATATTTTTTTTTCCATAAATATGTTGATTATAATTTAATTTGTTTTAATGGAAATATTAAGATATCGCTATTTTAACACATATTTGGAATAAGAATCGAAAACCGAATATCCTCTCTGAATATCTCCCTTGTCTATAAAATCACTCTGTATATATACACATATATACATTTCAAGTTACAGTGATTATTAGTAATATGAATGCGAGCGGTACTCTGGGGTTTGTTGACTCGAAGGAGCCACGGAAACGGACTATTAAAATTCACTCTAATGTCCATGATATTAATGTTATTGCAGAATATTTAAATGATCCAAAATAATTGCCTCAACACACTGTAAGTAGTTATTAATTGGCTATAGATTTGTACCTACACGTCTCATTTGTAACCTGGGGTAAAATCCTGCCCAGGGCAGTCAGGGTCACCGTGAGGACGGCGACCCCGGTGTGTCAGACTCCTACTGCCTAAATCCTCCAAGGCGTCCTTCAAATCATTGTTAGCAGGTCCTGGGGATCGGTATTTTACCAACAACTACCTATATAGTTAAACTTTATACCTTATTTCTAATGGTATAAGGACGACAATAAAAATCTTGAAGTCAATATTTAGTATACAAATGTTATTAAACAGATCCAAATTAATATCATGCATATTGTTTAGCCAAAACAATAAACACTATAAGATTTGGTTAAGATATTGCTTTTGCATATTGGTTTTGCACAAAATGTGTGCATTCGAATGAAATTTTAATGTAATATTTATAATTTTGCTTTCATTTATTCCTTGAAATTAAAAAAAAAACTTGGTTTGCCGTTCCTTGGTTCTAGCGCGCGCATCGCAATGAGAGCGTTCGGTTAAATCTGTCAGTTGCTACAGATTACTGCAGGCCAAGCAATGATGCAGTAGACTTCAAGGAGTCTGCTGCTGGATGAAGCAGAGGCGATGAGTACGTGCCCTACGTATCATTTGAGAGCTTCAAAGGTAAGAGCCTCTCTTAGAAATGGAGCCTCAAAATACCAGGGCGTTGGAGGAATCTGGATTTCCATGTCCGGCTGACAGAAAGTAGGACACTTTGAAGGTTTTTAGCCATCAGGAGTCAGGCACACCTGCGCCCTCACGACTACTTTGACAGTGCTGTGCAGGATATCCCCAGGGTAGCAAAAAAACACTACCTAGCGATGATCCACGCAATTATACTTTAAACATACCCAACGACCGAAATTACTAACATATTTATTTTTTACTAGCTGATCCGGCAAACGTTGTTTTGCTATATAAGAATTGGAATATCTTCTAAGATGTTCATTGAAATTAAGTGATGTCAAAGACAATTTTGTTCACAATTAAATACTCTTAATCAACAACACATTTATTTGGATAAAGAATTATATTATTATGTCGATACAATTCTTAACAAATAATGCATTAATTTCGACCAAATTTTATTACTATATAAACGGTTCTAGTGACTTAATCTTAAAAGATAGACATACTGTCGCGTACATTTTTTTTTAGATCATTTCAAGAGGAATAATTCTTTCATATATATATTTTTCGTATCTTGAACCGTTTTCGCAGCGCACGCAATGGAAGCCCTCAAGGATGAATAATTTTCCCCGTTTTTTTCACATTTTCCATTATTTCTTCGCTCCTAATAGTTGCATCGTGATGTTATTTAGCCTAAAGCCTTCCTCGATAAATAGTCTATTCAATACAAAAATAATTTTTCAATTCGAACCAGTAGTTCTTGAGATTAGCGCGTTCAAACAAACAAACAAACAAACAAACAAACTCTTCAGCTTTATAATATTAGTATAGATTTGAAAGTAAATAGCTTATCTTTTGCTTAAAACAAAGTTTTGAAACATTTAAATCCCTCCACGTATCTTAATATCCGGAACAAAAGGATATACAGCTGTTAAAGATAATCAGTAGACGTAGTTAATGGCACCCCCGTCTGTCTGGCCCAGGTGCATACGGTATCGCAGCGAGCAGACAACAAAGCGGTACAGAGCCCGCCTCGGTCCTTGCCCTGAAGTCTGCACTCCACGTTGAATTAGTGACGGTGCGACGGCTAGACCGACAGCCCGGCCAAGGGGAGAGGGTGCCTATAATATCCCGGTCGATGGCCCTGCCCATTCCTTGGAGAGTACAACAAATAAGAAATATCACATAACGATCGATTTTTTTTAATTGTTTTTTTTAAATTGAAGGTACTTATGTATACGGTATATTATAGAAACCTTATCCAACCCGTGAAAGAAAATTTCTAGTTGTATAAATCATATTAATAACACTGTTTCAAAATTAGATTAATCACAATGTCTCACAGACATCAAGGGCTAATAGAAGACAGGCAACGTTAATTCCAAAAACCTGAAATTATGGTCACAGCTTGAACCGAACCCCGGGACATCGACAAATTATATACGAAACGCGCCCATCGATAATAAAACATCGTATACAGAGACAAACAGCTAACTCGCCCAGTAGGCATTTAATCTTAGGCTGTGGGATCGGAGCACTGGTAAATAAGGGACCGGCATCCACGGTTCCGCAAACAGTCGTAGTTTCGAATCTCGGCACTTGTATCTGGGTTTTACCAGATTTAGTACAGATTTGGGCACCATATGCTCACCGGTGAAGGAAAAGATCTAATAGAAACGTCATGTGTACCTACCTACTAGTGTCGTAATCAGCAGCTCGACTGGTCGGTCGCGTTTAGCACAACATACGCGCAATCTGGATAACAGCCACTAACGCGTCTCAGCCCACCCCGACAGAGGGATATAGCGTGACGATATATTATTATTATTATATTTTGACAAACACTACTTAAAGGTTACGATTTCGGCAACTTTCACTTTGCGAACTTAATACCGCGGGGTTTACCGGCAGAATAGAATGGTGCCTCCCTCTTCATTGGCATGCACCTTCTCTGCACACGGTGCACACCCGCCAATGCGCATTGGACGTGGTTTGCCGGGTGACATGTCCAAACCATTTGCCATACATTCCACAATATAAAGTAAAAAGGGAACGAAGACCTTTGCCTTGCACTGAGATGAAACTGCCTAACAATAACATATCAAATTTATCAATTATCAGTGATGGTCTATTTTTGCCAAAGGACCACACATTGTCGTAATAGATCGGTCGGCACCGGTCAATACTCATCGATATCACCATACCACATGATGAAAATCTCGTGAAAGCGGAAATACAAATATCTTCAGAATATTTAGACCTCGCAGACGACATTGCCAGCATATGGGATTTGGATGCAACGATTGTCCCGATAGTCGTATCGATTAATGGGCTGATCGCTAAGAGTCTCGATTGCCATCTTAAGAGGCTCTCGCTTGGTTGTTATATCAAGGGCTGGTCACAGAAGGCAGTATTATGGATACGGCACGCATTGTGACTAGGTGCCTCACTCTGAGCACCTAACTACCAGTAGCTTGGCCCTTAGGTCTCGCCTCTTAGGTCTACATGTTTTTATATTTTAAAATGTATATGTCTTTTATTTCTATATATTTTAAAATGAATAAATATTGTAAATAAAACATATAAAATCAGATATCAACAAAACACCATGTTAGGAAATACTACGAAATGTAATCTGTTTACACGTCAAAACTGCGCAGCAAGTTTTGATGTTAATTCATTCAACCTAGTTCATTTAATTTAAGTGATAAAGTGGAATTTTCTATCCACTCTCATACTCGCGGTACGACAATTGTAAACATACGAGAACAAACTAGTGGAGCTGTGCAACGTTTGCGAGACGTGTGACGCCGAGTGACGTTAGAACGTATCCCAGAAAGTCGGGCAGAGAACTAAACATTTTTTTCTTCCCTTTATTTTTTATTTGACTTAGTACAGTAACCGCCACACGCATATATATGCTGTGCGCTGTCCAAAAAACGACTCCGACTGTCGAGAGCTAAGAAAAATATATCGCTAGTCGCAGTGATCAGGCCAAACTGCCTGTTTTTTCAGTATTAGTATAAAGGTCAACAATATCAAAAAATGATGGCACACTGGAAGGATGTTCTATAACAAAACTGCTTATTTATAGCTGGGATATAAGTTGATACAGCCACGAATGTATCCCTTCTCATCGCGTAAGGGATATAGTGTGACAAAATATTATTTTATTACATATATCATGAGTACCATGAGTCATATATCAATGTCATTCAATCATATCTAGTCTTTTTTTAGAACCAAGTAATTACATCAAAAATATAAACGAAAACCACATTCATTAAGTACTTCATATCAGTACTGAACAATTATATTGGGTTTCTGGTATATTCATTATATAGTAAAAAAAATACTTCAGCAGAGATTCAAGTGTACATTTAAATGAGATATACTTGCCAAGAAAGTTTGTTTTAAAAAGTCAAATTGAATATATTAATTTATTTGCAACTTCATTGCAAAAAACACTCTCTCTCTCTTTTTCTCTGAAAAATCAGAGAAAAATATGAATTCACATTTAATCCTTTCCCTAGTATCCGTGATTAAATGCAGTCTGTACATGATGGATGACTATAGTCACAGCTTATACCTAATGGGTGTCTATATTTTACTCACGGGTATAATTTTTCATCTGAAAACTAATGAAAATCGTTTTAGCCAAAACATTGGCCCTAAATTCTGAAGACGCGCGCATTTGATGTGCGCACTTACAGCATGGAGCTCCATTTCGTGCGAAAGACTATGCATCAAGGCCTGCCATAGCTAATGAGTTAAAAACAAATTAATTGGAAAACTAAATTCCATATCAACTTATACTGGAACCTCTGATAATGATACTAAATTATTTCAAATATCAATACAATTGCAAACAATTCTTATTATATGATTATATATATATTAGATTATTCAACATTTAGTGAATATGTATAAATACCAAAGGAAAGTTTGAAGAAGAATGTTATTTATTGTTTGGAGTATTTTTAAACGTACCTAGAGTATTTTTGACCAATCAAAAGATTCAAAACAAAAGTAAAAATTAATCTAATTTCTCTCAATATAAGTTTCTAGAGACAAAATCTTATTTACAAAACACTAAAGAAATGTCTACTTAAATATTTATAATATAGTCTATGATTCCTTAGTTGTTCAACAAACACAAAAATGTTTTTTACATAAAAATACTGAACAAAAGTTCATTATTTGTAAACTCACCCAGGACACAAGTGCCAGTGTGAGGCATGATTTTAAACAAAAATAAAACTACCCACAACTTTTATGAATTATTTGAATAATATCTTCACTAAATACCAATGCCAGATCAAATATTATGTGAGCAATCCAAGATCTACAAGATCAGAGGATATAACAAACTAGATAGCAATAACAAACTATATTGCTGTTTAACTAACTGGCTAACTTTGATGTATAATTAAGTAGTAAAAAGTTATTTTTTTTTTAGTTAAAAAGACAACTTGAATCCCTTTTTTCTGTTACATCATGGTGAAATACATTTATAGTAATAAAATTATAATTAATAAAAAGGCTTTAAAAATGTCTATTCACTCTTGAGGTATTCCATAATAATAATTTATTGTCAAGCAATATCCTCTTTGAGGTGAGCAAAGCTACATTAGTGACAGTCTTCAATAAAAATAATAAAATTAAAGGAAGTAATTGGTGCAAAATTAAGATTTTGTGATTTATATTAACCTGTCTTGTATGTAGTCTTCTCAGATGTGATGTACTAAAACTGCTTCCAAGAAGATACAAACCCTCAAAAATATTTTTATAAAGACAAATTTAAATTTTCATTATTTTGAGTCACCATTTTACAGGAGCTGAATAAATAAAAGGAAAATCTCATAAAATGACTACTGAAGTCATTTTATTATAGTGAGTCATGGTTAGTAAGCCAACTGCTACAAACCAAAATTAAATGGAATATAACTTCAATCAAATAGGCCTACTTCAAGCACTTTTGAATCATCACAAGAAAATGAATCTACCACAGGTATGGAAAGCAGGATTTATAGAGAAGGGCTGGCTCTTCTCTGTTTTGCCGGCAAGACACTGGCAAGTGCTCTGCACAACATTATGAACTACTAATATATAATACACAAAGAAATGTATGTATTGATCAAGATAATTATTCGAATAATTGAAATTATTTTTTATAGTGGAATATATTATTGAGTCGGAAACATACAATACACTGATTTTATTTAATAAGAACAGCTACATCAAAATTGTTGTCATGTTTTATTTTCTATGCCAAACAAAAATCTTCTGCCCATAACTAACTATATTATACATTGTATTTTTTTGTTTTTTTTTTTGGGAAATTCTCATAGACCATCTCAGCCGCACAGGGGAGTCACACTACCAAGGTGTGTCGGACTTGTACTGACTAAAAACCCTAAGGTGACTATTTCTGTGCATCGGCAGGGACTGTGGGTCCTGTAATCAAATCGCCCCAGCCCTGTCGCGCCGCAACTACATTTATATCATACTATATTAACATAGCCCATAGATTTAAAAATACCTTCAAATATTAAGCCAACTTCAGTCACATTCATACATACAACATGAAGTGTGGCATTGTTTAGTTATCTTTATTTGTTTACCTAATATATCAGATCCATAAAGCTTAACCTAATACATGCTATCAAAGATACAATTGTTTCTTAAGCATTGCTTCTAGCTTAAAAAGCATCAGATAGTAAATTTGGATAAATGTTTTTTAAAGTAGGTTGGCTGAAAACTATATTATATGTAGGTTGGCTGATAACACCAACATTTCAGAAAGTAACTCTAGCTTCTTCCTGAAAATATCTATTTGGACTTATATACATTTTCTTATTTCGCAAGTTGTGCAATTTGTTTATTCAGGAGTGATATGTCAAAGAAGTCACTGCACACAGCATACTCTTGCTGGCTACTGTTTCATTGACACACTAACATTGAAATTAAGTACTTATAGACAGTTCACATATATTTCAATAAAGGAATAGAAGCACAACCAAGGAATAGAATTAGTTAAGAAGATTAATACTAAGCTCAGATTTTAGTTAAACATATAAATCATCATAATGGAAATCTGATAAGACTGTAAATTTATGTAATTTTGTTTAATTTCTATTCATTATGCGAAAATTATTAATGTATTATCAGTAATTAATATTTTAATTAGATTAGAACCTAATTTTACATATGGTAAATGTTTTATTAATTTACAGCAAAAGTTATAACATTATACGACATATGCGTAAATTGATTGTAATATTAAGATTTCGAAAGTTTTATAACAAACAACGAAGTTCGTGTAATCCGTAACGCAAGTTTTCGTCTGCCATTTTACAGGAGGAGACCTTGTACAATTATGAATGAGTATATGACTTATAAAGCAAGGTATGCTCACGAAAATGTAGTGGAATTTCTATATTACAGTGATTAAACGAAAGAAACAGGTGGAAGTTTGGATTTCGTGTCTTTTTAAAACATACACGATCAGCTGATTTCTTTGTTTGAATAGTGTGATTCTGCCCGTCGTAAAAACAACTTATGACACGTCAGACCGTTGCAAATTACTTTAAAAACCTGTGAACTCAACACTAATAAACAACCAAGCAGCTACTGCATTGGCGAACAATTTTTGCAAATTATTAAATCCATAAACAAACCTTCAAAGTTCTCACCTTTGTAATGGACTCGAAGATTATTTTGCGATAGACCGATGTAACTAAACTTGTCTTTTGTGCTCCACGAACGCGGTAGAGGTGTCTCTTCTTCGTTCACATTTGGATATAATATTTTTAAACGATCAACTGTATCACTTTGCACTTGATTTTGGGAATCCATCGTTCCCCGTCCACAACCTATCGCAGCCATTTCTAATTTCCGTAATATCATGTCATCTTTGTGACGTCATGAAGAAATGTTTTACAAATTTTAAATAGGTGGCAGCACTTTGATAAACACATCCATAGACTATCCCATTTCTGTGTTGCTGTTCTTCCTCAAAATAGATCATATACAAAGTCTTAACTAAATAGCCTGGAGAATTCTTAAGATATAATTATGACTACAAATCATGAAAAAAAATTAAGTGTTCACAAAATTTAATAAAACTAAAATATAAGGTATCATGAATTATGAATTAATGCCATCTAGTAGATTATAATACGTACCTGTTGTAAGTTTAATGATCAATGGGGTTTAACAACTAAAACTTTTATTGTTGTAATTCTATTGTTTTCTTTATTATCCAGTAATTCTTTGTTTATTATAGTAATTTCAAATATCACAAAGTTAAACACATAGATGTTTATTATTATATCCTGCCTTTTCCAACTTCTATCAATTATTTATTATCCATTGTCGAAGTTTTAGGCCAATTTACACCGATCAGACTGTAGATATTACCAAAAAAATAACAATTCCTTATAATTATTCAAAGCACACAGAGTAACGTCAACTATGATATTGTTACAATATGATGTAATTCTAAGTAAGAGCCGGGGTCGACCAATTTATCAACATCGAAGAAATAGGTTATCCGACAGAGGGTACAGTCAAAAGGACTCTAAAATGGCGTAAGTGCAGAGAAGTGAAGGAGAGTAAATGATTCAAAAGAAGGGAAGGTAGTATTAATAGTAAAAACTGAGTAAAGAAAGAAAAAATAATATAAGAAAGAAATATTATATTTATTGAGAAAAAGGGATTAACACACAACATATACATTTAGATAAAACAATGAGATTATACTATCGCATTTTATGTCCTGTGTGCTGTCACCAATCTCAAAAAGCACTCAACTCAGCGTGTGGTGGTGTGCTGGATGATGTTGTAGTTTGTTCGCGCCACCCAGCGCTGATTTTCAACAAACGGTACGAGTATGATATAAATATGTCGCTGCCAGCATATGATCATTGATTTTTTTTTTCAATATTGAGTTCAGATAATCATCACCATAACATTCGCTGATAAAGATAATCTTGAGTGCGCAGAACATAAATTCATTATGTATTTACTAGTTACGTGTACCGCAGGTTTACGTTCAAAAGTGTGAATTATGAGCGTGCCAAAATACTTAAAAGATATCGAAAGCACAGTAAAATCCAAACTAAAGTTCATAAAAAAATCTAACAGTGAACTATTAGAGATTCGCCAGACCCATCACGATGATGTATTAGAGGTGTGATTATTCTCATTTTATTTAATAATAGCAGTAGTAATACGTCACGCTATATCACTGCAGGGTGAGGAGAGATACATTTATTTTGTATTTTTTTAAAACGCTAATAATCGTGATTATTTGTACTAAACAACTTCTTTGGTAAATTATATTAATAGTTAAATTTCTACGATCTAATAATAAGCATGAAAACGAGTAGATACTGAGTAATTTATTTAGGATAATATAAGTGTTTATTATATAGAAATTCAAATAAAAAAAAGTTAATTTACTTGTTATGTAAGCGACGAATTTCTGTTTACTTCCCATGTGTTTTTTATGATTTGGTTAGTGTTTTAAAACGTTTAACAGGTATGAAAACTGTGTATAAATTAGAACAGGTCGTTTTCTGGATCTTCTAATTTTTATTAAAAAGATATCACATGTTTATATAGGTACGTACTGTTTTGAATAAACGAGAACCTCTTAATTTTCGAACAATTTTTAGGTTTATAATGAAGCATTCCAGAATTTGATACAGAAATCAATTACTCATTCCAAAATCCTTAACGATATCAAAAATACATACGATATGGCAATTCAAATAAGAAATGAAAGGATATCTCAATTGATTACTCAAGATGTAAGTAAGACCGTTGACATTTATTGAATAATACGCAAGTACATATGTATGCAAATATGCACAAAATATTTAAAATTACATATATTCTAAAATATACAATAGATATCAGTCATAAACGTGCACCAACTTATGTCAAATCTAAAGTGGTTCTGCAAATACAAATTGTTCTACATTTGGTTCTACATTTACAAATTACAAATTTTATGGTGCGTCCGCAGGTAATTCATGATTCGTGCTTGGCAAAATATATGCATGTACTTGTCTTATTCCTGCTTCTCAAAGTTTTCAAATTATTTTTCTCTTTTTCGCGCAAAATAGACAAATGATTTGCTAGGGGAAGCAAAAGATTAAAACAAATAGAAAAAATATCAAAAATACATAAGACAGAAAAAACAAACAAATATTCTCGGAAACACGAAACATTTATTGTGCAGTAGGCTTGACGAATAAATATCGATACATCGATATATCGATATTTTCAATTCAATATATCGATATTTTTGGTTGTTATATTTTGTAACGATATATCGATACAAAATATCCAGTATCGAAAATTGTAACGAAAACGATTTTTTTTCCTAATTCTTAGGGCAGTGAAGTCGCTGAAATCTGAAACTGTAGAAGATAGGACCGAACGAAAAAAAAGAACTATATTGTCTATGACTGTTGAGTATTATGTTTTGTTACGTTGCATGCATGTACATCTGAATTGTTGCATGTATATTATTTGCCGCCATTAATTTATGTATTATTTATTTTTGTTTGATATCTTAAATCGGTCTTAAAGTTAGAAGATAGCCTTTTAGTTCTTGATATTTTTGTAATTTTGTCTAATAAAAAGGAATACTGGTAAAATGCTTTTGTGTTTATAAAGATTAAATCGATATATCGATGTTTTTCCTTCGATCTATCTACTCCGATATTGAATTTTTTTAATATCGATATATTGATATAACGATTTTTTTTTTCATTTTCTACACCCCTATTGTGCAGTATATAGCTTCATGTTATTGGAAGTCTCTCTAGCAGCAACAGCCGCTATTGCTAAATTGGGCATTCTCAACTGACATTTATCGTAAAGGGATGCGTAACTTCACGTAATTAAAATCGGTTGTAATTTTAGATTATTTCCGATTAATTTGTATATGGAACTTTTGTCATTTAGTCTATTAATTAAGGTATTGGGTATTTTTTGTGCGTGTGCCGAGTACATTAAATAAACATAGCGAAAATATAGTTGTTTATAGGCACATATAGGAGTTACTTTGGGTGGGATTTAGAACAGCATAAATGACTTTCACTATAAAAAGACATTTCAAAACTATTAAAACTACAATTTGGCTTTGTTGTGCCTCTAGTGGCCTAGTGGATAAGGGAATATAATCTATGCGCGGTAACACGTATGGTTGATGGTTTGAATCCCGGCACGTATCTCTGGGATTTTTCAGATTATGTACAGATTAAGGCACCACATGCTGTCGGTGAAGGAAAACATCACGAGGAAACTCGCATGACATGTAACTAAAATTTCATGTGTAAGCATCCTGAGAAAGGCGATCAGCTGATCAGCAGATCGAAGACAACAAACAGTAATTGTAAGTAAAGTGATACTCCATATCATAGATTATAGATTTTTTTTTTGCCACAGAAGTATACCTATACAAGATTACATTTCGTCTTAAGATAATAAGTATATAAGTAAACTAGGAATACAGAAAAAACATAATGTAGTTTAAATGAAATATAGTATATTAAGTTTATGATGATTTTGTATATTAAATAAATTACCAAAAAGAAATAGATTTTTTTAAATATCAGCCATCGATATCGACAGATCAAAATATTGACCAAAAAACATTAGTAATAAATATCGATTATTCGAAATAATACTATTGATATTTCATCATATCGATAATATTTTATTTATCGATTCTAGATTGTTGTTTTGTTTTCAATCTTCATATGATTTTGCATTTGACGTTATAAAGTCTGAAATGCGTTGTTGTGGTGGAAATTTGTTTTCGTTTTATTTTAATTTTTTGCCTAATTGCTTATAAGAAAATTTTCCATTGATCGAAATAAATTTAGATATAACTCCATAAATTTCTTGATTGCTCACAACTTCTTGGAGTTGTTGTAATAATGGCACAAAAACTTGGCGAAATTCCTATAGTGTTTGTTCTGGACGGAGGATTCTCTTCTCAACTATCGCGTCATGTCGGCACCACGGCGGACGGCGACCCTCTATGGAGTTCGAGATTCCTACAAACGAATCCAGAAGACGTCGTCAAAACTCACCTGGACTTCCTTCGAGCCGGTTCAGACATGATCATGACTAACACCTACCAGGCATCTGTTAACGGCTTCGTTAAACATCTCGGCTTAACCCCGGAGGGGGGTTACGAATTGATAAAAAACGCGGTCATGCTTGCCAAGCAAGCTAGGGATACCTACTTGAAGGAATGTCATCAGAAAGACATTTCCTACCGCAACCCTCTAGTGATTGGCTCCGTTGGCCCTTATGGGGCATATTTAAATGATGGTTCAGAGTATAGTGGTAACTATGCAGACAAAACTGCAGAACAAACCATGAGAGAGTGGCACACGCCTCGAATCAAAGCTCTCATAGAAGCTGGAGTTGATATGCTGGCATTTGAGACAATACCCTGCCAGAAAGAAGCAGAGGTATTAGTGGATATGCTGAAAGAATATCCAAACATGAACGCTTGGCTTACATTAAGCTGTAAAGATGGCACTACTTTAGCGAGTGGAGAGAATTTCCAAGCCGTTGTAAAAAAATGCTGGAATTTGAATCCAGAGCAATTAGTTGCAATCGGAGTTAACTGTTGCTCTCCTTTAATTGTACAAGAGTTATTTAATGGCATTAATAATGACAGGAAAGACTTTCCAAGACCTCTTATCACATATCCGAATTCAGGGGAAAAGTATAATCCAAAGACAGGTTGGGAGGACAAAGATAAATGTAAGACAATAGATACTTATGTTCAAGACTGGTTGGACTTGGGTGTGAGATACATTGGAGGCTGCTGCCGTACCTATGCGAGAGATATTGAACTTATCCGTCGCCAAGTTGATGATTGGCTATCAAAGAAGAAACTTAATATTTAAAAAATTATTCAAACATTTTTACTGTTGTATTTAATGTCTCTTTTTAGTTGTTTACAAATATGGTTTAATTTGTGAAATAATTATTGTAATTTAATTAAAAATAGGTTCATATTGTTGATATCAGTACAAAATAGTACAAACAGACATAGAAGTCGGGTCTTTTGAAATAGCAAAACATTATTGCATGATTGAAGTTCATAGCCAGTGTCAACAAGCTCTGATAAGAGATCAATGTTTATATTAAATACTGGTTAATTCAATACCCTTTGGATTATTTACATTGCAATATAACAGAGAAAATAATAACAATCTATCATCACCCCAAATGCCAACTGGGGTAGGTAGAGAGAATGGAACCAAACTTATATCTTTTACAGATAGGCTTGCGCTTGGCCTCAATTACTAGACTCCGACCGAAACTGGTTTTCCGGCCGAAACTGAAACCGAAACCGAATATTCGGCCGTGGCTTCAGTTTCGGCCGAAACCGAAACCGAAACTCACGTGGTCAAGTATAAAAGTCAACGTGGTCAAGTAAAAAAATGAAACAAAAACTTACATGTAATCAGTTCCATCAAAACATAACCTCTAAAGAATGTTTACGTCGGGTGATAACGCACTGACTAAGTTGTGTTGCTATAGAGCAATGCGAATTACCCCCGAGAAGACGGCGGTGCGTTGTGACGCGCTCTGGTGAAGTGTACTAGGTGATGTCGTGGGAGGTGGCGTCTCCCCCCCGTGATTGTGCCTGTCAGGCGCGGCGTAGTGGGGCTGCGGCGAATTGATTACAGGACCCGCAGTCCCCACTAATTCGCAGAAGTAGTCACCTTGGGGTTTTTAGCTGGTAAAAGTCCGGCACACCCCGGCTGCCTACCCCTTCGCGGCCGGGACGGTCCTATGAGGATTTTCCCCAAGTAAAAAAAAAAAGAGCAATGCGAATTAGATCCGTCAACTGTCGTCTAAACGACGCAGTTACACTCCGACGCAGCCTTGAGTTTCTTTCGGCGTTTCTTGTCAAGGTAGTCGCTTCCGAAACGCTAGTAGATCACCGTTAGGTTTCGTATTTTTGGCTGGCGGTCCAAGTCGAGGTTCATACCCACAGGGGTGCCCTTGCATTGCCACCCAACCCATAAATTGCCGGCTGAGCACCCTCAGTGTTCGCCCACTCGCCCGGCTAAGTTGTGAAGACCTTTCCCGGTCAATTCGAAAAAAAAAAAAGCAATGCGAACGGCGCACGAATCCCGAACAGGGCCGCCAGCGTCCGCCAAAGCGTTGCCGCGAGAAACGAAGTTAGGCAAGCATGTACGACAACTACCGAAATCAGTTTCGGTTTCGGAAAATGTTTCGGCCAATTTTGGCCGAAACCGAAACTGCCGCCGAAACTTGATTTTTGGCCGAAACTCTGCCGAAACCGAAACCGAAACCGAACTTTCGGTCGGACACTATCAATTACACCTGATAGAAAGTAATAATGAGGCCGATGATAGAGCGCACTCACCCCCAAATACCGATTGACTGCTCGTTTGACGATTCCCATGTCATTAGATGTTGGAAAAAACAGATGCAGGAAGTGAATTCCTCGCCTTGGCCATTCGCAGCAAAAAAGAAGAGGCGAATCACTCAGTGTGAAAACTAAATTATACATCTCAGCCTCACACTCCCCAGAGTATAGTCTAGGAAACCAAAAGGCAGGCCACTAACTACGTCTGTGTTACAAATTGAGTAGCTTGTGCGACGTAAGGCTGAGATTTATAGATACAGCTTTAAGTTTGAATAAATGACGAAAGAATGATTTTGTCAACATGGACTTGTGTCTGCGAATACTATAGTTATACTCAAGTACCTATAATATATTCAGTTTTTTGTTGAAACGTATTTATTCTTTGAGAACTTTGCTAAGCAAAGTTGATATAGAGTATAATTCTGAGCCTAAGAGCCTCATCAGCTACAAATTATCGAGCGCGGCGATTGATTCAGCCCGAAGCTGCCAAATTTATTCTTGTCTCTTCCTCCTCTTGTAAACCTGTTTCGCTTCCTTGGCATTCATTATTCCCTTTATGCACCCTCTCGCCAGTTACGAGTAGTTTTGATAATCATCAGAAATCTCTTTATTGGGTCTCTATAGGTATGTCTTGATCGGCCTGGGCTCTGATAATTTTTCATCACACTATATACCATTCGAGGTGAACAGGATACATGAGTGATTGTACCGACTTTACATTTATTTGTCGTGCCTCGCGTGACCAAAAGAGCAGCTGATTGCAGTTCTCAGGGCACTTGCACATGCCATTTATGTTAGATTCCTGACGACGTTCTATATCAGTAAGCATGTGCGTCTAAATCCGCACTTAATCTGGAAGAACCCAGATGTACCTGCCTGGATTCGAACTTACGACGAAGCATTTCACCATCAACTTAATTTATTTAGTTTTCTTTTTTACTGGTTTAACCAAATGGCGCTTCAGGATCAGTTTGTGCACCTCCAATTGTTCATATATCTAGTGAGCTTCAGTCGTGGTATATGTAGCTTGGCATGACGATGGCGACTGTTAACAAATTCTCATCCTTAGACTACACTGTACTTTCCATCAGGTACGCTGTAGTCACTTTGCCGCGCCGGTATAAACAAGATACCGATAAGTTAGCAAAATATTTATTCCACGTGGCATCGACCTCATAGCGCAGAAGTTGATTGCTTTTTTTTTTTTTATAACTTATAGGCGAACGCTTGACCTCAATCACACCTGGTGGAAGGTGAAGATGAGTCCGATGATGAACCGCGTCCGCCTAACAAATGCCTATTCACTCTTCTTTTAAAGACTCCCAGGTCATAAGATCGCGGAAATATGGCCGCTGGAAGCATATTCCACTCCTCAGCCGTTCGCATGATGAATGTAGAAGCGAATCTTCTCGTGCGGATATAAGGAACATCCACCACATACGGATGGTATCCGACACGATGCTTATTTACAGCACCATGGTCGTCATGACAATTGCACTAACTCTTTCAAACATATTAACACATGTTTTTTGTCAATTGTTTTATTGAGACCTGCATGGCATCTAATAGAAATGCGATGTTTACTAGTGCCGTGAGAACGGCGATCAGCTGCGCCACTGGTCACGTTGTGCACGGCATCTAAGCGCAAAGTGGATACAGCTACTAATGTAAAACTCTGCTCACCCCGTAAGGAATATAACGTTGCGATATATATTTTTCAACGAATGTTTAAAACTTTACGATATTAAACATTTCATAGAAATAAGGCGGATCGACTTTATAAAATATTTTTTGTGCAAATAATCACGTCGGGCTTACGAATTGTCATGGTGGTTCTTTACCGCTTGTGGGAGGCGTGTGAATCAGAAGGCAATCGTAATGTGAATTCTGTTTATTTTTTACTAGCTGATCCGGCAAACGTTGTTTTGCTATATAAGGTTTTGTAATATCTTCTAAGATGTTCATTGAAATTGAGTGATGTGAAAGACAATTTTGTTCACAATTAAATACTCTTAATCAACAATACATTTATTTGGATAAAGATTAATATTATTACGTTGATACAATTCTTAACAAATGATGCATTAATTTCGACTAAATTTTATTACTATAAAAACGGTTCTAGTGACTTAATCTTAAAAGATAGACATATGCTATCATTTCGAGAGGAACAATTCTTTCATACATATATTTTTCGTATCTTGAGCCGTTTTTGCAGCGCACGCAATGGAAGCCCTCAAGGATGGATAATTGTCCCCGTTTCTTTCACATTTTCCATCATTTCTTCGCTCCTAATAGTTATATCGTGATGTTATATAGCCTAAAGCCTTCCTCGATAAATGGTCTATTCAACACAAAAATAATTTTTCAATTCGAACCAGTAGTTCCTGAGATTAGCGCGTTCAAACAAACATAATGAAGAAGATTTCTAGGAAACGGGTCACTTCGTCTATTATTAGGGTTGCAAATCAACCTCTTAGTATTTTGTTATGACATTTGTACTTTTTTGAATAGCCAATGAATCAAGGAACAAAATTGTGTAATTTGTACGAATCATTCCATACATATTTTCTTGGAAATTCTTCGTTAATTTACCAAAAACATAATTTTTTTGCGAAATGATACTTGGTTTTTTAACTTTTACTTAAGTAATTAGGATTCCTTCTTACAAATTTTAATTAAAAATGAGATTATTATTATTTAGCTATACGAATACAGCATAAACAATAACATTATTTCGTATTCGTCACTACAAGGACACATTCTAACATAAGAACTGGACTTTTAAAAAAAAACTTAAATCTTGAATATCTCAGAAATTATCAAGTTTCGGACATGGTGTCATATGACTTAAATGACTCCAAATAAGCTGTACTACAACGGCTATCAAGGAATGTATCGCATTACCGTTCATCCTGTATAATTCACGTGACTTAGATATCGCAGTGCGTTGCGGTCACTAGTGCATTGACTCAATACGCACAAATTGCATTTACAGAGAGTATTTGGTATATCTGTTAAAAAAAGGCAAAGGGATGAGAAGATAAAGCATATATTACAAGTAAACGAAGAACTGACGGAACAGAATGTAAAATTAACTCTTGAAATCACTAAACTGAAGAAAGACATCGGCAAGGTGATCATTTTTTATCTCTTCAAACGGCAAAAAGGCAATGAAGTCCGAACTGGAAGCCTACCCACAATTTTAAAAGCAAACTTCGGGACCCGCATTCCTTGAGAACCATACCATTTTTCCCTTTCCCAGACATCTTGCTGTCAACCCGCGGCATTTTTAACACTCCACCATCGTACCCATAGTCTTCCATTAATTTCCTTACATTACTCTACTCATGTATTGACTACTTAGTACTCTATTCATGAAAATTATCGGACAGTTTTTTCGTGATTATTTTTATCTCGGAAATAGTAATTAATTATGTAGGTTTTTTTTATCCTGACACGACATGAGTATTCTGAGGAGCTATTTAATCTTGTTCCAACCTCTCCCTTCCTTAAATAACCACTCGCACGGGCTTACGGAGTCACAGCTATGCGGTAACTCGCATCCCGGCCAGGACTAAGGAGTACTCTAACTCTTTCTGCAGCCGAGTCGTCCGGCTGTGGAATGGGCTTCCAGCGAGCGTGTTCCCACCGTCATATGATATAGGGTCTTTTAAGCGTAGCTTGAAGAGATACTTGTGCAGGCCGGCATGAGTGCTGCGACTATCCATGTGTTTTTCTTAACGGTTGATAGTTTTTTGGACTGCACCGTGCTTACAATTACACGTGGTGTAGTCATTGTGCCGAGATAGGATAAAAACAGTGTCCACATATACATCTGATGGTGGGCGCGGTGCAGTCCAAAAAATGACTGCGACTATCAAAAGTAAAGAAACACAATTGACAGTCGCAGCGGTCATGCCGGCCTGCACAAATATCTCTGTACATTTCGTTTAAAGGACCGTTCAAATAACTCTTCAGAGCACTCGCCGTCATACAAACGGTAGGAAACGCTAAGGTAAGGCATCGATTCACTTAAGTTAATATATCGTCTCGCTGTATCCCTTTCGGAGTGGGCAGAGATACATTAGTGGCTACATCCACTTCTCGCCCAACGTTATCTGTACGCGTAACGTAATTTTAAATTATTATTTTTTCCACAATGTTCATCGGTTCGCGCGGACTGGCCAATCACAAGACTCTACATGAGTATACCGGGACAGCGCGTTACCATCACTGGTTCCAAGCCAGTGGTGGGGAATGCTCTGTTGTCATCGTATGGTCAGCCGCGCTGAAATACTCTCTCTAACAACTATTCGAACAACGGCCAAATAGCTATCGTGTGTGTGCAAAACGATTATAAGGCTGCCATATCTTGACATTATCAACAAATCGTGCAAAGTATAGTGCTACTTTTGTGTGGTGACGAGACTGGATCCAGCAGAAGACCATCAGACGCCCTGGTTTGGACTACCACACTGTCCTCAGGTACATACTTGTAGTTGTCCAGATCCTCGCAAACTTGAACTGATCGAATTTATACCGGCGGAGGAATCTCCGACCCAAAAAGTGACATCCTGGGCTACGTCAACAGGCTTAGGACGTCACATTATCAGTAGCGCAGCTGATCGCCGTTCTCATAGCACTAGTACAGATGACATTAATATATTCAATGCCGTGCTGGTTTTCCTCACAATGTTTTCTTTCACCAGTGCACATATATCAAAATCCGTACTATATCTGAAAAATCCATAGGTACCAGTCGGGATATGAATCTACTACCGCTCGCTTTGGCGCGTATGGATTCGAGTCTCTTCTCCACTTCGCCACTACAGGCATAAGTAAATTCTACAAAATAAACAATATCGTTAAATTTTAAATTTCAAGATCAAAGATGAAAAATTCTCAGATTACCTCAACCTGATGAGGGAAAGAGATGCACGCTATACTTTATACTTCGAGAACTTGGGGCTCCATCTTAAACTGAAACAACTTGACGGCACACCGAGTCCTATTGACGATGCGTACGGCGACCCTGTTGTACTGAGAATCGCGTTGGATCGATGCAGGTACCTATATTCTTCGCACCATTATTAATTGTAACGACAGAGAAAACAGATTTCTCGGAATCTTGTCCCACTTAGCACTTTTAAAGTAAAAATAAAATTATTTATTCGACAAACAACTACAAGGCAGCACATTAAAAATCAGCTGACACCCAATCTAGGACACCCTGTATCTTGGATGTCAGCATATTTCACACAAATTTGTTACAGTTTTTTACTGCTGCGTAGCACCAATCATAACTCAAAACAATACAAAAACAACATTACATACCAAACAACAGACTATACAAACAAAGTGAATAACAATTACAAAAGAATGTTAAAGTAAATCTATTACTTAAATTAATTTGACAATAGAACGAATTAAAAAAAACCGGACAGGTACAAATCGGCTTCGCGTACAAACAATTCTGTACTACATGGACCCGATTATTTGATATTAATTTCAACTCGAAGCTTCCGGAAGCTTCGAGAAACGAAGAAATACAGTCTTGACTGACTGACTGACATACAGACCGTACAGACGGATATCGAATTGGTTATCTAAGAATTTCGTTTTTTTCCTTTTGAATTCCGGAATACAAAAAAATGATTTTTAATACAATTTAGAATCTTATGTTACATTAATCTTTATTTTAGATAATATTCGAATGAAAATACATCAAAAACATTTAGTGTTAATTGTATTTGAGATAGATTTCAACAACACCTAATTTCTTGAAACTTTTCATTAAGTAAGGGTCCTATATTTAAAATGAGAGTTCTAAAAAGTGCTAATCCTATTAGGGGAAAAGTCATTCTTAAAAATTAACTGCAGCAATAGCGTCTGGACATTGATTAATATATAAAAATAATTGTTATGGTTCTATTATTTTATTTTTTACACTGTTTCGGCAAAGTGTCTACAGTGCACCTGTGGGAACAACAGTGTAGTCCACAAAGGAAAGCGACTATCAGAGGACGAAGATCTATTGAGTCTCCGTCGTCATGTCCCGAAACGCGATAAGCTAAAACGAGTCACTATAACGGTCTTTATACTGCTGTACCCATGTGTATGTATCATTTAAATATAAAATGTCACTAAAATTGTGTAGGAAACAACAACTTTCAATTCAAAGCATTATTCGAAATTTCGTTTTTAACTAAGATAATTCGATCGGTTGTACGAGTATGCCACAAAATTGTATTTCTTACTAGCTGATCCGGCAAACGTTGTCTTGCTATATAAGGTTTTGTAATATCTTCTAAGATGTTCATTGAAATTAAGTGATGTCAAAGACAATTTTGTTCACAATTAAATACTCTTAATCAACAACACATTTATTTGGATAAAGGTTAACATTATTACGTTGATACAACTCTTAACAAATAATGCATTAATTTCGACCAAATTTGTTTACCATAAAAACGGTTCTAGTGACTTAATCTTAAAAGATAGACATATACTGTCACGGACATTTTTTTAGATCATTTCAAGAGAAATAATTCTTTCTTACATATATTTTTCGTATCTTGAACCGTTTTTGCAGCGCACGCAATGGAAGCCCTCAAGGATGAATAATTTTCCCCGTTTTTTTTTACATTTTCCATTATTTCTTCGCTCCTAATAATTGCATCGTGATGTTATATAGCCAAAAGCCTTCCTCGATAAATGGTCTATTCAACTCAAAAAGAATTTTTCAATTCAAACCAGTAGTTCCTGAGATTAGCGCGTTCAAACAAACAAACAAACAAACTCTTCAGCTTTATAATATCAGTATAGATGTACTTTTGTCAAGTTTCATTATTTGGTGCTAAAGTACAGGATATTAACTAAAATTGCACGTGCATATCGACTAGATGCGATAAACCGTAGCTCTAAAAATGACCACATTGAAGGTTTCCCAAATTGAAAAAAAAAATACTACGACATTGCACGTGCAATATTAAATGTGAAAAAAAATGTAGCCCCCCACCTGATGGGCAGTACAGTCTAGTCCAAGACCGACGACGTCCGCTAAGGGACAGAAATCCATTGAAATCGTCATTTCTATGTCCGCGCACAAATACCAGCACAATTCTCTAGGTATATCAACAACTGCATATACACAATCTGATCCCGAAACGCGACAGGACGGAGCGGGTCACTATGATGGTCCTCATTTTTATTACATTAATTATCATTATCGGTTATTCGTCAAAGGCTTACATTGTGTGTCTTAATTTCAAATCGTTATCTTATTTGGTTTTAAAGTTATAGACCGCTGACAGACAGACAGATGAGCCAAGTGCCGAACCACTCAAATCGGCTCAGCAACTTTGCTTCACTCAGTCTATAATAAAGAGAGTTAAGATTTCGCACTTATGTCAGTTCAAATGGTTTATTCTCGTAAAGATACAAATCCACTGACATGAAAACATTTTGTTTAAAACTTAACTGGAACATTAAAGCAGTTAGAGCTCACTTGGCATAAACAGAACTACCGCAGTCACTTAGTCCTGTACATGCCGAGCGAGCCCACATTTACTTATGCAAGAAGGTAACGTGCTATAGAGTTGTACTCCATCAAAAGTAATACTATATTTTTCATTATTAGTTCGTGCTCTAGGAAGCACCTTTTTCTAAACGCCACTGTTAGAAAATGTTTATTAGGTCGGTGATCCAGCGACACCTAAGAGTTTCTATGTCAATGAGTCTACCTGTGACATTCCAGAGAGCAACTGTCCGCCACACAAGCGAACTTGAAAAAAATGACTGAAGAGTATTCGGTAACCGTCCCGCGGCGTGACTACGACGCGCTGGAAGCCAGGTATTACGACATCACGAAGACCGTCAATGCTGTTAATGGAGAACTGGAGAACCTTAAAGAAGCTCAGAAAAAACTATTGGGTATACCATTATAAATACCTTACCGGGTCTTTAGCGGGAATTAACTTATATTTAATTATGACTCGACGGATGCGCACACGAGCGACCATTAATGATACGCTGTCACCCGAGGTGACGCGCACCGGTCAGCCCTCGCTCGTGTGTCAAGTTACTTACAGTGTGGCAATGGGGCTGCCAATCATCACGCCCAGCCTCTAAATGCGGAAGGTTGAATGCGTGTCTGGAATGCATGAATGAGAAGATGAATAAATTGATAGGCGAGAATAGAGAGAAGTGGCCTCCATTCTCTCTGCCTACCCCAATCGGGATATGCCGTGATGATAGATGTATGTATAATTTCACGTCACAATAATGTTTCAGCATCAAAAAGAATTGTAGATGAGGAGCTAGTTGAAGTGAAGGAGCGCTGCAGCGAACTAGAGAGGGCTGGAACTCCTCGACCGCAATGGGAGCTTTGTGCTGACTTCATCGGAGGGGGCAGAGATAGGTCTGACTATATGTGATTCTGGTGGACTCTGTTGGTTGTTTTGAGTGGTAAATGACATATGGTCGAATTGCGTCGCTATTTACCGAACACAAGTGTACAGACCGACATATTGAATCGCTTCCGCCTGTCGCGTTTCGGAATCAGTTTATGCCCATCTAGTTCATATACCTGGAGGCCTTCCGTCGTGGTATATGTGGGCCGACGTAGCGGTAGCGACAGTCAACGGGTTTTCATTCCTTAGTGCAATCCAATAACGGCGACGACCGCCAAGTGGACAGTCGCCATCGCTGTGTCGGCCCACATATACCACGACGGAAGGTATCTACGTATATGAACAACAGGATATACACAAACTGATCTCGAATCGCGACAGACTGGAACGAGTCACTATGACGGAGACCGAACGGTTTTTTTGGCTAAGTAATTCCACAGAAAACCTAAGTTCATTAAGCTAGTAAACTAACATTAAACAATACAATTAAGCAGGAAAGGCGCGTCTGCACTAAACGGTTTTATATTTCTAGGATTGTGTCCGTCAAGAGAAAAAAAGAAACATAAGATCATATGGTCGCTTTTCCGTCTGCCTGCTGCCTGTATTTCTGCCTTTTTGCGGGACGCGTGGTTTCAAGTTTAAATTAACATCAAATACAAGCAGCCTGCAACCCTTTGTAGCTCTGAAAATACTGCTTTCAATTCACGCAATCATAACAAACGTTTTGTCTCATATTTTATCATCTATGCGATTTTCGTAAGGGATACAAAATCCATAGGGTACTTCCCGTTGACCTAGGATCATTAAATTTGGCAAGGACTCAAATAAGCGTGGAAGGATTTGGCAAGGTCGTAAAGCACGAACACAGGGAACACCGAAAACAGTAAAGTTGTTATATCACATATAAACTATTTAAACGTATATTAGGTATAATCATTTACAACTTAAATGCAGTCAACAATTCTCTCGCTTCTATCCATCATTGATTGTTGTTGTTTATTACGTTCACGAAAAGGCAGACAAAGGAACGAGCCATACAGCCTTTGTCTTATTTATATCACATTTTTTAGCCAGTGGGAAAATCCTACATAGAATCTTTAGGGCCGCTGTGAAGGCAGCGATCTCCTACTGACTAAAAACTCCCGGGCTGTTCCTCAAATTACTCTACCAGAACCTGGAAATGCAAATTCTTCCAGTAGCCCGGGGATTATTTATAATACCACCATTAATACGCAATACCGCTTTCTTTCAGTTGCCATCCTTCCAAGTTTTTTCAGTGTTACAAAAAATGCACAAAAAAAAATGTAATAATAATGTATGTAATGTAATGTGTACAAAAAATGTTTTTGGTATATTATAAATTTATACCAACAAATTTGTACAGATACGGAATCCTGAATGCGCGAATTTGAATCGTACTTGGTCTTTTTTTATGTTAACTCGACAAAATCTTGATTTATTGTATATTTAATAGATGGTGGCAATTAGCGAACAGACTATCATCCCGAGACATACTTAGGGTTCTTCTAAAAGAGCTGGGTCCGGCGGCAGAAAGCGAGCATTTGGAATACTTCGATGGACTCGTAAGAATACCTTTCGATACTTTTGACAGTTAAATTTTTTGTAACCTTGTAGGTACACGAAACGTGTATGTATAGTGTACTTTTATTTTAATGTGTTTTGATTTACTATGCTTTAGCATTACCTTTGTAATTGCGTTCCTTTGTTAATAATTTCTAAAGTGTAAGAGTTTTTTAGCAGTAACGCAATGAGCTAATTTTTCACAGTGACCAATTGTTATGGGTAAACTATTGCTATATAAGTTTGGCGCTAATACACCTGCGGGCACACCAGCTCTCTTATACCGAAGCCTGTGAAAAGAGAAACTCGGCATTACAGAAGGTTCCGGGCTAGCAACGGGTCGACATTGGACGACTTAGAACGCTTAGGGTGCTAACCCAGCAAGTTTTATAAGTTGGTGGCATAGCAAGGGCACCCCTGTGACCCACACCCCAAGAAAAACTAGCGTATCGAAAGCGATTAACTTGAGAAAAAATGCTGAAAAAAACTCAAGACTGAGTGGCAACCACAACCGTTGTATGATCGTCCTATTATAGAACTCCTATGTTATTTGGTCGTTTTCTCACATATTACTTGGAGGCCCTGTCAATCATTATTAATATTTGATTCTAGGGAATTGATCCTGCAATTCCGCCTTACCTGCGCCACGAAGGTAAGGTTCGAAACCTGCGTCTCTCCCGGCGTGAAATCAACGTCATTATAAACGACATCTGGCTCGGCAAGCGGGAGCACATGGATATGTCCATGCAGGACTATGTCACCCAGTATTTTGAGGACAGGTAAGAACATGCACGTGATGGTTTCACCAAAACTTCATGATTTATGATAAAGAAATGTTTTATTACTGGCTTACAGATATCACCAAAGTTCAGTGCGTGCCGAGTGGGCGTACAATTTATGCGCAGGCGTAGAGCAGATGTTGGATGAGCCACATGTGAAGCTATTCTGGGGAGTGCTTCACGGCCAGCTTAGCGAGCACGTGTACTGGGGACTGCGGGACCAGTGGACTGCTCTGGCTGCGCAGACACGGCATCACGCTGATGGAAGGGAGGTTGACATCGTTAGATCAAATTCATATCGAGACATGTGGCTACTGAAAACATTATAACTTGTGATCCACTAACAAGAATATATTTTATACTTAGACTAAATGGTCTGAGGTGCTAGGACGATTGTCCGAACTAGGTAATGATCAGAGCGTACAAGTGCATAGTCCGTCATAGTGACACGCTTCAGCCTGGCGCGATTCAGAATCAGGTTGTAAACTTTAGTCATTCCATACCAAGAGATTTTATATCGTGATATATGTGGGCCGCCATTGCCATTGTCAATGGATGAATGTTCCTTAGTAGCCAGAACTGATTTTATCGAGCCGGTATAAAAAAGGTCTAGATATAAGCATATTATTATGCAGGAATCTCGAAAATACAATGTAAAAAGAATACATAAATATTAAACATATGCTTCTAAAAATACATTTATTCGTATCTCGAGTTTAAAGGTAACTTGCACCAACAAATAAAATCAATTTTAAACTTGTATAAAATGCTATTTAGCGATAAACTGTACTTATTGTCTTGCTCTGAAACATTATCCAGTTTTATATACTGTTAAATATAAATCACCATTAAGATAGAATTAAACCATTTCAAATAAAAAGCACTTTAGACAAGTTTAAACTCAATTCAATTTATTAGTGAAAGGCGCCCAAAAGAAAGTTAAAAAAAGGAATATTAGCAGTTTTCTTATTTCTCTATAATATAGAAAGTATCATAGATATACAAAAACAGATTAAAGACGACCAACTGATATGAAAATGGGTGAAGCATGCGTGGGTTAACATACTTAAGTAAGTGTTTATTCGCGTATTGAACTTAAAGTAATTTATTGCTCTGAACTAGTAATGACAGTAGTGTTGGCGTGTAGTGACAACTCAGCGTCTATTACTGTCAGCCGGCCTCTGTTTAGAGGTGACAAACATTAGTTAAACTACTTAGTTGGTTTCCATGAACTCTCACCAGTGGTTCCTAGTAGCTGTGCAGCACGCAGCGGCCACAATTTGGTAAACGCGTCAGTTTTTGGCCGAAACCTAGTTGAGGGAGCTTGCACGATGTTTTAACCCGTAAGTTGTTGCGGTGACTCCCTGCTTAGTGCAAAAGTCTGCCTACTTATTGTTCATCTATCGTGCTAACGGTAGCCTAGCCTAGTCGGCGCTTGTGGCGAGCCAGCAAAGCATTTTAAAAAACAAATCACTAATAGGGGTCAGTTATACCCAGACACTGCATTCTACCTCTCTCTATTTGTGCCGGTTCCCCGTCCCAATAGATTAAGATTTGAAGGAGAGGCTGCGTTTGTGCAGGCGTTAGCATTCATGCACCAAATATATCCTGCGCAATTGATTGTTCCCAAATATTCATATCAGTGAGTCCACCTTCGTCGAATGGGCTTGCAGTCCGCGCCTACTTGATCTGATTCGGAAACGTCGCTAACGCTGAAATCGGCCAGGATATCGACATTATCAACAGTAGTATTAAACATTTTATCAAACATTTTTTCAACAGACAATAACAATGGAAGAATTCGAGAAAGTAGTTAAAGCAACGTTTCCGTTTAAAAGCGAAGTGGACATCAAGAATCTAACAGACGTGGTGCGCAAACAACTCAAACTCAAAATTAATAACAATCTCATTTATTTAGATAAACTATTTTACGAAGTAAGTTGCATAAATATAAATGCTGATCTTTAGGTTTATTTAATACTAAAAGGTTGAAAACATGTTAACAACTCACTTGATGAAAATGGCTACTGTTCCCTACAAGTGCAATACCAATCGTAGTGGCATCATGCTACCGACTTCGAAGTAAAAAAAGAATTTTGCCTTATAACTCATTCACTCCTTGCTCAAAACTTCAATATTTATATGAAACTGGAAAACAGATGCTAGCAGCGAATTCCACTTCTTGACAGTACTCAATATAAAAAAGGGGGTGTATAACTTCACACGAGCAGTCGGAATACCAACAATATATGTTTTTGGTAACCCGGAAAGAAATATTTCATAGGACTCTGTAAAGACCCCAGGGCATTTCTGAACTCGTTTCTAGCGGAGTTTGAGGATCGGTATTCTTACTACAAGCTGGCGAACAATCGGCCTATCTCAAGCACAGTCTCTGGGAAGCGTTAGTCTTAAAAGTACACTCCGCAGGATCTCTCTGTCAGGCAGTGGGTAGGACAGATCGTATAGCCTTCGTCTCGATTAACAACAGACTGGTACCCCTACGGCGTCTTTTAACTTATGGAAAAGATAAATGTGGCATTAAATGCAGTTCAACTGTACACCCTTCAAATTATAGTTGATAGAAAACTAAAGGCAGACCACTAACCTCATCATTCCAAGCTAACTAATGTTATAAAACATAATTTGCCATGAGCCGCAGAGCACTACGAATACCCACCACATAAGGAAGGTATCCGACGAGGCGTCTAGTGGTTTTGTGGGGAAACAGTGGCGGTGGAATTAGAGAATGAAGCTCATGTGCACTCTTGTCGGTGTTTTTAGAATGAAGAAGGCTTTGACCGCGTGGAGCTAGCTCGCGAGCTGTACCGGCAGCGGCAGCTGGCGCAGGACAGGTACATACGCGAGCTGATCGTGTCCCTTGGAGGGAAGCGCGCCGCCAACAAGCCGGTCACAGTGGACAACCTTAAACGCGCCTTCGCTTTGCTCGATCCGGCCATTGGTTCGTATCGCTACATATAACTACATGTATGTATAGATACTGTCAAACATCTCTAAAAGCCTGAGTACGAGTTTATACGAGTACAAGACTTGAAACATAAATTATATTTGTTTATTTAATACAGCATCAAGGTACAAAGGTATATAAGATCTTTTTTTTAATTTTTAAAGCTTATTAAATTAAATAGTGCAATGTTACGTATGAGCAATTGAAGGAAATGAATTGTTGATAATATGTATCCTATAATAGGTTCCTATGAAACAAATGATTAAATTTTCTACTACTTTCGTTTATAGAAATAAATAATAATGTTCTACGGTTTTCCACTTCGAACTGTCTTGTGGATCGCACTTCGGGTCGTTTCACGCCTTATCAATGTTCTTTGACTCCATTAGAATCGTAAATTACCAGGATTGGCCGAGACGGTCAGGTTCTTAAAAATAATATAAAAGACGAAAAAAAATGTTTGTATAAATTAAGTAATTTATTATTTGGCATTCTATAATTTATATTTTCAGATCACGTACGTATGGAGCGCTACATTCGTTGGGCTTTTTCGGATAACAATTCAGAATTACACAGCATCAGTCCATTACCGCTGCGGACCCTGGCTGTGAGATTGGCTGCAGGGGACATAGAAAGAGTTGGACCTAGATACAGGGGCACTAGAAAAGCAAACTATAAATAGAAATATTTTGAAATTCAATATATTATTGATCTGAAATAAAAAGATTCTAACGTTTTAATTTTTATAATATTACCTGCTCAAGCAATGTAGGCATGTAATCAATTTAACATTTTCTTTTACAACAAAATCTGGCAAAGCGACAAATACCCCACATGATAGGAAGTGGCTACTATAAGGCATATAATTGAGAAAAACAAAATTGCCATTGTGCTTTTGATTGGAAAACAAGAATGAGGAAAAGGAGCTTAATATATGATGTAATCCTGGCCGATTTCGGCCTTGGCGACGTTTCCAAAATAGTATCAGGTAGGCGCGGGCGGCAGCCCCAATCGACGAAGGTGAGCCCGCTGATGACTTGCGTAGCCCACCTTAGCGCGGAATGTCCTGTTGCATAATGGACATGTCAGAACACCACCCACGTAATTAGGAATAGGAAGCGAGCAAAGATGGACAGGCCTTGAAGCGATCTCGCTTCTCATCCAACTCAATCCTACGTTTGGTCTCGAATTCGGAAATTTAATATATATACAAGAAAGAACTTACCTACTGTTATCACAGTAGAAGTCCAACCGACAAGAACGGAAATATATATTTCAAGCGAGGTAGGTATAGTAGTGGTATTAATCTACCTTAAACTATAGCGTAGGATAGCGTGTAAAGTTGAGAGGAATAAAGATATCCAGACAAGTATATAGACGTTTAATGAAGCACACAGTAAAGAGTTACAGTAAGAATAAGCAAGCAACTGTAAAATAGTCCAAATAGAAATAAAGTACAGAGCACAACAATACAAAAATAACTTCTTCGAGTACTTTACAGACGGCGAGCGAGAGACACGAGATAGCGCGGTCATCGTGATAGCGAGACGCGTACACTTGCGCAGACTTCCCTTGTGTACCGGTGTACAGCAGTTCTCAATCCTAGAACCATTGTGTATGTTTCTATAACCCAACACGTACAAAATAAATATTATAATCAGTTGTTAGTACACCTATCCCCCGATTTACACGGTAGATACATTCCTGAAAAAAACGTGTAAATCGAAAATTAAAAATTTTCAAGTCAAAACCGTGTAAATCGAAAAGCTTGCAGAAAATGCATAATTTTGCTATTTAACAGTTGTGATTTTTTTTTCAATATTTTTAGGTGTACACAGAAATAAAAATAAAATGCATCGACAGGTTAAAATATGTAATATATTACGGAAACACTGTTTTTTTATTTAATTACAATACTGTTAGGATCAGAAGTTATTTTACTCAAATAAATAAATAAATGTCAGGATCAAAAGCCATTTTACTAAAAATAAACAAATAACAAATATACGTGCTGATTAAAACTAAACACGATTTAACATTTACTTCGATAACCAAAGTAACTACTATCAGAGATTCGACACAATAATACAGTCCTCACGTAAACTAACAAGAGCTCCGCTCCACACAGAGCCTCAAACAAGAATCCCCCGGCCGACGAGTCTACATCGGCTTATAAACGGTTTCTATATTGGGTGTATAGAAACGGTTTATTTTGTTCCTATTTTTCAATGTATCTAATAATACATTAAACAGAAGAACAAAAAATAAAACCAAAGGTGTTTTATTATCCTTCATCATGTGCAGCAAGTCAGCACATAAGCTCGGGATTCCCCGTGAGATGTGTACACAGCGCACGTGTTCAAACACAGTAGCATTTAGTAGAGTGCGATAAAAACAAAAAAAAAACTTACTTGGAAAACCGTCTAAAAGCGAAAACGTGTAAAACAAGTACCGTGTAAATCAGGGGATAGGTGTATACTATATAATGTAAGAAAGAAAATGATATGAATAAATAATGAAAGATTTAATAGTAGACTACATCTTTTTGTGCTGTTATACAAATACCTATGATAATATTTTTCAAAATACACATCATAATTTAATAATTGTTTTTTGACTGTATGGTTTAGTACATTTGCTTATTCTTTATCGTAAAAGAGCTAAATTGTCAAAAAGTCGCGAAATAGTCACGTTGTGTTGTTTACCATCAAAACAAAAATTTCTTGTTAAATTATTTGACTCACAATGGCAGACATAAATGAAACTGAAGAGATTGACAGAGATACTGTAGAACCAGAAGATTTAGAACAACAATTCAGCAAAAAATATAAATTATTAGCCGAAACTGCTATTTCACTAAAAAAGTCTTACATAAATAAATTACACGGAACAAAGTAAGTAATTATCTAGCAAATGCCTTTTTTACATAGAAAAGCATCAACTGATTACTTAGTCTACCTTAATTAGGTTTATTTAATACGAATTAGATCTACAAAATATTAAGTACGAAAGCTAATAAGTTAGGCTATATCTTATCAAAATTATTCAAGCAAGTACATGCTTCACATTGATTCAACTGTCACCATGCTAATGGTATTAACTAATTGTTTATTAATATGTAATAACGTCCTAGAAATCAATATTGTGTTACCATTAAGAAATGCTATTGTTTGAATACCAGATCTTTAAAACTGGCAGTAAGCTTAACAGACAATGGTATAGAAGTGTACCAGTTGAGCAACACATCTTTAAAACGGGAATGTAGGCTGAGTGGTCACAAAGATCCACCCACAGAAGTTGTATGCAGCCCAAAGGATGATCATCTTGTTTATTCTTGTGGTACTGATGGAATTGTAAAGCTGTGGGACACAAGAGCTGGTGGACAAACAGCCATGGAATATACAGGTAACTACAAAACTTTATAGACAATAATAATTTGTATATATAGTCTCTTTTTTACAATTGTTGGACTAAGTATCTTCAATGCACATAATTTAAAACTCAGTGTAGACCAATATAGGTAGTGACCACAAGGATACATTGATAGTCAATGTCTTGGCATTTTTTATTGCATTTATTTCATAAGAAATTTTTGTTTTTTAGATTACCCTATTCTTAATATAAGATACAATGTAGCTGCTTTACTAGCTAGTGTGAAAATATCCAGATATTGGATCAATCTGACTACAGTGGAACCTCAACATAAGAGTTAAATTTGTTTCATAACTTTGCTTGTATGTCAAATTGCTTATATCTTAAAACAATTTTCCCCATAGAAATTAATTGAAATTCCATTAATGCCTTTAAGCTCCCAAAACATCAGCTCAGTTGTTGTGTTTTTGAATAAGAAAAATGTATTTACAAGAAGTAACATTTATTTTTAAATAACAAACACATATTCTATAAAAACATAATAAAAGAAACAGTAAACTGCTTATGAGAGTGCTTAGTTTTCAACACTGTTCTTTTCTTTTTTCATCATGCTTTGCTCATTTTTACCTGCAGATTGTTTGGAAAAACTTTCCAAGGAGGTTTGTTTCTTCCTCCCTTTCAGGATATTGCAGAAATGAGCTAAGTATGTTTAATTGAACAACTCTGATGCACGACCAGTTGCAACTATTTGATCTGCTTAAACAAATCACTGTAAATAGCTCCTGTCTACTCACATATGATGTGTTGTGTTAAGGTTCCTCCTTGTAGCTGCTTCTTTCTTACCCACACCATCAGTAGTTTCTCCATCTTTTCTTGGAGAGATGTCCAGAGCTTAGAAATTATTGTAACTCTTTTAACTGGTGTTATACCCTTTATCAAATCCTTCGAAAACAAGGGAAACAAGCACCCAGATTGAGGTATAGTCTGAGGTGGAGAAACTGTTAGATTCTGCACACGGTTGTGTGTAGCAGTGTAGTATGTGATTCCTCATATCTCAAATCTTGCTCTCATCTCAAAGCAAAATATCACTCGCTTGGCAGCTCGTATCTCAAAACACTCATATATCAGGGCACTTGTATATTGAGGTACCAATGTAATTGTAATATTGATTAGACTTAAAATCTGACAGATCAGTTTACATAAATACTTGTAGCCTAATAGCCAAATACTTTATTTTTAAATATGTTCATCAACACCTCACCCATATCTGGGTAACATTTTCTTGTTGAAGTAAATAAGATTTTTATAAGAATTTTTAATGGAAATCACGTATATGTAAACACAGGTGTATAACATTAAAACACTAAAAATATTTACATTATACAATAAATCTTTTATATAAATTACGTGTCATGTTGTTTGCCTATGGTGGACTCCTAAACTAATTAACCGATTTTAATAAAATTTACATTCCACATGCAGTTTAACTAACTTAAAAGATAGGACAGTTTTCATCTCAATTCATAGTCCCAATATTATTTTATTGCAAATTATTTGGCAGTCACAATTTTCAGTTAGCTCCAAAGGAACAGATGGTAGTATCTGTTTACTGGATTGAGTAATTATTCCTTATATGGTGCTATGTTAAACGTACTGTAGGGGTTGTTACTACAATAAATGCATATTTACATGTAAATACTGTATATATTACTTTATTTATTAATCTTAATTTGAGTTGCAATTACAAGTCTTATAATATAATATTTAAAAAAATACAGATTAGTTTACTCATATTCTGAAAAGAAGATTGAATGTTAATAGGCAACAAATGATAGAAGGGAGGGAGAAGGGGTATATGTTTAGCTATGAGTTAAAACTACATTCAGGATGGTACAAAGTTCATGGAGTCAGCTAGTTAAATTATATAGGATAACATATTACATTATGCTATGTCAACTGTTTTTCATTAAAACACATTTAAGGTGAGATATGAAATTTTTGTGATAAATCAAAGATAATAATATCATAATATAATGATTATATTGGAGCTTCATTGTTTATATTTTTGCATATTACTTGTTTGCCCAGAATTCCGTCCATCAAGAAATGCTATTGTGGTGTAGGTGTTCAAGGAACTTATAAAATTATCAAATATGGCTCTAATCCTACAGCCCAAAATGTGAGAAGGAGATGATATTTATTATAAGCTATAATATGTTCCAGTTGAAAATGATGACGACAAAAAGCCATTTGAATGTATGGACATATCATGCAATGGTTCTGTGATCTGTGCCGGGAGTCAAGTCGTTCTGGACGACGCATACATAATCTTCTGGGACCAGAGGCTGCCGAAGCCACTTGGGGGTTACTGGAATTCACATACGGATGATATTACACAGGTTATTCTTATTTATTTAAAAATATAATTGCTACATGAAAGTTAATTTTAAAGTTATAAATCCACCTTCAGAATTACCTTTGTATAAACCTGTTTCTATCCAATGCATTTTAATCAAATCATAATTAAAAGCAAGACTCATCTTTGTTGACCTCTCTGTTAGAGTATTGTATGTTAATAATTTGAAGAACTGTCTAGTCATCCCAATTATGAATGGATTTATTAATTAGCTTAAACTCAAAACAACTTTATTAAAATAGGCACTTTAAAGCATTTTAAAGTAATCTACCACAGCTTTGCACGGATATAGCCACTAATATATTTCTGCTCACCCCTAAGGGTATATACAGTGATGATATGCTATTTATATTTATGATAAACCTACCACAATCCCGGAAACAGGAATTTCCAAGAGTATAGGGGCTTCTGAGCAACCCACCATCGCCAGTGTTTTTTTTTTGTCATTGTCTTGTTATAACAGAATATAGGGACTGTAATAGATATGTGCGCAAGGAAGCTGACAGATTTTGCCTTTTGTGGGAAGGAGTGAAGGCTGGTAAGAATTTTAAATTGTTAACCTAATTAAGAATGGAAAAACAGGGTTTTAGAATTGAAAGACTTTTTCTAGATTTATTGTAGGGGTGGTAGGTAAACAAGTTTAAAAAATGTAAAATAATATTTCCGGAAGTAGATTGTCAAGGAAGATCCAGACTTATTCAAGTAGACAATAGCATGATTGTACTGCATAGCATTACAGTACACTAATATAATTTTATAAAATCCATTGTAATGAGAATGTCAATAATAATAAATATCATAATGCTGAGGTTGTGGTGGCCTTGTGGATAATGGGCCGGTTTCTATGCATAGCAATGCGAACGGTCGTAACTTCGAATGCCAGCACGTACCTGAGGGTTTTTTAATATTACGTACAGATTTTGGCTGCTCAAGTTCACCGGTGAAGGAAAATATCGTGAGGAATCCCGCATGCTATCTAATAGAAATGTTATGTGTAAGTACCTGAGAACGCGGGTCAGTTGCGTTACTGGTCACGTTGGGCAGGACATATAGCGCAAAATGGGTACAGCCCCTAATGCATCTCTGCTCAGACGTTGAGTTGCAGAAAATGAGCCCGTGTGAACCTGATACCTGATCTCTGCTCACACGGTTTTAGTTAGTTTTTTATGTATCCACTTTGCACTAACATGTCGAATGAGAAAGATCTGAGTAACAAATCCCAGTTAAGAGTAATGTTGATGGTATCTGCAGGTTAAGTTCCATAAAGAGAGAAGTGAAGTCCTCGCCACTGGCTCCTTGGACGGGCTCCTGAACGTGTATAATGTGATGGAACAGACTGAGGACGAGGCCCTGACGTACACTCTCAACGTCGAGAACTCGATTGAGGGCATCACCTGGCTGGACGGGAAACATGTATCTTGCGTCACACAGTCCAGTGACTTCCAAATGTGGGACATTGAAGCCGGAGACTTATTGAGGAGTTACACAAGAGACAAGATTGCTAAAGGCATAAGGGTATGTTCAGTTTTCTGTTATTTCGGTTGCACGTCATATGAATGTATGTATATGTATGATGATGTCCTAGCCGGTTTCGGCCACGGCGACTGTTTCAACACCGATTAAGAAAATCGAGGTCTAGTTTTCGGAAACAGTCAATTGTGCAGGAGATATTTCAGTGCATAACTGGACGCGCAGCCAGAAAAGCACTCTCTCGTCCGAACTCCCTCAAGCCCGATGGAAAGGAGAACCAGTACGATTGGGAGGGAGCGGGATGCAGGTTTGGTCAAGTTTTCCTTCTCTGAACACCTAGTATAATTGCGGTGAAGAGATACCTTAGTCGCCTTTTACGACACCTCAGCAAGAAGAGGGGTGTGTTATTCTATTCTGCCGGCAGCCACCACGGTTTATAATAATAATATGAATAATAATATATCGTCACGCTATATCCCTCGCGGGGAGAGCAGAGGTACATTACTGGCTGTATCCACTTTGCACTTATATGTCGTGCTCAACATGACCAGTGGCGCAGCTGATCGCCGTTCTCACAGCACTAGAACACGCGTGACATTTCTATTAGATGCCGCGCGGATTGCCTTCCAATGTTTTCCTTCACAGGTGTGATCAATTGAATCCCCCCCCCGCCCCCCCTTCTACTACACGACGACTGCGCGTCGCACTGGTTTGCATCTTATGTGGTTGATGTTCCAGCTGCTGGCACGAAGCGATTCGCCTCCTTTTTTGCTGCGAACGATTAGGGAGTGAAATTCGCTTCCCGCATCTCTTTTTCCAACATGGGAATCTTCAAACGACGAATGAATCGGTATTTGTTGTGTAAGCGCGCTCTATCATCGGCCTCATTTTCCATCAGGTGAGATTGAGGTCAAGCGTAAGCCTGTACGGTAATAGAATAGTTTTGTGGTGTCATGAAAGTATGAACTGTTATTGAATGATATTGCAGAGGAGTAAAGAAGACGATTGCTATGTCGTGGGCGCCTTCAAGCCATCGGAGGAGGCGCCTGTGTTGCTTGCTGGCTCTCACGCGGGCAATGGGTATGCTGAACCATTTTATTTTTTTGTAATCCAGTGGAAATCTTCATGGACCGTCAGTGGGTAGCGAGGGCCAACCCTGGTGTGTCGGACTCTTACCGTCTAAAACCAACAAGGTGTTCTTTCTACCCACCTGCCGGGGCCATGCGGACCGCGGGGCCGCTTCCTCAGCACCCGGCGACGATTGGCCTCTCCTAACTGCATAAATGCGGGGGAGGCTTGGTGTAAACGGGAACCCACTCCTCACTTGCCTACGTGTCTTGGAGCAGTGTGCGGGAACACATCGCACACGGCTCACGCCTAGATCGATGGGCGGCGCATTCCGTCAAGTGTGTCGCCCATGGAGTCATGTCCGGTTTAGAGAGGAAGACCACGAATGTAGAACCTGGTCTGGCGTCCTTGCCTGCGTGGGCAGCGGATTGAGTTTTCGGGGGTCTAGATTGTCTCCCGGTCCCGCTCCGCCGCCTATGGGAATGCTGAACCAACAATAACTTATTAAAAAACGAAGTTTATATTTAAATCAGTATTAAAATTAATTCATATTTGTTTTCCTAAAAGATATATTAGGTCTGGGAAAAAGTTCGTGGCGTTTTTTCCGATGAAAGGCGTTGGTCGCATATAACTAAAGAAAAATAAATTACAGCAACACTAATGAGTGAACCTTTCAAGGTGACCTTATGAACGTTAGTTAAATATAAGAAACATTGCAATCTGTGCAGTGGTTCGAATGTATTTCGCACTCGAACATGGAGCTGAATTATGAAAAAATCCGGTGTACTCTACAATATCGCTATGACAACGGGAACAATGCTGCGCAGGCTTACGAAAAAAAAATGTGTTGTATACAGTGAAGATACTTTATCAAATTCTGCTGTGTGGAAACGGTTCGCTCGCTTTCATTTCGGCAACTTTAATGTGAAAGGTGCGTTACGCTGCGGTCGTCCAATCACTGAAAAAGCTGATGAAATACCTGAAAAAGTCCAACAAGATAAGCATAGCAGTGTCAATATTGGCATGGAGCTAGGCATTGATCATAAAAATGTTTTGAATCATTTACACAAAACTGGTTTTAAAAAAAGCTTGATGAATGGAGCTCGTGAGTCGAGCGCGAAAAACATTATGGACCGATTAAACATCTGTGTTACGCTGCTGAAACGGAATGAAATCGAGCCATTTCTAAAACGTCTAATAATCGGAGATGAAAAATAGATTACGTACGATAACCGGAAGCATAAAATATTGTGAATAAAGGACGGTGAGCCTTCACAATCATTTGCCAAACTAACATCGACGCCAAAAGAAGTGATGTTGTGTGTGTGGTGGGACTGGATGGTCATCGTCCACCACGAGCTACTTGCGACTGGTGAGACGATTGATTATCAACTCTACTGTGGTTGACTAGAAAGATTAAGCTTGGCGATTGAGAGGAAAAGGCCCGAATTAATAAATAATAAAGGTATTGTCTATAATCGTGACAACGCCCGACCACACACTTCTTTGATGGCCCGTCAAAAATTTAGAGAGTTCGGTTGGGAAGTTTTGTTGCATGCACCTTACAGTCCGGATATAGCACCCTCTGACTATCATCTATTGCGATCTCTGCAGAGCTCTCTTCATGGAATTAACTTGGTTTCAAAAGAAGCCAGTGAAAACTACTTGATCCAGTTCTTTAACCAGAAACCACAGAAGGTCTTCACCAATGGGATCTTGGATCTAACTAAAAAATACTGTAACATTGTCGATAGTAATGGAACATATTTGGTTCAAATAAATTCGTTCACGCGCTTAAGGAGACCAGTCGAATTTTACTGAAAAAACGCCACAGACCCAATATTTGTAACTAACTGAGCTGAGAAACTTCGTACCGCCTAATATGAATGAGTGGCTGGTTAACTTTGAGGTAAACCTGCTCCTTTCACCCTCCCTCTCCCCTATAGTTTCCTTTCCATGCCCCACTCTTCTTTCAAGGTTGAACCGATTTTTTAAATTGAATAGAAATGATAAGCTATCCCTCGTAATTAGAAATTATTTAAAGCAGTGTAAAAAATAAATATGTTTTTGTGACTAGGCTAGAAGTTCTGTTCGCTTTGCCTGATCTGGATCAGATCGAGAAATGTTACTCCAAATCAAAGGCAAAATATTTATAAAAGCTGTTTATTATTTTAGTGACGTGCTGAGATCTGTTTCTGTGATGGAGAAGAAATTACAACCGGCCACTAACTTCACGGAGAACAAGCAGGTAGTCCGGTGTTGCTGGTATGACGACCAGGTGAGTTGGACAGCTCACTGGATAGATTATTAGGTGGCGGTGTTCTCATGAGGCAGTACATAGTCGAGGTCAGGGGAGGGGGAAGGTGAGGTGCAATCATAACATATTTTCCACTTGAACCTGAGTTGTGTCGGGGAACTATGGAATAGAGAAGTGATAGGCAATAAAATACTAAGACTACAGCTAGTAACACAGAGCTATGTATTGCAGAGAGATCTCCTGGTGACAGCTGGCGAGGCCGGCATCGTCTCCGTGTGGACTGCCGCCGGGGAAACGGAAAACGGAGGTGCAGCCAAGAAACTTACGCATTCCATTAAAAAATTACATGTCAAACGGCACAAACCTTACTGAAATATAACACTATTGCAATCTGTGGCGACTTATTAATGTATCCTCACGGTGCATTCCTTTCGGTGTGAACAGAGACGCATTGCCGGCTGCTCCCTATTCAAATATGTGAACGTGACAACATCGTACGGGTACCGACATACAAATATTCTTTCCATCCCTCCGATTCTAAGGTGCCAATGGACACAAGTGTGCCAATGGAACGATCCTTGATGACACCAGTTTCATGTAGGAGAAGCACCAACAGGGCCCTGAGGAGTTTGCGACCTGGCAAACGTGGCGGACGAACTTTTTTAGGCAACCCGACCCTGTTGCGGAGCTAACGGAGTACCGTACACTGCTCATGGGCGGATCATAGTCCCCCATAGTCAAATTAACCTACCCTGCCCTAGGCTTGTTACTATAGTGTTGATGATGATGATGTCCTGGCCTATTACGGCCTTGGGGTCATTTCCAAATCACATCAAGTAGACGCGGGCTGCAGCCCCATTCGGCGAAGGTGAGCTCGCTTATGAAAATATTCAGAAACAATCGATTGCGCAGGATATATATATGTAATTGGTGCGTGAATGGTAGCGCTCGCACAAACCCACCCTCTTAACCGAATGAGACGGGGAACCGACACAAGTAGAAAGAGCCAGAATGCAGTGTCGGGGTACTGATAACCGACCCGTCAGTGCTCTAGGCCTTTCACAATGCCTCGCTGCCTGCACAGCAGATGAAAGGGTAGGCAGACGTTTGCACTAAGCGGGGAGTCGCCGCAACAACTTGCGCCTTCAACCGGGTTGTGCCCACGAGCCGACGTGGCTACCAGGGTGTGGCCGCTGCGCGTAGCACGGCTACCAGTAGCTTCCGGTGAGGGTTCATGGAAACCAACGAGTATAACTAATTTCTGTCACCTCTAAATAGAGGCTGGCTGATAGAAATAGATGCAGAGTTCCCACTAAGCCCCAGCAGCTATAGTGCACATCTCTTTACACAAACAGGTTTGAAAAGGAGAGGTGTAGCTATTGGTCTACGAGTTAAAGATAGGTTTTTAATTTAGGCAGTTAGTCGATATGTAGTCGGGTTAGGATCAAATGCTAGATCTATCTAGAGGGTTCAAGGTATACCTAGAGAGACCGTGAGTCGTGGCACAAGCGGGCCGGCATAACGACGCTTACTGTCAATACTGTTCCTCTATGTATTATTATATTTGTATCTCATATTGCGCAGCAGCAGTTGCTCGCCGGCTCCTCTCGGTAGATTCTACTTTTCGATCCGGCGGTAGATTCATTTACTATTAATAATTCTAAGGTGCTTGAGGTAGGCCTATTGGAATAAAATTATCTTTGATTTAATTTCAATAAATTGTTGTTTGTACCGTTCTCGGACCACACTGCACTTTCCATCAGATACGGTGTAGTCACTTTATCGAGGGCTGCCTCGTGCAGGGGGCCGCCAGTACACCAAATTAATTGTTACAATAAATACATAAAATAAAAATATGATATTAGTTAACTCGGGGGGTGAGTAGAGATATATTAGTGTCTGTATCTACTTTACGCTTATATATCGTGCCCAACGTGACCAGTGGTGCAGCTGATCGCCGTTCTCACAGCACTAGTACACTTGACATTTCTATCAGATGCCACGCGGATTCCTCACCATGTTTTCCTTACATTATCCACAAGGCCAGCCAAAAATTTAAAGATAGTATTAAATAATACAATTTATTTACTTCAATCACTTTATTTCATTCATATTTTATAAAATATAAATTTCATATACTAAAAATATATAATACAGTGCCCGTTTTGAAATTGACAATAATATTATAATTCCAAAAATATCTTTAGTATATCCCAGCGCTTCCTTATACAAACATCTATTCTTTTCTTTAAATTTAGACATTACATGAGGTCTCCAGAACCAAAGCGACTCAAGTAAAAATTTTGACAGTGGCTTTGCATTAGTTTCCTATAAATTACATAAATTCATTCATTTATATCGATTTAATATTCTATTTAATCATTACTACCAGAATAAAATAGGTCACGTTAAGGTCCGGTTCGGTTCCCGACGTTGTAACGCGCGCGCGGGGTCACGTGGTCACGGCTAGCCGGGGACTCGCGTCCACATCCCGGCTGCGACTGACAAGTTCTCCATGGCCGAGATCTATAGTCGCTATATCGACTTTGCTTAGCAAAGTTCCCAAAAAATTAATTAGTGTTGACAAGAAACTGAACATAAAATAAGAACTATAGCATGTAGACGCCGCCCGATACGTGCTTGTGTTAAAACGCCCTAAGGGCCGTTAGGGTGTTACGGGACGCACGGGGTAAGAGGATGCGCGCGCGCACGGGATGCTTGCTAAGTTAGTCGACTACTGAGACCCGAGGCCAGAGTACGTGCGTGTGCGTCGCAGTTCGGTGTGCCTTAAAGTGCACATAAACTGTAAAACGCCAAAATCCGTGTCTTTCTACAACCACACCCACGACCACCGGTCATAGAACTTAAAAATAGCCTTAGCATTTTTTGCAGAGCCAAGTCCATGTTGACAAAATAGGTGACTTACCAAATTCTTTGACATTCATTGAGATAAATAAATTGTATTGTTTAAGTAAAGTCTAAGCAAACTTAGGAGTGCGTCAACAAATCTCAAGCTAACTCTTATTGCAGCCGAGTCACTGAGCTGTGAAATGGTCTTTCGACGAGCGTGTTCCTGCCGTCCTATATGGGGACCTTTGGGGCCGGCATGATCGCCGCGACTACCGGTGGGTTTTTCTCAAGTGTTGATAGTCGCTGTCGTTTTTTAGAGTACATTATAGTTACCATTAGGCGTGGCGCGGCCAATGCCACGAGTCGGGATACAATATTCGCCGGTCGCGTCGTGAGTGACAGGGCGCGGTAACAAGTCCTTATCTCATCAGGTAGCTCATATTATTTCTCATATAACAGTTGCAATACAATTCATAATCACGTGTAGTGTAAGGAATCACATAAAGAGATATATTTTATTGATAAAACTATTTGGAATTATGCAAAATTTAAATGAGATTTAGAGGAGATCAGGTTCATTTTCAGGGTCCTGTAATGGGATCCACGGACAAGAGGGTAACGGCAAGTGTTGAGACCCTTTGGTTCTGGCGATCTGACATTATCCCGTCAATTTTTATTATACCTTTCAACTACAAGCACATTTTATATACCTAAAGATATCATCTAAAATTAGCACAGAGTCATAAAATAAAACAAACCTATAAAAGTAATATTAAGGAGATCACACACCAACTCGTGCACGTAATGCGGCCGCATCTGAAGCGAATGTTTCATGTTTCACAAAACACATGCTCCTTTTTATCTTTCTCGTATATTCGCAATTATTTGTCCCTGTCTCGCACGCCATAGACAAATGTTTTGCTTGTACACGCAACATATTTATAAGAATGAGAAAGATGATTGCAAGTACACGAGAAAGAAAGAAATAGGCACATGTTTCGCGAAACATGAAACATTTGCAGCGGATGTACATCTATCTTTAAGAAATCATAAAAATTCATTACACATCTGCCATTAGGCAATAATATTTACAAATCTTGTACCGATGTTATTTATACTCTAGCAACTCAATTATTACATAATTCATAGATTACTAAAGGTACAATAAAATGTTGCCACAAATTGTGATATAAGGCTCAATCGATCTTCCAAAAACTAGAATTATGTTTTTGGGTCGGACCAAATGCTGCAAGCCGGGGCGGGACGTTGCTTCACCGGTGCCGAGGAATGAGCAATTACGGTGCACGTCGTATTGTAGCAAGTCGCGACTGTCAGAGCCCAACATCATTATCAGAGTGCTCAGCAAGCGAATATTAAGGGTTGGTAGCAACGCAAGAGTCCCCATGTGATTTGCTCGGCTATTTAATCAGAGAAAACTACCCAATAAGTTAAAAAAAATGAGTTATATTATATAACTTTATACACTGAAACTCTAAATAATCTCCATACGACTGGTCACCAAATTTTTATTCTTTTTTTATCCAGAAAAATACAAAAATTACCTATGGTTTTTGAATTGCCTTTGATTATGCATGCCTGTAGGCTCAATACACGATAATTGATATGCGCAGGATAGCTGGAACTTATGTAGGAGATACTAGACCTGCACAGGCAAACCGTCCCTGTATACGGCACCTTACCTGCACCTGTATTTACCTACGGACTGGACTAAACTCTGCTCTCCGGACCGGTTGTAGACTCATTTTCTTTTGACGGTTAAAAAGTTCTTGATATTAGGCCAATTTGAATAGTTATATTTCAAAAGCAGATCCTAATGTAGATTTTGTTTTATAATCAAATCCGGATCTAGGGGCAGGGATAGGGGGGGGGGGGCACAATTCCAGACAGAGCAGACAAGCACAGCACCCAACGTACCGTACCCAATGAATAATGTATTCAAAAATGTGAACCGACCTTTTATATAGATAAAAAATGGTTGAAATGTTTTGGTTTTGACGTTTTTAAAGTCAACTCAAAAGTCTAATAAGATATCGTTCTCATGTTTTAACTTATGTATTGTGGTCGTCTTTCATGAATATTTCGCTTCTTGTGCGATAGGAAAACAAAAAATCTTAAAAAATTGTGCTGTAATTTGTTTTTATTACATTAATCAATATAATTGAGAAACCAAAAGATTGGCGGAGGAGGGACTGGTGCAGACGTTGTTAGACGCAGGAGTGGGTGGCCATTTACACCACCCCTCCCCTGCTTTTTTGCAATAGGGAGAGGCTTACCTTAAGGCCAAATGTCGCCGGGTGCCGAGGAAGTGGCCAACGCTGTGCCCTTGGCCCCGGCAGACGAGCAGGAGGAACTCCCCGGGGGTTTTAGTCGGTGCAAGTCCGAAACGGGGGGGGGCGGCCCTCACCGCCCCCTGAGGTCCGTTAGGCATTTCCCCCGGGTTACAAAAAAAAGGCGTTGTTAGACGCAATGCTTTGCGTACACAAGCGAAATATTTTCAATAGCGTGCGAGAAATAGAATAATCACAAATACACTAGAAATAAAAAGACAAGTAGATGTTTTACAAAAGACGAAAGGATTGCTCCGGACGCGCCATGATGTTTAAAAAGCTTACACTCATTTACCAACTAGTTTGAGCCGATGAAGAATCAGCTTTCAAAAATCATAATTTACAAGTCCTATTAAGCATACAAAGTGTTTAAAAAAACAGAACAATACGAAATCATTGATTTTTTTAAATGTTTATCCGCCACAATTTACTTTTGTAAATATAGTAATCGTTATCGACGTCACCGTTTTTTGAGTGCGCCTCCCACCCCCCCGCGCCGGCCGCTCCGCGACTCGCCCTGCAGCTGCCGCATCACTTGGGCACAAGGAACATTATTAACCTGCAAATTAAACACACACAGGCCCTGATCTACGGGAGCCACGCCCTGGGCACCATACTCCAGGAACGGCAGGCACGAGCACATCGCCCGCCATACCCACTGAATAATATATCCGAAAAAGTGGACCAGCCTCTACATAACAAATTACATGAAAAGTACAAGCTTTAGGTATTGACGCTTCAAAAGTTAACACAAAAGTAGCATCAGACACAGTCACCACGTCTTGTGTTGTGCAAGGTCGTTTTTCGTGAATATTTCGCTACTGATGCGATAAATGATGTTTACATTTTCACAAAGTTGTTGAGCACAAACATCTCTAAAAATTATATTGTAAAGGTATTTTTTGTTACATTAGTCCATATAATTAAGAAACAAAGGTAGAAGGACTACCGGGGAAGAGGGGGGAGGGCAGACAGTTTTGCCTCCGGCGCCCTCGTATTGCAGTCGTACACATGCGACTTGTCGACACAAGTTAAACAAAATTTAACGGAAGAGCGTGATGTACACGGAGCTGATCTGGAAGTACTTACTTATATACATTTTGTATTACGAACCGTGTCGGACTCGAAAGGGGCACATCCATATCGCGATAACATTACCATAAAATATCAAAATATTACATTATTCATGTTAACGTAATTACGTATTTATGATTAACAGGCGGAAACTTCACCTCAATCTCGCCTGGTGGAAGGTGAAGATGAGTCCGACGATGGGTCGCGTCCGCCCAACAGATGCCTGTTCACTCTTCTCTTAAAGGCTCCCGAGTCATAAGATCGCGGAAATATGCTCGCTGGAAACATATTCCACTCCTCAGCTGGTCGCATGACGAATGTAGGAGGGATCTCCTCGTGCTTATATAAGGAACGTTCATCACATACGGACGGTATCTGACACGGCGTTTAGTGGTTTTATGATAAAATGGGACTGGCGGAATTAAAGAATGTAATATCGATGTGGAATGTCGGGTCGGGCAGGGTTATCCCATACCTGAAGTGTATGGCCTTGGTGGCGAGTAGGCGGTTGGCGTCGGCCGGGTCCGCCAGCGGCAGCGGCTGCTCCGGCGCCTCGGGCAGCTCGTCGCGGAACGCGTGCGCCGCCACGCGCGGCACTAGCGCCGCCTCGCCCCAGGGCCCGCGCGCCGCTACCCACTGCACCGAGCCCAGCGAGCCCCACCCTTTGCTCTTCAGGATCACCTGACCAACACGCAACACAACTTGCACGTTCGGCACAACATATAAGCCCAAAGCGGATACAGCCACTAATATATCTCTGCTAACGCCGAAAGAGATATAGCGTGACGATATATTGTTATTAATAACTGTCATAGGGATTTGCAAACTATATCTGTTCATTGGATATAGAAATGATTAAACCTTCTTCCACCCTCTCCCTTCCTTACTGGAACCACGCGCGCGTATATCGGAGTCACAGCTCTGCGGTAACTCACATCCCGGCTAGATCTGAGAAGTTCTCTAACCCCCACTGCAGCTGAGCAGTTGAGCTGTGGTATGGAGGCTTCCGGCGAGTGTGTTCCTCCCTTCCTATGATATAGGGTCCTTTAAGCGAAGCGTGAAGAGATATTTGTGCAGGCCGGCATGACCGCTGCGACTTTTTACTGTTGATAGTCGTTGGCGTTTCCGGACTTCACCATGCTTCACCATCAATTAGATGTAGTGTGATCGCTGTGCAGAGTCAAAATAAAAAAAAAGAAGTAACCGAAACATAACGTTATGTCTTGATATAACAACTCTGAAAACAAATGTCCTATTCATATGAATTACCCGTAAAACATGATTCGAGCGGAAATGGCACCAGAAGCTCGTTTCTCTTCATTTGCTTTTGATCTAGCCACTAATCCAATAATCCGTGCATACAGTGGAGTTCCAAATTAGAGATGAAAGCATATCCGAAACCGAAGCTTGTGGCTTTTGAAAACTTTTACTCCTAGTAATATATCGTTACGCTACATCCCTTACGGGGTGAGCAGAGATACATTACTGCTCATACATAGAGCAATTTGTGCTCATATGTCGTGCCCAATGTGACCAGTAGCGTAGCTGATCGCTGTTCTCACGGGATGTTTCACCTTGGCTGTGGGCGCGTGCCGCCTAAAGTATTCGCGTCGCCGCGCACGGAAACCGTTCCATTACCCGCTAGGTCACGACAGCCAGCGAGTTAACTTGTGCGTATCAGGCACAGGGGCACAAGGGCGGGACAATACGAGCGATGAGATGATGACGGCTCACCTGGTACGTGATCTCTCGCTGCGCGCTCTGCGTGGGGTCGCGCTGGCTCTTGTTGACGAACGCCTTCACGACCCACTGGTGGCCGAACGCGGAGAACCGCGACGACTCGTAGTACAGCTTGTGGACGTACTCCTCGGTGCGGTACGGCCTCAGCTGCAAGTCTGCGCACACACCGCACCGGTGCAAACCTTCATACCACTCCTGTCCAGCCCCAGACCTGGGGGACGGGGGGAGGACGAGCCGCAAACTTCTAAGGTCGGCAGCCGAGCACATTGCCCGACGTATCCGCTAAATAATATATCTAAAAAAGTGGGACAATTTCTCTATAAAAATTGGCTGAAACTTAGCCTTTGGCTTTGAAGTTTTTAAAGTTAAGTCAAAAGTCTCATGAGACGTTGTGACCACGTCTTCAGTTTCGCATGGTTTAAAGATCGTATTTCGTAAATATTACGCTTCCTATGCTGCAAAGGACTTTTAAAAAGTTGGTCGCCAGATAGTAGGTTTATTCTGTCTAGAAACATTTCAAGATCAGGGCTGACCACGAATGAAAAGAAAGGGTATAAAATTTAAATTTCCTATTTGTCTTTCGTGACAGTAGTATGGCAGTAAGCCTTGTCGCATTTGCTTGTTGTCGCATGCCGCTCAAGCACCGCATCTGCTCTTACGACGATTGAGGCTTCCGGCAGGAGGCTCTACTCTGGTCGAACCTCACGACTTGAATCGTTTAGTTACCCAAACGAAAGAAGTACCTCAGAAATCAATGCTACGCTGATACGAGACATGTAAAGGGAAACATGTAGTAGTGTGTATATGTTTGAATGTATTAGACCAGTGAAAGTGATCTTCTCATAGGAGAGCAAGTCGAGTAGCTGCGTGTAGACGAGGCGGTCCTCGCGCGCCAGCCGGTCGCGCTCGGCCAGCGTGTCTAGGATCTCGCCGGCGGACTTATGCGGGTGTACGCACAGCTCCTCGTGGCCGGTCGCTTCGTGCGCCGGCCCGCGCCACGGGCATCCGATGCACAGGTACCGGCATCCAGTTAGTCTGCACACATACACACTATTTATAGGCTCACACTCAGCCAATTTTGTTTGATTACCTGCAGGCTCGTGCTTGAACTCAATCTGACGTGATGGAAAGCGATGATGAGGGCGACGATGGAGCGCACTCACCCAAGAAATATCCATTCCTATGTCCTAAGACGTTCGAAAAACAATTTCACTTCTTGGCGGTTCGCAACAAAAAAGAGGAAGCGATCGCCTCGTGCGTGCAGCTGGAATTGGATGCAAGCCCGCACTGCGCGCAGTCAGTTTATGCTAAAAGAAGGGGGAATTATATTGTACAACTCAACCGCACACTCTCCAAAATATGGACTTTTCAAAGTGGGGTTTACATACATCCTCGCTCCCTTGTAGATTAACATTTCCCCTACCATACAACCTTAGATGCCATTGATCTGAACAGACCGAGCTTAACTTTAAAAACAACAATATTTCTTTTTACTTTAATATTTTATACTATGATGTCCTGAAATTAAGCTTATTTCTACGATTGTCAACAAATGAAATCGTTCATTGCTTATGACGTCAGCAGGACGAGGTATAAAATAACGAGGCTATATAAAATTTATAAAATAGGTATTGAGTATTACTTTCATTGAATGCATAAGTGATATACCGACATGCATTACCGATCCATGGATATGTATTATTAAAGTATGACTGAAACAATAATGTTATTAAAGAGAGTTGTAAAGCCACAGACGCTGAGACATCATCAGATGCTATCACCTTTTTTTATGATTTTAAGGAGTACGCTTGAACTCGATCACACTTGGTGGAAAGTGAAGATGAGACCGACGATGAACCGCGTCCGCCTAACAAATGCGTATTTGTACTTTTCCTTAAAGCTTCTAGTATATTGTTAAGCATCGACGTCGTATCTGTTCAGACCTAAGGCACGCGTAAAAACTTCTCTCACAAGTTCAGATCAGATATATTCAATCAAAAGTAAGTTATATGTGATTATATTATACTTTTTTATCAAGCTATCATCACATACAGAGAAAAACAAATGATGTCACATAGAATAATGTATATTTCCGCGATGAACTTACTGCGATCCAAAATGCAGATGGTTTGGTTCGCATTTCGGTAGGGTTACCAAGCTTTAGATACTAGAAACTAAATGAAAGGCATGGATTAGTGAACTAACCAGTGTTGCCAGATCCTCCGAAAAAAACACTGTTTTCCGTTCAGTTTAGTTTTTGGTTACCGCCCCTTTTTTAATTTACTCATAACCGCGGTCTTATAGTAAGTCAATCGTTCGAGCCCACATCGCTGGCGTAGCTAGGTAACCGAAGGTCCTGGTGCAAAATATAAACCCAAGAGCCCCAACTAAGCAATTTTGTCATCAGCTCATTGCGCACAGCAGGACACGTCTAGGTTATACACGCGAACAGTTTAGTAACGTGTACTTGTATTAACACTATATCGGTATTAAGGAATAAGTTATATAATTATAAGGTACTGTACGGTGGTACTGCCCGAAAGGGCAGTGGACTTGAGGGAGTCTGCTGCCCAGACGAGGTGAAGGCGGTGTGTGGTGTCGCCAGGCCGCCTGCGCGATATCTAGAGAGGTGGGCATTTTACATCCACCTCCCCCAGAGATGAGGCCTCTGCAGGCCATTCGTTCGCAAGATCGAAGGACGAATATGATCTCCCAGATCTGGCTAGCAGCGATGAGACGTTGACACCTCGGTGTCTTTTGGCGGTAGGAGTGCGGCAAACTGGGGCAACCCCGTGAGGATTTACCAGTGGGTTACAAAAAAAATGTGTTCATATGTTGAGAATTCCACATTTTTTTTTTTGGTAACCCGGTGGTAAATCCTCATGCACCGTCAGGGCAGCGGTAAGGGCCACCGCGGCAGCGTATCGGACTCTTGCCCACTAATACCACCGTGGTGGTCCTTTTCCTGCCTGCCGGGCCAAGGGTACGGGCTTACTAACTTCCTTGGCTCTCAACAGTGTCCGCCCTTCTTCAGGCTTCGCCTAAATTATCATATGTGAAAAGGGGATGGTGTAAAGTGCTATCCCCTCCCTTGTCTTTATAAGTTTTCAATGGAGCGGTGTGTGGGAACATATCGCACACCGCCCACGCCTGGATATTGGGCGACGCACTCTCTCAAGTATGCCCTTGTTGAGAAATCGCCTGTATTTTTACCAATAAGTTGCCATGCTTAAAGTAGAATGGCTGTAAACTGTTGCATTTATAGTCTGGAGGTGGTAAAATTTTTGCTTGCCTAGTCAGAGTTTGCTGTTTAGGGTCAGAAACCATCCGAGCTAGTTGGCTCCGGGACATTGTACCGTCTAGCCCTAAAGTATCTACGCCACTGCCATGATCCTCGAGTGATACAGATTACGCAAATCTAACGACCGTAATCTGGCAACACTAAGTGAGCATAGAGAGCAGGGGGCACACACCTGCGGTATCTACGTCGCGGCCCGCGCGTCTCAGGGTCAGGCAGGAGGTAGGACCTTCGGAGAGCAGACATGAGGAGGGCGTACACGCCGGTCACAATGCGAACCAAACCATCCAAGTACGGACGCTTGCGCGTGCTATCGAGTACGATTTGTGTGAATTTGTAATCCCTGAGGACAGAAACATTCGACTCAGCGTGCAGTTTCATGTTTCTCTTCAACTTTCCAATATTATGTTATCACGCTAGACTTATGCCATAGCTTTATGTAACACAATGCTGAATTCCTTAGTTTTGATTAAGGAGGTCACTAGGTTAATCGATTACAACGTCTGGGCTATGCTGATAACTTGAAAACATCTTCATTAATATAATAATAAGTTACAAGGAGAGATTAAAAATTCTTCGGCTACCATCACTACAGCAGCGACGCCCGCGTGGGGATCTAAATAAGGCAGAATATTGCATGTTTAGAATAAATTGCCTCAGTAAATCATTATCATATCATCAACTATTTTAAGATTTCACTAGTAAGGTAGCTTTCCTCTAAGAGTTCAGTGTATGGTCACGGCAATGCTAAACAATATCTGATAGTTGAACACACCAGCTGAGACATAGGCACATCAGCCAATAGCTGCTCGCCTATTATTTTATAAGACATAAAAAATTGTCCTAAAAGATTATGATTGACGTTCTTATGAGCACATTATTTTTAATCTATTGTACTTTAATCTAGCTCTTAATTAAATCAGCTATAAGCATAGATATATATTTTATCAGAGTTAGACCTATGATGTATGCTTAATATAAGGAAATTCATAAGTTTAACTTGCACTGTAGAGCTGCATGGGTCAATGATGCACCACATCAACACAATAATATTAAAAATAGTGTGACAATACACAAAATGGTGGAAATGTAAGATTAATTTCCCTTTTTGGTGAGATTGGCTGGGAACCTAATTGGTGAAGATTTTAAATGGAGAAGCATAAAAATAAAATGGAAAATTGCAAAGAGAGTGCTTAGTTTGTAAAGATGATTGGTGCAGTCATGTGTGAGATTACAATATATTCTTACCTGTCATCACACAGTTTCTCCTCGTGGTTCTGGATGGCGTGCCTTGGGAACACACACAAGCAAAACTTGCACTCTAAAGGCAGTTCAGACACTGTCTTCTCGACAGCGAGGTTCCTCGAAGCCGATGACTTTGATATCTCAACACGACAGTTAGGACATGTTGCAGACTCGTCACGGATGCGCGCATCCGCAAGCAAATGTGTGAAGCAAGGAGCACACATCAAGTGACCATTGCTACACTGAAATTTTAATTTTATATAAGAATGTAACCTTAACTTCTCTTTAATTTTCACCATTTTATATAAACAACCTCAATAATTTACTATTCAATTATTAAAAAGAAAAGTAGCTCTGTCTTCTAAAAAAATTACCTACACAAATAATAATATAATCAATTAATTGAACAAGTGGTTGCTATGCCAGCCTAGTTGATAAGGGAACAATATCCATTTGCAGAAATGTGAATGGGCATACATTCAAAGATTGTCATGTAACTCTGGGCTTTCCACATTAAGTCTGGATTTCGGCACCACATCTACATTGGTGAAAGAAAATATCATGAGGAAACTCACATGGCACCTGATAGTAATGCCATGTGTGCAAGTGCCTTGAGAATAGTGATTAGTTACACTACTGGTCACAACATATAAGCACAGAGTAAACACAGCCACTTATGTATCTCTGCTCACACTAAAAGGGGTATAATGTGAAAATTTATAATTATTATCCAACACATTATTCTTGAAAATTCAATTTAAAAAGAATAAATAATAGTAGAATAGACAGGTCAATTCAAAGACATAATCATTAATACATTGTGTGCAAATGGATTCCAATCTAAATCTTATTTATTTAAACAATTCAGAATGTTATTAGATTATATTTAAACTACACTCATCCTAGTTTTCTTAGCCTGAAATTTAAATGTTTACTGTCTTTAACCTATCAGATGTATAATTTACATCCAAAAATGTTATAAAAAGTTAATTTAACCCACTATGTGGTCAACAAAAAAGACAAAATGTATTAATATAATTATAATAAATAACAATAAAAAAGATACTGCTATAATTTCATTTTTATTTTTCATTCAATATTAATAAGTGTACTGACAGTAGTAATCAATTGCTATAATATTTTTTATGATATATAAAATTCGATTTTTATCCATAATTTACTCTGGAGTTTACTAATTTAATTATCAGATTCTGTTCAGATATAAAAGCTGATATAATTTATGAAGATATAGTTTAATATGTTTTGGGATAAGGAACAGGTGAGAACTCAATAAATAAAGAGATAAATCCCTTCAACATTTCTTTATTCCCATGAAATGTTACAAGAATATACAGTTCTACTAAATGCTAAGGATACATAAAAATTTATTACATCCTATAATACTACAAGACAAAATGTTCTCTTATACCTAATAGAAACAAAATATAATCAATACTGTGCTGTCCTGTACACATTCTTGACATTATATTTATATAGGCAGGACAGAACAGGACTTGCACAGCCATACAATAGCTAAAAAAAATTAAACAATATTTACTCAATAAATCACAATTGCTTCAATGAGAACAAAGTCTTCTATCAAGCAATCGTGATTTTAACGATGCAAAATTTTAAACTTCGATTTATTATATAAAACTCTTTTGTTCTGATAGTGATTACACTTATTGCGCTATAAAACGAATAAAGTAAGAAATGTTTTTGTGTAACAGTTTATCAATTTGTAAAACAGCTGATTCACGTTAAGCGTGATCAGGTGTTTTAGGAATACCTGAAACACGGCAGCCTGCGGCAGGTCCAAGCAAACTGCGCAGCACAAAATGCCCCCAAGCCTGTTCTCCAATTTCTCGCAAGGATCAATTTCAACTACTTTACGCTTTTTTGGCATAGGTTCGTCAACATCACCTATCTTTTCTGATAGAACATTTTTACTAGAGGATGGCGCAGGCTCGATTTCTGGATTTTCGTCCATTGCACAAATGTAAATAATAACAAAAATAATTCGCGAAATTTGTGACTGACGTAAAACAAAATCACTGGTCAATTCAAATGACATTGACACAACCATTGCATCGACCATAGACTTTTGACCATAGGCTTATTTGTGAACTACTTTTAATAATAAAATGCAAGTATTTTTCATACATCTGTATTTACAACAGACTTGAGTTTCTCTATTGTATAATATTTTATGGCTATTTAACTAGGAAATTAGTGGTAATAGGTTGATACCTAAAGTTTAGGCACACTTATGTCTATAGCTGGAAAAGGGTTCTTTAATTACTAATGTAAATAATTATTGAAGCCAATACTTAATTATTAAGTTATCTACTTAGCTAATACCATTAGTTATTATTTTGAAAATACATTAAAAATAGTAAACATTTGAATTCATCTTAATAAGATTTTAATACATGCTTAAATAAACGAGTCTTGGCCTTTGACTTTATCTATGTAGCCATGATAACACACCCGTTTCAGTTTATAAGTGTTGATGAAAAACACTTAATATAATACTAGAGGTTTGTAGTAAAAAACGATCTCTCAGCATTATTAGACTGTAATGACATGGGAAAAGGATTTTTCGGAACCTTGTTCTTAACACTTCAGACTAAGCAACTATAAGTAAAATTTATTGAGAAAATTATAAAATTTTACAGAATAACTAAGTTAACATAATTGGCCAAGTACAAATGAGATTTGCGTATAGACAGTTCCATACAAAACAAACCTACAAGGGTCTGAGTATTTAACCTCTTAAGTGACTCATTTCATCAAACAACTTGACCACTACCTACCCCTATTCTTCCCATTCAAATGCAACACATGATACGCAGACTCCTAAACATATATTTATACATATATTATACTCAAGCCAACATATTCATTTTATCCATAGTTTATAGGAAAGTGAGTCAGATACGTTTCATATTAGCATAATTAAGATTTAAAACAATAACACATTTCTTGAAAATGTTCATAATAAAGATTGTAGGTATCTTTCATAAGATGAGACTTGTAAAATGTTAAAACACCCACTATTTATTGCCTATACTATAAGTAACTATAGTATACATTTTGATTTTTTAACTTCAGCAATAGCTTCTGTACATTGATTAATATCTGTACAAATATATTTTTATAGTTCTATGTTCATTATTTTTATCATTGAAATATAAAATAGGTATCACTGAAATTCTGTATAAAAATACTGACTTTCAACTCACAGCTGTTTGAAATATGGAGCTTACTGAGAAAAAGCACTCACTTTGTATAGCTTATAACTTTTTTTCTTATATAACTGTTATAAGTCTCACAATTTTGCTGTATTTGTGATCAAATTACAGGATATAACAAAGTTTAAGGTATGTATCAACTGAATACAATATATAATTCTTATTAGAGACCTAGGTACAACATAAATCTCAAAATGACAAATTTGCCAGCTTACCAAATTGTGGATTATTGACATAGAAAATTAAAAAAAGGCATTTAAACTCAACTTGAAATGTTCTTTGTAATAACACTTCCCAAGCAATATTAATAGCAAAAAAAATTGCCCCCCCCCCCATTTGCATGCATGGGAACCCCCTTAAATTTGATTTTTAGTATATTAAATAATTATCATGGTCAGTTTTATTTCAAAGGTGCACATGATATATCCTAATTTCAAATCAATATAATATTTTCTTTAAAACAATATAGGCCTCTGCTAGACAAACAGAGAGACTGAAGCCCCACAAGTTGACACAAAATTATTGCTTCACTCAGTCAAAAACCAGTAAGCGGAATATAGTTCACAATTACCAGAAAGATATGTTTGTTATCAAAAACTTGCTTTTATAACCTCAATATGATTTAATAAGTTACTGATACATATTAAGTGCATTGTATTTATATAAATACAGGTCCAATAGAAACACTGTTTACAATACTAATATTAAGCTCTTAAAAAATAAATTCTATAATTAAGATAGATCATCAAAACAGAATGAAGAATTTGATATATCTTCATTGTAGAGTGCAAACTGCTTTAAGACGGTAAGGTCCTTCTGTGAAGGCAGTTTTTCTTGTCATATTTTTGTTTTCTTTGGCAATGATCCAAATGCAGAGATGACAGTACCCTTAGTTCCAGTAATATTACTTGTCAAAGTTTGCTGAACAAGGCCGGGCTGTTTAACATTTGGCTGTGAACTTACATTCGGTGCAGCTTGATCCCATTTTGATTTCCTCTTTTTCTCATCATCACTTTCAGGTTTTTTTGCTATACCTGTGATAAAATCAATCTTTGCCATCTTTTCCTTTTTCTCTTTCTCCCTTCTATCCATTTCCAACTTCTGTACTTTGGACAATTCATCATAATAGGATTCCTTGCCCCACTTTAAAGGATCATATATTTCTGGTGGATAATTTGTATCTAGCTCATTAATATCACAAAACTGTATAAGTTTCTCATAAATACTGGGGTTTCGGAAATTTTTCTTATCTTGTATAATCTTATTCATGTCTAGACCTTCAGTTAGCATCCGGCTGTAAAATTTTGCTATATTATCCTGAAGTTCTTTGGGACACTTGCCAGGTGGCTCGGGAGGTATACTCACTCCGTCTTGAGAGTCATCTGGATCAGACCGCGGTAGTGCTTCATCTGTGTCTGTCTCCATTGATAACCGTCGCATATCGTCCTGATTCTCATTGGCGGGAGACAAGGGGTCATCGTCAGAAACTACTGTATCGTCAACATAGCTGACTAACCTTTTTTTAGGTGAAACTGGTGCAGATGATGGTTTGGTAACTTGATCCACTTTTTTCGGGCTAGCCGGCGCTGAATGAGTCTCTCTCGGTTCCTCCTTTTCAGGAGTAGGATCCTCCATATCCTCTTCACCTTCAGAGTCTGTGTAAGTAGCAGTAAGCGATGCTAACGCTTGAGAAGCCATGATGGAGAATTTTGTAATTCGTGAATGAAGTTCACTTGCCTATACTATTATTTTACTCTTTATAAGTTACTCAAGTTAAGTGAAATTCAAATTGTTCAAGAATCTTCTTCAGTATTATCTTACTCGATCAAAAATAAAAAAAATAGTAAACTTTGTAAGTAAACTATTATATCATTTGAAGAACACAATAAGCATCCTAGGTTAGAGATGCTACCATGACACCGATTTTGCAAAGAAACGATATTTTAAATTGTTTTTTTTTTTTTTTTTCGAATTCGTCGCGTGTTGACGTCCGGGAAAGGGTTTTACAACTATACCAGGCGGGATCGTTTTTCGTATTGAATTGAATCAGTGAATTGATTCTTCACCCCTGATAGTTAGTTTTATCGTTTAGTTTTTTCATTAAGCATTAAGAACATATAATATATGACACTATGGTATGGTTGTACAATAATGGTAATTATTAGCTTCCTAACCTAAAGAATGTCCTGTTTTTAATTATAAGTGATTGACGATTATAGTGTCTTTCTTGTTTACTATAAATAATTTTATATTTATCTAGTAAACACTAACTCAAAAAAATTTTTTTTTCAGGAATTAATTTTTAATTTGTTAATAATTTTTTTCGTGATCGTCAGATGAAACTTTTTAAACAATTTAAGCAATTAAATTTTTCTTAAAATAATCTCAGCCCTATACGTGATGACGTTTCCAATGTTTCCATATATTAAAATCATCATATTTTGAAGACATCATGAAGATATATTCAATTACAGATTATAATTAATATTTTGTATATACTATGTGTATTGTGTATTAATTTTTTATTTCATTAAAATGGATGATACTAATAATAAAATATAGATTTTATGTAATCCGTAGCGTTTTGTTTTTGCATGTTTTTAATTAAAATTAAGACATAATTGTCACATATGACTGACATTTGACACTAGTACCATCTGACGTCTTGCTGACGAATGGCGATTTCACCGAATTATGGGGGTGTTATGTTATATTTTGTGATATTAATTAAATTTACATGATTTAAGCCTTTCTTTGAAATGAAATAAGTTTATAAAACGACACGTCGGATATTGGACGTGCTTGAGTGCTGCGAGCAAGATGGCAACACAGCCCAGTGACTACACAGAGTTTCCACTCGATATTATCATTAAGCCACTGGCCCTAATTGGACTCTCTGGACTAGACGCTATCAACAATGCCGTACACAAAGAGATATGGGACGCCTTCTCCAACAACAGACGCGCGGATCGCACGCCAGTCCGGTTTAAATTACTCAACAACACTTTCGAATTTCCAGTCGTAAAACCCAAAAGAAACTCCTACGAGTGGTATATACCTAAAGGGATTCTTAAGAAAAACTGGATACAAAAGCGGATTTCTCTAATACCGGCCGTAGTCGTCATTTTCTATGATATGGACTGGAACGACCCACAGTGGAATGAGAAGATTATTGAGTGTGCATCCAAAGTGCAGTCGATCCGTGCAGCAGTGGAAGGACATGCAACTCGTATAGCGGTCGTCGTCATACAGAGCAGACAGTCTCCACCTCCCTCGGAATATATGTTAGGCGCTGAGAGGGCTCAGACCCTGTGTTCAGCTTGTGAAATACAATCTAAATCGTTGTTTGTCCTGCCGCATAGTGATCACCTGATGGGGTACATTATGCGCTTGGAGAATGCATTTTACGACATTTCTCAGAACTATTATCATCATGAAACTAAAATAATTAAGCAGCACAGGGATCATCTAAACAAGACTACACATCAGTACTTGTTTGTGAGACATCAATTCAAGCTGGGCTATCTCAATGAGCTGAAGCAGGATTTAAGCACAGCACATAAACATTACATGCATGCTTATAACAACTTGCTGGAAACTAGAGCAGTTGACACAAACATTCACGAAGTGAGGACTGTGTCAGGGTATATCAACTACAAGCTTTGTAAGCTATTGTTTGCTCTGAACTTGCCCAGGGATGCTATAGCTCAACTTAAATCTCATATAGAGAAGTATAAAAACCGTGTTGGATCCACAGAGTTGCTGTTCGAGCATTATGGCTGGATTGCAAGACAGTATAGTGCTTTTGGGGAGCTATTTGATGAAGCTATCAGAGCAGGGCTTCCTGCAATACAATCCCAACATCCAGGATTCTACTATCAACTAGCAGCCCAATACACAGTTAAACGCAGACAAGCCATGAGATCAGTCTGTACTGACATTCATCAGTATCCTCCTGGTTCAGATCCTCTGGAAGGCACTGTTGAGTTCTATGGGCAAAGGCCTTGGCGACCAGGAAGATTAAGTGCTGATCCTCATGACCCACAAAAGGAACAAGCAGCAATCCTTGCTTTGCAGTACAATGAAAGAGTCTTTAACCACTCTTCAATGATTATAAGTTTCTTAGGCTGTGCTATATCACAATTTAAAACATTCCAGTCACCACGAATGAGAAAACAGCTTGTTGTTGAAATGGCTAATGAATACTATTACTCAGCAGACTACGGCAAAGCTTTAACTTTACTCTCTCATATGTTGTGGGATTACAGAAAGGAAAAATGGTGGTATCTTGCCTCTTATGTACTAAATCGTGCCCTGCAGTGTGCCTACTTGTCTGCCAAAATTCAAGATTACATTCAGCTGTCAATAGAAGGTCTCTCAAAACATATTCAAGTGCCAAACAATGATAAAGATAGAATATTCAGAAATATTATGTCAGTTTTAAATTGCAACATTCCTGCACCAGAGCCAGACTTGCCAGCCCCTGCTCAAAGTAAAGCATTGGAGTTGTGGCAAATGGCTGTTGAGAAGGAGCCCTTAATGGTATCTATAGATATGGTAAATATATCCAGTTTCTTGGAAATAAAACCAAGATTTAAACAACAAAAGTATAGAATGGATGAGTTAGTAGAACTGGAAGTCTATGTTAGATTAGCCTATTCTACAACACTTGAAGTTAAAAATGCCTTCATAACTATTTCTAGTCATACAGAAACAATAGAGATTCCAATAATGGATAGTAATCATACTATACTCTTGGAAGGTGGTATAGTAAAAAAGTTTTTATGCCAGTTTAAACCTAACCCACATGATAATGGGTCAGAATTGTATATTAAAAATGTATCGTTTGTCCTGGACTCCAACAGGAAAAGAAAGATTATTTTAAATTTCAAAACAGAGGACAATAAGTCTGTAGAACCAGTAGTTCATCCAGAACTGTTACACTTTATTATTAGTCCAAAAGGTGACTATGAATTTGACTGTATAGTTCCACTAACTGTAGTATCAATTACATCAAGAGAATGTAAATTATCATTACTTGTAAAAAATTCATGTCCTGCTCTCCAGGGAGAGTGGTTTCCTACAACATTTAACATTACTAACAATGAGAATAGTCCTATTTATAATATGAAAATCGTTATATCTTTATTAAGCACACCAGATAATCAGAATCCTGAATCAGTTACAGAACTAAGTAAGATAGAAGGAAAGCCTGAAGCCCAACCACTTACATTATCAATTGGTGATGTGTCTGAGTTATCATGTATCGTGAATAAATTCTACTTGAAAACAAACAGAATTGCAGCTACTACTGTTCAAATAAAGGTATCTTATACCATTGATCTTCCTGAAATATCAAAATTAGAGTGCACAAAAGACTTTATTACAAAAATAACAGTAATCAAACCTTTCGAAGTAACAACCAATTTTGTTGCTTTAAATTTTAAACCAATAACCAAATGTTTTGTAGATGATCCATTCATAGTGATGCCACAGATAAAAATTTTAAGTCCTTGGGAACTTTTTATATCAAACACAGAGTTTGAGTTAGTGGATTGTTTTAAGAATGCAGATAAAAATGAGCCTTCATCTTGTATAAATGACCTGGAAGTTTTCGAGAACAATATTGCTTCGGATGCAGTCTGCATCCAAGCAAAATGTAAGCCAAAAGATAGTCCCTCACGGGTAGGTCTATACAATATAATATGGAGAAGGAAAAGCAATCATAATGGATGTTTTGTCATGAGTACTACTGCATTGTCAGGACTGCCCATAGAAGAATGTCAAATATCAGTAGAGGTTGATTATCCAGAAACAGTGGAACAGCTGACTTCAGTGCGTCTTAAATGTACTCTAATAGGAAAAACAGCATCTCCAATTAAATTAAATCTTGCAGTGGAGGGTACAGATGCCTATATGTTTTCTGGCTATAAAAAGATGTCCATTACTGTCCCTCCAAATGACAAAGTCGAGTTGTGTTACAATATACATCCACTAGTGGCAGGTAACACAACTCCACCCAGATTAAAAGCAACTGTTGTAGGAGGTAACTTAAGTCAAGAGGTAGTTAGTGAAATGTTTGAGAAAGTGTTCCCACAGAATATATTTGTAATGCCCAAGTACAATAAATGAATTGTTTTAGTGTTTATAAGCTTTCAATTTTTTTGTAAATATCTTTGAACAAATATGTAAGTTAATTATCTTGTAATTATTTGAATAAATGTAGCTACTTGTTATATTGGCTCTCATTTAAATTTTAATAATACATTGCTGTAACACTTATTTGTCCAAACTATTCAGTGCTTGCTTGCCCTCCATATAGTTTTATATGAAGAGTGAGCAACATAAATATAAATTTTACAACTGGAAACAAATGTAGGTACCATGACAAAATATAAAAATCTTTTCAATAAAGCTTGTATTTAAAACAGAAAAAGAAACTGTCTATAATACAAAATTGGTTATAGAAATAAGCATTAAGGTGATGAAAAGTTAAAACACTAGCAAATGTTCTGTAACTGGTAAGAATAATTGGCTTTTGGTTGTGCATTCTGCTTAAGTATCATATTTTTATGACTATGGATGATTGCATACTGTTTTTAATACCCTTTCATATAATTCTGTAAGTCTGAATAATTAAATGAAAAGATGCATTTTTACTAAATTTTTATTATAGTAATATTGTACAACATAACTTTAGTCTTTACGGAGTTCAAATTTCTCTTCCTGAATACCACTTGCAGTTATGATCAAAATGTATATAGAATCTCCAGTGTATATATCCCTTTCTGCTGCACTAATAAATACATCCTTTAACAGCGCAAGAGCTTTGTCTTTAGGTATAGGAGTTTCAGTAACATTTTGCATATTTTTCAAACCAATTTGATTATCGAGGAGTGGCTGGAGTTGTGCCCCTGCGGACCCTCCAGCACGGTATTTAGAACGCTCACAGTGCCCGATTGGGTCGTAGCTGTATACGCAGCCCTTGCCATCACCGTCCAAGCCAGCTAGCACATTCGAAACATAGTACGGGAAGAAGCGTTTGTAGTACAGCATCGTGGATAGCATCTGCGCGACAGCAGGAGTCGTCATAGACTTGTTGTGTTCATGTTCGTACATCTGCATCCGCGCCTTCAGCAAGCGCGTCAGCGTGAGCGTGTCGCACCAGCAGCCCGTCGCGCCAAGCACCGTGCGCTCTGATAGTCTAAACAGCTTCTTCTGATCCCTCGTGTAAATGGCGAACCCCGTGCTTAGCCGCGTATCGGCCCCGATGACCGCGTAGTCATCACCGGCGATGGCGACTACGCTGCCGCCGTTGTCTGCATATGGTTCAAAGCGAACCTGTTTAGCGCCAGGTACCGCGTATTCAGGGAAATTTCCGTTAACACTCAACATATCTAACTGTAATTTTATAAATAAAATTAATACAATTTACAAAACAACGTATAAGACGATTCACGAATGACATGCACAATTCCCTGATTGTTTAAATAATAGAATGTCAAATGACTTGTTCCATACCAAATCAAATTCAACAAATCGCGCATTCTGTCAATTTTAATTACCTTGTTTTTTTTGTTGTCAAAGTATAATATTTTATGTTGGTGGAAACCGTTAATCAGTATTTGAAAAATAAGAATATTGTTATGACGCATTCACATGAAACAGACTACCTAGCTGTAAAAGAATGTGGACTGCCCGTTATTTCAAAAGAATACTGGCACAATGTATTATGAATATTGTTGCTAGGCAATGTTCGATTAGAAGGCGTGGTTAATCAATAGGATTTTCTCAACATGTATTTTTCTACTAATTAAAATATTTGTAAGGCTATAGGGATGTCGAAAATGAAAAAAAATATTGTTATATCGATATTTATTAAAATATCAATATCGGCATCGAAATATCGAAGGTAAAATATCGATATATCGATAAAATCTCAATAAACACGAAAGTATTTTACCAGTATTAATTTTTATTAGACAAAATTACAAAAATATCAAGAACTAAATGGCTATCTTCTAACTTTAAGACCTATTTATGATATCAAACAAAAATAAATAAATAAATGGCGGTAAATAATATACATACAACAAATTCAGAAATCAATACATGCAACGTAACAAAACATAATACTTAACAGTCATAGACAATATAGTTTTTTTTTTCGTTCGGTCTTATCTTCTACAGTTTCAGATTTCAGCGACTCCACTATCATATAAATTATAAAATATCGTTTTCGATACTGGATATTTTGTATCGATATATCATTATAAAATATATCGCCCAAAAATATCGATATATTGTATTGAAAATATCGATATATCGATGTATCGATATTTATTCGACAAGCCTATAAGGTTATAATAAATTCTATTTGCCTATTTTGGATTTTAAATTCCACACGCAACTGTAATACTACTAACAACACAACACAAAATACTAGCAACGATTAACGTCTTTTATTAATACGTTTTTTTGTATAACTCTTGTGTATAGCTGCTTTATATTTTTATTTATTCTGTAGATATTACAAAAAAATACAAACGTCAAAAGTGTCTACTTCAAGTACTAAGGGGTGACGTGTATGTTGTGATGTTTGCATAGGATTTGAAAAGCCGAATAAAACATTTAAAATGTCTTCATTAACTGCAGTAATCCCTAAATTATATCAAGAATATACAACCAAAACTTCCAAAAAGTTAAAAATAATCGATGCTTATCTGCTATACGTATTTTTAACAGCGGTAATCCAGTTTGCTTATTGCTGCCTTGTCGGCACGTTTCCATTCAACTCTTTCTTGAGTGGTTTTATTTCTACTGTTAGCTCGTTCGTTCTAGGAGGTAAGTGAGAATTTAATCTGTTAATTTTGTTAATAGATCACAGTTAAAAGAATTATTTTTGTAAGGTTGTATAAACTAGTATTGTAACTACAAATTGGCAATACAATCTGACTTTTTGTACTCAAACCCCACTATAAAGGATAGATAAAGGTCCCAATATTTCGATACTTATCCTCTTATGAGGGCTCTAATTACTTAACCCTTAATTAGTGACATGGAGTCTCACAGGCGTCGCATGTTTTGCGAATTCTTAGAATTGGCCATTCATCCCCAATCGCCGTAACTTGCTGTCTCAGTAGCTTTTGTTTTCGCAATAAGCAGACCAGCGAAGGAGGCGGACCTGTTATAGGTGGTATGCAACATAATATTCATGCAAAAATTTAACGTAGACTGTCAGGCGTGATGTCCCTAGGTGCCATACAAAATATTTTCCAAATTATTTTTTCTATTTTTATATTTGGTAGAACAAAATGGCAGAAAACAGTAATAACCGTCAACATCTAAAAACAAGCTAAGGAAAAATTATGAGGGTGGACAGTCTGAAAAAAAAAACCATTGTAAATGATCAAAGGCACCACCTAATGCCAGGGTAGGCACACCCCTAATATAATCAGCATAATATAATCACTTGTGCTTCTGTTTCCAAATTTACATTTCATGATGAAAGATGGGTGACGATATGGTTGAAAAAGATGTCCAAAGTCATGAAATTAGTCAAGACAAACGCAAGGCAGGCAGGATTTGTCCACCCAAATTTCACAGAATGACAGTGTACATGTGTGTCGGGTGTTGTGATCCTGTATAATTGCAATATTCTCACCCCTTGTGCAAAAATTGCCAGTAATTCATGCTGAATTGAGTCATTGTCAGGATTTTTATTTTTTGTAAGTGACCAATCTTTTTTGTTTCTTTATATATTATATTATAAGTAAAAATTGTTAACTTTATCGTTTTCCTCGCATAAAGTCAATTGCAACATAAAACAAGAACTCATACCAATTGAGGCTGAAATTTATCATTAAGTGTTAATGCTCATTTTTTAAAACATTTTATAAAGAAAGTTGATTGCATTTCCTGATGAGTTTTTCATTACATACTGATAGTTGAATATCAAGATAATTTTGAAACATGCAAGTTGATTTTCACAACAAAAATTAATTTGAAAGTTGTAGCCTGTGAGACATCATGTCCTCTATAATTTTTTCATGTCACCAGTTAAGGGTTAATATGGAATACAAAAGTATTAAAATATAGTGGAAACTTAACAAGGATAATGTATATTTCCAGTTTGCCTAAGATTACAAGTAAATCCAGAGAACAAGAATGAGTTCCAAGGGCTGAGTGCAGAGCGCGGCTTTGCAGACTTCATATTTGCACACTTGGTGTTGCACATTGTTGTGGTAAATTTCATAGGATAGGCACTTCTTTAAGTTCATTAAGTAAAAGTTTTACTTCAGTAATTGCTGTTTTATTCTTAAATCAATATGACTCTATTATAGCTTACTATCCAGTTTACTTAATACCCTATAACTTGTATGAGTAAATTGAAAAGTATTAAAAATTGCTTTTATATTAATTATATTTCTTTGTAAATATATTATGGGCCTAAAAATTAATTGTATAAAAGTATTCATGTCTATCAATGGGTTTGGAATGTGAAGGATTATCAATTAAAACAAGACATCATTGAAGTTTGTTTATTTTGACTAGCCACAAATGAATCTTTATTACAATTTAAAAATGATCTTATCATCGTATGAAATTTTATAGTAAAACATGTTATATTGGCACCAATTTATGTGAAACATCACTAGCAACCTTCATCAATAGATTCTTTTCACCCACCAGAATTCTTTGCAGAAGAATCATTCAGGATGCTTCATATACATTGATAACTTCAACTTGAAATCTTACATATTAAAAACACATATATGTATATCCTAAAATATATTAAAAAAAAACAAGCTGAAATTATATTTGAAAAGAAAACTTAGACAATCTACAATTTTTCTAGAATGGCAGTTGACTGAGTTGCCTGTGAAGATCACGCATTATTGTGGAAACACTGTTCAAATGACATTTGTCAGTATTAAAATGCATTAGGAGGCTACAAAATGTGAGCTCGCTTTAAAAAGAACTATTTTGTAATATACCAACCTTTTTAATTATAAATAGTAACAATGTTTTATTTGTACTGCAGATAATTTTGTTGCCTACTAATGATGCGTGCAGTATTGATTGACACAAAATTATTTAAAAAAGCTTTCCACAGTTGTGTAACTTACAGGAAAACATATTGAATATTCAAATAACAATTTCCATAACTAAATAAACTGCAGTAATAGAAAAATTAATAAAGTTATCAACTTATAAAGTTAATCACATTTTAAAAATGTAACAATTGCATGTTTATATTTTAATAAAGGAAAAGTGCAAAAAATATAACAATTTTATGAAGCAAATGTTTCACATAACATCTTGTTATCTTTTTCTTTCTTGTGTGTTTGCAATTATATCTCACAATATTTTTTGCAAAGCTTTTGTCAATGGTGTGTTAGAAATAGAAAAATAATTGCAAATAAAGGAGAAAGAAAAAGACAAGCACATGTTTTGCGAAACAGTTGCTGCAGATGCACTGTAGAATACATCACTGTCACGTAAAGTGCAACAGTTAAAATGTATTTTACATTGGTTTGATCATAAAGAAATAATTATTTAACAAATGATGTGCCTGTGAATAAAGGACTAGTGATACTCTGTCCCCTCCACACAACTGACAAGTGGGGACACAGCAAAGATATACATATAAAAATATATCTTTTATACGTTACACAAAATGAGTATAAATTATTTGATTTCATCTCATTTAATAATTTATTGTATAAACAAGCATGCTTGTATACTTGTCTGTTGATGTAGGGGCCAATATCAGCTGTTATTGTTTTAGTTAATTCATAAATAAGACATTAAACACATTTTAAACTGCTTTCAAATAATCATGAAATATTTGTAGATCTACGAATTCTGAAGAACTTTTATTTAGGTACTCTAATTTCTTACAAAAGTATGCACTTGGCTTTTGCAGTAAGCCACAGGTTTATCAATAGTTTATTAAATTGAATTGGAGATTTGAAGTAAGTTGCACACAGCACCGTATTTATTGTGTGCGATTATAATAATATCTAAACAGTGCTAGAAAAAGTTGTGGACGTACAGATTAAAGTCTTGAGTGGATGAATGTAGAATGAAAGTACAAACACTTACAGATCCAAGATTTATTAGTCAGTCCACATATAGTTTAAAAGAAGGAGCAATAACAAAAAGTAAACACGAGCACTAAGAAAGAGAGTCAGCATAAGTAGAACAGTATACAATTAACTCAGTAATGGGTAGAAAGAAATTAATTACAATTATTACAATGTTTTGCGAGTGCAGTTTCGAATTTAGGATCATAATTTTTAACCCTACCCTCCCCATATGTTAGGTATTTCTGTATTAGGGTACGATGGGGCTGACATACGTACACACGTAAAAGTCCCCTAAATAAACAGAATTAAAAAGAACCCTGCCCTCTATGGCAAGGTTTCTCAAACTTTTGGCTCCATGAACTCTTGTAAAGTTACCACATGATAGCGAACACCTTAACTAATTAAATCCCAAAAAGAAAATAATAAAATTAACTGTTGAAGAAAATAAGGTTTTTATTTAAATAAAAGGTAACAAATACTGTGTCACCAAAAAAAATCTTTTTAATATTAATGTGATGGGTGAGCTTGTTTCTTGTGGCAAATGGACTCAATGTTAGGAGTAATTTTGGACAATTTTAACCATAATTTTGACTGTGCATCAAGTCGATTTCTGTATTTCGTTATCAAGAGCAGGTGGGAGAACCCACTCTGACATGAGCATGTTTGTTGTAGCAAAGGGAGATTCACCGATTTGCCGACCGAGTGAGAGTTCGGGATACTCTTCCTGTCTAGCAGCTTAAAAATCTATCAAATCCGTTTCAACACTAGATCTATTGGCGAAAAAATTATATCTATTTTAAGAATAGGTATGACATAGTTTATTTTGTTATACATTAATTGCATAATATTTATCATTATCTTGTATTAGTAAATACATGTTATTTTTCAGAAATAAAAAATATTAGAAAAGAAAAAAAAATGTATGAAAAATGTATGATAAATATAAAGGCAGGTCATTATGTTACGTGTTTACTAATAATAAATCCTGTGGCTTAATACTCGCACTAGCATTTCGTTTGTGACTAAAAATAGTTTACGGATCCAGCCACCGTTAGCATCACCGCGTCATCTACTAGTCATCGAGGCACCATTACGGAAACCTTGTTGCGAACCTCCTACCGTCGAATGGCGTAGACCTAGCGGTACGCGTACCTCACTTTGAGAAGCCTTGCTCTATCGGAACGTTGCCCGACTAGAGGGTAGGGTTTGTCGATAAATTGTGTAAATCAATATCGATAGCTAGTGAATTAAATGTTTTTATAATAATACTCAACTCTTTCGCTGCGTCAGGCGCAGGCCTCGCGGCAAACGGAGCTCCGCGCTGCAAGTGCGCACATCAAAGGCAAGCGCAGTCGCGCAACATGAGCGGGCCAAACGTTTTCTTACTTAAAACGATCTTTATTAGTTTTCAAAAGAAAACTGATACGGCTGAGTTCGTGTCTCAAGCGGCGTTTTGCAGCCGGTGACTGTAGCCACCAGTCGTGTACAGCCGGTGTTTTTTAGCTGGCGAATATAGTCACCGGTAATAGCGAAAGGGTTAAATACATATGGGAAATAATATACGTACATATAAATAATATAAAAGTAAAATTGAATAAAAAGTAGCCTACACAGTCATCACTAGCGTTTTCTAATTGTCGTTGCAGTATCGTTAAGAGCTATTCCTTAAAACTACGCGCTCTCTCTCCCCGGACCCTCTCGCGCTCTCTGTTACAGGCGTGAGGCGCCGGGCCGCCCTCAGTCATGTTAATTCTTGCCCTGCGACCCGGCTCAGGCTTCAGGAGGTCACGTCCATCCGTATTACAAAACTAAATCTTTAGTACGGTTTAACAGAATGTGACTACATCGCACGTGATGGAAAGTAGCAGTCCATGGACGGTATCGACCACCAAGGGACGAAAATCCGTTGACAGTCGCCAGCGCTATACCGGCCCGTATATAATAGCGCGACTGAAGGTCTCCCTCCAGACATACGAGCTACTGCACGTGCACGAGCTGATCCCGAAACGCGACAAGCCGAAAAGAGTCGTTACGACACTTTGATTACCAGAACTGGGTCGTGGTCACAGTACACGAGACCATAAAGACCACCATAGGGACTCGCTTTGGCCTGTCGCTCTTCGGGGTCCTTCAGTCGCGGTATACGCGGTGTGACGTGGCGACGGATACTCAATAGGTTTTCATCTTTTGATAATCTCTTTCGTTTCTGGACTACAGTGTACATGGCATCAGATGCACTGCAGTGACTCGCTAATGCCGCAGTAAGACGGGTCGCGTGTGCGAGCCCGAATGTAATAAATCCTAAGACACTGTGGACGTCCGCGTTAACGCTACTCGCTATTTTTTATACCTAAATACAAAAATATACTCTTCACGATGTGTTATAAAAATAAATTGTAGGCTACATATACATATATGTAAATGATCCCGCAGGAGACAATACAGTCCCAATTGCATATATCGACACCTCAATTCGACAACATTGCATCTTTATGTACAACGATATTCAATTAATAATAGTTAGTTAGTTTAGTTTATTATAGTTTTATTTATAAAAAGAGCTCTAAGTAATTTGGTCTAGGATGCATATTTCTAGGACTGTTCGACGTTTATTCTGTTTTATTTAAAAACAGTGAGAGCACATTTCATGACAATAAACTTGAAAATGGCTCTTCTTTAAACCTACCGAAAGAGAGTTGCGATGTTGTTGAACTGAGGTGTCCAAATTGCGTACATTTTACACGTATCACTATATTCAATCCGTCATTATCAATTTCTATAATTTTGAAAATGTCACTGCATATTGTCATATGTCACAGTGCGATCAGCAAATACAAAGTTTGGACAGTGACGAGTTTTCACGTAAAATCTTTATATAAAAACTATAGTTATACCTTAAAAATGCTAATATATATACCGTAAAAGTATTATCACAAACGAAGCAGGCATTTTGGTTCCTAACCGACCGAATTTAAACTACGTACAAGAAACTTTTTCATAGCGACCATATTGCGAATTTAGCCACACCACGTCGAATATAATGAAAGTAAAAATACAATGAAATATTATGCAAAAGAGCAATCTTTAAAAACACAAAAAAACCGCTATACACATTGGCTATTAAACCAAAGAAAAAACAAACACACTGGTGTCAACATACAGCAGTAGCGCGCATCCCACAGAAGCATAAAAACATTATCTTACTGCAATCTGTAATTTAACACGTTCGTCGGGCAGCGCGATACGTTTGTGTTTCCCACAGGGCCCAAATCAGACTTATGGTACGCCGTAAAGTAAACAAACGATATATACAATGCAACTGAAATATAATATTATGATTATATTGTGATATTATTATCGTCCGTTTAACGCAAAGAACTTTGTTATTTACCTTAGACGAATTTAGAGTATTTTAACTTAAAAAATGCCACATAAATGTGAATATTTTAATGTTGTATATCCTATGAGTGCTTATTCCGTTAATTTCCTTTTGAAAGTCCAACTAAAAATCCTATCGACTTCAACAAGAAAAGCGTCAGTCATATTTGGGTGACAAGTGTTTCGACGGACATGTTATTATTATTGACGTATAACGTATATAGTAATGAGATGCGAAAGTGCGCCGCCCCGTCGCGCCCCGCCGCGCTGTAGGGCACGCCTGCGGGCTGAACGCCTCTAATGCCCACCGTTTGAAACAAGCTTGTTTAGTTTGTTTGCTTTCCGTAGCCTATTCGTACTTACATCTATTTAAAAATAAAACAAATTACAATCGTTATTATACATTAAATAATCGAGTATGACAGTTTGTGTATTATTAGCGGCCAACTGTGGGCTTCCAGTGGCAGTGTGGACCAGTGGCGTGCATCCTATAGAAGAAAAAAAAGCAATATGCTGTTACACATGGACATCTAATATATGTTTATTTCACACTGGTTCGACTACACCTGATAGTAAGTACAGGGTAGTCCAAAAAAGTGACCATCAAGGAACAAAATTAACATTCTCTAAGTATATGAGTTACTGGACATACAAACAGTTCGGGTAGTTGCCCGGTCACCACGCACTAGGATCAGGATAAATCCTGAACCTCAGAATCTGGTAATTTTCAGATTTTAGTCAGTATATGTATTTATTAAATTAGCAAGTTTAACAAGGCAATCCTTTTTATGCTTCTACAGCGTGCACGCCACTGACTTTTGGTTAAAAGCGACCTGCAGCTCTTTTGGGTTGGTGTTTTGCAGTCGTGAATTGAATTTGTCAGGGTTCCCAAACCGCGGGCTGGAGCCGACAGTCAGAAGTTTAGAGTGCGAGGGACGCACTGCCATGGCCGGACCGGTCTATACCGTCACTGAACTCTTGGTGAATACAAATAATTTTTTTAACTGAAATGACCTCACTGGAAATGATGAATACATACAATATTTGAGAGCTTCTATATACACCGTCTTATGATCGGAACCGTTAGTCAATATGCTCATATCCTTACGCGTTTGTGCCCGCTAATCTTAGAAACTTAAGGCTTAACCGGTTTTAATGTGATTTTCACTGATGTATTGTAGAAAGCTGCCTTTAACATTTATTTCTATCGAGTTCTATATTTATTTAATGTAATTTATATTAGAAACAATAAATGGCATTTATAACATCGATACACATTTCAGCTTCAAATAATTATTATCACAACAAAAGTACCACTTCCGCGCGAGCGAAGTCGCGGGCACAGCCAGTATCAGTCGCGCGCGTCCCATATAAAGCATAAAAAGTCTTATCTCGTTATACCTGAACATTGAACACACACGCACTCACACACACATATATATATTCTTAAAATTTGTTCCAATTCGGTCTCTCGGAGCGCTATTTTGGTGAACAGCAGCGTGTAAGTCAATATATTCATCAAACGTCCCAGTGTAGCGGGACAGTATGCTTTATACCAGATGCACGCCACCGGCCGGTATCGTATGCACGCACACGTGCGTATGCATATAACTTATACGTATATTAGTGCAAGGCGTGTTCGTTACGCTGTACACTCGTGCACGCCGCTGCCCAAGGCCACGGTACAAACGTAGTGTCGCCGTCGTCACTGCGGGGCTCCGCACCGACCGGCTGGCGCGAAGGGTCGGTCGCCTCAGGGCCGTATCATGTCTATATTTGTCGCAAACGATTTTGTTATTCCCCTCAAATGTGTTTTGAGTATTTTAAGGAAAAACTGGCGACACAGTAAAATGTAATATGTTATTCTATTATACATTACAAAACGTATTGTGTATTATGAATATTATTAGTATTTTACATATAAATGCTTATTGCATTAAATTCCTTTAAAAATTCCAACTAAAACTCACATTAACTCCAACAAGGGCGTTACCCATATCTAGGCGACGGGCCCTCACAAAACATACCCGTCACCCATATCATGATGACGTGTTAATAATTTTTACTACGAGTATATCTCAGTAATTTCGCTGGCTTGTGTATTTTTATTGTTTATATATTGTTGTGTTCCCTAAAAATAGGGAATGTTTACAAATAAAATACACATTGAGGCGTCGACCATAGACTCATCTGCGCTCAGAGTCAACAATTTTACAATCATTTAAACTGCAACTAGACAAGAACTGATTGATACAGAGGAAAAAAGACGATGGAATTTCAATTCTTCGGACAGGACTTTGTAGGATTGCGTTTTATAGAACTTACTGGATTTGTTTACGCTAAATGTAGAATAAAAACGACTAGAAATATTATAGCATAGATTTTTTTTAACATATCATGATTTTTTCGAGGCATTAGTGCGCTTGCCCGAGCTGGATCCTGACTGCAGTGTAAAGAGACCTCATGGCGACTCGATTGGTGATGTCGGCACACATATACCGCGACGGAAGATCTCCGGGTACCTATACCAACTACTGCAACATATACGCAAACTGGCTACGAAACGCGACAGACTAAACCGATTCACTATGACCGTCTCTACAGTTGTGTACTAGGATAGTGACCAAGTTCGGGCAATCGCCCCACCACCATAAGTATGAACCTCACTCAAAGGACACAGTGGCTTCCAATCAAACCGGAGCGCCCTGGACAAGTTGCCTGAGAACGGTGCGTGTGGAGGCGACGCTCCTCGGACCGTGTCACATTCGTTCGTGCTCCTCAAGCCTCGATAAATATATCGGGCCATAGTATCTCAGTACAACTGATTAGTCCTTGATACGAAAGAAAAAGAATAGAAATAACCTCCCGCGATGTTTTGGGAACACGTCGGCTCGGTGGCGAGGGGGTTATAGCCAATCAGGAATATTGGCTTTCGTAAGGTTCTTTGATCGCATGACGTACAATTACTTCGACAGTGGGTGGCAGTGGGTGACAGTATATCCAGGGCGGTTCCTCGGCTCAGGTGTCCGCGGGCTGCTCGAGGGTCTCCGCGGACATGTTGTCCAGGTAGGCTCGCCTCGCTCTGGCGATGAGCGTCCGCTTGCGTTGCCGGAGCAGCGCCTCCCTCTCGGAGGCGGTCTGCGGGAACCGCGCCCGGCTAGATAAACTGCGAACAACATTCCCGGACAATTCGTTAGACATACGGGATCGACAGTTGTGGAGGCATGTTGGTCTCTACCGCTTGCGGGAGGTGTATCGATTGAAAGGCAGTCTTAACTTGAAACGTATTTGTTATTTAAATGGTGCGCTTTTGTATGTTGTTTCCGGGACATAGACTCTGAATAACCTTAGAGGGCGTTGACTCCACACACTTCACACCGTCGCAGCTTCCCAACCTGTACCAGGTGCTGTCCTGTGTCCTGTGGCATGGGCCGTAAAGCTCCCAGAGTTATGGGTTTTATGGACTCCACAGGTTTGAGTAAATATTTGTTTATGTATTTCTCAAGTTATTCTTTTGTTTATCTTTAATTAATTCTATTGCTAACAATACTGTATTAAGTAATTTAATATAATATACTCTGTATGAGTTTGCGTCCTGGCAGCCGCGTTTCGAACGCTTGAGACCGACGCACCTGTGTTCATCCAGTTGCGGAGTCGCCGCGGCGTCGGAGGCGGCGCCCTGCTCCAGTGCCAGAACGGAGGGCGACGGTTCGCGTTCGTCTACACTCGCGACTGCGTTCGTGGCGGGCGAACTTACTCTCTCTATAAACCAAGAAAAAGCGTTTAGACCTCATTTACAACATCTTTTGTCTCTATAGAGGCATAAATAGCAGTATCTAAGTAAATTAAGTCAAAACTAGAGATGAATAAACATTGAAAGCGATGATTCCATTATGCGCGCGAAAAAGATGAATCTAATAGTAGGCACGCTTCTTGATTATTTTGCGGTCATAAATGATTCTCTGCAGCGGCACTGCCCAGTCCAGCAGTAAATATGTGTGGAGGGCGGCCGCTGCCTGGGACCGCCCCGGCCGCGTGTGAAGGATCAGCCACCGCTTGTGGGGGCTTGCGGATCAGAAGGCAGTCTTAGTTTGAAACCCCTTTATTACTTCTTTGGCGCGCGTCTCATGTCGTCCGCGTGAGCTAGATATCGCAGCGCATCATGTTGACTAGTGCGTCGCACTTCAAATAACTTCACAAGTGGATCCGTCTCCGAAGCTTCGAATAACTCAATTCCTGAAGCAAAGCGGGGTCAGATATAATGGGCGCGCGAGCGGTTTACCCGAGGCGTGGTCCCGGTCGCGCTGCAGGTCCGGGGCGAGGCGGCCCTCGAGTATGTTCTCGAGCGTGAGGTCCGCGGAGCGCGTCGCCGCCAGGTCCGCGACCAGCGCGCTTACAGAGTACTGCGGGAACATCACCTGGACCTGGACATTCAATATCTACGTGAGAGCCGCTTTACATGTTTCCTCGGTACATTTGAATTAGGAGACGCTGCTCATTGATCGCAAAGTGACAGTTGCCACGGTGGTGACAACGTGAAGGAACTCTCAAGGAATGGTCAGTCGCGGGCCGGGTCGCGGGGCGTGGTAGGTGCCGACAGGTTACCTCTCTGGCGAGCGCGTGCAGGTGCACAGCTGTAAAGGCAGCCGCGTCGGGGCGCACTCGCGTCACCTCCACCGAGAAGCTCGGCAGCCAGGACACGTACCGGGAGCCTGGGTACACACAAACACAAGCATCAGAGCCGGCCGGAGCCAGCACGGGTTCCCTTCGGGTTCGGGAACTGTCATCGAGATAACCTTACTTTGCTGCATTTTGAAAGTTGTACAAAAAAAAGAATGAAAAGGTTTATTTTACTTGTATAGGGAAACATACAGCAATATATATACACATATATATATATATAGTTATCGGCGCAAGAGTCGACGACGGAAGCGCATAAATGTCAGCAATATTGTTTAAGTACTGAGTCGGCTGCGGCTGTCGCAAGGCTTTTTACTATCGAGAGTCAGTGTGTGTGGCGGGGGGGGGGGGGGGAGGGCAGAGCCGAGTCAAATGATACATTAAGTTCACTGTCTCTACAATTTCATAAATAATCTTATTGAATAAGACAAATTCTTTATATGACGAAAACATTTATACATGCACAAATAAGAAATATATAAAAAGGGTTCTTTCTCGCGCATCAGCGATACGAACGATAGTTACCATCAAAGTGAAAGAAGTGATTCGGCGGCCGCGGCACCGGCACCGCCCCCGCGCCGTCCGGGGACCGCACCGCGCCTGCCCCCGCGCCGGCCGCGCCTGCCCCCGCGGCGTCCGGGCCGGCGGCCGCGCCCGCGGAGAGCGCGCGCCGGCACGTCGGGCACGACGCGTCCTGCTGCACCCATTGGCACAGGCAAGAGCTGCACAGAGACAGTACGTGATAGCCCGCGACGCGCAAGGCCCGGGCGCCGGCAAACTGCACCGTGCCCACTGGGTCCCTTTACGAATCATGGATGTGTATGTGTGTGTGTGTGTGTTGCAGTTGGCCATACGCGACAGTGACCGCTCACTTTCAGGAGCGGTGTCCGCCTGTTTCCACATAAAAAAAAATAACTGCAGAAATAAATTCAATAGGATTTCTTGAGCACCGGCCTCATTTTGACTGACGATCTGTTTATGTAGTTATAGAAGCGAAATAGAGTACTGACTTGTGGAAGAGATGCGAGCAGGGCAGCTTCCTCGCCTCCTTCATGGGCTCCCAGCAGATGGCGCAGTTGTCCTGGTTCTTCTCCATCTCCTCCTTGCTGGCCATCGGGTAACTGCAATGCCGAAAAGAGAACCTGCTTTAAAGATGCATACGAAATAAATTTCTTGGATTTTATATTATGAAGAAAACATTCCACTTCAGTGTACGATCGCTACACTACTCCGGAGAGATCTAGTTGTATCTCTACATATCCAATCGATTTTATTAGAATATATATTTATTTTTTTAATTTTAGACAGGCTGGCGCTTGACCTGAATCTCATCTGATGGAAAGTGACGATAAGCCCGATTACGGAGCGCACTCAACAAATATCGATACACTCGTCGTTTGAAGATATCGTAAGATGTTGGAAGAACAGACGCGGGCAGCGAATTCTACTCCTTGGCGGTTCGTAGCAAAAAAATAGGTGGCGTACCTCCTCGTGGGAGCAGCTGAAATGTCAACCACATGAGGGTGCAAACCCGCACGGTGCGCAGCCACTTTATGACAGAAGGGAGAAGAGTGAATTCAATTATACAGCTCAGCCGCACACTAAATTCAAAGGCAGGACACTCTAGGTCAGTGTTCCAAACTGAGTAGCTCGGGCGACGCAAGAGCTTCACCGGCAATGAACAGCCGAGCTCAGCGATCGATACAGTTCGAGATGGCAGCAATGTGTGTGTGGAGTACACACGCGACCGCACCTGTGCTCGATGCAGGCTACGAAGTTGGCTTGGCGTGAAATTTCTGAGCAGCTGTTTTTGCCTTAGCTTAAAAGAATGTCCTTTAGGGTCAGCATTTAGCTCCAGGGCAAGAAGCTCGATGCTATCAACTACTTACCAGTAGTTCCGCTATCACCATAGGAAGACGCAAAGGCTCCGTTTGGTGGAAACATAAAATCGATTAAATAGTCGATTGGCATCCGGGACACAGGGGGGACCGAGACGAGTAAACAACAAAACAGAGGCTTCATTATTAGGACCGGTTTGCGCGTACCCGCCGCCGTCGCCATCAGAGGCTAACAAAAGTTTAATTATATTTTAATCGAATTTTATTGACTCGATTTAAGTTAATAGCACAGATACGTATTGTAACTATTTAGGAAAAGTGCCACACCTGCGAGTAATCATTTATTTGTAACGGCTCGAATACGTTTTATACTTATTAAATAGTTTTGAAAATGATCCACATCGTGATTGCAGTCTATTTTTTAACTTATCGGTTCAACCGTTCCTTCAACTGGGACCGTGTATGTGGAAATTACAATTTTTTATTTTGTGATAATAAGATTTTCTCTTATTCATCTATATACTTTCCAAGTATGACCAAATGTCAAAATCGATTTTTAAAAATATCGACATATGTTTTTTGATGAATATAGTTTATTATAAATGCCTCATCTCTCTCCCCTCCTTACCATGCCTTCCCTTTCCTTCTCATTTTACCTTGCTCCTCCCCCCCCCACTGTCCACTCTACCCTTTACATTATATCGAAGATGTCGCGTGCACCGGCGCTGTGAGAGCGGCGATCCGCTGCGCTCCCGGGCACGTTGCGCGCGACATGAGCGCGAGCGGGCGCCGGCACTGACAGACAGCGTGAGTGTAACAAAGCGCCGTGTCGGGGACGGGCGCTGGGCACATACTTGCGGCTCATGTGCGTCGCCAGCGAGGTGTAGAGGCGGTGCCGGCGCACGCGCGCCTGCAGCTCGTGCAGCAGGTGCCGCAGCTGCATCAGCAGCACCAGCGACGCCATCGACACCAGCATGTTGCTGTACACCACCATGTGCACCACGTGCACCAGCTCCACCGCCAGCGACGACGACTGCACGCACACGCACACACACACATACACATAGCACACACACACGTAGCACGTGATCATCGAATTGTTATTGATTAAGCCGCTCTGCATGGGGAGCGTGCATCCCCTACAAACATGAAAAGCATTACCGTGTCATGCTTGAAAATTTAACATATATTGATTTAAAATGTTCTTTTCTTTTTTTTTTTTGTTTACTTCTGGTGCATGCTGCAGTAGCCTTCACCCGCTGATACATTTAAATGTTTTTTGTCAAAAGTTATCATTGTTCTTTGTAAGGCAATACGTTTATTAGATGTCCTAGTATTGTTAATGTTGCGAGCTCTGCACATTGTTTAGCTGGATGTTCAAGTAAAAGACGATACTGTCGAACCATGACATATTAAAATTCTCAATATATTTACAATTTTGTGTAACAAGACAATTGTGAGTTGTAATACGATTGTAGCGCTATCTAGTTTATTGCAAAGATACCAAATGAGCAGAAATGATTAATTTTAACTCTTAACCATTTTAAACAGCCTATTAGCTGGTAAAATTGCTTTTTTGCTTCTGTGGGATACACGCTGCTCATCAAGATAACTGAGGCCTTCAATTAGTCGCTAAAAACATAATGTAACATCGGAACATCTCTAAACCGACTCGCGCCTTTAACACTAGATTTACGAAACCCGTCAATTTGACGGAATTGAAACTTTGCAATGAAATATATCGAAAACTTCTTGATCGATTTCAACCGTTTTGCATCTTAAATTAATCATTTCTTCCAAAGAATTTATACACTCTGGACTTTTTGTTCTAAGCCTTCTACTTTTTGAGATTCATATGTGGTATACCTATCTCTACGGGAGCGGTCAAATTGACGGGTACGCTTATATCGATAATGATTCTTATATTTTTGCTTTATTCGGTACATTATTCATCCAGTAGGTAATAAAAGAGTGAAATCGATGCCCTTATATTCTCCCTTTCCAATTGATTATCTCAAACGAGCTTCGATAATGTAAAATGAAACGGGTCGTATTACCTTAGTGATTATTTTGGTCTGCTATGAAACTGTTATTTATTTTCTATGAAAAGAACTCAAGAATAAGAAAATATCTTCAGAATGAATGCTGTATTTACAGTATACGAACGTTTCAGAAAGACAATGTCAAAAATTTTTATTTCTTGTAGTCTCCGCTTATTGTAGATATTTACAATGGGGTAATGGCATTACAACACAGTATTTTTTATATTGACCGATTCCTTCTTTTTTATCAACCATGCGTATATGCATGATGTATGTAATACGATATTGGATAAAAATCTCAAGATCAATGAAAATTGTTCCGAGGATACCTCCGAGAAAATGAATGTGAATTAATGTTAGGTGAAAGTAAACCCAAAAATTAAACTACACAATCTGTTAGAAGTGGATGGACAGAATTATCTTCAGATAGAGAAGAGGAGAATTTATTTCCAGTCGGTCGGGGCAAGAAAATGCGTATTTTTACTAGCTCTGACTCTGAGGATGAGAGGACGAGATCGTTGAAAGCTTCCTATCTACGGTGAAAAATATGAGGCTCCCCTTTTTTCAGAAATACTATGAGTAGAGATTAATTTTCAGAGTTTGTAAGATTCCTACGCTTCTATAAAACAAAGCCTACAATCCGAAAGATTACAAATAAATAAATTTGCGTTGATATCCGAAGTAACAGCCAGGCTTGTTAAAAGCCACAAAGTCTTTTTATTTCTCGATACTTTATTTAAACGTGAAGGCATGTTTAGGCGTGAAGGAATATTGTATAATTTAGAGTTAACATAAAAAAATGTTTTTTTTTTTAAAGTTCGTTTTTATATTTATCCGTCACTGTGACGGGTGCCGTAGAGATAGGTATATAAGAACCGTCCGTAAAGCTAGTGTCAAAGACACGTCATCGTATGCTGCGGTTAGAGCAGCGGCCGCACTCACGTCGAAGACCAGGTGCGTGTAGTAGGCGGCGGGGCCGGCCGCGTCCGCCTCGCACAGCTGCAGCACGTACCGAGCGCACACGTGCACCGCGCACGCCATCACCAGCACGCACTGCAACGCGACACCAGCACCGTCAGCCTCACGGGGACATCTCGAGCAAGCGAGCCACCCGGCGCCTAATTCTAGGGGCGGCCGACCTACAGTACTGCCTAATGGTATTTCGCTGCGGGGTAATGGTGCTTGCTCATTTGAGAACTATTTTCAATTTTCCAACGAAGGCTGTTCGTGCTATTTATGATTTAAGAATATAAGGACGCCTGTTTATTTTTTATTCCGACACGGCACGGTGTCCATATCACAACCTGATGGTATACACGGGGCAGTCCAATAACGACAAGTAACTGCCAACAGCAAAAAAAACCATCGATAGCAATAATGATCATGCCGGCCTGCACAAATATCTCTTCACAATTCGCTTAAAAGACCCAATATCATGGGACAATGGGAACACGCTCGCCGGAAGACCATTCTACAGCCCAATGACTCGGCTGCAGTAAGAGTTGGAGAACTTCCAAGTCCTAGCCGGGGTGCGTGTAACTGAGAAGCTGTGACAGCGTAGACCCGCGTGCGGAGTTTTGCCATGGAAAAGACAGGGTGGAACAGGGTTAAATAGCTGTTCAGATCACTGGCCGTGATACAGACAGCAGAAAACGCTCCACGAGGCAGCATCTCTACGCATCTCTGTATTATGTACATACAACGAAACCTGCATCTAGTTTTGGCGAGTTGTGTTTGTGTATTGTTGGCTAACTAGTGTTACGTAATGACCGGCTTTAAAAAGTTCACGGTTCTCACGTGGGGCTCGGTATTCCCCAATACGATACAATACCTAAAGACATTTTAGAGCCTACGAGTTGTGACCATTGACATTAAAAAAACAAACCATTAAAATTAAATTGTTAACTGATAAAAGTGGGTGGCCTTAATGTATACAACATTTCTTACGGGACATTCATCTCTTTGTGTATACAGCGTGGTGTTGCAGACGAGGGAGATATTCGGCACTCGATTTTAATGCAAGATATGTAAAAACAGTGATATCTTAATATATTTTTTAATACAAAATAAATTATAGCCGACGTGTATTTATACCGCATCATGTGCAGAAGAGCAACTACCAAAGTTTCTTCCCGGCTCTTCTCAATAGATTCTACTTTGCGAACCGGTGCTGGATTAATTTACCCTTTTTTTGCCCTTTTGATGATTCAAAAGTGCTTGGAAGCATGCCTCTTTGAATAAAATTATATTTCATTTAATTTCAACGAATATATTTTCATTATCTTAGTTATCTGGAGCTACATTCCCTAATTCCACCGGCCCCATTTCATCATAAAACCACCAGACGTCGTGCCGGATACCATCAGTGTGTGGTGGACGTTCCATGCGTTCGCACGAAGAGATTCGCTTCTAACACTCACCGTGCGAACAGCTAAGAAGTGGAATATGCTTCCAGCGAGCATATGTCTACGATCTATGGCTTGGGAATATTTAAAAAGTGAATAGGCATTTGTAGGGCGGAAGCGGCCCATCGTCGGACTCATTTTCTCCTTTCGCCAGGTGTGATTGAGGACAAGCGTTCGCATGTAAATTATAATTAAAAAAAAAACGGTTCGTGCATTGCAAAGGTGAACTAAAGGTCCCGGTCACTGCCACGCAGTGTTAATAAAAAAAATGTGAAGTTAGCCGAGTGCTAGTCGAGATCGCCCGCGAGGTGTTGGAAGCCGTGACCCACATACGGGCTGGCTGTCACCTCGCCTTCGCACGTGTACAATCAATCATCTAACATGGCTCAATTGCTCACACGGTCTTTAATCAATATGTTAACTGTTCAAATACCTTTTATATTTCTGCTGTTTTAATATTCGCAGGAAAAATTATGAGATGTACCGCGTCCATTTTTAATTGATCGATAAGACTAAGCCTTCCTTGATGTAAAGTACTGTCACAGTTCAGGAGCTACACTGACTAACACGGGACGGAACGCCTGGGACGGCCTGGGACGGTCTGCGGCAACATTGCAACAATTGTTTTGTCAATAGAGGTATCGGTGCTTTGATTCCCACAACATTCAGAACGAATAAAGGAACGCATATTGCAGGCACAGAGCGGGCGTCACCTCGGCGGCCATGAACGCGAAGGTGTCCCGTCCTGCGGGCAAGCCCCAGGCGGCGGCCGCGGCCAGCAGCCCGAGCGAGGCGGCCAGGATGCCCGCCAGCAGGCACAGCATGCGCGCGTGCGCCCACCGGCTCGTGCTCGGCGACGATGATAACTGCAAAATGAATTATTTCTCAGTCAAGTGGCCTGACTGAGTGCAGTAGTAGCGGGCACTGCTTGTTTGCGGGTCGGGTATTGATTTGAGTGCAGGAGGCGTCTGAGGCATTCCGCCTACCTGCTGACTACATCCATCCCTCCAGGAGATGAGATCTCTATAGGGAACGTGGATCCCCAGAGCCGGTTGGCAGCGTTGAACAGACGCCAGTAGGAGTCCGGCACACCGGGGCCCTGATGGTGCTATGCAGGTTTTCTCCCGACTAAACAAAAGGGTGTGGGACCGGTGCGTGCAAGAGCAGCCCGGCAGCAGTGAGTATCATAACGTATGCTAGTATAGGGCCACGTTTTTTTTACTGTGTATTATCTTCTTTAACATGCCGATTGCGACGCTAATCCCTCAGTCTAAGGTCGCTTATTGAATGATTTGGTTATCTCTCTGCGGTATACTCGTACAATCTGGATTATCCATAGTTATCCGCATGGGATTAACTGGCAATGAGCTAACCACAAAGGCTCAAAAACTGATTAGAAACAAGATGTTTTATTTTTTTATATGATAAAAAATATACGTTTACGCCTGTGAATAACTTTGAAGTGTAAATATTATTGGATTACGTTTTTATATAAAATAAACAACAACAACGTAAATAATTAACTTTCACGAACAATTTGCATTTAATTTGTTACTAAAATATTATATGTGATCCTTTTTTTGTTCACAGACAGTACCGAGGCATTGATATCATAACAATATAATATATTATATTATTGGCCTCAATCCCGTGGCTCTAGATGTTTTTATATTTTAAAATGTATATGTTATTTTAAAATGCAAAATTATTGTATATAAAATAAATAAAAAGAATAATGATAATGTATTTAAAAATAAGAAAATTGTGTTTTATCGGATCAGCAACGGAAAATTCGCATGCCCGGGTTATATTTTGTACGCTCGCCACTGACACAGAGTAAGGAGTGGAATATACTTCGAGCGAGCGTATTTCCGCGATCTTATGACTTGGGGAAGACTTTACGAGAAGAGTGAACAGGCGTTTGTTGTGCGGGCGCGGTTCATCTTCACCTTCCACCGGGTGTGATTGAGTTGGAGCGTCCGCCTGCAGATACGGGTGCCGTGACAGGGGTCACTCGGAATGAACAAGGCGGGGGTGACTGACGTATTCAAAGCGGTCCTTGCAGAGCTGTCCGAGCAGGTGCAGGAAGCCGACGAGCGTGAACCAGGAGCACCAGAGCACGAGCTCGTCCATGTACTGCACGTTGAGGACGCCGAACACGAAGATGAATTTGTAGAAGACGTAGTTCCAGAACTTGTCCTTGACGCGCTGAGCCTCCGCCACGCGCAGCTGCCCGAACACGCAGCGCTGCACCGCGAACCCGAACAGCGCCAGGGAGCAGTACGCCATGTTGATCACGCTCTGAAATCACATCATCATCCACTTTGCACACTTTTTATACACTATTTTTTAAATTGTTTTGTACCCCGGCAGAGAATCCTGCATAGGACCCTCAGAGCAGCCTCCTATTGGCTAAACATCCTACGGGTGCCCCTCAGATCGCTGATCCATATTTCTTCAACAACCCCACGAACGAACACTTTCTCAAGCTCACCTAAGGGGGCGGAAGACGTACAGGTCCCGCCACTCAAGATGTCTCTATGAGGCGGCGAGTACATCCGCCTCATGCCGGCAGCAGACACCCTCAAGTCTGCCGCCCGGTACAGATATAACCACTAATGTTGCTCACACCAGCCCCCATAGACAAGGTGACATTCGTTTATCGATAACGATAGTAAAAAGTGACATTTCTTGGCATTCACCGTCATTTTTTATATTAAACTTCAAGAACATTCTACCTAGTCGTTTTGCCGAAGCAATACAGTAATAAAAAATGCCAAGGTTATGTTATATCAAAGTCATGACTCGATTGATTGCGAGTTTATTATTAATTGGTTTAATTACATTTGCCGTGGGAAACACGTTTATAGTTTCACTAAATTCGCACATTTTAACTATAAATACACGGGCGATTAACATTTTGTGTTTTTTGTTAGCCCAGGGGAACGTCTTACATAGAACCATCAGGGCCGCTGCGAGGAAGGCGACCCCGGTGTGTCCCTCTAATCACGCCACCCAGGGCTGGGAAACCAAATTCGCCCGGTCGTCCCGCTTGTGACGCTGAACCCACCGGCGAACAATTTATATAAATAATATTTATCACTATCCTGTAGTAGTAAACGACATGTTATTTTTCAGAATGAAAATATATTAGAAAAGATAAAAAAAATAAGACAAATATAATGACCGGTCATCGGACCGGAATCATATTGGTCATAACTAATTGGTCATAGAATTTTGCTGAAAGAATGGAGGGGTTTATAAAATCAGGCTCGGATTTATGGGACGGGGCCGAGCTGCGTCCCACTGCCCGACTGCTTAGTTGCAGGGGAGGCGGACAAGGACATCATCACGCTAATATTAATTAAATAAAACCTGGTCAACTTTTCAATAAAAATAGGCTGAAATTTGTACAAGCCTTTTTTGTGACGTTTTAAAAGTGAACTCAAAAGTCTCATAGGATATTTATAAGCACGCCTTTATTGCAGTTTAGTTATGCAAGGTCGAAAGTTGTATTTTGTGAATACTTCGCTTTTTGATAAATGATATTTAGGTTTTTCATTGTTACGGCTCGCACAGGAAAATCTCTTCACGCTTTGACTAAAGAAGCCAGCATCGTAGGACGGCAGGAACACGCACGCCGGAAGACCGTACCACCCACGGCTCAACAACTCGGCTGCTGTACGAGTTGGCGTGACATTGCGCACTGCACTGAATCTGGTCATGTGCAGCGCATCAGCTTCCCGATAACAGATCAAATAGACTAAACAAGACAATTGACCAATTGTGAACACGCGAAGAAATGAATCTATCTATAGGATGAATTATAAACGTGGCCCCCAGCCTAGACTGGACGCTGAGAAGTACCTGCACTACGGCTCAGTATGCTCAGTAATGCAGCGGCGTCCGTCCCATAGAAGCAAAGCGTTATCTTGATTTACTGGGACACTCAATACCCATCTATACTAATATTATAAAGCTGAAGAGTTTGTTTGTTTGTTTGAACGCGCTAATCTCAGGAACTACTGGTTCGAATTGAAAAATTCTTTTTGAGTTGAATAGACCATTTATCGAGGAAGGCTTTAGGCTATATAACATCACGATGCAATTATTAGGAGCGAAGAAATAATGGAATATGTGAAAAAAACGGGGAAAATTATTCATCCTTGAGGGCTTCCATTGCGTGCGATGCAAAAACGGTTCAAGATACCAAAAATATATGTAAGAAAGAATTATTCTTCTTGAAATGATCTAAAAAAATGTCCGCGACAGTATATCTCTATCTTTTAAGATTAAGTCACTAGAACCGTTTTTATGGTAAACAAATTTGGTCGAAATTAATGCATTGTTTGTTAAGAGTTGTATCAACGTAATAATATTAATCTTTATCCAAATAAATGTGTTGTTGATTAAGAGTATTTAACTGTGAACAAAATTGTCTTTGACATCACTTAATTTCAATGAACATCTTAGAAGATATTACAAAACCTTATATAGCAAAACAACGTTTGCCGGATCAGCTAGTATTAATTTAAAATTTGGTCCAATTTGGATTTTGAGTTTCCTGTATTGGTAACTAACGGATTTTAAGTCGATATGTTTATTAAATTACCAAGTATAACAAGACAATTATTTTATATGCTTCTACGGCAGGCACGCCACTGTATAAATTTAAATACAATGTATCGCATGGGAAGCGAAATATTCACGAAAGACAACCTTTCACCTTGCATATCTAAACACTAGCTGATCCGGCAAACATTGTTTTGCTATATAAGTTATTGTAATATCTTCTAAGCTGTTCATTGAAAGTGATGTCAAACACACACATAATTCACAATTAAATACTCTTAATCAGCAAAACATTTATTTGGATAAAGATTAATTTTATTACGTTGATACAATTCTTAACAAATAATGCATTCATTTCGACCAAATTTGATTACCATAAAAACTGTTCTAGTGAGTTAATCTTAAAACATAGACATATACTGTCGCAGACATTTTATTTAGATCATTTCAAGTGGAATAATTCTTTCACACATATATTTTGGTATCTTGAACCGTTTTCGCAACGCACGCAATGGAAGCCCTCAAGGATGAATAATTTTCCCCGTTTTTTTTTTTCACATTTTCCATTATTTCTTCGCTCCTAATAGTTGCATCGTGATGTTATATAGCCTAAAGCCTTCCTCGATATATGGTCGACTCAACACAAGAATAATTTTTTAATTCAAACCAGTAGTTCCTGAGATTAGCGCGTTCAAACAAACAAACAAACAAACTCTTCAGCTTTATAATATTAGTATAGATTTACTAACAATATCTTAAAAATCTAAGTCAACTCTTAAAACGTCAAAACAAAGGCTAGTAGCAATTTAACAGGCTATTTTTATGGAGTGATTGGCCCACTTGTTGAGATATATTATTCAGCGGGTACTCTCTGTCATATGGTCGCCTGCAGCCCCTACGATTTGATACCCGGAGTTCGGGTCCCGGATTGCAATAGAGCGGGGGTGTGAAACAGAGAAATTCGGTCGAGGAACAGGATGACCGATGTCGGTAGTCATACCAGTAAGACACTTGAAACGGGCGAGGAACGCTTACAGATGTAATCATTGGTGATGGAAGAAACTACTCCAGTGGTAACCGCGACTCTGCTCCTAGGAATATGGGGAATCAGCCAGCCACTGAACTGGTCTAAGCCAAGAGTGGAGAAGAATGGAAGAAACCTTCACTAAGCATTGAGGAAGCACAAAAATTAAATATAATAATGGGTAATAAATTATATAATAATATAATAATCTGCACCCTTCAAGTGAAGGGTGAAGTTATTTTTGTGCGGGCCGGTATGACCGCTGCGACTGTACTATAGATAGCATTCTCTTGCCTTTCGATAGTCGTAACCGGTATTGAGACTGCTACACGCTTACCATCAGGTGCGGTGTGGTATGGTCGTTAGGCCGAGTCAGAATAAACAAATAGGGATCTATAAGTATGTCCTACATTTGTACATGTCCTAGTTACATATATAATATAGATAGGAGTGCACGGCCGAGCCGAACCGGTGTCTGTGCGCGGCGACGTCAACGCTCGAACGTTGGTACACCTTTTTTTTTTTTTTTTTTGTTACCCGGGGGAAATCCTCATAGGATCGTCAGGGGAGTGGTGAGGGCCACTCCCCCGGTATGCCGGACTTTTACCGACTAAAACCCCCGGGGTGTTCCACCTTCCGCCTACCGGCATCGAGGGCACGACTGGGGTCTCATCTGGTACACCTGGCTCTTCTCATATCAAGTACGGATATAAACATCACAGGGAAACATTGCGGGGAAACGCGCGTGGCTTCTAATAGAAATGTCATGTGTACTGGCGCTGTGAGGACGGCATGTATATATGTAAGAGAAGCGATGTGTTTAGAGTGCGGGGGAATGGCGGCATTCGTCCGCATTGTACCAAAATAAAACAGTTATGCAGACGTATGTAACGGGCTCGCCGGGTGCCGTTTGGGCAGCCCACGCGACTGCACGCCACTGCACGCCACTGCACGCCACTGGCACGCAGCACGCAGCACGGCGTTCTGTGTTTACGTTTTAAATATGTAGTACTTGCAGTAGAACATCAACATACCTAAAATATTCACGTGATACAATATATTTTATTAAGTTATGTAGGATAACATATTACATCATATTATATCGCATGTTTTTCGTCAAAACACTCTGAACACATTTGAGATGAAGAAAAAAAATCTTTGCGATAACGCGAAGATAATAATATCATAATACTCGAGTTACATCTATATACATATATAACAGAAAGACGCGTTAGTTACACTATTTATACTTCAAGAACGGCTAAACCCATTTGGCTGAAAATTGGTGGAGAGGCAGCTTTGAACCGGGAAACGGACATAGGGCACTTTTTATCCCGTTCGAGCGCGTTGCCCTGGACCCGCTATAAACCGCGCCACATCAAATACGCGCCTGACATGTAATGACAACTCGCAACTGACAGCTAAGCGTATCCACGCTGATAACATACATTTTGTCACACATATATATATATATATATCATCAGTAATTTGTATTCTCTTTGGTGTCACTAATACATTTTGTAGTCGATTTGTTTATTGTATGTAATAGTTTATTTTAGAATTATTTATTTTTGAGTGGGTGTATTGTTATTATCTATACTTATTATTATACTTTATATTTAAGATTATTTAAGCTGTATGTATCCTATTTCTTGTTTATTATGTTTTTTATTGCTTAGTAAGATGTAACACGACCGGGGCCCTCCACGAAAATCAGCGCTGCAGACTTCCTCTGTGGCTTTAAGCTGATGGAGGTCCCATTTTCGCCATGTTAATATGTTTTTGTTTTTTCTTTTGTTTTTGTATGTTGTTGTCTTGTAACAGAAATGTTGCTTTTGAATTTCTAGCATTTTGTTAGTTTGTGGTGAAAATAAATATATTTCATTTCATTTCATTTCAATCATCATTAACAATGGCACGTCCAAGATGATCGAATCTCAAAGCCGTACTGCGAGATGGACACGAGACATTGCGAGTGAATCGAGAGCTCAACAGGCAGACAATTACCGGCGGCGGATACAGGAGAGATTTACCAAGTGCTGGTTAGAATCGAGCCGCGCTTCGATACGGTTGCAGGTTGCAGCACTGATTACTGCGTGCATCCTAGCGTTTGCATTGGGCCAATGGACGTTGCTCGCAAGTACTGTGGCGCATTGGAGTCTTCCGGGGAAGCGCCCGGATTGTGCTTTTTAATTTTAGTGATTGTGATTTGCGATAGTATTTGTGATTTTTATTTTAATTCAATACTAGCTGACCCGGCGGATTTTGTTGCGCCTTAGAGGCAATAAATAAGCAGATTTTTGATTTAATTAATTTTTTTATTAATCAATTATTTCAATGATTTTTTGGTAGGTTGCACTCTTCAGTTAACTTTGGCGGAAATTGCCAAACAGTAAAATCATTGCGCTTCCAAAACATCTCGAGTCATTGCGTAGATTTTTCAATGTTCGATTAAGTGCTTTTAAATTAAAAGTTTTAATGCACGTTTATGCGCCATTGTGCATTCGTCCCAGATGATGATTTTCGATGCTGATAAAACATTCTCGATTGTGGAGTTTTTTGAAATATTAAAAAAAAATGAAATGAAATGAAAAAGTATTTATTTCGCCACAAATATACAAAAAAAAAACAGAAATTTAAATGTAGCAGAACATATAAACATGGCGAAAATGGGCCCTTCATCAGCCTAAAGCCACAGAGGAAGCCTGCAGCGCTGATTTTCGTGAAGGGCCCCGGTCGTGTTACATCTTATCTTATTACATGTTGGTTCTTCAATAGTTTGAAGATTTAATGGCAATTTTAATGCGGAATGAGCCGGACGGCATCCCTCTAACAACGTGTCAGCTGTTCCAGAAGAAGCTGCTGCTACTGCAATCGCAACTTTACAAGCTTGTATATTGTGTAGTTGTTGTGTACTGGAGTATTCCAGTGTCAGCCACCGGAGACTGACAAGGCGGTCAATGTGTTCAATTAAAATAATATACTTGTATTGATTGAGTAGTGTGTGTGTGTGGGTGTTTTATTGTCGCCTACGACGAGTTTTCCGCATGTCCCATGTACCTACATAGAGCACGTGACGGCGACCGATGCGTCACTGCCTGCGCAAACAAACAGCTGGCGCGGAGCCCGGCGCGCGGAGCCCGGCGCGCGGAGCCCGGCGCGCTGCGAGCGGCGGTCGCGCACATTCGACTGCCTGCCTTATCGCTTTTCAGCACACAATCAAGAGTTATAAAAATACTCACACGTATTAGCCAGTATACGACGTAGAACGTGTTTTCCTACTTTTAAATATTGTTTACGAACATTGAATAGTTATTTTTCTTATATTTACCTCACATTTACATTTTAATGGCCGTCACAATATTGATACTGCATTATTTTTGTCATCCTCAAGGTTACGAATGATTAGAAATTGTTGTTGTTGATTATCTTTATCTCGATGCGGGTTCGCACTCAAATGTGGCAGCAAACATAGCAGCCGCTCGCGCGAGGCGATTCCCCCCCCCCCCGTTTTTGCTGCGGGGAATTCGCTTTTTGCATCTGTTTTTCCAGCACCTCGTGACATGGGAAACTTTAAACGACGGATGGAGCGGTTTGTTGGGTGAGCGCGTTTTATCATCGGCCTCATCTTCACTTCCATCAGATGAGATTGAGGTCAAGCGCAAGCCCAGGCAGGCAATAATTAAAAAAAACTCAATCTTGGGTCCCCCAGTGCTGAGTGAATGTTTCCATTCTTTTCCCCTCTTGGTGGTCGCCAGCTTCCCCGGTTCATCGGTCCACGTGACCGGCTGCTTCCCAACATTCCTACAACCAGTTCGTGGTTTTGCGCTCCAGCACTTCTCTAGTTATTATCGTTCCACCCTCTCCCTTCAATAACAGACCCACGCGCGCGGGTTTACAGAAGCGGTAGCTCATATTCCAGCTAGCAGAAATGGGCAAAATGTAATCTGATTAATGATGAAAGAGTACAAAATGTAGTCTTAATTTTAATTTTCTTGCACTGTTATCATGATTAAATCCATTCAAAACATTAAGAAATAATAAATGTGTATACAATCTGGGATTTTGTAGTGTTTAAAACATAGATGATCAAAATGCAGTCATATTAATGGTAAAAAACGTAAAATGTAATTATTAATCATTTTTATTAATCTGATTACATTTTGCCCATCTATTCCAGCTAGGACTAAGAAGTTCTCTAACTCTTACTGCAGCGGAGTCGTTAAGCTGTCGAATGGTCTACCGGCGAGCGTGTTCCCACCGTGATATGATATTAGATCCCTTAAGCAAACCGTGGAGAAGCCGAGAACCGTTCTCTGATAGACTCCAGAGGTAATTGTGCCCTACACTGCGCCCCAGCGAGGTACTAAGGACTGTTTCTAAGTAATGTGAGAATTTAAAACCAATTATCTACCCCGCTATTACTTGCCCACGTGTCGGGCCATTGTGCTTGCGGTCATGAGCTCCACTACGGCCGCTGGCACAGTTGCTGTGAGTTTTAATGTCAAATTAAACATGTTTGTTACTCAAAATGATGGTGATCCAATAAACGTAAAATACATTTCAATGAAATTTTGTTCACCTAATATTAATAATGATATCGCTTCCTTTCGAGGAGAGCAGTGACACAATAATGAGTGTATCCACTTTGCGCTTATGTGTCGTGCCCAACGTGACCAGTGGCGCAGCGGATCGCCGTTCCCACAGCACTAGTACAGATGACATTTCCATCAGGCGGCAGGCGGGTTTCCTCGCGATATTTTCCTACACCGGTGAGCGTGTGCTACGTAAATTCGTATTTAATCTAGAAAAGTCCCGGAGTAGGTATCTGACGGCCCGGTGCGAGTGGATAGGAAACCGGCATCCATTTTTTTTTTTTTTTATAACTTATAGGCGAACGCTTGAACTCAATCACACCTGGTGGAAGGTGAAGATGAGTCCGATGATGAACCGCGTCCGCCTAACAAATGCCTATTCACTCTTCTTTTAAAGACTCCCAGGTCATAAGATCGCGGAAATATGGCCACTGGTAGCATATTCCACTCCTTAGCTGTTCGCATGATGAATGTTGAAGCGAATCTTCTCGTGCGGATATAAGGAACATCCACCACATACGGATGGTATCCGACACGATGTCTTGTGGTTTTGTGGTGTTTTGCTGCAGGTCGGCTGTTTCGAATGGCAGCGCGTGCGGGTGAGGTTTTCCAGATTAGTAATGGATTCAGGCACGACATACTGGAAGGGACAACATCGCGATGATAGCCGCATGCCGTTCGGTAGTTATGTCGTGCGCGTGCGCGTGCGCGTGTGTGTGCGCGTGTGTGCTGATGCTGTGAGAACGCCGATCAGCTGGACACGACATGCCATCTCAATTCGGATGCAGCTACTAATGTTCCCCGCTCACCCCGGAATGGATATAGCGTGATGGTATATTGTAATTCCGCTTCGTAGGTAAGAACCAGAGGTCGGCAAGTCGTCGGCAAAAGCCGGTTTCTCGATAAGTGAAAGTATACTATTGATTAATGTATATTACACCTGTGGCGGAGTATTCAGGACATGGAACGCTCACTAACAAAGCTATATCAACATAAAAAAGTCATCTGCATTTATATAAAGATTCGCTGAGACTCGTGTAATATTGAAAACAAATATAACTAAATTCAATGCACCATTTTACTAAACTAATATTTGCGTGCAGTCCTCCGTCAGCAGAATGTTATCTAGTTACAATAGCACCTGTAAATCTTTCGATACCTTTCATTGTTCCATCCCCCCCCAGGCAAACGTAAGATTTTACAGCGCGTGCATGTGTGGCGCGTATTCCGTTTTCCGTATATTGTTTATGCTAATTTATTTATTATAACATTATTAACTTAGCTCATTGTATTCACTTTTTAAGGACACACCTTGTGTATTATTGTTTCAAGTTCTGTTTATGTTTTGTATGTAGTTGTGTGATGCCCGGTATGTGAATCAAATAAATAAATAAATAAATAAATATATATATATATATTTCGCTGCTATCGGTGACTAGAGTCGCCGGCTAAAAAACGCCGCCTGCAAACGGTGGGTTACTATATTTTATTCATCCGTATCATATTTCTTCTCAAAACCAATGAAAGTCGTTTTGAGCCAAAATGTTTGTTCACGCTGCGCGTCTGCCCGCGCATTTGATGCGCGCACTTCGAGTTTGATGCTCTTCAGCTGGCACCGCTACAGGAGTGACGCCGGCGTGAGGATCTTAACGAGACATATACAATGCGGACAGGAGAGTATAGCTGCTCCAAGCTATGGAATATTTTACAAGTGAACAGTTGTGTCCGTGCTCGCTGCGTGAACGGTGCGGCCCTTGGAGCCGGCGCCGCGCACACGGCAACATAATGATGCACGTTTCCAATAAATTGCCCTGAGACATTGTTGGCGCACCACCAACGAATAGTTTCAAAATGAAACTGGACAGGTGACTCACACCTCAATCTGATTTTGCTGTATGGCCGCTGTATGACAGCGCTGACCGATGTGTGGCAGTTGCGCACACCAGCTGCGACACGGGCGCGTCGGCCAGCAGCCGCTCGCCTGCTATTTGATTATAATAATAGTGCTATATACATACGGTAGTCGGCTCAAGGGCCGGGTGCAGAAGGCAGTATTACTAGACACGGCACGCATCGTTAGGGGGTTCCTCCCTTTGAGCTCCTATCTTACCACGGGCTGGGCGTCAGGTCTCGTCCACGTAAGTCTACATGTTTTTATATTTTAAAATGAAGAAATATTGTAAATACGATAAATAAAGAGATAATAATAATTTGTTTAGAATCTATATCCGAAATCCATAGAGTACACATATGTGTATGTATATTATATATATAGATAAATGCGAGAATATATAGCTGGGTCACAAAGGCCGGTCCAGACTAGTCGATGCGGCGCTCGAGCATGTGTACCGGCCACTCAGGCGAGCGTTGGCTTAGGTGCGGTTGCCGAGCCACGACAGCGTTTCGCGGCAGGTTGTCCAGGTTGAGGGCGGGTTTAGGCGCCGCGCGCTCACCGGTGGAAGGAAACAGCGCGCCGTCTCGTTGGAGCGTCACGCGTGCCAGTGCTCTGTGCACGGCGCGGCGCGGCGCCACAGCTCGCGTTGGAAGGACATACGTATAAGCATAGATTGGATACAGCCACTCGCGTGTCATGCTGCTCACACCGAAATGGACAGCAAGGGACGGGGAGGACGTAGCAGCAGCGGGGAGGGACGGGAAACTTCAGTGAAGGTATAGGGAGGGGGAGGAGGAGGAGGAGCTCACAATATATTATTAGTGTAACTTTTTATCAGGGGAGACCGAGACCAAGCGCAAGCTTGTTTATAATAATCATACTTTAGCAAACATAACAGACTGGAAATTCGTATAATCTACAAATGATTGAGGTCACGACAACCGATATATCTTGTTTACGTTAAAATTGTAAGGATTGTGCTTTAAAATAGATTTATCGCAGATTGTTTATTTGGCGTGGCACAAACACAAGTGGTGCCGTCGTACAACTAACTGACTATGTCTTGTTTTAACGAACAATAGCAACGGGCATTCGGCGCGCCCTCGGCCGCCTCGTGCCGCGCTGCTTGCAATCACATATCCCGGAACAACTATTGTATAGATGTGTTAGCGCCGCCGCCGCCGCCGCCGGCTACACCAATGTATCTATACTCAATTGGTCCCGTCTTCGCGACTCTCTGCGCGTCGACACAATAAATGTGCGTCAGTTGACAATCAGCGAGCGCCGGGCGGCTCGGCCGGTCACTTGGCTTTTGCTGAGCTGAGTTCCCTTTGGCGCATCGCAGCGGCGGGTATTAGCGCTTGTTGTTTTCTATCTTGATTAACGTATTCTTCTGTGTTGTATGACAAATGAATGCTTTTTCCTTCTCTTCCATACGATGTCAATCCCTCCAACACTTGGCGAGTCCATCTCGTCGAGTGCCCATCGCGTCCACACAATGATGATGCATGACCGCATGAATGCCGCCGAGCGCCCCGCCGCGCTCCCGGAGCGGGGAGGCGTTCTTCCGTGCAACAATCATGTGCTACTGTTTCCGATCGCGGAGCCGCACTCCTTGCCGTGTATTGTTTTCCAAGTTATGAACAAAACCAAAACAATTCTTATAATAGTCATACTAAAAATAACCTTTATTTATATCGAGGGGTGAGAGGCTATTTGATTCAAGCGACATTTTTTGGTGATATAGTAATATATAATATGTTATATTTTAGAAATCAGCAAAAAGTGCTGATTCCGTGATGCGTGTGTGTGTGTGTAAGAAAAAACCAAGAGGAAACCAGCATGCCGTCTAATAGAAATGACATGTGTACTAGCGCTGTGAGAGCGGCGATTAGCTGCGCCGCTGGTCACGTTGGGCACGACATATAACTGTAAAGTAGATACAGCCACTAACATATCTCTGCTCATCCCGAAGTTCCCATTTGTTGGTGATTTCTGTCAGTCTGTATTTCGACAAAAATGTTCACATTGAGACTTTAAAAAAATCATTTTGTAGCTTCAAGATTCAACTTTTCAAATTATATGGCCAAAACTTTTTAGGAACTTCATACAACATTTTTTAACGAGTTTTGAGATTATGATAAAAATGTAGCAGCAGGGGCTCCACCGAAACCAGTAAAAATCTTAAAGGGGTCTACGAGAAAAATAGTTTGCTAGCCCCCCGTGTTAAGGAACACGAATTATACTCGACAACCTGATCATACAGGCAAACGCACGCTACGATAAGAATGACAGCCGCTCGGTCTAATCTCTGACTGTGCTGCACCAGTGCTCACGTCACGCGCCAGAGGTGCGCGGCTGTTACGAGTACGATGACTTTTAATACGGTCATTAAAATAAGTGACTTCTGACACCATTTGCATTCCGAAAGTTCATTACACTTTGCATATCGTTTTCAACTTTCCACTGCGGTATTACCCGTCTGAACACGATTTCACATTATTTTTTACAAGGTAGCTTTAAATGTACACTATGTTGTAAAAACCCTGTCCGACTTGTGACTGTCTGACATGTCCGACTGACTTTACTCGGTATCTGTAGCTGAGATTTATAGACGCCACTTTGGTTTTGCTTAGACCTATCTTAAGCATTATAATATATTATTCCTATTTAGGTTATCCTTTTAAGCTAAAGAGTAAAATAATAATCTTAATAGAATTAAAAGAAATGTTAATTAAATCGGGAAATTTTTGGCAACACTGGAGCGTGCGCAGCTCGTGGGCAAAGGAAAAAGGAAAGCAATATATTAACCTATTAGGTCATGACGTCATAAAGTCGCGACCCCGCCGATCCCAAGCACCGTTCATCAATTAAATAATTTCATTAGTGTTTGTCACGTTCACGGCGGCAAGAGGCACGGGAGCGGCGGGTCGCACTCGCCTGTTCCGACACTCCCCCCCCTCCCCGCGCGGCAACACGTAGACATTGGCCCCGGCGTGGACGCGTTAAACCGATTTTTGTAAATAATCCGAGCATAAATCGCAATTGAAAACTTCTTCCATTGTATATGACAATAATTTTTGAATGTTCACAAGTAATATAATTTCCTGATGAATTTTAGCAATGTCATCGCGTCACCGATATGCCCCTTGCGGATCGGTCAGGGTTTTCAAAGCATACTGTACATACTGCAGACGTCAATAAAACTATTAAACGCATTTTAAACATTCGCGCATAAGCCGAATTAAAGTATTTATAATTTCCTTTCTTTATCTTTAATTGTTTTAATATGTGTTACTGTATCGGTTGTGTTTATGTAAATTGAATACTGCGCTCAGAAGATAAACTTGTTTTTGACAAGAAACTGAATTGTATATGTTTAATAGGAAATTGAAAGTCGCCTGGGCATTCGGAGAGCCGAGTTGGCGAATGCTGTGCCATGCCATATATCATACTTCGACATTCATGTTCTTTTATATTAGGTCCTTACATATGAAATTGGCGTTTTTCGTACTGGCCACTTTAATCACAAATTTCTCCTCTTTGGTAAGGAATTCCAAATTAAAATTGGTACAGCTATAGACTCATGTATTTGTGCTTCGATGATCGTCATTCATTTGTTTTTTTCTTCTGTTTTTTTCAGTTTGCGTCACTCATTTTACAAAATGGAAAACTTAAAATATCGCATTATTTACGAGTACGAGTTCCGCCGTGGCACTAGTGCTGCGGAAACAACTCGAAGGGTGAATGATGTGTATGGTGGTCGTGTTGCAAAAGAAAACACAGTTCGTTTTTGGTTCCAACGTTTTCGTTCTGGAAATTTCGACCTGCAGAGCAAGCCCCGTGGACGGCCTGAGACTCAAGTTGATAATGAAGAGTTGAAGGCTATTGTGGAAGCGGATCCATCGCAAACCACGTCCGAGTTAGCTGCAGGCTGCGATGTTAGTGATAAAACTGTTTTAATTCACTTGAAGCAAATTGGGAAGATTAAAAAGCTTGAAAGGTGGGTACCTCACGAATTGACTGAAGCAAACCGGCAAACGCGCGTCGACTGCTGCGTTACATTACTAAACCGGCACAACAATGAAGGTATTTTAAACCGAATCATTACCTGTGAAGAAAAATGGGTTCTTTACGATAATCGGAAGCGCTCAGCGCAATGGTTGGATCCTGGCCAGCCAGCCAAATCCTGCCCCAAGCGAAAATTAACCCCAAAAAAGTTACGCGTTTGGTGGACTAGTGCCGGTATTGTTCATTACAGTTTTCTCAAATCTGGCCAGACTATTACGGCTGATGTCTATTGTCAGCAATTGCAAACCATGATGGAAAAGCTAGCGGCTAAACAACCTAGGCTGGTCAATCGCTCCACGCCACTGCTGCTTCACGACAACGCTAGACCACACACTGCGCAACAGACGGCTACTAAATTAGAAGAGCTTCAATTGGAAAGTCTAAGACATCCTCCGTACTCCCCGGACCTTGCTCCAACAGATTACCATTTTTTTCGAAATTTGGATAACTTCTTGCAAGGGAAAAAATTCAACTCCGATGGGGCAGTCCAAATCGCCTTCAAAGATTTTATTGATTCCCGTCCGACTGCTTTTTTTAGTAAAGGGATCAATGAACTACCTATGAGATGGCAAAAGTGCATAGAAAATAATGGTTCATACTTTGATTAATTAAATATATTATATTAAAAAATATTCGACTTTTTGTTCCTCCCATACAAAACGCCAATTTCATATGTAAGGACCTAATATATCACAGTTTTACGGGATCAGCGGCAGAACTTCCAGCCGTAGCCGGAGTGGCTGCATCTCTTCCGCACTCTCGTTGAATAATAGTTGTTTCCTTGTTGTGGCGGCCGGCCGGCCGGCTGGGTGGGGTGGGTTCAATTGTTGTCTGAGCTTGTGTCGTGGCCTTGGGCAGCGGTGGAACGCTCGGCAGACCGTACGCGATGGGGATCCAATGATGTTTTGGCGAGGCGCTAGCGGAGTGAAGCATCCCTTGGGCCGCTGAGTTTTCCCGCCTATCCGCATAGTCTTCTTTGTGTGTGCATGTGTGTGTGTGTGAAAAGTATGATTAATAATAGTTGATTAAAGTATAAGCAAAATCGAAGTAGACATTGAATACACACTTCAATGGTTTTGCAATACTATGTAAAGAAGTTCTAAATCTTTATCAATGCTAATATTATAAATTCGAAAGTGTGTATATTCGTATGTTCCGTATTGACTTCAAAACGGATGAACCAATTTTGACGAAATTTTGAATAGAAATAGATTAGACACTGAGGGCGGGCGTAAGCTACCTTTCCTTACGAGAATAAAACTTAAAGGGGGGTTAAAATAGGAAATGCTTTTCCTCGAGAAAATAATTATTTTTAAGATTAGGAAAAGTACAAAAGAAATGGAGGGGAGGGCAGAGCGAGAGGGAGGTGAGGGAGAGTACTATTAGCAAATAAAAGGTGAGCACCTACTAGCTGATGTGCCTATGTCTCAGCTGGTAAATTGTCGTCTGATAAATGATCTTTAATATTTCATATTCGATTATTTTATCCAAAAACACTTTTAAATAATTTAATTAGAGCAACCTAGCCTGCCTAGCTTACTACATTGATTCAACCTTCATTTATTCATTAAAGTTAAAAAACTCGTTTTTAAGTTTGCCAATCTATTACTTGGGGAATAATGATTGGACAGAGGATCGAAGTATTCATGAAGTCAATACTATTCAAGAAGAGGTTGTTTGTTAACCTTTCCTAATCTTTGTCTTGGATTATAAGTCACAGCAAAAATCATTATTCAATGTATATTTACCTAAAATTAAGATGGACAACAATACAAAATATCTGGTATGATCACACAACACAATCATATTATTCATGATTTTGACCTTGTTTATGCATATTCATAAAGTTAATTATTTATTATTCTGAGTTATTTAAACATCACAATCTTAAAAAAATAAAAAAACAATGTTACAAGAGCAAACTGGGGAGAAAACAAATCAAAATATGAAACAAAACATTAATAATATGTTTTCATACACATTGTCATAGGATTTACGAAATGCTCAAAACTATTCTATAAAATTGAAATTTATTGTTAAATTACAAAGCAGGCAGTTGAAACAACTATAATAAATAATAAAAAAAAAACAATTTTAATATAGTCAAGTGAGTTTTAATATTAAAGACCAAAATCAGAGATGAAACCTTAATTAATTAGTAAATAAACATAAAAGATGAAATGTTTTATGAGCAAAACTTCCTTAATAAAAACTGAATAAATCATCAAATAAGTTTATCAGGATAGTATAGAATGTAGCATTGTTCTCAGTAATTATTAAATAAGTTTATAAATTGCACTTTTATTCAAGTGCTAGCTGGATACCATTTATGTCCAACTGTGCCAATGCCCTATGGGCTGTAGAGCACACACAAGTTGTGTTGAATGTCACAAATCCATTGCAAAAAGTTGATCTCTAAAGATATTTTATTGTTCCTTCACTAGTCTATAATATAACTAACGCTATTAGATTATCTATGAACAGTTGAAAAGGTCAATAGAATATGTACATGAATTCATCATAAGAGTATAATTAATCTGTGCAATTAACTTTTTCCTGTGCTTACTTGGCGTATCATGACTTATGAGTGAGAACTATAATGAAAAATACTTTCTGCTACTCCCAATACAAAGACTTAAACTGAAAGTTACAACAACAAGAGGGTAGAAATAAAGGAGAAACACACAATTTTGGACAAAATACTTGACTCGGTACCTATGGATTCTGGACATCAATGAAAAAAATATAGTTAAGTTTTATTAGCCGTGGTGGCCTAGTGAACAGGTTCAAATCCCCACACATAACTCTAGGTTTTTCCAGATTAAATATGGGTATAAGCACCACATGCTCACCAGTAAAAGAAAAACATTGTGAAGAAACCCACATGACAACCAATAGAAATGTCATGCATAAGTTTCTGAAGAATTGCAATCTGCTGTGCTTACACATCAGATACACATAGCTACACATAGGTGCAAAGTGGATACAGTCACTGATGTATCTCTGCTCACCCTGTAAAGGATATGGCGTGATGGTTTATTATTTTTGTTATTATTAGCTTAACTGTGAATCCCATTACAGGACTTTCCATGACCATATGTTTGAACACAAATTTTTGAAACAGGTTTAGAAAAACCAGGTTTTTGGAAATCTAATAGTGTCCGACCGAAAGTTCGGTTTCGGTTTCGAAATCAAGTTTCGGCGGCAGTTTCGGTTTCGGCCAAAATTGGCCGAAACTTTTGCCGAAACCGAAACTGATATCGGTAGTTGTCGTACATGCTTGCCTAGCTTCGTTTCTCGCGGCAACGCTTTGACGGACGCTGGCGGCCCTGTTCGGGATTCGTGCGCCGTTCGCATTGCTTTATTTTTTTCGAATTTACGCGTGTTTGTTGACCAGGAAAGGTATTCACAACTTAACCGGGCGGGTGGGCGAACACTGAGGGTGCTCAGCCGGCAATTTATGGGTTGGGTGGCAATGCAAGGGCACCCCAGTGGGTACGAATCTCGACTTGGACCGCCAGCCAGAAATACAAAACCTAACGGTGATCTACTAGCGTTTCGGAAGCGACTACCTTGAGAAGAAACGCCGAAAGAAACTCAAGGCTGCGTCGGAGTGTAACTGCGTCGTTTAGACGACAGTTGACGGATCTAATTCGCATTGCTCTATAGCAACACAACTTAGTCAGTGCGTTATCACCCGACGTAAACATTCTTTAGAGGTTATGCTTTGATAGAACTGATTACATATAAGTTTTTGTTTCATTTTTTTACTTGACCACGTTGACTTTTATACTTGACCACGTGAGTTTCGGTTTCGGTTTCGGCCGAAACTGAAGCCACGGCCGAAATTTCGGTTTCGGTTTCGGTTTCGGCCGGAAAACCAGTTTCGGTCGGACTCTAAAATCTAATTACAATTCTGTGAAGTCCGGTTGGTTTCATCGATAAAATATATTTCATTGTATAATTCCTAACACTACCAATTAATTGACTTTGAATGGCATTGCAACTGTTCTATGTATATAAAGAATATGGGTTACCTAATAAATGTATATTTTATTGACTTTTTATCATGTTCTGTAATGGGACACCTGAACTGAGGAAAGGTTATAAGTTTTAATTATAGATGAACCTCTCTATAATTCCAGAAAGGTGATGTTTTATTTTTTTAAACCAGGAAAAAACTAGCCCTTAATCTTGTACCAATAGTTATATGAATACTTTGATAATATGTTATCTGTGGCACATTAATAACTTATGAATTAATGTTATCATCCACAGCAAAGTAATCAATACATATAGGTCAATAAATACCCAATAAAAAAGTAAGTACCAGCTGTTTATAATAATTTCTTACTGTTGACACTGGTATTTTAATGATAATAAAAGAGATATAAATAATTTGAAGAAAACAGGTCCATGTAATAAGGCCATTTTATTATGAAGGATAATAGTAAGAATTTGTATTAAACATGTTACAACAATGTTTTTAGTATAAGGGATTTTTTATGATTTGACCTCAATCACACTTGGTGGAAAGTGAAAATGAGTTTGACATGGACCAATCCATTTGCCCAACAAATATCTATTCACTCTTCAAAGAAAGGCTCCCAAGTAATAAGAATGTGGAAACATAGTAACTAGTAACATATTCTGCTCCTTAGTTGTTCGCATAATGAATATAGAAACCAATTTCTTCCATCCATCACATATTGTTTATATCTGACCCAGTATCTAGTGATTTTATGGTGAAATGAGGCTGCTGGCATTAGAAATTGTAGCTCTTAAGAATACTCTCTATTGTGCAACAGGTAAAAGATCGCAAAGCAGGTGACTTTATGTATATGCTTTTTGTTCTGCATATGAGCTACAGTCAAAGAGTCATTACCAGTAAGTCTACAAGCCCTATGATCAATTGAGTCCACAGTGGCTAACTGTGTTTAAATATGCACCCAATAAGAACCTGAGTCTCTTGTGCATTCCCTCACAAGTGGAGCCATCACTCACAACTCCAGGAAACATCTGCTTGTGTTGTTTGGCTGGCCTGCGTATTGTAATGTTATTAGTTATAGTAATACATCATTACACTATATCCCTTTTGGGCTGAACAGAGACACATTAGTGGCTGTATCCAGTTACTCTTATATATCATGCCTAAATTGACCAGTAGCACAGCTGATCGCAGATCTCACAGCACTAGTAAACATCACATGTCATGTTTTTGTTTCTCTAAAATATTATTTTGTTAAAAGTTTTTGTGCCAATAAATTTGTACCAGGTAAGATTTTTGTTACATTTAACTAATTTTAAATTAATGTGTAAATATATTTTATGAATATTAACAAAGGATCAATTTAACCTTCTTATAGTTATAAGGCATAAAAGGAAACAAAATATTTTATACCTCTTGGTTAAGATGACATAGTAACTGTTGGCTTCAGATTCAATAGTACTTCATCTCACCCAGAAGTTCTTTACTGAGTAAGAGTTGTTTAAAATCAAATGTATTTACAGGAGCCTGGGCACTCGTCAACATAAACATACTCTTAATGCAAGGCCATATGAAGATATGGTGGAGGCCATTGAAACTATTTAAGAAAACAAGACGTGGTGAGGCCACATTCTTTATGCTGCCATTACAACAAGGACTAAGCTGTTTATCTATGGATTGTCCACTGATTTATAATCAGATGTGTCTACTTATACTGATCTATATTGTCTCATCCACTTGAACATTTATGTTTCTTTTTTTATTTTTATTTTTTGTAGCATCAAGATTCTTTTTGTGCTTCATAAATAAATGTTTGTAATGTATAGCCTTGGATTTATTTTATATCACCTTTGAATTATCAAATATTTTCCACAAACTAAAAAGTATGTATGCCTCTTAAGCAATGCCTCTTTTATTTTTTATTGATAATATATTTATAAAAGATAACCTCATTGAAATTTTAATTTTCATTTTAAGTAAGTTGAGATTATAAATACTGTTGTAATTTTTACTGTTATCAAAGTAATTAAAGACATAAGAAAATATGATGAAATATAAAATAATTTATTTAAAAAAATCTCTGTTAATATGCAACTCACCCACATACACAGAGGCTCCTGCATCATGAAAGTCATTACATCCACGAACTGTTCCGTTAAGTTCTTGGTCCCATTATTCACCACTATCAGTGGTACCATCGAAGGTACCTTCACAGAACTCTCAACTTCAGCCAGCAACTCTTGCCTCTCAATTGTCGAATTTAATTGCCAATTCGGATCACCAGTCACATTCACAGCATAATACACAGCTATCGAAAGCATCAAAACACTTCCCGTTGTGTAAACCTTGAGATTTGGCAAGGGCAATCTATCTACAAGTGTTCCGGGCATTTCAAGCTGTTCTAAGCTACAGCGTTATACTACTAATTTCTTAGGCAATCACTACAAAAAACACTATCATATAAAATGACATTTGACCGTAAACACTAATAACGAGACAATAATTAAATTCTTATAAGAACATAAAACCATTTATCAGCTATAAACTGTCATCACTGTCAGTGACTGAGTAATACAGTGCTGCTAATACCAAACAAGAAACCTCCCTTAAAATTGTTACAAAAACACTAAAAACTCCTACAAATACGTAGACAAGGATCGCAGAGGTCGTGGTGATTTGGTGGTAACCTACAGTATATTGAATGTGCATTAGGACCTGAAAGGTTTTGATACAATATTTACACTCATTAGCAGCACCATTTCAGAGATCTCCAGCTTAAGCGGTATACCGTTCGATCAAACAGCAAGCTGCATAAACATTTTCTAATCAACAGGAAAGTCAGAGCGTGAAAAGACCTCCCAGAAGACGTAATCTTCGATAAAAATGTTAATCAATTTAAAATTCGTCCGGATAAATATGTTCTCTATCACAAAAAAAAACAGTCTGGAATATAGATACTTAGATATTTCAACTGTCTGCTTTATAATAAATTTTTAGGCAATGAAGTTACTTTTTATTTTCTTAATGTGGAGTATATCATAGGATAGATGACATATTGAATTAGCATATTGTTAAAAATTTACATAAATTATAAAATGCTTATTTAGCACTTACAACATAAATGTTTATTTAGTCAAACTGAATGTAAAACATTATACACTACACTATCACACACATGACGCTATCTCTAAAACGTTCTTATCATCGTAATCAGTAGTATTATTATAATTTAATATAGAGTGTATTAATAAAATTGTACCTTTTCTCCCTATTTTGTTGTATAATCTAAAAATTCCTAAAAAACCTTGTGGATCTTCTCGCCTCACAGCCTCTTAATAAAGCACCTAAGCTAAGTGGAAAAGTTCCGAAGCTGGTAGTATTAAACTGTCAATTAACAAGTAATAATGACAGGCTAACGTTTCACATCAGCTGATAATCAGATCCCAATTCGAAGTTACATTTGTTATTTATATCAAATCACTAAAAGATTTTTTATTAAAAAAAAAAAACGACTTTGTAAAGGCGTAGGTAGATTCGGCGAGTCTTAGTTAATTTGAGTTGGTATAACACCGAAGATTATCCATAGATTCTAATTCATTGATTATCACTGTTGTACTGCGTTATAAATATTTTACCATATCTATACGAGATTTTGCTTTATTACAATACGCTAAATATGTCACACCTGTCGGACTTAAAAGATATAGCTCATATGGCTGACGATGAGACGCATACGCCCAATAAAAATCAATTCACTCGTTGCTTGAAGATTCCATATTATATAATGACTATTAGAAGACGTTGGTCCCACGAAGTGCGAGTTTGGGTTTAGGAATTATCGGATTTTCGGACAATGTATACACCCACCACAAACATCTGTTTTTATTGGGGAATCTGAGGCAATTCTGGGAGCAGTTTCTTACATAGAGTCTCATAACCTAAATAAGAAAATCATTCTCTCGGATTCCCATAGCTGCCTACAAGTAATTTTGTTTAACCCCTTTAAAATCAAGGCTCAATTCTCAAGCATCCTTCAAATCAGAGAGTTGTTATACCAATGTAAGCTCAAGGAAATTGACTTAGTTCTTGCGTGGATTTCCAGTAACAGTGATATTATCGGCAATGAGCTAGCTGATTCTTAGGCCAAGGATGCCGTGTGCACCGGCACCTTAATCCATTATAACCTATTCTCTTCTGATCTCCTTTTCCTTGCTCGTTCCCACTTATTCAATTCCTAGTCCATAGAATGGAACTTCTCGAAAATTACTTGCGCTTGATTATGTGCCCATGTTCACCTTTGCGTGCGCCGTAAACTTTGGTTCTTTAAGTTTCGTCGTGGAAACAGACATTTGTCTTCCTTTGTATGTCGGCTCCGCTTGGGCCACTCTTCTACTCCGGTCTTCCTTAACAAAATAAGGGTAAGGGACCATTCGCTCTGTGAGTGCAGCTATGATGAAGGTACAGCTCATCATATATTCTTCTCTTGCCCAAAGTACCCAATGTTCTTATATTAGATATGGGCAAAATGTAATCTGATTAATGATTAACGATTACAAAATGTTGTCGTAATTTTAATTTTCTTGCTCTGTAATCATGAATAAATCCATTTAAAACATTAAGCAATCATAAATGTGTATACAATCTGGGATTCTGTAGTGTTTAAAATATAAATGAGTAAAATGAAGTCACATTAATGGTAAAAAACGTAAAATGTAATCGTTAATCATTTTCATTAATCTGATTACATTTTGCCCATCTATGCCTTATATGACATACTCCCCAGTAACATCCCTCGCCCCACTAACTTCCAGATCCTTCTGTCACTTATAGATACTCTCTTTATATATATATATATATATATATACAGGGTTATAGGTAACTAACGCACAGCCTCTTAAGGGTGGCTTTGATTTATCAAGACAGACAACTTTTGTTGTACGACTTTTTCTAATTCAATTACTTTTTTTCCCATACAAAAAAAATAAAAATCAGATTTGCAGTTCTGAACTTTTTAACTCTTCGTAAGGCGACGATCGCGCCACGCTGACAAAGGCGACCGAAGACAGACTTACGTAGTGCGCGGCGTCTTGTGTCGCTACTAACGAAGAAAGGGGTCTGCGGCGCGGTGAGCGGGCGTGGCGACATGTGCTTGACTACTGTGTAACACGGGTCATGTCAGTCGCAAATTTGCTTGCGTGTGCCCCGACGTGTTAGTTGTCCCAGTGACGCGTTCGTTTCATAAATCACAATGTCAAATCGATACACTACCATTGAATATACCGAAATGGTGCGTGTTTATGCTCGGTGCGGTGACAATCTGTCTGAAGCTTGCCGTGAGTCCGCGAGACTATTTCCGAATGTGTTGACACCGAGTAAATAGATTTGTGAGTATTTTTGCAAATAGTTTAATTATTGTAAATAGAGTGATTCCACTTTTTAAATACGCCTACATTAAAAAATAGTTTGCAATTATCTATCTTCAAACAGACCGCGCGCCTCTTTTGGTGCGATGAATTGCTTGATTACGTATCAATGTTCGTGTTTTTCTATTTACTTTTTTATTTTTTAGTGTAGCCAGTCCTAAGCCTGGATAAGTATGAAGGGATTGTGGATTCAGTGTATAAATATGTACAGATTGTACAACCTTTGAAACATTAACTTACGTAGAGGCCTTTACCTTGTTCATTTTACGATGTTCCCTATGGCAGACAAATAATAGGTTGGTTTTGTTTGTGAAACAATTATTTAATGTTTTATTTTGATTCTAGTTTGTTTTAATAGTGTATTAGTACGTCAATCAATAAACATTTATTTTCACTATTTAACTAAATATGGAAATTTACGTTCAAATAATTGTTATAAGCGACTTTGTAAAATAAACAAGGTATAGGGTTAATAAACTTTCTGCTACACGATCCTTAACGCTGCGTAGGAACGTAACTTTGCGCACGACTGCATAGCACCAGCTGATTGGATACCTACGCCAGATCGAATGAAAGTTGGAATATAGAGCTAACGATGACTAGATATTCACACTAAAACTAAAAAAAATAAAATCTAACGATGTATTAGGTTTTGGCAAAAGTCGTACAACAAAAGTTGTCAGTCTTGATAAATCAAAGCCACCCTTAAGAGGCCGTGCGTTAGTTACCTATAACCCTGTATATATAATTAAAATATATAAGTCATTATACAATAAAATTATAACTATAACGATGTTGGTTCCTTGTGTATATTATGTACGTCATGATTTGTGTTGTGTCCTTGTTCTTGTTTCTGTCTTACTAATAACTTTTTTATGTTTGTGATGTGTATTTTGTTGTAGTTAGTAGGTTTTTTGTTTTAGGTACTTCTACTGGACAATCGCAATATAATTAAAATTAGCAAACACCGATTAATCTTTCTCGAATATCGAAGTGAAAATCAAAGCGCTGACATTGGCAAAATCACATGGGTTAAAAAAAAAAGCTACAGGAAAGGAAAAAAATGTATTTAAGAATTACAAGAAAATCAACGAGTGTTGATTTCTTCTTGTATAAACAGACAAGGGTCGAACACCATAGAGCTGAGAAATCTAGCTAATCTCATTTTGACGTTGACAATTTGGAATAACGTTACGTTCCATAGAACTGTATTATAATATTGCCATAATAAAATGTTTCCCTATTCTCTACAATACTCATTAGACAAAGACATGTTTATACAGTATGCTTAAATTATATATACCGATAGATATTTATTTTAATATGTGACATAAAGTGATATGAATTTTAGCTGAAATCTTATGAATCTGTTTAATGAATTAAATAATTAGTTATTATAAACAATGTCAGAAAAAGATTATGCACCTTTAAGTATAGCATGCGTTCGCGGGCTTTGTGATAAAATATATGAGAAGCGAAAATTTGCTGGAGTGGAAATTGAAAAGTGGGTTAAATATTTTAGCAATTTTCTGTGTGCCCACTTTTTCTTTAGAAATTATTATATTTTTCCAGAATGGTAAAAGACTTCAATGATGCAAAGAATACAAGTCAGATTAAACGCCTTATTAGAGTACTTGGCCAGGACCTAATGTCAGCCTCGAACCCAAATGTTAAGAATGGGGCACTCATGGGATTATCCTCTGTTGCTGTGGGGCTGGGAAAGGTAAAAATTAAAAAGAAAATTAAGCTTTAGCTTACCAGCATAAATCTGTATAACTATGTGCTGAAATATAAAAACTTTATGAAGGCCATTTTTTTTGAGCTGTTAAGGCTATTGCCCGAACTGGATCGTGAGCACAGAACACGGGTATAAAGACCGTCGTAGTGACTCGCTTAGACCTGTCGCGTTTCGGGATCAGCTCGTCTAGTTACAATTGATAATATACCTAGAGACCTTCTGTTTCAGTATATGTAGACCAACATAGCAATGGTGACTCAATGAATTTTCTTCCTACGTTAGTCACTGTTGCTCTCTTACTACACTGTATTTTTCATCAGGTGCAATGCAGTTACTTAGTTAGGCCATTTATAAAAAACATATTCTATTGTGTAAGTTTTTATGCTGATAATATATCAAATAAATTAATATAAAATAGATTGATATGGATACAGATTATGGAAGATTTCAAAAGATACATTTTCATGAGTTAATTGCAATTGGATTGTAATGGCTTTTGTTTATTATTCAGGGATGCACAGAATACCTTCCTGATTTGACACGACCAATTGTAGCATGCTTCAGTGAAAGTGAATCTCGTGTACGGTATCAAGCTGCTGAGGCCCTGTTCAATGTTTTGAAGATAGCTCGAGGGGCGTCCTTGTCAGAGTTCCCGGCAGTGTTTGATGCACTCACACGGCTTGCAGCTGATCCTGAGCCACAGGTCAAACATGCTGCGGAACTGTTAGATCGTCTGCTCAAGGTCAGTTTTTTTTTTGGAGAATGTTGAATGTTGGCAGTTGGGAAAGACCTTCACAACTAAACTGGGTGATCGAACATATAAGGCGCTCAGCCAGCGATTTATGGGTTGGGTGCCTATGCAAGACCACCCCTGTGGGTATGAACTTCTATTTGGGCTGCCAGCAAGTATATAAAATCTAACAATGATTTACTAGCATTTTGGAAGCAACTACTTTGAGAAGAAAAGCAGAAAGAAACTCAAGCCAGTGTAAGAGTGGAACTCAAGGCTGCATCAGAGTGGAATGAATCAGTGGAGTGGTTAGATGCAATCTTGTCCAGGCAGTAGGCTTGAGAGAGTCTGCTGCCTGGATGAGATTGCGGCGGTGTGCAGTGCCCAGGGTACCGCCTGAGAGAAGAGCTGAAAGGTAAGCTCTTCATGCGCACCTCTCCCAATCGAAATAAATAAAGTAACATTCTTTCCAGAGCCATATTATCTTATCATTATGCTTCTGTTTTTTCCCTTTTCATCACCCATCAAAATCATCACCAGCCAGAATTAACTAAAGATATTAAGATATATAACAATGTAATTGGGACTAAAAGTGGAATATCTGTTTTGGATGTGTTCATTGGCCTCTAGTGAGATTCAATATCCCTGATGCGCAGGACATAGTAACGGAGAGCTCATCATTCGAGGTGTCGTCGTTTGTAGCCATGGTCCGCGAGCGCATCTACACGCGCAACCCGTGTGCACGACAGCTGCTCGTCTCCTGGCTGGCCGTGCTGGATGCCGTGCCTGACATAGACCTACTGGCGCATCTGCCGGACCTGCTCGATGGACTCTTCAAGATGCTTGATGACTCCAACGCCGAGATACGCAGGATGTAAGTCAATTACTCGCCGAAACACCTCAGCCATAAGGATAGATTATAAATGAAATTCATTAACCATAGTAAATTGAGGCGGTAGAAGGGGGTTGATCCTGCGCTGGTCGGGTGCCGAAGCCACCTAGTGGACGTTGCCTGGTGATTTCATGGTCATAATTAATTGAAAATCACCAGACCGAGGTTGAGATGGCATTATTACAATACTACGCGTGCGAAAACGTTAAAGCTAATAGCCTAAAGGTACACTCTGGATTCTCTCTCTCACGCGCAGTCTCTTCCTCCGATGCCAGAATCTGACGGCTACCTTTATGTTAACCGTGGGACTGACTGAGGCATGTGGCGTGCCACAAACGCCGTATCATCGGACTGGTGCTCGTGTAACTGCGCTCTGTATCGTTCCAGGTGCGACGTGCAGCTGAACGAGTTCCTGAGGAGCATCAAAAAGGATCCCTCCAGGGTGGACTTCCAGGCGATGATCAACATACTGATCACGCATGCGCAATCCACTGAGGAGCTAGTACAGGTTCGATATTCATTTATTATTTGTTTATGTAACTTTTTCACTACAATTAACATAAATAAAGCTCATAGATATCTATTCAGCAGAATTTTCCTTTGCGACTATCGATTGTATTTCTTTACTGTTGATAGTTGTAGTCGTGTTTTAACTGCACCTCCCTTACCGTCAGCCGCGGTGTGGTCACTGTTCCGAGTCATCGAGATAAAAGAGAGTATCAGAGTAAACAAAAGCAATTGTAGTCGCAGTATCACATTGTCACTGAACACTCTAACTACTACTCTGAGGCCGGAGCGTACAGCGGTGGCTCGCACAGTCCGCCTCATTGGGCGGCGCGTTCCATCAGTGGCTCGCATCTCATTCTGATACTAGACAGTGCGTACTACCAAAATTTACACAGTGTATTTAATACATTAATTGAAAACATTTATTTTCAATATTACGATAGAGCTAAAACCTTTTAGCACAGCCCTCTATTAGCGAGAAACAGGAATTACAACTTTGGCATGAACGTGTTAATATGTTTAGTAATTGGGGAAGTAAATGTGTATATATTATTGTGGCGGGCACGCAGCTGACCGCGATCACGTGGATCAAGGAGTTCGTGGAGCTGGCCGGCGACAGCATGCTGCCGTACGCATCCGGCGTGCTGGCCGCCGTGCTGCCCTGCCTGGCGTACTCCGACGACTCCAGGAAGAGTATCCTTTGCACGCCGCGGCCGCCGTCGCGTCGTCTGCACGACAATAATCCCTTTCAAGAGATAACACACCTCTGCAACACCTTACATTAAGAAAACTGACATATACATTAACATACGCCCAACAAATAAGGGAGCGAGAAAAATATTCTATTTTTTTTTCGATTTTTGTCGGACTGTAACGTAGTGAAAATGGTCCTATTGCAAATCTATAAAATGAGTTTTGAAGCTTCAAGAATCTAGTATTTTGATATATTGTGAAAAAAATTTTGGAGCTTTGTGCAATCTAAACAAATAGACTGGAAAAAGAAATCCAAAATGTTAGTTTCTTTTTTTTTGGTCCATGGACATGGATATATATATATATATATTTTTTTTAGATAATACATGTAACAATTAGCCTTTTTATTCAGCTTTAGTTTGCTTTCTCAGCTGCTTGCCACGCCTATTTATCACCTTAGGTGCATTTAGTGGTTTAAAAAAAAACATGCGACACAGTATATTGTCTAATATGTTATCCCTATATAAATAAATAAATAAGCCGTGGTGGCTGCCGGCAGAATAGAATAGCACCCCTCTCTTCTTGCTGAGGTGTCGTAAAAGGCGACTAAGGTATCCCTTTAACACCGCAATTCAACCAGGTGTTCAGAGAAGGACAACTCGACCAAACCTGCATCCCGCTCCCTCCCGATCGTACTGGTTCTCCTTTCCATCGGGCATGAGGGAGCACGGACGAGAGAGTGCTTTTCTGGCTGCGCGTCCAGTTATGCACTTAAATATCTCCTGCGCAATTGACTGTTTCCGAAAATTGGATCTCGAATTTCTTAACCGGTGTTGAAACAGTCGCCGTAGCCGAAACCGGCTAGGACATCATCATCATCATATAAATAAATAAAAGGTATATCATAATGTCAATATTTTTAGTATTTCAATGTTGTCTATTATATATTTACAAATTATTAAATTGTTATTGTTTCATTAAATTATTTTTAAAAAGCCAACGAAAAATCCTATTAACTTCAACAAGGGCGTCACCCAGATATGTGTGACGTGCCGACGAACATGTTAACACCTGTTTTCTTTTTTGTTTTTTAATTTATATGTAATAAAAAATGATCTTGAGCCCTTAACAAGAGTACACAGGCATCCGGGAGACGGCTGCCACGGTCAACTTCCAGCTGACCAAGCTCGTGGTCTCCGACGCGCCTCCCGCTGACGGTAACTATAGCAAACGATTCTGTACTCCAGGGGCTCTGGCATTATAAGTACCGGTAACACATGGAAGGAAGCAGCGTCGCCAAATCGCCTTTCTGCGTCTGTTTTTGCACCATCTTATGGTATGGGAATCTGCAGACGACCAATGAATCGGTGCTTGTTGGGCGAGCGCGTTCCGGCATCGACCTCATCGTCACTTGCCATCAGTTGGAATTGAGGTCAAGCGCAAACTTATGTGTGATAAAGAAAACAGGACGAAGTGAATCGTACTGTGTGCGTTTGCCCGACAGTTTATCCCCACACCTTAAAGGCTCATCACCTCGCACCAATGTTTTCTGCCGTCTGTATCATGGCGGGTGTTCTGAAGAGTTGTTTAACCTTGTTCCACCCTCTCCCTTCCATAGCAGAACCACGCGCGATGGTTACTCTCTGGACGCTCTGGCTAGGAATTTGAAGGTCTCCAACTCTTATTGCATCCGAGTCGTTGGGCTGTGGGATGGTCTTCCGGCGGGCGTGTTCCCATTGTCCTATGATATGTTGTGTTTGTGCGTTGTACAGCGGAGGGCGAGAGGAGCGGCGGCGAGGAGGCGGCGGCCGGGGCGGGGGGCGGCCGGCTGCAGCTGCAGGCGGTGGTGGGAGTGCTGAAGCAGATGCTGTACCACAGCTCCGTGCACAGCAAGGTGGCGGCGCTCGACTGGATCCTGCACCTCTACAACAAGCTGCCGAGAGAGGTAATTTGTACACTAGCCCGGGCCCGCGACTGCATCCCTCTGGAGCCAGTGCTTTTGTTATGGTCATTATTATGTCAAGTTCAAATTTTTATATAAATGTTATAAATGTCATCGGTTAAGTCTTCATTTTGAATGACAAGTAGGCTTGCATTTGACCGCACTCTCACCCGATGGGAAGTGATGATATGGCAGGTGATTCTTTGGTTTTGGACGTGCAATAGCATTCACCGGCTGATGCGTTTAGACGTTTCTTATCAAAGTTATTATTGTTATATTTTTATACAATGTGTTGGCCACCGGTTGCCCCATGAATAATAAAAACATAAAGTTATTGACATATAAAATTGAAAGAATAGAATTTTTTATATCTCTCTGCTCACCCCGACAGAGGGACATAGCGTGACGATATATTATTATTATTTTACTTGCTATCAAGCTCGGATTACTTACAAAAAGTCAGTGTAAATAGTAATGAAACGATTTAACTGAGAAGCGGTGCTCGGGATCCTCGGCACTCGCTAGCGCAATCCTTTGCTTTGTTCACGAGCCGCGCGCGCTCCCACTATTTCCATATACGTTTCCCCATTTCATTTATTTTTATTTTATTCGGGTACTTTTTGCTTTTTAACTAAAAAGGATAACGGATATAGTATCTAATATCGATACCGAGTAACGCCTCTGCAGATTGGACAGGGTTTTTATTACATAATTTATTATTACCGTCATATGAAAAGAGGAACAAAAATAGAAGTCCCGAATACAAAATAATATGTATAGCGTGCCAAGTTGATCATTGCAGACGAGGCGAACACCGTACGGCAGCCGAGTTTGTAGTAAACTAATACATGCCCGTTTCATACGACATTTTTGATGGCATCTCCGCCACGCCCCTCGGCGCAGCGGTTTTGGCCAATGTGCCGGATGAGCGTTAATGCGGTGTCGCGCGGGCAGATGTTCCCGCAGACGGAGACGGTGTTCATGTGCGTGGTGGCCTCGCTCACCGACGCCTCCGACGACGTCGTGCGCCGCGCCCTCGCCGTGCTGGCTGAGATATGCTCCTGTACGCACCAGCAGCACCAGCACCACCAGCACCAGCAGCAGCTGACGGCGCCCTCGGACTCTCTGCCCGGTCTGTACCCGTGTAGGCCGGGGCTGAGCTCGTATTGTAATGCCCTACGTAGCAGCGCCGGCGCAGGGGCAGCTCGGCGACGCAGCGGCAAGGCTCCTTGCATTGCGATTCCCTGCAGGCAGCGGCGACCGCTTACCGCAGAGTGGGTGCGGCTAACAAAACAACTTTTGCATTGATTACGACGTTTAATCACGCTTCAAATCGAGCATCGACGTAAAATTCTTCTGCCTCGCAGTCCTTTATCGGTTACACAGTGGAACACTCTCCTCGGGAGCTACATTCTGTAATTGCACCAGCCCCATTGCATCGTAAAACCGCTGTACACCTTCTCGGATATTGTCCGTGTGTGGTGGACTGCCCTTATATAGTATACGCACGAAGGGATTCGCTTCTACATTCATCATGCGAACGGCCGGGGAATGGGATATGCTCCCAGCGAGAGGAGAGTGAATAGGCACTTGCCGGACTCGTGTTCCCCGTTTCGGCAGGTGTGACTCAGGGCAAGCGTCCCTCTGTCGACTGAGGGGCCTGCGGTAAATAAGGGCCACCTTCATTGAAAACTAAATAATTTAAATATTATCACATTGTGACAAAAAAAGGCACACAATACAAATACTTATTTTATTAAGTATTCAAACAAGTGTTTTATTTTTATATTTCTCATAATATAATGTCAAAAATCAATTTTTTTAAACCTCTATTTTGGCCATTTTTAAACTTGGGAAGTTTAATAAGGACCACATCTAAACGTTTGTTTTTTATAGTTTTATTATTATTAAAGCAACATTTTTGCTTTCTCGCTTACTTTATATATCATTTGATAATGTATCAAACATTTAAAGACTCTGAAGTAAGAAGAAAAACATTGATTGGCCTTTTTAAACTAATGAAACAAAATAATAATAATAGTACTGAGTTAAAATTAATAAAATGTTTGTATTTATGAACGGTTAGTTGGCAACTATGTACAGATCTTTAAGAAAAACGAACAAAATAACATATTCCTTATTGACTGTGTGGCCCTCATTAGACTGATGAACTCTCACGTTACAACAATATTACGCTTCGTGAACTCCTAATCATAGTCAGTTCAGATATACAAATTTAATTACGAAAAAAAGAAAATAAAGAAAAAATACTCGTATACTATGTCGCAACATAACATTAGCTACTGGGCAGTCCGTGAGGTCGAGCAGCGGCCCCGCTAACCCGCCCCGCGAGTGCCCGTGTTACACGATAAGAAGTCACATTTTGAATTTTAATGTTAAAATAATGTTTTATACATATATAGCAATTAAACTTACGTTGTATTCATAATAATTTCCTTGTCTTAATTATAAAATAGTGAATAATATAAAATACCGGCTATCTTATGCACAAATGAAGGAATTCGTGCAGAAATCTTAATAATAAACTCGCGCAGACCAACTAACTTTACGGTTACTTATTTAATATATAGGAAGTTTACTTATTCTGTTGCGGCCCTTGCTAAACGCTGGCCCTTCGTACTCGCAAGCACCTTATATAAAAATATATCTTTTGTTAATTTGTATAGGGTAACACATACGGTACATTATACTATGTCGTTTTCCGTTAAAACACTCTGGCGATGAAGGATAAATATTTTTGCAATAAATTGTCGATAATAATAAGACAATATAATCATAATGCTCTAGTTACGTTGTTTATATATCGGTTGTTTCCATTACGGCCGCGGCGCACCGAGAGCCGGATTTGGGCCCCGTGAGTAACACACACGAGTCGCGCTGCCCGACGGACGCGTTGACAGATGTATCGGCTCGCTAATGTGTAACGCGCGTGCGGCCGCAGGCGACCTGGAGTCCAGCCCGTACTACTACAAGTTCCTGCAGGCGCTGCTGAGGCTGCTCGCGGCGGACGAGAACCTGCTCGAAGACCGCGGCGCCTTCATCATAAGGTACACGATAACGCACCATTCCCAGCCTTGAACCTTTGTGGTGCTGCACTAACCCCAATACTATTATTGATGAAAATGAAACTAGATTATAATTTCGGTACAAGTTGTATTGCACGGTGTACAAGGCAGACTGACGCGTACGATCTCTTAACTAGTATATACGACACTGTCGGCGCGAGCGCTGAAACTGTAGGCAGCCGCGTGGACGGTTGCCAGACACCCCTCTCGTCGCAGCGCCGCGTGCCTTACAGGATTGTGCAGTTGCTACAAACCTAATCTAGACCCACTCCTGGCTATCTGTTCGTGATCTCGCCAGAGTGCGACGAAGCTGTGCCGGTATTCGGCGGCGCGAGTGGGTGCGCGCGCAGGCCGGCGCGTGCCGACACGTTCCGTCAGATCCAGTAGGGGTTGAGGCAGCGCGTGCTCAGCGGTGGAGGAAAACATCGCGAGGGAACCGGCGTGCCATCTAATAGATATGTCATATGTACTACAACTGTGAGAACGGTGACCAGCCGCGCTATTGGACACGTTGGGCACGGCAAGCAAGGGCGGCATGATCGCAGCGACTATCGATAGGTTTTGTTACTGTTACTAGTCGCTGTCGTTGTTGGTCCGCACCGCGCTTACCGGCAGGCGCAAGGCGTGGTGCGCGCTGCGTGCCGTCAGCTGGAACTAGCGGCCGGTACGCGCCCAGAGCGAGAGTAGAGTAGAGTAGAGGAGAGTGAGACGTGCGGGTGTGGGACAGGCAGCTGTGCGTGCTGCTGAACGCGGAGGACATCTACAAGGCGCTGTCGCGGATCCTGCTGCAGGAGCGCAACCTGCGCTTCGCGGCCACCATGGTGGACGTGCTCAACACGATCCTGCTCACCTCCGCCGAGCTCTACGACCTCCGGCTGCAGCTCAGGAACTTCAACAAGCCGGTCAGCGAACATTCCCTTCCCGCCTTCCCCCTTAGGCTGCACCTTTCCTTAACGACATTTTAAGTTTGTTTGCTCTTTCCTCAGGAAATAGGTTTTAACAACTGGATAAGTTATTGAAGGTTGACTTTAAGTATTAGCAAAGCTATGTTCAAGTTGATGAAATCGTTGACTTCGCATAAACTTTGACATTAATTTTATAATTTGATTGGCATTGTTTGAGTAAAGGCTAAGATAAGTTAAATTAGTTTCAGCTTGATAATTGTACCGTATGTAAAATATTTGTATGTGCTGTTCAATGGTAGTGAATAAATAAATAATAATAATAAAATGCGGGGAGCGACCCAAACATTTACCAAAATTTAATATGTGTACTACGTTATTGGCATTATAGATTTTTTTTATTTTTTGTTTCCTATTTTTGGTATATAATCTTATAATATGCTGTGTAGTTATCGTTGAATAAATAAATAAATAAAATCCAAGGGCGGCAGACGAGCACAAAAGTACAAGTCTTTTGTTTTGACGTTGCAAAAGTTAACTATAAAGTCTCATAAGTTGCTACGGCCTAAGTTATTCAAGGTGAAAGGGCGACATCCTGCGGTAACAGTAGCCGGGCGTCGCACGTGACAACGGTTTGGAGGATTTTGGGACACCCGCCCCCCTAGAGATGATACTGAGTATTTTTAAGTTATTCGCTCCCTGGACAACCAGACGAATCAGGTTCCAAGGCCCAGGTGGAGTGATTGGAAGAACACCCGTGGGTATTTAGTCAGCAAGAGTTTGAAGCACTGGCGTCGATGCCCTCGGGCCGGCCTGATGCTATTGTGCAAGATTTTCTCACGGAGTACCAAAAAAGAAAATTCTAAGATATAAAATATTTTTTACAGAGTTGTAAGGTTGTTGAGTACAAAATCTCTAAAAATTACGTTGTAGTATTTTTTTTTAATTAATCCAATGGCAAACAAGTAGTTTATCCTGCCTCGAAATACATCAAGTCCGCGGCTGCGCTGAGGACGGACACGGACCTAAGGCGGACATTTATAGACGCTATTCGACTTGGATTAGCATACTTCTCAAAAAATAAATTCCTTTTGACAAATAGGAACTTGTTGAGTATAGCTATAGTATTCGCAGAGCCAAGTCCGTGTTGACAAAATCGAGGACTTAATAAATCCTTTGACATTTACTGAGTAATATAAATTGTAATGTATTAGTAAAGTGTAAGCAAACTTAAAGTTGCACCTATAAATGTCAGCCTTAGAGCTTCAGCGTCTCAGCCGGCAGCGGTAGCGCTGTCAGTGTGTGTGAGCGCGTGTGTGTGTGCGTGTGTGCATGTGGCGCGCAGGCGACGCACTCGCTGTTCCTGTCGCTGTACTCGTGCTGGTGCCACAGCCCGGTGTCGCTGCTGGCGCTCTGCCTGCTCACGCACAACTACCAGCACTGCAACACGCTCATCGCGCTCTTGTATCCTTTGCATTTCCTCCGCTGCACCGCTGCACCGCACGTGTGGCGCGCGTGCAGGCCTCCAGGCACACATACGAGTCGCCGGACGGAGACAATCCGATTCCGAAACGCGACAGACCAAAGCCGTTGGCGAAACTATTTAGCAGTAAGTGAGCACTCCCAAAAGCAGCGCAATATATCCATAACCCGGGACCAGCGGCGACCTGGAGATCACGGTGGACTTCCTCACCGAGGTGGACAAGCTCGTGCAACTCATCGAATCGCCAATATTCGCATGTGAGTAACAAATGATAATACATTAATGGGTGCTTCCACTTTGCGTTTACATGTCGCGCGCAACGTGACCAGTGGCGCAGCTGATCGCCGTTCCCGCGGCGTCGGTGCACGCGACATTTCTATAGATGCCATACGGGTTTGCTCGTGTTGCTCTCCTTTACCGGCCCCTCATGCGCTTGCCCACCGCAGCCATCACATGCTGCTTTACTCTGTGATGCTCAGCCACTTACATCTCTGAAGGACTGGGTTTATGTCTCCACCGGCATTTGGCTTTGGAGGACCAATATATCTGCATGTTTCCGAAGAAGGTTAATTTGTGTGACAGGACTGTCGACGGCGATTCTCTCTTTCGAAGAGGCGTTACCTTACCCTGGCGTTTGAGGTGAAACTTGTCCAGGGAACACAGAACCTTTCCGTAAGGTCCACACCAACTCCTTGCCGTGACAGGGCCGTCGCGCCATAAATCCTGTGTGACCACCTGTTTCGCGTCGCAGTGGCTAGGATGACGGAGCGCGCCACTCGTGTGCCCACTAATGACGAGTGTATACCAATAACTTGTCGTATTCTGATTTGGAAATAGATAGCAAGAAAACCCATCTACCATAAAGAGCTCGTAAGTTCGAATCCTGGCACCCACATCTGCATTTTTCTATAATAAGTACCCGAGGACATACCAAGGTATATACGCGCAAAGTGGACACAACCACTAATGCGTGTTTAGCCAGCCCATCCCAACCGCTACTGGCGTCTGTGACTGGACGACTCTGTTCGAAATGGCCGCGGCCCGACTAGTCGAGTGCTACGGCAACACCACGGCAATTCGATTGGCCCTAAGCGGTGGCGCGGGCTGCCTCGGGAACCTCACTCACTTCCTTGATCGGTACGTCAGCTTCTCTGCTTCCTGGGTGATCGTTCCGGAGGCACCCTTGTGATGCACTTTGGAACCGGATCGATTTGCCTGTCCCGTACAGGGCGCACGGCCCTCCGCATCGGGCAGAGAGCGGCAGTTGGCAGGTCGCGCGCGGTGTCGCTAGGGCTATCCCGTTGAGGGCATACTTGCAATGTGGAACGCCAAACGCAGTCCAGCTATTTTTCACTTTAAAAAAAAAGAGGTTCAATATGCATGGCTCGCACACTGTTCCACATTACACAAGCGCTAAGACCGGCATAGTGAGTCGCTTTTCGGGGTCAGCTTGTGCACGTGCAGCGACTCGTAGACCTGGAGACCTTCAGTCGCGGTATACGCGGTGTGACGTGGCGACGGGTACTCAATAGAATTAGGTCCTTTGCTAGTGGGTGCCGTTTTGGAGTCCGGTGTAGTCGTCACCGGGTGCGATATGTCGCGGGAGCCATGTGCGTGTGTGCGTGCGCAGACTTGCGCCTGGAGCTGCTGAGCGGCGCGCAGAGCGGGGCGCTGCGCTGCGCGCTCTTCGGGCTGCTGATGCTGCTGCCGCAGAGCGACGCGTTCCGCACGCTGCGCGACCGGCTGCAGTGCGTGCCCCCGCAGCAGCTCACGTGGTACGTGCTCTCCGCCAACGCAGACGCCGTCGGCTTGTTTGTCGATAAACGTTAACATAATGTGCACGGGCCGCCACCCGACTGTCGACTGTCGACAGACCGCGCCAGTGCGGCCGGCACCTACGCACTGAACTCATTCCTATCCTCTTGTAACGATAACGCCGAGGGATAACTATTTTTCGTCACTTATGTCTGTTAGGAAATGATGAACGGTATATCTTGTACGTAATCAAAACGAATCCTAAAAGTACTGTCAATGAGACTCCATTCCCCTCAAACATATGGTGCCGGGGCCCAGGGATTCATTTTATGTCATTCGCACGCGCACATATTCTATAGGACCATCTTCACAGTAGCGCTGTTACAGTGCACAGGCGGCGCGGCGTGGCCTCGGCGCCATATTTAACAATTCACTGTTACATAGTGATTCATGGAACATTCTATACTGAACAGCCATTAAACTGTAGCGATGGCGCTGTCAATATGCGCGTCGTTGTAACTACGCGCCGACAGTACGCCGCGACGTTTGAGTTTCGACGCACCGCGATACCCTGCACTGGGGCGCGCGACCTGTGTAAACCGCACGCCAAACGAATAACACGAACGAGTCGAGCTAAGACTGCCTCCCGGAACCACTGGACCCGGTACAGCCAGGTATCTGTGCGTTGCAGCGGGCAGCGCGAGGCGCCGGGGGAGGCGAAGCCCGGCATAGAGTTCTCCGGGCTGGTGGAGGAGTTCCAGCGCGTGCAGGGGGCGCACCGCCACTACAAGATGCTGGACCGCTCTCGCAGCCGCGCCAAGCTCTTGGACAAGGGATACTCATAGCGTTTCTCCTCCCACCCTCCTCTATCTACTGTTTATGACTCTAGTTGAATCTGAATGATCTCCAGGGCAATCTTAGCGTCTTAACGGTTGATATTGGTATGCATTTATGTATAACTCGTATACATGTAGCAATGTCGGTACAACGGAACGGACGGGACGGGAGCTGCTAATGATATACAATGATGAGGAACAGTGTGAGAGGGAGGCAGATGTGAACGGCGGAGAGATTAAGCTATCAGTGTTCGTCCGGGACTTGAACCCGGGACCTCTCGCAAAGCCGGACAAACCCCCAAAATTGTAAACAAATTTTAGTTGTTTAAATCGGTCACACGCCAAAATTAAACGCTAACGCACAGCTTTTGACTCCGCGACATTGATGTCAGCATATTCTCGCCGCCATCCCAATCTGTCTCCCTCTGTCCTGTACTGTCTGTCCTGCTCGCACCGTGACCCTCAACTGTTCCTTATCATTGTATATCATTAGCAGCGCCCGCCCGTCCCGTCCAACTCTCATTCCTACGTTCTGTTGAAACCGGCTTCGTTCCGATTTGTGAAACTATGAATGCCAAGTAGATTTTTTGCTATATCGACAAAGGGAGCTTTTCAATAGTAAGAACATTTTTTTTATTATTTTAAATGATATTTAGATTTGCCCAAGCACGTTCCCAGGAACTAAAGAGTAAAATAATTAATTGAATAATGTTATAGTAAAAAAATGTGTTTAGTAACATTGTCATACCCGTAACCCGATCGAGCGATATATCGTTTACCGTCGAATTATTGTGAGTGCAGAGCGACACAGTTACAGCGATAGCGACACCAGATGTCAACCGTTAGAGGCGCCGGACACGCGCCGAGATCAAATAGCGCGGGTTGAGGCGTGCGGTCCACACACACGGAAACCATGTGTTCGCGGCCACAAACGATACGCGATAGCCTGCCTTTGTGTGTGTGCGGGAGGCTTCCGCGGTGACTGTCAACAGGTCCCGCTGGCCGGTGCTCACCTGAGCTCGGTGAAGAGAACGGTATTACACTACCTGCCCGCCCCCGCCCCGCGTGCCTCAGGAGGTGACCGGCACTTGCGCGCGCACTGCATGTCAACGGTTGCGCTTTTACTAATTATATAATGATCTCGTCAATGGAATCTTGATTAACTCCAACGTACTAAAAGTATTACGCCGGAAGAGTACAGCCGGGCATCAGCATTCGGAAAGCTGAGCCAGATTGTGTTCTCGGCAATCCCACAGCGTCCGCAGACTGAGGTCTTCGATCAGCGCTCCTGCCTGGCGGCAAGTACTGCGGCGAGACATCGACCCTGGTCGTAAGCTTGGTCCGCACACCGAAGCGAGATCCGCTCGGAGAGTCAGTGCGCGCGCGCGCGATTCAGCTCCTAGTGAATAGAGCCGCGCCATGCTCGCCGCGGCACTGACGACGTGGATCGCCACTCGGGGGGTGCGGGGGCGGGGGCGGCGTCGGAGCCGGAGCCGGAGCCGCGTCCAGCTACCCGTAACTTATGTTCGAACGGTGTTCATTAACACAATAACGTATAAGCATTGTAAATAGTTAAATGTCAGCATTCCAAACTGAGACTTAAGTGGAAACCGAAATGTAATTAAAAACATGTATATTTATAATGATTAAAGTGTTTATTTATTATGATAATACATTATATTGCAATAATACAACTGGATATTTTCATTTACCAGAGCACCCCTACACCCTTTATTTAATACATAGAGAAAGAATAACACGTAGCGCCCGACCAATACCTTCGGTTGCAGGCAAACTCGCTGGCGACCGCCGGCGTGAACGCTGTACACGCTTCCTTAGCAGCACGCGCACCGGGCAAGCCTTGCCGACCGCACGGTGTCTAAGGCTGAGATTTATGGAAGCTACGCTCACTTGTACGCTTAATTCAATTTTGCTCATTAAATACATTGCAAAGTCCGTGTTTTCGAATTTAGTCCCTAGAAATGCCCAACAAATGCCAAGCAAAGTCTAGTATTTTAGTCTTTTTATGGTAATGGCCATACGCATTACCGTAACATTCTTTAAAAAAACTTATAATAAAAATGTTTTTATTAATTATGTCCCGAGACTTTACATTGCGTTGACATTGAATTAAGGTTACTGTATAGATTCGATTATTTTATGCTCTAAATAGTATCATTTTACAATTTTTTCATACGGGGCAACGAAACGAATTGCAGCTACCTCATAATGATAAAGATAAGACGAGCTATCTAGTGCTACCAGCCCTGAAGAAGGGAACCCCTAAAATTATTTATAACCCCCCTAAAAGTAAATGATAAAATCAATAAATTATAAATGGATATACATTATCGTCAACAAATATAAAACAAAACCAAAAACTATTCATGATCTGGCAACACAGCGGCATCTTCTTCTGTTAGTAGCGTTACGTACGTTTTATTATACTACTAAAACAGAAAGTGTATAATTAGAACGGCCGCTGATAACCTGCGCTATGCCGTACTCTTGTTTGGTGAATACGGGAACCAGTTTAGGGAGTGATGCCCGCTTGCAAGCCGGTCCGCGCTGTCCTATCCGGCCGGGCGGGTCGCAGCCCGTGCGGCTACTTATTTACATATAGTATAACACAGTTAGTGTCAAACTACTCGACAAGTCATCGATTTCGCCGACTTGAGGCTTTGCTTAGCTTAACCCTCAGCCCATGCTCAAGGCAAGGCTATCAATTTCGATTGTACCAAAGTCGAGAATACAATGAAAGCAAGGTCAAAGAAGCGCCTATAAATTTCAGCCTTGGAGCAGTGCGAGCGGCCTTTGTATAATAATAATAATAAGGTTAGACCAGCGCGGGCTGCGGTGCGGTGCTGTTGGAGGAAGGGGGGGGTGGCGCGGGCGCCGCCGCCCCCCCACGTCGCTCACTATAGCCAGAGATGGGAAAAATGTAATCAGATTAATGATTAACGATTACAAAATGTAGTCGTAATTTTAATTTTCTTGCTCTGTAATCATGATTAAATCCATTTAAAACATTAAGAAATCATAAATGTGTATGCAATCTGGGATTCTGTAGTGTTTTAAACATAATTGAGCAAAACGCAGCCATATTAATGGTACAAAACGCGAAATGTAATCGTAATCATTTTTATTATTCTGATTACATTTTGCCCATCTATGACTACAGCGCCGTCACATGCACTGTAGTCCATCATCGAACTCAACGTTTTTAAAATCCTTACATTGTTCATTGATAATCAATCTTGAAGTGAATTTCTTATGATTTTGAAACCTTCGGTTCGGCCGGCCGCTAGTAGTTTCATTGTAAAATTAATTTCTTATAAACAAACAACTCAGCGGCTTGCTCTCGGACATCAGCTACACTACAGCAGACATCGGTCGGCGATTCCTTAAACATTCTAATCAAACAGGAAATGTATTCCGCAGTCTTTAGCGCTTACCAATTAGCTATACAACTGTACACGGTCTAATCGTTTGTAATATAACATCGAAACAGCGTTACAAGATCCACGTTGGGTACGTGTGCGAGTACCCGTAGCACAATCGCAAGCTTAGTTCGGAGCTGTGTCGACAACACATTTCATTTCGGGATGACGGCTGTAAGTTGCCACCGGAATGGAACCCAGTCATTACGACAACTAGGGGCTCGTTTTATGTCGCCCTGTGAACATGCTGATACTGGGACTGTGTGTGTGCGTGTGTGTGTGTTGCGACTATATAAACGATCAAGAGCTAAAGAGGGTGGACGGAGTAGCTTCCCGCGCCCGACGGAAACTGCTGCGATCAGTCTGCGCGTGACCATGATTTGTGTAGCCAGGTCGTAACGTGGAGCAATAGTTAAGAGTAAGTTGATTCGCCCATAAGAGCAGTTAAAGTATTTATAATGTTCGTAAACGTTATGTCCTTCCTTGTGAAAGAGCGAGATAACAACTCGCATTGTCCAGTGGATACCCGCGGTCCGTGACGCCGCCCTGTGGCGAGCGGCTCAGCTGCCGGCCCCGGCGGCGCCACCTGCAGCGGAACCGAAGCGACGCGTTCAGCGCGGCGTCCAGTTTAGTTCACCGCTTTCATTTGTATCCGAGTAATGTTGGAGTACTTAAGGTGGACTTTCAGTTGTTTTGTACTTTCAATAAAATACGTGTTACACTTGTGATTGTTTATTTGGCACTACTTTGAAATAATACATAATAACGTGATTCATGCATTCGCTCCCTGCCTGCATACAAACGTGGTAAATGCGCCGAACAAGTAAATGAAGTTGAATAGTGCCGGTGCGCTTGTATCTAGGCAAGAGCCCAAACTCGCAACATTATTGTATTATATGTTTTGGAGTCTATGCACAATACAGTCCTGGCTCAGGAGAAATAAACCTGGCTTAAGCTTGGGCCCGTCTGCCTCTCGAAGGTTTGCATCTCTTTTTTCTACTTGGGAAAAATCCTCATTCGACCGTCCTGGCCAAACATAGGGGTGGTAACTGGGCGGTCGCGCGCGTCCCATATAAAGCATACAAAGTCTTATCTCGTTATACCTGAACATTGAACACACACGCACTCACACATATATATATATATTCTTAAAATTTGTTCCAATTCGGTCTCTCGGAGCGCTATTTTGGTGAACAGCAGCGTGTAAGTCAATATATTCGTCAAACGTCCCAGTGTAGCGGGACAGTATGCTTTATACCGGATGCACGCCACCGTAGCTGGGACGTGCCGGACATGAACCGGCCCGAGAGGATCTCGCCCGTGCTCACCCGGACCTGCACCGCAGCCACGCAGGCACGCAGCCACGCAGCCACGCAGCGCCGCCGCGCGCTGCCCGGGGGAAGGCGTTGTGCATGCACCCCAATCATTTGGTTATTGTTTTTTTTTTTTCCTCTGATTTCTGTTTTTTTATTTTGCAAATTAGATTGTGTATTTCCTTTTGTTACTGCTCCTGTCGGTGTGTTGCTCGTATTTTAATTGTTCTTTCTCTCTGACCAAGCAGCAGTCTACACTTTGAATATAAAATGCATTTGGAATGTATCTTGTTGAATGTCATATATATATACATTTCTGCCGATGATGACTATGTGAGTGCAAAAATAAATAAATAGTTCAAGCGGGTTGCGGGACAACGTGGCGCCTGTGCTCGACTGCGGTAATATCAGACGGAATTCTAAAGGTTTTTGAAATAATAAATAAAATGGTGCGCGTATAAATGAATAGTCATGTGATATCTGAGGTCTGACTAGTGCCGTATTCTTTGTCCGAACAATGTTCGAGATGTCTGTGATGTGCCCGTCGTGTTTATACAAATGCCCCGCGTCGTATCTCATAACACTGTTTCGACGGACAAGCGGACGTCTGTACACACTATCGTTATGAACAGGGCATCCCATCCTTAAACACACAACGCTCGGCCCCGACCCTGACACACGAGAGTCGGTGAGCCTGGCGCCCCCCGCTGCGCCGCGGCAGGCTCCTCGCACTCGGCGGCTTGCGATGAACGTGCCGAAGGGAACTCAAACATCAAATGAACATACTTTGGCATATAATTGGAAACTAGAGAATGAACAAGATTTGTCCAGAGAATCCTGCTGGGTCCGTGCTGGTCTGTCCGCAAGCCGACCACGACAGGCGGTGCCCGCGCCCTGCCGCGCGCCTCTGGGATCTACCAGGTCACGTGCGGGTTCAGGCGCCGCGCGCTCACCGGTGCAGGGACGCGTCGCGAGGGAGCCCGCGTGCCGACTGACAGCGATGTGTCGTGTGTGATAGAGCTGTGAGAACGGCGAGCGGCAGCGCTACCGGTCGCGTTGGCCACGACATACGAGTTCAAAGTGGATACAACCACTAATGTATCTCTGCTCACATGAAAAGCATATAGCGTAGTGTTGTGTTATTATTTTTGGTAAAAATCCGGGCGCCGGCACACCGTTGTCTTAACTTGAACTAGACGCGCACCAGCACCAGCATCGTTCTAGCACGTCGACCGCGCGGCCCTGCGGCGACACGGGGCGGGGCGCGCGGGGCGGTGGCGGGGCGCCGCTAGGGCCGCATGTCGCCGGCGAGGTGCTTCAGCCGCGCCAGCAGCGCCGAGTTGGCCGAAACCGAGGCGGATATCTCCTCGTGCGCCGCCAGCAGCGCCCTCACGCCCGCGCCGCGCGCCGACACGCCCCTCGCGCACGCGCCCTCCCCCTTCGCTGGGGGCTTTCTCTCCGCCGTTGGCTCATATTTGCTCGCGTTCAGCTGTAAACGATTCAATAATCGTATTTAGAGGTATCACTGTTCACTCAACGATGATAAATGAAAATCACGCAGCTCGCGCGCGAGATGCCACAATGATGATACCGCGTGACTGTGTAGACCAAACTAACAGGCGGCGCGTGGCAATTTATCTCATATGTAATTGCAGCGCCTGACGTAATCAGTTCCCTGAGCACCGCGCACCGGCACTGCGGCAGGCCCGGGGGCAGCGTCCGGGCGCAGGCTGAGAGGCTCGTGGCGACGCACATTACGCTGAACAAAGCTAATGGAAGTTTTATGCACGTAATGCAACGTAAGGTTATTTATAGGGCAATGATCGATATCTATGTCACGCGCTAAATAGTAAATACAGAGGATTCACACTAAGACTGCTTTTGATTCACAAGCCTCCCACAGACGGTAGAGGAGCGGTGGCAAGCTACTACAAGCTCAACCTCAAACACGCATACAAAATCTTTAAGTCCACTTGTGATTAACATCTCCGTCATGTTTATCTCCATGAAACCTTCCTTCGGCACCCTCAAAACTGTTCCGAACAAAAATCCAAGATCGATCGTCGTTGCGGCATCGTTACTAAATAAAATCACGAATGTACGGATGTAAAATCCGTCATGGTGATTCATACTATGTGTATTCGAGATGAATATTTAAGGCCGGCATGACGACGGTGACTCTCCATCATCTTCCAAGGTCGCTGCCGGTCTTGGGCTCGTATCATCCAAGATTTAATTTCCATACCGGTAAGGATGTTAGCGGTAGTTGGCACATACCACGTGGTGGCGGTCGCTGACAGTGTCCCGCAGCCGGAGCTCAGCGTCCTGGAGACGCGCCGCCAGCGTGAGCAGCTTCAGCTCCGTGCTGGACACGTCCTTGTCCAGGATCTGCGTCTGCAGGTACACCGTCTGCGCCACCTTATACCTGACCAGTGACACACGCGTCGTACACCTCATTAGTGATCACCTTTTTAGGGTTCCGTATCTCAAAAGGAAACACGGAATCCTTATATATAAAGATATGTCTTGGCTCTATTTCATAGGAATGCGTGAAGGTATCGAATTGAAATTAACGTCAAACAGTCAGGTCTGCGGTCGCTCGTGGCTCTGTAATCATACTTTTAAGTCAACGCATTCGAAAGATTGTCGTATTTTTAATCCTCTCTGCCGTTTCGCAAGGGAATCAATACGTATAGGGAACTTCCCGTCGGCCTAGAATTATGAAAATTAGCAAGAAGCGAGGTTTTATATTCAATTGTAGGAAAACGTCGGAAAATGTAAATTTGTAGATACATAATTCAAAAAATATTTGTTGTTAATAATTTCAGGATTTGTCATGTATTTTGAGCCGGTCCAGTTTATTGCCTCGCTGAGCGTCTCCTGCCGTCTGCACCTCACCGACTGCTACGAACACTTGTTTAACCCTGTTCCACTTTCTTTTTTCTATAGTACGAGCACGCGCGCGGGTTTGCGTGTTAACGGCTGTACGGCAGCTCCCACCGCGGCTACGACTAAGGAATTCTCTACCTTCAACCGCAGCCTAGTCGTTGAGCTGTGAATCGGTCTTTCGGCGAGCGTGTTACGCCGTTTTATGATATTGCCTCGTTTAAACGAACCGTGAAGGAATATTTAGGCAGATCGGCATGACTAGTGCGACTGCCGCTTGTGTGATAGTTGGACTCGTATATTGGACCGCGCCGTGCTCGCTGCCGGGCGCGATGCCGTCACTGCGCCGCCACGGAACAATATTGTATCGGCAGGAAGCGAGCGCCTACGCCACGCGTACCGGACCCACTCCGAAAAATTACAACTTGTAGATATGTATGTCATTGAAAATAAAACGTTTTTATAAGTAATTTATATTTAAGGACAACAGTGTGGGGATATCCTAACCCATAAGAGATATAGCAATACAGTGTTTGAGGTACTTTATGCTTTTTGTAAATCCTAATAAAAGTAAGTGTAAAGGCTAAAAAACGAACCAGTCGGCGATGGCGTCCGCCCGGGCGCGGGCCAGCGGCGCCGCCCGCTGCAGCAGGTGGCGCGCGCGGCGGCCGGTCTCCGCCACGGTGATGCGCTCCAGCACGTGGAACTGCTCGTCGTTGTAGGTGAGCGAGCGCGTCGCGCGGTCCCGCACCAGGTGCTGCCAGGAGTCGCGCAGCCGGTCCACCAGCGCGCGCGCCACCACGCCCAGCCGCAGCTCGCTGGGGCACGGGCAGGCGCCGCCCTCGCCCTCGCCCTCCGCCTCGGCCTCCCACACTGCGCGCAGCGAGCCTCCGTGTGCGTGCCGCTGCTGCAGCGAGCCCGCGCTCGCCCGCAGCGCGCCCGCCTCCGCCGCCACGAGCCCTGCCATCGCGCCCCATCCGCCCTCGCCCGCGCCCGCGCCCGCACCCGCGCCCGCACCCTGTACCGATCTGGACGCTCGACACCGCCTTCTGGATAACTAGCTGACCCGGTGGGCTTCTTACCGCCTTTTAGTTGATGAATGTGTTCAACCAAACTTATTTCTCCTCATTCCACCCCCCCCCGCCCCTTATTTGGTAACCGGTTGAAAATCCATCATGGACCGTCAGGGCTGCCGTGAGGGCGAGTGGCCCGGTGTGCCAGACTCCTACTGACTAAAACCACTGGGGTGTTCCTCCAATCACAGGGTGCGCCGGTCTACGGGAGAATGCGATTCGCAGCCCGACGCGCAAGTCAAATTTGTTTAGCCCTCGGACTTGCTCAGCAGAAAGACCTCCTGTTTGGTATCTCTTGTGATAGGCACATCAGAGAGGCCCCCTCTCTTTGGCGCTAGGCTGGAGCTTAAGGATAGTGGCCGCTGCCTTGGGCGGCCTGATCATGGCTGGCACAGACTGGCGCCTCTTCTTTTGTTTGTCTTTCTTCTTCTCAATTTTTGCCGACTCTTCAGAGTCGGCTTCTTCTGCCTCTCGGCCCGCTCGGACATGCCCTGCCTGCAGCCTCCCCTCACTTCTGTCCCACCCTCTTCCGTCTATTCGGGCTTGGACGGGATCGGAGGAAGCATAAGAGGCCAGCCGGCGGGGGGCCCAGCTCTAGGGTAGGGCGACCCTTTTTCCTTCTCATTCCCCCCTTCCTTTCAACCTCCCCATCTGAACAAAATGTAAAAATGGGATTTTTATCCCTTCTATTTTTATCCTTAATTTAAACGATAATAATTTCCTTGTAGTAAACTTTAGCCCCTATTTCAACCCCTTGAAGTTTTATCCTCGCAACGAAAGTTAGCTTATATTCGTTTCCAAGGTCTAATTTATCTCTATGTTAAAGTTGATCAAAATTGGTTCAGCCGTTTAATGTGTAAACGAAAAGTACAAAGATACATACAAAGTGCAACATGGTTTAGCACACGTCAAGGCGGTGTGGCGGATACTCACCGAGGCGGCGGCGGCGGCGGCGGTGGAGGCGGCGGCCAGGTCGAGCGCCCTGGCGGCCGTGTGCAGCAGCGCGGCGTGCGCCTGCAGCGCCTCTGCGCGAGCGTGCACCCGCGCCAGCCGCGCCGCCAGCAGCGCGCCCCAGCGCGACACGCAGGCGCCGCACAGCACGGACGCCGCGCACAGCGCCTCGACGCGCCGCTTGATCACGTGCCCCACGCTGCACGCCGTCTGCCCGACCCGTCTGCCCGGTTAGCGCCGGCGCGCCCCCGCACCATTCCGAAACTAGCGTTTGCTTGCTTGGAGCCTCACAATTGAAACCAGTGTGCATGTCGTGACGACTCATTTAATACTAAACGATAGATAACATTGAATGGGTGGCGCGCCGCATTTGTAGTCGCCGTCCTTCGGGCGCCGCTCTGGCCTGGGCCTGGGGCCGAGGGCCGGGGGCCTGGGTACTACCGGGTGCGACGCTCACCGTAACAGTATTCCCCCTCATAAGATTCAACTGCTCACCACGGTTTCAAACCAGCTTAAGTGTACGCAGAGACATCGCGTCTCTCTGCGTGTGTTTTATCGTTTCCACAATGTGGTGTCCAGTTTGGTGCCCCGGCCGCGAAGCTCTGCCGTGAGTACATCGAGCAGCGGTCTGCCTGCTCGGCTACGCCACTGTCGCTGACAGAGTCGCGGCCGTGCTCTGCGTGTGCCGCGTGTGACGACAGCGTCGGCCACAGCGTCGCGCAGTTGGTGTTGTCCCTTGGCGGCTGCCGTTTTGGACTGCACGGTACTAGGCACCAGGTGTACTGCAATCACTTTGTTCATTGTTATTTCCAGGAGGACGCTTGGCTTCGATCACATTTGATGGAAGGTGAAGTAGGCTCCGACGACAGGCAGCGTTCGTCCAACAAATGTAAATTCAGTGTTCTCTTAAAGACTCCCAAGTCATAAGATCTAGGAAATATGGTCGCTTTCGTTCTAAATTGTCGAGCCAGTATTAAAGGAACAATTAGCATTAACCCTGGACGCAAATTATGTAATTTAGTTGAAGTACCTTGGCCTGGCTGGCGTCATTCTCCACGGAGACGATGTTCGGGAAGACGGGGAACTTGGGCGGGTCGGGCTCCGGCGCCATGCTGACGTTGTTGTTGTTCTTGTTGAACAGCATCAGCGGCTCCTCGGCCGTGGTCTCCGGGTACTCGCTGCCCGGCGTGTTGTCCTGCACCTCGGTCGCGAGGAGCCGGTCCTTGTAGAGCAGTATCTGCGACTCGGCGACGACGCTCGTCTGTTCGCAGATGTACGTTTGCAGTTGCTCGTACTTTTCGTCCGGCTTCAGGAACACCTGGAAATATTCACAATTATCACTTTACTGTACTGTACATTTCAAACTGAAGCTTTCCAGTCGCAGCACGCAATCCAACTGTTCTCCTGGGTGCCGCTGTATCCGAATAATAATAATGTAATCGGAATGTCACGTGTACTGGCGCTGTAACAACGACGCTGACAACTGATCATGCCGTCGTCCCTGCGCAGTCTGGAAACAACCAGAGGTAAGAGCCGGGATTCGAATCTACGACCATTTGCGCTGCCACGCATTGAAACCGGTCCATTATCCGCTAGGCCACCGCACCCACTACAGTAAGATACAATAACAGTGATTATTGTGTAATGATTACATAATATGCAATAAAAAGGTTAACAGATTGCAATCTCGTTAGAGTATTGTCTACGCGTCACAATGCTGCGCGGTCAAATGGCGGCCTTGTGAAACATCATTTTTTAATTTTAAACAACCTTGCAGGATGCAAACTGAGCTAATTCTATTTCAGTTCAATTCCACCGAGCGTCGGCTGTCATTCAGCGTTGAGTGACGCTTAACAGCGCCACCCAGCAGGCCAGCAGGCCAGCAGGCCCGCACACGCTGAGGAGAGTGCTCTTTGAGATCGGTGACGGCACACAGGATACACAATGTGATATTATGTATTATTTCATTATCTGTATGTTGTGTGATGTTCCTATTTTTCTCAATAAACATATCTTTCTTTCTTTTCAATTTGACCAACTGCATTTGAGTGTAGATTAAAGAAGCATTTAATTCCGCAGTGGCCTACATTTCAAGTAGGTTAGTGTAATTTCTAAGGCCTTCTTAAACTCTTTTTTGTTTTATCTTATATGGACTGAAGTAATTATTTACTCTGATATAACTTAATGTGTATTTATTGCTCTGTTGAATAAATTATGGCCGACCTTGAGTTGTTTGTTAGTTTTAATTAACTCTTTTTGTAGCAACCGAATTAAATTATTATTTGTTAATGTACCAATTATACGTGCATTCATTCTCACAAATCGCATAACTGTATGTTACAATGGGTACACACGGTAATACGGCACGTTATAAGGTTTATTTTCATATTACAGGTCTTATACCCAAGTACTTATATTAAAACATGGCTGTCTGCTAGTAAATTATTTCAACTTCCAAAGCATTTATATATTTTGTGCTAATGTCATGTGTACTAGTGCTTGACAGCACATGACATGACATACTAGTGCAAAGTGGATAAAGGCAATGCATCTCTACTCAACTTGAAAGGGATATAGTGTGTTGGTATATTATGCAGCAGCTATATATATAAAAAGCATGTTTTTTTTATATTATTTTATCATGGAAATGTAAAAAAATATATATTGAAATAGAATTTCCTTGATTTCTTATTAAATCAGAAAGGGAATATGACTGTACTATGGTTATAACAATTTCATTATAAGCATTGCATCCTTGTAATCAAATAAACATCTCCTCTGTAAACGTTTTTTCCGCACTTTCCGTTTATAAATGTGGAGGTCTTTTGCGTCCTGCATTTTCTTCACCCGTTTGGTGCACTCAAAAGATTCTAAAAAAAAAATTTGCTACTGTTTAAAACAATTATTTTGAAATGCCTATTGAAAAAATCCAGAGGGATTTTTCTATAATAATATAATTAGAGAAGGGAGTGCCGCCCTTCCCCTATTTAGCAGGTATAAAAAGAACATTTTACTCCGCACAGGTGACCCTCATATACAGAGGAAGTGTTAAATAAAGATAAAATACTTATAAAGTAGTATAACACATACCTTTATACTAGCAGCTTTATTAACATGGAATATATGCACCGGCTTAGTGGATGTAACTATCTGCACTTCCGAGAAGAATTTGTCAAAAGTCCATATCCTGTGAGGGTCCACCTCAAGGAGACCGGCCAGTAGAGGAGTGACTAGTTTGCGAAGGCCCACACTCAACTGGCAGTGTGGCGGCAGCTCTCGTGACCATTCTATAGGACCACTCTCAGTAGTTTGGGTACCCTGAAAGAATATTCAATTAATGTTGACTTTTTATTATAATCAGCATAAAATAGGTCAGTATAGTCTACATTATATTTTTACATAGACAATACATTAGCCACTGGCAATCCTTTTAATGATATAATAAACAAGAGATTGCAATGGATTTCTTTCTAAAGGACTTTAAGTATTATGGCTTTATATACAAGTCCATTGTTTATTATTTTTAAAATTCAGTTGCTTTTAATTAACTTAAAATCAACAACCCAAGTGATGCATACTCAAGCCCACACCATCTCATCCAGAAAATTTGCCACTGTTCAGATGACACATCGACCCAGAAAAACAATAAGAGCATGTCCAGAAGACTAGACAATGATAAATCAGCAATTGTTAAATAGATGAAATAGAGATCACAACTGTGCATATTCTAAGCATGAAATGAAGCATGTTTATTTTATTCACAGGGATATTGCAAATGGCCCAACACTATTCCATTCATATAATTACAAATATACAGTACCCATCATTATGACATCCACAACATACACTGGAGTTGCCTGTTTAAAGTATGTTTATGAGTATGCTTTATGAGATTAGTATCTGCAAATCACACCATTGTAAGCCTATTTTACATTGTATTGTGTGAACATAAGTTTAAAAGTTAAAGGAAGATTTTCAAAGTAATAAAATAATTTCAGAGGTACTTATTATATTATTTGGATTATTACATTGTGGAAAAACTGCAGTTTTTCACTTTTACTATAAAAACCTTTCACTAACAGACAATGAATATGTTCAAGCAGCTAAGCAAATAAATAACTTGTTGATTGTGTTGGAACATATTTACAAATTGCAGAGAGAATGTACATCATGAGGTTTATGTGCAAGTAAATCTCTTATTGACTGTGTGTTATCTCTGATAAGTTGGTATGAGTTGTCAGTATAATAAATCTGAAAAACCATTTAAAAGCTATTTTAAATATTTTACTCTACAAGCCAAACACAAAATCATACAAAAATTGAAAATTTGTCTGAAACAGGTTAAAGCAGTGGTTTTTCTTTTTCCTGTTATGGGAGTATATAAAGTCATTACAGTAAAGCTTAGTATATTATTATTATAAAATAATATGGGAGAAGCTCTTAGCTAATGCACCTATGTCTCTCTAGCACTGCGTTGACTATACACTAAATTCTGATTGAGAGGAGAGCCATCTTTCCAGTTTAAATTTATAAGTAGTAATTAGTAATGTGAGCTTTTAAGCAATAACTTTTGCCCAACACTGATTAGGTGCCTTCATAGAGGTAGACATTTTTGGTAGTGGTGAAAATAATGCCATTCGTGGTGGTTTATGAAGTCAACAAACTGGACAATTTAGATGTTATTGACAAATGCCACACAATTCATTAAGCTTTAACATCGCCAAAAATAATTCTACTTTTATCCCACCTTGGTAAATGGGAATTTGATGGCAATCTGTCAGTTAGCCAGATTTTACATGCCATTAGTGTGAGACCAGTTTAAGTTTGTGCATTTATTTCAGTACCTAGTTTAGTCATAAGTATGTCTTATGAATTGACTGATTCTGGTAACAGGATAATAAGCAACAAAATCCATAATTGAAACATAGTAAATGTCATTAAATGTCAAACTGTTCATGAAGGGCACATTTTCAGCAATTTTAACATATTCAATTATATCTCCCTAAAAACAGATTGACGAGATGATAGATAAGAATTAGTCATGATGTTAAAAGTATTTTTCCTAACAGTTTTAAAAATATAACTATAGCAGATCAAAATTGAAAGAAAATGCAAGGACTCCTTACTTACAGAAATCACTCCGGAAGCTTTTTTTGTAGTTATATAAAACATGGTCTCTTTATTTCTTCGGCCTCCATATGGTCGGAAAGGCAACTGTCCAGTTGCTACATGATACAATGTAACACCTATAGACCATAGGTCGACTGTGGCTCCAAAACTCTTTCCTACTGGTTTTCTCAACACTGCTCGTTCATACATGTCAGGGTGGAGGTACTCCTCAGTTCCATATAGTGAAACAAACTGTTCTTCTTCTTGTAGTTCCCTTGCTGCCCCAAAGTCCGTCAGCTTATACGTAGTAGTGCCATCTTCATTGATATATTTCATTATATTACCCGGTTTCAAGTCTCTATGAACAAGATTATTATCTCGCAAATGTTTCATGCCCGCAGTTAAGTGCTCTAGAACTAAGAGAAACTCGAGTTCTTGAAGGCCGTACGTGTTCTCAGGGTCATCCAATATATTGAACAAACTTCCACCTGTGCACAGTTCCATTACAATCACTTTACCGCGGCCCTCCTGTTCCTCTTCGATGGCCAGGAGTTTCACGATATTTTCGTGCTTCACCTTCTTTAACACTTCGAATTCTCTCATCTGTACATCGTGAGGCCTCATGTGGCTCAGTTGGTTGAACGTTTTCACGGCAACTGGTTCGCCGTTGTTTTTGTTGACTCCCTGGAACACGGCTCCTGTGGCGCCCTTCCCGAGAACACTCGTCGTACACCACACATAGTTCTCTGAGCCCCGTAAGAAAGACATTGTCGAAAGTTAGTACGTAGCGGTACACAAATACTGACCAAACACTTCCTTTTCATTCATTAAGGACTGCTCTTGATATTCTAAGTATGCAACATAACGGTATCTAAAACATGTTATCATTACAGTTTAGCAGTGCGTGCTCTATATTCAAATTAATTTGATTTTAATTGCTTACATTCACTTTCCACTTTCGTCAACAACGAATGCTTTTATTTGACATATTGGCAGCTGACACTTGACAGTAGTAAACAGATAATTAATATTGATTTCGTCTACTCAGTACTCACACTGACTCGCAATACTCTATATACAACACAAAACTTTGTTTTTATTGTTTCTTTGGCACTAACGATATAATGCTAGACTAGGCACCATTTTTTGATGATAAATATAAACTGAAAATTTACACTTGACAATTTGAAGGGAATCGTAGAACTCGCACACTTATAGACTTTTAACTAAGGTGAGAATGCAATCTATTGAGCATTAGCGTAAAATCGCCTACCTCGCAATCTTTTTCGAACTGCCCTTTGAAAAGTGCTCAAATGCTTTATTCTCTGATTCCACCGTCGCCTTTTCTTCATAAAACCAATAGACACCGTGAAGGTTTCCATCCTCACGTAGTATCTATTTTAAATATCTGCACAAAAAAATTTAGTTCAGCCTTCATAATGCGAACAAGAAAGGAGGTGATTGATGATTACGCATGCGAACCTGCGTCTGTTATCTCGCAATCTTATGATCTGGACTGAAAGCCTTTAAAAGAAGAATAAATGAGTTTTTTTTGAGCAAATGTTATTGATCATCGGCCTCATCTCCTCTTACCGCCGGGTGTGATAAGGTCAAGCGCTAGCCTGTAAATCATAAAAATACGAAATAATTCTAATGATTATTTACAAAAGAACAAAAAATTGGTTACGTTATTTTGCTGATCTCTAGTATAGCAACGTCATTACTCTACACAGTATATATTTACTGACACGATCATGAAAATCATGTCATGGGATTCGCGGCAAAAATTCTAGCCGGAGTGGTTGCATTTCTTCTGCACTCCCGTTGAATAGTTATTGTTTTCTCATTGTAGCAGTCGGCTGGATGCTTTATTGGTCTCTGAACTTGAGTTGTGGAATTAGGCAACAATAAAAAGCTTGTCTGGCCATGTGCGATGGAGATTCAATGATTATTTAGCGAGATACTCACGGAAGGATGAATCCCTTGGGTCGTTGAGATTTTTCACCAATCAACATATTTATATTTCCAGCAAATCTCTTCTAATTTGTGGACAAACATGCAAGAAGTGTGTAACAAACAAAAAAATAAGAAAAATGAGTAAACATACTTAACTGCAAAACAGTTATGGCTTTGACCTTTTGAACAAATATGGTGGGAAAAAAATATCTAATTCAGACTTACAACTCACACAATATATATCTATTGTATAACATTGTGAAAAAATGAAATATTTTAAAGAGAACAATATAAAAATCAGACTAGGCTGTATGGCTCTTTTCCTTTGCCTGCTTTACAGCGAATTTAAATATCTCAGACATGGTTCTTGCCTCCATAAAGATGAAAAGTCGATGAAGAAGAAAATATTTTAGACATAGCTACGGGCTTTATAAAATTGATGATCTCCGACATGACTGTATGACGTGAAAGCTCTTGTTTTCCCTATACAAAAGAATGAAAAAAAAAATGCAAATTTAACAAACAAAAAATGGCTGCATGGCTTATTTGTGCTTGCCTTCTCTATAAAGGGGCAAATATAACAAAAAGAAAAACAACCTGAAAATTATGAAGACGCATGTCAGTTGTCAACAATTCTATCCACAGACTAATAAATAATAATCCTATCTAGCGATGGGCGATAACAACATTTATAACAATTGTGAGTCGTAGTCATATAAATAAAATTGAACAATAGAACAATTGAATACATTTATGTTCAATTAAATAAAGGTTTATTTTGAAAAAAGAACATGAGCTATAGTATTTTTTTCTTCTTCCCTAATTAATTAATTGATTTAATTAAAAACTGGAAATACTGTAGTATATAATAAATATAATATTTAAAATAATAATATTTCAATGAATACTAGCAAGTCATTTTTCTTTGGCTTACAGTTTCAATATTATTATTACGGTCTTAGGAAAAACACAATTTGGCATTTTAAATACTATTTTTAACTATACACTCGTTAAAAATTTAATTGATTTATATTGTTACAAATAATAAAACATACATTAATATACTTAAACAAATTCATCTTTTATTATATTGTTAGGATCAGAAGTTATTTTATTCAAAAAAAATAAATAAATGTCAGGATCAAAAGCCATTTTACTAAAAATAAACAAATAACAAATATACGTGGCGATTTAAACTAAACACGATTTAACATTTACTTAGATAACCAAAACAACAACTATCAGAGATTCGACACAATAATGCAATCCTCACGTAATTTAACAAGAGCTCCGCTCCGCACAGAGCCTCAAACAGAATCCCCCGCCCGACGAGTCTACATCGGCTTATAAACGGTTTCTATATTGGGTGTATAGAAACGGCTTATTTTGTTCCTATTTTTCAATCTATCTAATAATATATTAATCACATCTGTAACAAAACGTATTACACTTATAATTTGTAACGTAAGCCACAATCGAGCATCACGTCCAGCCACGATGATGACAGTCATCGACGATTGTGTGCCTGTACAGAAAAACATTGATTGTAATCGAGTTGTTTGAAATGTCAAGTTAGTTGAAGTAAACAACTTGCCAATGTTCATCGCTAAATTCATCATCAGATCACCATCAGATTAATGTAAATTGTACGAAATTTTCTGTTTAAGTTTTTATTATGCTTGTATGTCTTCTATTAATTAATATATAAGGGAAAATATAATAATTTTAAGCAATCAAGGGGGCTAGAAATACATTTTTTTGATGTTAAACGTAACGAAGCATCTAAAGGAGAAATGTAAGTTTTATATATCATATTTCTAAAAGTATTTATTTTACTATATTATTTTCAACTATAGACACGCTGTATCCCTTACAGGGTAAGCAGAGATATATTAGAGGCTGTATTTTCTACTGTTTAGCGGAAACATAATACAAAGTATTCAATATTTAGGCAATAATGTATTTATATAAAAAAATATATTTCCTACTGTCAGGTCATCACGAGATGAAATAAAGCATCGAGATTTTACTAGAAGTCGCTCAGTAGAACGTCATAAGAATTATAAAGTCCAGAGTCGCCATGGATCTAAATCTCCTTCCTATTCAAAAGATGGGCAAGGGTACAAATCTCCAAGTTTAAGCCACAAGCTAAGTAAAGAAAAGAAGAAAAAGCGCAAGAAGAAGAAGAAACGGAAACATTCATCAAGCAGTAGTAGTAGCAGCAGTTCCAGTGACAGTGATGAAGATGAATTAAAATTGCTTCAGCGGCTGGAGGCAGAGAGACTCAGGTTAAAAGAAGAAAAACGGAAACAGAAAGAGTTGCTTAAAGCTAAGGAGACACCAGAGGAGAAGAGGTGAGATTTGCTTTGACTAAAGACCTTTGACTTCTCTATTATAAAAAATGTCAATCCTTTTTATATTTTGACTTTGCATAATGTCTTCAGCTGGTGTAAAGTACAGCACAGCTTAAAAACTTTAAATCAGTTACATGAATAAAAGGTTTTTTTTTAGCTAAATGTTTTGAACTATTGATACTAATACTTGTTAATATTATTCAAGTTATTAATTAAGAAAACAAAAAAAGGGAAATACAAGGATTCAGGAACCTATCAGTTGTTTTAACTGCTTGCCAATAATAAATATCAAATTATTAATTGCCTGCCTTGCAGTTTATGACCAATTGCACAATGGAGAGTGTTCTCAGGAACTACATTCTTTGATTCCACCAGCTCCATTCCATCATAAAACCACTAGACATTGTATCAGATACTATCCATATGTAGTGCTTGTTCCTTATATCCACACGAAAAGATTTTCTTTTATATTTGTCACGTGAATAGCTAAGGAGTGGAATATTTTTCCAATAACCATATATCCACGTTCTAATGACCTGGGAGTCTTTAAGAGAAGAGTGAATAGGCATTTGTTCGGCGGATACGGCCGTCAATTGTGGGAATTATTTTCACCTTCCACCAGGTGTGATTCAGGTCTATCATCCACCTGTAAATATTAATAATAAAAAAAATGCAAATGTTGTGGTAGATTAAAAAATACAAATAGTTCCAAGAGGTATAGACTGTTAATTTTTTTTAGCAGATTGCTTTGATTTATCATCCTGATAAGTTCTAGAATGTAATTATTTTCTTTTGTAAATAAAAAAATGTTTATTTATGGAAGAGCTCGCCGCCTGAAAGAAAAACAAGAGAAGGAGCGCAAACGGCGTGAGCGCATGGGCTGGGACAACGAGTATCAATGTTATACTAACCAGGATAACCCTTTTGGGGACTCTGCCTTGACTAACACATTTGTGTGGACAAAGAAGCTGGCTAAAGAGGGTGTTAAAAGTGTTTCTCGAGATGAACTGGAAGCCTTGAACAGACAGAAGCAGTTGGAGAACAAAATTGAGCTGGAAAAGGTAACAACTGAAACACTTGGCATTTGGATAAACTAAATGTAATGTAATTTAATTTAAGTGAAACTTTCAATAAATTGCCAAGTGAGAAATCAACCTTGTGACATATACTATGTTAAATGATTCAGACTTCCTTTTAATGTATGTTTCTCTGTTTCTTGGACATAGTTGGCTATGCCTAAAGCTTTTCACTCTATCTTTATGTTTTCAATAATGTTTTGAATTAATATACTAAATATATTATTATTATTATTGAATAATAGAGGAACAGTTAGCTGATGTGCCTGTGTCTCAGCTGGGGTGTTCAACTATCACATATTGTTTAAGGCAATGCGCCTTGACCATGCAGTAAAATCTAATTGAAATGAGAGCCATCTATTCAGTCTAATTTTGAAACTTTTTGTTGATGATGCTTCAACAATGTCCTGAGGCAATTTATTTTAAACTTGCAATATTCTGTTACCAAGTTAGTGTTTTATATAATCTAAATTATTGGTGGTAAATACCATCTCCTATCATAGTCTGATACAAGCCACTAATATGTGCCACCTGATGAGACAGAATGTAAGAAAGCACAGGTGGTATCCCCTTGCGTAGCCGCCCAACCCATAACTCGCCGGCTGAGTGCCTTCAGCATTTGCCCACTTACCCAGTTAATCTGTAGAAGCGTATCCCGGCTACCAGCATAGGTCCTGTCAAAAAAACAGCCTCGCCAGCAGGTCTCTGCGTTCATGAACTGCTGGGTTTACCCATGATGATCCCGAAACACGACAGGCCGAAATAGGTCACTATAACAGCCTTAGCACTTATGTGCTGTGGTCACGATTCAGTAGGAGCAATCGGCCTACCACCTAAGAAATTACTTAGTCTGATATCGCACATTGTTGTGTAGGTGAAACAGAGACGGCAGGAGCGCGAGGCGGAGCGCGCGGCGCGGGAGGCGGAGGCCAACGCGTCGGCGCGCGCTCGTGAGGCGCAGCAGTTCCACAGCTGGGCGCGGCAGGAGGACGCTTTCCATCTGCAGCAGGCGAGGCTGCGCTCGCAGATACGCATCCGCGACGGACGGGGTTCGTACACTGGCATACCGTCAACAACCTTGTTTATCAAGACTGTCATGGCACCCGACTCTCACTGTGACCGTCTGCCGCCCGGATATGAGGTGGTGACTATGCGTACGAGTCTTATAGAACAACTAAAGAAGGAAATGGATATTCCAAATATTTAATTCCACTTACTTTCTGTTACAGATATTACATTTTTCCAGATCTCCAGGTATTATTTAGAATAATATGTCACATGTTTACATTTTACATACAAGCCTATATTCCCTTTTTTCCCTGACTCGGCACAGTGACCATATCACGCCTGATGGTAAGCATGGTGCAGTCCAAAAACGACGATGATTATCAAGAATAAAAAATACTTACCAATAAACGCAGCAATTAGAATACCGGATGTACAAATATCTCTTAAAGCTTTATTTAAAGGACACCACACCACAGAACGACTTGGCAAAAGTGACACTTAGAGAACTTCTTAGTCCTGGCCTGGATGTGAGCTACTGTCAGAGATGGGCAAAATGTAATCTGATTAATGATTAACGATTACAAAATGTAGTCGTAATTATAATTTTGTTGCTCTGTCATCATGATTAAATCCCTTCAAAACGTTAAGGAGTCATAAGTGTGTATGCAATTGAGTATTCCGTAGTATATAAAACATAGATGAGCAAAATGCTGTCATAATAATGATGAAAAACGCAAAATGTAATCGTAATCGTTGTTGATTAATCTGTTTACATTTTTCCCGTCTATGGTTACCGTACAGCCGTGACTCCGTAAACCCGCACGCGTGTTTCTGCTATGGAAGAGAGAGGGTGGAACAAGGTTATATAACTCTTGGAAACACTTGCCGTGATACAGACTGTAGAGAACGCTCAGTGAGGCAACATCTTTGTGCAACTGGAACCGTTGAAGAAGCTCAGTAATGTCGGGATCATTCACCGCAACCTATCCACGGCGTGAAGCGTTGCGCACAGTATTCCAAGCAGGGCCTGATCTGGACCTTGTACAATAGGTTCAACTCGACAACTGATCGAGTGAGGAAAACCGTTGCACTGAAACCTGTCCTCTGAAACGAAGGAGTAATTGTATATGCGGTTGCAGCAAAACCAATAGACCTGCTGGCGTGGTACGTCAGCTCGGAGGAGTGTGTGGACGCGTTAGAGATGCACGAGCCGTACACCTACCTCAATGGGCTGCAGACTCAGGACTTGGAGGATTTGCTGGAAGATATTAAGGTTAGTCACATCACTGCTACATATTGTTACGTGCCGCGATACATTAATATGCCAACGTCAAGTCTATGCCCGAAAGGAAGCTCGCTAAAAGGTGAACAAAACACTCAAAACTAATTATTCTGCATCAGCCTTTTGTCTTTGTTAACCAAGTGGAAATTCTCATAAACTATACGAGATTATCCGACTAAAACCAGTCGGGTGTACGAGCTACTCGTCTGCCGGGTCCAAGGGGACAGCCGGGCCGCTTTCTCAGCATGCCGGCGAATTCTGCATCAGCTTTCCTTTACTGTTTGATTCACGTCGTTCACTCGTTGTTCTCTGAACTCTTAGTTTTACATGAATTTGTAGAGTGGAAGCCACCAGGCTGCTCTGCTCTGTGTGCCCTCCTCTTTCACTGCGCTGTTACCTCAGCACTCCTCTGGACAGTCGCTCCCGTCAAATGTTTAGCCACCCAATACTGAGTGTAAGGTCCACTCGTGCCGGTCGCGAACTTTGAACAGGCAGTTTCATCAGAGACAGATCATCAGCCCACTTGGTTGGCTCTACCTACGACCCGTTCGTTATCTGCCCTTGGGCACTTTCTTTCCGCGTTTGTTATCAGGTCCTTCATTAATGACATATGCTGATGCATGACTACATTTTTTAATTCTCTCTCTTACCGGACATTAATTGTGATCAGACATATATATCTTTCTCTTGGGATATGAGTCCGTAGATGGAAAGTGAAGATGAGCCCGACGAGGGACCGCGTTCACCCAGCAAATGCCTATTCAGCCTTCTCTTAAAAGCTTCGCAAGTCATAAGAATGTGGAATAGGGCAGCTGGATGTATACTCTACTCCTGAACTGTTCGTATAATTAATGTAGAAGAGGATCTTTTTGTGCGGATATAATATAAGGAAGGTCCACACCATGCGGACGGTATTTCACACTCGTGTCTAGTGATTTTATAATGAAACGTGCCTGATAGAGTTATAAAATGTAGCCCCTGAGAACACTCTATTGTGTATTGTGCTCGATGTTCTGCATGCTGTGGTTTGATGTGTTTTTTTTATAATATCTTTGTTCGCCGGACATGACGGTCAGGGACTTTTGTTCCGTTATATATTTGAGTAATATTTATCAATGAATATTATCTTGTTACTGTTGAATAGAGTCTACACGACTACAATACACTTGTCTACGTGTATTTCAGAAACAGTTGGGTCCTTTTATAATTTAAAAACCGTGTCACATCATCAAAACTTCCACACAGCATATCAAACAATAAGGAAGTAGAAAATCTCGTGCTTAAGTTGCGGGGGTCGACAATCATCAAGCACGACTGAGGTCGGTGGGTTAATGGAAATGGAGTCCAATAAAGATTGTTACTGGTAAACAGGTGTACAAAGAGCTGGAGAAGAACGCGAACCAGTCGTACTGGGAGGACGTGCAGAGCATCGTGTGCGACGAGCTGAACAAGCTGCGGCGGCTCAGCGCGCCCGCGCTCGGCCGCGACGGAGTGCACCGCGCCGTCGCCGACGACGTCACGCAGGTCAGCGCTCAGCGCCATCAAGCAAGCGTTATCTCAAAATGCTGCACACTGTTTCTCTTTGTAATCTGTAACATGTAAAAAACTTTGATCCAGAATAAGGTTTTCCACACACAGGCAGAGATCCATTTCTTACTGTAAATATGAAATGTATTTAACTCTCGTTGAATATTAAAACACTTGTCCTGATTGACATCATCATCATCAATCCGTGGCCGTCCACTGCTGAACTTAGGCCTCTTCCAACGTTCACCACTGAGTTCAATTTTCGACATTTCTCATCAAACAGTTGCCTGCCACTTTGTGCATATCGTCGCTCTACCTAGCTAGAGGGTGTCTTACACTAAGCTCACTGCGGCCTGATCTTCACTCAAGAACACGTTTGTCCCGTATAGTTTTCAGCCCGACATGGTATGTCATGGTAGAATCTAAACTACTGAAGCTATAAACCCGAGTTGTGTTTGTAACTTGGGCATTTGCTAAGGACAGATTTTTGATATTCCATTTTAATACGGAGAAATATAATTTGAAAATTCGCCATTGTGTATTTCTTTTATTAAAATGTTTCGTATTTAAATTTTATATTGAACAACAGAAACGTTTTTAGAGTTATTCCTTATAGTTGGTCCTTCGAGCCTGATATAACAATTCATGAATGTCCGAAAGGTGGTTGGAATGTTGTATGATAATATACATTGGTAGATCTTCAAAGGCAAGACCGGCGAGCAGCTGCAGGCGATGCAGACCCAGATCGAGCAGAAGATCAGCGGACGGCGCGACGGCGTCGACGTCGGCTACTGGGAGAGTCTGCTCAGCCAGCTCAAAGGTATGCGTCTACATCCAGGCCCCGGTATAAAATGAACAGGTCGAACAAAGCCCACAGCGACACAAGCGAAGAGTGGTTACATTGAGCGTGCTCTCAAGATGAGACAACTTATATTTCTAGACTAAGATGATCATCAGGTTATAAAGAAGTTATTGTAAAGGATGAAAAAGGCTATTTTTATCTGTTAGCAGATGTGTAGCAGATGATAGGTCGATCAGAATCTCTCCATATCAACATGTCTTTAATATTGTTATTAGGGAGGGCAATAATATGCCGGTGTTGACGAACAATCGATTTATTAATCGCGGAGAGTGCACAAGCTAACTCGCAGTCACAGAAACATCTTGAAGCGCAGCCGTCGAATGATCCCTGTGTCCCGGTCGCCAAAGGTTCCAAAAATCAAGCTGATAAAAGTTCAGACGTTAAAAGTCTAGTTGTCGAAAATCAATCGCAAAGATTAATATTCACAAGTAGAAACAATGTCCAATCACAGTATGTTATCCTAAGTCGTATTAGATCACTTGAAGGTATCGCTTGTGTCGCTTCCAAATTGAAACTGTCCTACGATCGAGTCTGGCTGGTAATTATATCGATGAGACAGGAACTCGTGAGAAAGATCTAGAGAGATCTGTGCACCGTACGTATTTGGCTGCACACTTCAGAATCGCATATAGATCTTCACGACTTGACTTTCAACAGAAATACAACTGACTAATTAACATTCAGGTCACGCATATGTTTGAATGAACCGTGTAGATAGGCAGTAATCTTTTGTGTTTAACCATCATTAACAATTTGTTTGACATTTAGAACATTCGAAAGAGCACCTTGAGACAATTTTCACGTTGTAAAATCATAGACGTGTGATACTCGTAAGCCTAGAAATCTAGGGTTCACATATTGCCCTTGTTCTGTTGTATCATGGGAGAAGGGCAGATCCGTCTAAGGCTTGCCTGGGGCGGCGCGTACAGTTTGATGGGCCCGCGTCCACACCGTACGAGGATCTGTAAGAGCGAGGCTAATGCAGCGCATTGTTGATATTCCCGGTCGTGTTGCAGCGCACATGTCGCGCGCGCGGCTGCGGGATCGGCACCAGCTAAACCTGCGCCGCAAGCTGCAGCTCCTCAAGCAGGAGCAAGGCGTTCACCAGCACCAGCACGGACAACCGTATTATGACTTGCATTTATACAACTTTCACATCTTTGAAACTTTCAAATCGCGATGAAACGGTTTTATGTGACGTGTCTCAGACCCAAGACACATCCAAGATTGACATATACGCTATAGAAATATTACGTACGTTATCATTGATGTAGTATTGTCCAAACTTTCTAGCGCTTGATCGGAGAGAAAACTTGGAAAGCGCCCTTTTATAAATACTTACTCAGCACAAAGGTTGAAGTTTAGTTTTTCATAGTGACAGCAAAGTGAATGAATCGCACCTGATGACGAGTAGGTTCACTCCAGAAACAGCTGGGACTGCTGAGAGACTGGCCTCGACTACATCGACTGCCCCTGCTACCGTGCCCGGGATCATACACATATATCATACACATGTAGTGCCGGGGGAGGCTGCCTCCCCCGTGATCGTGCTCGGAGGGTGGGGCTGTGCAAGATTGTTTCCGGAACTCACACTCTCCGCCAATGCGGGCGAGTAGTCGCCTCGGAGTTTTTAGCCGGTATAAGTCCAGCACACTGCGGTTGCCATCCCCGTGTGCGGCCACGATGATATCCTGTAAGGATTTTCGAAAGTAAAAAAAAATAACATAAAATATCTCGAATTTCCCAAATATATAGTACTCGACGCGACAAACCTATGTGAATCAGATGACAGTTCCGTCACGTTTGCGTACAGGTCACAGGGAGCGGACCCGGAGCCGGTGAAGGAGGAGGAAACGGCGACAGAAGGGGTCGATGGTGAAAGAGAGGTGGAGGAGGGAGAGGGAGAGGAAGAGGAGGAGCAGGCGGAGGCGGCATGCGTGGCGCTGTACCGGTCCGGGCGGTACTCACCGGTGGCGCTGAGCGCGAGCGCACTGGAGCCCGGCACGCTGCTGACGGAGCCCGAGGAGGACGTGCAGCGGCTGCGGTACCTGCGCACGAGGCTGCACGCGGCCAACGCGACCCGCGACCACGCCGCCGCAGCCGCCGCCGCCGCAACTGCTGCTGCACAGCTGCCGCCGCCGCCCGACGTCACCGCGGTATGCCACTACCCCACTCCCCGCTGAGCTATCCTATTTGTGCTCTATCAATTGAGAACAGTCCAATGACCTCAAAAGTTATACTCTTTCTGTAAGTTAGTTATACAATTGAAGCCAGAACATATATATTTCGAATGGACTTTCAATTAGCATGCGCCGACTGCATGCGCCGTGCGCGCCACGGTCCCGGGTCCCGGGTGGCAACTGAACAGAGACATCCACTGACCAGGTCCGGCCCGGGGCGAGCGAGCCGGGCGCAGCTCTGGAGCGCGCGGCGGAGCGCGCCATGGGCCCGGCGCAGGACGAGGCGCAGTTCAGCGTGGAGCACGCGCTGCCCGACCAGCCCTGCCTCTGGGCCGACAAGTACAGGCCCCGGAAGCCCAGATACTTCAACAGGTGACACCGCTCGCCACACGCCACACGCCGCCCGACGCTCGTACAACACCATACGTTAACACCACAGGCCGCTCAAGACCACTGCTGAGCGTGGCCCTCCTTCATACACTATCTACATGTCACTATCTGCAATCCTATGCTATTTTCGTCTGGACGAGTATTTTCTCAATCAAAAATGTTTTACAGGATAGACACATCTATGTTTCAACTATACGACTGATAATAAATAAATAAATACATTTTTGGACCCGCTACTATTAGCTTTACATATATATATATAATTTACAGGCGTACATTCGACCACAATCACATGAAGTGGTGGAAGGTGAAGCCGAGACCGCCGATGTACCGCATGCACACAACAAATGCCTATTCGCTCTTCTCCTGAATGCTCCCAAGTCATAGAACGTAGAAACGTGGTCCCTCGAAGCATATTCCGCTCCTTAGCCGTTTGCATAACGGATGTAGGAGCGACTCTCTTTGTGTGTACGGTATATAAGGAACGTCCTGCTCACGCGGGTGGTGCGGACTCGGCGTCCAGTGGGTTTATGGTGGAATGAGAACACTGCGCTGTGCGACCGGCAAAAGACTGCGAGGCAGGCTACTCTACGTCGATGCTCTACATTTTGGTCTCAGTCAAAGAGTTATCGCCGACTAGTCCACGAGCCCTACGATCAATCGAAAATAAACACTTAGATTAATCCAGTAATCCTTTTTCACCATCAACCAACCTAAAAGCATCTAATCATTTGGCAGATTCATCACCTTGAATGATAATACGCGAGTAGTCCAGCTGAATTGTTAAGGGATAAGCACAGTTGTTGCTAAGAACAGTGACTACGTCCAAATAACACAAGTCTATTTTGACTGTCTCCATCATCACAATAATCCTTATGAGTAGTTTATAAGGGAAATATTGCAGGAATTTTTCTAATCAAATGGTGGTGGCCAGTCGATATAAAACTAGATGCAAATGACACAGCGCCAGAGTAATGGTTCGGCGAGGCTTATGAACACAGTACACGAGTGAAAAGCCGTCATAGAGACTCGCTTTGGCCTGTCGCGTTCGGGAATCAGCTTGCGTATATCCAGTAACTCGTATACCTAGAGACCTTCAGTCGCGGTATATGTGGGCCGATATGACGATGTAGACTGTCAAAACATTTTCGATTCTTTGATGGTCGCTTTCATTTTTGGACTACACTGTACTTACCATAAGGCGCACTGCAGTCACTTTATCGGGCCGTATATGTCTGTGAGGCGTATTGCAGGAGGCCGCTGCCGAACTGCAAAGAGACATACATAGCTATTTCGTTTGAGCAAAGGCTTTAAACTGCAGGGTCCACACGGGCTTCGAGTGGAACAAGTACAACCAGACGCATTACGACATGGACAACCCGCCGCCGAAGATAGTCCAGGGGTACAAGTTCAATATCTTCTACCCGGACCTCATAGACAAGAATGCTACTCCAGAATTCACACTGGTAATTGTACTTCATTTCTGTATTGTATTCAGTAACAAGTTCTGTGCCAACCTTACATTCAAGTAGCTTCACGCACACTCCCAAAATAACCCAGTAGCAGACATAAGAGTATTCTAGAGAAAAAGAGAACAGAAGTAGAGTCTACTATCTGTATTGGAGCTGGGCCCAGAGCGACGCCGCAGCCGTGCACCGGTTGCGTCGGCTTTTTGTTTTGTTGTATTGGTTTATTCGTAATTTTGGAGAGTAAGTACAAATTGTTGTGAAATAGTGTTTTTCGGCTGATTTGTTTCAAGTTGGTAATTTGTGGAATTTCTAAAGTTGTGTCTTCTTTATCTGTAATGCACTCCGTTTCTAACAATATACTATAGACTATATAATATTGCATGAAACTTTTGACGCGAACACAAAGATCGACTCTGAATCAGGGATGGGAGAAAATGTAATCGCGATCTTTAATTCCGTCAATTTGGAGGTCATGGTTAAAGTACTTGTAAACATTAATGAGTCACAATAAATTTGTATGCAATATGTCGTGCTCTGAATGGATGACAAGCCGCGAAGTCCGCGAACTGCCGAGATAAGCGCCCGCAGCCGCGAGTCCGGAGGCCCACTTACACTTTGTCAAATCAGAGAATACTCAGCTCAACATTCCAAACTAAAATCTTTTTTAGTTTTTATGGAATATTTTTTGGGCAAGAAATATTATTGCTCCAGATTTCATTTAGCATATTTATTACAATCTTTTATTAACAAATGTAGAACATAACATTGAGAAATGTATTATCAGGCATTTGAAATAACTGATGAGCACCTTTATCCTGCTGTACCCCGATGTATAAATGTTTTATGTTGAATTATTTTGCAGAATTGATAAAGGCACCACTTGCTCACAAGTTGAAGGGAAACATTGTGACGAAACCCGCATGGGATCTGATAGAAATGTCATGTGAACTATTACTGTGAGAATGGCGCGCTACTGATCATGTCAGGCACCACGACATACAAACACAATCTGGATACAGCCACTAATATACCTCTGCTCACCTCTAAAGCGATATAGCGTGAAAATATAATATTATTTTGCAGAAACCATGCTCGGACAATCCAGATTTTGCGGTGCTTAGATTCCATGCAGGACCGCCCTATGAGGATATAGCATTCAAGATAGTGAACCGTGAGTGGGAGTACTCATACAAGCGTGGCTTCCGCTGCCATTTCCACAACAACATCTTCCAGCTCTGGTTCCACTTCAAGAGATACAGATATCGACGTTAATGTGTGGCCAGCTTCAAGTGGTGCTGCATCTATGATCATGTACCATTATATAAAGATAAATATTAACAAAAAAACGATTTTTTTTAGCCTACTTCATTGCATATTGATCTGATTTTAATCAAACATTTCTCTAGGCACTATAAGGCAGAGGAATTTATGTTGGGCTCAAGCCAAAACAATGGGAATTGGTTGCTTCCACAGACATCAAAGCATACTAAAAATTGTCTACTACCAAGAGCAATTTTATTTTTATCTATCATCACGCCAAATCCCTACTGGAGTAGGCAGAATGAATGAAACTTCTTCTCTCTATTCCTGCAAACCTCTTTAACTTCCTTAACATTAATTAGTTCCTTAATGCAGTCTCGCCGATTCAGCGTATTTACGACGGTAGCCTCCGTTAGAACACTTTTTATTTGGTTTGTATAAGTCAGCTGTCAGTCTGCTGGTCTGCTGGCCTGCTGGCCTCAACTCTTACTCCCACTCGCATCCATATTGTATATGGATAATATTGTTTTATATTAAAAATGTAATAGTTGTTATGGGATCAGTTTCAATGGCTGTAATTGCAAATGGGCATAAGACTGCATATGTTTTTAGGCACCACACACTCACCACCAGTGAAGGAAATCGTCATGAGTACGCATGTTGTATGCAAGTGCCTTGAGAAAGATGATCACGTTATAAGTGATTTATTGCAATATAACTCTTACTTTTGACTTGTTGTCGGGCTGAGGAATGGTCTTCTGGTGAGCTTGTTCCCACAATCCTATGATATGGGATCCTTTAACTGTTGCATTGTTGTATATGTAGGATACTTTATTGTTGTTTGTAAGAAAAAATCAATACAAGTAGGTAGGTTTATAACTTAATATGGTTGACACCAGTAATATGTATGCTACCAAGCAATAAACATTGATATAACTAAATACTGTTTTCTTAAACCTAACAAGCATGAAGAGATATTTGTGCAGGCCGGCATGATCGCTGTGACTACCGGTGGGTTTTGTTACCTGTGATAGTTATTGGGGTTTTTTGGACTGCACCATACTTACTATCAGGTGTGGTGCGGGCACAGGGTCAAGTCAGAAAAAAAATGTATATATATAAGTGCAGTGTATACAACTATTAACTTACCTCTGTTCTCCTCGTAAGGGATATAGCATGAAGATATATTATAAGTAGTTGATCCAATATGCTTTATCCTTAATTCCAATCAAACTGTGATAATAATATGCAGCAAATGATGGATCCCGCTCACCCAACAATAACAACAGCAATTCAAAATCATTCATTGAAGATATTCATAAGATATACCATGATAATCATTACAGTGCTGCTTTCTAAAAACAATTAATTTGTGAAAACAATTTAATTTCTTTATAACTAAACTATCATTTTCTACATTTGCCATGATAACCAAATTCAACAACCATGAAAAGATCTTTATTTACACTTTAACTTAATATCACAAAAGAAATCTACTCCTGTTTGACTTTTCCATCAGCAGGATTGACAACTTCTTCTGAGGCTGGGTTGCTTCGAAAATTAGGAAACTGCTCCCATGGAGCACTCAGCTCAAAGCGTCTGAATTCTTGGGCCAGCTCCAAAGGTTCTACCACCACACGCTTCTGTTCATCATCATAACGGACTTCTACATAGCCACTCAGCGGGAAGTCTTTCCTGAATGGATGTCCTTCGAATCCATAGTCTGTCAAAATCCTACGCAGGTCAGGATGATTGGCAAAGAACACTCCATACATGTCCCAGATCTCTCTCTCGTACCAGTTAGCTGCTTTAAAGACATCGCAGGCTGAGTCAACAGGAGTCAATTCGTCTGTGTAGGTTTTTACTCTGATTCTAGCATTGTAGCGTAAAGAAAGTAAGTTATAAATAATTTCAAACCGGAATTGACGAGAAGGGACATCCATACCGGCGATATCGACTAGGTTTGCAAACTGTGCACTGTGGTGGTCCTTCAGGAACTGCAGGACCGGTATCACCGCATCCGGAGGGATCAACACCTCCAACTCGTTGCCGGCCGTGAGTTGCACTTTCTGTACATATTTCGGCATACATTCCGCAACGTATTTTCCGAAATCTATGAGTTGGGCCTTCTGAAGCGAGTCCAGCTTTGCGACAGTGGGCCGAGTTTCTGTGCCGACTGCTGTCTGATCGGATTTGCTCGCTACACATTGTATGATGGGTACTTTACCATTCTTCACTACTAGACGACTAATGTTGCATCCCGCACCGAAAGTGCGTTTTAAGATAAAAGACATGGTTTTAGAACGTAAATATATTACTGTCCTTACGTAATTATAATTGGATTGAAGCTACACCTTAGCCAACTTTTATACACACTGCTGATAATGACAGTAAATGACAGTACCCACTAGACAATTAAATGACAAGCCCAGTAGTGGTATAAAGGTACGTTAACGAAGTATATATTTCCCGGTTGAACTGTAAATGCCTTTCCCGACATTCAGTAGTTAGTCCGCATCAAAAAAAGGACATATTTTCGCTAGTGGCGAAATAACAGGTAAGCATGAAATATCTTTGCGTTTCTTTGAAAAAACATCAATGTAATTTTATTTCAATTTTCATTTTTTCTTTGTTGTCGGTTTTTTCTTTTTTCCTCACCTTATTGACGAGCCATTTATTCAGTAAAATATTTACATTTGTTATAGATTTTAACTAAAAAATAACTCATCTATACTATATAAATGTTTAACTAAACAAAACTACAACACAAACTATTCTGGAGGACGGACAAATCTTACGTGCTATATTTACAGTAAAGTACGGAGCAAAGCTTTTATTTACAAATAAATGGAAATTCCACTCAGTAGAATTTATAACAAAGAACCTTGAAAAAGTCTCAAATTTTGCGAATCGGGGTGTTCGCAAGTAGACGACGCAGGGTCGTTTTACCCATGTGTTTCTTGGAATCAATTTGCTATTGGCTGGAAGCCCCTTTTACAATTTCGCCGGGTCTGACTTTGATAAGTGTCTTCTTCTATTCGAGCCGTGTTCACCGAATCGTAAGCACGTTTAGCTCAGCTAGTATTTTTTATGTATTTTGTGGTAACGTAGTGTACTTTTTGAATAGCTTTTAATCAAATAGTAGGTAATATAATGCTGTCAGAGACTGTTTTACTATCAAATGAAAGAACCTTTTCAATACAGTTATTTCATTAAATGTCCATCTCTTAAACTTTACTATTTGAAATTCGTGTGCTGTGTATGTAATGTACGCTATATGGTCTGTGGTAATATGAGTTGGCAAAGAAGAAGTAGGAAATCCGGGAACGAACTTATTAGTATCGACCCCGGTCCACGGCGCTGGTTCAGGCGTCACATCACATTTTCACGCGTTGAGTGGGTTAGGCAGAGCGTAGAGTTTTCACAAATGTATAACACAGCGTTGTAGCGTTTATAAGAGATTTATCAAAGCGAGCGCGTTAAGGTGTTTTACGGAGCGTTCGAACCCAGAGAAAGGATACGGATGAGGAAGGTAGGGGAATAAAATGTTGAATAAGTGTTGGCATTGCAAATATATATAATATAAATGTAAAATAGATAATAAAGTGCGGATTGAAAGGAAAAAAATTAAAAAAGTGAAATATGGTTTATTTGAAATTCATGATTGGCGACAAAATTTCAAGCCGGAATAGTTGCACCTCTTCTGCACTCTCGTTAAATAATTGACGTTTTCTTGTTGCGGCGATTGCCTGGATGTTCAATTGTTGTCTGAGCTTGTGTTATGTACTTGGGCAACAGTGAAATGCTCGATCAACCGTGTACGATGCTATGATGTACGATGTAGCAGGAGAAATTAAAAATTTAATAGCTATTTCTGATACCACGGAAGTAAAATGTCTACTATTGATCCAAAATTTTAGTGTATTTGATGACCTAAAAATATTTGGCTGATCTAAATAACCTCTCTTTTAAACTTTGCTCAATGTTAGCCACAGACTAAACTCAATAGAACCTACAGGTAGGGATGCTAACTATGCTAAGCTGTTAACGCTGACAGTGACAACAAAGAACAATTGCAAGTAAAGTAGATACTCCATATCATAGATTATAGTTTTTTTTTTTGTCACAGAAGTATACCTATACAAAATTACATTTTGTCTTAAGATAATAAGTAAATTTAGAATTCAGAAAAAACATAATAAAGTCTAAATGAAATATGGTATATTAAGTTTACAATGATTTTGTATATTAAATAAATTATGAAATAAAATAAATAATAAAAATTTGTTTTTTTTTTTAAATTTTGACAGTCAATATTGACATTTCAATATCGAACTATCAATATATCTACCAAAAAAATTAGTATTAAATATCGATATTTCAATATAATACAATAGATATTTTGATATATCGATATTTTATCAACAGTCCTAGTACACGGTACATCCCATGCTGTTTTTAGTTTGGTACAGTAAAAATATCTCGATCTTCCGATTGCTATTCTTTGATTTTGTGAAAAGATATTCCGGACATAGCTTTTGTTTGTTTTTAATACGGAGAACCCAAATTACCTTTAATAAGTTCGTTTAATTAATAAGTGTGCTTTTTAAAGTTCCCATGGCTAAGCTCAATTATATATATTCATTAATACATTAATTGATGTGATTGCGGTGCATCACATTATTTTTATTTGATTTTCAATAACTATTTTGGTGATTTTTGGTCTGATTTTATCATTATAATTTTAAACATAGTTATACTTTGTATTTTAGAAGTGAGTACTTGTTATATAGTCCCGTTTTTGCATTCTCTAAACAAACATCTACTTCAGATTAAAATATTTGGGCTGGGTTGGATTTGTTAAAAGACCCACTAATAGTTTTGGCTAAATCCCTCACAAAATAGAGGTGTCGTCTATGTAGAGTTGTTGCTGATGCTAGTTATTTGATATCAGCAGATTCTGATGTTGATTTCAATTGATTATTTAAATAAAATTAATGTTTCTATGAAAGTTAACAGGTTTCAATTGTTTATTTATTTTTTATATTCCGGCTATGCAAAATTTTTGTTGATGTTTTACAAAATCCTGTTGAAAACTCCTATGTTACAGCAGATACATTGGTTCTGATAATACCTTTCTGAATGAAATTTTGAACTTAAGATTTGTTTTGCAGTATAATATATATTGGAAATGGACGAAGAACTTGAGCAATTAAAAATTTCTCTAAGATCACTGGTGATTTCAACTGCGTCTCAGGTAGATGTGCATACTTTAATGTATGATTACCAAACTATCATGGGGAAGCCGGTTCCTATATCTAAATATGGATACAGAGATCCAGTGCAGTTCCTTAAAGAGAGATGCAGTGATTCTTTTCTGGTAATTTGTTTTGACCCATAATTTTTTATTTTATTTTATATGTTGATTAAAACAGAATGCGAAAATAATTTTATTGCAGTTTTCTGGGTCTCCAAAAAATCCCATTTTAACAGTAATTGTGCGAGACTCTGTGAAGCATATTGATAACTTTGTGCAGAGACAGAGGCCCACCGTCTATACTAAACTGTAAGTATTATAGAAATTAAAACTTTATTGTATTTCACATTTCCAATTAAGAAAGCAGTGTGATTATTGAACATACGTCTATACTTTTATAAACCTTATACTCGGCATGTCTCGTGGGTCAACGTTTGTTTTCAGTGATGAAACTAATATTCATAATTTATTTCAACACATAGTAATAGATAGAGATGGGCAAAATGTAATCTGATTAATGATGAACTGATATTAGAGAATTCTATTTATAGTAAGCTACACAGCTTTGGTCATTGACTGACAGGACAGGACACCTGCATGCTGAATACTGCCGTAGGATACATACATTTCATATAGTCTTGTCACCTACCAACACTACCACTGAGGGGTTAACTAACAAATAAGTTTTGAATAAGTAATATGTTGTTAATAAACAATATGGCTATATGTTAAGTCAGACCCCAGCTAAGTCTAAGAAGTTATCTAACTCTAACTTTTGCCGACTTGTTGAGCTGTGAATTGGTCTTTGGGGAAGTGTCAACTCACATATTTTTTCATCAATGTGAATTTGAAATTAAGTGTTTTATGTTACTGTAATTTTGCATGCAAGAGTTTGATTTCTCAAATCCCTACATTTTATTGAGAGTGTTCCTCTGTCTATTGAACTGTCACAAACACATGACCTAAATGCTCATTGGTGAAGGGAAACAATCCAAGGAAACTCACATGACATTTAATACAGCATCACAATATGTACAGTTGATATATATATGTAGTTTGTATTGTTGTGTAAGATGATATGTTTATAATTCTTAACAGGAAAGGTAAGAGAAGAAGTGTACCTGGAAAGAGAGCTGAACCTCAACCATCTAAGGATCATGCCATTGTTGATTCATTCAATGCTATTAAAGCCACTGAACGTAGCACAATAGACAAAGCAACAAACATTCAGAACTTGGACACCGCACAACACAACGACAAGAAAACCAACAAGGAACACCACAACACGGAATGCAAAATGACAAATACGACACCATCACAAGAACACACTTGTGTGAATCAGAGAAAAGTTGGAGAGATAGAGGAAAACAATTATGATTCTTTAAGCATAGCCTTACAGAACTTCTATAAAAAAAAATTGCCCTTCTACAACAGTTCACAAGAGCTTAACATGAAGAAATATGAAATTACATCTTCCAAAGGTGATGATGACTCAGGAAGACAGACTTCTTCAAGTATGTTTTTAATTTTGTAGTTCAGATAAAATAGACATTCATTCATTAAATTAATTTACATTGATCAGATAATTTGTAGAAATGTTAGGAATACTATTATGAATGGAATATAGTCACATTTGTAATGTATTTTGTTCATGTCTTATACTCCTATGTGCTAATATAGACTCTGTAAGTGCTTAAATAAATAAATGAAAAGTACTCCTAGATCCCACAACTGCTGGCCCATCAACCATTTGTCTGAGCATTCGGCACGTGCAGTTGGAACACTCTAAGCCCGGTGTAATAGTACAGATCACGCCACCTACCACCTGACACAGGTACTGGCGGGACACGGATGTTTCCCTGAGTACCTGTACCGGTTTGGACTCTTATTAGTTACCACTGCTGTTCGGACCTAGATTTCACCCAACATACGCTCGCAGATTGCCAGGCGTGTGGCAGCGAGCGGCGGGACCTGGCCCGAAGGATGGGATACGATCGCTTCCTGCAGGCAGTGGTGTCGGCCATGCTGGCAGGGTACGACAACTGGAGGGCCGTGGTCTCCTTCTGTAAGGATGTCATGTCCCAGAAAGTTTATTAGTCGGTACAAGTGTTACACACCTCGGTCGCGCAGCTCAGGGGGATCGCATCTCAGCCCTATGCGCATCCCTATGCGGCTGAGACAGTTCTATGACGATTTTCCCCAAGAATAAAAAAAAGATCCCACAAACTTAAAAAAGCAAAAGGTTATGCTTAGAAAACAGTGTTTTTTTATAGTCAATTCTATTATATGATGTAGAATTACTTGTAACATACTTTTATGATAAAAGCTATCTGTTATGTATTTAGGGACACAAGTAAAACGCACGAGAGCTGTATTCACACTGTTTATTGCGTCATTGATTGAAGCGCAGGCGCAGCTACGCATTACATGCATATATGTACATATATATCACTATCCTTAGGTTGAAAAATTGAAAAAATATTAAAAATATATTTTGGAACTATATATAGCCTTGAATAGTCGTATTTTTGTCGTTGTGGGATCAATAGGGACATTTCATAATGGTATTTCTAGCAATTTTCAGCTCTATGCAAATTAATGTAAGCCGAAGCCCATTGTGTTAAACTTTGAACTTAATACAGCTTAAGATCAAATTCTGTTATTTAAAGATATTAAGTAAACATGTTGGGATCAACGGGGCTACCCGATCTGCACAAATTGCACACCTGACAATTTAGCCCAAGAACGAAAGCGACTAGCAAATGGAACAAACGTGCCGAGTCTCCGGCGTCCCTGGGCGCGACGGGCTGCAGCGAGACAGTTTAGTGCCGCCGCCGCGCCCATCTATATAACCAACTCAGTTATACTATAAGCTACGCGCGAAGGAACCCGGTGGCCGTGGCGCGAGCTAAACTGTTACAACGAACGTTCTGCGCATTCAGACGCTGCAGCGGTTGAGAGGCAGTTCCGACGGCACCCCGGCCCTTTTGGCTGGGACACTGGATGAGTCTATCCTGCAGTTTTGGGTGAACAGGCTCATCCACTCTGGTGTTTATGTTATTAATTAATATTACCCATAAATATAATATTATGATTGTTTATTGTTTGTTTCCTTTTTTTTGTCTATTAGAGAAATCTGAAATAAAGATATCATTATTACAATTTCAGGTTCCAGCAGTGGGAAGGCGGCGAAATGTGAAATACTTAAAAATGAGATTTTAAATCTGCTCGAGGATTATCCGGAAGGCATCTGGTGCACTGATTTCATCCACATGTACAGGTATGTGTACTCTCATTGCTTCCAGTCGATTTCAAAAAGTATTTTTCCCTACAAAAGTAGCTGTAGGAATTCGTTTCCATCGCGTGTTTTCCCCGCGACGTATAACACGGGAGGTTTTATTTTATTTTATTTTTACATAATTAAGGGCGGCCAGTGGCCAACACACTACAAAACAATAAAAAAAAAACAATCGCAAAAAAATGTACATTTATGTGTTGCGCCGGTTAAGGCCACCGCATCGTGCATCAAATAGGCTTGTCGAATAAATATCGATATATCGATATTTTCAATTCAATATATCGATATTTTTGGGCGATATATTTTGTACCGATATATCGATAGAAAATATCCAGTATAGAAAATTGTATCAAAAACGATATTTTTTTTATTCTTAGGGCAGTGAAGTCGCTGAAATCTAAGGTCTATATAGTTCTATATAATATATTAGAACTGTATAGTTAGACAATATGTCTATGACTGTTGAGTATTATGTTTTGTTACGTTGCATGCATTGACATCTGAATTTGTTGCATGTATATTATTTGCCGCCATTTATTTATGTATTATTTATTTTTGTTTGATATCTTAAATAGGTCTTAAAGTTAGAAAATAGCCTTTTAGTTCTTGATATTTTTGTAATTTTGTCTAATAAAAAGGAATACTGGTAAAATACTTTCGTGTTTATTGAGATTTGTTCGATATATCGATATTTTTCCTTCGATATATCGCCACCGATATTGATATTTTTATAAATATCGATATAACGATATTTTTTTCATTTTCGACATCCCTAGCATCAAAAACATAAACGATACAACTTATAAAACAAACACATACAATGAACAAAATGTTTTTCTTGAGATGAGTGTTGTCTGACACACAGCACGCGAGTGTAAAGATCGTCGCGGCCACTCGCTTCGGCTTGCCGCGTGTCGGGGTAACTGTGTGTGTATTCAGTTGTACATACGTAGAGAGAGAGCTTCCGTCGCGCTGTGCACGTGTGGGCCGACACGGTCGATGGATCACCGTCCCTCGCCGGTCGGCGTCCTTGCTACGCCGCAGGTGCACAGTCCCGTGAGGTGCGACGTGCTCGCCCAGTCGAGCCAGTATAAAAACAAAACTATGTTTGTCGGGCGAGCGCTATTTATCATTAGTGCTCTCCATCGGGTGAAATTAGAGTCGAGGACCAAGGCTGTCTTAAAAAAAGTAAGTTTGTGTGGCAGTGTTCGGGGCAGTGTGGGGAGTATACGGTACATTACGATACGTCCTGCACCTGCAGGGAGAAGTACAAGAAGGACATAAACTTCGCATCGTTCGGGTACACGAGCATCCTGAGCCTGCTGTACATGATGGAGGACGCCGTGCACGTGACGCAGGCGCCGCGCCCGCGCGCCCTCGACGACTGGCTCATACGGGACGCGCGCCGCGCCCCTGCGCCTGCGCCTGCGCCTGCATCGGCCCCTGCACCTGCACCGGCACCTGCACCGGCGAGAGCCCCGCGCCGCGCCGCGCCCCGCCGCCCGGCCCCCGGCGACCCCGACGACGCGCTGCCCGGCATCAACTACGTTAGTTACGTTTTTTTAATGTTGGCTTTATGCGATTAGGAATATGTCATGTTTATTAGAAAGGTATGGCGTAGAGAGAAAAAGAACGGGATTATATATTGACGCGGCCTGGCGGATAAGCGACCGGGGCGCGCGCACGGCAGCGCGGCTGGTCGCAGGCTCGCGTCCCGGCGCGGCGCAGCCCCGGGCTGCACGGTCAGCGGTGCAGGGACACATCGCGAGGAAACCCGTGTGCCATATAATTGAAATGTCATGTGTGTTAGTGCTTTGCCACTGGTCGCGTTGGTCACGACATAGAAGCGCAAAGTGGATACAGCCACAACCGCATTTCTGCCCATCCCGAAAGGGGTATAGCGTGACGATATATAATAATTCGCTAAGCATGTCGGGCTGCGTACTAGCAGTCCGTGAAGCAGCAGAGGCTGCTCGATTATGACGGCGAGGCGTGCGCGGCAGGAGCCGGAGGTGTTCCCCGAGGACTGCGTGCACTACATGGAGACGCTGCCGGCGCCGAGCCTGCAGGAGCTGGAGCCGGGCGCCCTGCTGGAGGTGATCGTGGGCGAGGTGTACTCGCCCTCGCACTTCTGGCTGATCCGCCTCGGGCCGGAGCACAACATCGCCATGGAGGACATGATGGACGACATGACGTTAGTGCCACACTCACACGCCTCGAGCAGGCGACGTTCTTCTCAATCTGGCCCCTTCCATTTCCAATATTTCATTTGGTAAATTCTAAAGATGTTAACATTTATTAGTCCATGGCACAACTATAATTGTCTATAACTAAAGTGTGATTATTTTATATCAAGTGCCCTGGGTGTTTTGGTTTGCATACGTTGCAAACACGATACAATACAAGAAGTAGTCCACTCCGGCGTGGCCTTGTTCCTGTCAGCGTCCCTTCCCAAGGCGGTCGCCTCCGGAACGTTAGTGGAGCACCGTCAGGCTCGCCAGGGTCCAGCCGAGGCTCGTGCCGTTGCATTGGCACCCGACTCATAACTCGCCGGCCGAGCACCTTCAGCGCCCGCTCTCTGGAGCCCGGCGCAGTTGTGAAGCTTTCTCTCTCAGGCAACGACATAATTGTCCTGTTTTGTTTTTACACGTTGACTCTGTGTAGTGTGCACGCAATGCCTGGGGGCAAGTGCCTGCGGTGAGGTACAAATGTGCTCATGCCAGGATGCAGAAGTATGTGCTCAGGCTGCGTATAAAGGGCGCTCCGCAGTCTCGAGTCAGCCCAACGGCTGCAGTAAGAGTCCGAGAGGCGGGCTGACGAGCGGGACGGTTTCGCAGGGAGTACTACGGCGCCGGCGCGGGCAAGGCGCGGCTGCTGGCGCGCGGCGCCGTGCGCGAGGGCCACTACTGCGCCAGCGTCTACGAGGGCGACTGGCACCGCTCGCTCATCGTGCAGGTACCCGAGGCCCGCTCTGCCCGCTCTGCCCGCCCTGCCCGCTGGAGCCGCATAGCCTACGCTCTGGTAGCGCGACATCATTGTAATACATCTCACATGTGTTCGTAATGTTGTGATGGACGACGTGCGATGCGTTATCCTAATTGTAAATTAATAAAAGGTACATCATAACTAGTGATGAAAATGCCCGGGAATTTTCCCAAAGTGCCCAAAACTCCCGAGAACATTCCGTTAATTCCCGGGAATATTCCCATGGAACGTGTAAACAGAAATATACGTTTATTTCTTAAAGTTTCTTTCCGAAATAAAATAATGGCCTGTGGGTCGATTGTAAACATGGTTTACATATGATATCAAAACGAGACTTTTATATTGCAGTTTATTTTCTTACTTAAAATTTAAATATAAAAAATAAATTACCTTTGCTATTTCATTCCGGATGAAGTCATAACTATTTTGAAATAATCAAAAAACTTTTTATTTATACTTATTTAAGGGTGGGTTCTTTATTATATAGGAAAGTTACACGAGTGTAGTGTATAAATTGTGTGTGTATGACGAGGTCAAAGTTTTCAAAATGATTTGAGACGTAATAAACCACAAAATATTTCAAAATAGATATATTTGTATATTATTATTTAAAATATTTTTATTGTTGAACAATAAAAAAAAATCATGATAAATACTAATATATCGTCACACTATAATCCGGGGTGAGCAGAGATACAGTAATAGTTTTATCCGAGACGGTGCACGGTGTTCGGCGCGCTGCCTGAGAGACAGGTTTTGGAGGGGTGGGCTTTACTCCTACCCCTCACAGAGAGGTAGCCTCAACAAGTCTTTCTGTACCCTGGACGTCTGGACGAATTTGGTTTCCCAGGACCGGGTGGAGCAATCAGAGGGACACCCCGGGGGTTTTTAGTCAATAGGAGTCTGACACATCGGGATCGCTGCCCTCACGGCGTCCCTAATGGTCCTATGCTGGATTTTCCTCGGGATAAAAAAGTAGTTTTATCCACTTAGCGCTTATATGTTGTGCCTAACGTGACCAGAAGTACAGCTGATCGCCGTTCTCAAGGCACTTACACATGATATTTCTATCAGATGCCATGTAGGTTGACTCACGTTGTTTTCATTCGCCGGTAACCATGTAATGCCTAAATCCGTATTTAATCTGAAAAAACCCAGAAGCACGTACCGGGATTCGAGCCTACGACCATTCACACTGTAGTGCATAGAAACCGGTCCCTTATCAACTAGTCCACCACAGCTATACTACAAAATATTTTTGACGGATTTTATTCGTATTCTGCGATATGTTTACCAACTGTGGACCGGCAAAGCGACAAGTTGCGCGGAGGCAAACAACGCATGCGACGGCATTATACAGATTGTGAGCGTGTGAGTGAGAGCGCAGCAAAACGTTCCCGCTGACACTTTTATGTCACCGCTCAAAAATGCCGCACAAATGCGAGTCTTAATAATTAATTAAAGAATTAATTTATTTTATTTTTGTGTACTTTTCTTTTAAGATCTTCATGATTCTAGATGAATAGAAAATATCCTTTAAAATTTGATTCCTTTGTGAAAACGTCATAAACTGTAAAATATGCGACATAAAAGGGCACATGTTTTGTTAGTATTATCTTAAAAGTAAAATTAGAGGTACAAGGAATTGCTAATATCAGTATTTGATTTTAATTTCAGCTTAATACCTCTGGGCGTTTTTGAGAAAAAGTGTCAGACAGACAGACAAGGAATTGGTTCTATAAAGGTTCTCTTTTCCTTTTTAAATAACGACTTCTAAAAAGTAATGCAGTGGTCATGTGTAATTATATTTTTGTACCTACATATACATTATGTAAAAAGATACAGAAAATATGATTATAGCAGAGAGTGAATATAGCTCTGGTAAATAATCACTAAACGCCAGTCAAACATTTAAAGAACTACCTGAAACACCGCCATTAGGAGATTGTCACCTGCAGTGGATCTAAAAACTTCTACTCCGGATTTATTTATACTAAAAAAATATTATAAAAATTATATATATATAATAAATATCATTAAAAAATACACAAATCTGGAGTAATTCGTGTACATACATAAAAAAACATTACACACTAGCTGTGTGTCCCGGCGTTGCTCGGGAAGAAATAATTTACTCACTTCGCCATATGTTTTTCAAAAACGACGAAACACGTATTCTTTTATTTCTAACTAAAAAACTAAATATCAATTTTTATAGGGCTTACTTAAATTGACGGATTTTAAGCAAACAAACAAACTTTTCACCCTTATTTTATCTTCTTAGGGATTGATTTTCCAATAAGGTTGAAACATTTTTTTTTTCTAATTTCCAACCAATAGTTGAAATACTGGTTTTGATAGTGCTTACTTCAAAATTGGCAGATTTTTTAAACATTTTTCCAACCATAGTTTCAACACCCTCATAGCGATGGAATCACAAAAACTCTGCGTTTTGTGGATACCTACATCATACCAATTAGTAGAAAAAACCAATTTCCAAATTTCATGTTTCTGGCTGTTGTAGTTTGAGCTTAACGATGATAAGTATGTCATGAATGTTAAGACAAGTGATTTTATATACATATGTATATAGATTTTTGAACATAGGTTAAAACTAAATAAATATTATTTATTTAACTCATGAATAATATCGCCTTCCTTTGTTTATAAAATTCATACGTGAAATTAAAAAAAAACACATGGGTTTGGCTTGCCGGAAGGTACGAATGTCATAGTTTCCCTTTACCTTTACATTTAATCACATAATTAATAATAATTTCATTGTAATGTAATATATTACCGAGGTTTATTAGTACTAAGTATAAATTACACCTTAAAAACAACCTCAAGAAAGCACGAATCGAGAAAATTATGATTGACAAAATTGATGAGATTTGGGAACTTTGGAAGCATTCAGGGAATATTCCCCAATTTTCCCGGGAATAAAGGGAAGATTCCCGGAAACTTTCCGAAACTTTCGGGCATTTTCATCTCTAATCATAACGCCAATACACGCCTGCAGTACCTTGATGTTGTATGGCCTGTACTTACATATAAATAGGTACTTATTTCATTGAATTCCCTTTAAAAAATGTATTAACTTGAATAAGAAGTGTCGCCCGTGCGCAGGCGGCGCGCGGCGCGCGGCACGCTGTGCCACCGTGCTCCGGCTCTCGTGTAATCCGGTGCGGCGCGGGGCGGGGCGGCGCGCGGGGCGGGGTGCAATATCACTTGCATATTCGATGTGACTTGCTGACGTATGATATATATCGTGGTGACGCGCGCTGTGCAGGTGCTGGACTCGGAGACGGTGAAGGTGCGCCACGTGGACTACGGCACCGTGGACACCGTGCCCAGCGCTGGCCTGCGCCCGCTGCTCAAGCGCTGGACCAGGTCGGGGACCGTTCCACTCCCATACGGGGCTGCTCCTCCCGTGTCGGTGGCTAGCCGCTGTTGCAGGGAAACTTCTTACACGACCATTTGACTGGCGGACGACGGTCGCAGCGACCGCGCCGCGCCTGGTGGTGAGCGCGGTGTGCTCCAAATAACAACAACCGCTATCAGCAGTTAAGAAAAACCCGCCGGCAGTCGGCCCGCACTAATACCCCTTCACGCTACGCCGCGAGGACATTCCGCAGCACAACGACGCGGCTGCACTAAGAGGGATGGGCTGCTTTTGAGGGCAAACGAGATGCAGCATTTACTAGCAAGTCCCGCACAATGCAGAAGTGAGTGGATTCACATTGCCGTGCCGTATAGCGCGCCGGGCGTGCCTTGCAGGCTGCCGGCGATGGCGATACGCGCGCGGCTCGCGGACGTGGTGCCGTGTGGCGGGTCCCGGCAGTGGGCGCGCCAGGCCGCCGCGCGCTTCCTGCACCTCGTGCGCGACAAGCGGCTCGTCGCGCAGCTCGCCGCCGTCGACGCTGCGGAGCGCGCGCTGCACGTCCACCTCATCGACACCGCCGGCGCCGACGACGTCTGTCTCAGCGACCTGCTCGTGCGCGACCGCCACGCCGACCCCGCCTCCGGCACCCAGGTCTGTGCGCCACGCCACACTGGCGGCTCCGGCTCTAGCCCCAGCCCCAGCCCCAGCGAGGTGTCGCGCTCCGCCTCGCAGCTGTCCGGCCGCGAGCCGCGCCGCCTGCCCACCTGGGACGGCGACCTGGCCTCGGGCCGGCTCGCCCGCCTGCTGGCGCTGCACCGCCGCGTGGACGCCCAGAGCGGCCCCGCCCTCGCCGCCCCCGCCGCCGCCGCCGCCGCCGCCGCCCCCGCACTCGCCAACCCGCTGCTGCGCCGGCGGCTGGCTCAGGCGAGGAGTGTCCTCTCGCGACCCCCGGCCGACCTTGCTGCAGAGTTATGAGCCGACGTTTGCAGACGCTGTTTTGACTTTGCTTTTTGTTCATTGCAATCAGCCTGACAACCCGTCTGCCGGTAGCCATGCGAGAGGCACTACTATTGCGTTGACGGCCGGGAAGGACGTTGTTTCCCGTCCTCTTGAAGAGTCTCACGTCATAGCCCCGGACAACGACTGCACCCGGCGCCCATTCCGCAAGTCCATAGTGCGCGACAGGAGTGCTCCGTGACCGGGGACTGTAGAGTGTGCCGCTGCACGCGCCGGCTCCATTTTACTCGATTAGTGCGCAGGATGTGACCGGTGCCGGTGCCGGGCCACGCGGCCGGCGGGGGGGGGGGCGACTCCCCTTGTGTTGCAGTTGCCCATGCGCGACGGGAATTGCCGATACAAATTAAAACACAGTCGGTCACTGATTTCGTGAAGTTGAGGAAATTCCACATAAGATCTTACCGGCCGCACCTTTGTCCACTTGTACCGACTAGAAACCTCAAGGTAACTGCTTCTGCCCTTGCCGAGGACCGTGGGGCCAGCAATCGATGCTCGAGCACTGAACCGGAGTGCCCTGATGAAGATTGTGCGTACACAGGCTCCAGGGATATCAATAAAATCAGGGTTTTGGTAGATTTAGTCATTGTTAATCATTGATCATTATTATCGTTCTTTTTAAATTACGGACTTCGTCGTAAAATTTATAAGTGTCAACTTTTACGGCGAATTTTTATATGGAATTAGCCCACGTCCAAGATTAGGTATATTCAAAGTCGTTAATTGAATGTATGACGCTGACGATCATATATTTTTTATTTTTGCGTGCTAAATAGCTTGCTTAGTTATAACAAAACGTCAGCGTGTCAACTGTTATTTTCTCGCGTGTAGTATCAAACGAATACATACTTTGTTATAGCAAAATTTCTACCATTTCTACCATGCTGTTATTTATTAACGTAGCATGTAGCGTGGCTTACAGTGGTGCTAGTTGCTATATTTTGTATGTTCGTTCAGGACAAGATGTGCTACGCATACGCCTCCCTATACACACACAATACATATATAACATTAGTACAAAATATCAATTATCAGTGCCTCTCTTCCGTACTTACAATTATTTATCTTTTGTGTTTTTGCGTTCACAAAAACGTTTGCCTAAGTTGTGCAAGAAAGAGAAAGAAAAAAATACATGCATGTTTTGTACTGAGGGTTTTGCGCACGCCACACGCGAGGCGTGCGCAACGGATGCGATGTGAATCTGACCGTGCACGCGTCGTGCTAAGCGAGATGTGGGGGGGGTGGGCACGTTGCAGACGCCGCCGTGGCACCTGTACCCGCGCTTCGAGGCACTCGAGAGCGGCGCCACGCCCAATTACGCCGAGATACACCGCTACCTCTGCGACGGCATCGCGCTCCAGTACGTGGACGCGTACCGCAAGCATGTGCCGCTGGCGCTGTTCCCCGCCGCCGCCGCCCCCGCCACCTCCGTGCCGCCCCCGCCGCCGCCTCCTCCGCCGCCGTTGCCGCCGCCGCCGCCGCCGCCGTCGCCGCCGCCGCCCGCGCCCCGCGAGGCCGCCTCCGTGATGCTGCCGGTGGAGGAGTGCGAGCAATACGTCCGGCTGAGCCTGGCGGAGCCGGCGGCGGCGCAGCGGTACATGGTGGAGGCGATAGCGCGCGCGATGGCGGCGCTGGACGCGCACTCGCTCCCCCCGTGCCGGCCGCCGCCCGGCTTCGAGTCCTGAGCCACCTTGACATTGCCCTTCGGCCCTTCCGCCGGTGGAAACTTCTAAGGCGCAGCGTGCACATTCTGTCCTGACTCTCGCGGTTCTATACCACGCGCGACCGGCGCAGCGACTGATTTGCATTCTTTTTTTATCCCGACTCTGCATGGTGACCGCACCGCGCCTAATGGTAAGTATACTACAGTCCAGAACACGACTACAACTATCCGCGGGAAAGTATTCGGTAATCACATTGGCCGTGCCGACCTGCGCACGCTTAAACGTTCGCATGTCATGAAACTGTCGAAACGCGACATCCGGACGGCCATACCCCGGCCCAGCGTCGTAGCAGAAGTAAGAGAGTACATTACTGAGGAATGTATTCTGACGAAACAATATGCTCCATAATAATGTATACAAAGCAACCGTCTTGCCTGCCGCCGGTCGCGCAAGCGTGATGATACTGCCTGCTGTCGCTGGTTCCTTGGCATGACACCGTTTTTATGTGCAACAATGTTTGGTGTACAATAAACTTATCAGTCGTAATGTAACGCGCTAGAGCTGCCGCGAAAGCGCATTAGCGCGCTAACGTTAACCGCGTTATACGAATGAATAAACAGCGCCGTAGAAGTTTTCACTTTGATAGACTTTAAAAAAACTTTTCAACGCTAGATCTACCGCCGAACAACTTAAACCTAGTTTAGAAATAGATATAACATGGTTTATTTTGTTTTATTTTAAATAAAATTAAAACTAACCGGTAAATCTAGTGTTAAAATATAATTTTTAATCGGTTCTCAACCTAGTTTTAGTGAATCTCTTTTCGATCGTTCGCGTTAAATGACGCAAACGTTAAGTTGCATTTAGAGTAGACATGTCCGATCGTCACGGGTGACCACACGAGTGTGCGTATGTATACATATACATCGGCGAGTGATACGTACCTACCTAGTCATTCGTGAGACATGTCGAATATAATCAAAGTACATTGATTATAAGCAATTGCCTGGACATTTATTTTTAAAATATATTCTTTATTAAATTAAGTAATTTTAAAAAGTACATTCTGTACGCATTTGTAGTTTTAGAAATATACCAGAAGACGACATTGCGTTTAGGACTGGCTACACACGATTCAACTTTTTTTTTGTGTCATGTTAAGGATTTATAACTCGCTTCGGGATCACGAAGGGATAGGTCGGTGCCTAACTTTGAGTATATTCAAAATATGATTGTGACATTCGTAATGTATTCAGGCAGTTGTTTCTTTCACTTCTCACACTTTATTGAACAAGGACACAACTGTCCACTGCTGCTGCTGCTGCTGCTGCTGCTGCTGCTCTTCTACTCTCACTTCTTGCGAGACGTGCACCGCACGGCTGTCGCTCCCACGAGTTCATTTGTGTATTCAACATCTTCTTTATGTTGGTAATACATCCATGTAATAAGAGCTGGTGTCCTATTATTAGTAGCCAGCGAGCCCGACTGTTCTTGTTGAAGTTGAAGTTGTATCGTGTGTAGTGCGTTTTGTGTAGAGCCTTCGACCCTTGACGATATTTTATTGTATAAATATTATAAGTTGTAAATGTAAGATAATCTTGCTTTGTGGACACCTTTGAAATTAAAAGATAAGTATAAGCTTAGTGGAATGTACCTATATTATATTATATTTAAGGATCCTGTGATATTTGTCAATAAATCAGCAGGCAGCAAGAATGTTTATATTTTATTTCACACCATTAAGTAGGTATCCGTGGATGGACCCGTCGGTCACTCCAGCCGCGGTCACCTAACCCGATCGTTTATGGTATTTGATTAAATCCTCAAGGGACGAGTGTGAAATAGCAGAGGGGTAACTCTTTTATTAGTTTATAAGAACACTTACATGGTCTTGATTAACTCGTACAAAACTATATACGACATGAACAAGATGCATTACAAATGCGACTATATTTAATAGTGTAGACTATTTTCACAGAAGGAAAGGAAAATCGAAATACGAGCAGCACAAGGACAGGAACATTAAAAAAAAAAACAAAATATAAATTCCACAATCCTATCGAATAACATCCTTTTTTTGAGTTTCAAAATATTATCACTCATGTTATTATTATTATTACATTTAAATATATCAAGATCAGTAGATCACGACATAGAATTGTACAATCATGTCATTCTGCATAAGAGTACATTGCGGCCTGAACGTGTTGAGTTTGGAATTCGGGACGAGTGCTGACACGTTAGACGCTCTAATAGGCGTAGAACGTGCTACAGATGGTAAAATTCTCGAAACTTTGAGAAGAATGTTAACAATTTTGAAAAGAAAAACTAAATCAAGCATGCGTCTTAGATCGACTAAACTGCTCGTGAGAATACTGTAAGCGATCGAAATTGTTTCTTTGTTGGCTAAATAGCAAACATGCCCACGGGAGTGATTGCTATACCAACTTTTTAATTCTTACATCACACAAAAATACATGTAACGAATATATATTTTTTTTAAACAAATAGCTCAGATGGATGTTTACATCTCTACCCTAAAAGATGAATATTTTCCATTGAACACCTGTTTTGTATTTTCAGGAGATACGGTAATTTAGAGGTGAACAGACATGTAGTGAAGTAAAAGAATGACAAAAATATACCATATACCCTTAGTAGGTATATACCTATATCTATAACATTTACCCGAGTGAAAGTGAGAGGCGGGTTATATGTAGACCAATTTTATTATTGACGGTAAAAGTCAACAAGAGTACACGGAGGAAACTTAGACTATAAATTTGCCCAGATAGAAATCCTAAATCTCGGAGGATATATTCAGTAAATTGGATTGATATATCGCACCCAACGCTTCTTATTAACGATAGTTGTACCTTACGAGGGCCGTAAATGCCGTCATATAGTCCTCATAACATTTATTATGGCCTGTCATGCTATTAGATTGTGTAAAAACAAGATAGGAAACATCTAGGGTTATGAAAATATCACATTAAAAAATATAAAGTAAAAGCATCACGCCATTATTGAAAAAAACCTAAACATGTTCTTTTTTTAATATTACGTTTTACGGCAACCATGTTCTAGAGATCTTAATTTAGCCGGTTTTTTACATTTACAAAGTCACTAAATTTAGAGAATCTTTATATGCACTGTTCATTGTTCGACAAATAAAAATAGAATAATTGTGTCCCTATATTATAATAATTTTTCAAGTATTTTTTTATTTTTCAAATAAAAGATGCAATTAAAATGAACAGAAATTTTAATAAATAATTATAGAAATAATAATCTATATTGGAGACATAAGTAGAATTAATAAGTATATTAACAAAAAGCGACACATCCGTAATCTAATATAGTATCTATATGGTCTGTGTCTAATATTGTTATTTCTAATTAATTGCGTTAATTTTTTGCTTTTAACTAAAAAAATGTCGATTATAGTAAGGTTAAGTTAGGAGCACTAAAATTATTGTAAAGAATTATATCAATAACTTTTCTAGTAAAAAAGAAAATAAAAGACCAAGAACCCAAATCTGTAGTCATGTCTAACATATCGGCGGGATTTGGTCGGAATATGGATTTTAACCTAGCAACTAATCTCGTAAAATTTATTGCAACGAAATGCCTACCGAAATATTTTGCAAGAAAAATGTTTAATTTGATTGGCCTACTGGAAATTAGAGTCATCATGCACTACCTAAAAGTTTGCATTTTTTTCACGTATAGTATTTAGTATTGGACATTTATGTTTTTTAATTTTCGTCATGACAAGATGAGTGTAAAAATAGTATGTTTTCCAGAAGTTTATTACTATTCTGTATTCAAAATATAATCAATTTCTAGAGTAAATGGGGTGATATTTAATAACTAATTATGGTTAGCAGGCGAGACGCCATCTAGTAGGCCATGTGGCCATGCCACAGAGATGGGCAAAATGTAATCAGATTAATGATTAACAATTACGATTACATATTGTAATCGTTAATCATGATTAATGACTAATGAAATTAATCAAAAAAAGTAATCATTTTTTGGTGATTAAGGATTGATATGTAAATATGCAGCTATGTAATTAATTTTCAATAGGAGTATAAAACTTACATGAATTGAATTTTAAACCATAGACAATTTTTCATCTATACTCCTAGCCAAAAAAAATAAATAAATTTGATAACAAACATGGCGTGCTAATCGGTACACATGCGTAATTGGATATTGTTTTTATAAGATCAAAATTTATAATAGTAGATTTTTGAGGATTTGGATTATGTGGTGGCGCGTAATGAAACGGTGTATAAATACGAATGTTAGATAAAGCGTGATGCGGGGTGTGCGGAGTGAGTGCGGGCGTTCGAGAGAGTGCCGGGGCGGAGGCGCTCTCGGGTAGCGTGCCGGCGGGTGCTATGCAAGGGGCGCCGACGCGCTACGTCTCAGTGAGCGAGCTGTATTCAACCGACGAAGTGGAGCTGTTGCTAGATGAGATTCGGGACCTGGAGCCTACAAGCTGCCGCGGCGAGGACCTCCAGGTTATACATTGCTCTGCTGTGTTGCGCCTGATCCTCTTGTTTAATAATGTAAACTTCATAACCATTTGCTATGTTATTTATTAGACGAATTACAAATATAATTACTGAAATAATCTCTAAAGTATGCAAATTTCTATGAATTGTATATCTATAACATAATTTTTATATTTCAAACTAGTCCTTACTGTATTCAATTTGTTCTAAGATGTTTATCATAATCCTTAAAAAGATATAGGCCTTCAAAGTTAAAGAGTATCAATTTATTTCTTTATTAATCTAGCTTTGTTAATCGAATGTTCTAAAACTGATTGATATTATACACAATAGCATACTGGTTATAGTTACTGTAGCTACTATGCTAGGTGCTAGGTTACACTGGCCAAAACCAAACAGCACAAAGTGGACACAATAGCTAATACATCTGTTTTCACTTCTAAATGAATATAGCATCATATATTATTTTATTCATCTACCTATTTGGGACACTAATGCACAAATATAAAATACAAATTACTGGTATCATACAGGTATGTAATGCAGATATTGGGCTTGCTATAATATTCAAACAGCTTGTATTGATAGGTCAAAGACAGGTTTCAAAGAGTAAGGAGCAGTTTCACAGGTCAAATCTAACATCAACTAGAAGAATGTTGTCTACTATGCAACAAGGCACGGAGTCCTACTCACCTGCCACTTGCATGCCTTTATTATGCATTCTGTATTTTATAAATTGTAAATTAGAATAACACAGTTTTATTTTCTTTCTGTTTCTTCAAAATCATTGCATTGCACTTGATGGTGAGTACAAGGATCATCAATAATCTGCAATTTAATGATAGGGATGGCTTTGTTGACTGGAAAAATCACAGCCAATGATATTAGTTATATTGTACAAAGGAAAGTTAACATATATGCACTAATTTAAATCATAACAGACAGAATATTTTCATTTATTGTATTAAGTTATAGTAATCCCTTTGGGCTCAGATATTTACAAATTTATTATTTGTCATTTAAGCCCATCTTGGAGCCACCATGTAGCTAACCTGGGTGCCAATGTATGCGGTATTGACCACAATTTGTTTTGTAAATAAGCATTAGTTTATTTATATAGTGTTGATTATATTTTGTCTCTGTAAAAAATTCCTAAGTATTAACTCATACTTCCTGGAAATCTTTGAAAAATAGGATCTCATCTCCGAGATACTATGTCAGCACCCAGCAAGTGCTACTTTAATACACCATTGTTTCTGCTCAAAAAGGTGAATGGTGCCATGTACAATTGTAAGGATGAGAAGAAACATTGTATTACTGAAGATGTTTATGTCTCATAGGACTTGGAGATAGCAGGCAGCGGGTGCGCGGGCGGCGGCGGGCGGTCTCCGGCCGGCACGGAGCTCACGGAGCGCTCGTGGGACTCACACGCGCAGTACACTCGCGGCATCGAGTCGCGGGCGCCCGCCCTCGCGCCGCTCTACTGCCGGCCGCGCCTGCTGCTGTCTCCGCGGGGTGCGCTCGCCGCGCTGCTGGTCGCGTGCAGCGCCGCCACCTGCGCCTGCGTCTGGGCGGCCGCCGGGCTTCGCGTGCGTCTGCCGCTCGCCGACCGACTGCGCGCGTTGCTGTTCGCGGCGCTCTCCTCTGCGCTGCTGCACACGGGGCTGCTTACGTCTCGCGTGACGCGCCTGCGCGTGCTATTGCCTATAGACTGGAACGCGCTCGAGCTCGGCACGGCGCTGTGGAGCGCGCTATCGCTTAGCGGCGGCGCGGCGGCGACCCTACACGCGCTGCTCGCAGAGCCGGAGTACCGACAGGCGCCAGGGGCAGTCGCCGACCTGTTGCATGCGGCCGCGGGGCTGGCGTTGACGGGCGCGGCGGCGGCGCTTGTGCTGGTAGTGATGTGCACGCGCGTGTGGAGAGCTCGGCGCAGCGAGTACCGCGCGGTGCCGGTCGCTCCGCCAGCTGCGACGCTGTCCGCTCCGCCGATGGCCCCAGCTGCTGTCCCGTCGGCGCCCTCCACATCGCGCGACGATAGGTTATAGTGAAGGCCCCCCGCCACCGAGTTCTAAACGCGTCCACCGTGTGGCGGTACACCCTTACCAGAGTCACCGCGAGGCCCAAACGCCACTAGCGGAATGTTCGTAAATGTATGGGATTATGGGCTACTATGTGAACTCCGTTATGTCTATCCCAAACAGGTCTGAACATTCGCCTCGAACTTGTGGTGCCTCTCTGTTGTAGTAAGGCCATTATCGGTGTACAAGCATAGAAAGCGTTAGGAACTGCGGTGGCCTTGGATCTGCCTTCAACTACAGATGTGCACTTGAGCCGTGAGGTAAACAGTATTGTAATACTGTCGTGCCCCCATTCCACTCATTCGGGGCCATTCATTTTTCTAGTCCTTAGCTCTAATGATGGAAGAGAGATATGCCTTAGACAGACCAACACTAGATGAAGATAAATGAGCGGTGTAAATATGAGGTATGCTCGACCAGCGCACACGCAGCGCGGTCCGTATCTACGTGATCATGTATTCCATCATTATATCTTTATGATCTCATATTTTTTATATTTTATATAAGTCTGAAGTTGAGGCTGGTCGGGTGTTTTTTTTTCGAATTGACTGTACATTGGTGGTTTGGAAAGACCTTCACAAAAAAAAACCGGGCGCACCTAGCCGAGTGTAATACCAATTTTTATAAGATCAACTTATTTTTTAATTTAATTTTAAAATTTAGTACAGATGTACAGGCAAAAGCCGGAAAGCCAATTCTCGTGTAACTCTAGTCTCTATCAATTTGAAGTGTCACAAATGTCAAAAATAGCATTACTTGTATGAAACAAATATGAACCGTGACATGACATTAAATGACGAGTGTGTTTTGGTTTTGTGATGTGCCCTTTTGAAATAATGTAACTACAAATCTGATGAACAGCTCATGAATAAGAATATTTGTGTTGTCCTCGTTGCCCGCACTCGCCCGGTGCAGCGGTGCAGAGTCATCAGTCATCAGTCATCAGGCGGTGTCGGAGTCGGCAGGTGGATCATGAGCTTGTTGGCGGCTTGTTTACTGGCCAAAAAAACGACACTGAAACTACTCATAGTCAATAAATTACACAGTTTTGATAAGAATAACTATTTTTAGTAAATACCTGTAACATTTTTAAATATATATGCATCGGTAAAGTTTTTTAATGATATTTGAATTCTGAATCATGAAAATGATTATTTGTGAAGGTTCCCATAGACGCGAATGGCATTCATTCAAGTGTTTAGGCGTGTGGCAATGCAGTCTTGAATATTTGTAAGAGTAGCGTAGGAGGAAGGGGTTGCGCATTGATAGCATCCCAACTAGTGATGAAAATGCCCGGGAATTTTCCCAAAGTGCCCAAAACTTGCTTGGGAATATTCCCGGGAATTCACGAAATGTTCGCGGAAGTGCTGGGCACTTTGGGAAAATTCCCGGGCATTTTCATCACTAATCCCAACGGATCGCAAAGTGTGCTATACGAATTGGATTGGCGCTGTGAGACGTTCAACGATCCCACAGCAGATGGATACACGTTAAGTAATATTTCTTTCCCTTATGTTGCTTCAAATTTATAAGATTATTAGCATATTTATACCTGTTTATGGATATAGTTAGTTCGTAAGGTGAAATTGGAGTTTATCTAGTAAGAGTTGTGTAGGTGATGTTTTATACCGCCCCCGGGAGCGTCCGCTCTGTCGAGCTCTTGCATTTTGTACCAGTTTATTTAATTTATAATGCAGATGGGTCGTGCGAGGAACGGAAAATGGAAGACACGATGCTCTGGACGTGGTTATGCGAAAGGGAACTGACAATAAAAAACTATAAGAAAATTGTTGTGGCTGTGTGTGGTGGTAGCCTGGTGCGTAAGGGGCGCGCTCGAATGGCTCGCCGGCAACGTGCCTCAAGGCGCGGGTGCAGGCGCAGGCGCCAGGTCAAGTGCGTATTTAAATAACGCATGCTCAGCGTAGAAATGCCGTGTGCACTAGTGCTGGGAGGAAGGTGAGCACGGCGCCCACCGGTGTGTCCCGGACGGCAGAGGGACGCGGCGCGCGCGCGACGGTATCTTATTATCGGTGAGACGGGCTTTACACAGTAATTATGCTGAAACTATGCAATTGATGGTTCATTGGTGCTTCAACATTTTTTCACAAAGATGTTCAATTAGCGATATCGCTAGTAGAAAAGTCCAATAAAGAGGGGGGTTTTATAGACGAGGGAGATATTTCAAGATATAATAATTGTGCCTTCTTGAAGCTAATAATAATGTAAATAACTATATTCCTCAACAAATCATAAGGAAACATTGATGAACGAATGACAATGGATCTGTGAGCTAGGCGGACACCGCAGCGAACGGCTTGTTGCTAAATAGACGGGTCCCTTTACGTTATTTAAGGGAAACAGGTATCGACTCGTTTCCCCGCTCCCCGCTCCCCGCACCCCGCACCGTTACCCGGCCCGGCTCAGGACAGCCGACGTGCCTACTTAATTGTTATACATTCCTCATGTGTGTAACTGTCGCTACATATTTACTTGTTTTAAAGAAAATATTAAGATATCACTATTTTCACACACACACACACACAGACACTTATGCTCCCTGAATGTCCCCACGTCTATAAAATCACGCTGTATATGCAATCAGTGTTACGTGTCGATGTCATATTTATTTAAAAGGACACTTACCTGTGCGCACCAACATTTGTACGAACAAAACATAACGCACGGGCGAGGCGCATTGCTAATGCGACTATATTCGAAAGGCATGTAGACACGAGTAACGCACGCACGCACGCACGGGTGGGACAGGACAGGACGGGACAGGAACGAGGACGAAAAGGAAAACACTGATTTGCAAACATATAAGAGTGAACAAACAGTAATCCATTGTGCGATCTCCTCGAATAACAGCCATTTTTAAGAAAGAAAGAAAAAGTTTATTGAGGCAAAGGAAACAACACACAACAAACATATTTATGTAAAAACAACAATGAAAGAATACACAATATCACATCATGTATCCTGTGTGCTGCTACCCGTCTCAAAGAGCACTCGGCTCAGCGTGTGCTGGGCGCCGCTGCACGCGCCAGCCAGCGCTGATTGACAGCCGACGCTCAGGGGAACCGATTGCGCGGACGTCACGGTGCTATTTCAATATTAGAACCAAACCAGATATACAAATACATACCTTATAACGTACAATAAACAAGTATGACAATAAATACATAGAATACTCTGTTTGAGCTTTGTCATTCTGCATAGCATCGGGTGCATTGTGGATTAATTTGGAATTCGGAACGAGATTAAATGTTCTAACCTTTGAGAAAAATGTTAACAATTTTGAAAGGAAAAACGAAATCAAGCGTGCGTCTTCGATCGACTAAACTATTCATGTGGAAGTACTATGACCGATTGCAATTGAGAAGCTTACATCATTTAGTACTTCCCTATTAGAGGTACCGGCGATGGCATGGTGCTGCCAGTCTCGCACTGCGGCCGGACTACAGCAACTGGAATTGCAGATCGCTGCTTTGTCGTGATGCTTTTACACATTTATTGTACTTATTCGCGCGCGGAACTCGAGTTCATTTATAAAGTCGTTTTTAAAAGTTCAATGCGGAATTATTAGACTTTTTAGTGGCGATTTGATGTTCGTTACCGCACTGCAAATGTGCCGCGCTGGCTCCCTTTTGCAAAACCACGTCCCCTTGTACCTATATGTATTTATGTTTTAAGAATTATATCGCTGTATGTATTCGGATTATTATATATGTATGTGTGCGTGTGTCCTCTCATTTTATGTGATGAATCTCATGCTAACTCTCACACGTAACAGTGTATTTACTGATTATGTATACAAAAATGGTTCCAATTTAAATGTTAAGAGTTAACTGTAATATACGTCGACTTGGGTTCCGTCGCCGCACGCTCCACTATATTTCGTACGTTTTCCTATAAATAATACTTTGTTGTCCGGCGTAGCGCTGGTTTGACTTTTAACACGTTCGTCGGTACGTCACCCAAATACGGGTGACTATTTTCCTGTTATAGGATTTATTAAAGAAATTTAATGCAATATGCTCCTATATGTAATTATAATATGTACAATAATGAAATAGTAAAGACGCACCGAGAGAGGGATTCGGGCCCGCGACAAACATAAACGAATCGCGCTGCGCGACGAACGTGTTACATGTTGACCATAATAATAGGATGTTTCGGTTAGGGGGCGCGGCCCGGGCACGCGGGGGGGGGGGGGGGCGCAGGTGCCGACCTGCACGACCAGCCTCTGTGCCGTGCCCCCCAACCGCGCCCTCTGCAACAGCGGCGTACATATCAGACATGTTTTGTAACTTTAACATTATTGCGAATACTTTGTTTTAATATATGTATATCGTCATTTGTTGGTGATCAATACGGGATTTGAATTGTATGTATCTTTAGAAATAGCCGCCTCTGCACATTGCGTTGCCACATGAATCTACGAGCACCGTGTTTGTTGTGAAAATAAACACTGTACCTACTCGATTGATAGATAATAATTTATATATTTTCAAAATAGTATCATACAATAATTGTACACCGGTGGCCCGTGGTTTTTGCTTTTCAATATATCTTATGACTTCACCTATTTTATTATATACATTTGTTAACGACCTAAAAAATGGCGGTCAAGGGGTTTTTGTAGCAACGCAATGCGTACAGTAGTTGTGAGACACCGCACGGAGGTCCCCGCCCCGCCCCGCCCCGGCGTGCAGCGCGCGTGGAGCGCGTCGTGTCCGCGAGCGCAGCGACTCGAGTCTGTGAGAGCTGTTCTTACTTTAACATTATAATGATAATCATTTATATATAACATATATATATGCTATTGTTTCATTTTCCTAGTAGCACACCTTTTCATATAAACGCATACAGGAAGGGCGCGCCTTTCATATGCCCAGAACAATTGTAAATTCAAGAGAGCCTCGGATCTTCATTTTCGAGGCGAGACAAAACTACCGTTTGCCGTACTCGGCCGGTCTTTCTCTTGTTTCTCAATTGTATGGATTTCCATAAATATGTGTGTCCACAACGCAATTGCTACAGATGTTTGTGCTCAACAACGTTGTGGTGCTGTAAACATTATTTATCACGTAACAAGCGAAATATTCATGAACAATGATCGCTCATCTTGAATAACTTAAAACGTGGTAACGACATTCTATGAGACTTGAGTTAATTTTTAAAACGTCAAAAGCAAAGTTTTATACTTTTCTGCCAATTTTTTGTGCAGGTTGAGGGATTTGTCTTATATTGTAATATTTATGCTCTTCACAAATGTATCAATCTCTACTATGGCTTGCGTATTAAGGGAATGTAGCTTATTGTCTACAGACAAACGCTTCGCCTCAATCGCAGCTCATGTCAAGATGAAGTCGATGGAACGCGTTTAATAAATATATACAGTCAACCCTCCTATAATGCGGTGAGTGCGTACCGCGTTATAGGAAACTAGAATTTTACTATGCAAACCAGGCCAATTCGTAGCGCGTTATATGGAAACCGGCAACTTCGAATGCAAAAATTTCTAATGGCACAGTGATATGGAAACAAAAGAGTCTTTATACACAAATTATGAATTTTTAATTATATTAACCGTGAAACAATTTTAAAAGACTTGCTTTGAAAGAGGTCAGAGAACTACAAAATATATCTTTACTTTCATTAGGAATTTTATTAAAGGTCCGTCCTACATGTACGCCATGAAGGAGCCTGTCTGCCAAGGTCGGTGCGGATATGCACTGTGCCAAATGGTTCATATGAACAAGGTCTTTAGCCTGAACGTGGCACTTTCAGCGGAATGCCCTGTACAATTTCTGGGCTATCGACCATTGCATTTACAATTTTGTATAGAAACACTATTTCATGAATAGAGCGTTTTTACTATTTCTGTGACTGGGAGTGAAATAGTTGACGCATCTTATATTGTTTTGAACCATTTGAGGTAAAATAAGCTTTTATTTTATTTTGCGCTTCTTCGCTGTCGCTCGAATAGTGCCAGCAACAAAATTTTAGTAAGAATTGCTCACCAACGAAACGCACTGTGAAAGAGCTCTGAGGCGGCTGAAACTGATGTCGTAAACGGCGAAGAGATAAGCTTCAATTATTATATATTAGGTCCTTACATATGAAATTGGCGTTTTTCGTACTGGCCACTTTAATCACAAATTTCTCCTCTTTGGTAAAGAATTCCAAATTCAAATTTGTACAGCTATAGACTCATGTATTTGTGCTTCGATGATCATCATTCATTTGTTTTTTCTTGTTTTTTTCTGTTTGCGTCACTCATTTTACAAAATGGAAAACTTAAAATATCGCATTATTTACGAGTACGAGTTCCGCCGTGGCACTAGTGCTGCGGAAACAACTCGAAGGGTGAATGATGTGTATGGCGGTCGTGTTGCAAAAGAAAACACAGTTCGTTTTTGGTTCCAACGTTTTCGTTCTGGAAATTTCGACCTGCAGAACAAGCCCCGTGGATGGCCTGAGACTCAAGTTGATAATGAAGAGTTGAAGGCTATTGTGGAAGCGGATCCATCGCAAACCACGTCCGAGTTAGCTGCAGGCTGCGATGTTAGTGATAAAACTGTTTTAATTCACTTGAAGCAAATTGGGAAGATTAAAAAGCTTGAAAGGTGGGTACCTCACGAATTGACTGAAGCAAACCGGCAAACGCGCGTCGACTGCTGCGTTACATTACTAAACCGGCACAATAGTGAAGGTATTTTAAACCGAATCATTGCCTGTGATGAAAAATGGGTTCTTTACGATAATCGGAAGCGCTCAGCGCAATGGTTGGATTCTGGCCAGCCAGCCAAATCCTGCCCCAAGCGAAAATTAACCCCAAAAAAGTTACTTGTAAGCGTTTGGTGGACTAGTGCCGGTATTGTTCATTACAGTTTTCTCAAATCTGGCCAGACTATTACGGCTGATGTCTATTGTCAGCAATTGCAAACCATGATGGAAAAGCTATCGGCTAAACAACCTAGGCTGGTCAATCGCTCCACGCCACTGCTGCTTCACGACAACGCTAGACCACACACTGCGCAACAGACGGCTACTAAATTAGAAGAGCTTCAATTGGAAAGTCTAAGACATCCTCCGTACTCCCCGGACATTGCTCCAACAGATTACCATTTTTTTCGAAATTTGGATAACTTCTTGCAAGGGAAAAAATTCAACTCCGATGGGGCAGTCCAAATCGCCTTCAAAGATTTTATTGATTCCCGTCCGACTGGTTTTTTTAGTAAAGGGATCAATGAACTAGCTATGAGATGGCAAAAGTGCATAAAAAATAATGTTTCATACTTTGATTAATTAAATATATTATATTAAAAATATTCGACTTTTTTGTTCCTCCCATACAAAACGCCAATTTCATATGTAAGGACCTAATATATTATATCCAGTTAAAATCATTCATTGGATACATGGAGGGAACTGATGGGACGCTGTTGAACGGAAACCGCGCTGCAAAAGTACCGCGTTACAGGAGAGCTGTCGCAATTTAATCGCCGCGTAATATGTAAACCGCATTCTCAGAGTACCGCGTTATGGGAGGGCTGGCTGTACATATTTTGTTATTGCCGCACGCAGGACGACGCCGTCCCTGAATCGCAACATATCTACCATTAGGTCATAAGAATGACTTGGTGCGGGCTTATCAAATAATTACATTGTACATGTAGACATGCATAATTACATACAGCTCGTGTCGCGTAAGCGTATCGAGCTGCCCTATCGGTTAATTGTTAAAGTGTTATCTTCGCGAAGACATTAATCGGTAATACCAATGTCACAGTAGTAGTAGGGCAGCAGTCCGCCACTGCTGAGCACGCGCCGCCGCGCTCGCACCTCGTACGTTTAGTATTCATACCAAAACTTGGCAAGGTAACTAACCGGCAGCTTACCTGATGACAACTGTCCCTAGTTGCCTACCATCGTACCAGACAGTTGGGCTTTGGGCCACTAATAGACAGAGGTCTCGACAACAAGTGCTCTTTTGTTTCAAACTTTGCCGACTTCCTTTCATTTTTTGCTGTTTTCGACTTACATTCACTATTTTAAATAGCGGTTTACCTTGCCTTATAATTATAAAAAAATCGACAAACTTTAATAAATAATGTTGAAACCGAACAACACTATTGTAACAGCACCACCCTAGCAGTGCCATAAAACTCTACTGTGTGTTTAATTTTAGAGCATTCTGCACTGAAAATATCGCCAATGATCATTGGTTATTCGGTACATTATCGTTTATGACCGAGTGCAGTTTAAAGAGGCAAAGGATCGTATCTGGACAATGAGCGAGCTGCTGACGGCGCCGCCAGCGCACCCCGCAGCCCTGGCCGACGCCGACATCCTGCGGCAGTACTACACCGACAGCGAGTACTTATTGTCGCCGGAAGGGACTCTGAAAGTGTTGTCAGTTGTGAGTACAGCGCTCTGTGGTCCTGTTAGTCCTCCAGTCCTGCGCAGCGTGTCTCGGCGCCTTCACCGAGGGCATTCTCAGCTGTGATTTAAGATTATCTGATCAGCTAAATCACCTGAAAGCAGCATGATACTCGATCATCACTAATTTACAGCAGAAGTATCGTGTTTGAGATTATTTTTATTGTCACAATGAATATATTACAAAGAGACACATAATTGATTGGGAGGTGTTTTAAATTGGTTATTTTATAAAGTTTGTGTATATGTATACGTTTTGTTTGTTTGTTTATACAGACATCTCACGGACTCTACTGAACTGATCTTGTTTTAAGTTTCGTGTTGCTGTTATATATTGGCAACTTGAAACATGGCGACGATTGGTGACACTAGTTTGACTAATATTTAAAGCATATCGTTATTAACCCTTTGCACTCGAGAGCCGACTCTCGCTCACCACTTTGTTTGGTTCGGTAATTCGATGACGTAATCTCCCTTTAAAACTAAGTAATATTTTCTTATCTGAGATTAGTGCAGTACTATGAAGCAGACTGCATTTCTGGCAGTTCAGTTCGTAGTTAACAGTCCCGGGAGAGTCCCCATTACCATGCAACATAATGATGTAATAAGCTCGATTGAAGATTCCGAAAACATCCGTCTAAATGGAAAGCTGCATAACATTCTATAAGCATAACAGTTAGGAAGGATTGCAAAGTCTGCTCTTAAAGAAATAACCCGAGCAAAAGATATCAATCGACATATTGTTGTAATACTTACCCCGGGCCGGGGCCGGGACAAGCCGGCCGTGCATCTCGGCAATTTTTACATGAAATATAAATATATATCACACAAAGCTAAATTTCAAAGACTAATGTTTAACAAATGATCTTCGTATAGATGTAAAAACACATTAACTATTAAAATATTACAGTTTTATTTGATAATTTATGTGTGTAATCATTTTAAGTTAGAGGTCAGACATTCACCAAAGCGCTAGGTCCAGTTGCTGGTCCGTCCGCACGGAAACGGCCCCGAGGGCAAAAGGATAATGCCACAGTTCAAAAAATGAGGGAGTATTTATTGTCTATATTAAGTTTTATTCAAATCAGTGGGGTAGACACAATAATTAGTAACATTTATACTACGTTGTCTTCATATCACGTACATTAAATTTAAAAATCGTTAAACTATGTTTAACGTATTCGTAATATATTAAGGTCTTTTATTTCATATTCTACATTTGACGTACAGGCTTTTGATATTTATCGACATAATTTACAAAGCAGCGCGGACTCTGCGAGGTGCAACGAATAAAAACGAATTACAATTTCTTATCCGCCTTTTATGTTATCACTTATTTGTATCTGTATAAACACTCGTCTGTTATATGTAAATATTTACATGGACAGGTGAATCGGAGCACATGAGACGGACATTCTAGACCTGCACAGGCGAAGAGTCACTGTGTTAGGTACGGGGTGTCACATATTCCGTGTGGTTATGCCCATGCAGTGAACGGTAACAAGCGCGGGAGGCCTGACAGCTTGCCGACGCGAATATCTTTGGTCGCGTGTGAGCACTGCCTAGACGTGTTGCTGTACGGCACGCAGCCGGCGCTGGACGTGGACATGCACGCACGCCTGCACACCTGCACACCTGCACGTGAGTCGGACTGCGGCGCGGACCAGAGCCGTCGGCGAGTACAAAGCGCCGCGGCTCGTGTATCAAGACGACGCAGGAGAGATCGCCGCCCCGATAGCTTCTAATAAACTAACACCATTTTACTGATTTCATCGATTAGCACAGATCCAATCTACAGATCTTTATAATAATTGATAATATAGTAAACAGGTCATCTGTTCCTTACGTGCCTAATTTACAAAAATGCTATTATTAATAATGTATTGTTACGCTGTATTCCTTTCGAGGTGAGCAATGATATAGACTAGTGGCTGTGGTGGATGAGGGATCAGCATATACATATGCGCGGCAACGCGACACTCTAGGCTTGAATCGTGATACGTGTTTACCCGTTCACCGGTGAAGGTAAGCATCGTGAGGAATTCCGCATGGCATGTCATAGAAGCGTCATGTGCGCTGTACTGGCGCCGCGAGGACGACGCTCTGCCGCAGACGTGTACGCGTGCAGTGGCTGCAGCCGCTAATGTCTCTAGTACCGTTTACAAAACAATTCTTACACAGACTGTGGTAAGACGGGCTGTGCTTAGGTAAATGTGCCAGTTGCGCGGTTCACTCCGCGGCCGAGACGCGGCGCTATAGTCGCGACGCGTCTGACGCAACCCTGGCCCCTGGCCGCACCCTCGTGGCGACCGGGAGTCTGCACATGTTGGGCATTTCCCTGCTTCAAAAGACGATTATGTTTACGTACAGGATTCATTTCATAAAATTGTTTTTCTTATCAGTCCTTACTATAATATTCAACGAAGAAAAATTTGCTTATGCGATATTTATTCGTGAAAGTAATTGCTGGATAATTGATTCGCTATCAGTCAGTCGGTAGACGCACACTGGAGGACAGTTTTTTAAACTGGGTCGACATAGTGACTACAAAGTACCTGATGGTAAGTACAGTGTAGTCCAAAAACGAAAGCGACTATCAAAGGATGAAAATCCATTGATAGTCTACATCGTCATGTCGGCTCTCATATACCACGACTGAAGGTCTCTATGTATATGAGCTACTAGATATGCACAAGCTGATCCCGAAACGCGACAAGCCGAAGCTAGTCACTATGACGGGCACCCATTACACCCATGCACTGTGGTCGCGATCCGGACGGGCACCGACGCCCTGCCACCTCGCTGCTGCTCGTTTAGCGCCACCCAGGAGTCACGTGTAGGGAAACTAGGGTAAAGCCTACGGACGCGAGCAGCTTCCGACTCCCAATAGCTCCGCTCGCCGATAGCCTTAAGCCGTCGGATTAATGTTTCCTGATTCTGATAAATGTTGCAATGAGACTGCGTGTCGCGGGTCGCGGGTCGCGGTCGGTGTTGGCATCACTCTGTTATTTAAAGGATTAACTTATCATTGAGTTGACACTCGATCGGTGCTAAATTATTACGTACATTGGTAACTTTACGTTACACTTTTCCTTTTTTTACTTATCTATCATTACGCCGATTCTCTACTGGGGTAGGCAGAGAAATTGGTAAACCACCTCTAGTTTTGCAAATAGCTTTCGCATCTTTAATATTCGTTAGTAATCTCCATTCAGACATTCTCGCTGATTCACTACCACTGGACTTTATCCTCCATGTGAACGCTTCGTGGACAAGTCGCGGCCGGCCCCGGCGCCCCCTCCCACTCGCATCCATATTGCATGTCCCGTGCGTCATCCTTCCGTCCTCTCCTCATGACCGAAACAGCGAAGCATGTGTTTCCCCTATCAGCCGTGCGGCGCGGCGCCTCTCTCCGTCCCTAAGGCGACTCGGACTGTACGGACTGACGGAGAGATCGTATCTTCGCTGCATTCATTCTACTCACAGGCTCTGCACTGCACGCGGGTGTGCTCGCTGCCGTGCGATACGCGCAGTGAGCGCCGGGACCGGTCTGAGCGTTGCTTTAAAATAAACACTCATCCCCTCTCGGCACAACGGCGCCTGATTGTAAGCATGGCGCTATCCACAAAACGAAAACCTATCATCGGTAGTCGCAGCGGTCCTGCCGGCCTGCACAGATATCTCTTCACGATACGGTTAACATAAATGACCCCATATCTTAGCGCAACGGCACGGCACAAGTAAGACTTAAATTGGGGAAAAATAAACAATGTCGGACTGCCCTGGGGCGAAGCGTCTGGACAAATTGAATATTACATCGGCTGAGTGAGTTTGGTAAAGGTGCAAGATAAAGTGCTATGTTTCAGATAATGTGTGTCGTATCGTCGGTGGTGTTCTTGAGCGCGGGCGGCGGCCCCTGCCCACTGCTGCCGGCCGGCGTAGGCGTGTGCCTGGCGGGCGCGGCAGCCGGGGCGCTGCTCTACGCCGGCGCCGGCCTCCGTCTGCCGCTGCTGGCGCCACTGCCCTGGCTGTTCACGGTTACTTGCATCATATGACACTCCTCGTAAAATATAAATTATACTCGCTCGGCTAAGAGATTGCTTTGAACCTGATGTTAAAAACACATTAAAAACTAAAAATCAACCGAAATTATCGAGAAGAAGAAAACTGTTCGTCGTCGTGATCCTTCAGGTCTACTCTAAAGTATCTTTTTTCTTCTTTTAAAGGACTCTATATCACAAGAGCGAGAGAGAGAGAGAGAGAGAATACAATGCCATGGCCGGAACATCATCCAAAATTGATGTCGAGGCAGAAGTATGAATTAGAAAACTTTTTGGTTTCATAATATACTATACTGTATGTGTGTATATACTATACATGATATACTGACGAGCGGCATGTCGTTCTGTTGCAGGACATCATCGTCTCGACGGTGACGGGCGCGCTGCTGCTGGTGGTCGCGGTGCTCAGCATGACCGTCTGCGAGCTCCGGCACGGCGCCGACTACGCGCACGGGGTGCGGCACAGTACACTAGACACCATCCCGCGGATGCGATGGAACCTGTTGCGGGCCGCCAGCGCTGCCGCCTCGAGCGGCCTACTCTAACGTCTGTCGTCAATGCAACCCATAGGCGCCTAGCGCTTGCAGCGTCTGATATCGTCACGCTGTACCCCTTACGGGGTGGCCAGTGGCGTGCTTGGAGCACCGGCACACGCGACATTTCTAATAGATGCTCTGCAGGTTCCACAATTAACTCACAGCTTGCAGCCAACGCGTGATGCGTGATGCGTGACAGGTCACTGGTCGGTTAACTATTTCGTAGGTACCTACTGTGTTGCTGTACTCTCCGTTGGTGTACTCAGACAGAAGCCAATTGCAAAGATTATATGCGTTTATGCAAACTAAAAATTAGAAATACTTTAACGGGGTACTATCCGCGAGCGAGTTTACTGTTAGTTATGGCTCGACGTGTTGACCCGCTTGCTTGTACAGGCCACACCCACTGGGGACCGCGTCCTGCGCGCCTCGGTCGAGATGTCGGCTTGTAATTCGAATCAAGCTAATTGGCGCATGAGATTTGTTAAAGTACCATTTTTATGATGAATACAAAACGCGAAAGTTTAAACTGTGTTATTGCAAATTGTCTAAGATAATCTCATCTGATGTACTCGTATGACCTTATACCTAAAGAATCAGATAAATTGTTCGGATTCCACTGTGACGGATGTCAAAATAATTCTTCTTAAAGCATATTAAATTCTGAAAGCAGTTACATCGAGCAGTCTCCGCAGTGAGGTTATGTCGTTTGCAGCCGCTGGCGATACTGGGCGCCGGCATGGCGACTGCGAGCGCCGTGATCACATACGCGAAGGTGCTGCGCCGGTGGGAGCAGCCGCGTACCGCCCCCGCCTCCGCTTCCCGCGAGCAGGACGCCTAGACCCTTGGCTTCCCGGGGGATTTCGAATTGTAAAGTAGCGGTCTGAATTTGCCAGGCACGACTCCGACGCGTGCCCTTACCCGCTGAACGTAAATAAAACATCATTTGCGCTAAAAAATGCCTGCAGCCGATTGTGAGGCCGAGATTCACGAAAAAATCTTAGTTTAAACACCATTTTCACTAATTACATTTTCCTATGATATGGGGACCTTTAAACGAAGCGCGGAGAGATACCTGTGCAGGCCGGCATGGTCGCTGCCACTGCCGATACTTACTGTTATTAGTTGTTATCGGTTTTGGAGTGTGCCGTGCTCGCCACCGGGCGCAGTGCGGCCGCTGTGCCCGGTGGCGAGGACCCCGCCGCGCCGCCCTCCACCCTCGCCGTGTACAATATTAATGTATTCAGTTTTTAAAAAGTAACTAGAGCGAGTTCCACTACCTATTACCATACACTAGAATATGTACTTCTCCAAATTGTTTAAAATGTCATCAAATATTTTAATGTTCATATACAACTGTTCAAATGACGGTAAATACATTTAAGTACAAAAATATATTTTATTTTTTATTTATTTAAGTTAAATTTGATATATAAAACAGGATATTTTAATATTTCAACTATAACGAATAACAGAAATGTACACATGTTAATAATACAAACAAATAAAGGAGTCCCTACTGTGGTCCAATTTTGTTTGTGTGGAAAACATTAATACATTATTAGAGGTATCAGTTTGTTTACTCCTCTGAGAGTGAGTAGCACTCTTAGGGCGGTAAAGCAGATTGGAATCCCCGTGACTTATACAATAAAAGTAGAGTAGCAACCATTTGATGGCAACAACATTGTATATTATTTTACAATGGTATTGAACAATACCATAATTGTTTGATATGCAAAAAGAGGTACCATTTGGTGTAGGAATCATATATCTACAAATGATAGAATAATTTTAACATGACAAAAAGTCATCATAGGCAAATAAGCTGAAATTTGGTACCAAATAATAATGTATCCTGATTAATGAAATACTATTCACCATAAAAAAAATAATCATTATATAAAAAACTGTGCATTATTTAACACAGGTTACAACTTACAGCTATGTTGATTCCATGATACAGTTTGCAGTGTACATGGTGTTTTTATACATGATATATATAAAATCTTTGTAATTACAATGTTTTTGTCATGAGCCTCTCATAAGAACCATCCCTTCAATTTGTGGTATTTAGTTTTACAATGTTTTTGTATTAATGGAATCAAATATCTTGACATTGTATAATTTAATCAAAAACAGGTTTCTCTTCAGCATATGACAATATGTTGCATTCATATAAAAGTTGACATAACATTGCATACATGTAATGTATTAATAAATATTGATAGTTTTATTTAAAAGAAGTGAGAGCAAATTTAACATCAAAAACTTGTAAATGGCTCTCCTGTAATTCTATCGAAAATTAGTTACAATGTTGTTTAATTAATGTGTCAAAATGTTGTGCAAAATCCAGATAGTGAAAGTATTAACTAAATGGTGCGCAGTTAAAATAATTTTGTATTGATTCAATGAGGCTCTGTGGCTCAGGCTTGGCCGCCACTCCAGCAATCTCTACACCAAGATTTTCTATTTTGTGTGCAGTGGAGTTACCAATAGCGAAGTACGGTAGAGCCGAGAGCTTGTTGCTGAATGTTTGCAAGTGTCTGTGGATGTACTCACAGCCTGAAGGACTGAAGAACACCAGGCAGCTCAGTTCCATGTTTGAATTCAGCTCTATAAGACTCTCTCTGAGGTTATCATTTTCTTTGGTGCTGTAAACTGTTAGGGAGTCCACTTTTATGCCTGATGCTTCTAAATTACTTGGAATTGTCTCTGATCTTAAATTACCACAGGGAAATAAAAATGCTGACTCTTTTGAATTCTCGTTTAATACAATTTTTGTTAAATTTTCAGCATTCCCCGAAGTGGCACCCAGTGCTTCTAATCCCAAAAGGAGTTTAATTTTGTGTCTACTTGGTTCACCAACAGTGTATACCCTTTTTGTATTCCATAGGACAAATTTAGTTGGGTCCCAGCACTTGGCGACCGCCTCGACCGCTCTGGGGCTGGTCAGGATCAAGCCAGAATATTCACTTTGTAATAACTTCTTATTAAGTTCCTCTTCATTTTGGAATAAAAACTGCAACGGTTCTATGAATATTGTAGCGAAATCGCTTTCGTCAAATGCTTTTTGATATTCTTCTGACTTCTTCTTGAACAGCACAACTTTCTTCATGATCAGACCTGCGTGCGACAGTTGTTATATGGGAGATTACTGTTTGCATTCATGTCTTTATTTCAGTTGACCCTGAAGAATAAAAGAAAACACAATTACTAACCGAGAATTATCCACTAGTTAAGTAGAAATACGTACTATTATTTATTTTACATTTTATGCAATTCGCAAGAATATATTAAAGTACTGAAAACATATACATAGATTAGACAATTTCATGGAATATATATTGAAATACTGCATTTTTTATATATTACAAAAATGTGAAACATTACATTTTTAAAGTTCAAAATTTAAAGCTTCAATTCAAAGAGCATATAACAGATTGCATGTAGTTCCAACTTTCATTTATTTATATAATTACAAAGTTGACATTTTTGACAGATAAATGTGTAACCTTAGCAGACGAATATTTCGATATCATGTTATGTCAGAAAGAGATAGATTTATACGGAAGCTTGGGTGCAAAAGTGACAAGGAACCATTTCCTTTGCATTCAAATCGTGTGACGTTTTTTGTATCTATACTGGCCATAGGGTATTTTTTTTGTAGTATTCTACCATTTTTGGGGAAGGCACAGACATTTTACGCCATACAGTCATGTCTGAGGTAATTTATTTTCAAGTCTTATTAAATTTCTGTTAAGTCTTCCCACCACACTTTAATATCTCTATCGTGGTTTTAATTCAATGTAATCCATCTTCATTGGTTGTTGATTGTACCATTTCTAAACACACACAATATAAACGACGAGGCAGACTAGCGTAGGTAGATTAGCGGGAAAACTTAGCGATTCAAGGGACTCATCAATCCGCCAGCGTCTCGTAAAAAAACCATTGACTTCCCATCGCACACGGTCGGCCAAGCATTCCACCGTTGTCCAAGCCCACAAAACAAGCTCAGACAATTATAGAACACCCAGCCGAACGCCACAACAAGAAAACAATAATTATTCAATGAGAGTGCGGAAGAGATGCAGCCACTCCGGCTTGATATTTTACTGCCAATCTCACGGCCATAGAGTAATTATGATGTTATATAACTTCTGGAACTGACCGATATTGGCAAGCACTCCCATTTCAGTAGAATGTTCTCTAGTTACAAATAGCATTTGTAAATCTTTCGATTTTTTTCACTCTTACTTCCCCTCAGTCAAACAAGATTTTGCAGCGCGTGCAAGTATAATATGTGTTTCGTTTTCTGTTTATCGTTTATGCTGATTTATTTATTATAACATTATTAACTTAGCTTGTTGTGTTCACTTTGTAAGAACACACCTTTTGTATTATTGATTTAAGTTCTGTTTATGTTTTGTATGTAGTTGTGTGATGTCCGGTATGTAAAACTCGCTCCGAAATATATTGAATAAATTATTAAATTAATGAATCCTGATAATCAATTCCACTTTTAATTGGCTTACTTTGATAATCTCTCTTAGACTTGTTGCTCGCATGGGAGCTGGCAGACGACTGACTGTTCTTTTTTTTTTTGAAGCGGACTAACTACTGATTGCTGGGAAAGGTATTTTCAGTTCAACCGGGCTCAGGGGGCGAGTACAGAAGGTGCTCAGCCAACGAAATTTTTGGGTTGGGTGGCAATGCAAGGGTACCCCTGTGGGTACGAACCTCGACTTGGACCGCCAGTCAAATAAAGTACTAACCCTACGGGTGATCTGACTGACTGTTCAACCTCACGGAAACTATATACAAAGGCAAAGAAATAGTGTGGCCATGTTAATAGTTCACTTTGACGTCAAGACAACGATTAGTGTTGGCATATTAACAATGAGCGTAACAGGTATGTGAACCAAATAAAAAAAACTGACATAATGCTCAAATAAACACTTACTTTAAACAAAGAAAAAGGCGGGACTTTCTCACCCCCTTTTTCTATTGCATATCAATGATATGCTGCCTTGAGACTGTATACATTGTTATGCAAACGAAAGCACGGCTCATGGGGGTTATTACAGCAAGTCCACTTGTTGCCGGGAGGATTCCATTACGAAACGGAATGATCTGGTTGTTGGACTCAATCGGGCTTTGACCCTCATTTCTTCTTGAAAAGACAGTAATTTGGTTAAGTTCAATGCCAAGAAAATACATGTGTATTGTAATTTTCCAGCGCAAATCACCTTTATCACCCTTTCCTTTTCTCCAGAATCTGTCGTTTGGAAGGTGCGAGAGCTTAATTATCTTACGTAGGGAACTTAGCTGTGATCTCAACCTTAGGGATCATTTAGGGTACGTCATCTCTGCAACAACGTGTAGACTCGGTGTCTTTGGTGGTGCCAGAGTGCGACGGCTTTTTTAAGCAGGATCAACTGTGCTTATTGTATAAGGCCCAAGTCAGGCCCTGCATAGTATGTTGTTCGCATCTTTGGGATTGTTCTGCTCAGCACTTACATGACGTAGCGGAGAGTTGTCTGCGTTATGAATGATCCTGATGTGACTAAGTATCTTGAACGGCTCCAGTTGCGCAGAGATATTGCCTCACTAAGCACTTTCTACCGTCTGTAACACGGCGAGCATTCTGAAGAGTAATTTAACCTTGTTCCACCATATTCCGCCTTTAACGGTAACACGTGTACGGGGTCACAGCTATAAGTTAACTCACATCCCACTAGGTCTATGAAATTCTCTAACACTTATTTTTATCGAGCCATCGGGCTGTGAAATGGTCTTCCCGCGAGTGTGTTCCTACCGTCCCATGATATGGAGTCCTTTAAGTGTTTTGTGTAGAAATTTATACAGGCTTACATGATCGCTGCGATTACCGATGGGTTTTCCTTAGGTGTTAATTGTCGTTGTTGTTTTTTGATCTGCACCATGCTTACTATCAGGTGTAGTAAGCCTCTGGTTAAGAAGGTTAAGATTTTTCTTTTATTAAGCGTTACATGGGTTAAGTTTAGAAATAATACGCTTAAAGTTTTTATAAACTCTCCATCGTGGATTCACATCACAGGACCCTGAAACTGAACCTAATATTCTCTAAATCTAATTGGAATTTTGAATAGCTCCAATTAATTTTATGAGCAAAATATATTTCTCTATCTAATTTCTTACACTACACTTGACTTAGAAATAGTATGAGTTACCTAATAAGGGCTTTTTACCCTATCCTGCAGTGCGCTGTGCGACGTGTCACTGACGAAAGGACATTAACCCATTAACGCCCAAGAGGACACGATTTTTTTTACATTTTCAAGCGTTATTCTTAAAAGGGAATCGATTCAATCATTTGATTCCAACCACAAAGCCTTATGTACTTTTTCGTGATCTTTCGATTTCCAAGGTCAGAATTATGATTAAGTGTTCGAGAAAAAAAAAAATGGCCAACTTTATAGTGAATAGTACTGAAATTTTTAAACTTTATTTTTTAATATTTTTATTATTACATTCAAAATGGCGGACATTGTATAAAATCTCTTAAAATATGAGTTTTTCTACAGTCATAATGAGAAAATCGGGATATCGTAAGTTCCTGTTGGTCCACAGTCATTTTTCTAATCGAAACAACACTGCAAAAGATGTTTGATCAAATTTTGAGATTTTAAAGATGGCGGATTCATCACATCACAATTCTGACCCTGGAAATCGAAAGATCACGAAAAAGTACACAAGTATATGTGGTTGGAATCAAATTATTGAATCGATTCCCTTTTGAGGATGACGCTTGAAAATGGAACAAAAGTCGTGTCCTCTTGGACGTTAATGGGTTAAAATAAATCTGCATTTAAGTATTAAACGAAGGACGATCAATTCCGGAAAGATCGCGCTTCCCGCCATGCTTCGAACGATTTGATAATTATTAATATTGTTCCTTTTTAATAAACTTTATTCCATCCAAGTTGAAAACTTGATAAATGTTTAGCAATTTCTTTAAAATTTGTTTCGCACATTATGATATTATTGTGTTAAAAAAAAGATGTTTTTATTTATGCTTACATTTTTAAATCATTTTTTTTTTATAAAATCATGTCTTTACTTTCTATACGGACAATATCTTCTCCATTTACTTTCTATAGAACAATGACACACGTAGGTTGTCACAAAATGCTCTTTAAGTCGTTCATAACATATATGTATGTATATGTTCTGTCCATGCTTCTGTCACGTTTTGCTTTTTTGTTTGGACGTTTCGGTAGTGAGTGGCAGCCGTCAAGTGAACGTTGAAATGTTTTAAATGCTGTCTCCGAGTTGTCGCGGTCATCGCAGAACGCAAAGCGCGCTAGTCGGTGTAGGAGCGCAGTAGTGGTGCAGAGCGGCCCGTGAGCAATGGCCATCAACTGCTGCTCTAGCGGCCTGCTGGCCACCGCGGTGGTCGCCATCCTCCTGTTGCCGGCGCAGTACTTGGTGCCTGACCTGTACCCGGGGCTCGACGAGTCCTCGCCGCTGCAGCAAGCGGAGCCCGAGGGCGTCCTCGCGTGGCTCGACAGCGCCCTGGCGCGTTTCCCTCCGCTGGATATATTGTTCACTTTGTCTTTGCTGTCGCTCGGTCTACTCACTTACCTGTACGGGTGGATACACAGGAAACTATTGGAGAGGAGGATCACCAAGGTACTTAAGAGCGATTAGCACCGTAACATATTCTTTCTTGAATTAATATTCTGCAGAACATTTAATTTCTAAAAAGGTAATGATACGGCTTCAGAAGCTTATAAATAAATGGCACAGGGCACAGGGCATCATCGAGGAGCGACCATTCGCATTCGATGTTTAATTAATACTAATTCCATAATGACTAGGCCATCTCAACTGCTAAGTAACAAGAGGGAGCACAAATTATCGTTTTGTTTATTAAACAAATGATGACCGAACGGCGACCTTGTTGCAACAGCCATTTCCAGACTTCTCGAAGGTTCATGATATCCGTAAGGCGAGAGTTTACATAATTGTTCTGTCGACGCAGCTGAACCGGTACCTCAGCGCGAGCTTGGAGCGGCTGCGCGCGTGGGACGCCCAGCAGGAGCAGCTCGAGGCCACCATCAAGATGGTCCAGAATGCGACATCCGAGTACAATCTGCTGCTGTACCTGCTGCTGCGCCAGCACCGCTGCCTGGCCGCCCACGGCGGTCCGCCCTCCAACTGCTTCTTCGACAAGACCATGGAAGACGATTTTATTTTTTTCAACAATCCTATCATAGAAGCCTAGTGCCGTGTGACGTGCAAAGTGTGAAAGCCAGTATTTAATATCCGAGAGAGAGAGATTAATATCCGACGAAAATGTATTAGATGCGTCCCTTTGTGGAGAATACACTGATGTAGTTGTCACAATATAGCATTGATACGGTAAATTAATAATAATAGTGTATCCAGTGCTCGGTGGCGCGCGGAGGCGAGCCGAACCTTCTGCCTGCACCGCTGCACCGCTGCACCGCTGCACCGCTGCACCGCTGCACCGCTGCACCGCATCGTCTCTAAGGAACTCTCGGCAAATCTCTGATGTGTTTATTGTATTTGCGCTTAGCTCTGTACATCGTTTTGTTAATTATAGTGTTGAGCTGTGTGCAGCCGTTTCATTTGCGGGGCAGCGGCGCCGTAGGCTGCGGGACAATTGATTAGCGACCGCGGGCCGTCTGGCAAGTGTGCGTCGCGCTGGCAAACAGCTCGCGAGTTTATTCATTGGAATTCCAATTATTCCTATCTGTATATAAAATATTACCGGAAAACGAATATTGGAGGAGATCATTAGAAAAACAATATTGTTGTATCTGTAAAAGCGCTCTATTTCTTATTGCAATAACGTTTTGGCTGACTCATTGGCGTTTAGCGCTATAAACTCGCCAGCGCACACGTGCCGCTGCAGCATATGTGCGAGTATATTGATCGATGCAATTCAAGAAATGACGTCCATTCCCAAGTCAATTTGTACCAAGCAGGAATTAATAATATAGTTTTCAATTCTCTTATGAATATTTTTTCTTTAGCAATTCAAAGAATTTTTACTCAATTCTTTGAATGGAATTCTTGTTAATGGACGGGTTCCGGGAAGGCAAAACAATTGAGTGACGTATAAATATTATTGTCAATATTTGTCAGTTTTTATACATATAGCATTAAGGCTAAGTTCTTCCAAACAATTAAAAAAAAATCGGATTTTTTTTTTCATAAATCGCTAGAACTTACACTTAAAAATGATATAGAATGAGTCCCGAACGTAAGCGCGACCGAGAAGTAGGTAGAGAAAAGGGATTACGGTGTGCGCCCAAGCGGTGAATCCGGCCGTTCCAGCATCCAGGGTGGCAGCAGTTGCCTTGGGTGCATATAATATAATCAATTATATCAGAAAAGACCTTTTACAACCAATTTATGAAGAATTATCTGACGAAAAATTGCTCGAGAGATGTTTAGGGGCTAATACTCAAAACAATAACGAAAGTTATAATTCGTGTGTCTGGAACATAGCTCCTAAACACAAGTTTGTTGGAAAACAAACACTCGGAATTGGCGATCTTAGTGCTGCTTGCATTTTTAATAAAGGGCTTTTACCGATATTGAAAGCTATGGAAACTATGGGTGTCAAAATCGGCCCGCAAGCAAGGCAGCTCGCTGATAAGGCCAACGACAAGCGTGTTGATCGAGCCGAGCTTGAAGCCACTGAAGCGTCTAAAGAAAATCGTACTGCCATTATAAATGCAAAAATACTTGAAAATGATGCCTACGGAGATCAAGAAATAGTTGTGTACAAAGCTAGAATGGATATGTGAGTAAAATTCACCTTTTTTCTATTTTTCTCGAATAAAAAATTTAATCGGGTTTCACTCTAAACCACATTTTTTCAACTAAGTGTCACTCATATTATAAGACTATACACATCAACGTGAACCAAACGGCATTTTACTCTTTAAATGTCTCTCTGTGGTTCGTACTACAACCAAATATATTCATTGTTATTTAAAAAAGTTACAAACAATTGAAAGTGCTAAAAAAGGGTGGAAAATTAAAAAGTCCGCCATTTTGTTCTTTTCTCGGTGGAAATGTTTCATTGTAGTACCAACCAGAGCCAATCCGATACAGAATATGACACTATTTTGTTTTTAGATGATTCGTTTCCATGAAAGAATGACACTCACCAACAAATCGGAAGAGTTTGAGCAGCTGTTTTCAGAACCGCCATAAAAAAAAATTAAATAGCTTAATATATGTACTTTTATAAATATTTTTTGAACAAAAATAGAATTATTTAAAAAAAAACACGTTTTTTGGATAAACCTGGCCTTAAAGGAGAACACGTTTTGATATCCCGCATCCCAATGATTCCGACTGACGTACCATTCGAGTGTAAACGAGTACAGTTTCCAGTACGGCTTGGTTTCGCTATGACTATAAACAAATCCCAGGGGCAGTCATTAAGTGTTTGTGGTATAAAATCTAGAAAACCCATGTTTATTGCATGCTCAATTGTACGTTGCCTGTTCCCGTGTTGGAAAACCATCTGCTGTGTTTGTTTACGCGCCAGGTAATCAAACAAAAAATATCGTGTACCATAAAGTACTACAAAAAAAATGAAATTTAATTTAGAATAAGTAAGAATAAAATGAAAATTAATAAGTAGGTATTATAATAAGAAATCTGAAATTGTAATTTTAATTGTGATTTTTAGTGACTATGGTAGAAGTCCATATTATGAGACACTGTCCATATTTATGATACACAATGTGAATATAATAATTTATAAAAAGAATACCAAATTATACTTTTAAAAAATATAATAGACACATAATTTTATCGTTTTTGAAAGAAATTAACGAGTCTAATTCTTAATTATTACTTGTATGTTTTAATAAATAATTTAAAAAGTATGAGGTTTGTTGTTGGAATTCAAAACCATGTCTTAAAAGAGTTGAACGATAACCACTGTACAGTTTTTTACTTGGATGAAATTATATATTTTATTATATTTATATACATAATGTAAGTGTAATCTAAAAGCTTATAAATTATAGATATTGTATGTTATTTGCATTTATGTTAATTTATAGCAATATTATTTTATTTTTGAGTGTCTCACAATACCGACATTTGTTAACGTAGACGTACCGGTATATGGAACACTTTACACTGCGTATCACTCAATACGGACATCAAGTCTTATGATTGTCCCCATTAATGAGACAGAGTACTGTTATGCGTTTTTAATTAAAATATCAATAATTTTTAGTATTAAAAAAGTAAAATTATTAATTATAACAAATTATTTATAAGCATAACTTCAAATAGTTATTTCTGAGTAAGTATTTTCAATTTAATTACGTTAATTTCAAAACCTAACCTACAATCAAAACATTAATTTTGCATGTTTTTTTTTCTTAATTTTTTATTTGAATTTATTGAAATATTTAAAATATGTTTTTTTATACTTTTATGAATTTGTGAAATATTTTAGGTTACTTTTTTTTACACTGGCTCGACGTAGTGACTACAGAGTACCTGATGGTAAGTACAGTGTAGTCTAAAAACGAAAGCGACTATCAAAGGATGAAAATCCACCGATAGTCCACATCGTCATGTCGGCCCACATATACCGCGACTGAAGGTCTCTAGGTATATGAGCTACTGGATATACACAAGCTGATCCCGAAACGCGACAAGCCGAAACTGGTCACCATGACGGGCTTTACACCCATGTACTGTGGTCGCGATCCAGACGGGCACCGACGCCCTACCACCTCGCTGCTGCTTGTTTAGCACCACCCGGGAGTCACGTGTAGGGAAACTAGGGTAAAGCCTACGGACGCGAGCAGCTTCGACTCCCAAAACAACAGTGAACAATAAAAAAAAAAAATTGAAAATCGGAGTAATACGGGGAACAACAGCCGTCTCAATCAGCAAAAAAGAAAGTGTTGTGTTCAAAAGTGGTTGATAAAAGACTTACATATGATCCAATAGATGTAGAAAATGCTTTAAAAGCATTAAAAGATATTGGGTCATCATTACGGAGAGCAGCCGTTGCCTTCGGAGTACCTGTGGCTACTCTAAGCAGGAAAAAAGTATTGGACTAGATGAGATACAAAAAAATCAGAACCAGAAACAGTCTTATCGTCTCAGGAAGAAGATGATATTGTCAAATGGGTGCTGGACAGGGCTGCAATGGGAGCACCCGTAACAAAAACTGAGTTATTGGATTGTGTTCAAAAATATGTCCAAAAATTAGTTAAAAAATTAGTCGTCCTAGTCGCCACTGGTATGAAGGGTTTAGAAAACATCATTCAGAATTAGCTATAAGGAAACCCCAACATTTGTGTGTTACAAGAGCAGCTGTCACTTGTGAAGAATTGCAAGAGTGGTTTAAAAAGTCTGGAGCGTATTTTGAAAGTAAAAATGTATGTAATATTTCTTCTACAAGAATTTTTTACTGTGATGAAAGCAGCTTACTCCTCTGTCCTGAAGCAGAGAGCGTGTCGGCAGAAAAAGATACACCATTCCACCGCAAACCACTTAGACATCGTGTGATCCCACATCACCATCCGTATGTGGTGGATGTTCCTTATATTCGCACGAAAAGATTCGCTTCTACAATCATCATACGAACGGCTAAAGAATGGAATACGCTTCCAGAGGCAGTATTTCCGTGATGTTATGACCTGGGAGTCTTTAAGAGAAGAGTGAATAGGCAATTGCTGGGCAAACGCGGTTCATCGTCGGACTCATCTTCGCTTTCCACCAGGTGTGATTGAGGTCACGCGTTCGCCTATAAGTAATAAAAAAAGTTACAAGAAGAAAAGAAAAAACTCATGGACAAAGTAAAAGAACTGCAGAAGAAAATTAAAGAAGAAAAGTGAATTAAATATTTTTATAATTTTCATTTATTTTTTTATAATTTTCATTTATTTCATTCATTTAATTTAGTAAAGACTAATTATTTGTTATTTCAGATTCAAGTTTATTATCTATTTTATAAGTATTGTGATTTAAAATTAATAAATAGTTATTTTAAAATGAGTCTTATTGATTTCTAAAGTGTCTCAAAAATAGGGACATACATCATGAGACATTGGGGCCATCTACTTTTTAAGTGTCTCATAAATAGGGACATAGAGGTTCCTCTCATAAAAGGCTATTAATATTATTTTTACAAATTAACATTAAATAAAAACTAGCTATATTAATTAAATAATCATAAGACAATTGTATGATACGATTTAAATAGTATTTTTGACTTAAACAGATTATATAATAACGGTAATGTACGACCAACCTGAAAATGTGTCTCATAATACGGACTTTTACCATATTTTAAGTGTTTTATTTTTTTACATAATGTAATAGTTTATCTTGCTAGCTGACTCGGTGTCCCGAATTGCAGAATTAGTATTAAAAAAATTAAAGAATCTACTGTTAGGCGGTACGAAGTTCGCCGGGTCAGCTAGTTTTAAATAAAAAAAAGTGGTTGTTTGTTTGTTACAGAAACTACTGAACTGATTTTGATCTGACTTTCAGAGTATTACATGCTTTTCAACTTACAACATAGACTATGTTTCGTACCAATTGGTTATTGGTCATATAGCATGTCCAATATACAGTTAAGTATATGTAATGAAAGACGGGCGGCGGTTTACGAACTGGCTTTATTGACGTTAACACACGGCACAAGAGTAATAGTTTGACAAATACCCGACACATACAAGAGGGGAACCACTTCACGTGTCAATATAAATGATGCCATATTTGCAGCTTCTACATTTTGACAAGATTTCTCGAAACATATATATTTTTACATGTTGTTAGCGGTATCCATTGGAAGGCAAATTGCAATGAGTTTCTTTGTAACTGTTCTTGCTTACTGTAAAACTAGCCAATGCGTTCTGTAGAGTCTTGCCCACTTGAACTATAGGATGAGCTTGGCCACGGCAGGCGGGCAGGAGCGCAGTTATAGCGTGACAAATATAAAGCAAGAACCTATTAGTGCAATTGATGGCGCATCAGCCGCCAGCGGAGGGACGCGCCGCCAGCTCTAGCTCTAGCAGAACAGTTCGTCGAGGCACCGAGACACTGAAATAGGTGACAAGGCGAGGAGCGGTTGATCATCCGCCGGACCATCACAGCCACGGCTAAGCGACGCAATCAGTTATAATGCAGGTCAAGGATCCGCCTTCATATCAGAAACATTATTGTTGCACAAGTCTAGTAGGGGGCAAGGGGAACGGTTGACAGCGTAGCAGGTCTACGTCGCTTCAAAAACCGTCGAGGGATCAGTTCTGGGGCAGGTGCAGGAGGTGCAGGAGATGCAGAAGATGCAGGAGGTGCCTGGGTAGCACTGTACATGTCGACACTGAGGACAGACTGGTAATGAAGAGAGCGCGATATCAGTTTGAGGGCCACGGGCCGGGCTATGATCGGGGTTAGCTACTTTTGGAGTTTCACACAAGGCCCAGAGTGTGGCGACAGTGGGTCGCGCGTGGGACGCGCCGAATGTCCAAGGAACTTTCATATTAAATATAATTTATGGAACAAACTCGAAGGACAACTAAACTGTATGTTATTGTGGGATAAACGCGGCGATGCCGGCGAGTACGGAGGCCGCTGTAATATAAGACAGTTCAAGCGACGTCGGGAAACATTCATTTCTGAAGCTATGTAAACTTATTTACAGTTCCGTTCGTACAGCGTCCATAGAAATGAATTTATTGAGCATTGGCCCAACGACGGCCAGCGTCCAGCGTCCAGCGGCCAGCGTCCAGCGGCCAGCGGCCAGCATCCAGCGGCCAGCGTCCAGCGGCCAGCAGCCAGGCGATGGCAGTTTACAGTTCATTTGCTCGGTACTCGCTAGCGCGTGGAACATCGCGGGTTCAATTGATACGTTTGACTTGATATATTTGTTTATTATAAGAACTTCCCCGGCACATTTTATTCAAAGATGAAACGAACGGCATTGGTTATTTATTCTTTATAGCGTTTAATTCATTTACACAACACACATACACAATTACAATCAGCAATGTACAGTTCCTGTTGCGGCAGAGTGGCCCGTCTAATTGGATTGTATTAATGGTAATGAAAGTCAAGATAATTAGTTTGTGCATCTCTCGACAACCTCAATGAAGATAGATGTCCTCCTGAAGGTATTCGCTGGCGCCCCGCAGACGCCCCGCTGGCGCCCCGCTGGCGCCCCGCAGACGCCCCGCTGGCGCCCCGCAGACGCCCCGCTGGCGCCCCGCAGACGCCCTGGCCGTCCTCACTGTTCACAGGGCGCTCGGATGTTACCCGTCAACATTTTGGTTTTGAACATCCGGTTACATTCCGCATAGAAAAGCGGACCTCGTGGTGTTTGGCGTCGAGTAAAATTTATGGGTATCTTTTTAAGTACAAAAACCGTAGAATATATTTTTTTATTTCATACAATGTATTGTTCCAAGTAAGACGAGCAGCCGTTGATCCAGTTTAAGTTAATTTAAAAATTCTTTTCAACGAAGTTAATTATATTAGAACCGTCGTCCGTAGTGCCCGCCACGTCACGTCACGTCACGTCACGTCACGTCGCGTCACGCCGCGCCGGCGGCTGTCCGGGCACCGGTTTCATTTACTATGATTTCTGGACAACAGTTTTGAACACCAACGTAGGCAGGTCCGCGCCACTTTTTATATTTTTGATGGACAATTATACACATTGAATTAGTCACAAACAAAGCTTGTCCTTGTAATACAGGTACTAGATAAAGATACACACATTGACGTGTGACAAACCAATTTACCTGCACAATAAACTGGATTGGAACAGCTCGTTTGGAACAGCAGCTTCGACTCGGGAGGAGCCTGCGTCCAGCAGGAGCCTGGGGTGAGCTCGATGGTGTCGATTATCAGCTCGCGCAGTGGTTGTACACCGTGAGTCTAAGCAAACAATAACAACGGAGTAATGTGTGAGAGCTCGTGTAAAGTAGGAAACGGAAGACAAGGCTTAGATGCCTGTCCACTCGGCGAGCTCATGGCGCCCATGGAGATGCATTCCTTCGGCTTTGTGTTGCGCGGAGTGCGCCGATGCACACAGAGCTCAAATAAATAAATACAAATGTACATATTCAGGTTGTTTCGGTAAAGTGTACCGCAACGCTCGGGAACCCTCGACGCGATAGAGCTTTCGCGCCGTCACCGCGCCCGCCCCGCGCCCGCACCGCCCACCCTCGGCGGCCAGCGAAGTGCCGACTCAGCGTTCTCATTGAACATATTTGAGCTAATGGACTCGCCAAAGGGTCCCAGCGACTGGGCTACCGGGTCAGTTGACCCTCGCCTGACCCCCGCGGGGGCCGGGACAAGTACCAAATACATTTCTGTACATCGAGCCGAGTATTGCTGCACAGCAGTTGTATTTTCCTATTCTGACTAGCGCGATAGTGAGTACACCGCATAAACAGAATAATGCTCTTTAAAAACCGACTACAACTGTCGACAAGCAAACCCTGTAGATTGTCGGACAGCCCGGCAGCGTGGCAGCGTGCCAGCGTGGCAGCGTGCCAGCGTGCCAGCGTGGCAGCGTGGCAGCCCGGCAGCGTGGTAGCCCGGCAGCGTGGCAGCGTGGCAGCGTGCCAGCCGGCACAAACATCCCTTCAAACTTCGTTTTGAAAAGGGCCTAATACCTATCAGCGGATGTGCGACGCGTTCGTCGCAGGGTTATCCATGAGAAGGTGAAAGTGCAAAGGCAAGGAGGGTTCGAGTTATTTTATTTCCATGTTTTCTATGATTGGGGAAACTTACAACAACGTAAAAACAATAAAATAATTCATAAACAAGACACGAGCCCGAAAAGGTTTCACAACAACTACTGAACAAAACAAAAATGAAGCCAAAGGACATAAACACTTATAGAACACCGACAAACAGAAATACAACACGACGCTGACCGAACTGAGGATTGCCGACGCAGCCCGCTCGCGCGGCAGCCAGGCGGAGCGGGCGGAAAGGAAAATGAAACGAAACGATATTCCGGCGAGCTTGAGTCCATTTCACACTATTCTAATATCGTTACCGTTTGTCACACGTTAATTGTCTAGGCCCCCTGACTGACAGAGCTTGGGAGCGAAGGAGCGGACGTGCTCGCAGAGCGGAAGCAAACTCGTCCGAACGCGCCCGAAACATTTCCAGGCATTGCAATGAAAACAACATTTATTCGCTTTTCACAGATATTTGTACATTTCTCTTTTGACATTGTTTCTGATGTTTTACAGCAAACATCAGCGACGGGGACCCTTTTTAAGCCCGTCGACGGCCGCCCCGCCCCGCCCCGCTGCGTCCCGCCCCGCCCCGCGGCGTCCCGCCCCGCCCCGCGGCGTCCCGTCCCGGCCGCCTTTTTGTTTGAAGCTTCCAGGAATTCGTACACGTTAAAACGTTCATTAGATATTCCCATATTCAATTGTTTTTTACTCGCTCGCTGTTGTATTGTCAGTGTGCGCTCGCACGGAAAGGTATTTCGATATGTATACAAGGACCCGGACAAGTGCGGCACGCAGACTCGCGTGAAGCTATCGCTCGCAGAGGCCGGGAGGGGGGCGGGGGGGGGGATGGCTGGTCGATTATATGTTCACAATCTATGGCGGAGTGACAACGGCGGCCGACTCAGAGGTCAGAGAGCCCAGAGAGTCATTCAGAGAATTTAATACCTAATACAGCATGATGAGGCTTCCCCAGTTCACTGTTGGTCATAGGGCTCTCTTAACAACAGCCACCGAGGCCTGTTTGCGGCTCTTCTCATCCAATCCTTTCCGGCCATCTTCCTCAGGTTGTCGCTCCACCGCACGCCGGGCGACGCCTCACCTCGCACCGGCAGCGTCCGCGCGTCGGCCCCGTGCGCGATGCGATGGCCGGCGGGACGCATTGCTTGAAAATTTTACGTATCTTAAACTAATACATAAATAGTTAAATAAAGTATATACGTACTGTTAATGTAAATTATGTTCATGTATCTTGCCGAGTGCTCTTGTGCCGGCGCGGCCCCAGCGCTGCCGGTGCGGCGCCAGCTCCCGCGCGCCTGTGCCTGCCCAGTCGTTACGCTGCGGATGTCCACGTTTGCTTCGATACGCAACAGCGAAGCGCAAGGGTCCACCACCGGCAGGGACGCAGGCAATCGGCTCTGTTCCGTTCGATTCTGCGACACGCCAAGCGCGTACTCAACTTTGCAAAGAGGGAGCGCGTTCCGTTCGGAACTGCATAACAATTTACGTGAACTTACATTTTGTTACGTCTGTGGCGCCTCGTCAGCGGCGACCCAGCGGCGACCCAGCGGCGACTCAGCGGCGACCCAGCGGCGACTCAGCGGCGACTCAGCGGCGACTCAGCGGCGACCCAGCAGCCCGACACAGACCGTAATTCTTCGGAAAATGTCTTGGTCTCAGAACACCCAGTTATTTAATACTGCACGATCACAGATATTGCATTAAAAACAGGCTTTCATCGTTAACTGGTTCTCTTCATAACGTAAATGGTTGTATCTCTCGACACATGCCTTTCACTGTCTATAACTATTTAGTCGAATGACACGCACAGTGGCCGGGCGATGTTCGCGCCAGCGCCACGATGACTAAGCTGCGCGAATTACAAACCGTACAAAACAAATTGATACAAATTCTAATTCGTTATCCATAACTCACAGCTACACAAACAATGTACAATGAAACAAAATTATTAAATGCATAACAACAGTATATAGTACAATACAATACATGCATCATTATTACAAAAAAAATCATCTGCATCTACCTTTTACTAAATAAATGTAACTTGACACTAAGCGCAGCACTCGCCGACGGACTCATTATACAGAACGGGATATCACTTGTGTGTGTGTGTGTGTGTGTGTGTGTTGGGGGGGGGCGACTCTACCGCACGTGACCCTCCTGCACAGGCGACCTCTTGCTGCTTCACTGTTCTAGATGGGGTTTAAGATAAAATGCTCTCATGCAAGTGATTTGTTCCATATCTTAACGAGGACAGAGTCTTTGAGCTGAACTTTACTTTTGTCTTGTCTTTGCGAGTCGAAGCTGCTCGCGTCCGTAGGCTTTACCCTAGCTTCCCTACACGTGACTCCTGGGTGGCGCTAAACGAGCAGCAGCGAGGTGGTAGGGCGTCGGTGCCCGTCTGGATCGCGACCACAGTGCATGGGTGTAAAGCCCGTCATAGTGACCAGTTTCGCCTTGTCGCGTTTCGGGATCAGCTTGTGTATATCCAGTAGCTCATATACCTAGAGACCTTCAGTCGTGGTATATGTGGGCCGACATGACGACGTCGACTATCAATGGATTTTCATCCTTTGATAGTCGCTTTCGTTTTTGGACTACACTGTACTTACCATCAGGTACTCTGTAGTCACTATGTCGAGCCAGTGTAAAAAAAAAAACTGAGGCACGGTAACTGAACGCGGCACTGGCTCGCAACTGTGGACACGCGACGCGTGCCCTAAGGAGGGGCCGGGCCCCGGGCGGTCGCGGCTCGGCGGCTCGGCGGCTCGGCGGCCCGGGCGTACATTACTGGAGCATTGATAACGGCGCTCGATCCATCACACGCGTCAGGAGCCGGCCCGACTCGGCGCTCGGCTCCCGGCCCGGCCTGTCTCTACCCACGGGTACTAAATTCGTGTACTGAAATAAGAGTATAAAGCTAGGAGGTTTTACAGTTGCCATACGTCTCGGCAATCTGGGAATATATCCGGAATTTTAAAAAAAAATATAATACGCCCAGTCTGGACTAAAAAGAATGTCAATTGTCCTGCTGTGCTCCAGCGCACGGAACCGTCACGCGCGGCTCACGTGCTGCTCACGTGCGGCTCACGTGCGGTTCACGTGGGGCTCACGTGCGGCTCACGTGCTCGAAACCAAGTTATACGCTAAAGTGCCTGCAGGAGCGTTTGCAGGACGTGAACGATTATTGAATTGCAAGGTAATGATAAAAGTGGCCAAATGGAAAGGAAAGCTCCCAATGTTGTATTCGTCCAAGTATACTACAACGACACTGTATAGAAAACTGTTCCCATGAAAAAGAGACGAAGACGACTGAGCATGCACGGCGGCGTGCAGGGCTGCGTGCAGGGCGGTCGCAAGTGCGGCCGAGCACTGGCACTGGCACTGGCACTGGCCGGCCGAGCCGCTGCCAGCTCGACCTGTACACGGCATTGCGCGTGCGTCCGCTCGATTAAATACAATACAATAATATATCATTACACCATATCTCTATACGGGGAGGGCAGAGATACATAAGTGCACTGGATAATTCCCGGACACGTCGACAGCTTAACATTAATGAGTCCCTGGGTCATGTACTCCCGCCGCTTCCGCGTGCTCTTGGCAATATCCTGCACCAGAACTGTGGTCGGTCCGCGCGCGCTGCCGACGCCGCGCCGCTGCCTCCCACAGCAGCCAGTCTGCACGGCTCTCCGCCTGCAGCGCCGCGCCGCCCGCGACCCTTGAGTTTATATATTGTATTAAGGGGAGAGATACCTTTAGGAGCGTGAAAAATAGGCATTTTTCGGTATTTTTTTTAGAGGAGATAAAATAATCGGATCATTGTGTAATTCGGATATGAGTTTACTATAACTTTGAACTTAGCAAAAAAAAATTTGTTTTTCCGGATGTCCAACAAAATGGCGGCGTTACGGACAGTCTTCGGACGCCTGTTTGACATCAAAAAGTGCTGCAGCTGCCATTTTTTTTCTTTTGATCTGAAAGAGATAAAATAAATTTCATTTGTTTACTGACATATTAAGCGGAAGGATATACCTAAAAAATTATGGAAAAGTGCAAAATTGAAAATTTGCGAGCCATTTTACTTGGAAAGTTGAATTTTCGACCATTTTTTCGACATATTTGACCTAAAAAAAATATTTATTTACACGTTACCTTCCAAACTTTAGGTATATTCTTCCGGTAATAGTACTAAGAATAATCCCTCCAAATTTCATCCAAATCGGCGGATAACTTTTTGAGCTACAACACGAGCAATTTTTGAAAAAGTAGTTTCGAGATAATCGCGTTTAAAGTTTCAACATGTTAAAACTATTGATTCTAGTGACTTACCGATTAATCAGCGATTCCAGACGCATACACTAGTCCTTCATCTTCTTTAAAAAACTGATTCTCTTCCGCTAACTGTTGTTTCCTGGCTATACGAACTTTTTTTGTGTTAGAAAAACTCGTCCGGTCCTGTGTTGACTGTTATCCGCGCCTCACCAGACGTGTCGGCGGCCAGTCCGCAGCTGGCGCCGGCGACCGCGTCCGATGCATTCACAATCCATCGTTGGATACCCCAGCAGCAATGTAGGCCGAAATTTCAACAATTTAAGTCCCAAATGGAAGTGTTTCGGAGCCAATCGCCAAATCATCGAGTTTAAGCTCTCGTTAGCATTTTGGGTATGGCCGCCCAGGCATCTCTCTAGCAAATCATCTCTGAATAAATCTTGATAAATTGGCAATAGGTATATGCTCGTGGATACTTGCGTCAAGTAAGGGTACAGGATTTTCCAATTTTGGATTTTTATTTAAGGTGATCGCTTTTTGCCGTTTGCAGCAGCTTTCTGGTCCAGTTGAGCAGTATTCGTGATTTGAGTCTTCTTTTGTTCAAAAAGTATGATGAAAAGTAGCCATAATCTCTTTTTTCATATTTTCAATACTATTTACATTTCTTTGAATGCTCGAACCGTAATATTTTGTGGGTTTTTGCACAACTTATCTGTCAAGTTGCCTCTACCGGAAAGCTTTTTTCTTTTCTCACGTTGCGGAGTCAGATGCCTACCCTCGTCTCTACGCGGGCAATGTAATCACTCCGCACAGCTGTTCGCTCGTCACCGTAAGGATGTAGTCGCAGTGTGCCTGCAGGGCTCGGGCGCCCGACCGCACGCTGTCGCCGCGCTCTAAACTATATGCGATCATTCCGAGAATATTCAATGTTTCGAGTTATACTTTGGTCAGTATATTCTTAAGATATCGTACTTTCAAAATATGCAAAAAAAAAATTAAATAGATTTTTAAAAATTTCTAAAGGTATCTCTCCCCATAAACAAGCTGTTATCTAAATAGTGCTTTTTAATTTCCTTGCTCCTAAAAAACATGCTTTAATTAAAAGCGATTGAAATAATGTAAGCGGTTTTAAAAAGTTGTAGGATTTGAGAACATACCGGAGCGTTATATTAGAAATATTCAAGCGGAAGCGAGTTGCGCGGACAGAATTAAGTCGAACCGCGAAAATAAATTAGTTTTAAAATGAGCAAACTCCGAGCGTGCGTCGCGCGCCTCATGCCTCACGCCTCACGGCTAGCGTCGATTAATTAACGTGTTAAACCTATTCATGCCAATATATATATCGCGGGGGCGCACGCGACCGCCTCGTCCGAGTGGCTCCGGCAAACAGTTCGGAGAGCGCCGCCAGCGCCACCAGCGCCGCCAGCGCCGCCAGCGCTGCCAGCGCTGCCAGCGTCCCCGCGCGCCAGGTCACCAACGGAGATACGTCAACCCTGACTAGCTACTAATTTGATGTTTTAAAAATGTAAATCGCCGCAAGAGCCGCCCGCAGCGCCTCGGCCCGGCCCGGCCCGTAGCGTGCGGGGAACACGGCACACGGACTCACTTCGGGATCACGCATATTCATTTGAAATGCACGTTATGTTAGATATATTATGGGCTGTATCCACTTTGCGCTTATATGTCGTGCCCAACGCGACCAGCAGTGCAGCTGCTCGCTGTTCCGGAGCGCTTGCACATGACATTCGTATTAGATGTTATGCGAGTATCTCCACGATACCAATTATAACAATATAAAACTACATGGCGCAGCAGAGTGTAGACCCGCGCCGCGCCGGCTGGTGGAGCCGGGAGCCGGGAGCCGGCCGCGGTCCACCGCTCTGTTCGCATTTGCAAGCGAAGACGTCCGGCGTACGCGACCGCGCCGCGCCGCGCCCTCGGCTGGCTGACAGTTATTGCGTCTCATTGTGGAATTAAGATTATGGATTGTGGATTATTGAAATAATCAAAGTGACATTTAATGCAATAATCTTATATACATTTTAATGAGAAATACATACAAAGTAAGGCGCGGCCAGTCGGCACTCTTCGCCGCGACCCCGGGCCGCTGGGCCGCCGGGCCGCCGGGCCGCAGGGCCGGAATCAGAACCGCGCCTTAACTCAGCCAAGCTCCGCGTTGTGGATATTTTTATCAATTTTCAATAATTTCCCAGGCACGGTCGCGCGGAGGATATTGAATTTTCACGAAAATATATTTTTAAATCGCACATTTTATTTATTCCAGTACATATACGTATATATTTAGAGACTGTTCACGGACTAAAGCATTTGTTCCCAGTTCGAATGTTTCGAATACGAGTAGGGCCCGGTAACATGTAACACGCTCGGTTTTGGGTTCTTCAGTGATTACATGATCATGATTCTGACGCGCACTGACTGTAGGCGCAGTGGTGGTGACCCCGCCTGCCTGAAGGACCTGGATTCGCGTCCTGGTAGCGGCGAACTCTTTTCGATGAATAGGTTAGTTTATTACTACTCATGTTGTGTGCGGTGACGTACATTGCCGCCGCGCTCTCGACGCAACGTGACGCCATTTACAGTCCACGACAAGGCGGATTCACGTTACGACTGCCTTTACTCACAAGCGTCGAGCACACGGCGGAGCGGCGTCGAAGGGACACACCGAAACTGCGACAATAATTGTAATTTATAATAATAATAAATTGTTTATTTAGAAAAACGGTTTGGAAGCAATACATTGGGGTCAAGCGGCATCCAAACTAGGAGTACCTGTACGTCGAGCATCAACGTCATTCCTGGCACACAGCGCGTTGCGTGCTGCTGCAGTTGGCGCCCGCTGCTTCAATACTGCACTGCTGGGCTAGCTGATCTTCATTTCCAATTCATATTTATAGACCTAACATTAAAATAAAACAGTTCAACATTGGCTACACTTAACAATTACCGAGATACATCACTGTTCTAACTATTTAACTGACACAATATAATAAACAGTAATAAATAGAACAATTTCAGACAAGGCACCAGAAACTATCACAATCTACATAGACCAATACAATTTACAATAGAGTTTAACTTTAGACGCAATGAGTCCCGCAACAGTTGTTCAGCGCCACCGCATCCCGAGGCGGGGCCGGGCCGGGGCCGGCATGCAATCCCTCGGCTGCAACTTACATTCGTAATTAAGCAAATTCAATATATTTAAAGTATTGTTAACTTTATAGTATATTCTTGACCATAGAATTCAAAACTATGACTCTGCTAAATTAATAAGTACAGGGTAAGTACAGGGCAAGTACAGGGCAAGTATAGGGCAAGCATGTCTCATTCGATGCGGGCTTATTTGACTGTCTCTCCCGGCGAGGACCACTTCGTGTTTGCGGAGGACAAGTTTCGAAACAAAGTTCGGACATTTAATTGAAAATTAAATGTATATAAAGTTATAGGTTTATAGGAAAATGTCGACGAGGAGGAAAGAGCGAAGTGGAAAAGATTAATTAGGAAACCGGAGCCAGCCGCGCGGCGGCTCGAGAGGGGGGAAGGAGAATCAGATAGTGTCTAAGGTTAAATGGTAACATTATTCGATATTACTGGAACATTTAGAACGAATAACAAAATACTGCATTATTCCTTCTATGTACATATATCAGATAGACGTGCTCATATCGACTTGAAATTGTTCCAAATATCCGATTATTTTTTTATCTATTTATTCCATTACTTTGAAAAGAACCACCAAATGTATACAGTACATAGAGTACAGTCCGTACAGTACGGGTTGTGCCAACTACACGGTGATCATATTTAAAAGAAAAATGAACCCATCTCGCAACATTTAAGGAAACAGGAATATGCGTAGGAATCTAGAAGCCATATCGACAGCCGATCTGAATGCTCATAGCACGGGATACACTCCTCATGGAATACATTCGTATTTCCATAATGTCCGAAGTTCCTATGAGCATTCTGCTGGCACGCGCTGCACATATCGCACTGCAGCGGCCTGGGAGTGTGAACGCGTCATAAAAACTATTTAAGCAACTGGAGCATGCGTTGTAGTCTGCGGTTTGCGGGCTGCGGGCCCACACCGTAACCAACAATACACAATAATTTCTCATTTCTATTTAACGTTGCAGAAACAGATGGTGTGAAATATTTGGGACAGTTTTTCATGACTCTCCCGTTGACTATTGTGTTCGAAGCCCGGGGTGAGCATTGTGTCAGCTTCCTAATGGCGAATGCCGTCTATTTGCGTAAAAATATAACAAGGAACTTCGTTTCAAGCCGCCTCAACGAAAACATAAAGACCTTCTCTGAGGTTGTTTTTATTTAAGTTTTCCCAAATGAAATAATACGAATGTGTCTTTGATGTTTTTATAAATATCTAGATGTTGCTTCGGCTGCCGCACTCTCATGCGACTACATTGAACCCACTTACATTGAATTAATACATGTTTACTTATAAATAAGTACGCATCAATTAATTTCTCTATCATCACCAACTAGTTCGGACAAAATGATTACACTGGACTGGATTTCACTGATGAATACTAATAAACATCGGAGAATGAAGTGCTAGAGCGCAGGTGCCAGAGCTCATTTCGATACTTCGACACTATAACCTGCAAGTTCAACCTGTAAACATTGGCGGATAAAATAAAAATTGGCAGAGAAAAAATCTATTACAAGAGAACAATAAAAAAATTTAAACCTTTCACCATGCATACTGACTGACATAGTGCCTGATGAGCGGCTAGTGCTGATTGCTAGGCATGGAAACTGCTGTGCTTAATGTGAGGGTGGCGGGTAAGCAAGTCTCGTTACCGGGACGTCTTGACGGTTCCCGGTAACGAGACGGCTCAGTGCGTTGAGGCGCACCCACTCAGCAGTAGCGCACGCGGCTGTTGCAGTATGCGCTGTGAGTGCGCACGCGGCTGTTGCAGTATGCGCTGTGAGTGCGCACGCGGCTGTTGCAGTATGCGCTGTGAGTGCGCACGCGGCTGTTGCAGTATGCGCTGTGAGTGCGCACGCGGCTGTTGCAGTATGCGCTGTGAGTGCGCACGCGGCTGTTGCAGTATGCGCTGTGAGTGCGCACGCGGCTGTTGCAGTATGCGCTGTGAGTGCGCACGCGGCTGTTGCAGTATGCGCTGTGAGTGCGCACGCGGCTGTTGCAGTATGCGCTGTGAGTGCGCACGCGGCTGTTGCAGTATGCGCTGTGAGTGCGCACGCGGCTGTTGCAGTATGCGCTGTGAGTGCGCACGCGGCTGTTGCAGTATGCGCTGTGAGTGCGCACGCGGCTGTTGCAGTATGCGCTGTGAGTGCGCACGCGGCTGTTGCAGTATGCGCTGTGAGTGCGCACGCGGCTGTTGCAGTATGCGCTGTGAGTGCGCACGCGGCTGTTGCAGTATGCGCTGTGAGTGCGCACGCGGCTGTTGCAGTATGCGCTGTGAGTGCGCACGCGGCTGTTGCAGTATGCGCTGTGAGTGCGCACGCGGCTGTTGCAGTATGCGCTGTGAGTGCGCACGCGGCTGTTGCAGTATGCGCTGTGAGTGCGCACGCGGCTGTTGCAGTATGCGCTGTGAGTGCGCACGCGGCTGTTGCAGTATGCGCTGTGAGTGCGCACGCGGCTGTTGCAGTATGCGCTGTGAGTGCGCACGCGGCTGTTGCAGTATGCGCTGTGAGTGCGCACGCGGCTGTTGCAGTATGCGCTGTGAGTGCGCACGCGGCTGTTGCAGTATGCGCTGTGAGTGCGCACGCGGCTGTTGCAGTATGCGCTGTGAGTGCGCACGCGGCTGTTGCAGTATGCGCTGTGAGTGCGCACGCGGCTGTTGCAGTATGCGCTGTGAGTGCGCACGCGGCTGTTGCAGTATGCGCTGTGAGTGCGCACGCGGCTGTTGCAGTATGCGCTGTGAGTGCGCACGCGGCTGTTGCAGTATGCGCTGTGAGTGCGCACGCGGCTGTTGCAGTATGCGCTGTGAGTGCGCACGCGGCTGTTGCAGTATGCGCTGTGAGTGCGCACGCGGCTGTTGCAGTATGCGCTGTGAGTGCGCACGCGGCTGTTGCAGTATGCGCTGTGAGTGCGCACGCGGCTGTTGCAGTATGCGCTGTGAGTGCGCACGCGGCTGTTGCAGTATGCGCTGTGAGTGCGCACGCGGCTGTTGCAGTATGCGCTGTGAGTGCGCACGCGGCTGTTGCAGTATGCGCTGTGAGTGCGCACGCGGCTGTTTGCTGATATGAACAGGACATTACAAGTGTGACTATATTTACAATACATGCACAGAAGATATGAAAATTAAAAATACGAGTAACATAAAAAGAAATTCAGAAAAATTTCATTGCCATCGTTTAAATTCATTTGCAAGTTTTATTATATTATTATTTTTGCACTAAAAAGTAATTCATTTCATAGTAATATTTTTATGAAAAACATTAAAAAGGGCTAAGCTATAAGCCGCTGTGATCATTAAAAAGAACGGTTCTTACAAAAAGGGATTATTTGAGGGAAAATAATTAACAAAAAGCTGTAAAACCAGTGTGCTGGGTAGCAGGTAGCGGGTAGCGGCCCGTGGCGTCGCGCTCTCAGCTCTCAGCTATATTTGGTAAAAGAAGTCTATTGTATTGTGAGTCACCTTTTACTGTAATGAATGACTTGTCTGTTTGCACGCGGAATGCGGACGCGACGCGTCCGGAGATGCCGCCGATAAAACTTTCCATTTCATTAATGTTATTGGTTCTCTTCTTTTAGCGCTGTTTTTCCGTCGACTCGTCACAAACGTTACCACCCCCTCACCCATACCTACCCCGTCCTCACCCTGCGACTTGTCCTAACAAATCAAAATATAAAGTTTATCCATGGCACGGCAGAGTGGCCGCCAGAACGTGTTTCAATTGAGTACTTCGTACATTGGACCTGACGTCCACGTCAATATTGCTGGTTTTTCTTATTTAAAAGCAAAGAGGGATAGAAAAATCCATTTAAGCATTACGCGTTAAAAAATTACATCTTAGTCTATGTTGAGCCGCAGTGGTTTATATTAAATCTCAATTTTGCAATAATTTTATTAAGAAGGATTAATGAAACACAATCGACTGGAACATAAAGATTCATTAATTCATTTATAGAGTATGGACAGTACCATTGTATATAATTATATTACAGTCATAACCATGTACACGTACTCCATCATATATATATGTATATGTTACATCGACAACAGCTACTGACTACGCCATTTCTTTAAAACATGTACTAGTGATGTAAATATTGTATAAACTAAACAAACTCATTAAGCATAATTACAAAAAGAAAATTTGGCAATAAATTAAAAAGCAGTACACATGATCCATAACAAGAACAATGTCAACGTTAAACGTGCACACCTGCTCCGCACCAACCGCACGGCGCGGCGCATATACGAGTACTCCCGTCCCAGGCCACCCCACCCGCAGGCCGCCCCGCTCCCGTCCCAGGCCACCCCACCCGCAGGCCGCACCGCTCCCGTCCCAGGCCACCCCACCCGCAGGCCGCACCGCTCCCGTCCCAGGCCACCCCACCCGCAGGCCGCTCCGCTCCCGTCCCAGGCCACCCCACCCGCAGGCCGCTCCGCTCCCGTCCCAGGCCACCCCACCCGCAGGCCGCTCCGCTCCCGTCCCAGGCCACCCCACCCGCAGGCCGCACCGCTCCCGTCCCAGGCCACCCCACCCGCAGGCCGCTCCGCTCCCGTCCCAGGCCACCCCACCCGCAGGCCGCTCCGCTCCCGTCCCAGGCCACCCCACCCGCAGGCCGCTCCGCTCCCGTCCCAGGCCACCCCACCCGCAGGCCGCTCCGCTCCCGTCCCAGGCCACCTCACCCGCAGGCCGCTCCGCTCCCGTCCCAGGCCACCCCACCCGCAGGCCGCACCGCTCCCGTCCCAGGCCACCCCACCCGCAGGCCGCTCCGCTCCCGTCCCAGGCCACCCCACCCGCAGGCCGCACCGCTCCCGTCCCAGGCCACCCCACCCGCAGGCCGCACCGCTCCCGTCCCAGGCCACCCCACCCACAGGCCGCACCGCTCCCGTCCCAGGCCACCCCACCCGCAGGCCGCACCACTTCCGTCGCAGGGCACCCGCAGGCCGCACCGCTCCCGACCCAGGACACCCACAGGCCGCACCGCTCCCGATCCAGGACACCCGCAGGCCGCACCGCTCCCGTCCCAGGCCACCCCACCCGTAGGCCGCACCACTTCCGTCGCAGGGCACCCGCAGGCCGCACCGCTCCCGACCCAGGGCACCCGCAGGCCGCTCCGCTCCCGTCCCAGGCCACCCCACCCGCAGGCCGCACCGCTCCCGTCCCAGGCCACCCCACCCGCAGGCCGCACCGCTCCCGTCCCAGGCCACCCCACCCGCAGGCCGCTCCGCTCCCATCCCAGGCCACCCCACCCGCAGGCCGCTCCGCTCCCGTCCCAGGCCACCCCACCCGCAGGCCGCTCCGCTCCCGTCCCAGGCCACCCCACCCGCAGGCCGCTCCGCTCCCGTCCCAGGCCACCACACCCACAGGCCGCTCCGCTCCCGTCCCAGGCCACCCCACCCGCAGGCCGCTCCGCTCCCGTCCCAGGCCACCCCACCCGCAGGCCGCACCGCTCCCGTCCCAGGCCACCCCACCCGCAGGCCGCACCGCTCCCGTCCCAGGCCACCCCACCCGCAGGCCGCTCCGCTCCCGTCTCAGGCCACCCCACCCACAGGCCGCACCGCTCCCGTCCCAGGCCACCCCACCCGCAGGCCGCACCGCTCCCGTCCCAGGCCACCCCACCCACAGGCCGCACCGCTCCCGTCCCAGGCCACCCCACCCGCAGGCCGCACCACTTCCGTCGCAGGGCACCCGCAGGCCGCACCGCTCCCGACCCAGGACACCCACAGGCCGCACCGCTCCCGATCCAGGACACCCGCAGGCCGCACCGCTCCCGTCCCAGGCCACCCCACCCGTAGGCCGCACCACTTCCGTCGCAGGGCACCCGCAGGCCGCACCGCTCCCGACCCAGGGCACCCGCAGGCCGCACCGCTCCCGTCGAAGGGCACCCGCAGGCCGCACCGCTCCCGACCCAGGCCACCCGCAGGCCGCAGCGCTCCCATCCTAGGCCGCCCGCAGGCCGCACCGCTCCCGTCCCATGAGACACCATGCTCCTGCTAAGTTTTGATTTTAAATAAAGATTTCCTCTGTAGTCTTTTTAATTATCATTAAGCCTTAAGTTACTTTTTGTATAAACGCTAGGTGAAGGCTTCTGCTTAGCTATTAGTTTAATATAATCTTAAATTAGGTCTATTAAGTCTATTGTATTTAGTACTAGACAAATCTCGCTCTTGGATCTTAACAGCGGATGGTTGAAAGAATGACGCATGTAAGGCAGTGGATTGCGAGAGGTGCGAAAATTAAAATCGGATCGATAGTCTTAGCGCAGCAGAAAAGTGACCGGGGTTGCTCTTATAAGATATTTTTGTTTGTACAGCACAAAAGCAGTTAACTAAAGTGACAGTCCTCTGTACGGGAATGACTGTGAGTCCGGCGAGCTCCCGACTTGCCGATGCGAGTCTCTATGCCGGACTTTGCAGCTATGTACTCTGACCTGATAATATCGTCGAGCTCCCGACTTGCCGCTGAGATTGTAGCAGAGAAGTTACCACGTTTTATTTGCGTTCGCTGTCACTATCTTGAAAGATCACGGATGATGTAATAAAAATAAACGAGTACGAAGTATTAAGTGAGAAGCCTCTCGGAATGGAGCGGGCGAGTCGTAGATCTCGCAGGTACTTGGCTTGTCACTCGACTCTGGAAGCGGCCATTCGCAAACAGAGCTGTCAGCCGCGCGAGCCCGGGCGCGCACTCGGCGCGGCGCGTGGGGGTCGCGGCCACGCCGTGTGGTAGTGTTAGCACCCAGGCCTGCGCGCTCCCTCCATGCCTCGGGCCTGTTGCATTGCGACATCAGCTCGTGTCTTCCAGCTGCTGTATCATTGGCCAATGGCGGCCTGGTTTACCGGACGAATCAGGTGACGCGGCAAGGCATTGTCAAATCGTACGGCACCGATAGAGGCCAGTTATCTGTACCCAGACACTGCATCCTACCTATCTCTTACTGTGTTGGTTCCCCCTACCATTAGATTAAGAGAGGCTTGGACGAGAGGGTGCGTTTGTGTACCCTCACGCATTCTTACCACATGGCCCGCATTCGTAGCATTCACGCACCAGATATATCCTGCGCAATTGACTGTTTCGGAATATTTTCATCAGCGAGCTCACCTTCGCCGAATGGCTCGGCACTCTGCGCCTACTTGATGGGATTTGGAACATCGCCAAGGCCGAAACCAGGCTGGATATCATCATTGTACTCGAGGTCTTTTTGTCGCAGAATGTTTAAGGGCCACGCCATGACGATGACTGTCAATGGATTTCCGACCCTGCGCTGTGCTGTGCTCTGCGGCGCTGTGCTGTGCTGTGCTGTATGCGACAATTTGTCATTAAATGTGAATGTACATAGTCTATATAGTTATTGATTAAATTAAACTTCACGTCCTTCGCAAACGGTGCGTTCGAACTCAAAGCAATCCTAAGAACCGGCAGCTACGTTCTAAATAATTAAGATGTATTTACGTGTCCTCGTTCAGTAAACGTAACCGCATCAGCAGAGTAGGGAGTGAGTGCTGCTGCCGGAGACAACGGTAGTGTGCTAGTTAGCGATGTACTGCGGCGCTGCCATGTGATCAGCCCTCTCCCCGCTCGCGCGACTCATTACGACCCTGTCTTTAAATGGTTTTTGTCCCCGATCTTTATATTGCTCGACAAACTGGAGATTTATTGCGTGACAAAGTTTCTAGATGTGTTCGTGTAAGTTTTTGTCGTACAAGTGCGCGCCCGGTGTACATTTACATACAAATTGCTTGACGAGCTGACGGGCGGACCAGTCTCGTCTTATCCGTACATTTGGCAAACTCCTTTTAGTTTATTTTTTTTCTTAAATAAAGTGCTAATCAAATTCAGATTAGTCGACTGTCGGGATGCACGATTAAGACCGGCCCCAGCGGAGTGTGCAGCTCGAGCCGTTACAATTATTCTTGAAATTATAAAAGCGGTACTTCCCTCCCACCCTCCCTCCGGCAGCCCTCCGCCTCGCCGGTGCCATCATCCATTCATTCTTTTAAAGAGTCCTCTATCAATCGTCATCAATTTAATTTCCCTTCGATAAATCTTTCGTTTGCAAAGGGCGCGCCGCGTTCATTTGCCGCGTCCCGCGCCACAGCACGGCCACTCGAGATGGTTCACCCCATTTTAATCCGCACAAAATATGTCTCACGTATAAAACATTAGACTCCAGTGCCGCCGGCGCTCGGTACAGCTGCACAAAATGTAAAGGCCAATGTAAAGCTGTGACGTCACCGGTCAGAGTCCAACGCGAGCCTCTTCAGTTGGCCTTCGACGTGCGTACAGCTCAAAGGAGTGAATCAGGCGACGGATATACCTGTAACGTGTAATGACGACGTCGAACGCACACATGCGGCGCGGCGCAGTGCCGGAGGGCCGGGGGGGGGGGGAGCTGCTCTCCGTCAGGAGTCATTAATCGTTTTATTAACATTTGCTCACTTTTTAAGAGTTCCACAAGGTCACCATTAGCGGAGAACATGATTTTTATTTTACCTTTTTAAAACAGTTTCTGTGTCGATAATGTTTTTCATCTTTATATTAACTTTTAATGTATCCCATGTGTTAGGCGCGGCGGAGCGCTGCGGGGGGGGGGGAGCGTCGCCGTGAGACGCCTCGGTTATTCTAGGATGAGCAGGCAGCACGGGCCGCGACAGGGTCCATTGTAGACCGTATTCACGAGCTGGTGGGCGGGCCACCGGTTGCGGTGGGGATCTCGGAGGCATCTGTAAAGTAGACTGCTCACGTTGTGCGTTCATTTGTTCGTTCATTGGTGTCATTGCTTATTCTACAAGACAACTTTAAATATTGACTTGGTCAATAGACACTGCATTAGCCGTGTTGCACCGCCGTGTGCTCAGCAAGACCCGCGATGCCGTCTGCTGCGGAGTGTTTGCGCGTCAGAGCCCAGGGCGCCGGCCGCGCTTACAAAATTCAAATATTTCCTATAAAATACATATTACCGGTACCGGTTCAGGATAAATAATAAGCGGCTGGCTTCGTTTTATATATTGGTATATTTTTTCTTATAATGTCTAAAGTGTCAATTGTTTTATAAATAACGTGGTTACTAAGCGTGGTTACTATGGTATTGAAACTAAACATCTAGTTTTTTGTTAGTTTGTGGCGAAATAAATACATTTAATTTAATTTATATGATAAGTTACTGATTTCGTCGGCTGGGACAAGGCTCTGGGGTTTCTTAGTCCATACGGCTTCCCGTGCTTATTGTACATTTAGTTTTTTTTTGTTAAGAGGAATCTATTTACTGAGCAAAATCTATAGAAAGTCAAAGTAGTGTCTGTTAATCAGAGTTTTATATTGGTATTAGCTAATAGACGCGACGGCAGCGCGGGGAGCCCCGGGACAGTTACCGAACGGCTCTCGACAGTGAGCGCACCGGTGCAAACCAAGTCAATTGTAATTATTGATTAGTATGTTAAATAGTCAACAATATAAAGAGGCCGTGGGCGCAATCATGCCGGCCTACACACGCACGGAACGCGTCTGCCTGCAGAGAGTTGTATCTATCGCGCGAGGCCGCCCCGCCCCGCCCCGCGCCGCCCGTCCCGTCCCGTCCTGTCCTGTCAGAGCGTGCCCTCCTCATAAACGACTTGTCAATTATTCAATCGTGTCCATATGCCGGCAGTGAGAAGCGAGTGGACCCGTCGAGCCGAGCAGCCGCCGGCCAGCCCCAGCGCATCGCGCCGCACCTGACGCAACCGGCGCGGGGGCAGCTCGCGCTCATATTGAACGGGGGCGAGGTCTGCAGGGATTTGCTACATTAACAACGTATCGAGCGAGTGTGCCGAGCCGGGGACGCGCCGGTGACGCGCCGAATCAAACTTGGGAAACGAAACAGAAAGTTATTCTGAGGTGGTAAAGTCAGCGCTCCTCCCTCACGAGCGTACAATGTGAGCAAGTTCACAGCAAAGTTCACGAATAAGTTGTAAGCAATCCGTTTGCGGCCCCGCCCACTGCCCCGGCGACGTGTTGCCTGCACCAGCGTCGGCCGGTGTCCCGCCGCTCGCCGCTCGCCGCCCGCCGCTCGCAGACATTGTATATCTGATCGAAGCTCGCCGAATACATTTTGCGAAGAAGATACAATACAATAAGTCGACGCATGATGCAGCAGCCATGCCTCAACGGTTTAGTTTTATAGTTACATAGAAAATGATTAAATTCTATTTGCAAACAAACAAAAATATAAATAGAAAGATATAAAGGAGAATTTCATTGCGCACTTATAAATGAGTTATGGATCATATTACTCTCTCTTTGTGTAAATTGTGTTAACCATAGTATGCGTTTCGGTCAGTTAAAACCATACAGTATTTTAAAAATTTAAAGTTACCTACATCCAGTAAGCGAAATTTTCCTGTAAGGCAGTATATACATATACTGAAGCTCTCGAATAAATTCTCATCATGATAATAGTATTGAAGTGGCTGAGGAACGGATTCTTCATGTGTGTCGATAGATGAGTGATTATGACGAAACCATAGATATCTGAACGCGCCACGCGCCACGCGCCACGCACACGGTCCTCAACGCCCGAGTAGAGCGGGTCCGCGCGTCGCGTGCGCTCGTGTGGAGCGCATTCCGCTCACATTCGCGGCGCGCATCCAGCTCGGGGCAGCGCGCGCACTCTGACCGCTTGTTTGAACATTTTTATGTTTAGTATTGCACACTATATTACGAAGAGCAGGGCGGCAGGAGGGGGGGGGGGGGCGGGGGCGGGGTTCTCTCGCAGCCACTCTGGCTACATTCCTGAGCCGCTTTTATCGCTATAAATGAACAGTGAACGGGTCGTTCGCTCTATCACACGGCGCCAGGCGCTGAGCCTGCCATTAATTGTGTCGTGAGGTGTGACCACGAGTGTCGTGTCAAGCGACGCGTGCGGTGCGCGCGGGGGGGCGGCGCGGGGCGGCCGTCAGGAGCGAAGCGTGTCCGCATTCCCGGGGCGACTTTGATCGCGGTGTAATTATGTTAAGTCGGCCCGGGCCCGCTCGCGTGACTCAGTGACGACGGTCCCGCCTGGCGTGCCCTCGGCGTGCGGGTGTAGAGCGCATTTTCGTTTGTGCAGCGTGCGCGAGTGGCGCGAGTGGCAGGCGTGCGACAGAAGGTCGTGACGTATGTGGGAACACTGATTCTGCGAAATGATCTCGAGACCGTATATCAATTAGCGCGCCGAGTCACGACGTGTAACGCGACACGGCATTCTGCAGGGCTGCGAGCGTATGGGTTGGCTCCTCGCTAGAGATAAGCTTTTATGAGAAAATACCATGGATTAATGTTCGAAAGCTCTTTACAATAAATAAAGAGATAACGGAGAAAAAAAAAATTGCTATTTCTAAGAATGCCACGTCTTACTTCTTTCGTGTTGTTTGCGTAAATACATTTCAATGTATGTTTATGCAATAATTTAATAAAACAGAGCGAACGCGCAGCGATGGCCCCGTGCCACTGGCCGGCGCCGCCGACCGCCCCCGACTGTGTAATTTGAAAGTCGCTTTGATTAATCCTTATGTGCAAATTGAATCCCTCATTAAAACTGAATATTGACACATTACTAATGAGACTGTATTTATAAGTGTACACTGCATGCTCAGATAAATAGAAAAATAAAAATACAAATAACATAAAAAGAAATATTCTAATCTAATTTGAAAAAGAAATATAAAAGCAAAAACAACAGCAATCTATTGAACAATCTTCTCGAATGACATTCTTGTTTATAATTTACGAACAGTCTAGTTATATATGTCGTGACCTGCTGATCTCGACACATAATTGTATAATTATTTACATATACAACTGCCTTTTGAGAAAAATCCAGATTGGAATCTGGACTAAGGAGTGTAATGGCAGTTTGCCGCAGGGCGGTGCAGGCCGCATCGCCCGCCGGACTCGCCCGGTGCGCTCAGTCAGAGTCGAAGCCAGGCCGGCCCGGGACTCGTCCCCACCTTCCCTCTCCTTGCTGTCCCGTCTCCTTTCTCTCATCCTTCCTCGGTTACTCCTTTTACATACACTTCCACAGTTCCACTCACCTTGTCCCGTCCTCAGTTACTCCTGTGTTCTCAACTCCTTATACAAGGTATGTTAGGTGATGTATGTCTGTTTTTGTTGTCCCTCCTTCATTGTTTGTCTTCTTTTATTCATCGTGCCCTCCCCTTTTTTCTTCTCTTTTCTTCGTTTTTCCACATGTTGAAGAAAAATGAAAATCTGATGAATGATAATGTGCACGCCACTCAGGGCTGCACTGGGTTTTCCGAACAAGGAAGATAGTGGACTGTTTTTTTGTAGGTGCTGGTAGGTTATCTTTCTTTGGGCCCTATTAAGTGCACACGACCATTATAATATATACATATATCTATTCCGCTTACCTTGCCGCCGTGGTGTCTCTGCCTGCCTGGATCCAGACCAGCTTCCGGGGCAGGGAATCCGACACGGTCGTGTGCCCGAAGATGTAAGTCCGAAAATCCGTAACTGAAGCTAACTCCGTGCTAATATAATTGTCCCACGTAATACAAAACACAGGGAGCACAATAAAACAATATAAATAGGTCCGTAGCCGTAAATAAATTAATAAAAAGCCTTCCGATACAAAACCGATGTGCCCGGTATAGTTGCGTCCGACGGAGTGTGACGTTTGCCCACCGTATGACGCCATCTGGCGGTAGGCTTGCGGAAATATACATAGGTATACAGTATAATGGCGTGTACAGATAAAAGAAAAAATATGAAAGCACATCGGACAAGAGAATTGTCCCAAGAGGGTACGGGCCTCCCTGGGCCACGCCGGGTAACTTACCCTGCCGAAGTCGCTAAAGCTGGCATCGAGGTGAAGTTGACAATCGGCTGGGTAAGACCTCCGATCAGGATTGTGGTAAGCCCCGTGCTCCGGAGCTACAAGTGCCTGGAGCCCGGGCACGCGGGTCAGTGTTGCCAGGGCAAAGTGGACCGCTCTGAGCTGTGCTTGCGGTGTGCGTGAAAATAAGTATTGTTAAAACAGTGAAACAAACAAGTGATTTCCGAGTACCACAGGATACCAGGCGCCGGTGTCGGACACTGGTTTCAGACACGGCACCTGTAGCGGGTAACGCACCTGGAATGTATATATATAAGGTACCTTAACAGTCTTCAACGGTTAAATAAAACAAACTCTTTGTTGCTCTGAAAATTCAAAGAAACGACAATAAAGTTTGTTTATAACTTTTTTCCGTACAAACCAAAACGCTTCTTTTATATTCAAATCAAACTCCGACCAAGACTCTGCCACCTGCCAAAACAATGTCCACAGTTTATAGCAAGATGTAGTGCCATAGACTTTGTCACATAGAGCCGCGCGGAGAGCGACAACATTAAAAACCCTGAAGAAATTATATTTCCTTTACATATATTGTTACGACGGAAATAGGGTAAAACTGTAACCCTAAATTTCTAGGCTTCCTAGCATCGCCCGACTATGATTTTGAAACGCATAGAGGAGCCGCATCCATTTGTCCCGGCCGCCCGAGTTCCTTACATGTATACTAATGAGACGGCCGCTACGCGTGGAATTACAACTCGCGAAAGGTCGATAAACCGATTCTCGAATTCACGAGTAAAACCATAATGCTCAAAAATCTCTACGAGTATAAGGATCTAGATCTCTCTCGAAAACGCTGGAAGTTGGCTGTTCTGATATATGTATACGCGCTCGATACTGTCGCGACACATTTCGGTTTGGACGGCGACACAGAGCGATATCTCGAGCGATCGTCAAGGGTTTTCGCGAACACATGAGTACTGCGCCTGCAAACAGGAACTACCTGCGTACACCTCGACTGGCTTTTGCGACCGGACTTCGAGAACTTTCTGCGATTCGACATTTGGCGATTGGGGTTCCGTCGATCGAACTCTAGAACATTCATTAACTGATTTGTGGAACCTTGGCCGATTTGACATCGTTATCATTCGACGGTTGCGTGTCGAGACACGTCTGCCGCTGCGCTCTGCCGCTGCGCTCCACAATCTCATCGAACAACACATCGCTTGTCCGTCGCAGCCGGCGTCTCACAATCACGCCCCGCGCTCCTAACAATATGTCTCATTTTATGTACATATAGGTTATAATGGAACGGAATGGTATATTTTAAAGAATGCTACCGAGGTGAATCTGCAAGTTTTTCCTCCAAATTAGCATGATGTTGAATTTGTTTGTAACGTTCCGTCTAAGGGGGCCGACAGCCGCCGTCGCCGAGCAACGCGACAAGTCTGAACTTTAAAAATTAACTATTCTCATTCGAAACGCTTGTGCTGCTCTAATTAAATTGACTGCCTTGTTCATGAGGCAGCTTTACCGGATATTCGTTATTGATAAGCACAATGGCTCCGATATAATAATACTGTACGTCATTAATATAACGTAACCGGAGAACTCTGTTCGCTTCTGCGCCCACGCGCGCGTCAGGGCGGGGAACAAACAACGGATGTCCGATTTAGCTTTTGCTAATAAATATCACGTGTTGTACTCATGAGTATTCTGCTTACCTTACTTACTTGTTATCCTGCTACATGTGTGCTACGCGTATGCTACGGAATGCGCTACGCCGTGTGCTACGCCGTGTGCTACGGCATGCGCTACGTGTGTGCTACGCCTTGTGCTATGTTGTGTGCTACGGCATGCGCTACGTGTGTGCTACGCCTGTGCCACGGAATGCGCTACACGCGTGCTTAGGATTGCGCTAAGAACGTATTGGTCGTGCCGATGCGGGCATTCATGCGTACATGTTGCACCCACTGAGGTAACCCAGAGCTTGGACCTCGCGACCGCCGTGCGTCCGGAGCCGGCGACAGAGTGCCGACGGGGCTCGGGTGAGCGTGCAGCGGGCTCGCCGCCGTGGTGGCGCGGCGCGTCCACGTGGACCGATCGCTCCTTGTGCCGCTTTGTCTGAAGTCAGAGCTTTCGTTTTTAACTAAATACATATCAAATATCGTTACTGTTACATAATTATAACAATATACAATCCGTGAAGTCCTCTCAGCGTGCGTACGTGCCGCTCGCGGCGGCAGCTCGCACGTGCACACGTAGGCTCGCGAAACTCTCCTTCTGTAGTGGACACGGAACATTGATGTCACACGCAGCGCTGCTCCGCGTCCTTAGCACGCGCTGCTTCACCACAGAGCGGTTTCGATCTCGGTCCATGTCATTTTTAAGCGAAGTTAATATTTTCTAGCTATTTTTTTTATCAATGTTAATTAACCAGTGATTCGAGAAGTGGTCGCGGCGCAGAGGTGTCAACCAGAGATGGGCAAAATGTAATCTGATTAATGATGAATGACTACAAAATATAGTCGAAGTTTTAATTTTCTTGCTCTGTAATCATAATTAAATTCATTTAATCATTAAGAAATGATAAATGTGTATACAATCTGGGATTATGTAGTGTTTAAAACATAAACGAGCACAAATGCAGTCATATTAATGGTAAAAAACGTAAAATGTAATCGTTAATCATTTTTATTAATCTGATTACATTTTGCCCATCTATGGCGCCAACCCCGACCGCGGTGTCGCACTCGCAATGAGTGCCATGTCGCTCGCGGATACAGTTTCTACAAACTGATACTCGTCAATGCGAGCGCGGCGGCTGACACTCGAGACCTTCAATTTGTAACTGACACGCGGACACCGAGCAGTCGGCGCCATTCTTATACAACTTTCACAGGTGACGTCAACAAATGTCAGCACCCTGACGACACACTGCCGTCGCGAGCAGGCGGCCCGACAGACGGCGCGTCGCTGTCAGGGAGCTACCGTTGCGCTTGCCACTGAACTCAATAATTATTGAGAGCCATTTTGTTTTTGTTTGCAACAGCAGCGTCGTTCATTTAGTATGTATAATGCATAAACTAGTCAGCTTTAGCAATAACGAGCAATACTGGCCTGGGGCATGCGCAGAGCGCCGTAGCCTGAGTTTGCGCGGTGGCGGCGGCGGCGGCAGTCCGCAGTCGGGCGGCGCGCGTGCTGGCTGCCGCGGGGCGCGGACCTGTCGCGTCACGTGCGCCTGCCGCCGCCGTTCAGCCGAGGCAGTCTCAGTTCGTGACGCGTGTGTCGCGCGATGCTCATGCTCAAGTCCTCATGCGCAAGTGAATATTTCTATACGAGAATTCATTAATATTAATGCGAGTGGGCTTTAGTGGGTTCTCGCAGAGCGCGCAGTGCACGGCGCGAGGGCTGCAAGCCGACAGCAGAGCGCTCCCCGCGAGCAGTCCGCACGGCGCGCGGCGGCAACGGGTTGCTTTTATTCGAGTTCAATTTTCAGCCGGATTAAAAAAAAAACCTCAGTACAGTTAGTTGTCAAGGGCAAGTGATTATTCACAGAGACCGGAGCCCGGGTAAGGGCCCGGAGCACACGGCGCGCCCCGCAGACCGCCGCGGCGTGCATTCCGGTTTGAGTTCGTCATTCTCGCGTGCGTTCGCGCGCTCGTCTGCTATTCTTTTCTGTTTGTAATTCACTATTATTATAATTATGTGTTTTTAGCTCAGTTTGTTATTATTATTATTGTTTTTTCCAGAAACTTGTTGCCCGTGTGTGTGTGTGTGTGTCCTCTCTATAGATCGTTATATTGATTTTATATTTCTTTTTGTTTTCCTATGTACAATGAAAATTAAAGTAGTTTGAAAACTGTACGCACGGTAGGATGGTCCATATGTCAGATGGGTTCGGGGTATTTCCACCGCAGCTTTAAATAGGTAATAGCTTTAGGTAGGTAGGTTTTTTGAGAGTCGAAGCTGCTCGCGTCCGTAGGCTTTACCCTAGTTTCCCTACACGTGACTCCTGGGTGGTGCTAAACGAGCAGCAGCGAGGTGGTAGGGCGTCGGTGCCCGCCTGGATCGCGACCATATTACATGGGTGTAAAGCCCGTCATAGTGACCAGTTTCGGTTTGTCGCGTTTCGGGATCAGCTTGTGTATATCCAGTAGCTCATATACCTAGAGACCTTCAGTCGTGGTATATGTGGGCCGACATGACGATGTCGACTATCAATGGATTTTCATCCTTAGATAGTCGCTTTCGTTTTTGGACTACACTGTACTTACCATCAGGTACTGTGTAGTCAATATGTCGAGCCAGTGTAAAATAGGTTACAAATATATTAAAAAAAAAACAAATCCTGTCAAGTTGCAACTTTTAATTTTAATATGAAGCCGGCCGCGCGACAGCCCACGGCTGAACGGAAACAGCAAAGCTCTGTTGTTAATTTGGATTGTTTTACTTGTGAACCCGCCATCGGATCACAACCACTGTTGGATATTCGTACGAGTATAGAGAAGTTAATGCTCTACAAAAAGGTCCATTGCGATATTGCGCTGACTCTATCGGCTCTAAAGTTATCCGACGTCAGCGTTCAAGTTGTACATAGTTTGATATAGTGATTTTAATGAAAAATATTTTACAGTTTATCGTCTATATGATATTTTCTTTCATAAACCTTCAGGGTATAACGATCAAACGATCAAATTGGTTGAATATTTATTTCATCATGAAAGTGTTCCAAGTGTGTTGCCAGGCGCGAGCTGTTCGATTTACACACGTTGCTCAAAATGTTGTTTATCATTTACGTAATTATCGATGAATCTCAATCTCAATTTAAATTGAAGTAATAGAGTTAGTAAGTATCGACTAGATTACATTTTTTAAATGATTTGGATTACAATCACACCTCTGGCAAGTTCATCGTTCTCCTTCAGCCTAAAGACGTAAGCTACAGCACCGCATTAGGGTTGCTGTAGATGACTACGCTGAGACGAAGCTAAGCTATGGCAAGACTTTTGTAAACATGATATACTAAGGATGAAATACAAATGTAATATGTATTGCTACTGGCCGGAGATCACAGGCAGCTAGCTCCCGGCCCGCGCCGACAAGAAACTAATGCTATACTAACTATAAATAGATCTATGATTACAAAAATACCAGTTGTCTGTAGTGTTTTTTTTTTATGTATTGAATATTTATTCATGTTCAATTAATCCATTTTTTTTAAATCGAATAGTCATGCAGAGAATATAATGTAAAAGTAATATATATTTTTTATAAATCGCAATGTCGCTAAATGAAAAAATAAAATAAAAAATGAAATGGTGTAAAACGTAAACATTGACCTCAAATAACATAGGAACGGATAGAATTCGGCGTCGGGAGCAGAGGGCCCAGCGCCCACCGGCTCGCTGGTGCAGTCAGCCCGTGCCGCGGCTCCGAGTCCGGACCAGATAGTTACTCGTCCTTGTACCCTTTCTCGCTATCTTCTCGAATGAGAAGAGAAGTGAGGAGGGCCACGTTGTTTCCACCCACACCCATCCCTACCCATTCCCATTCCCATTCTTAGTTATTCTTTTGTTCCCACCTCCCAGTTTCTTTTGTTAGGGCTGTTGTGTTAGGTTATGATAGGTCGTAAGTCTTTCGTCGCCCCCAGAGGGCGCTGGCTACGGTACAGCGCCGCGTGAGGCGGGGCCGGTGCCCTCGGGGGAGGCCCGCGCTCTCGGGTCACTTTGTACATGGCGCGTGGAGTAGCGGGCTGGGACCGCCGGCCGCCCTTATCTGAAATCAAGAGGAAACGGCACCTAACCGGGTGCCGAATCCATTATGGCATGGGAGACCAGGCTGGAGCACCCAAGTGCCGGCCTGCGGACTGCAGAAGCCATCCGTCCGGTGTTACGGTAGTGGCTCAACAGGCGCCGCGGGATCGTCTCCACCGGTTGACGCCGGCGCTGACCGGACACGGTCCTTTCGGTTGGTACCTTTGCCAATACCCGGTATGCCGGCGAGCCTTCCCGACGCGCCGATGTGCCGAAGAGTCCGCACAATATATCCCGGTGCTGCCCACACTTATTCGGGCAATGCTCGACAGCGACGGGTCATGGAAGCCGGTCGCCCACTAATCGGAGGAGGTACGTAGGGTAAAGGAGGGGGCGGGGCGTGAGCGGGAGAGACCACTTCATCCTCCCTGTCCCTTCCGCCCCTCCGTCGCCCTCGCCGGACTGGACACAGGAGGGAAGCCTATTCCAGGTACTTCCCTTCTTAATCTCATGTCACATTGGCATCGCGGCGCGCGATGTGTCCCGCGCGCTGCTTCAAGACAACGAAGGCGAATAAATGTTGTGTAGTCTTCCATTAGGCCGGACGTCGCCGGGCGCTGCGCGAGTTGGCACAGCCTTGCCTTTTGGCCCCGGGACACGGGAGAAGGTTCACCCTGGGGTTTTTAGTCGGTGCGAATATGACACACCGGGGTTCGGCCCTCATCACCCCCTGACGACACATAAAGGGCTCCCCGGGTTACAAAAAAAAAAGTCGTATCGAGCCCCCACAAGGGAGGCTCCAAAGAAGAAGGATAAACTCCGCAAGCTGACCCGCACCCGTATGTCAAAGGACGCAGAGGTTTCCTTCAATCTGGTTCCGGATGCGAAGGAGCGCCGTCGGCGTACGGGAGGCGTTCCTGACTGGCGCTCTCACCGATGCCAAGCTGTTGCACGTCCCTGGGCCGCTCGAAGAAGTCGACCTCTTGTATGCCAAGCTGAGAGACGTCTTCCCGGAGACGGATGTCAAGGTGACCCGGCCCGTGAAGCGCATGAGCCTTCGCGCGTCGGGCCGGACGACTCCGTCGGGAAGGGGGATGTCAAGATGGTCGGCCACGTCGCGCAGGAGCGGGCTCGCCTAGCGCCTAGCCGGACACCTGAACCCTGTCCGGTCCTGTGAATGCTACGAAAACAAATAAAATAGAATTTAAACTTTATATTAACATAAAAAAAAACTTACTTTTTCTTATTTATTTAATAAAATGTTGATTTTTTTGTTTAATCATTTCTTAATAATTTATTTAAAAGGTAATGTTGTAAAACTAAGTAATATATGGTAAATACATTTTCTATTCCATTTGTTATTTTAATAATATAATTAGGAATAAACAAGTTATTAATATTTTAAAATGGCCCCTACAGCAATTAGGGCACGCGAGCGAGCTCTCCAGTAAATAAAAACAAGGGGCGCGTGTACCCTGGCGTCAGCGGTGTCGGTGCGCTTACAATTGTTCGAAAGTTATTTCCTGTTGGGTGGAGTCCTTCACGAGCCAGCCTTTCACACCCCACTCGCCAGCACTTCCTCTCGGCCCCCTCCCCCCCTCCCCCCACTATCCTCTATGTAATTTAGATAAAATGTCTTCAAATGCGTTCAAGGTATGCGCGGCGACGGCGTGACCCGGCAGTGAAGTGACGGGGAATGTGGGCGGCGCGCGCGGCGCTGCTGGCGACGGTGCTGGTGACGCTGCTGGAGCACACTGGCGGCGGCGACGCGCCTGAGCCGGGCCCGGACAGCGACCCGGCAGAGCTGGCCGAGGTCCCGGCGTGGCGCGACCTCTGGTACTCTTCGCTGGAGGCGCAGCGGCGCGAACCCACTTTCAACGGCACCCACGAGGAGGTGGTCGCGCAGCTCGGCGCGCCCGCCTACCTGCACTGCGCGGTGCGGCACCTCGGCGACCGCGGCGTCTCCTGGGTGCGCCGCCGCGACTGGCACATCATCAGCTCCGGCCTGCTGCTCTACACCAACGACGACCGCTTCCAGGTACCGCCACTGCTGCTGCGCGAGCGCGCGCTCCCGGCCTGCACTGCCGGACTGCACATTGACCGGACCACCCCCCCCCTCACTCCCCGCGCAGGTGCTGCACACGGACGGCTCCGACGACTGGCTGCTGCAGATCAAGTACGTGCAGAAACGAGACAACGGCACCTACGAATGCCAGGTGACAACTCGCGGCGCCACCGGCGCGCACACACGTGCCCGGAGGGCGGCTCGGCAGGTGTGTGTGTGTGTGTGTGTCCGTGTGCGCAGGTGTCGACTGGGTCCGGCACGGCGTCGCGGCTGGTGTACCTGCACGTGGCGGTGCCGGAGGCGTTCATCCTGGGCGCGGACGAGCATCACGTCGACGCCGGTTCCGCCATCAACCTCGTCTGCATCATCGACAAGGTGAGCGCCGATAGCGCCGCACGGCACAGCGTATGTGTGCCCTCCTCCCCTCCCCCCCATGTGAGTGTGTGTGTGTGTGTGGGTGTACGTATGCGTGTGTTGTCGCCCGCAGAGTCCGCTGCCGCCGCAGTTCGTGTTCTGGTATCACAACGCGCGCATGATCAACTACGACGCGGCGCGCGGCGTCACAGTGCTGACGGAGCCGGGGCCTAAGACGCAGTCGGCGCTCAGCATCCGCTCGGCCGCCGCCGAGCACTCCGGCGAGTACACGTGCGCCGCTGCCAACGCGGAGCCCGCTCGCATCCACGTCTACGTCGAGCGGCAAGGCAGTATGTGTCGTGTCGTGTCGTGTCGTGTCGTGTCGTGTCGCTCATTCTCGCTGTGGTGCTGTCGCAGGCGACATGATGGCGGCGACGCTGAGCCGCAGCTCGGACGCGACGACGACGTCATGTTGCAGTCTGCGCGCGGCGCTGCTGCCGGCGCTGTTGCCGGCGCTGCTGCCGGCGCTGCTGCCGGCGCTGATGCGGCCCTGAGGGTGCGCGATACGGTGATTGTGTACAGACTACGGATCGACGAGGAACACTTTTAGAAATGATGTGAGAATGTGATGCACTGCAGAACTCAGGAAGAACTGTGAACCCTTTCCGACGTGCTCTAAGTGCGTGTACTCGTTCTCATATTTGTTAATAATAATAATAATATTGTAAATATTATAGATGCTTACATTGTAAATATACGAAGTATTTGAAAGTATCCAATACATTTAAATAAAACGGGATATGGTTAAAAAAAAATCCTTATTTATGTTTTACCCAAATTTATTTCCTTGTCACCTATGCACCAAAAAATAGAAGACAGCACCTAATAGACAAGTCTTGTGTAAGCACTTAGAGAAGTGCACTACTTGTTGCGTTGGGTACGACATAACCCGAGACGGAGCTGACTACCGGCTGGGTAAGACCCCAGATCACCATTGTGCCGACTCCTGTGCTCCGATGCTACAAGTGCCTGGAGCCCGGACACGCAGGTCAGTGTTGCCAGGGCAAAGTGGATCGCTCTAACCTGTGTCCTTTGATGTCCAGAGTCAGAACACAAATACATGACTGCCGGGCTAAGACCCGCTGCGCAGTGTGCGCGGTGTGCGCGGCCGCAGGTTAAGCTGCAGGCCACAGAGTCGAAGGCGAAGTTTGCACCGCCGCTCGAAACCCAAATGGACATAGGGCAACGCCCAGAGGAAAATCCTGATGGAGTCTCTGCCCACTTTTGAGGCTCCTCTAGGTGTGCCGAGCAATATCGCGTGAGGGGGCGCACTTCGGCTAATCAACCCACAAACTCGCACAGCAGATATCGTATGAGCTGATCCTGTAGATACCTAGGTTGAAGCAAGTCCGGCAGTCGTTAAAACTGTGTACTGTGGTCACCACTTTCTTCAACTAATTCACTTACTAAGACTATTAGAACGACAGAAGTCAGTTCAAAGCGAGTGTTATAGCGATAGGTGATTACTAGAGATGCCACGAATATTCGGCAACTATTCGGTATTCGGCCTATTCGGCCACTTTTTATGCTATTCGGTATTCGGCCTAATAATACGTACTATTCGGCCGAATACCGAATACCAAATCATGTAAAAATGACACGTTATATTACTCAAAGTTATGAATTTATTTCCAAATTACAACACTTTAGTAATTAAAATTGATCAGTGGTAAGTTGTGATGGATAAAAACAAGCTTTTCAGCATTTTTTAGTAGCAAACGATTATGCTTTTCATCGTAAATGTTACCAGCCTCAGAAACCTATCACACATACACATATAACCTATCACACACACACTCTCTCTGTTGGCGACGCGTGTATATCCACGGAGTAAGCGAGATATCTCCGTCCCGCTCTAACACACTAGATCGCCCATAAGGCCTAGTGTATTTCTTAATACCTAGGTGTAAGCATTTTGAAAATAGTGTATTAGGATAGGATTCCTTATAAGAAGTATTTTCATAGGTCATAGTTCGTTGTACGATCAGTAGTTTTCGAGATATTTCGATTTTAGTGTTTATTCCAATATTTCGATGTGAATTATTTTGTTGTAAAAGAAAGGATCGTACAATAGAAATGCATAGGATAGATAAATAATGTGATATGTAATTTTAAACGTAAACTAATGGATATTATAGGGAAACATATTACATGTCTGTATATTAAGTAGTGTAAAAGATATTTAACTTTTTGTGTGCAAGTAGACAGAAATCGCTTGTAGAATAGGAACATTTTGTGTTATAAAACGTAAGGTAAATAAGTAAGGTATATAAATGTTACATAGATCGATAGGTATTTACGTAAGGATTAGTTTAAGCTATGTAATATAATTGTAACATGTATAATTTGGTAAATAAATAAAGAAAACTGGGAGCGGTGAAGTAAAAATGCCAGCAAAAGGGGACAATTACATAGGGTGCCTCGATAAAGTAGTGCTCGACCATTTATAAACAGGCCAATTTTCGAGTAAGGTAGGGAAAAAGTCTCTCCCGCTCGGACGTAGTGAGTCGCGTATAGCATCATCCCGCTCGAACACGCTGTTTCGCAATCGTCGCCGCTTCACCGCCCGCCGCACCGCATACTGCGCACTTACGACGCCTGCGCACGGGACCTTTCGCGCCTACCCCACGCGTCTCATCTTCGGAGTTGTTTTTGTAAATAACTACCCGAAGATTGGGACATTGGGCCGGACACTAACCATCCAGCCCGAACGAGCAGCTCCAGGGGAGGCTCCAGACGCCGGGGTCCTGGTTCCTGCGCCACGATACTCCCAGTACCGCTAGGGAAAAGATATCGTGGCTGTGGGGGCAATGACCTCAGGGCCGCGCAAACGGGAGACCTAATAGCAGCCGGACCATCGGAGGAGTTCCCGGGCAATGCCGCCCGGGGACAAATCGCAATTTTTAAAAGGCCCTTTTCAGGGCCAAATCCCATCCATCGCCGTTAACAGGGGTGGCAGGCGCGCCAGGCGTCACCAAACGGCCTCACAGCCGGATGGCGACAACGCCGGCGCCCTCCCCCTGTCCTCGCCGCACGAACTATCGTCCTCTTCGGACGCGCTGTCGCGAGTCGACGAGCCGTCGCGACCCATCGCCGAGCCGCCGGGGAACATCGCCGGTTCGGATCTACGGGCCGACGCGCCGCTCCGCGCAGTGGAGTCGCCGCGCTCCGACGACGGCACCCGGCGAAGCGCTGGTGGCGCGATCCCGCGCACCGGTGTGCAGCGTTGCCGCGCCACCGGGTCGCTGCATCTATCGCCGTCATCGTCATCATCGTCGGGCTCCGTCGCCGGGCCGCGCCGTCGCCGCCGCACCAGTGGATCGTCGCGCCGGTCGCTGGGATACGAGTTCACCGGGGATGCATCCCTGGCGATCGTCGGGTCACCGCGCCGGGTCTCCGACTCGCTCCGCCGCTCCGAAGAAAGGATGCCGCTAACTTTCTACCCCTCGAGCTCTCAGCTCGGGGTAGAAATCTCTGCGTCAGCAGAACTAAACGTAGAGAACCTCGTCGAGCTTCAGAGGCGGCTTGACCAGCACATTGTGCTGCCGTCTCCCGCCTCCCCCTCCGAGGTTCAACTGCAGCTGCCAACAGCCCACCCGCCCCCCGCAGACTACTACGCGCCGTCTGCCGGAGCGTCGACCCCGACTCGAGTGTACGAGCGTGACCTAGTCACGCTCGCCCAGTTTGTTGAAACTGGGCTCCTGTCGGAGTTGATGCTGAGGTGGATGGCCCTGTACCTCCGCATCAGGGAGGCACAAATGGAGGGCCGCCCGCTAGCCCCCATCGATGTCACCACTCTACGGCTGGCCAGCGAGCTGACACTCGACCTGCCGGCCATCCAAGCTGCCGTGACGCGCCGCAGTCCACGGAAGAGGAAGCGCGGGGGAGGAAGCAGCGACGATGATGGGTGCCTGGGCCGCCTGGTCCGTCCCCGCCTGTCGCGCTCCGCATCGCCGACCCCCTCCTGCCACGACCCCTTCCACTGGCACTCGCGCGCGTCCGTGTCACCGCCACAGCCACCGCAACCGCAGGCATATATGCCGCGGCCTCCACTACCGCCGCCCCCTATCGTCGAGGGCGACGAGCCAACACCGGGTGAAGTCCCGACGGTTCGCACAACCGTCTTCGCCCGACAAGAGCCTCTGCCACAAAGGGAGAAGAAGCGACTGACGAAATGCCCGGCGGAGGAACGGACGGCGGCTTTCATGGCCGGCGCCGTTGTCGTCGCGCCGCCGCGCGTCGCGCCGCCTCCGGTCACAGGACCGCGCGCCGTGCCCGCCGCCGCTGCGACGCCTGCGCGTCGCGACGCTGCGCCGCCTGCCGTGCGCGCTGCCCCGGACTCCGCCGCGCCCCTGCCAACACCCACTGGAGCCACCGCCCGCCCCATCTTACCGTCTCAAGTAGTTAAGGATAGTTATGTATCTAAATTAAAAGCCGGTAAGCAGCGACCCGTTCCGTCGGAACGCCCACCATCTGTCCCGGCCCCTAAGGCCGCGCCCGTCGGCGCGCCTCGTGCGCCGACTCAGCCAGCTCGTCCGCCGCTCGCACCGAGCGTTGTACCCCGCGGCACCGCGACGGCGCGCGCACCTGCCGCGCCGCTTACCGCGCAGCCAGCCTCACTGGCTGCGCCTCAGCTGACGGGACGGGACGCTGCTGACCCGGCCGCTGCTGCACAGCGACAACACATGAAAGCCAAAGGAAAGCAACAACAGAGGAAGACGGAAACATTCCCCCCTCTGATTGTGGAGAAGTTACCTGAGTGGCAACGCCACTTCAAGCAGCTTGCCCAACTGCTCGGACGATCACCGAACGCGCGCCCCTACGGGAAAGGGGTGCGGTTCTCACCAGAGAGCGAGGAGGAGTACCGCGTTGTCCAGCGCTACCTTACTCAATTAGAGAGGGATGAGCGGGTGGCGTGGTTCACCTACTCGCTTCCGGCCGAGCGAAGCCTCAAGGTGGCCATACGGGGTCTCCCTTCGGATACAGACCCGAGTGAGATCATGGCCGCCTTACAAGAGCGGGGCTTCACACCCGAGTTTTGCAAGAACGTTAAAGCTCGAGGAGGCAACCCTGGTTGCCTCTTTTACGTCATTCTGAAGCGACAAGAAGGCCTCACCCCAGCGATATTTGAGCTCAACGAGCTCATGTATATGCGGGGTGTCGTTGTGGAGGCCTGGCGCGGTAGACTGGGTCCCGCACAGTGCCATAGGTGTCAGGAGTTTCGGCACAGCTCCCGACAATGCCACAAGCCGCTAGCCTGTGTCCGTTGTGGCGGTGAGCACACCGCCAGGGATTGCGAGCGCCCCAGGGAGGAGCCTCCCACCTGTGCTAATTGCAAGGGGCCTCACCCCGCAAATTTCACACGGTGTCCCGTCTGGAGGCGCGAATTGCGCAACAGGCGGGCTGGGACGCTCGCAAGGACGGGCACAGGATCAGAACGCACCGGGCAAGCGCTGCCGCTGAGCAACGCCGTAGAGGAGACAGCGCCAGCGTCGCTGATGGCGCCTGCCAATGATCCTACTGGCCTCAGCGGGACGACTGGGCAAGGTAACAAGCGTTCACGAGGGAAACGCTTAGCAAAGAGAAAATCCGCCGCGGCACGGGGCCGAGCCGCGGCGACAAGCGGACAATCAGAGGGGGAGGGCCTGCGCCCCCCTGCACCTGCATCGCCACAGCCGGCGCGTAAACTGGACCACCTCGCCAACACTATCGGTGTTATTCGGGAAATACTCGACGCCGTGCAGGAGGGCGATGGAGCTCAAAAGGCCGCCCTTAAGGGATTGTTTAAGCTCTTGTGCAATGGACAATAAGACCTTAAGGGTGGTACATTGGAACGCCCAGTCACTCCGGAGGAAGAAGAAATTGCTGACGCACTTCCTCCGTGAGCAGAACGTCGACGTGATGTTGATATCTGAAACTTACCTGCGTGATGTCGACACTTTTAAAGTGTCGAACTACTACACGTATAGGAAAAACGAGAAGACGGCCGACGGCGCCCCTTATCGCGGTTTGGTGGTGCTCGTTAAAAGGAACATTGTATATCAAGAGATACCATATAAAGAGTACCCATCACTCTACGCCCTGGGAATACTCCTGAACGTTAGAGGGCATCACTTCAAGCTCTACGCGGCATATAAACCACCGAGTCACCAGAATAGCCAGTCTTTCTGTGCGGACATCGGGGATATATTGCTGCGAGACTCGACTCCGACAGTGATAGCCGGTGATCTCAACGTGAAGAGTACCTACTGGGGCTCGAGTAAGGATACCTCGATGGGCAGAGCGTTTTATTGTCACTCTGTAGACAATAATTACGAGATAATCGGGCCGGACGCGCCGACACGGTACGATTATAATTCGCAGGACGTACTGGACATATGTGTTTATAGAGGCCTTAGAGCGCCACCGGGGCAGACGGTTCTCCCGGACCTGCCGTCGGACCATCGCCCAGTCCTTCTCGAGTTTTCTGATTCTCTACCAACACGGATCAACGCTCCAACATCACGTCTCAGGGTAGATTGGACCGCATTCGTGAAAGAGCTTGAAAACACAAACATCACGAGACCGATGTCCTCTCGTGCAGATGTCGAGTGGATGACGGGTGCCTTGACGCGTAGCATTCAAAGCGCTCTCCGTCGATCTAGCCATACGGTTCCGACCGGGGGTCGGCTTAGGCCACTTCCCCGGCGGATCCAGATGCTAATCGATGAGAAGAGGGCGCTGCGACGCGCATGGCAACAAACCCGTTGCCCTTTCACGAAAATTAGATATAACTCGATGGTAGAGCGAGTTAAAGCGGCCCTCGATGACGACGCAGCGGAATCGTGGGATAGCTTCATAGAAGAATTAGGAGATTGCAGCACACGCCTGCCTTCTATTCACCGCTTGTGCCGGAACTTGTCAGCAGTTCCATCGCCGGTCAGACCTCTACTGAATAAAAACGGTCACCCACGATTCACGGCAAACGATCGGGCGGAGATATTTGCCGAGTGTCTGGAGAGACAGTTTTCCCTGAACCCGGTATCGAACCCCCAGCACGATATCGATGTCAAAAGACATCTGGATCGCTTCTTTTTAGAGCCTATAGCCGGTAGCAGCGAAGAAGGCACCGCTCTATACGTTAGTCCGCACCAGGTTCTGCGGACTATCAGAAAATTACCGCCTAGAAAAGCCCCTGGCATGGATCAAATCACGAATACGATGCTTCGTCATTTACCGTTTAAGACCGTTGCGGCAATGACACGATTATTTAATGGAATCCTGCGAAGCGGCCACTTCCCACAAGACTGGAAACTTGGGAAGGCCGTAATGATACCGAAACAGGGCAAACCCCTGCAAAAACCAGAGAGTTATAGGCCTATTACGTTGCTTTCTACGATGTCTAAACTGTTCGAGAAGGTTCTCCTGGGGTTTTTAAAACCCCACATCACACCGAGAGAAGAAAAGTTTGGTTTCAGGGAAGAGCACTCAACTGTCCTACAGCTCACAAAAGTCATCGACACTATTGCCCGAACATATGATAAAAATGAGTACTTCGCTGCAGTACTACTAGATATGGAGAAGGCGTTCGACAGAGTATGGCACGAGGGGCTGCTATACAAGCTGTCAACGTCATCGGCCCCCAAGAAGATTACCCATATAATTAGATCTTTCCTGGAAAACCGCCGCGTCGTGGTAGCGGTGGAGGGGATTACCTCCAGGGACTTTCCTGTGCGGGCAGGAGTCCCTCAGGGCAGCTGCCTCTCGCCGTTGTTATACGCACTGTACACCGATGACATTCCGCTGGTTGGTCGGGCGGAGCTCGCGCTGTATGCAGACGATACGGCATTTTTTGCAACAGCGTATAATGCAAAATCTGCCGTCTTAAAACTGCAAAGACAACTCGATGCTCTACCTGAATGGCTGGCGAAGTGGAGGTTGTCAGTCAACGTCGGGAAGATACAAGCTCTTGTGACCAGAGTGAAGACAAGAGCACCGCCACCATTGACGTTCCAGGGACAGACTATTCCTTGGTCGGAAAGAGTCAAATACCTGGGCGTCGTTATCGATCGGAACGTGACCTTCAAGAGGCACGCGGAGGGTGTGATCGCGAGGGCTAAAGTAACCAGGAGAATGCTGCAACCAGTGCTTACTTCGAGGCTCCCACTTCGCACGAAGTTGGGGCTCTACAAGATTTATATTCGGTCGCGTCTCACGTGCGCGGCCCCGGCATGGTATTCATACCTGTCCACCACCATGAAGAAGCGGCTTCAGGCCCAACAGAACCTCTCTCTACGCGCGGTGTTGGGTGCGCCGTGGTACGTGAGCAATGCCACCATAGCCCGCGACTCAAGAGTCGAAAGCCTGGATGCTTTTGTAAGCAGCCTGGCAACTAGAATGTTCAAAAGAGCGGACTCGTCGGCGCACGTTCACCTCCAGAACATTGCGCCGCTCCACGCAAGACCCCCAGACGAAGGTGAACGCTATGAGACATCAAGATCCCGTAATACCAGACAAAGAAAGAAAAAGCCTAAAGCCCGCGATCTAGTCCATACCTAGACTGCGCCCGACCCGGAGAGGGCGCGCTGGAAAGTACTAGACGGATGTGCGAACAGATCGCTCACCCTTATATTCCGATCCCACTCAAGAAACGCCCAGACGGACTCCGGTAGATTTTCCACTAAGAAGGACGCGCGAGCTACCTTCGATCAGTGACCCGTCTGCCGCTGCAGATGGAGAAGAACGCCGCCGTCAGGAGGTTCGCCTCGAAACGGCTTCCCGCCCCAGACCCCCTTTATTTATTGTTATTAGGCTAAGAATTAAATATATAAATAAATACCTCCTCTGTTGTTGCGTTTTTATTTAGTATTTAAGACTTAGGTTAATTTTTGTACATACGCTAGTTAAGGTTTAGTTAGGTACTAGTTGTTTTTTTTTCTCAATAAACGGCACCACCCAGACCTTATCAGCGGATGGATGAAAGAATGATGAATGAAAGGCAGTGGAATGGGGTGGTGTGAAATCTGAATCTGAAATCTGAGTAAGGTAGGGGCAGTCTCAAGATCGCATCAAGAAAAGAAGCAACTCAAGAAAGGAAGCAACTCAAGAAAGGAAGCACCTCAAGAAAGAAACAGTTCAAGAAGAAATCTTCAGCAAGAAACTCTGCAAGAATAATACAAGACTAGGAAGATTTCAAGAGGGGTCTAGAATCGCTGGCTGGTCACCGCCCCTAGTTCAAGTTCCTACAAAATTGGGGTTTTTATTAAAGTTTCTATACGTCAAACGCATTCCCCCCTTCCCCCTCCTCAGTTCCTTCACTCCCCCGGCTTCACGAGGCTGGCTGACGCGGGGTGCTCGCTCTGCCGTAGTCGGTAGACGGACCTACCAGCGCACCGAGGCGCGTTCTACGCCCTTGGTGTCGAAGGGGTCTGTCCAGACGGAGGCGGTGTCAGGGGCCGGGCACGGACATCCTGCCCGGTTGAGAGCGCCGCGCTCGCTACACTCTCTCTCGCTCACTCACATACTAATAAACTTATACCGTGAATATCCATATAAAAACACAAAACACCCTTGAATAACCCGAACGGAAGTGCGAGTCTCACCAGAGACAAGATTTACTTAATTGCTGAGACTTATCACACTGTGTATATGCATAAGTTTTGTGTTGAAATAAAGATTATTATTATTATTATTACAAAACACGCTACTTCCAGGAATATTCGGCGGCCGAATATTCGGCGCTTCGGCCGACAGCGTTGCCGAATATTCGGTATTCGGCCAATTCACTATTCGTGGCATCACTAGTAATTACCCAAAGCAATTGAATTTTTGACACTGCGAATTGTGCGGTCAGGTTTCAAGGAAACCCCCAACGGGTTGTGTTGGGTTAGCCGCCGGCACAAGCGCCGATGGCTGGCAACGAGTGGGCAAGGACGGGAAGGCCGTCCGCCCGAAGAAGACGAAGAGGCCCCCCCCAAAGGAGGCCCCTAAACCCAAGGAGAAGAAGCGTCAGCGGAGCCGCGCCCGGCAGCCGAAGACCGCTGTGGTCTCCTTCAAGCTGTTGCCGGGTGCGAAGGAGCGGGGTACCTCCCTTGAGGGGGTCCTAAGAGCCGCTTGCGGCGAGTTAGGTCGGGCGATGTTCGACGTGGGTGCCAAAGATGCCTATCTCCGCGGCACCCTGACAGACGCCCGAATGATCCACATTCCGGGCCCCCGTGAGGAGGCTCAGAAGAAGGCAGATCGCCTTTATGACTTGCTTAAGGGCGTCCTCCCAGCGACGGATGTCAAGGTGTCCCGGACCGTGAAGTGCGTGAGCCTTCGCGTGTCGGGCCTGGACGACTCCGTCACGAAGGAGGACGTGCATTTCGCCATAAAGGCGGTCTGCCAATTGACAGACGAGCGGGCTCACCTGGCCGACCACATAAAGGTCAGCGAAGTCCGCTTCGGTACCTTCGGGTTACGCGTGTTCTGGGTTATTTGCCCAGCCGACGTTGCCAACATGGCGATGGAGCGAGGGGTTATGGTGAACGGCTGGGTAAGAGCCCAGCTCCGCCTAACAGAGCCTCGCGTGCTCCGGTGTTTCCGATGTTTCGAACCCGGGCACGTGAGCCAGAAGTGTAGGTCTGGTACGGACCGAAGCGGACTTTGCCACCGCTGCTCGAAGCCGGGCCACAAGGCCCAGGAGTGTGACGGGCGGGCCTACTGTCTGGTCTGCGCCGCTGCGGGCAAACCTGCCAGCCATCGCGTCGGCAACCCAGCCTGCGCGGCCGCCAAGAAGCCCGTTCGCAAAAGGAGAGGGGGCGTCTACCACAGAGATGCCCCAGATGCCGGCCCCGCGGCAATGGAGACACAGGAACAGTCTTTGATTGCTCCTGTGCCGCGGGAGGAAGACCTTGCTTCGGCTCCACCGAACTTCCTGCAAGGTTCCTTCTACGGAGGGTTAGGCAGCCTGGCTGAGGGGCCAGCTGTCTGACAATGCTCCGGTGGTGTAGTGTGTGGTCTCACACACCACAAGGTGGTGGAGAGGCGACCATCTGCCTCCCCTACTCTCACGGCGAGCCCGTGAAGGGGCCACGCGTAGGGCCGGGCTCTGGGAAGGCGAGTAGACATGTCCCTCGGCCCTAGAGCGCTTGGCGGACCACCCCGGGGGTTTTAGTCGGTAAAATGCGCCAAGGACCCTGCCCACCCGGACGAGACACAGCCCCACGACCTCGCTGAGATCCGCTCGGTACTAAGCGAGGTCGTGGGTACCATGAGGGACATGCAGCGGCGGTACGAAGTGCTGGAGGGCAAGCTCCTGCGACCGCCGCTGCAACACGAGAGGGCGCCTCCCGCGGCGAAGAAAGCCGCGCGAAAGGCAAAGCCCAAGCCGGCAGACGACGCCGTGAAAGACGTCCTAACAACGGATGTAGATGCAGCGGGGCCCAGCTCCAAACCCACCAAAGGTAAGGGGAAGGGGAAGAAGAGCCGCCCCGCTACCAACACGGACGTGACATCTCTGAAGGCACCCCCACCACCTCCAACTTCGACCCAGCCCGCCGGTACCGAGGGCAGCTGGTCAGAGGTAGTGAAGAGGGGCAAGTCCTCCAGACAGAAGAGAGAAGACAGGGGCCCTTCCAAAACGGCTCCTCCCCAGAAGGGAAAACCAGCGCGGTAACTCAAGATCCGACCACCCAAAACGGCCGGAGTGATTCTGCAGCTGACGCCTCAGGCGACAGAGAGAGGCGTAACGTTTAAAACGATCCTAGAGGAGTCGCGAGGAGAGGTGCACGGCCATCTGATCGGCCTCGGCCTACGCGACATAGCCATTAGAGGCACGCTCACAGACGCGCGTATCATTCGCGTGCCCGGTGAGCCCAAGGAGGCAGAGGAGAAGGCGGATGCCCTCCTCGAAGTAATGAAGGAGATCCTCCCAGCGGAGGACGTGAAGGTCTCGCGGCCATATAAGCGCGCAGACCTGAAGATCACGGGCCTCGACGACTCCGACATCTGGGAGGATCTCAAAAGCGCAATCGCCATGGTGCTGCCCGGAGGAGCAAGTCCGGGCCAGCCAAATCAAAATGACGGGGTTCAGCCTCGGAACGGCCTGGGTAACTTGCCCAGCCACCGTGGCCCAAAACCTGCTGGAGAGAGGGCTAAGGATCGGCTGGGCTAAGCCCCAGATCCGCCTGCTGGAGCCCCGCGTGCTCCGGTGTTACCATTGCCTGGAACCCGGGCACGTGGGGCAAGCGTGTAAAGCGATCACGAACCGCAGTGGTCGCTGCTTCAGATGTGGCCAGCCCGGGCACAAAGCCCAGGGCTGCGAGGCCCAGCCTCGATGTTGTGTGTTCGCTGACGCCGGCAAGCAGGCTGGCCATCGGCTTGGCAGCGCGGCTTGCGCAGCGGCCAAGAGGCCCATCAAGAGGCCTCCGGGCAAAGTGAGGAAGCCTCCCGCCACCGCCGACGACATTCCACCGTCACAGGCGCGCGTGGAGCCCATGAAAAAGGAGGCCTCGCCAGCAGCGGCACCTAAGTCGCTCGAAAGCGTCCCTTTTGCAATCCTTTCTCATTGTGCCGGCTGCCTCCAACGCGGCTCTGCCCTCGAGGAGAAGCTCACTGGCCTTCCTCGCCGCCAGGTCTATGTCAATGTTGATGCCCCCCGCGGATGCCGGCAGGTAGCTGGGTCGCCCACTGGTCATACTCCAGCTCTCCGACCAGTCATCCGGTATCTCGGGGTCCGAGGAGAGGGCGTCCAGCTGTCGGTGTAGTTCCAGTCCGTCTATTTCAGGTGGGTCGGCCGAACCCTCCGCCGTCAACATATCCAGCTCGGACCCGGAGGTGGCCCCCGGAGAGTCCGAACAGGCAGCCGGGAGCCCGGGTGCCACCGGCATAAGCTCAGAAGAGGCCGCTGTCGGAGACCCACCCGCGGTCTCCGCGGCCTCCTCCGTCCGTGGCTCCGGGTGAGCCACCACAGGCACCGACCGGGCGCCGGGCGACACCCCCCGACGCGGCGGCATCGCAGCCCTCGCGCCGGCGATACTTACGGCTTTCCTCAGAACTCTCTGTCTGAGGGTCCGGTCTGCCGCAGTCCTAGTAGCACTACGTAAATTAATATTTTTGGACATGTTTCAGGTCCGAGAAGAAAAGGAAGAAGAAGAAGAAAAGCGCCTCCGAGCAACAGCAGCCCACCACACTGGCGAGCAAAGGGAATCCGGCTCAGCAGTAGCGGCGGCGGCAGCGGAGGGAAGCCCCAAAAACCACGGATCCACCCCAGTCAAGCGGTATCTGCTTGTAAAGTATGTTGTTGACGTATATTTTATTATTGCTACCCCAAAATGTTACATGTACAATTACTATTACTATTGTTAAATCTAAAAACGCTAAATTTTGTCTGTTACTATGCCGTTCTCTCACAATAATACAATTTTTTTATCAACTACTGGTGTATGTCAGTGTTTCACACGATTAGAGGAAAGTAGCCAAATATGAAATACCATTTTATTTTTTAAGGATAATTTGCACAAACGTTATAAATAAAAAACTTTTAGTAGTAATAATTAACAATTATATATTTGCGCTTTATTTTGTAATAAGTTTTGGTCACATTGATTACTTTCAGGCAAGATTTTTTGTTTAAACTAAATAATGATAATGGTACTTAAATATGGAATACTATAAATACTATCAAAATTTAACCTTAACTTGTATGAGACTCTTTAGGAACTTTAGTATTACGTAGCAAGGAACATAAATCATTTGCAAAAATTACAAATCCAGGCGTCAGACTTTGGACCTGCGCAATCATTATGTGCCCACAATAACTTGTCCTTATGACGCTTAAGAAATAGCTTAAGCCATTTTTTTCCAGCCATTCCCGTGTCACCAAATGGATTTTCCAATTGATTACATCTTGCCAACATGTACGCCATTCTTCGAGCATCGTTTCTCATTAAGCGATGAAATTTGCTCTCCATCGTTAAAATGTAGTCTACCAAAAGATTTTCAAGGGTAATCCCTAAACCAGTTTTCCACCCAAGTTTGGTAACTGCGGCTTCTTCTGGGGGTAACTCGTTTTTCTGGCATAATCGAAACAAGGTAGATCTCGGTACATCAAAGCCTTTTGCAGTTCTCATATAACCCATCTTTTTCTCTCTTACTAATTTAATAACTTCCGCCATATGCTCTGAACTCTGAATTCCATTATTTTTGTTTCATTTTGGAGTTGTTGCTAGTCATTCTGATAAAAATGAAAAATTTACTTTCAATTTATAATTAATAAAATCATTAAGTCAGCTGCTATTCTTAAGAGAACCAAACATGGAATAGTCCATAATTGGATACTATGATCTGTCCATATTTGGATTTTTTGACAACTTCAAACTGACATTCATATTTTTATATTTAGGAAAGTAATACAATCAAATACCGCTAAAACCTACAAAATAACATGTAAACTATCTCTAGAAGTTATGATAATAATACCGTGTGCACTTTATGTACGAAAAATACGTATTTTTTACATACCTTAGAAAGTTATGCGGAAGCAACAAAACAAAACACTGCGACAATGACGAAAGGGCTTGCTTGACTGACATGTGATGACTTGAACGCGAAAATGGGAACAGAAAGAAGACAAACACTGTTTATTGCGTGTGTGAGCTTCCGTTTGAAAGAATTGCCGGTATTCCATATTAGGAATACTATCCCATATTTGGTCACTTTCCTCTACCTTAACCTATATAAAATAAATTAAAAATCAAATAATCAAAATAATCCAAACATTTAAAATATCAAAATATCAAAACAATCAAAGCAATCAAAATAATTAAAATAATCGAAACAATCAAAATAATCAGAATAGTCTAACAATCAAAATAATCAGAATAGTTAAACAATCAGAATAATCAAAACACATATATTTCAGAGGCACACAGAAACGAACACCAGAAATTTCCTTCTCGAGAACTCAAACCGCACCTCGTGTGCCTGTAGCGCATGCAACGTGTACTGAGAGTGTCCGCTCGGAGTCCCCGAGGGTCCCCACGCGCGTTCCCCGAATAAAAATTTTCAACCAAAATCTAACTTGATATCCCTAAACCAAAATAAAGGGCGGGTGGGCGGGCTCGTTTTTTCAGTTTTTCGTGATTATCTCGAGAAGTACTTATCGGAGAGAGGAGCACGATACGTCAAAAGTCGCGTCTCGTAAGGGCGCACACGCTGGAGCCGAAAAATGAGCAGGTCTCAATATAAAAAGATGATGATGGTGATGATTATGTTTCACCGACGTAGTGTTGGGTCCTGTGGGTTCCAGTATTCTCGGATTCGGGATTGCGACCCCTCGGCTGATTCGCGACGATGAGCTCTCTCCGACAGTGCCAAAATTTATTATATAAAATCAGATATGTTCCTCAAAAACAGTACTTTAGTCCGCCCGCTAAACTGCCACTTCCGGCCCTTTCGTTTTATAAATCACGGGTTTTAGGTATCCAGGCAGATCCCCGGGGACGCGGCCCTCGTGCTGCAGGTGAAAAAGAAGCTATAGGTCGAATAATGTAATTTTCAGAAATTTTTAAAATTTATATGAAAAATGCGCCTTGTAAAATTTTATTACTATGTTCAATTTATGTGTTAATTTGACCTAAAAAAGGGGTCCAGATCTTTAATTATGGACGTGCCAGGGCGGGATCCCTAATATAATCCTCCTCCTCCACAAAATATTTAACCGGGACAAGAAATAAGGGTCAAAAGGGATGGGCAATTTCTATAACAACTAAAAAAGAGAAAAACTATATACTATCTGACCTTATTGGCACTTGGGGCGAGCAGGGACAGCTATTAATTTGCACAGTTGTTTCTCAAAACCTTCCCTATGGAAGGAAGGAAGACGTTCAACACGACACTACGCAGGCCTCCCGGCAGGAAGAACGAGCACTCTCAGTATTCGCTCTGCAATATTTATAGCGTTAACATATATAAGTACGACACACCTTATAACAATCACAAAAGCCAACAAGCAAGAGGATCTAGTTTTTTTTAAAAAAAACTCACAATTCGTGGTCTCCTACAATTTTCTACAAGCTATATGCAAAGCAATGCTGTTCTAAGATCTCAATGATCAAGCAAATCAGGTCAAAAGCACTTCGAAAACACTGTTTTAATCTGAATACTAATTTCTAATTGCTAATAGTATGAAAAACAAAGGCAGACTGTCGGTTACAATTTTGATTTGACGGCCGTTTGTGAGTTAGGCTCAGAATTATATACAAAAATTCCCTTCCCACAACCCTCTATGTTTCTATATAATTTATGACTGTTCAAAAAGAAAGCAGATAGAAAAAAATTAATATTTAATAAATTTAATATTTGACAAATTCAATATTTTGTTCGTTTAAACCAATATACGATTTTGCCTGCACAGATATTCTCAAAAAATGTTTAATATCATCAAAGCTTGCCTAAGTAAATGCTGAGCCCTCGAGAAGCAAAACACAAAATACAAAAAAACAAATATAGTCCGTCTCGGATATAATCCGGTGCTATTTAGCAAAAAAGCTTGCAAAAACAAATAAAATGGTACGAAAAATTGGGTTAGGTTCCGGTTGCGTATACAAATTTCGACCTTAAATTCATTAACATAGAGGTTTTTTTTTTCAGTTTTTTTTTTCGTGAATATCCCGAAAAGTACGTATGTCTTCGGGATTGCGACCCCTCGGCTGATTCGCGACGATGAGCTCTCTCCGATGGTGCCAAAATTTACTATATAAAAACAAATATGTTCCTTAGATTAAGTACTTTCGGTTGCCCAATAAACTGCCACATCCGGCCCTTCCGTTTTATGAATCTCGGGTTTTAAGTGTCCAGGCGGGACCCCTATTATAATCCTCCTCCTCCACAAAAGAGGGTTAGGTTAGGTTAGGTTTAGGTTAGGTTAGGTTAGGTTTAGGTTAGGTTAGGTTAGGTTAGGTTAGGTTAGGTTAGCTCGTTTTTTCAGTTTTTCGTGATTATCTCGAGAAGTACTTATCGGAGAGAGGAGCACGATACGTCAAAAGTCGCGTCTCGTAAGGGCGCACACGCTGGAGCCGAAAAATGAGCAGGTCTCAATATAAAAAGATGATGATGGTGATGATTATGTTTCACCGACGTAGTGTTGGGTCCTGTGGGTTCCAGTATTCTCGGATTCGGGATTGCGACCCCTCGGCTGATTCGCGACGATGAGCTCTCTCCGACAGTGCCAAAATTTATTATATAAAATCAGATATGTTCCTCAAAAACAGTACTTTAGTCCGCCCGCTAAACTGCCACTTCCGGCCCTTTCGTTTTATAAATCACGGGTTTTAGGTATCCAGGCAGATCCCCGGGGACGCGGCCCTCGTGCTGCAGGTGAAAAAGAAGCTATAGGTCGAATAATGTAATTTTCAGAAATTTTTAAAATTTATATGAAAAATGCGCCTTGTAAAATTTTATTACTATGTTCAATTTATGTGTTAATTTGACCTAAAAAAGGGGTCCAGATCTTTAATTATGGACGTGCCAGGGCGGGATCCCTAATATAATCCTCCTCCTCCACAAAATATTTAACCGGGACAAGAAATAAGGGTCAAAAGGGATGGGCAATTTCTATAACAACTAAAAAAGAGAAAAACTATATACTATCTGACCTTATTGGCACTTGGGGCGAGCAGGGACAGCTATTAATTTGCACAGTTGTTTCTCAAAACCTTCCCTATGGAAGGAAGGAAGACGTTCAACACGACACTACGCAGGCCTCCCGGCAGGAAGAACGAGCACTCTCAGTATTCGCTCTGCAATATTTATAGCGTTAACATATATAAGTACGACACACCTTATAACAATCACAAAAGCCAACAAGCAAGAGGATCTAGTTTTTTTTAAAAAAAACTCACAATTCGTGGTCTCCTACAATTTTCTACAAGCTATATGCAAAGCAATGCTGTTCTAAGATCTCAATGATCAAGCAAATCAGGTCAAAAGCACTTCGAAAACACTGTTTTAATCTGAATACTAATTTCTAATTGCTAATAGTATGAAAAACAAAGGCAGACTGTCGGTTACAATTTTGATTTGACGGCCGTTTGTGAGTTAGGCTCAGAATTATATACAAAAATTCCCTTCCCACAACCCTCTATGTTTCTATATAATTTATGACTGTTCAAAAAGAAAGCAGATAGAAAAAAATTAATATTTAATAAATTTAATATTTGACAAATTCAATATTTTGTTCGTTTAAACCAATATACGATTTTGCCTGCACAGATATTCTCAAAAAATGTTTAATATCATCAAAGCTTGCCTAAGTAAATGCTGAGCCCTCGAGAAGCAAAACACAAAATACAAAAAAACAAATATAGTCCGTCTCGGATATAATCCGGTGCTATTTAGCAAAAAAGCTTGCAAAAACAAATAAAATGGTACGAAAAATTGGGTTAGGTTCCGGTTGCGTATACAAATTTCGACCTTAAATTCATTAACATAGAGGTTTTTTTTTTCAGTTTTTTTTTTCGTGAATATCCCGAAAAGTACGTATGTCTTCGGGATTGCGACCCCTCGGCTGATTCGCGACGATGAGCTCTCTCCGATGGTGCCAAAATTTACTATATAAAAACAAATATGTTCCTTAGATTAAGTACTTTCGGTTGCCCAATAAACTGCCACATCCGGCCCTTCCGTTTTATGAATCTCGGGTTTTAAGTGTCCAGGCGGGACCCCTATTATAATCCTCCTCCTCCACAAAAGAGGGTTAGGTTAGGTTAGGTTTAGGTTAGGTTAGGTTAGGTTTAGGTTAGGTTAGGTTAGGTTAGGTTAGGTTAGGTTAGCTCGTTTTTTCAGTTTTTCGTGATTATCTCGAGAAGTACTTATCGGAGAGAGGAGCACGATACGTCAAAAGTCGCGTCTCGTAAGGGCGCACACGCTGGAGCCGAAAAATGAGCAGGTCTCAATATAAAAAGATGATGATGGTGATGATTATGTTTCACCGACGTAGTGTTGGGTCCTGTGGGTTCCAGTATTCTCGGATTCGGGATTGCGACCCCTCGGCTGATTCGCGACGATGAGCTCTCTCCGACAGTGCCAAAATTTATTATATAAAATCAGATATGTTCCTCAAAAACAGTACTTTAGTCCGCCCGCTAAACTGCCACTTCCGGCCCTTTCGTTTTATAAATCACGGGTTTTAGGTATCCAGGCAGATCCCCGGGGACGCGGCCCTCGTGCTGCAGGTGAAAAAGAAGCTATAGGTCGAATAATGTAATTTTCAGAAATTTTTAAAATTTATATGAAAAATGCGCCTTGTAAAATTTTATTACTATGTTCAATTTATGTGTTAATTTGACCTAAAAAAGGGGTCCAGATCTTTAATTATGGACGTGCCAGGGCGGGATCCCTAATATAATCCTCCTCCTCCACAAAATATTTAACCGGGACAAGAAATAAGGGTCAAAAGGGATGGGCAATTTCTATAACAACTAAAAAAGAGAAAAACTATATACTATCTGACCTTATTGGCACTTGGGGCGAGCAGGGACAGCTATTAATTTGCACAGTTGTTTCTCAAAACCTTCCCTATGGAAGGAAGGAAGACGTTCAACACGACACTACGCAGGCCTCCCGGCAGGAAGAACGAGCACTCTCAGTATTCGCTCTGCAATATTTATAGCGTTAACATATATAAGTACGACACACCTTATAACAATCACAAAAGCCAACAAGCAAGAGGATCTAGTTTTTTTTAAAAAAAACTCACAATTCGTGGTCTCCTACAATTTTCTACAAGCTATATGCAAAGCAATGCTGTTCTAAGATCTCAATGATCAAGCAAATCAGGTCAAAAGCACTTCGAAAACACTGTTTTAATCTGAATACTAATTTCTAATTGCTAATAGTATGAAAAACAAAGGCAGACTGTCGGTTACAATTTTGATTTGACGGCCGTTTGTGAGTTAGGCTCAGAATTATATACAAAAATTCCCTTCCCACAACCCTCTATGTTTCTATATAATTTATGACTGTTCAAAAAGAAAGCAGATAGAAAAAAATTAATATTTAATAAATTTAATATTTGACAAATTCAATATTTTGTTCGTTTAAACCAATATACGATTTTGCCTGCACAGATATTCTCAAAAAATGTTTAATATCATCAAAGCTTGCCTAAGTAAATGCTGAGCCCTCGAGAAGCAAAACACAAAATACAAAAAAACAAATATAGTCCGTCTCGGATATAATCCGGTGCTATTTAGCAAAAAAGCTTGCAAAAACAAATAAAATGGTACGAAAAATTGGGTTAGGTTCCGGTTGCGTATACAAATTTCGACCTTAAATTCATTAACATAGAGGTTTTTTTTTTCAGTTTTTTTTTTCGTGAATATCCCGAAAAGTACGTATGTCTTCGGGATTGCGACCCCTCGGCTGATTCGCGACGATGAGCTCTCTCCGATGGTGCCAAAATTTACTATATAAAAACAAATATGTTCCTTAGATTAAGTACTTTCGGTTGCCCAATAAACTGCCACATCCGGCCCTTCCGTTTTATGAATCTCGGGTTTTAAGTGTCCAGGCGGGACCCCTATTATAATCCTCCTCCTCCACAAAAGAGGGTTAGGTTAGGTTAGGTTTAGGTTAGGTTAGGTTAGGTTTAGGTTAGGTTAGGTTAGGTTAGGTTAGGTTAGGTTAGCTCGTTTTTTCAGTTTTTCGTGATTATCTCGAGAAGTACTTATCGGAGAGAGGAGCACGATACGTCAAAAGTCGCGTCTCGTAAGGGCGCACACGCTGGAGCCGAAAAATGAGCAGGTCTCAATATAAAAAGATGATGATGGTGATGATTATGTTTCACCGACGTAGTGTTGGGTCCTGTGGGTTCCAGTATTCTCGGATTCGGGATTGCGACCCCTCGGCTGATTCGCGACGATGAGCTCTCTCCGACAGTGCCAAAATTTATTATATAAAATCAGATATGTTCCTCAAAAACAGTACTTTAGTCCGCCCGCTAAACTGCCACTTCCGGCCCTTTCGTTTTATAAATCACGGGTTTTAGGTATCCAGGCAGATCCCCGGGGACGCGGCCCTCGTGCTGCAGGTGAAAAAGAAGCTATAGGTCGAATAATGTAATTTTCAGAAATTTTTAAAATTTATATGAAAAATGCGCCTTGTAAAATTTTATTACTATGTTCAATTTATGTGTTAATTTGACCTAAAAAAGGGGTCCAGATCTTTAATTATGGACGTGCCAGGGCGGGATCCCTAATATAATCCTCCTCCTCCACAAAATATTTAACCGGGACAAGAAATAAGGGTCAAAAGGGATGGGCAATTTCTATAACAACTAAAAAAGAGAAAAACTATATACTATCTGACCTTATTGGCACTTGGGGCGAGCAGGGACAGCTATTAATTTGCACAGTTGTTTCTCAAAACCTTCCCTATGGAAGGAAGGAAGACGTTCAACACGACACTACGCAGGCCTCCCGGCAGGAAGAACGAGCACTCTCAGTATTCGCTCTGCAATATTTATAGCGTTAACATATATAAGTACGACACACCTTATAACAATCACAAAAGCCAACAAGCAAGAGGATCTAGTTTTTTTTAAAAAAAACTCACAATTCGTGGTCTCCTACAATTTTCTACAAGCTATATGCAAAGCAATGCTGTTCTAAGATCTCAATGATCAAGCAAATCAGGTCAAAAGCACTTCGAAAACACTGTTTTAATCTGAATACTAATTTCTAATTGCTAATAGTATGAAAAACAAAGGCAGACTGTCGGTTACAATTTTGATTTGACGGCCGTTTGTGAGTTAGGCTCAGAATTATATACAAAAATTCCCTTCCCACAACCCTCTATGTTTCTATATAATTTATGACTGTTCAAAAAGAAAGCAGATAGAAAAAAATTAATATTTAATAAATTTAATATTTGACAAATTCAATATTTTGTTCGTTTAAACCAATATACGATTTTGCCTGCACAGATATTCTCAAAAAATGTTTAATATCATCAAAGCTTGCCTAAGTAAATGCTGAGCCCTCGAGAAGCAAAACACAAAATACAAAAAAACAAATATAGTCCGTCTCGGATATAATCCGGTGCTATTTAGCAAAAAAGCTTGCAAAAACAAATAAAATGGTACGAAAAATTGGGTTAGGTTCCGGTTGCGTATACAAATTTCGACCTTAAATTCATTAACATAGAGGTTTTTTTTTTCAGTTTTTTTTTTCGTGAATATCCCGAAAAGTACGTATGTCTTCGGGATTGCGACCCCTCGGCTGATTCGCGACGATGAGCTCTCTCCGATGGTGCCAAAATTTACTATATAAAAACAAATATGTTCCTTAGATTAAGTACTTTCGGTTGCCCAATAAACTGCCACATCCGGCCCTTCCGTTTTATGAATCTCGGGTTTTAAGTGTCCAGGCGGGACCCCTATTATAATCCTCCTCCTCCACAAAAGAGGGTTAGGTTAGGTTAGGTTTAGGTTAGGTTAGGTTAGGTTTAGGTTAGGTTAGGTTAGGTTAGGTTAGGTTAGGTTAGCTCGTTTTTTCAGTTTTTCGTGATTATCTCGAGAAGTACTTATCGGAGAGAGGAGCACGATACGTCAAAAGTCGCGTCTCGTAAGGGCGCACACGCTGGAGCCGAAAAATGAGCAGGTCTCAATATAAAAAGATGATGATGGTGATGATTATGTTTCACCGACGTAGTGTTGGGTCCTGTGGGTTCCAGTATTCTCGGATTCGGGATTGCGACCCCTCGGCTGATTCGCGACGATGAGCTCTCTCCGACAGTGCCAAAATTTATTATATAAAATCAGATATGTTCCTCAAAAACAGTACTTTAGTCCGCCCGCTAAACTGCCACTTCCGGCCCTTTCGTTTTATAAATCACGGGTTTTAGGTATCCAGGCAGATCCCCGGGGACGCGGCCCTCGTGCTGCAGGTGAAAAAGAAGCTATAGGTCGAATAATGTAATTTTCAGAAATTTTTAAAATTTATATGAAAAATGCGCCTTGTAAAATTTTATTACTATGTTCAATTTATGTGTTAATTTGACCTAAAAAAGGGGTCCAGATCTTTAATTATGGACGTGCCAGGGCGGGATCCCTAATATAATCCTCCTCCTCCACAAAATATTTAACCGGGACAAGAAATAAGGGTCAAAAGGGATGGGCAATTTCTATAACAACTAAAAAAGAGAAAAACTATATACTATCTGACCTTATTGGCACTTGGGGCGAGCAGGGACAGCTATTAATTTGCACAGTTGTTTCTCAAAACCTTCCCTATGGAAGGAAGGAAGACGTTCAACACGACACTACGCAGGCCTCCCGGCAGGAAGAACGAGCACTCTCAGTATTCGCTCTGCAATATTTATAGCGTTAACATATATAAGTACGACACACCTTATAACAATCACAAAAGCCAACAAGCAAGAGGATCTAGTTTTTTTTAAAAAAAACTCACAATTCGTGGTCTCCTACAATTTTCTACAAGCTATATGCAAAGCAATGCTGTTCTAAGATCTCAATGATCAAGCAAATCAGGTCAAAAGCACTTCGAAAACACTGTTTTAATCTGAATACTAATTTCTAATTGCTAATAGTATGAAAAACAAAGGCAGACTGTCGGTTACAATTTTGATTTGACGGCCGTTTGTGAGTTAGGCTCAGAATTATATACAAAAATTCCCTTCCCACAACCCTCTATGTTTCTATATAATTTATGACTGTTCAAAAAGAAAGCAGATAGAAAAAAATTAATATTTAATAAATTTAATATTTGACAAATTCAATATTTTGTTCGTTTAAACCAATATACGATTTTGCCTGCACAGATATTCTCAAAAAATGTTTAATATCATCAAAGCTTGCCTAAGTAAATGCTGAGCCCTCGAGAAGCAAAACACAAAATACAAAAAAACAAATATAGTCCGTCTCGGATATAATCCGGTGCTATTTAGCAAAAAAGCTTGCAAAAACAAATAAAATGGTACGAAAAATTGGGTTAGGTTCCGGTTGCGTATACAAATTTCGACCTTAAATTCATTAACATAGAGGTTTTTTTTTTCAGTTTTTTTTTTCGTGAATATCCCGAAAAGTACGTATGTCTTCGGGATTGCGACCCCTCGGCTGATTCGCGACGATGAGCTCTCTCCGATGGTGCCAAAATTTACTATATAAAAACAAATATGTTCCTTAGATTAAGTACTTTCGGTTGCCCAATAAACTGCCACATCCGGCCCTTCCGTTTTATGAATCTCGGGTTTTAAGTGTCCAGGCGGGACCCCTATTATAATCCTCCTCCTCCACAAAAGAGGGTTAGGTTAGGTTAGGTTTAGGTTAGGTTAGGTTAGGTTTAGGTTAGGTTAGGTTAGGTTAGGTTAGGTTAGGTTAGCTCGTTTTTTCAGTTTTTCGTGATTATCTCGAGAAGTACTTATCGGAGAGAGGAGCACGATACGTCAAAAGTCGCGTCTCGTAAGGGCGCACACGCTGGAGCCGAAAAATGAGCAGGTCTCAATATAAAAAGATGATGATGGTGATGATTATGTTTCACCGACGTAGTGTTGGGTCCTGTGGGTTCCAGTATTCTCGGATTCGGGATTGCGACCCCTCGGCTGATTCGCGACGATGAGCTCTCTCCGACAGTGCCAAAATTTATTATATAAAATCAGATATGTTCCTCAAAAACAGTACTTTAGTCCGCCCGCTAAACTGCCACTTCCGGCCCTTTCGTTTTATAAATCACGGGTTTTAGGTATCCAGGCAGATCCCCGGGGACGCGGCCCTCGTGCTGCAGGTGAAAAAGAAGCTATAGGTCGAATAATGTAATTTTCAGAAATTTTTAAAATTTATATGAAAAATGCGCCTTGTAAAATTTTATTACTATGTTCAATTTATGTGTTAATTTGACCTAAAAAAGGGGTCCAGATCTTTAATTATGGACGTGCCAGGGCGGGATCCCTAATATAATCCTCCTCCTCCACAAAATATTTAACCGGGACAAGAAATAAGGGTCAAAAGGGATGGGCAATTTCTATAACAACTAAAAAAGAGAAAAACTATATACTATCTGACCTTATTGGCACTTGGGGCGAGCAGGGACAGCTATTAATTTGCACAGTTGTTTCTCAAAACCTTCCCTATGGAAGGAAGGAAGACGTTCAACACGACACTACGCAGGCCTCCCGGCAGGAAGAACGAGCACTCTCAGTATTCGCTCTGCAATATTTATAGCGTTAACATATATAAGTACGACACACCTTATAACAATCACAAAAGCCAACAAGCAAGAGGATCTAGTTTTTTTTAAAAAAAACTCACAATTCGTGGTCTCCTACAATTTTCTACAAGCTATATGCAAAGCAATGCTGTTCTAAGATCTCAATGATCAAGCAAATCAGGTCAAAAGCACTTCGAAAACACTGTTTTAATCTGAATACTAATTTCTAATTGCTAATAGTATGAAAAACAAAGGCAGACTGTCGGTTACAATTTTGATTTGACGGCCGTTTGTGAGTTAGGCTCAGAATTATATACAAAAATTCCCTTCCCACAACCCTCTATGTTTCTATATAATTTATGACTGTTCAAAAAGAAAGCAGATAGAAAAAAATTAATATTTAATAAATTTAATATTTGACAAATTCAATATTTTGTTCGTTTAAACCAATATACGATTTTGCCTGCACAGATATTCTCAAAAAATGTTTAATATCATCAAAGCTTGCCTAAGTAAATGCTGAGCCCTCGAGAAGCAAAACACAAAATACAAAAAAACAAATATAGTCCGTCTCGGATATAATCCGGTGCTATTTAGCAAAAAAGCTTGCAAAAACAAATAAAATGGTACGAAAAATTGGGTTAGGTTCCGGTTGCGTATACAAATTTCGACCTTAAATTCATTAACATAGAGGTTTTTTTTTTCAGTTTTTTTTTTCGTGAATATCCCGAAAAGTACGTATGTCTTCGGGATTGCGACCCCTCGGCTGATTCGCGACGATGAGCTCTCTCCGATGGTGCCAAAATTTACTATATAAAAACAAATATGTTCCTTAGATTAAGTACTTTCGGTTGCCCAATAAACTGCCACATCCGGCCCTTCCGTTTTATGAATCTCGGGTTTTAAGTGTCCAGGCGGGACCCCTATTATAATCCTCCTCCTCCACAAAAGAGGGTTAGGTTAGGTTAGGTTTAGGTTAGGTTAGGTTAGGTTTAGGTTAGGTTAGGTTAGGTTAGGTTAGGTTAGGTTAGCTCGTTTTTTCAGTTTTTCGTGATTATCTCGAGAAGTACTTATCGGAGAGAGGAGCACGATACGTCAAAAGTCGCGTCTCGTAAGGGCGCACACGCTGGAGCCGAAAAATGAGCAGGTCTCAATATAAAAAGATGATGATGGTGATGATTATGTTTCACCGACGTAGTGTTGGGTCCTGTGGGTTCCAGTATTCTCGGATTCGGGATTGCGACCCCTCGGCTGATTCGCGACGATGAGCTCTCTCCGACAGTGCCAAAATTTATTATATAAAATCAGATATGTTCCTCAAAAACAGTACTTTAGTCCGCCCGCTAAACTGCCACTTCCGGCCCTTTCGTTTTATAAATCACGGGTTTTAGGTATCCAGGCAGATCCCCGGGGACGCGGCCCTCGTGCTGCAGGTGAAAAAGAAGCTATAGGTCGAATAATGTAATTTTCAGAAATTTTTAAAATTTATATGAAAAATGCGCCTTGTAAAATTTTATTACTATGTTCAATTTATGTGTTAATTTGACCTAAAAAAGGGGTCCAGATCTTTAATTATGGACGTGCCAGGGCGGGATCCCTAATATAATCCTCCTCCTCCACAAAATATTTAACCGGGACAAGAAATAAGGGTCAAAAGGGATGGGCAATTTCTATAACAACTAAAAAAGAGAAAAACTATATACTATCTGACCTTATTGGCACTTGGGGCGAGCAGGGACAGCTATTAATTTGCACAGTTGTTTCTCAAAACCTTCCCTATGGAAGGAAGGAAGACGTTCAACACGACACTACGCAGGCCTCCCGGCAGGAAGAACGAGCACTCTCAGTATTCGCTCTGCAATATTTATAGCGTTAACATATATAAGTACGACACACCTTATAACAATCACAAAAGCCAACAAGCAAGAGGATCTAGTTTTTTTTAAAAAAAACTCACAATTCGTGGTCTCCTACAATTTTCTACAAGCTATATGCAAAGCAATGCTGTTCTAAGATCTCAATGATCAAGCAAATCAGGTCAAAAGCACTTCGAAAACACTGTTTTAATCTGAATACTAATTTCTAATTGCTAATAGTATGAAAAACAAAGGCAGACTGTCGGTTACAATTTTGATTTGACGGCCGTTTGTGAGTTAGGCTCAGAATTATATACAAAAATTCCCTTCCCACAACCCTCTATGTTTCTATATAATTTATGACTGTTCAAAAAGAAAGCAGATAGAAAAAAATTAATATTTAATAAATTTAATATTTGACAAATTCAATATTTTGTTCGTTTAAACCAATATACGATTTTGCCTGCACAGATATTCTCAAAAAATGTTTAATATCATCAAAGCTTGCCTAAGTAAATGCTGAGCCCTCGAGAAGCAAAACACAAAATACAAAAAAACAAATATAGTCCGTCTCGGATATAATCCGGTGCTATTTAGCAAAAAAGCTTGCAAAAACAAATAAAATGGTACGAAAAATTGGGTTAGGTTCCGGTTGCGTATACAAATTTCGACCTTAAATTCATTAACATAGAGGTTTTTTTTTTCAGTTTTTTTTTTCGTGAATATCCCGAAAAGTACGTATGTCTTCGGGATTGCGACCCCTCGGCTGATTCGCGACGATGAGCTCTCTCCGATGGTGCCAAAATTTACTATATAAAAACAAATATGTTCCTTAGATTAAGTACTTTCGGTTGCCCAATAAACTGCCACATCCGGCCCTTCCGTTTTATGAATCTCGGGTTTTAAGTGTCCAGGCGGGACCCCTATTATAATCCTCCTCCTCCACAAAAGAGGGTTAGGTTAGGTTAGGTTTAGGTTAGGTTAGGTTAGGTTTAGGTTAGGTTAGGTTAGGTTAGGTTAGGTTAGGTTAGCTCGTTTTTTCAGTTTTTCGTGATTATCTCGAGAAGTACTTATCGGAGAGAGGAGCACGATACGTCAAAAGTCGCGTCTCGTAAGGGCGCACACGCTGGAGCCGAAAAATGAGCAGGTCTCAATATAAAAAGATGATGATGGTGATGATTATGTTTCACCGACGTAGTGTTGGGTCCTGTGGGTTCCAGTATTCTCGGATTCGGGATTGCGACCCCTCGGCTGATTCGCGACGATGAGCTCTCTCCGACAGTGCCAAAATTTATTATATAAAATCAGATATGTTCCTCAAAAACAGTACTTTAGTCCGCCCGCTAAACTGCCACTTCCGGCCCTTTCGTTTTATAAATCACGGGTTTTAGGTATCCAGGCAGATCCCCGGGGACGCGGCCCTCGTGCTGCAGGTGAAAAAGAAGCTATAGGTCGAATAATGTAATTTTCAGAAATTTTTAAAATTTATATGAAAAATGCGCCTTGTAAAATTTTATTACTATGTTCAATTTATGTGTTAATTTGACCTAAAAAAGGGGTCCAGATCTTTAATTATGGACGTGCCAGGGCGGGATCCCTAATATAATCCTCCTCCTCCACAAAATATTTAACCGGGACAAGAAATAAGGGTCAAAAGGGATGGGCAATTTCTATAACAACTAAAAAAGAGAAAAACTATATACTATCTGACCTTATTGGCACTTGGGGCGAGCAGGGACAGCTATTAATTTGCACAGTTGTTTCTCAAAACCTTCCCTATGGAAGGAAGGAAGACGTTCAACACGACACTACGCAGGCCTCCCGGCAGGAAGAACGAGCACTCTCAGTATTCGCTCTGCAATATTTATAGCGTTAACATATATAAGTACGACACACCTTATAACAATCACAAAAGCCAACAAGCAAGAGGATCTAGTTTTTTTTAAAAAAAACTCACAATTCGTGGTCTCCTACAATTTTCTACAAGCTATATGCAAAGCAATGCTGTTCTAAGATCTCAATGATCAAGCAAATCAGGTCAAAAGCACTTCGAAAACACTGTTTTAATCTGAATACTAATTTCTAATTGCTAATAGTATGAAAAACAAAGGCAGACTGTCGGTTACAATTTTGATTTGACGGCCGTTTGTGAGTTAGGCTCAGAATTATATACAAAAATTCCCTTCCCACAACCCTCTATGTTTCTATATAATTTATGACTGTTCAAAAAGAAAGCAGATAGAAAAAAATTAATATTTAATAAATTTAATATTTGACAAATTCAATATTTTGTTCGTTTAAACCAATATACGATTTTGCCTGCACAGATATTCTCAAAAAATGTTTAATATCATCAAAGCTTGCCTAAGTAAATGCTGAGCCCTCGAGAAGCAAAACACAAAATACAAAAAAACAAATATAGTCCGTCTCGGATATAATCCGGTGCTATTTAGCAAAAAAGCTTGCAAAAACAAATAAAATGGTACGAAAAATTGGGTTAGGTTCCGGTTGCGTATACAAATTTCGACCTTAAATTCATTAACATAGAGGTTTTTTTTTTCAGTTTTTTTTTTCGTGAATATCCCGAAAAGTACGTATGTCTTCGGGATTGCGACCCCTCGGCTGATTCGCGACGATGAGCTCTCTCCGATGGTGCCAAAATTTACTATATAAAAACAAATATGTTCCTTAGATTAAGTACTTTCGGTTGCCCAATAAACTGCCACATCCGGCCCTTCCGTTTTATGAATCTCGGGTTTTAAGTGTCCAGGCGGGACCCCTATTATAATCCTCCTCCTCCACAAAAGAGGGTTAGGTTAGGTTAGGTTTAGGTTAGGTTAGGTTAGGTTTAGGTTAGGTTAGGTTAGGTTAGGTTAGGTTAGGTTAGCTCGTTTTTTCAGTTTTTCGTGATTATCTCGAGAAGTACTTATCGGAGAGAGGAGCACGATACGTCAAAAGTCGCGTCTCGTAAGGGCGCACACGCTGGAGCCGAAAAATGAGCAGGTCTCAATATAAAAAGATGATGATGGTGATGATTATGTTTCACCGACGTAGTGTTGGGTCCTGTGGGTTCCAGTATTCTCGGATTCGGGATTGCGACCCCTCGGCTGATTCGCGACGATGAGCTCTCTCCGACAGTGCCAAAATTTATTATATAAAATCAGATATGTTCCTCAAAAACAGTACTTTAGTCCGCCCGCTAAACTGCCACTTCCGGCCCTTTCGTTTTATAAATCACGGGTTTTAGGTATCCAGGCAGATCCCCGGGGACGCGGCCCTCGTGCTGCAGGTGAAAAAGAAGCTATAGGTCGAATAATGTAATTTTCAGAAATTTTTAAAATTTATATGAAAAATGCGCCTTGTAAAATTTTATTACTATGTTCAATTTATGTGTTAATTTGACCTAAAAAAGGGGTCCAGATCTTTAATTATGGACGTGCCAGGGCGGGATCCCTAATATAATCCTCCTCCTCCACAAAATATTTAACCGGGACAAGAAATAAGGGTCAAAAGGGATGGGCAATTTCTATAACAACTAAAAAAGAGAAAAACTATATACTATCTGACCTTATTGGCACTTGGGGCGAGCAGGGACAGCTATTAATTTGCACAGTTGTTTCTCAAAACCTTCCCTATGGAAGGAAGGAAGACGTTCAACACGACACTACGCAGGCCTCCCGGCAGGAAGAACGAGCACTCTCAGTATTCGCTCTGCAATATTTATAGCGTTAACATATATAAGTACGACACACCTTATAACAATCACAAAAGCCAACAAGCAAGAGGATCTAGTTTTTTTTAAAAAAAACTCACAATTCGTGGTCTCCTACAATTTTCTACAAGCTATATGCAAAGCAATGCTGTTCTAAGATCTCAATGATCAAGCAAATCAGGTCAAAAGCACTTCGAAAACACTGTTTTAATCTGAATACTAATTTCTAATTGCTAATAGTATGAAAAACAAAGGCAGACTGTCGGTTACAATTTTGATTTGACGGCCGTTTGTGAGTTAGGCTCAGAATTATATACAAAAATTCCCTTCCCACAACCCTCTATGTTTCTATATAATTTATGACTGTTCAAAAAGAAAGCAGATAGAAAAAAATTAATATTTAATAAATTTAATATTTGACAAATTCAATATTTTGTTCGTTTAAACCAATATACGATTTTGCCTGCACAGATATTCTCAAAAAATGTTTAATATCATCAAAGCTTGCCTAAGTAAATGCTGAGCCCTCGAGAAGCAAAACACAAAATACAAAAAAACAAATATAGTCCGTCTCGGATATAATCCGGTGCTATTTAGCAAAAAAGCTTGCAAAAACAAATAAAATGGTACGAAAAATTGGGTTAGGTTCCGGTTGCGTATACAAATTTCGACCTTAAATTCATTAACATAGAGGTTTTTTTTTTCAGTTTTTTTTTTCGTGAATATCCCGAAAAGTACGTATGTCTTCGGGATTGCGACCCCTCGGCTGATTCGCGACGATGAGCTCTCTCCGATGGTGCCAAAATTTACTATATAAAAACAAATATGTTCCTTAGATTAAGTACTTTCGGTTGCCCAATAAACTGCCACATCCGGCCCTTCCGTTTTATGAATCTCGGGTTTTAAGTGTCCAGGCGGGACCCCTATTATAATCCTCCTCCTCCACAAAAGAGGGTTAGGTTAGGTTAGGTTTAGGTTAGGTTAGGTTAGGTTTAGGTTAGGTTAGGTTAGGTTAGGTTAGGTTAGGTTAGCTCGTTTTTTCAGTTTTTCGTGATTATCTCGAGAAGTACTTATCGGAGAGAGGAGCACGATACGTCAAAAGTCGCGTCTCGTAAGGGCGCACACGCTGGAGCCGAAAAATGAGCAGGTCTCAATATAAAAAGATGATGATGGTGATGATTATGTTTCACCGACGTAGTGTTGGGTCCTGTGGGTTCCAGTATTCTCGGATTCGGGATTGCGACCCCTCGGCTGATTCGCGACGATGAGCTCTCTCCGACAGTGCCAAAATTTATTATATAAAATCAGATATGTTCCTCAAAAACAGTACTTTAGTCCGCCCGCTAAACTGCCACTTCCGGCCCTTTCGTTTTATAAATCACGGGTTTTAGGTATCCAGGCAGATCCCCGGACGCGGCCCTCGTGCTGCAGGTGAAAAAGAAGCTATAGGTCGAATAATGTAATTTTCAGAAATTTTTAAAATTTATATGAAAAATGCGCCTTGTAAAATTTTATTACTATGTTCAATTTATGTGTTAATTTGACCTAAAAAAGGGGTCCAGATCTTTAATTATGGACGTGCCAGGGCGGGATCCCTAATATAATCCTCCTCCTCCACAAAATATTTAACCGGGACAAGAAATAAGGGTCAAAAGGGATGGGCAATTTCTATAACAACTAAAAAAGAGAAAAACTATATACTATCTGACCTTATTGGCACTTGGGGCGAGCAGGGACAGCTATTAATTTGCACAGTTGTTTCTCAAAACCTTCCCTATGGAAGGAAGGAAGACGTTCAACACGACACTACGCAGGCCTCCCGGCAGGAAGAACGAGCACTCTCAGTATTCGCTCTGCAATATTTATAGCGTTAACATATATAAGTACGACACACCTTATAACAATCACAAAAGCCAACAAGCAAGAGGATCTAGTTTTTTTTAAAAAAAACTCACAATTCGTGGTCTCCTACAATTTTCTACAAGCTATATGCAAAGCAATGCTGTTCTAAGATCTCAATGATCAAGCAAATCAGGTCAAAAGCACTTCGAAAACACTGTTTTAATCTGAATACTAATTTCTAATTGCTAATAGTATGAAAAACAAAGGCAGACTGTCGGTTACAATTTTGATTTGACGGCCGTTTGTGAGTTAGGCTCAGAATTATATACAAAAATTCCCTTCCCACAACCCTCTATGTTTCTATATAATTTATGACTGTTCAAAAAGAAAGCAGATAGAAAAAAATTAATATTTAATAAATTTAATATTTGACAAATTCAATATTTTGTTCGTTTAAACCAATATACGATTTTGCCTGCACAGATATTCTCAAAAAATGTTTAATATCATCAAAGCTTGCCTAAGTAAATGCTGAGCCCTCGAGAAGCAAAACACAAAATACAAAAAAACAAATATAGTCCGTCTCGGATATAATCCGGTGCTATTTAGCAAAAAAGCTTGCAAAAACAAATAAAATGGTACGAAAAATTGGGTTAGGTTCCGGTTGCGTATACAAATTTCGACCTTAAATTCATTAACATAGAGGTTTTTTTTTTCAGTTTTTTTTTTCGTGAATATCCCGAAAAGTACGTATGTCTTCGGGATTGCGACCCCTCGGCTGATTCGCGACGATGAGCTCTCTCCGATGGTGCCAAAATTTACTATATAAAAACAAATATGTTCCTTAGATTAAGTACTTTCGGTTGCCCAATAAACTGCCACATCCGGCCCTTCCGTTTTATGAATCTCGGGTTTTAAGTGTCCAGGCGGGACCCCTATTATAATCCTCCTCCTCCACAAAAGAGGGTTAGGTTAGGTTAGGTTTAGGTTAGGTTAGGTTAGGTTTAGGTTAGGTTAGGTTAGGTTAGGTTAGGTTAGGTTAGCTCGTTTTTTCAGTTTTTCGTGATTATCTCGAGAAGTACTTATCGGAGAGAGGAGCACGATACGTCAAAAGTCGCGTCTCGTAAGGGCGCACACGCTGGAGCCGAAAAATGAGCAGGTCTCAATATAAAAAGATGATGATGGTGATGATTATGTTTCACCGACGTAGTGTTGGGTCCTGTGGGTTCCAGTATTCTCGGATTCGGGATTGCGACCCCTCGGCTGATTCGCGACGATGAGCTCTCTCCGACAGTGCCAAAATTTATTATATAAAATCAGATATGTTCCTCAAAAACAGTACTTTAGTCCGCCCGCTAAACTGCCACTTCCGGCCCTTTCGTTTTATAAATCACGGGTTTTAGGTATCCAGGCAGATCCCCGGGGACGCGGCCCTCGTGCTGCAGGTGAAAAAGAAGCTATAGGTCGAATAATGTAATTTTCAGAAATTTTTAAAATTTATATGAAAAATGCGCCTTGTAAAATTTTATTACTATGTTCAATTTATGTGTTAATTTGACCTAAAAAAGGGGTCCAGATCTTTAATTATGGACGTGCCAGGGCGGGATCCCTAATATAATCCTCCTCCTCCACAAAATATTTAACCGGGACAAGAAATAAGGGTCAAAAGGGATGGGCAATTTCTATAACAACTAAAAAAGAGAAAAACTATATACTATCTGACCTTATTGGCACTTGGGGCGAGCAGGGACAGCTATTAATTTGCACAGTTGTTTCTCAAAACCTTCCCTATGGAAGGAAGGAAGACGTTCAACACGACACTACGCAGGCCTCCCGGCAGGAAGAACGAGCACTCTCAGTATTCGCTCTGCAATATTTATAGCGTTAACATATATAAGTACGACACACCTTATAACAATCACAAAAGCCAACAAGCAAGAGGATCTAGTTTTTTTTAAAAAAAACTCACAATTCGTGGTCTCCTACAATTTTCTACAAGCTATATGCAAAGCAATGCTGTTCTAAGATCTCAATGATCAAGCAAATCAGGTCAAAAGCACTTCGAAAACACTGTTTTAATCTGAATACTAATTTCTAATTGCTAATAGTATGAAAAACAAAGGCAGACTGTCGGTTACAATTTTGATTTGACGGCCGTTTGTGAGTTAGGCTCAGAATTATATACAAAAATTCCCTTCCCACAACCCTCTATGTTTCTATATAATTTATGACTGTTCAAAAAGAAAGCAGATAGAAAAAAATTAATATTTAATAAATTTAATATTTGACAAATTCAATATTTTGTTCGTTTAAACCAATATACGATTTTGCCTGCACAGATATTCTCAAAAAATGTTTAATATCATCAAAGCTTGCCTAAGTAAATGCTGAGCCCTCGAGAAGCAAAACACAAAATACAAAAAAACAAATATAGTCCGTCTCGGATATAATCCGGTGCTATTTAGCAAAAAAGCTTGCAAAAACAAATAAAATGGTACGAAAAATTGGGTTAGGTTCCGGTTGCGTATACAAATTTCGACCTTAAATTCATTAACATAGAGGTTTTTTTTTTCAGTTTTTTTTTTCGTGAATATCCCGAAAAGTACGTATGTCTTCGGGATTGCGACCCCTCGGCTGATTCGCGACGATGAGCTCTCTCCGATGGTGCCAAAATTTACTATATAAAAACAAATATGTTCCTTAGATTAAGTACTTTCGGTTGCCCAATAAACTGCCACATCCGGCCCTTCCGTTTTATGAATCTCGGGTTTTAAGTGTCCAGGCGGGACCCCTATTATAATCCTCCTCCTCCACAAAAGAGGGTTAGGTTAGGTTAGGTTTAGGTTAGGTTAGGTTAGGTTTAGGTTAGGTTAGGTTAGGTTAGGTTAGGTTAGGTTAGCTCGTTTTTTCAGTTTTTCGTGATTATCTCGAGAAGTACTTATCGGAGAGAGGAGCACGATACGTCAAAAGTCGCGTCTCGTAAGGGCGCACACGCTGGAGCCGAAAAATGAGCAGGTCTCAATATAAAAAGATGATGATGGTGATGATTATGTTTCACCGACGTAGTGTTGGGTCCTGTGGGTTCCAGTATTCTCGGATTCGGGATTGCGACCCCTCGGCTGATTCGCGACGATGAGCTCTCTCCGACAGTGCCAAAATTTATTATATAAAATCAGATATGTTCCTCAAAAACAGTACTTTAGTCCGCCCGCTAAACTGCCACTTCCGGCCCTTTCGTTTTATAAATCACGGGTTTTAGGTATCCAGGCAGATCCCCGGGGACGCGGCCCTCGTGCTGCAGGTGAAAAAGAAGCTATAGGTCGAATAATGTAATTTTCAGAAATTTTTAAAATTTATATGAAAAATGCGCCTTGTAAAATTTTATTACTATGTTCAATTTATGTGTTAATTTGACCTAAAAAAGGGGTCCAGATCTTTAATTATGGACGTGCCAGGGCGGGATCCCTAATATAATCCTCCTCCTCCACAAAATATTTAACCGGGACAAGAAATAAGGGTCAAAAGGGATGGGCAATTTCTATAACAACTAAAAAAGAGAAAAACTATATACTATCTGACCTTATTGGCACTTGGGGCGAGCAGGGACAGCTATTAATTTGCACAGTTGTTTCTCAAAACCTTCCCTATGGAAGGAAGGAAGACGTTCAACACGACACTACGCAGGCCTCCCGGCAGGAAGAACGAGCACTCTCAGTATTCGCTCTGCAATATTTATAGCGTTAACATATATAAGTACGACACACCTTATAACAATCACAAAAGCCAACAAGCAAGAGGATCTAGTTTTTTTTAAAAAAAACTCACAATTCGTGGTCTCCTACAATTTTCTACAAGCTATATGCAAAGCAATGCTGTTCTAAGATCTCAATGATCAAGCAAATCAGGTCAAAAGCACTTCGAAAACACTGTTTTAATCTGAATACTAATTTCTAATTGCTAATAGTATGAAAAACAAAGGCAGACTGTCGGTTACAATTTTGATTTGACGGCCGTTTGTGAGTTAGGCTCAGAATTATATACAAAAATTCCCTTCCCACAACCCTCTATGTTTCTATATAATTTATGACTGTTCAAAAAGAAAGCAGATAGAAAAAAATTAATATTTAATAAATTTAATATTTGACAAATTCAATATTTTGTTCGTTTAAACCAATATACGATTTTGCCTGCACAGATATTCTCAAAAAATGTTTAATATCATCAAAGCTTGCCTAAGTAAATGCTGAGCCCTCGAGAAGCAAAACACAAAATACAAAAAAACAAATATAGTCCGTCTCGGATATAATCCGGTGCTATTTAGCAAAAAAGCTTGCAAAAACAAATAAAATGGTACGAAAAATTGGGTTAGGTTCCGGTTGCGTATACAAATTTCGACCTTAAATTCATTAACATAGAGGTTTTTTTTTTCAGTTTTTTTTTTCGTGAATATCCCGAAAAGTACGTATGTCTTCGGGATTGCGACCCCTCGGCTGATTCGCGACGATGAGCTCTCTCCGATGGTGCCAAAATTTACTATATAAAAACAAATATGTTCCTTAGATTAAGTACTTTCGGTTGCCCAATAAACTGCCACATCCGGCCCTTCCGTTTTATGAATCTCGGGTTTTAAGTGTCCAGGCGGGACCCCTATTATAATCCTCCTCCTCCACAAAAGAGGGTTAGGTTAGGTTAGGTTTAGGTTAGGTTAGGTTAGGTTTAGGTTAGGTTAGGTTAGGTTAGGTTAGGTTAGGTTAGCTCGTTTTTTCAGTTTTTCGTGATTATCTCGAGAAGTACTTATCGGAGAGAGGAGCACGATACGTCAAAAGTCGCGTCTCGTAAGGGCGCACACGCTGGAGCCGAAAAATGAGCAGGTCTCAATATAAAAAGATGATGATGGTGATGATTATGTTTCACCGACGTAGTGTTGGGTCCTGTGGGTTCCAGTATTCTCGGATTCGGGATTGCGACCCCTCGGCTGATTCGCGACGATGAGCTCTCTCCGACAGTGCCAAAATTTATTATATAAAATCAGATATGTTCCTCAAAAACAGTACTTTAGTCCGCCCGCTAAACTGCCACTTCCGGCCCTTTCGTTTTATAAATCACGGGTTTTAGGTATCCAGGCAGATCCCCGGGGACGCGGCCCTCGTGCTGCAGGTGAAAAAGAAGCTATAGGTCGAATAATGTAATTTTCAGAAATTTTTAAAATTTATATGAAAAATGCGCCTTGTAAAATTTTATTACTATGTTCAATTTATGTGTTAATTTGACCTAAAAAAGGGGTCCAGATCTTTAATTATGGACGTGCCAGGGCGGGATCCCTAATATAATCCTCCTCCTCCACAAAATATTTAACCGGGACAAGAAATAAGGGTCAAAAGGGATGGGCAATTTCTATAACAACTAAAAAAGAGAAAAACTATATACTATCTGACCTTATTGGCACTTGGGGCGAGCAGGGACAGCTATTAATTTGCACAGTTGTTTCTCAAAACCTTCCCTATGGAAGGAAGGAAGACGTTCAACACGACACTACGCAGGCCTCCCGGCAGGAAGAACGAGCACTCTCAGTATTCGCTCTGCAATATTTATAGCGTTAACATATATAAGTACGACACACCTTATAACAATCACAAAAGCCAACAAGCAAGAGGATCTAGTTTTTTTTAAAAAAAACTCACAATTCGTGGTCTCCTACAATTTTCTACAAGCTATATGCAAAGCAATGCTGTTCTAAGATCTCAATGATCAAGCAAATCAGGTCAAAAGCACTTCGAAAACACTGTTTTAATCTGAATACTAATTTCTAATTGCTAATAGTATGAAAAACAAAGGCAGACTGTCGGTTACAATTTTGATTTGACGGCCGTTTGTGAGTTAGGCTCAGAATTATATACAAAAATTCCCTTCCCACAACCCTCTATGTTTCTATATAATTTATGACTGTTCAAAAAGAAAGCAGATAGAAAAAAATTAATATTTAATAAATTTAATATTTGACAAATTCAATATTTTGTTCGTTTAAACCAATATACGATTTTGCCTGCACAGATATTCTCAAAAAATGTTTAATATCATCAAAGCTTGCCTAAGTAAATGCTGAGCCCTCGAGAAGCAAAACACAAAATACAAAAAAACAAATATAGTCCGTCTCGGATATAATCCGGTGCTATTTAGCAAAAAAGCTTGCAAAAACAAATAAAATGGTACGAAAAATTGGGTTAGGTTCCGGTTGCGTATACAAATTTCGACCTTAAATTCATTAACATAGAGGTTTTTTTTTTCAGTTTTTTTTTTCGTGAATATCCCGAAAAGTACGTATGTCTTCGGGATTGCGACCCCTCGGCTGATTCGCGACGATGAGCTCTCTCCGATGGTGCCAAAATTTACTATATAAAAACAAATATGTTCCTTAGATTAAGTACTTTCGGTTGCCCAATAAACTGCCACATCCGGCCCTTCCGTTTTATGAATCTCGGGTTTTAAGTGTCCAGGCGGGACCCCTATTATAATCCTCCTCCTCCACAAAAGAGGGTTAGGTTAGGTTAGGTTTAGGTTAGGTTAGGTTAGGTTTAGGTTAGGTTAGGTTAGGTTAGGTTAGGTTAGGTTAGCTCGTTTTTTCAGTTTTTCGTGATTATCTCGAGAAGTACTTAT